>OX940877.1:119674822-122074822 GCA_954870665.1 Stratiomys singularior
CAATATAGATAGATACCTTTTTCCACGATTCTATGGCGACTTGTGAATACTTATTAGCAAATACATTTCTTGAATTTTCCATCTTCTGACGTAACCGCGGTTTTTTCACTGGCCGTCTTCAATGAAAGTTGGCATCATTCTTTCTCCTTCGTCACTTTTGGCTCGAAATTTCCACGCCAGCTTATGGAGCTACTTTATTCAGTTCCCGTATATGCGCCCCCGATTTGCAGGAGCGATTGACAACAATTGACGGTCTGCTCTAGATTTTCATTTGTTCATTTTACGCCCAGAATTTGCACTTTTGGAGCAAGTGTCCGGTGTATTCTCCTTATTTTTTTAGACATTTCCACCAGAAAATACGGCGGAAATCCCTGTAAGTCAGAAATTTCTAATACTCTGTGATTTCCCGTCCTCAAAAGAGTTGCGATCGCACTTTTTTCAGTATCTGCAATACAAAATTTTCGTCCCATCACGAAATCTAAAAACATTCGAATATTCATTAATATTGCCTTTTTGGTAGCGTAGTAATGTTTATAAGTTCAACTTTGCTACTTACACAATAATTTAAATAATTTAAAATATAAAATTAAAATATAATTTAATAATAATAATAATTTAAAATATAATTTAAAAATAGTCAACTTCCACAAAAATTTGAGAATTGAACAAAACTCGCGAAAATACTCCACGTAATACACGAATAGAATAAAGTTCAATAATTACATGGACTTCAGCAACTAGCACATTTCATACCTCCTGATCACCCCTTTATAAGTTTCTGCGGGGAGAAAATAGGTCAAACCATCGTTGTTTTATGATTAGCTTCGACAAATAAAAATTACTACGCGGTTTTCGTTTTTATGAGTAAAGGTTCGAGACAATCGATGAAAATGATGACATTCGCAAGTGTTTATAATTTTTTGGCCAGAAATTGTATTGATAGTTAGTCTTAGGTTAAGCTCTAGTCGCTGAAATCCAGTGATTAGGGTTGCAAGTGAACTTCGATTATTCTCCTAAATAAACGCGAAACAATCATTCTTTGTTACATTTGTCGAATAACTCGATTTTGCGAAGATGAATAAATCACAAATTTCAATTCGACTCTTGTCTATTTACAGATAAAAGAGAAGCTTATAACGCACGATGAACTGCAAAAAGAATTTGCAGAACTGCAACGACAATACGACGCGTTGTTGCAAATGTACGGCGAAAAAGTTGAAGAGACGCAAGAACTGGAACTTGATTTGCAGGATGTCAAAGAGATGTACAAAGCTCAAATAGATGAATTGTTACGTCAAAAGAATGCTCCTTCTAGTTCATCATAATTAAACGCTCCCTTGCTGGATAGTTATTTTTGTATTGTTAATTGTTATTTATTACTGTGTCTTTTCTTTGGTAATCGCTATAAACTATCTGTGGTATGAAATTATAAAACGATATTATTATATTTTTGAATCAAATTCAACAAGTACGTCAACTTTAATGTCCGTATTCTAGATATTTCCGATAGATAACTAAACTTCAAGGTAGCAGAAAATCGGCAGTGACTAGTTAAACCCATTATCAGTAAAAAATAATTTGAATATATAAGCGGATAAATTGTATTCGATAAAACAACCGTGAACTAGAAGGCGAACAGCTGAAATTAATTGTCAAGAATTTTGCACTACATTCCCTGTTCAAAACAACACGGAATATCGACTTTGATCCCAGTCGAGCAACTCCTAATCGTTGAATATCACTTTGAAATAATGAAATTTAAGCATCTTTACCATGTAAATTTGATCTAGCTAAAATTAATTCTATTGCAAGGAAATCTATTGAAAATATTTAATTATGCTAGTGTTAGTAATAAAAAGGAGCACCTTAAGCTTTGTAATTTAAGATATTTGAAACGGTGCGTGTGATCTACATTATATTATTTTTATTAAGTAAATGTTTTGATTTTTAATCGAAAAGAATGCATTGAAGCGTTTTGATTTGGACATGGCAGGCAAAGATTTGAAGGATATTTTTATTTTATCACGAAAATAAAATCCTTAAAAATTTGAAGAGAAAATGTTTGTTTCTCGCGAATTAGATATGAAATGTTTTTAATGAAGAAAGCCTATGAAGTCATTGTATTTTAAAATAATTGAAAATAAATATAAACATTTTATAAAAGACGAAAAAATTAATTTTGATTACGAATCAACTTCGCACTAGTTTACAATTATATGTGTCGAAAGGAATAGAAATACTGTAAAATTAGGAAAGATCCAATTGATGTGTATCACACTTGGATCAAATAAACCCTAAGAAAATCAACGACTCTGAGTCCCAAGACCGCAAAACCGCGCACATAATTACAATAACGAACCCTTCGACCACTGATGGCGGTACGAATCCTACAAAAACGAAAAATCGATGATGCATTCAGTTAATTAGAAATGGGCGCGAGGATATAAATTAGCCAAACATCAAAAGTACTAAGAAACAATCACGAATTCCCAAACGAATTCGTGGTATCTAGCACCGCAGTACTGATTGATAAATTGCACAGCATCAAGTCAACAAAAAACAATCAACTGGTATCGTTCGGTATAAAAGGTTTATATTCATCTATATCAATAATAAAAGCGATGAGTATACTGCAAGAAACACTACTTACAAAAAAGAAAGACAAAGATTTGACTACACAGCTCAGAAAAATGCTCAAAACAACATTACAGCACAATTACTTCCGGTAAACCAAAAATATTTATAGACTAACAAACGGAATAAGAATGGGAAATCCGACATCAGTGATCCTTATGGAAGCCTTCATACTAAACTTAGAAATGCATGGATGAATTAAAAACAATTAAAAACTAGCTTGGGAGTGAGATTTTATGCAGGATATGTTGACCACATAATATGCATAATGGCAAAAAAAAACGAAGTAGAAATTCTGGAGTAACTCAGCAAACAACACAAAAAACTTAAATTTGCAATAGCGATAGAAAAAGCAGAAAGAATCGAGTGCCGTATAATAAAAACATTCAGTCACAAAACATCAAATAAATTCCTGTACGAAATATACAGGAAACTCGCAGCATAGAACAGCTCAAATCAACCCCAATAGCACAATAACGCAGCAAACAGGCACCTCATAACAAGACTGAAGCGGATACCTCTAACAAGTGAAATCAAAAACAAGGAGTTAAACACATATTCGAAAACAATGGATACAAAATAGCAGATCTTGTGCACAAGGTAAGAAGGAACTTCGAAACACTCGAAAAGTCTAGGAAAGAAAAAAAGCGACAATAACAGGACAGACATACCATTAGAAATAAACATATAAATTAGCGAACTATCCAAAAAATATAACATCAAAGTAGTCTTCAAAACAAGGAGCTGTTTGGGACAATATTACGCACAAACAAACGAATAGCACCTGGACAAACAAACTTTACATAAGTTAACTTTTCGATGCCAACTTGTTACAGCTACATTGGTCAATCAGGACCTAAAATTAGAATGAGATTTCATGAGCACATAATCACACAAGGGACTGCATCAAAAGTATATGAAAGACGAGCACAACAACTGCATCTAACTTTCGTAGCCACATGATTAAATACAAATACGAGGCACAACCAGAAATTAAGTGTACTCAATTTATGTAGGGTTCAAAAAAAATTTAATTAAACAAAAACATACTTGGTTACACTTGTACATATGTAAGTTATTTTTCGACGTAGTCACCATCCCTCTCGATGCAAGTGGTGAGTCGCGGGATCAATTTTTTTATGCCTGCCTCGAAGAAGTCTCCCGCCAGCTCTTTCGCCCACTTCTCCACCTCCCCCTTCACCTCCTCGTCCGTTGAAAACTTGTTCCCACCCATGTGCACCTTAAGGGAAGTGAAGAGATGGAATACGGGGGGTGGTTCCAAAAACTCTTTGGAGCTCTGCACTCGATTCAACTTGTACTGTTCTGTCAGCTGTTTTGAGACCCACCTCGCAGACAATTTCCGATATCCGAGAGTTTCTGTGATTGTTTCGTGTATAAGGGATCTAGAGATTTGCGGAAACGTCACAGAAAGTTCATCTAACGTCAATCTGCGTCAATCACGGACCGCAATCTCGATTTTTTCCAAAAGTTCGTCAGTCACAATTGAACGTATTCCGCTCCTCTGATCGTTATGCACGGAAGTACGGCCATTTTTAAACTCGCAACACCACTTGTACACACTCGTACGATTCATAGCTTTATTACCGTAAACAGTTTTCACATCATTATAAATTTCAACCGGAGCTTTTCCCTTCGCAACGAGGTAGCGAATGACGGCGCGAATTTCGCACTTGGCGGGAGATACGATCGACATTTTTCGCGAGAGATGCTGCTGCGTCAAGAGTTTTCAACACACTAACCTCGGATTGATCTCGTTTTGAAGGGGAGGGGTCAGGCTACGCGGCAGTGTTGCCAACATGTCGAAAAAGTATTCCCTACAACTGTGAGTGTACCAGTACATATACTTTCTGGACGTGCCTCGTACATTCCAATCCGCATTAGGAAAACAGTGGAAATACAACTAGAACAACATAAAGGACGGCGTAAGAACATGAAAATTTTCAAACAAAAAAATTAGGACGAATCATAACGAACGTACATACTCCCATTTGAACATAATCTTCAAACCTTTAAAACAACTTTGGATCAAAGGCCAGACGCACAATGAAAGTAGACAAAGGAACATGAGACCATATTAAAGGACTCCCTCAAAATATAACATGTACAGACTTAAATGGACCACTACCTGCTTGTGCAAACAAAGAACCTATAAGTAAAGCGAACGTGGGACCGACAAACTCTGATGCGAGAACTCATCCTGGAAGGAGAACATTGAGAATGAAGAAGAAATATCTAAAAAAAATATCCGCGAATACTAGAACACAAGTCTCTCCGAAGGATGATATGAAGCAAGTAGACTTTTAGGATATAAAACACTTTACACGTGTTGCCTCTATATATGCCTCTACAGAAACTTCCCGACAATGTTATTTAAAAACAGACTCTAGTGTACTCTTTCTTCCATCTACAGAAGGATCGCTTAAGCATGTACAACAGCAATCGTCATGGCTCTCCTAAATTCGGTGAAAATCCTTACATTCCCCCAAAACTGTAGACCCATTAGCGTGTTATCCTTACTTGGCGAAATTGTGGAAAATTCAATACACCAAAGATTGTCATAAGTCGAATTGAAAAACAAAATTATACTTCAGCAGTCCAGCATCAGTATAATTTTGCCCAGCCTATGCCCAGCAAAATTCATCACTTTAAAACTGTAGCAGTCCATCAACGGGCTTTTGAGATACTTTCGCAAATGGAAGATTGAAAACAAAACAGATAAAACTGAGACCATTTTCATCAGACGAAGAATAAGAACACCATTCTTAACAATACAAGACTAACGTACAGAATGGAAAGACAGCTTAATAATGCTTCACGACATTATAGAGCAATACAAAAGAAACTGAAAACGAGCCTTAAGACATCAACAAAATAGTCAAGACAATCAAGAAACGATTCTAGTTGACTGGATGCCAGCAATCTGTTATGAATTGCATAGCTAAGTGCAATCCATTTACACTCAGAAGAAAAAGGCTACGCCCGCCATCGACTACGAAAAAAAGTTGAAACGTTTTTGATTAATTTATTTTTATTTTTTATCGAATAATTGTTACGTATATACATGTGACACTTTCTAAAGATCACTTCTAGGAATTTGTCTTTTCGTTTGGTCCTCAAACAGTTAAGATTGGTAGAATTTTGTCGTAAAATAAAAAAAAAAACTGGACAGAAAGGACTTTTCGACTTTTTCGTTTAAAAAGTGGTTCCGCCGAATATATCATTTCTCTAGTTTAGTTTTAAAGACTATGTAATCGTTTCGTTGAAATGCTGTTCTCCAACGGGGATGGAATTATTTTTTTGTCCTCGGAACTTTCCGTCGTTCCTAGAACGGAACATCACAACGAAGATGGCGCACCAACGAAACGCGTCTGTGGACGAAACAAAGAAAGCGACGGGGAACAACGGAATTTTCCGCGGACAAAAAAGCTAGTTTATCCTTTTGACAGTGTATGATTTTTTTACGGCTCCGCTGCTTAATTTTAGATAAGTTTGAAATGGTTTTGGTTATGGAAGACAAGAGACAAGGAATTAATGTGAGTGAGAGAGAAATCATAGTAGAGCTGAGGAAGAACAGAAATTGTTACAGGAAAAGAGGAAAAATAGTGGGAGGAACATATTCCTCTATCCGAACTGTGATTATGGGTCCAAATGAATTATGTGTTGGTATCATGGCAAACAGAAGTATTGGTCAAATGGAATATATTGAATCTATTACGGCCAAGTACGAATTCCTGGATATATTGAAGGACAAATTAAGGCAGAGTACAATAAAGCTTGGAATGCAGTCGGATTATATCTTCCAACAAGGTTGGGATCCGAAGGACACTGCTGAACTGTGAGACTTTTGCTCCTCTCAATGTTCCGAAGCGACTCCACACGCTCGACAGTCACCGGATCTCAATGCTACCTATGGGATCTAATGTAAAGGAGAATTCATCAACATATCATAAAAACAAGGACATGCTGAAAGCTCTTTTCAAGGAAGAATTGGGTAAAATAATCTCTGTGGAAACAGAAAAGTTTGTAAACTCCATGCAAAAAACAATGCGGGAAGTATTACCAAGACGAGACTATCCTACGAGCTATTAAGTATGTCTTTTATTATTATTATTATTGTACTGGGGTCCACAAATTAGCATAGGCCAGAAATCGGCCCTTAGCTCCCCATGTGAAGTACTATTGTTTACAGATGGTCCATCCTGTCGTCCTACAGAAGCCAAGGAGTTCCCCCAGTATGTCTAACTTTAACATAATGTTAAAATGAACGTAGACTTTTTCAACCTTGTTCTGTATTCTTTTGCAACAAATGCTTCTTTGACGATTTCTCAATTTTCTTTTCTTCAAAATTCAAAAAAAGAACCAAACAAAGAAACAAACACAATAAAAAAATCTTAAAAAATAACTGAAAACAAACAATATCATAACAATAAAAACAGACAAGGGAAAGACAACTGATAAAACAAGGAAGCATACATCGAACAAACATACACACTCAATGAGGAAATGAACTGCAGGAAAATTTGGAAATATCCTACCGACGAAAATCAAGCAAAAATCAAGGGGCCAATAAAGAAGGCAATGAAAATAATAGACAGTAAAATTGTGCACACGCTGACATGAACCTTTGTGCACCACCACTAATTGCGCTACCAAAGCAACACAAACCAGACACTCCAATGAGGCTTATAATTAATTATAAATCGGCTCCAGGATACAAACTATACAAAAACTTAGCAATAGTATTAAGAAGCAACATTTAACTCCCTAACAAATTCGCGATATCTGACACCGGGAAGCTGATTGACAAATTAAGCAACATAAAAGATCAAAGATCTGTATCCGTCAATACCAGAATTTTTTTTTTTTCGTTTGGGAGGTGAAGGCTATTTACGCCCTGACTACCGACTAAATATCTCCCCTATCACGCCGATAACATAGCCTGGAACTGTTCGTCACATTACTTCGGACTAGGCCTCATGAATCATCGCTTAGCGGTGCCTTCAAGTTAAGAGAGATCCCTCTTTCTGCAGGGATGTATAGGAAGGAAGAGAATTGCTGTTACAGAGATCCCCCCTCCCTCACCAAGCGATCCACCATGCCCTTCTTTATAAGAAGTACTGTCCGTATGTAATGCGACACACAGTTCCAATTGTCTTTTGATTGCATCATTTTTCCGGTTACGTTTTCTGGAGAAACCACGCCTATTTTCTCCGAGAGATGCGAACGGAGTCTTGTCCATCTGGTACACGTAAAGAACGTGTGGCAGGCGTCATCTGTCATCCCCGGTCCGAACACGCAAGCTGGGGACGGTGACTTTACCATCTTACACATATGAGACTGAAAATACCCGTGCCCACTGAGTAGTTGCGTCAGGTAATAATCAGTCTTACCATGCATTCTGTAGAACCACGGCCCCAAGTCACTAATCAGCCGTGCGGTCCACCTGCCTCTCGTTTCGTTTTCCCATATTTGCTGCCACAAGGTTAGGGTCTCCGTTCCTCTCGACTGACGGCTTCTCTCGCAGACTCCCCCCTACGTAAATACATACGTTTCCGTTCTTCTGCAAGTAGCTTAAAAGGGACCAATAGGGAGAGAGGGCATAATAGGGAGATAACCAGCACCGCAGGTTCAGAGACAGCGCGATATGCAGCCGCTATCCGCAAAGCTCCTTGCATCTGCACCTGTGCCAGACGCCTTCGGTGCGTCTCTTTACTAAGAGCGTCAGCCCAAACCTCGGAGCCATACAAGAGCACTGACTCCATTGCACTCATCAGTAGACGTCTTTTGCTCGAGGTTGGTCCCCGCGTGTTGGCGATAAGGCGACTGGGAGCCGATACTCGCACAGAAGCCTTATTCGCTGTCGGTCGAACTTGCTCGAAAAAACTCATCTTCGATTCAATCATCAAGCCAAGGTATCTGATTGATTCTTTCGATGATCATTTCTTTCACCCGAACGGGAATAACACGAGGGAGCCGCTTCTTAGTCAGGACGACGACCTCGGTCTTTTCCAGCGCTAGGCTAAGCCCACGGTCTGTCATCCACTCGCTCACTCGACATATTACCGCACCCAGTTTGAGTTGCGCCTGTCCGACAGTACGTCCGGCGACTAGTACTGCTATGTCATCTGCGTAGCCAACCAGATCAATACCAGTAATAGAAACAATGAATATATTGCAAGGAGCTCTACTTGACAAAAAGGATTAAGACATTTCTACACAGCTCACAAACATACGCAAAACGACATTACAACAAAATTACTTCCCGTTCAACAACAATATCTATAGACAAAAAAAAGGGACTAGGGAAGGGAAGTACATCATCGACCATCTTCATGGAAACCTTCATTCAAAACCTAGAACAACAATGCATGGAGGAACTGATCTAGCTTGGGAGTGATATTTTACGCAAGATACGTGGACGAAATAATATGTATAACGAGCAAAAATAACGCAAAATAAATTCTGGAATACCTCAACAGACAACACAAAACTCTAAAATGTACAATGAATGCATAAAAAGAGAGAAATATAAATTATCTACACATGACAATGAAGAACAGCAAAACTTCAAACAAATTCGAATACGATTTGATATATAGAAAACCCACTGCCAGAGACGCAATAATACACGACTCGTCCAACCATCCCCATTAGCATAAAAACGCAAGATTGAGGCAATGAATAAGAAGACACACCCCTAACAGACCAAACCTACAGCAAGGAATTAAACACGATATACACGATAGCAGAAAACAATGGATACAAGAAAAAGCTGGTGAAGAAAATAAGAAGGAACTTCAAAACACCCAAAAATCACAGAAAAGAAGAACAGAGCGACAATAAAGCTTGGACAACACTAACATACACAGGAAAATCAACATACAAACTGGTGATGTTATTCAAGAAATACAACATCAACACAACCTTCATACTATGCGCAAAAATAAACAAAGAGGACGCGCTGGACAAACAGGTTGTTTAGACATTAACCTGTGCATGCCAACATATCTACATCGGTATATAAGAACGGAAAATAAGAACAAGATTTCGCGAGAACATAAGGGCCAAGAGGGTACGGAAACCGTATACAGCAGCTGAGTCGAACTTCGCAAACTACATGATTATGTATATCAACGAATGTATATTGACTCGCGTCAAGGAAACAATAAAGGTACAACTTATAGACCATAAATGACGACGATTGAACGCACTAGAAAATTCGGAAATATACAAACAAACAAAATTAAACGAACAAACAAGCACTCATTTGAATATAATCTTCGAGTCGCTAAAACTGCTCTACCATAACACAGGCCGACATGATATATGGTGTTTTGGATTCGATAAGTGTCCGTAGCTAATACGGGTAGGTTGATTCTGAATGTGAATTTGGTTTGAGCCCATTACGTCGAGATTTTTCAATGACAGTACTTTTTCATTTTTGCATCTGTCAAAGTCAACTTGACGGCATCGCCAATTGTTTACGAAACAGTACGTTAGTATCAGTTGTTTGTAGCATCGAGTTGTTTTCTTTCCCGAGTATTAAGTGCGTCAAAAGAAAGTGTAAAACACTCCTTATATATTTTGTTACGTGTATCATCGAAACATAACAGAATTTATCAAGAAAGCTTATCACGCTTACTTCGGTCTAAAACTTGGTGATCAGGACAAACCGTTGGCTCCACACAAAGTGTGCTTTCAGTATGTCGAGCTACTGAGAAAATGGACAAAAGGTACACGAAGCTCTTTACCCTTTGACATTCCTATGGGATGGAGGGAACCAAAAAACCGTAGAGACGACTGTTACTTTTCCTTCTGCGATGTCAAGGGTTTTAATTTGAAAAATAAACATACTATTCAGTATCCTGATTTACCGTCTGCTAAACGACTTGCATCTCATGCACCAGGAATTCCAATTCCTCCACCTTTTCTTCACATCATCCAACAGCAATCATCAGATGAAAGTTCAAACGAAAAACCCGATGAAGACGAATTCTACCCTGATATACACCAACCTCATCAGTTTATCCAAGCTGAACTAAATGGCTTTGTGAGAGACTTGACATATCAAAGGATTTTGCATAAATCTTAGGGTCACGACTGAAAGACAAAAATTTTTTGGTTCCAGGAACCACATTTTCATAGTATAGGCATCGTGGAAAAGAGTTCGAAGAGTATTTCGCTGAAAACGTTTCACTGATGTATTGTAATAATATTCCTGAAGTAGTCATGAAACTGGGAGCTGACAATTACGATTCCACATCATGGAGGTTATTCATTGATTTTCATAACAGAAATCTGAAAGGTGAAAAAAAACGTGTTGCACAATGGTAATGCTTATGCCTCGGTGCCTTTTGCCCACTCCGTAAATCTCAAAAAAAAAAACGTATAAGAATTTTGAGATGTTGCTAAATAAAATAATGTATAGCGACTAGTCTTGACAACTCTGTGGAGAGCTCAAAATAATATCCATGCTTTTGGGTCGCCAGTCTGGATTCACAAAGTATTCATGTTTTTTGTGCGAGTTGGACAGTCGAGCACGAGATTTACATTACGTTAAGAAAGAATGGCCACTCAGAGAAATTCTTTTACCAGGACAAAAAAGTGAGCAGTGTGATACATTGGTTAACCCGGAATTTGTTATTTTCCCTCGCTTTTACATAAAGTTAGGATTGATGAAGAATTTCCTGTTCTTTCTGAAGCTTAACTTTTGTAGGTCCTCAAAATTCGACCCAAAAAATCACACAATGACCCAGGATGAATCTGAAGAATGGAATGCTTTCAGGTTTCAGGAAGATGGTTTCCTAGGAAACAACAAGTTTTCAAACTAAAAACAAATTGTAGCCAACGTGGTCGAAAATTATGAAAAATGAGCGTCAAATTTCATTTTCTGGATTCCCGCTTTGACTCTTTTCCTGAAAACCTTTGAGCTGTCTGCGAGGAACAGGGAGACATGAAGACATAAAGGAGATGGAGAGACGTTACCAAGGAAGGTGGGATATTATAATGATGGCTGATGTTTGCTGCAGAAACTTAAAGAGGGACTTGCTCACAAAAATCCACGAAAAGAAAACTACAAAACGCAGTTTTCAGGAAAAGAGAACGATTTTTTCAAAATGCCAACCATTGTCTAAAGTAAATTATACTGCATTGTTTTTGTTATGAACAACTCACTTTTGCATTGTAATTTTCAATCAAATATAGTTTCAATGAATATTATCTCAGTATTTTTGGAAGTTTCTATGAATAATTTCAAATTCGAATTTTCCTGAAGATTTGACGTGCTGGAAAAAAAACTAAGTACAGATTCTTGATCAGCGCACCTCCATTCACTATACGACACCTATTAAACTTGAAACACTTTTCTTGAAAAAAATACCATCCGACAACAATTGACATCGAAGCACGGGACCAAATCATAAAACGCCTTCAAAATTAATATATCAAGGACTTTTCCTAAATAAAATAAAAATATGAAAGACACCTACCTGTTTACGTAAACGACGGACCTATAAAAAAGGACACTAAAAGGTATAATAAAATAAGGGAACGACGGAATGTTACGAGGGAAAGAAATAATTCTATCCTCGTCGGAAGACAACTTTTAAGCGAAATGGTTTAGAATTTTGGATCGCTTAAATTTATTTCTCGAATAATAGTAATCTTTATTTAATTGTCTTATTTTAACAAAAGTAGAGGAGTGTTAATTAGGAGATCTGAATTCCATGCGGTGCAACCTAATAAAACAGAGTTTAGCAGAACTGCAACGTCTAAAATGTTTGTATAAACGTAATCTTAAGGAAAAACTCCAACAAACAACCTTCTTCTGATTCTAAAGAATCCTCCTTTAACTTAACATTGATTTATCCTACACCAAAATAATGTAAACCTATACTTAAATAGCTTAATCTGTGCTGATACGGGTAAGAAAGCACGAAAGCGATAGCGAATCAGATTGCTGCATGCTGCACCTAAAGGATTTGTGGATGCACGAGCGTCAGATATAAGCTTTATTTTTTTATGCAAGTTCTCCTCAAGCACAAACATTAGTCAGCGCATGTAATCTCTGAGTAGAAAATTAAAATGGCTTATTTAAAGCCATTTTAGGACATCTGTTCAACATTATTTGTAATTTCTTTTTTCACAAGGCCCTCATGCTGGGGCTCCACATACCATAACATTATAGGCTGTATGACCGTTTTGATTGATGAAATCTTGTTCTTCGAATTCAACAAAGAATTCCCGATCCACAAGTATCTATGAATCGAATGATGTTTGAAATTTTTCCACGGATGGCTTCGATATGGTCACTGAATGTTAAATTTTTCTCCAGAACAAGGGGTTTCAAGCATACCTTAAAGGGTTCTAATAATCCCTCCCGGATCTGGTGATGCTGTTTATAAGCACGTGTCGTCGTTAATCTATAAACTGATATCGAGCAGTTGCTTATTACTGGTTGTCTGCAGTGAAAATGTTAAATAATGTTTGACTGAGACAAGTACCTTGAGGAACCCCGATTGCTACTGTATAACGACTAGATTCAGACTCTCGTCTTAGAACGTGGAACGTTCTGTCGGTTAAAAAAGAAAACCTGATCACATTTATCAAATATGGTGGAAATTCAGTGTAATAAGTTTATATAGAAGGCCTCGGTGGCAACTTGTGTCAAAATCTTTTTGAATATGAGGTGGTACCATACCAACAAATAGTTTGTGTCTATGAGCAGATTTTAATTCGCCCCATACACGGCAAAGGTTTGATGAAGATTTAATTCGAAAGCCAATTTGAAAATTTGGGAAGGAGTGATTTCCTGAAAGATCCGCTAATCATCTCAGGATTAGCTTTTCAAAAGTTTTCCCAAAGCCAATAATGAACGTATTGGAATATAATCAGTACATAAACGAGGATCGGTGACAGGCTTGTGAAGTGAAAACGCTACTGCATGCTTTCCTCCTACTAGGAAAAAGTATAAATTGAAGCTAGCATTGAATAGATAACATAGATATACTATTGCTGTTTTGGGTAAGTTTTTCATGTTGGATTTTTTCGTTCATTGTTGGGAATACAATCAAAGAGCTTTACAAGGTTTTAAATTTCGATGCATCGTTACTTTATTTCTCTTCTCTTTTGTTGGCATGCGCAGCGAATTAACAGAACTTAATTTTTTGATTTTCCATCCCAAAGATTTCCATTTAATTTTGACAGGTATACAGTGTACCATTAATGTCTTCCTACAGCAACTATTTGAAAATCAAGTGATAGAAAACAACAAATTTCTGCAAGAAATTTGAAAATATTGTTACGTATTCCGATGTGTAGGCGACATCAAACAAAAAATATGTATATATATATATATATAAATAAATGAATAAATAAATAAAATAACAATTAATTGTTTTCGTTAAGTTTTTTTATATGTACCGATATTTTTAAGTTAAAAGAAAATCATACGACATGAAATAGAAGTAAGAATAAAATTAAAATAAAAAAATTTATAGTAAGATTTAGGTATTAAGTAATATTTAGTTAAATAATATTATTAACAAACAAAACAAAAAAAAAATAAAAAAAAATCTCAGTAAAAATAAAGTGTCTCAGTAGCAAAACAAAAACCAAAAAAAAAATTCTTAGAAGTTATTTGCGATAAAATTTTCTTGTTGTTGTACATATTGCTATAAAAAGAACAGAAATTGTGAGGTATGGGACAATGAATGGATAGAAGTATCAATAAAATATCAATTGAAGTATCAATCGGAGTTTCAATAGAAGTATCAATCAATCGAAGTATCAATCAATAGAAGCATCAATAGAGGCTCAATTGGAGTATCAATCGAAGATCAATAGAAGAATCAATCAATAGAGGGAGCACGATCTGAGCTAGCGATGCAGAAGCAAGTGAAGTCCCGAAACCAACCTGAGGTGGAGATTCGTGTTGGAGGAAGCAGAAGTGATCGGAGGTAGCGCAGTGGAGATTCGTGCTAGAGAAAGCAGAGGTGGTCAGAATCAGCGCAGCATAATCCACAGGTGGTTTCATCGTTTGGTATTTGATCCTTTTTATTTATTTATTAATCTAATATGATGCAAATTTATTCATTAAAAATTTGTATTTAATTTAGAAACAAAATTGAATCCATTTAGATTATTTTATTCCAAGTTATTAACTAAAAATAAAACAAAGTCGACAATTCGCCTCCAATAATGTCTTCGTACATTTAAGTTTTTGCTTGCCATTCGATCTCTTTGCTTATTTTTATCGACCATAATCACATATTTTCCACTCATAACGGTTTTTAGTAACGTGAACAAAGGGACACAAATGTAAACTTTGAGTTTCACTCAGTGTGCTTCCAAATAATGCCTAGTAAATACTTGTCGCTGGAAGAGCATAAGCTCATAGTGAATTTACACATAAAGGATCAAAAATCATACACGGAAATAGCCAAACTACTGTCCTGGAGCCGTTCTACTATCCAGTCTGTAATCTGTCACATGTGAAGTCACAATGTTACAATGCGAATGTCACAAACATGAATGCCGGGTAGAAAATAAGACCAAATCAGGACGCCCTGCAAATCTCACTGATAAAGATCGGTTACAAATGAAGCGTATGATTGCCAAGGATCCGTTCATAAGTGCACAAAAAATTAGTATGCAGCTCCTTCAATCCAGCCAAAAAGAAGTCCACCCAGAAACAGTACGAAAAGCCGTGATTGATGTCGGATTCAAGTCTCGTACACCTCGCAGAAAGCCACTGGTAGTTGAAGTAAATCGAAAAAAACGTTTGGACTTCGCTCGACAATAAGAAAATGAATCTCTCGAGTTTTGGCGCAATGTCATATTCTCTGATGAGTCCAAATACAATATTTTTGGGTCTGATGGGAGACTCAAAGTATGGGAGGGCCAGGAGAAACTTACAACCCAAAAAACACCATCAAAACTGTAAAGCACGGTGGCAGTGGCCTAATGGTATGGAGCTGTATGGCTGCCAGTAGGGTTTGGACAGTTGGGAATTATTGAAGGCATTCTGGACCATCGTGCATATATCGAAGTTCTTATAAAATTTTAGAACCAAGTGTAAAAAAATTGGGCGTATCAGAGGATTATTACTTTCAAAAAGACAATGACCCCAAGCACATGGTTCATAATACTAGGATCTTCTTGGCATACAAAACTCCACATTTGCTGAAAACACCACCTCAAAGTCCGGACCACAATCCCATTGAGAACATGTGGAACATGCTCAAAAAAAGATCAGAACTCATCATATTAGTTCCAAACCTAAGTTGAAACAGGCTCTTCAGGAGGAAAACACAAAAAAAAAACTAGTAGAATCGATGTCACGCCGCGTGAAAGCAGTGATTAAAAATAAAAACTACCCAACTAAATATTAACAAAAAATGTACACCTATTTATCTTTAGTTTTTAAGATTTTTTATAAATTGTTTCGTAAGTGTACGAAGACATTATTGGAGGCGAATTGTCGACTTTGTTTTATTATTAGTTAGTAAGTTTGTAATAAATAATTGAAATGGATTAGTTTTTGTTTCTAAATAAAATAAAAATGTCTAATGAATAAACCTGCATTGAAACTTTTTCAATTTTCTTGCAACAATTTGTTGTTTTCTATCACTTGATTTTCAAAAAGCTGCTGTACGAAGACATTATTGGTACACTGTATATTTCGGATGTAAATTGCTCCCTTTAGTGCCAATTGTAAGAGGAAAATAATTGACACTGAAGAAGGAAGCAACTTACTCCCGAAATATATATCTGTCAAAATTTAAACAGAACACAGCATTTTGGAATGAGAAATCAAAAAATAAAGGATAGTTTGAAAGTGATTAAAACTGGAAAAATACACACAGTAGAAATTACAGACTTACTCATTACTGAGTGGATAAGTACGTTGGTGTATCCAGATTTAATATAATGGTGTTTCGCAGGTATTTTCCAGCAGTTCTGCTTTGCCTTCGTCGGAGTATATTTTTCCACGATTCGCATCTTCTTGTTGTTTACCTTTAAACTTATAAAGTTTCCAAAACTTTTGACAGCCATACTCAAGGTGTTCAAGCATGGAACTCTTATGGTTATTTCAAAGAATCCGAATTTTTGATCGAATAGCTGAGGTAAGGCTATATACCCCAGCTTTTGTGCTCTGGATTTTTCTGTCTCTGGATATTTGCCGTTTCTGGATTTTCGCCTTAAAGTATTCCTGATTTGGATAAGTTTTAAAGTCTCATTGTCTGTCTTAATGATTTCGAAAGATCTTGGTTTCCTCGGAATACTACAATTAGCAGCATTCTAAATAATCCATTGTAATAACTGGGTTACATTGTCGACTTTCTCAACCGAATCTAGGGAGTTACAGCAATGTCTATGTAATATCTGTTTTTCACAGCATTTTTTAACTTGGACCAGTTTGCTTTACTGTAAAAAAGAACGTGTTTATAAGTCTTTTAAGACTAACTTCAAAGTTCAATTTCAAAGAACGTGGGAAGGTGCGTAGAAGAGAGATAGAGAGAGCTTAGAGGACGGCGATCTCTAATAGATTTAGGTTTCCGTCAGTAAACGTAGTAGTAGTAGTAGTAGTGTATTAGTAGTAGTAGTAGTAGTAGTAGTAGTAGTAGTAGTAGTAGTAGTAGTAGTAAAAATTAGGTGAATAAAGAAAGTTATTTGCTTCAGATATTAGCTCGTGAACAGCGTTGCCTTTTTTGTTAGAGCATACACAGCTCCAGTCGTTGGGGCCTTACGTCCACATCACCGCAAAGCAGATATCCCTGATTGGCCACGCTATATTTTCTTAAATCTCAAAATATCACATAGACTTTAATGTTCCCATCTATAATAAGTTCTCCGATGTTTCCAAGAAGGATCGAAAGGGAGGTGAACCTTCATGTTTCATTGAATTTTTAATGGCGTCCGCAACCCCACGATTTTTTTTCCTCATGGTTCTTCGGTCAAAGACCCAAGAGAAATTGGCCCTGGCTCCCTAGGCACTGGCCAGCGTTGTCGCTTATTTTATTTGTCAATCTTTCCCCAATTCAGGTTAGGGTTTTAGGAGCTTTATGGATCATATGTGATGTTAGGGGGCTTATGTATGTGGTAGGTTGTGTTATTTCATATGGTGATCTTCGCTTGTTCAAGGATGCTGCAGATTTCTTCTAGGAGGTGATTATCATTTTTAGTTAATAATTCATTTATGTTGCTGCATTTAATAAAAAAATTGAAAATACTCCTGTGTGTGTAAAGTTTCGTAAATAACTATAATTAAAAATAGTGATTGAAAATTTTGTGGCTTGTAATTTTATGGAACCAAGGTCTGGCAGGGTTCCTTAATTGTGGTGGCATTTATCTATGGGCTACGTTTGAAATTACCGTTAGTGAGAGAAATTTTTTCCTGTCATGTTTTGTTTTTGCCACTCAGGACATCGTCCAATTCATAGTATGTGTGTTGTTGTGTGTGTTTCAGGATCCCTTCTTTATTTTTGTAGACTATGTTCCAGATTATCTTTGTGTTTGTTTAGGCTTTGTATGATTAAATGGAGAATTTCCATAAGTTGTTGTCCGTTTGGTTATGTGCTTTTATTTTATGTCTATGGGTTTTCCTTTCTGGTTGTGCATGCCGTTTATTATGTCATCCAATATTTTTTGTAATATTCCGGCGTTTGATGCGCTGTTTTTTTTATTATCTATTCAAGTGTTGTGTACCCAAATGATGAGACAATTGTTTCTTATTAACGTCCTTAATTTCTAATAACAAAAAGAAGTTCAGATTGCTCTGCTCGTTATGGACACTAAACTAAGACTGTCCTTTTTAGAAGATAAGAAAACTGAGCGACTCGCCCAAGTGGGGGAAGATGAAATGACCGCTCGCAAGGATGTGGCCTCGAGGTAGGAGTAGGGGTGGACTCAAAATTAGGAAGGGATGAATTTAGGTCTAGTGATTAGAGAAGGCGTAGGAATAGATAAATATATATATTATATGGGATGGTTACATAACACATAGTTTGATGTTCTTTACGAGTCCGGCTAGTGTTCCTTCTGCCTCATTGGTCCTATGTGGATTGTTCGTTATTGGTTGAAAAGTTTGTGTGGTAAAATCTGGTGTAGGCTGTTTTACCGGTTCTCTGTTATTTATATTGGTTTGCTTAATATTTTTGGTAGGGGTCGCCGTAATTTGGGTATATGTGACTTTTTTTTGTTAATAATTCTTCTTGCTTCCCTGTTGGATATGTTTAGGATGGAGCTAGTCTCTACTTCGCTAATGTATGATGTCGATTTTGTGCATTTTTGGTTGGTCTCATCGTGGCCCGTTTTTTTACATAATAACCATTGGATTATATTGCAGTTGCTGTTGTAGTTTTTTTCCCCACATTTAAGACATGTTTTGTTTTTATCTTTACACAAATTGATTGAGTGTCCAAGCCTTCCACAGTTCTGGCTTTGACGTGGCCTACATCTAAAGTAATCCACTTTATTAATGATATACGCCGTTTTGACATTGTCCGGGAGTGCATGTCTTGCGAATTTAATTTTAATTGTTGTGGTGGGAATTAATCTTGTCGGGTATGTTGCGTGTCTACTATGTTAATTCCTTCAAGGTATTCTCCTTTTTGTTACATGGTTTGGATAGTTCTGAGAATCCTTCGATAGTCATGTCCGTTGGACTGTCTCTTATGACCCCATATCTAAATAGGTAGTTGCTAGGGATGAAAGATTTAATGTAATGTCGATTGAGCATTATGTTATTAATGCTTTCATTTGCTGCTTTGAGGTTATTAAAGATGACTTTAATTCTGTTATAACCAATTTGCTTTACATGACTGATGTCACGTAGTCCTATTTTCTTGTTTAATAAGAAAAATTTCATTGGTGTGATTCTAAACTTAGTGTTGTCACTGATCAACCCGTCCATTAGTACTGGGAAACTGTTTTCTGTTGAATTTTCCGGGTACACATTTGTTGTACGTGTTGTGGTCGAGTTTGTGCTTTTAACAGAAGTTTCGATGGTTGACATGTGTGTGAGGTTGTTTGAGTTACTTTGTTCGTTCTGATTTGTGTTTTCTTGAATCATTTTTTGCATTCCTTGGGAAGGGAAGCTTTTGCGCTCAGCCTTATTCTTATTAATGTTGGTTATGTCTGTTGGTTTTCTTTTCTTTCGAATTACCATTTTATCCGTGGGATGGGGTTCCTCAGGGTCCGGCGGTCTGGTGTTCTATTCTTCCAAGTCCATTTCGGCTTTTAATGGATATCACTGCTCTCTAGAGTCTTCGCGCTAATATATTTTTTCACGTTAAAGAAGGTTACTTACTTGTTTAATATTCTTTTGAATTAAGTTTACGCTCTGCAGCTAGGGTAATTGGGATAAGATTTGGGTAAACCATGCGGTTTGTGAATAACTGTATTCCGGGAAAGTCCCTTTGTCTGATTAATTCGCTTCGCACGTCCGTACACTACCACGTTCCACACGGAACTCAAGCGGAAAACTCTAGAACGTTGTATTGGTCAACTTGCGGCTCATGCGCAAGATCAAGAAGCTTTTTCGGAGTAAATAATTCATTACTCGTTTGTGGAGCTCTGCGTTAGTAAGCGTGCATTATGGAATTATGATTACCACTACAAATAGAACACTTCGTATGTAGGTGGCAATTCGAAGAGCCATGTCCATACAGCTAATAATTTCGGCATTGAGTTGGGCCTTTTTTCTCTTGGTTATAGTAGTTCCATGTCACTATAGTGCACATTAGCGATTTAAATTTTATACGAAATTATATACATACACTTGTTAGTATACGCAACCCCGATGTTCTCTTTGTGCACTGAATTGTTTGATGCCTTGTACGGTGAGATAATGATCTGCTGTCAGAACTTCCTTCAGGGCGTTTACAGGCCAACCTTGATAGTACTACTTTCACCGGACGTATGTAAAGGTTCACACGTTGTTATGTTAAGGAATTATCTTCTTTCGCAATAAGATGTTTTGGAAATTATCCGATCGTTTCATTTTATCGAGGAATAATCTTCTTCCAATCAACGTAAGTTTTTTTGAATGTAAGGACATTTTTAACTACTTCATAATCGCGTCTTTAGAACCCCGAGGTAGGTTCGTAAAGGTGATAGGAAAAATTTTTACCTTTGATTAAGGACGAGGACGTCGATGTTATCGCATCGGTATTAACCATCATAAACTGGTCCCAGAGGAGGATCTCATGCGGAGATGATTCCCGGATTCTTTTCCTGTTTGGAATAGGATTGTGTATTTCCGTTGTTCAGTTACACTGTATTATTTGTAAGGTGCCGCAGGTATAAATTTGGTAATTAAAACAACAATAACAACTAACAACTAGATTATATCTAGAACTGAAAGAATAGACTTTAATGTGTTATACTATCACTCTTCACTATCGAATCACGAATGACGCTCAGAGTTAATTAGTGGTAAAATCAAGGCACGATATGACTGCAGGGCACATTAGGATGATTGGAATGACAACTTTTGCTGCACAACCTTCATTATGAATGAGAGGGAACTTTTCCGCTTTTTAAATGTTTGAATCTCTACTGTCTGTTGGTTTTTGTATCCAGTGGAGTTTCAGTCGAAGGACACTAATGAAAGTGGTTAATTTGGATCGGCAGACAACGTTCAAGATGCAGTTTTAGCTTCCGAAACTTGTTGTGAAGAAACAAATTTAAGCGCAAGTTAGTGAAGTTTAAAAGCATTTGTGCTTAAGCCTATACCGATGCCAGATGATTCAAAAACGTCAAAAAACTCTCCGATGACGACTAGTTGCCTGGAGAAGTGGAATTTCTAGGTCGATGATGAACCATGCTTCCGAAGGAACACTGAACGTTGCAAATAGTAACTCGTTTGATGAATAGTTTGCAGTTAAATTTATCCCGGAAATTGTGTGGAAGTCGAACTTATTTAAATAATAAAAACGAATTGTAGACATTTTTGGAGCATGTAAGCCTGTCAGCAACTTTTACTTGCAGTAAAGTTTGCTGTAAAACGGTTGATGTTTTAAACGGTTAGTACAAAAAGTAAAAGAGCGGAAGTAGCTGCTGAGGCCCGACTATGGCCTCATGGTAAAGACTGTGCATCGCCAAAGTATCCAATTAAAGGTGATTAGCCGCGAAACGTCGTCAAAAATCAGATTAATATACTTAAAACACTATAAACATTATTGAGTACACAAAGGTGGATTTGTTGACAATGAATTTTATTTAAAATAGAGAAAAGATATATAATGTTTGTAAATAAAAACAGAATTCAAAGAGAAGCATTCAATTTTCACTAACCATACGCATTTCTAGCCAATTTAAAAAACATTATTGTGATTTATAAAGGACAAGTCAATTACTTGAATGCATCCTTTACCATCTCAACTATTGTTGTACATTAACACAAAACCATTAGTTGCTATCATAAAATCCGCTTACTACATTCCTGAATTTTTTAATTGATTTAGACATTAATTTTTTGGCTATATTGTTTAACCATTGTTATCATCGAGGGACCACAGCTTTAAAAAGGACCGAATAATGTCAAATAAAAAAACTTCCGCACATTTTCATGATTTCTGACTCTCAACAGTGTATATCCCGCAACGATACGACTCCGGTCTGAACTGTCCATTTAAGACGTTCAAATTGAAAGGCGATGTACAAAGCCAAAAAAAATTCGATGAGTTAAAAAAGGATCATTGTCGTGGAGTCGGATAATCAAACGAATGAAGGAAAAGGATTATTGGTCATGATTTTAAATTTAGTAATGCGAATGAAAAAGGATAAAGTTCATCTGGATATAGTTCTAGGATAAAATTTTGTGAAGAAAGAAGAATTTAGGAGAAATAATAAAAATAAATGTTCACGCTTCACGGTTATAATGAAAAGATTAGCTTCGACTGGACTCGCAACGCGTCATATAATACTGCTGCTCCCCGGATGCGGAGAGAACACTAACATGTGATGCAACAAGCAGAGCAGGCCAGATATTAACAACGATGCCCTTGCTGTGCAAACATTTTTTTTGAATGATTTTTACTTTTGTTGAATAGATTTTTTTTCAATGAATATTTTTGGATTTTGTTTCATCGTTGTGTTGGTCACACAATTAAAACAAATTCATGAGATTGAGAACCCGCGAAACTTAGGCGTCTAAGCTTCCGTTTAGTTTTCGTTGATTTCCTTCAAACCCATGGTGTCCAGCCTTCGTAGAGGACCGCTAAATTGTCAGGATTCATTGCTTCGCGGATCATCCAGTCAACTTGTTCAGCAACAGAAAGGCGTCGATTTGGATCTGGATCGCGACCCTCCAATTTCATTCGGATTCGCCGCCAAACGGATACAGCGTATGCGTTTCGTTTTTGTTCCGGTTGGTTACCTGATGGAGAAAAGGCTTGTTATTTTATTGGTTTTCTTTAATATTACAATTTTTCGTTCTGGAAGTTGTGTTGCAGTTTATTAATGATAAAAAACTATTACATGGCGTCTATATGACTATGAATTTTATGACTGTGCTTTTCATCTTTTCTATTATTCTTGTATCACAGCTCACAACAGTTCACGACATAACTTGAATCTTGATAGTCACCACTTTTCAAAACGAAAGGTATACAAGAAGGTAATTTGTGTTTCTTTCCTGTTGAAATGTGTACCAATGTGTTGATCAGGTTTTTTTTTTTATTTTAGACTTTTACTACTATTTTAGACATTTACTTACTTTTTGTTGCTGTGAATATGTTTAAAGAATATCAACTATTACTTTGATTCGGAAACTTCACTTCATTTGCATTCAATTTGAACATATTTGAGTTAAATGCGGCATTGCCCGCATAGAGATTTGGTCAATGTTATACACACATTTAAAATTTCTCAAAATGTGGCCCCACATTTGGTAAAATGGGAAAAATACTCAATATTAGGAATAACTTATTCTGATTCCAATGCAGTGAATGCAAGAGTTGTTATGCACAGGCTTTAATTCAGTGGCGTTGCTAGTATATGCCCGCATGACACCTTAGACGGTAGTACACTAGCCTAATAATTTTACATCACAAGCAATTTCCAAAACGCCACGCTTACAATTATTAATGAATAGCACCATCTAATCCAATATGGGATATACTTAAGGGCATTCTCCATAGAAAAGAGCATCCAAGCCTTATATTTGCTAAATGCGTAGGAGGGAATCGTAGCCAAGTTTACTCCATTTTTTGTGTTTTTTCACTTTGCGCCATCGTACCAGAAATAATCTCATAAACACGATTAAACGACTGCAATACCCCGATTTCACTGAAGTGCGTTTAGTTACCTGCAGTTATCTGCCAGAACGTTAAGCTTGTTGATACTATTTGTCTTGGCAAAATCACACAATATCTCCAGTTTTCCTAATCACACAAACCTTACAAATTGCATCATTTTTCATCGAGAGATGAGACCGAAACGTATGGAAACAATCGTTCCGCTCAGAGCATATTTCAAAGTGATATCGTCTTGGCTGAAGAACCGGATTCATTCGGTGCTTCAACGTCGTGAAGAAAGTCTGAAAGATGCTTTTCACTACATTTCTCCCCTTTTGAATCATTTCTATGCATTGAAATAAAAGTGATCTTTGAACAAGAAGTTGCAAGGTTCTATCGGGACTATAGGCAGCCGGCGAAACTGTGAAATATATTTTTCTGTGAAAAACTTTTGATGCAAAATTCTTGGTTGCAACCTTTTTTCATTTTTATTAATCACAGGACCCGCCGAATGCACACACAGACAGTGTAAGTAAATACAGTGCCAGTAAATATAGGGTTGCTATTTATATATCTGACATGATAATGAACAACAAATAGTTACCCGGCTGTTTCGCGGGTGTCGAAAATCTTTGTAAAAATATACGAAAACATAAGGAAATCACTATCAGGATAACGAACTGATGGGCTCTAAATCATCAACCGTTGAGCTACATAGGCAAATCGACGATCTATGATCAGGGAAGAAAAAGCCCCCATAGCAACGCAAATCGATGAATTCAAACTAATAAAAAATGTACACAGCAAACCAAACATGACGAAGATCGCGAATAAAACATCAATAGGACACACTCACTCCCAACCGATAACCAGGGGAGCAGCCCTAATGAATCAAAAGAAAGTTAAGCAAAGGAAAAAAACTTTCTGAAAATAATTCTAACTTTTAAACCTTTATCAATTCCGAGGAAAAGATGTCTTTTTATATCATCCATGATTGCCACCATTCATTCTATCCGAAGGATATCATGAACGAGATCTAAAGTCAAGAAGTCGAGAAAATTTTTTCAGTAAAGGGTTTTTAAACTCTTTTCTTAAAGAAAAAAAAATCTGTCCAAACTTTTAGCACATCACATTCTGGCCAAATTTTGACTTTTATTGCATAAAAAAACATCCGTGCAATAGTTCTTCACGTTGATTTGAAACAAAAAAGTACAAATAACCTATACGGTCGAAAAACAGTCAGAAATTACGCCACGCCGCTATTAATTGCCACCTCTCTTAATGAGTGTAAAGAAGCCTGTCAAAAGCACCCGGCAAGTGCCCTAACATTCGGATAAAAGTCTCAAATGTGTTGCTCCGACCTGCCCGCTAATTAACGTCACTGCATCAATTTCCGCAAGAACCGTACTAAGCACCATCAAAATACTACGGCACAACCTGAGTTTGTCCCTAGTGGGCTCTGGCGCCCTGACACATTCCTCATTCTTTGATAAAGAAATAAAGCGCTTTTTCCAAAGCAAAATCTAATCGCTGACCAAACAGATCGTTTTTTGAAAAGCGAAATTGAAATTGAAAAGCAAATGCTTATGCTCTCCTTTTTTGTTTCCCATCATGAAAATAAAACTACTCGAGCACAATATAAATTAACTTGTTTCTGGTCATCATATACATGATCTGAATGCTGCTTAACAGAGATAAACCCGATATTATACTTCTCTGCAAAAACAAACTCCACGCTAGACAATTGCCTTCTTTTTCAAATTTTACGAAGATGAGACTCCGGACTGCATTCTTTATCAAGTGCAATTTATCTTTGTAGACAACGCCTTTGCAAGTTCCATTTCGGCCAACTTTTTACCAACTCTCTAACCCTCGCAACAAAAAGGATTTCATATGTGTCGCAAGCTTCAATGCCAGGCATCTATTGGCAAGACAACGCGCCCAATCCAAACGGCCAACAGCTATAGGACTGGCCTTCAGTAAACCGCTCTAAAACACAACCAAGCTCAGTAGCCCCGCTCTCCTAACCTACCATCTTTTCAACACACTGCTCCGATATCTCTATAATACACAATCATGGGTCCTCGTTTCGTTGCAAATCACCTGCAGCATAAGCAAACATAACGGCTTTCGGTTGAATTTCCTTCTTAACGACCAACGTCACCATCCTTCACCCTAAACCGTCCCTTACTACTCCAAAACCAATTGGAAAGAATTTTACACTTTCCCGGAGTATCAGTTCAACCCTATGCCACTGCTTAACAACCATCCGTTCATCAACACTGTTATGAAAAGGACATGCGACCTAGTTTTGCCAGAAAGAACCCTCAAGTATCACTCACAAATTCCCTTCACTCATAACATAATACTCGTCATTACAACGGATTAAACCGTCATACAAGCCGATTCTTTAGCCAACCACTTTCACGGCTGTTCCCCGACTAACAAGCCAATCACTCAACAGTGCTTATGGTCAGGTACCAGAACTTATTGGGTTGTCCTTCTTCCCTTTTTTCAAACGAAGTCCTCCCACTTCGGAAACGTCATCAATTCACCACCGCATTCTCCTCAATGCATCATATATTCGTGTACAAAAAAAACTATTTCGAATACCAAACGTTGCCGACCCAACGAAAGCTATTCCAGAAACGAATGGACTCGAAAGGAAAAAGAGACTTCAACATTGCATCCTACGTGCTTCCTTCTCCCGTTCATCACACCATCATAGTTCCAATCCTCAGAAAAACGTGAAAATACGTTGGTAACTAAAAGCTACCGTCCAATCTGCCTTCTATCATTCCTTGAAAAGATTTTAGGAACTGTTATCATATGTTTCATAGACAAATATGTAATACATATGAACCTACAACTGTTGGTAGACATCCGTGAAGCCTTACTCAATACGGCCTAATGGTCCACAAAACGTTGAACACTTTCCACTACCATCCAATGTACACAAATTGATTTGTTCCTCACGTAACGAACATCTCCAGTCAAAAGTGGCGACACTCTTTCCGGTAGCTTTTCAAACTCACCCGGAATCCCAAAAGGTTCTGTCCTTTCTAGCATTTTGTTCTCAATATTACCAAGCCGTAATCTAATCCATACCATCCAATATGCCGATGACATAATCATTTATACTTCCCCTTTTAACACGTCCCTAGGTCCCGAGGGATTTCTTGCCTGAATAATAATCTTTCATCGCTAAAATCATGCTTGAAACCTCAATAAATGAATAATAATAAAAGCAAACTCTCGTACTCCGAAACTATTCCAAAATAATACCCGTCTCCGGTCCTTGAAACCCAACAACTCCACTATTTCATTCTCAAAACACGTATCCTAGCATGGGGTCCTCATCAATTAACAAGAGTCCCACGACCACTCACCTCAACAAAACAGTCAAAACATTCGGGATTATATTGCCGGTAAAGCGCAGAAGTTTGCCCATCATCCGCCCTACCGACAGCTTCGGCTTCCCGTTCTTGTGTGATCTATCATAAGCTCAAATGGAACGCCTCCGCGTTAAAAAGCGTTCGCTTCTTCGCCGCTGTATTGACTTCATCGACAACCAAGCAGCAATTTTTCGCACCTTCCGTTTCCTCATAACACATCTCTTCTAAAGTTTAGCACGAGACAGAAGATTAGAATGTTGGTCGATGTATCGAGCATCCTTATCTTTTCTCTTTAACTTCAACATCGGCACAGTTGCAGTCACAATCTTTCTGAACAAGCATTATTTCCTTCCATTCATTATTATTTGATGGGGACATCTTTGACCCCTAAAAAAGAATCCTACACTACAACTCAATACGTGACTCCACCAAACGAATCTGCTCTGACTCCAAGATCGGTAAGCGATTCCCTAAATTCGATCAATTCATGATATGGCCTTTTTATTTATCTTTTGCATTGTCATTTAAAAGTCATTGTCAAAGTTTAAATGAAGTCATTGTACCAGCAAAAATGGGATGAAATTAAAAAAAAAAATGTCAAAAACTATTGTCAACTGAAAAATTCTAGTTTTTGAGAAAATACCAGCACATCAGGAGCGCCAGTAAGGGGAATGATTAGAGATAAGCTGCATTACTTTAAGAAAATGCTTGAACATTAAAGCCGTATCCTTTAGTCTGCAGACAGAGTTCAAAAAGGTAAATCTGACTATTAAACATGCATAGGTAAATTTTGTAGGTATGAGGAAAGTAATAAAGCTGATTTATACTTCCTTATTATTTGTGAAAAAATGACTGAAGTTGAAAATGTATTAAAATGTTGATGTTAGCCTTTAAAATTGTAATAGAGCAATATAAAAATTGCAATTCTTACCTTTTTTACTCTCTCTTAGTGGTGTGCCTGATAATTTCACATCCTTTCGATCCTTCTCTCTTTCCATCTCTCCTTCACCGCACTCATCAGTCAGTTTGAGTAAATCTTCGTAAATATCTTCAAGTTCGTCAATCAACTTAGCAATAATATCACGTATTTCTTTGACTATTTCCTCAGTGAAGTCTTTACTCAAGACTTTCATGTGTAAGTCGTTAATGCGCAGTAAAAACGTTTTATAATTGCTTTGGAATTGTTTATGTTTCGCTGCTTGATTACTTTTATCTACTTTCAAAATCAACTTTAACAAATAGCGAACATCCATTCGCAATTCGTTATCCATCAGCGATCTTAGCTTATGTGCACTCATTTGTAGATTGTCCTGTGTGGTGACAAGATCCTTTTCCAGTGATGCAATTTTCCTCTGAATAGCATCAGTCATCTCATCTAAAAGTCCCGACACATTGTTAATCCAGCAATCGTCAACAGTTCCTTCGGGATCAAGCAACTGCACAAGACCTTCTTCTACAGGTGTGATCATTGATGCCGACTGACTCTGCATTTTGTGTTTTTTGCCTAATTCTTTCACGAGGACTGAAATTTGTTCATGGCATTTGTTTGCTTCTTGCAAATGTACATTCATGCTTTCGTAGGATGCTACTGCTGAGCATTGATGCAAAACGGTAGAGGCTATTTCGCAATGTTGTTTAAATTTAACATCCTGTTTTTCTATGCACTCATTGAACATTTGTTGGAGGCCACTAAGAGATGGATTCGCACCAACCGCCCATTTCAAACGTTGTACTATTGCTCTAGTGAAACTCATCAATTCGTCGTATATCTTTTGTATTGATATTTGCCAAGCACTCAAATTTTGTATAGCCGTTTGACAATTGGTGAGAACAACACTTTTACGAATAATGTGCCTGAAAGAGGATGAAGAAGGCAACCATTTTTCATTGAGCCACACGTGAGCGGAGCTGATGAGTTGCAGCTGATTCACTAGTTCACCTTGGATAGTAATGACTTCATTCAAGAAATCTGATTGAGTTTTCTGCTTCGTCGCCATGCATAGCTTCACGCACAGAGCCTGTGCATAAGCATATTCAGCGCTTGAGTAGATATTCAGCATTATATTTTGCTCGATAGCTGTCGGGACAGCTATTTCAAGTGGCATTCCTCCTAAGTTAAGCACTGATAGGTTAGTGTACGAAAAAAGTTCGTTAGCTAAAAGTGACATCAGGTATGGTCCGAGCCCGAACAGGAAAGTATATTCGAACTCCAAAAGAAACTGCGCGAACGGTTGGTACAAAATTTTCTGATCATAGATCAAATCCAGACTACTAGTGAATACTGAGTGTGCCAATATCTCAGCTTCCTGGATAATGTGCAGAATGGTTTGTATTTTTCTTAAATTAAAACGTTGGCGCAGGTTAGATATGGTGTAAGTTTCAAACATAATCAGCTGAAATAAACAATCAAATTTATGTATAGTTTTAACTTAGGGAAGGTTAAAAATATTTTTACCGTGATTTCATGCAACAACGGATCAGGTACATGATTGGTTGCATCTGCTTGCAGGACGTTGTGTGCTTCCCGGTAGCATGCCTCCATATTGTTTAAAGCCACTTCAAACAGGTGCTCTAATTGTATAAATAGAATAGCATCTTCACTACTAAGATTTTCGTAATTGTTATTTAATAGTTCAAGAATTCGGTTAAAATCATTTTCACAACTGATTCCGTTATCAAGTTTTTCCAGTGCATATTCTACATCGATTTGAAGATCTTTCAATTTTTGACATGCACTATCCAAGGGTGATTGCGTCGCCATGATCGCTTGAAAGATTTTCGGTGCGAATTTTGTTTTGGTATATATTTCGATGTCCTTAAGTGCCTGAACAGTTGAACGGACTAACGCCAGTTGTTCAAGATACAAGTCCAATGGTGCTATCATGTCCGAGTCCGTAAAAAGAATGTATGCAGTGTCTGTGATCAGCTTAAGATAGCTCAATTCTTCTGTAAGTATGAACGATGGATCGGATGCTGTTTGCAGCGATGTCTGTTCAAATGCGTGGAATTGATTTCGTGTGTCAATCAGCAGACCCAGGTAGACACATTGCAAGGCTTTTTGCGCACTTTGTTCGGTTTGCATAAATTGGGTTACACAGTCTTTAGCATCAACAAGGTGATCCTGAAAATAAACGAATGTCGTTACATTCAATTTGAAATCAATTGAAAATCAATGCATCGTTAACATGAATAAATGAATTTCCAAAGCATATATTTTTCCCGAAATCACGGGGCAGTTGTTTACTCATAATGGAGGTAATCATGTAATGAGGTTGTATCTAAGTTTTGTTTTTTCCTTCTTCCTGCAGACTAGTAGGTGGTATTGGCTATGGCTATTGTCTGTGCACATTAGCCAGCGTTCTCGATCATAGTGCACTTAGGCTGCTTTCCTGTTCGTACCCCTTTGGGGTCACTGTTATTTGATTGAATTTTTGGTCTTGGTGGCCTAGTTAGTTTGTTTGTATATACATTGATGGTTGGTTAGTAGGGTTACCCGTTTGGTAATGCTGTTATGGTTAGCGTGAACTATTGGTGGGGATTGAGTATTGGACGCTCACAGCTCTGCCTTGGCTTCCTCCAAGAATTTGCCCAGCTGCCAGATATGAAATTTTTTGCTAGAATTGAAAATCTTTTCTATTGAGGATACTTTTTTAAACAGTGAAAATTTATTTCTTAAATTATCAAAGTGCGAGCATTTGAAGATTTGATGTTCTAGTTCATCACGACTATTGCACCAAGTGCAATGGTCGGATGTAGTTATGTTCACTTTCTTCAGTCTTGTCTTGTTGTACGCTCTGTATGCCAGTATCCTATTTATTTGCTAAGTGACATTGCTGTCTAAGTGGATTTAATGGAACCAAGGTTTTTGTCGAATAAGAGGTTGCTTTTTAGCCAAGGGCAGTATTTTGTATTCTGCGTGTTTTCCTTGTACTCCGTTATCCATTCATCATTTACTTTTTCATAGATTAACTTTATCGTGTCGTCCCATTCTGTGTACTTGGGGGCATCACTGCCCTCATTAATACCTTTTTTGTCGCAGTGTCAGTACGACTGAAGGTAGTCCATTCACAGTTTCTTGGAATCCAATTGAAGACGAATTTCCCGTTGCTGTTATCACTGAAGCATTTTCTCATTTTGGAAGGGACGTATTTAATGTCATTTTTGTAGGCTATTTCTTGGATACAGTGTTGTGAGTCTGTGAAAATGATGATATTTTTAGCTTTCTTAGTGGCGTGCTCTGTAATGGCTAGGTATGTTGCCATAATTTCTGCATTATTTAGTAAGGATATGTTGTTGAGTTTGTAGAGGCTAGTTGTTTCTGTGTTGACGTGATGAATAGCGCATCCTGTGCCAAAGGGATTTTAAGCTGCATCCCTACAGAAGATTTCATGGGTGTCCATTAATGAGTCCACTATTGCGGGTTGGGAAGTTGTGAGATCGTTGTAATCGATTAGGGGCATGTTGTGTGTGAAGTTGTTATCGGAGTTGTTGAGTTGAAAAAGGAAGTTCTTTAGAAATGTGTTAATTTCTCCCCAGCAGGTATTGTTGATGAGCTCATAGAATTTCCTGTGTGTTAGAGTATAGTTGGAACTGATGTTTTCTGAGAGTAGTTTTCTGAATTCACTGTCATGGAGGTTTTTCAGAATTTCTTTGGTCGTAGGAAGGCAAGCTTTTAATTTGGATGTGGGTTCTTTGGCTATGTGGCGGCTTTGTTATAGTCAATCTTCTTAAAAAGGTACTGCGGCGCATGTGCCATGTTCGCTAAATTGGCCTCAAGCTGTGGTATTATTATTGCTCTGAAGGTGTTAATTGCCTTAGGGGGGGGGGGGGGGTCGCTTAAGCCATGTTTGGGGCTTGACACTTTCTTGATAATTTGATTGTCTTCGCTTTAGTTTGAGTTTTCGCTAGCTGGTTTCGGATATTTCCTTTGTTTTTGATTGCTCGCCCTAAAAAAGTGAAGTTATTGACCCACATAACGTTGATTCCATTCAGTTGAAAGTGTTGTTGAGGTTGATTTTTCGTATACGTATACTAGTATACGTATCGTATACTTCGGCTGAAGTTTTATTTAAATTAAGTTCCAGGTGTAATTCTTTTACAATGTTCTGGAAGTACAAAAAGCTGTTTTGTAAGTTGAGGAAGGTTTCTGAAACCTTTGGCTCTTTGCTGATCAGGATGAAGTCGTCCGCGTACTGGAGCAGAGTTGTTTTATCGTTGGTGATGATGTATAACTAAGTTTGTATTAAAAAATGATTCGAGTTGTCTTTTCGCCAAAGTCAATTGTGAATAGATGTGAGAGTATGAAAGTAGATGAGTGTAGATGAGTGTAGTTAGATTTCTTGATCAGCGGCCTACGTTTAAGTGAGTACGAAGAATCGTTGTTTAGTGTCAACATTGAACTAGCAAGATGTAATTAAATCTTAGTATTATAAGAAATGAAACAAACGGTGATCGTCAAAAAATAATGTACACCTACGGGTAACATCGTCAAGGTCTCATAAAATGAGTTCTAGACGTCCGATTTTGAAATTTTTTTCTATTTTGAAAGGTTTCTTCTATTTTCTAATAAGACAATATAAAAATAGTTGTCGATAATCATAGAAATAAAAATTCAACAAAATTTTTAAAAAATCTCTTATTTTTTACGCGTTTAAAAAAGTATAAAGTAAACAAACAAAGCAAGAATTTGTAAATCTAGTTTGTTTCCATTTGAAACAGGTTCTGGTTGTCTTGGCATTGATTTAATCGTTTTTTTGAGCCACACTGGCTGCAATTTTCTGTCATTCTTCCATTAAAATTGACTTCTTCTTATTATAAATTTGCCCATATTCCGTTTACAGTTCTGTGTATCGAGGAAATCGAGTATTGAGGAAACTTTACCAGTTTTTTTTAGATACAACTTGGTGTTAAACTTTCTTTCAAAATGTTCAAATAATCATTTTTGTTCATCGTAGAGTAAAAACAAAACAGATTGAATGAATATGAAAACTCGTCAAAATTCCACGTCTGTATTCCAATTCTTGTCTGTATTTCCACGCACTTTCCTTACAATTGTTTGCTCATCAAATACGGACAACTTTTTAAGAATAGCGGAACGATGCCCCGCTTCTTCCCACATCTTTTCACCTTTTTTTCACAGTGTTAGGTTTTACATATCACTTGAGTTATTGCTCGTAACGGGTTTCCTCCCGTTCTTAATTTTACGATAAGTTTTCCCGTTTCAATTCTACCCTGCTTACCCATTTAAGATAATATGGATAAAAAAAGAACGTCTTAGGATGCAAAAAAGCTTGGGAAATTGGAATATTGCATTGTGTCAACTAAGTTTGACTATTTAAACCTATTAAAGACTAATTCTAATAGAATTTGGAAACATCTGGAAGCGAAATTTTGATCTACACTGATGGTTCCAAAACGGATTAGGGAAGCGGCGCCGGAATCTTTTTCCCAGATCACCCACAACTCAACCGAAGTTTTAAACTGGACGGCCATATCACAGTTTTCCAGTCGGAAGTGTCCGAAAAAAGCGGCTGTAGAAGCGGCAACAAACAACCTTAATGGAAGAATAAAAATACTCTCGGATAGTAATTCGGCAGTAGTTTCACAAATGGTACAGGATTGTAGGCAGGCTCTCAAAACCATAACAACCCGAGTAAATGTAAAACTGACATGGGTCCCTGGACACAGCGGTATATGGGGAAACGAAAGAGCGGATGAACTAGCGAGAGCAGGATCAGCCGATCAAAATGCCACTAGAATAGACACAATTAAGGTGCCAAAGCAACGGTAAAAAGGGAATTAGATGAACTCCTCTAGAAAGAGACAGATACGGCTTGGAATGACAGGAACGACTGCAGGATAAGCTGAGCTTTTTGGCCTCACCTTAATAAAACGCGGACAAAACAACTCCTGGGGAAAAACCGAAATGGCGTTAGAACATCGATGGCAGTATTCACGGGCTATAATATTCTAGATCAATACGCGAAATGAATAGGAATCCAAACGGATGACACCTGCCGAGCTTGTGGCGAGGAGGAAGAAAGTACAGAACACTTCCTCCTAGATTGCCCGAGCCTGGCAAACAAACGCCATATTTGGCTGTGGTGTAGTGGCGTACCAGAATTGGAACACTTGGCGACCACAGAGCTGGGGGAACTCCTTGGTTTCTGTAGGACGACAGGATGGACCATCTGTAAACAATATACGTGTGGAGCTAAGGGCCGATGCTGGCCTATGCTATTTCCAGCAAGTGGACCCCAGTACAAATAATAATAATAGAATTTTTTTCGTTTTAAATATCTTGTACAGGGTGTCCTGCAATCTGTACAATTTTTTGACACGACAATGATGTATAATTTGTTACTTTGTTGTTGGATTTTAGCTGCTTTATTTTTTCATCATTTTAGAGATTAAATAAAAAAACTTTTCAAACGTTTAAAACTCATTTTATGAGGCTTTAAATTTGTGTGACATATAACTGTACACCTTCTTTGGAAGTTCCCAGTATATTTCGTTTTCAGATGCAATATCAGTTGCATATTCAAGTAGTTTGCACTTAATATGGTAATTTTGTGCAATAATTAATGTGCCAATGGTTTCCGTATTAGTCCAATGATCGAAAGGCTCCTATGTGAGGCGTCAAACATCGTTTTTATGTCTGCACCAAATAGTGGTAATGATTCGTTGAATCTTCGAATCGAATTTGTTGAATTCGTTGCGAAAGTGCATTAACCAATTATATCAGGAAAGAAAACTTAAATTGTTAATTTTATTCTCAAGATGAAATTATTCTCAGAGTCTGTCGATAGGTTTCTTAAATAAAACAATACACATTCCGCTTTCAGTCAGATAAGCAAAGGATTTAACTTTATCTACACAGATGACTATAAGTTATTTGCATAGGATATTTAGGTCAAAACAACACATACACGGTGTACGCAGACTTCAGTTTCTAGTAATGCGCTCTTTACTACCCGGTTGGAAGGCCAGTAAACTGTTACTGCCCCAGATCACTATAACCACTATTAGCGTTGCTGGCTTTTGTGAATAATAACATAGATGGCAGTTTTCACTAAGAAATGATAAGACGAAACCTTTTTTTGAAGATGCAAATAATTTCAAATAAAATGCAAATAAAAATAAACCTTCTGGCTTTTGTTTCCGTCCAGATACAAAACTGACCATGAAAGGTAGTAAAGAAATAAGACAAAAATGAAAAAGAAATAAAAAAAAACTCATCTTAAAACTGATGTAAATGAACATGTTAAAGTTTTGAGTTGAATTTGTTTCTGAACAAAGTGAAATTAGCCGAAAAAAAAGTCTACGTTGAGATGATTCTGAATTTGGTAAAAGTAGAAAAAGAAATAAACTTTGAAATAAATTTTACAACCAAATAATTTAGTTTATTAACAAAAAAAAAAGTCGTTCAAAAAGGTAAAATGCTTCCTTTTAATTTTTTGAAACTTTTAATCACGAAATAAATAAGAAGCATTTTATCTTTTTGATCAGTTTGAGCATTTAGTGAAATGAAAACTATGACAAATAAAAAAAGATGGTTTTTGCTAATGGAATAGAAAATCTTAATGTAATCAGCTGAGCGCACGATGAGTCTGCCTCAGACCGCATGTGACCAGCCGAGAGTGCACACATGTAAAATCGAATACCGAGTAATTCCTTCAAATTACTATTTGCAATAATTATTTCTTCTTAATTATAAATCATTGTGCTCTCAATTAAACGTGAATATTATTATTAATCTTCAGAACACAACAATTGGGGAAGAGGATTAAAAACGGAAGAGTGAAAAAAACTAAACGGGAGTTTTGTGATATGTCCAAAAGGGACAAAGTATCAGGAAAAATCAACGTGTGGCTCAAAGGGAGCAGTTAATGCGTGAAGAAGAAAGGCTGATACACGAAGGAAATAGATTGAAGGAGCTCACAAAGAAGTTGGAGAAAGGTGGACCAAAATAATTGGCAAGTACAAACACATTTCTGGGGAAAATTGAAGAGTTTTCTGCAGACAAAGACTGGAAATTGTAGCTTGAACGACCTTTGATATTTTTGAGACCAATGATGCCAACCTGAATGATGTGATGATGTGAACCTTTATCTGCCGTTGCTACGCGAAGAAGGATATGTGTTAGTGCGAAATCTTTGTTTACCGGCACAACTGAAAACCAAGAGATTCGAGGAATTGACCGCTTTGTTAAAAGCACATCTTAAGCCTTCTTCGTGTGAGATCGCAGAAAGATATAAATTTATGAAATGTTGTCTCAGGACGAAGGTGAAAGTGTAAGTTAATTTAGTGCTGAATTGAAAAAATTGACTTCATATTGTAATTGTGGCAACGAACTGGACAATTATTTATGTGATCGTTTTGAAATGGGAATCCGATGTGAGATGACGATGAAGAAATTACTAGGAACAAAAAATTTCACATTCACAAAGAATTCACTTTAGAATTGATTGAATTGATGAATTGATTCATTCACTTTAGAATTGATATTGGAAACCCAAAATACGAAATTTGAGGTTGACTCAGGGTCTCCAATATCAGCAATTTCTTCGCAATGTTATAAAACCTGTCTTAATTAACAAATTAAAATGGGAAAAAAACACAAAGAATTTTTCGGAGCTATAAAGGTGATTTCATCATTCCTGATGGAATTTTAAATGTGACATTTGTGTATTAATTAAAGAACTATAATTGGAAACTTTTCGTAATTCCGGGTCCCAGTTGTCCCATCGTCAGTCACGATTGGCTTCAAGGTCTAGGGGTTTTAAAAGGCAATGATTGCAAGGGAGCACTTGAAATTAAATGGACCAAGAAATTATACCTGAAATTTTGAAAGAATTTCCGGAAGTTTTTGCGAACAATTTGGGGACTAATACAAAGGAAAAATTTCAATTACATTTAAAAGAAGGGACGCAACTAATTTTAATAAGGGCCCGGTCCGTTCCCTATGAATTGAGGGGAAAAAGCCGAAAAAGAAATTGACTGATTGGTCAAAGCTTTTCAATTGATCCCAGTCGAAAGTTCAGAATGGGCAACACCGATTGTATCCGTCATGAAAAAAAAATGGAGAAATTCGATTATGTGGCGACTACAAGGTAAATTTGACCTCTTATGCGAAAATTGGCAGACATCCTGTACAGCGTGTACAAGATTTGCTAGCGTCCCAAAGGCAAAAGAAGGTACAATCAAAACGTCATCTCTCATAGGCGTAGCAACAGATACTTTCAGATGATTATTCAAGGGAAAAGACGGGTCCAGTACGGGATAGCGTCAGCACCGGAGTGAGACATAAGAGTGGGAGGGCGCGATAAAAAAGAGCACGATTCAGGTTTGAGAGACGAGCTCAAACATCAAAGTAACAGAGAAAATTCCAAGACCCAAAAATGTCTGCGAAGAGCTGCAAATTTTCTTGGGAATGCTTTTGGAAGCTCTGGAAATGCTTTTCATTTTTGAGGACAAAAAGGGCATTCCACCGATGGCCGCGAGTCGCGTACAGCGGTACAGTGATTTCCTTTCAGGATACCAGCATGAAATTCGGCACACACGCGGATTGTTTATCGCGTCTGATTACAAATAAAAAAAAAACACAAAAAAACGGGCCGATAACTTGAATGATGATTACTCGTACCTAAATTATTTTGAAGAAGGAGATTTGATCTGTCGTGAAGTGGTCCAAAAAGAGACAAAAAATGATGATTTACTGAAAAAATACGAAAATGAATGATTCATGATTGGCCTGAGGAAGTCGAAGAAGAATGCGACCCTTTTAAACAAAGAAAAAAATGAAATGACGGTAGAAAACGAATGTCTTTTTTGTGGACATACATTAATTATGCCAAAATCGTTAAGAAGTGATATATTAAAAGAGTTGTGTACAACACACATGGGGGTCGTGCAAATGAAGACAATTGCTCATTCATATGTGTTGTAGCTAAATATGGATCGTAACATCGAACACTTAACAAAGTCTTGCGAAATTTATCTAGTAAATGCCAAGGGAAACCCACCGAAAGCTGAATTGCATACTTGGAATTGGCTAGAAGCTCCAAACGAGAGGCTACATATAGATTTTCCGGGTCTGCTAAATAACAGAATGCATATTGTAATTATTGAGTCTCACTGGAAATGGGCGGATATTAGGGAAGTTAAAATTGTTACCGCTATCGCGTTACCACCATCGAAATTTTAAGGGATTATTTTTCTACTTGGGGAATTACAGTTTGAATTGTGTCAAACAATGCTCCAGAGTTTTGTCCTGAAAATTTAAAGATTTTTTTAAACAAAGAATGGGGTTCAACATGTTAACCAGAAAAGAAGCGCTAGCCAGATATTTGTTTCACTATCGCTCTTCGAAATATTGCACCATAGGTGTTTCACCTGTGGAATTACAGATTGGTAGAAAATTTCGTACACGCTGGGAATTATTAAAATGAGAGGAAGGGAGAGAGTAGCAAACAGGCTCAGCAAACTAAGTATTTCAGAGGCAACCGTAAAATCAATTTTTACAAGAAAGAATCGGTAATGACAAAAGATTTTCAACAGAATAAATATCGACAATCGGAAGTTGTTGAAAAACTTAGTCCGGTTAGCTTCACTGGAGAGTTGAACGGCGAAGAGACAATAATCGAAATAGCATACCGACCAATTGAAACCACTTCACTCAATTGAAACACTGAAATGCGTATAATATACAATACATTTGATATCGTTATAACGAAATTCGTTCATTTTTGTCATTTGAAAATAATATTTTAGATCTGGCAAGTTTGGATGTCGTAAGATCATTGTCTTGTCACATAAACAGTTGTCGGTCACCTTCAGTTTCCATGAAACCGCGATTGTTGCTAGTGCCATTGATTGTTTTTGCTCGAAAATGCCTCCAAAACGGCTCTCAGCTTATAAAAAAATCTTACAAGTGAAGACGTGCGACGTTTATTAGAAGAAAGTTTCTTCGAATTTAGTGATAACGAATCGGATTCTAACGAAAAGAATCAGATGAATTCTTTTATATTAATCTGATGGAGCCGCTAGCGCGAATATGTCAAGAATGCTTTCGAGACCATCTACGAGTTCCATCACTAACCAACACATTTTGACGAAAATGCCAAGAAAAGATGATGGCAAAGTTATTCGAAAAAGATGCAGCGGATATTATGGAAAATTGCGAAAAGATGGTATCAACTGGAAAATAGCTGCTAAGAAAGTAAAAACAGTGGATACTGAGTGCTCGCCATGCAAAAAACCTTTTGTTTGTCTTGTTTCCAGAATAAACACAAAAAGTAATGAAGTTGTCATTTTCTGTAAAAATAAAAAAAAATCTCGTACGTCCCAGTGTTTTTCTCTACTATATGATCGGCCTGATACGTCCCATAGAAAAACAGTCGCGTCCTGCCACGTTTCGCGAAGTAATTCTTAATACAAGTTTTAGGTATCTGCTGAACCACATATTACCTGAGCTACATGTGGTTCAGTGGACAGGGAACGTGTTAACACTTTACAATTATTTTTACTCAATCACAATTTCACTTATTAACTTTTATCAGTTCACTTTTACATTAATTCACTAATCTCTTTTATAATCACTTAATAAAAGTAATCACCTTTACTTGCTACTTAATATTCGCCTACGATTTTATTTCACAACACTTTAACCACACTACTTTTAACGCGCACTGTCGCTCGCTTCTTCACTTCATTCACTAGACTCCCTTCGCCGCTTGCCGTAGTCGCTTTTATACATCTACCAATCAACCCAGAATCTTCGATGTGGATTGTTTTCGCGTTTACGAGCTGAGTCCCTTACACACGTATTTTTTACTGCAGATTTACTGCAGTTGGTTAAAATATTTTTCGAAATTATTAAAATATGTTGCTCAACTTTAATTATTTTGATGTTCTTGCGAAAAGATGATTTCTTTATGATTTTAAAATGATATATGAATTGCTAAAATAAACGAACTGAACATAAGTGCGGACGAAATGGAGCCTGGCGGCAGAAACCAGCAAACCTTCCTGACTGATAATTAAAATTGTCCAAAAAGGTGGTATATTTAGCTCAACTGGAGTTGTCATTTGCGTAAAGTCAGTAAAATAGCGACTGCGGTTTTTTTTAAACCATGTAGACACAGTAGGCTATAGTTAAAGTTTAAAGTCACTTAGTGGATCTACACTACTAAGGTGAACCCTACGGAGCTATCATGTGATAGCCAGCATTATTGATGCATATCTCGATAAAAGAATTTGAAATAATGAAGCTTATGTACTGTCTGGGTATTATCGTTACCTTCAAAAACACACTAACAATTACGATGCAAATATGGTCAACTTGATCCTTTGATTGACATATTCTAAGATAGGTATCCTAGGCGAGCATCTAATGAAAACTGTGGAAGAGGATATGCTACAATTTTCGAACGGGCCATATGCAGATGTTCGAATTCAAGGAGACTGGATCAATCACGTAGGAGGGAAACGGATGTAGATAGACAAGTGAACACAATTATGATTATGTGATGATTAGTGGACACAATGACTATTTACAAGGCAATTCTTTTGAGCAGAAAAGAACTGGAAAGCGATGCAATAAATCACTTAAGACGGTGGAATCACAATGTTTACTGACGGCTCTAAGGGGAACGAATGTATTAGAGCCAGAATTTGTTTCTATGGCTATCTGTAACTCAACTGAAATTGCAAAATAGAGGCCTGCACCAGAGTTTCCAGTGAGAATGGCTTGAAATTAAAGCAATCACAAAAACGGCAATGTATCCTGGACACAAGTGTGTTGCGACAAGTTGTGAACGTCTCAAACTTCGACAGCACTAACACATTCTGGGTTCGATAGAGCGCATTATTTCAGGTAGAACGATTCGTATTTATAAACGGTAACCAGGCAAAACACATCAGAATTGGAACACCCTTTGACCACAGAGCTGCAGGCTCTGCATGTATTTCGACTTAATCTTTCGAAATAGTAAATAGGCGATCTTTACATCTGCGAAAATCTCACATGAATAAGCAAAATTTTTTATGTCATGAACTTTTTTTATAAGTCATGAAATTTGAAAGTGAAGAAATTTTCTTAAAAAGAAATTGGAACTCATAAAAGAAAAGTGAACTTTTTTTATAAGTCATGAAATTTGAAAGTGAAGAAATTTTCTTAAAAGGAAATTGGAACTCATAAAAGAGTAGTAACAATGAAACGAATGACTAAATTTGTTTTAAACTTAACTTGAAAATACTTACATTTGTATCGCTTAGCTGGCTTTGAAAAGTTTCACAATTTTTCCTCCAGGTAAAATTTTCCTCGGCCCACATAGCTTCCAGTTTATGAGCATATGCTAAAATTTGCTCGGAATTGTTTACATTGTTTTCTTCACTAATTATTACGTTCAGATCGATAAGAGCTTTTTCGTAATTTTCTATATTATTTTGAACTTCCTTTGTTATTTGCTCATATTTAAAAAGTCTATTTTTTTCTAGCTCATTAAGTGGAAAATAACTTATCACATTTTGATATTGCATCAAAGCATCTAATCCAACTTTTATAATGTACGATTGCTGAACAAACGATGCATCGAGCTCCTTTCTTGCTTGATCAGCTTGAAGATACATCGCTTCCTGAGCACTTGTCTTCAAAAAATCCTTAACATAATCAAATTCATTCGGTATCTCCAATTGGCAGAGATTATTCAATTTTATTTGCAGATCATTCATACTACTTTCGTTGGCTTGGGAGATTGTTGCTAGATAAGTTTCCACTTTATTACCATATTCTATCGCTTTTTCGTTAAGAAGAAGCTTTATTTGGTTTAATTCGTCAACACATTTTCGATATGTGCTGTAACGTTGAGACAAGGTGTTTATTGAATGACTACTCATTGCAGTGCCTAGAGTTTCAACTTCCCGGATCATCGCCATTTGCTTGGTGAGAAGATCACGTTCATATTCGTCCTTTTGCATTTGATAACGTTGTGATTCTAAGTCATCCAGGTACTGGGTCATTTGACAGAGTTGTTCGTACACTTCGTTCCTAAAAAAGAATCGTTCCTAAATTATTATATTGTGATTTATAAAATCTCAGTGGATCAGCATGCATTCTGAGAAACCCTTGGAGTGCGTTTCGTAATATCTATTTGGTATTTTGGTCAATTTTTGGTTATTTGGTAAAGTGGCCCATTTTGTCAACTAAAATTTCTTGTCAATAGTTATGCTAGCTAGGTGGGAAACCTTCTAAATTCGTTTTTAACGATGTTTAGCTTTAAAGCGAATGATAATAAACTTGATTTTTAATTAACAAATTAATTTAGAATAAATATTTATTCTTTTGATGATAAATTACAGGTGAAAGTGCTTTTTGAAATTATGGAAATTATATTCAAGACAATCTCGTGTCACCAAAAATGAATCTCATTATATGACACTCGGCAGGAATGCAGGTGAAATGGATGATTCTTTTAAGGGATGTAGCAATTTGACTCAAACACTACCAATCGCCATTACATTCCAAATCTACAACACTTTACTCGGAAAGGATCACCCTCTTCTTAAATGGGAACTCCTGGATGGGAACGATGTCTGCAGAAAGACGAAATTAGAGGACTCATACAAAGCGTCAAATGATTCCTTCATGATTCCTCATTTCCTGTAAGATAGAAGAAACTACACCTCACAGAATCTGTTCATGGCGAAAGTAATTCATCTCCCGGTCTAAACCCAGGTAAATGAGAGGATCCACTATCGAAGGGAGTCAGTAGTGTGGTTGTGAAGTGGTATTTGCGGTTGCCAGAACAGACAAAATAATCCAAAATGGTCAAAAGACAGAGCAACCAGGAGTTGCAAAAATTACAGCAGGACGGAGCGAGTTAATGCCGTTAAACTTGGGACTCACTATTCAAGTGCATTGTAATTATAGCACAAAGTAGTGAACGCAAAAGAACTCCCAAGTACGACAGCTTACAGATGAGGAATGCACTGAACAGGAAGACGCCACTTCGTGCGAAATGCAGAATTCAGAATACCTCCAACTCGGAGCTATAAATTACAGAGACCAGGGATGTTCTTGATGTACGATTAAAGGACTAGAACAAATAGTCCCAATGCTGACCGCTGATAGAAGCGGGTTGAATTTTCTGTGTATGAATTATTTATATCTCAAAACGTGAAGGGTGACCAGCAGGTTTTTTTCTCAAAGCGCTGATTCGTGTTCACCATAATTGTTGATTGGCTCATTGACGGTAAGAGCAAGCGAGGACACTGTTCAAAACCATATTTTATTGGGATATCACATGACAAAATCTACTATAGTGTAGATATGAGAGTGGATGGTTTTTATAGAGGTGTTTTACGTTTTATATATGGAGGTTTTGGAGGCTGATATTTGAGTGAGATTTGGACCTTATTTTTTGAGAAGCTAAGATATCCTCCATATGCGCTAAAATGCTAGATGCTACTTCCTGTGCACCTCTTGAAGCTGTTGTTTCAACCCATACATACATTTTGACATTGTCATCATGGACATTATGGAAACCGAAGTGGTATAGGTACATGTTTCGCTTATAATAGGCTAAAAAAAAGACTTTCTCTAAGATGTAATTTCTCTTTCTCATTATTGCAAGCTTCGATTTGTCCTTTGAGTAAATCACATTTTTGCATGAGTCTTTTCGAGGAGCACGGAAATTTAAGTTAACTTCAGTAAAACTTTCTCCAAACCGACACTACTTCTGACGGTCCTTCGGTACGTTTTCTTTTCTTATCTTTTTCTATCTGCACCGGACTGAATTGGCATTTCTGTTATTTGATCGTCATTTATTTTATCGATTTATTATGTAGTTCAGCAACGCAACAAAGAGGGCCACGAGGTATTTTCAAGTTATGTTTATATAATTTCTTTAAATTGTTGACTTAGACCACTTTCATAATTAACACTAAATGATTCCCGTATAACGTTGTAATTACAACTACTATCAAAAGGTTCGTTTTTGACAATATCGTAAAAATTACATTGAATAAATTCAGTTTAAAATCATGTCGTGTGAAATAAGTGATAAATCCTATTTTTTTTAGTAAATTTTAACTTAGACTACTTTCGTAATTATGGCCACAAATGGAAGCAATGTACCAATCTTTCGAATCCTTATCATTTGCAATCTAGCTCCTAAACTACTGCACAAACATTACCGGTTTTCTCATATCAAATTTTCGAGTTTTTTGCACCTTTTCAATGAGGATACCTCTCTTGCTTCTTTTCTTGGAGGGCAGTTTTCTGTCTTCTTTGTCGGGACGACACACACTATAAGAGTAGCGACAGAATCTCAAAGGGTTGCATCCAGTCCTATTTTGAAAATGATTGAGCTGGGGCTTGCACTGAGGCTTTTCAATGAGAAGACTGTATCACTTTATGACGAAAATTGCTTTCAATCCCTAAACAGTGAGTGAACGATTAGACGTTTGTTGCTGACTTAAAATTTAAAATGACGCTTTTTCAAACAAAATAAAAACTATCAAGCGTCCTTTTTTAAAATAACAACTGTCATTTAAATGACAGGTATGCTTGTACATATTCAAGGAAGCGCTTGTTGTGTACATCGGTTTAAATATTATTATTGTTATTATTATTATTATTCGCCTAGAAAACTCCACCGCAGGTCGATTAACGAGTTCAAGGCTGGCTGCTGGCACAACCTCGTTGAAGGCATCGACAGGGATCCGTGGGGGCTGGGTTGTAAGCTTGTCATGCGGAAACTAGGAGCCGCAAGGAGGCCCTGTGTGCTTGAAGTGGAAAAAATGCACGAGATTGTTCGAGCGCTTTTCCCTATGCATCCTGTTCATCACGATGATGCAGATGGTGAATGTCCTGGAGAATGCCCACTTTTTAGTGCCATCGAGCTGGATGATGAAAGATTTAAAAACGAAAAAGTCCACAGGGCCAGACGGTATTCCGGCGGAAGTGGTACAGCTTGCACATCAACTTTGCCCTAACAAGCTGCTCACCACTTTGAACGCCTGTCTGCAGCAGGGCGTGTTTCCAAATTGCAGTAAACATGCGAGGCTCGTGCTGATCCGCAAGGGTAAGGGGAACCCAGAGCAACCATCTTCATATCGGCCTATGTATGTTGAACGCCGCTGGGAAGGTGCTCAAGAGCTCATTAGAGAGAGACTTGGAGAGGCCATCCGAACTGTCGGGGATCTATCTCCTCAGCAGTACGGCTTCAGGGCTGGCCGATCCACGATCGGTGCAATAATAGAGGTGGTGAATGTGGTCTAGCGGGCAGAAACCCACAATCACCACTCAAGGCGAATAGTACTGCTCATAACATTCGATTTGAGGAATGCCTTCAATTCTGCTAGATGGACAGAAATTCTTCGTGCTCTGGAATATTGCCGAGGTATCTGCCGCGGATATTGAAGGACTATCTCCAAAACCGGAAGCTCGTCTATGACACATCCGGAGGCCGGCGAAAAATGGATGTGACATCTGGGGTGGCGCAAGGTTCCGATCTTGGCGCGGACCTCTGGAGTGTCTCGTACGATGAGCTTTTGAGGTTGTAGTTATCGGGGGAGTCGCGTCTGACTAGCTACGCAGACGACGTAGCAGTACTAGTCGCCGGACGTATTCTCGAACAGGCGCAACTCTAACTGGTCGCGCTACTGTGCCGAGTGAGCGAGTGGATGACAGGCCGCGGGCTTAGCCTCGCGCTGAAAAAGACCGAGGTCGTCATCCTGACCAAGAAGCGGATCACTCGTGTCATTCCCGTTCGGTTGGGAGAAACGATCATCGAGTCGAAGGAATCAATCAAATACCTTGGCTTGATGATTGTCTTGAAGATAAGCTTCCTCGAGCAGGTTCGAGCGTCAGCGGATAAGGCTTCTGCAGGAGAATCGGCTCTCAGTCACCTTATGGCCAACACGCGGGGACCAACCTCGAGTAAAAGACATCTACTGATGAGTGAAATGGAGTCAGTGCTCTTGTACGGCTCCGAAGTCTTGGCTGATGCTCTTAGTAAAGTGTCGCACCGAGGACGTCTGACACAGGGTCAGATGCAAGGAGTTTTGCGGATAGCAGCTGCATATCGCGCTGTTTCTGAACCTGCGGTGCTGGTTATCTCCCTGTTATGCCCTCTCTCCCTATTGGTCCCTTTTAAGCTACTTGCAGAAGAACGGAAACGTATGTATTTACGTAGGGGGGAGTCTGCGAGAGATGCCGTCAGTCGAGCGGAAAGGAGAAGGACCCTAACTTTGTGGCAGCAATTATGGGTAAACGACACACGGACCACACGGCTCGTTAGTGACTTGGGGCTATGGTTTTGCAGAATGCATTGTGAGACTGACTATTACCTGACGCAACTACTCAGTGGACACGGATATTTTCAGTTTACCTGTATAAGGTAGGAAAGTCATCATCCTCAGCTTGCTTGTTTGCCCGGGGATGACAGATGACGCCTTCCACACCTTCTTTGCGTGTGCAAGATGGACAAGACTGCGTTCGCATCTCTCGGAAAAAATAGGCGTGGTCTCTCCAGAAAACGTAACGGGAAAATTGATGCAATTAAAAGACAATTGGAACTGTGTATAGCATTACATACGGACAGTTCTTTTTATAAAGAAGGGCATCATGAATCGCTTGGCGGGGCAGAGGGATGGGGGATCTCTCTTATGGCAATCCTCTTCCTTCCTATCCACCCGTACAGAAAAAGGGATTGCCCTTAATCTGAAGGCGCCACTAGGCGATGATTAATGAGGCCTAGTCCGAAGTAATGTGACAAACAGTTCCAGGCTAGGTTCTATGTGTGACAGGGGAGGTGTTTAGTCGGTAGTCCGGCTGCGGGAGTCTGACACTTAGGGCGTAAATAGGCTTCACCTCCCAACCATAAAAAAACATTATATCCATATTATATTGAGAATATTCATTCTGTACGTTTAAACTCTGTAACATTACGGAAATGAAAGCTTTAAAAGAAAACCACACAAATGCCAAATCTTGAATCAATTTTCATTGCAAAACATATCTAAGAACGCTACTGACCTGTAAAGTGTCCATTCTGGTTTAATTTCAGCAAAACGTGATGTTAACGCATCACGCATGACCTCATTTTCCAGGATTTTTTTACGTGTCTGCTTTTTGTCCAACGCTGTTGTTATTGTGGATACAGATCCACTAGCATCGTAACTAACTGACGGACTTGCTGATGCATCCTGAGCTCCCACATTCGATAATGCATCTTGTGTTCCAAATCCTGATTCCGACGTAGCTCCTTGTTCGCCTTCATTTCCAACAAGTTTTTTGCTTCTTCCAGCTCCTCCCGCCACTGGCATATTAGAGATATTTGCATTTGCTGTTAAAGCTACAATGTCTGCTGCTGCAGCCAGTACTGTGGTGGCTCTGGAATTAGATGTTGTCCCATCATCACTTACAGCCCAATCCACTAACGGATCGTAGACAAATGCTTCGAGTAACGTTAATAGTGTTTCACGTTCTTTACGTAACGTTTTGAGAACATGCTCACAAGCCAAACGGAATGTACCCTGTAAATAAAAAAAGGAAACGTATAAAAAGACGTTAGAGATCGCATGCGAAAGTAATTTGAAAATACTTCTTCATAATAATAGCACGAGATTCAAAATAGCTTTGGTTTGTGGTGACTTTCTTTTCGAAGAAGAAGCGAAGAAGGAGGAGGACGAGCAAGGAGTAGAAATTGAAAGTAAAACAAAAGTAGATTATAAAAGTCACGTAGTCAAGATAAAAGGATTTATTTTTACAATGTCGCCATCTGTGAGTAATTCTCGTTGAAGTTAATTTAAAAGAGAAGAGCACTCGGAATATGAAAATTTTGTCATTTTCTTAAGAAACTGGTTGTTTGATAAGCTTTTGAGCGATTAAATAAATCTCAACACGCGAAGAACTTCAAACGGAGTGAAAAAAGCTTTAAGGAAAGAATTGTGGTTGGATGCCAAGTTATGAATTACGTTGAAATAAAATTGACTGAAATAAATACTATTTTTCGGAAAAATATATGGGTAACTGATATTTGATTTGTTCGGATTTGAAGCTGTGATAAAACTCGGATAAAATACTTTTCTTTAAATATTTTCGACAAATTCAGTTAGCGAAAAGAACAAATTACTTACATTCAAAAATAACTAAAGTATGCAATAGTGTAGTGAACAAAGTTCCTGATCTAATGGTATTCAACGGAGAGTGTTAGAATTTCATTTGCATGAATCATACTTTCTCGCTAAAACATACCAGGTGTATGCATACGTTTTTCCCGGTTTCTTGTAAAGAAAAATACGTGATTTTCAGGGGAAATATTTCTTTTGTTTAAGTTTATTATACTGGCTGTCGGCTCATACACATTTCGCTTATCTTTCAGGTATGGATATCATGCCAGAAAAACTGCTTGTCTTTTGCGGCAAATCAATCGTCGATCATTTTCCAACTTCCTCGAAATCGCGTAATTGTTGCACTGCGAGCGCACGCCTCATTGATGCGAAGAGGTGATAGTTTGACGTCGCCAAGTCTGGAGAGTTCGGCGAATGCAGAAGGATGTCCCATCCAAGCGATTTCACTGTGTCTTTCACTGGGATTGCTGTGTGCGACGGCGCGTTAACGTGTAACAAAATCACTTTGCAATGTCTTCTGGGCCATTCCGGTTGTTTTTCGATTAATGTGCCGTTTAAGTTTATCATTTACTGGCAAAAGTGCAATATTTTAACTGGTTCGCCGTACTTCAAGAGGTCATAAGCACAATACCACTCTGCTTCCAACAGACAAAGAGCTTAATCTTCGTGCCGAAGCGATTTTGCTTTAGTGTTAAAGCTTTGACAGGTGAAAGTCTCGATTTTTTCCGCTTCGGATTTTCAAAGTAAATCTATGTATCGTCAATCTTCCCAATTCGTTGCATAATAATTTCCTTTGGTGACACCGAAGCAGAATTTTACAAGTGACTTTGCAATTTTCTATTTGACGTTCATTCAAATCGTATGGGACCCATTTATCAAGTTTATTGATCTTACCCATTACTCGTAAACGTCTGCCGATCGTTTGCTCGGACACATTGCTTTTGCTCAGTACCGTTTAGTTTGAGGTGTGTCACCATCCAATAACTCCTGCAATTCCTCCTCCTCGTATTTTGTGGCCTACCAGAGCGTCCACTGTCTTTCACAATGAAATCGACACTTTTGAATTGTCGAAACGATGTCCATGTCCTAATTGATGGAATGTGTCCAACAGCTTTTTTTTTGTTAAACAAGAGAAGCAATGCGTACCGCAAATGCTCTTTTTCAGGCCCGAAATTCGATATGATTGATCAACACGATGAAACACACACGATAATTTTGGCGGATTCAAGTTATGTTTGTTTGTAGTCAAATGTCAGACAATCGAAATGTATGTATCAAATAAATACACTGCATACTTTTCGCTGTTGTAATTTTGTAGTAAAACCGGAAAAATTCTAATTCTAATTCACGAAGTAAGCCATGGTGTTCGCTCCTCTAACCTACGTTGTTTATTTTTCGTGCTCTATGGTATTCGCATTTCTTTTCTCGTGATGCCCCCCATAGTGTTAATGCTCTAAGATACTTAGGGTTACAGCTGAATGTTTGAATGAAACAAAAAAGATGACTATTGTAGGAGTGGTTAAGAAAATCAATTGAATAGTATGGAGTACGTCTAACGAAATTCAATTTCGATTTATTCCAATTCTGAGTTAGATCAAAAATTTCTTTCTATTTTATGATAATTTTGTATTTATTAAAGGGATATATAACCTGTACAACCTTCATGCAATTTAGTTGCTGGGGTTATATAAATAAAATTAACATTTTTCCAGTCCCTTGAATTGCTTATTTCGAAGGATTTATTTGTTATTATTTACTTGGGGTTCACTTTTAAAGAAAAAAGCACAATTTTTGGTGCTATTGTATACAAATGGTCCATCTTGTCTAACTACAGAAACCAGGAGGTCACTTAGCTCCGTCGGCGCCAAGTATTCCAGTTAGTACTCCCCAGCCATTCAAGACGTTTGTCGGCTTTGTTTGAACAATCTAGAATGAAGGGATCTTTATTTTCTTCTTCCTTGTCGTAACCTCGGCGGGTTTGCAATTGATTGCATTGAATTGATTGCCATTGATCCGTGAGAATTGACTAATCCTGGATGCTTATCACACATTGCTTGTCGAGGCCGCTCAAATTGCTGACAGCACAAGTCCAAATTTACTCATCTGATTTCGACCCAAGGGACTTAAATGACTCCTCGCGAATTCCGCCAAACAGACAATAATACTTTTCTTGGATGCAAACCTGGTTTTAAATACTGGTGGTTCACCTCTTTTGCAAACTAAGCAGCGCCATTTTTCAATGTTTGCCTCAATTAACTAACCGTCGGAGGATACTTTCTTAGTTTGACGAGCAAGAACTCCCATAGCTGATGGGGAACACAGCAGGGCCATGTTATACCCAAGCGTGCAACTTGCCACATATCCTTGCGCATGAATTCTTCTCTCTATTGACCTGGAACTCTTTCGGATCTGGAACCTAGGATGGTCATCTAATCACCTCCTTGTATGAGTTCCAATAGATCGCCAGTTACCTCCTCTAACCAGCCTCATCGTCATTGATCTTCATAATGTCGTTCTCTCTTACGAAAGCGATGAAACCATTGTTGAAAGCATTGTTGTTGTTCTTTCTGTAAGCACATTTCCGCCACAAATTCTGTTTATATTCCGATGAACTTTCACTGCGCGATGCCTAGGTGCCGAATATGCACTTTATTTGCTTCCGTGTGAATCTTACCATTTTTGCTTGAAAACAAACATGGAAATGCTATTTAACATTTGATTGATGATTTCTTTTCATAGTCGATAATCAGATAGGCAAAATATTACCTGCTGCCGGGTGGGATGAAGGGTTAAATAGATTCAGGTTAATCCATGTGGAAAAAATCCATATGGAAAAACCGAAAAAAGGTCTTGCATAAACCCTCTAAAGTGCGTAACAAGTGCATTAAGTTGCACATAAAGCTTGCGTCTCTAATGAGCTTGTCTTCCTCCATGAGGTCACTTTCGTTATATCTCTTAAATTGTGAACTACAAATTGTGAACTTCATCAAATTCAGCGGACAAATTCACAATATTCACGGGGCTGTTTATACAGAGCAAAGTGCTTAACAACTTTTGAAAGAAACGATTTAAATATTTAGGAATATGGAAGGATGTGGTAAAGTGCTGAATAGTTCGGAAATTAACACGATTTAGGAACAACGGCAACCAGAGAAAAGTAGTGCGGAAATTTCACGAAAGATTGGCAGAAGGGCCTTGGGTCGATCACGAGCAATATCACAACGCGATAAGCATGGAATTTTGAAAGAGACTCCGAATTCTGCTCTCATCGCAAGGGAAACCGTCTGACGGGCTCGCGTTTAAACGAAGGTACATGACATTCAGAACGCAATTCAACAGTCGACATTTATTCAACATCGGAAGCTGGAGCTAAAACTACCGTTGACCTTATCTACGAGCAACACTTTTTGGCATTTTGCACGCGTCGTATTCAGTATAAAAAAATGTAGACATGTAATATTATCCAACGAAAAATAATTTAACTTATTATATATATAATCACAATTAGTAGGTTTAAACATGATCTTTACAATTTGAGGCCATAAATATGATAGAAAAATATTTGACGATAATGAAGGGAAACTTATTGTATGATAAAAGTGGTAGGTTTAAAAAAGATAATTCGCCCACTTGTACTTTAATAGACATAACACTGAAGAAGGGACCATATCGGCTTCGAAACAGCTGTCTGTTGCAAAATAAAAATATCAACCTAAAAATGGAATCTAACAAGAATTTTTTTAATTTAACTTAGATGATCCAGACGGCTGACGATATTATTTCTGAGACATTCGGAATGAGGAAATAATTTCAAGTAAACGACGGCATTATATGATCGTTGATTATATGGGGTGCTATCGTATTTAACGGTCAATCGGGATCACGTCGGAAGCGTTCGTAAGAGGGAAAATGAACATTGATAAGTGTGTATTGCTGTTAGAACAACAAATACCTGAAAAATGTCTCTGTGTACACTACTGGAGAGGGGAAATTTTTTTAAAGAACTTTCTGATTGGTTAAAACCATCATCCGTTCTCAACATAATCGAAAATCGTTGGGAACAGTTGGTGTAACTAGTTCACGCCGGAGGAATGTACTATTTAGATGTGAATGAGCTGAAAATCTAAAAGTAGGGGTAAATTTCCCGAAAATAAATTATACACAAGCCTGTTTGCCCTAATTCAAAATGGCGAAGGTCCAACTAAGTATCAGTGAAACCAGAAGAAACCCTTTTGTTTTAACATTGCGTGTTACATTTTTATTTTTACTTTCTTTCGATTTTTCGAAAATCGATGACGAAAAAAATTTTATACGCCGAATTAAAAGAAAGGTCTTTCTTTTATTTTTCAGAACTATTTTGCGAAAATGAAACCAATTAGAAACGTAAATTATTATTGTTTACAAACAGATAATATCATCAACCTATTATTGATTTTTTTTATTATTTCCTCGAGGTTTCTTATCTCTTTACCGCACGGCAAAGTCATTATATTCGCCATAAAATCTCAATCTTTAAAATTTCTTTTATTTCTTCAAACTTCTTATGCCTGAACATTTTCAGGCAAAATGTTGTATTTCATTTTACGTGATTATTTTATAGAACATCTTATTGACCAGCATCATACAGTTTACGAAATCATGAGAAATTGTTCAGTTTTGCGCCCATCGAATGAGTTTTTTTTTAAATATTTAAAACATTCGAGAAAATTTGATGTTTGGATTTTCCCCAAGATTTTTTGTAAAAACTTTTGATTGAAAAATTATAGTCAACAATATTTTTTCCAACAGTTTAAAAGCTTTCTCACTTTTTGCATTTACATTATTAATCAATTATAGAAATATTTTCAATTGCAAAGCAAAAGAAATGCTTCACAAGAGGTTGGCATGAAAATTGCTAGAACAGCATCTCGTTCAAATCACAAAACGTGAGGACTATTTCTATTATTAAGTTGTTAATCCTTATTTGGATAATATCTATTTAAGGAAAATCTTTGCATTTAATATATCACCTCGTTCAGATGCACGTGAAATTCGTAGTACATGCGGTTAAATAGAAACCTTGAAGATGACTCTGATGTTCACAAGATTATGCCATATGTGAATCTGAATCTCAGTGTACAATTTTCAAATACGTTAAAGGAAATGGTTTATCCAAACTTGTTCGATTGTTTTGCACACGATTGTGGTAATGTCCGTGTTTGTTTTTAAAAGCTTCAAACTAGTGGAAGTATCTAAGATGATAGATTGATTCATTAAATATGAATAGTGGAAACGTTAACAGAATCTTGTGGAGATATTCCGCATTGCTTGGAATAAAAATGCTTACTCTCATATTTTATCGATAAAATTATCGATCTATTCACTAAACAGCTAATATGAACTGAAAGAGATGTTATTCTATTGCATCCCATAAAAAGGTCAAGATGTTCTGTTAATAAGGATTGCTTTTCTAGCCTCTGTAAAGTGTTGACCAGAAATCATGACCATCTTGAACTATCATCTTAGCCCTGTCCCGAGCTTCGCAGCGAATTCGAACCCTACTTGAAATTAAGTCAATAACACTCTGAGCAAATCAATTAAGCAATCTACACTGCTCGTTATCCTAATCAGTCAATAAACACATCATATTACATATGAAATCATGCTTTCAGCCAATCATTCAATAACAGGCAATCTATATCGTCCACTAATTGTCCTGGAGCACTCAACGCAAAGCCAATATTACCACTTTATCTATTGTATGTATCCACTTCATCTCAAATATCTGTTGATATGGTGTACCTATCAGAAAAGATATACTCGTAGTCCCGAAATCTAGGGGGTGGTCAATCCATTGTCGGTAAAGAGCCCATAGTGTGTTTTTTGTGTAATTTCACCCCCAGGACACGTTGTGTGGGATTAATGTGGGCGTGGGATAAAGTAATTACGTGATATGCCGTCTTGTGTTCTCGAAGCGAAAATCTAAACACTTTGTTCTTCACACTGAATAGTGTCGGTACGAAGGGGTTGGTAAGGATCTGTGTGGGATTGAGGAAAAACATTACGAAGCGAATCACAACAAATCGATACAGTCTAAATATTTAGATTGAAGTTTTGTTTATTTGAATGTGGAAAGGTTGCGAAATTAGAAAGGTTAGACTAGTTACACTTTTTTTTCTCCCTCGCAGACAGATTTATTAGTTCTACGATTTTATTGAACTGGGAGCATCATGTGTATAGACAAAGTTGAGAGGAGCAGATAATAGCCGTCGCATTTTTTGAGATGTTCACATACCAGTATTATATAACCAATCGGTGGATTTTTTTGATTGTATTCAAATTTTCCAAATTTTAAAACCATCAAAGGTTTTAAAATTAAAACCTTCAAAGAAAACCTGAAATTAATCAGCTAAATTTTTCAGCAAACAATTGTCCTTCCTCAAACACCTTGATTATTGTTTTCATTTTTCGAAAAAAATATCATAATACAGGCGCGATAGAGCTAGTTAATTCGAAAATTTGGACGTTAAAATTGAATGTCACTGACAAGTTTCGATCCTAAAAAAAATTGTGGTTTGTCAGCGTACCAAATTTAAATACTTTGGGCTCGTGTAAATAGAGCGTCATTTATAAATGTCGAAACGTTATACACATGAGAAACACAACATGAAGGGATAGTACAATTAATTTTGATGCAGACTCTCTGATAGATTCTCATTTCTATTCTGGAATGCAGGAGATTTAACGTATCTTATCTATGTGAATGGACCAATATTATAACAATTTAACCCGGCGTCATGGAGGTGGAAAAGTGTTACACGGTCGTTGGGGTGAGTCATACAGACCCGCTTATTAGATATGAATTATATCAGAACTTTATTAATTAATAAGCAATATTTATTTGAAATTATCTTTTTAGGTATGCATGTAAATGAATAAAAGAGAAATATCATATAATATTAACTTTTAATCATGTTAATACAGGATTTTAATAATACGTCGCACACTTAGTAACCGAAATTTAAGCAAAATAAAATATGGCGAGTCTCACAGACCCAACCCCCATGACGCCGGGTTAACAATTTTAATTTAATTTAATATAATAACAATTAATTTTATTGTTCGAGATATACAGAAATATCTCTAAAAAATTTTTTGAACATCCGTCTTTGAAGTTAGATGCGAACACTCTTCAGGACTGAAATCATCACTGGACTCACATGCTCGATAGATTAGATAATAGAGATTAAAGATAGAGATAAAAGAGGCGAAAAAGAGAGGAGGCTGTAAAATGCCTCCTTTACCTACTTAACCCGGCGGGGATGGGGTGACAAAGGATAACTGGGGTATGTGGCGGGGTGTGACATCCCCGAAAATAAATAAAACCGCCATCGATTATTTTTAGCTAAATTGTGCCAATTTATTATTTTATTTCAAGTAAGCAATCAGAGAAAGCAGATTTAAATAAAAAAAAAAAAAAAACGAGTAATATAAATAAATTTATTCGCTTTTGTTACTAAATGTGAGGTACACAATTTTGTTCAGAAAACTCGAGGCTTTCATTAAAATTAATTAAAAAAAACTCCAAGAACACAAAAATATTTGAAAAAAACTCTGGCAAATATAAAGAACATAGAACTTGTATGAATTGCATATATAAAACTCACGGTAACGTTAAGGAACATCTTAAGAACTAAATTCGAAATTAGCGCGGTCTTCACAGGAAGGAATTGCATGTTCCAGGCATATGTATTTTGCACACCTTTTACATGAGTATTTTTTTCGATCTTTGCCGCGGGAACAATTAACACATGGAACCTTAACGTTCCGTAATATTGTGGACAAATGGGCTCAATGGTTCATTGATTGGAGAAGAGATTCTCTCCCTTATGTTTCTGGGAATACTCTTTTGATCTGCTCCCTGTCATAAATGCTACACTAAACTTAATCCCAAATTACGGAGAATTTCGATGCGCTTTGTGTTTTTGTTTCCACTTTCCTGAAATATGATGCTTGCTTTGATAGCAACCATGTTCAGTATTCCATAAAAGATCGTCATTGGTCAGCGCTTGCGATTATGGAACACATCAATATGTTGCGCTCAATTGAACGACAACAATTCCTGCTTTCGTTGAGTTGTAGAACGTCATAATCTCCGCTTTTTTCTTATCTCCAGTTCCCTCATCAATTTTGACATCGTGGTAAGGGGTGGATATTTCAACTACCACTTCATTCCTTTTAGGAGTATACGAAACCAAAGAAATATCCTTCTGGAAACCAAAAATTGGAGTTCCTGGCTCTTTTCCTGTCTTCATAAATGCAAGTACAATGCATCTTTTATTTTTGGGTACTGTTCCAGCGGAAGTCAGCCGATGCTCAGTACACAGATGCATCATCATTTCTTGACTGGTACACCAATTGTCAAAAGTCAAATTACGGTTCGACTTAAATATTGGCATATTCAAGCTTCCTACTTCAGCAAAAGCGCTGTTACAAAATGCATTCAGCCCTGCAGACTGCATTCCTGCGTAAACTTCCAAATTGAAAATGTAAAAAGTCTTAGCATCTACAAGTGCTAGAATTTTTACGCCTAATTTAGCAGGCTTGGTAGGTATATAAACTTGGAAGGGGAAACGTTCTCTAAATGCCAAAAGCATCTCATCAATTGTCATATATACATGTGGTATATACGCATTTTTGCAACATCGAACAAAGTGGTGAAAGAGCGTTCTATTATGTGTCATGTTGTCAACTTCCTTTCGATCCTCCCTCGAAGATTTGTCATCAAAGCGAACGCAAATCGTTGCAATGACACTGTCGTCCGGAATATATCAACTCCTGTTCCATCACTTCTCCATAAGTTTTTCAGGCTTTGTCGGCTTGATTTATTCAGACCAGCTATGTTCAGCGAGCCAATAAATGCATCAAGTTCAGTAGATGTCGTTTTTTTTTCATATTATATAGGTTTACGGGATTTTTGCAACTTGCCTTTCGTCTCAAGATTTCTTCGTTTGAATGTACTCCAACATTCCGTTTAAGTTTTCGCTTCTTTCGCTTATCCTTTAATTCCAGGAGGCTCATAAACTATATTTTCAAACCGAGTTCGCACATTTGTACGTGGAGCTTGTTTATGCCATATTTGACCATTTTTATCTTCTTATCCATGGATCTTTCCTTATCCATGTTTGACAAAAACTAAAAACAAAGCAAAAAAAAAATTAAGCTAAGCAAAAATAAACACTAGATAATTTTGTTGCGAAACGCAAACACGAGCTGTTTGGCGGAGTGTTACATATCGCATGAACTTGTACACGCGTTTATCTCAAACGCTGGCAGACGTAAGACTGCGGTCATGCCACTATCCCTTCAGCACTACCGCAGCGTCAACTACACGAAGCCTCGAAAATATCACATTGAGAAAAAAGAACATACTACGCCGAGACCAATAGATGGGGTATCTCATATCCCTCCGCACTACCGCCGGGTTAAAGATCAAAGTGGCTCCAGACCTACTCTCATGAAGAAACAGCAGAATTGCTTGCTGGTAAATTCCATAATTACCATAATATTGTAAATGGAGTGCACAACGATTTCATAGAAATAATAGTAAATAACGCACTGCAAAGATAATCTAACATCCTCCAGACTTGTCTGCTGGTGCCCACTCAATTGAAGACCAGAGACATTGTTGGATAGCACCTGAAATCGATGGAATACCTAATATTATGCTTAATACCTTTCAGAGAAAGATATTGTAATAACCTGCCTTTTACTACGTACCTACACTTCCCTACTTTCATTTTTCCTGGAAGTAAGCAGTTGTAGAACCAACACTTTAGTCCCGAAATGATCTATATGATCCAGAGATTTAGAATCCAAAAAGCCTATTGCCAATCTTTGCGAAATTCTTCGAAAAGTTAATTCTTGAAAGGTTCGCATACTTCGTGGAAAGTGACAACAGTTTTCTCAACTTTTAAGGTTGGCTTTAGGTATGGTTACTGGATCCAGCACTAGCTTCATCGAGTCTTACAGAATATTAAGATAGCCCTGATCACAGAAAAATCAGCTGGAATGGCCTCGGTTAACATTGAGCAAGCATTCGATAAAGTGTGGCACGAAGGTCTATTACATAAACTCCAAGAGCCCGAACTTAAATTTCCATTTCGATTCCATACTTAATTTGATAACTTCCTACCTAAAAGACTGAATCTTTAAGGTAAGAGCTCGAAAATGTATATATACTGTAAAAAGTATTCTGGCTGGTGTAACTGAAGGCTCTTGTTTGAGACCGACTCTTTTTTATATTTAGACGTATGAAATCTGTTCCAGCGATCATTGTCAAATAGCAGCTTTTGCCGACGATACCCGCAGCTCATGTATTGATGAAAAAAAGTATCGATGCTTTCAAAAAAACGCAAAGCTTCTTTCCTACCTAATTGGCTAATCGGTTTTAAGGACAAACTCAATAGAAGGTTCCAATGAAAAATAACCATGGCATGCATGAACGCCTTCTAGACCTCGCTTTCCGGGATTCCTTTTAGGAGAGATTCCATTTGATTCCCTTTCACATCTTCAGTTTCCTTTAAGGACCTGCTTGAGTCGATGAAAAGGAGAGAAGTCCGGCAGTGCTAGATCAGAACTGGCAATATACTCGTTAATAATTTTTACGGAAAGTGCAAGGTGCCCACCAACAATCAAATGATCAGGTGTGTGTTGGCTTAAGCAATCAAGTTTTCCAGTTGTGCATTTTAAAGCAAAGACTAGAATGGAGTCTTTTGATTATAGTCCACACTAAGCTTTTATGTTTCTGCAAACACGTAATTATTTCTTATGTTAGGAGGAATGACCCTAGTAGCTAAGAAACTAACAAAATTTTAATCGAAGCCTCTGAAGAGAATGTAATCATAATCTCCACCGATGCCACTGAAACCAATATGGGCACTGGGGACAGAGATTATTTCCTTGACTATTCACAGCTTAAGCGACACTAAATGGAAAAAACCAATATGCTGCTTTACTTTACAATTGAAGAAAAAATGATCGATTACATAGGCTTTTGGATAGACAGCAACAATCACAGGTTTTTCGGTCCCACTGCGTAGCCTCACAGTAGGCGCATAGCCTACTAGAGTAGAGAATAAACCATAGTTGAGCTTAGTATCGATGAAGACTCAAATGAGTCCATTCAGTCCGAAATCTGTGCCCATTCGAATTATTGAAGTTTTAACGATAGGATCTTGGTTTGCGGGCCTACAAAACTCAACTCGTTCTTTAATTGAAGCCGAACGACCACCGGGCACTGCCTAGATTCTAAGGACAAGTTCCTGCACATCCCGAATTTCATAAAAAGGTTTTATTTAACGATGAGGTTCATTTCTGATCAAATGGCTGCGTCAATAAAGGAAACCGTCACATTGGGAGTGATAAGCTACCACAAGCGATTGTCCAAATACCGTTATATCCGGAGAAAGTCACTGATTGGCGTGGCCGGTGGAATCATTGGTCCATATGGTTTCGAAAATGCAGCTGATTATCACATTGCAGTCAATGGTGTCCGCTTGGTGTCAGAGCCATGATCAATGATTTTCTCGTTTCAGAATTGACTCGCCGTGATACAAGGGACTTCTGGTTTCATCCAAGATGGCACAACATGCCATACAGCTCGTGCAACCATCGAATTATTAAGAGAAGTATTTGTTGAGCGCATAATTGCTCGTTTTGAGCTTTCGAATAGGCCTGCAAATCTTGTGATTTAACTGCGATGGACAATTTCTTGTGGAACACGTCAAATCACTCATCTACGCCAAAAAGCCCAAGGTGTTTGACATTTAGAAGACAACATTCGCCGCATTATTAGCGATATACGGTCCCAATTATTGGTTAGAGCAGTCGAAAATTGGACCTGTCGTTTGGACTTCCTCCGTGCCAGTCGTGGCCTTCTCATGCACAAAATCATATTCAATTAAAAATCACAGTGAATTATTTTCCCAGTTAAATGAAGATCAAAATAAATAATCCGTATTTTAATTCATTTTGAAGTTTTAAACCTCTAAAAAAAGAAGGACTACGGGCTGGCATTCAAATCAATAAGTAACTGGAGGGAAACAAAACTAACGTGCGTTCTCAGATACAGAGGCGTAGAGAAAACGAAAGAGCAAATGAGCTTGAAAGAGTAACTTCAACCTAGAGGACCGAAGTAAGATTGGACTTAATAAAAATGCCATCAGCAGCAGTGAAAAGGGAGTTAGATGACTACCTCCAGGGAAAGAAAAGTTCCGTTTGGAACGTCAGGAATTATGACAAAAGAAGCTTTTAGTCTCACGCTTACCAAACGACTCCTAAATAAGAATTGTAGTTGTGCAGAAATTCAAGAAACTTTTGCCTGGATATTGTCCAGTGGACAATATATGCCGAACTTGTGGAAAAAACACCTGGGGCCTTTTTTTCTAGACTAATTAACAAACGTTGAAAGTTTTTCAAGTGGAGTCAAGTGTTCTACTGAACATAAAACAATAGCGGAACTAAGGCTACAATTGGCAGAATGCAGGGTAGGAAGATGGGCCATATGTTGACATTAGGCTACCCTAAGCTAAGCTAAGGGCCAACATTGCCCTAAACCGAGATTGATAAAAGGACGCCGAAAAGAAAAGTAATAACAATAAAAAATTTCCGAAGGTGCAGGCATTTATGGTAGAAAGCAATCATTTTCTAGAGCCTAACTTTGAAGGGCAAATAATGAATTAAAGAGTAATGTCAAATACTTTTGTGCTAATTTAAATACCATTTTTGGACCTCAACGTTAGAAAGTAAATTAGTTCAAATCTTGCTCAGGGTATCGTATGCATAATAACATCAATATTGACCCAACAGGCAAGTTTTGTTGGCAAGGTCTTACTATTTGACACATGTTTGCGAGAACTTCTCCACATAGTCTTTATTCCTTGAATTTTGTGTCACCTGTTAGACTAATTTCAATTTGTTCATTTTGAGAAAAAGTAAAGATTGGAATATGATTGGATCTTCATAGTTAGAACCATATATTTAAAAGTAATATGAAAACCTCTTTATGCAATGTGCAAAACAGCGCAGTTTTTCCGGTATTTTGAAAGCGCGATTCGCATCCATTTACAAAAAAAATTATGTGAAACTATTTATTGAAAATTATTTATAATTGGAAAAACATCTTAAAAAATTATTAAATAAATACAATGTAAGTAAACTGATGAAGAGTTTTTATTTTTATAGTTTTTCATGCCGACAAGTGTCGTTTTCTAATAAGTCCAACCAGAATTACTCAGAAGACATCTATGAAGAAATAAGTTGTCCTTGCTATACCAATAATTAAGGCGGTTAATTAGAAAAAATTGTAAGTTGGCTGGAAAATTCTATGAAGAATAACTACGTCCATGGTATGTACGCTCATTCACAATGCTATCATCTTTTAATGAATTACTTTTCTATATGCGGACAAATATTGATTTTTTGTATTTCATGGTCATGATAGCGAACCATCAAAAATTCATGTAATATATGACGTATGTGCACAAAATTCTTTTATAGGACTTTCAGCTTCATAAAAATTAATGGGACATTAAAAAAAAACGATTTCCTTGTATACTTTCGTTCCAATCTATTTATGTATGAATTACTTGAATAAGGTTTAAACTTGAGTGCAATTATTTTCGTCCTTTGTGGACTCAACCAACTACAAAGTCAACGGGACCGCAAAGGCTATTAAATATTTTTGTACAAGGACGAAATGTGAAAAGAGTGAAGTTTAATACGACGACTGGGTAGTAATACCAATAAAAAGAGGCACATTATGTTTGCACAACAAACTTTGATTCAGAGGACCATCAAAAAACTCATGAATGCCTGGGAAAAGTAAATTTTATATATCTCATCAAGTTAATTTCATTTCACTTATTTCAAGTTCGAATTTTAAGGTTTTTATGTGGAACTTATATTAAATAAAGGCGTTGTGTTAATTTTCTAAGGCCTAACGAGTGTACTTAATGGTTGTAATTTCAATCGATCTACTGACTCGCCATTCATCTGCTGATTCAATGTTCTGCAAGACAAATGTATATTTTACGAGCCGAATCGAAACAAGCCGTAAAACTTTACAATGAAACCGTATCTAATCATAAGGATGTAATCTAAGAATCATCAGATATCAGCAAACGAGAACATTGGTCAATGGTAATTCAGATGTTAACTTATAGACATATAATCCACTTATCGAAATGCACACTGACAGCCAATTTACTATATTAAAGTCTTCATATTTAGAGGGATCTCTTCATAACCCTCCGAACGATATCATAAAACTATGTTCGGTATAAAACAGTAAGACCGAAAGCGAAATCAGGATAGAATAAAAAGTAATGCTTTGCACTCCTGCAAATCATAAAGTGTTAAGGAGGTGGCTGATGATTGTAGAGTAGGGCAGGTGGGTCAGTTAAGTCATGGGGTCTTTTACACCATGGTAGTACGATATATGCAAGGGTCTGAAGGGCAACTACTAAAAAGGGGCCCATATTACGAGGAAGAGATACACACACCACATGTAATCAATAAAGCGAGCTTTACAACATAGAGAGCTTGTAAATTAAACAGCGTTGGTGAATGGAGAGACCGCGATGGTTAGCTTCCGGAGCTTCAGTATGTGTGAGAACAAATTTTCCGGTATGTTAATATATGTGAGTGATTGTGTATGAATATAAAATTTAAGAGAATGCGCATCTCTCCGCATCTTTGGCTTTATGTCCTCTCTCCAACAGATTTTGCTTACAATTCAACTGGAGGATTTTGGTCAAATACGATAAGAATGAGAATTTGTTCGAACTGTTAAGGTTAATTTACTATAATAAGCGCTTATTGAGATACGATGAGCATTAGTGTATTTTGAATATGAAACAATGTTTCATTACGTTTTGAATAAAAAAGGCGGTTTTGATTTGTGCCGAAGTGATCGGGGTAAGACGAGCCAAAATGATCAAGGGTAAGCCGAATTATGGCCAAATGACCCGAATATAGTATGTGTGTTTTCCCGTGTTCCAAACGATCCTTTATTTGAATGAATGGGCATGTTAAAGGAAGCGGCTGCGAACCTGATAACAAATTCGATGACTATATGCAAAAGTTAATTGGTCACTCGAATTTAACACAGGAATCATCAATTTTATTATTGCCGAAAAGCCATTCGTTTATTTAGTGATTAAAACAGTAGAATGTAAAAAAAATAATGGAATTGTAGTGCTCTCACGTCTGAGCAGGATGCATGGACTATGGATGAAACCCCAGTAAAATTATTTATGAGTTACCACAGCTAGTAGCATCATTGGCAATGATATCACTAATGAATGGGTTCAACAAGTAAGTTTAAAAGGCAGAACACTTTTTAAAAGTAACATTTTCGCCGGAGATGATCTAATGCCATTATTTGCCATTATAGTGACGGACCAGTCACAGTCAGAGTCTCAGTAACGGGAACACCCTACAACGGAAACTATTGCGAACTTGTCCTTTCCAAACCCTGAAACAACACCACCCTCCCCATGTGCAGAGGTGGAGGTACAAACACCTTTGCATTGTCATCGCTCGTCACTGCGTCAATAACCTGAATATTCGAAATTTCAAAAAATATAAAATTGAGGGTCAAATCTAGATATGCCATCTACATATGGGCGTTGCAACATTTCATTTCGACGGAGTATGTAAGACAAATGTCAAAAGGCGGGTCCAGGAACAACAACACAAGAAAGAAGAAAAAGTCGTGCTACGTGCTACGACACATTCAAAATTAAGAGAAACACTAAAATTTGTACAAAAATAAAAGTTGAAAAGTCGAAGAAAAGAATAATGGGAAAGGCTATTTTGAAAAGTTTCTACAGTTTTATAAAGGGACGAAATGTATTCAAAAAATACAAAGGTCCTTAAAAAGAAAATGATAACTTTACAATCGTCCGATAAAGTAAGCAAAGAATATTTAGGTCTTGTGCGTGTCGAGTCCTATTTAGGAACCCTTCTAGCAGAAACGTTACTGCAGTTCACTGATTGTCGTCAATGCGGTATATCAACTCGCGGTGGAAGACGTTATTTTAAAATATTGCAAACGATATTGTCACACAAATATTTCTAGATCCATTCGGTTTGAAATAAAGGAGTTGAAGCCATTATTTACATGAAATTTAAGCCACACTCATTTCAAATATTAATTTTGACGAACATCTAGATCTAATCAAGGTCAACATCAAGCAAAATATGGGTTTAACAAATACATGTTCAGCTAGTTCTATGTATTTGTCATAAATTTGTTGGTAATGGACGATTTAGATAACAGCTATTTATTTTAAAGGGATCTTCATTTTACGTAATGAGATGCCACTACAATCGCATAGTCATTGTTCATCCTTCCTTCACGGTGTTTATTCTTCGACGTCTCAAAGATAACTTCAACAAAGAAAAACGATACATCCTGAACATCGCAAAGAAGAAAGGATATGCGGAAAAAGAATTCAATTAATTATTAGGCAAAAGAAAGAAACAACTGGTAAATGAAAATCTAACAACACTCTTCAAACTGATCAGGGAGATCGATTGACGAGACAAGAAACGGCTTGTCGTTATGCCTGGGGCAGATAATGCAGTTAGAACTAGATCTTGATGTCATAATGACAGTAACGTCATAAGAATTTTTAATATTTTCTAAACGTTGACGTCATTATTAGGTCAGGAACTAGTTCAAAAGGTGCCGATTATTGCAGTCAATATGCTCATAAAAGGGCACGTTGGACACTTGACGGTCTATAGCGTTAGACAGCAGCAATATTAAAGTGATACAAGACATGGAATACCATTGGAGTACATATGAGAAGATCTGTAGCTGGAGTGCATATCAGGATGAAACGCCAAAAACGAGCGCATATTAGTGTAATAGTCGAGCAATACATAGAAGAATGCTAAACATAATATACAATGATAAATTCAAAAGCCACTTCAAATAAGAAATGAAAACTGTGATACAGACCTGAATGAGCTAGCCGCACCAAAGAAAACAATAAGGTAAAAATAAATACCATAAAATTACCATAATTAATCGAATCAACTTTTATGTTTACGATTTTAAGGTATTTTTATGATAATAATGGTAAAGTTATTGCACGGAGAATGACTAAGTTGTAAAAGCTGTCAGTCACCTATTTCTACGTTACGAAACATAACATTGATAAAAGGACCATAACAGTCCCGAAACAGCTGTCTGTTCTAAAATAAAATTTAACCTGAAAATGGAATCACATATGATTAGTTTAGATAGTAATCGTTTGGTTGCCTTTAAAATTGCTACGAACTTAAACAAAACACGAAAAAAGTCAGCTTCAATTACAAACACAAGGACACGTTTAAAGCAGTCTGTCAGCCTGATGAGAGGATGTGTCGCAGCCAAAATACCGTAACGTAGTACGAGTTATAAAAAAGACGGGAATAAAATAAAATAAATAATAGCAGGGCGAAAGCAGACTGAATAAAAAGATTTTCTACCGATAATACAAGTTTCAGATTTTGAATCGCATGGAATAAGGAAGAAAACGACAAAATTTCCAGAATGCCCGATTGCTTTTAGAACGCATAAACGAAAGTAATCCAAATGATCGTTGAATCGGAATCAAAAATTTTATTTTTCACCGTATCCTGTCTTCACACTTGCAAATGCAGACCGATATAATAATTTGTTATTGTTCAAAGGAGCATGTTTTGTATTAGTCGGTCAAAAAGACCGAAAAAGCGCACTTGATCGATTCATTGCTGGAAAAATTCTTTCATTGAAGGTTCAGATCATTTTTGGAAACAGAGAATATTCACGCGGTGTTAAGTCTCGGCTATAGGCAGAATCTTCGAAGATTTAAAACCCTATCCTATGTAAAGCAGCAAGCACAACTTCCACTTTTTTTTAAAAAACGAGGTATTCATCTGCATTCCCGTAACATTTTATTAGTCAGAAGTTTTCTCGATGGCACCTTGAAATTCTTTGGAGGTAGAGTGTCCTTGTTATACCACCACATGAAATCAGCTTCAATGGCCTATGACTCATAATCACAATCCGATTTGAAATGTTGTGCTACCATAACCATACTACATAACCATAACCTAAGTACATACAGCGCTAATATTTTGAAACAAACTCCCGGTCTAACGATATTCGACCAAAATAACAGTAATTTTGTTTGGAGCGGTCAATTTTCTCTATTATTTGCGTAAAAAAAGAACAGTTCTTTTAAATATATTTCAAATATGTACTTCAATATGAGTTTTCATGCAAACTGAACAATTATAGCTCGTCCAGAAATTTCTCTTTTTTACGGTTGTTTATAGTGCGAAACAGCGGGGCGATATGCCCCAAACAATGCCGTTCGTATGGACAAATAGACAGATTTTCTGTTGCATCAAGAAATTTGACACATAGAGTGTCACATTGACAATGCGACGGACAGAACGTTCGAGACAGTTAAAAAAGTGAGCAGTCATTTTGTTGGTACGCTCCGTCGAGGGATCCAGTCAGTTAGTCGGCACGCTCCGTGGAGGGAACTGGTGTAAAGTAACTGGCGTACGCTTGGAATTTTAAATTGTAATTACCTAAATTTTTAAGTTTGATTTTCAATAAAATTCATTATCAACAAAGTGAGTCTTAACGCTTCGTCTCGCAGGCCCACACTCATTCTCGAGATGATTCCATGAACCTTGTTTGTTTAAAGATAGAAGATAAAAACTTTTTTTTTGTTTATAAATTCATAATATGAACGGATTACAGGAAAAATCTTTTGTTGTAAAATTACAAATAAATCGAGGGAAAACTAACAAGGATTATCATTATACGAGAACGACTATATGGCTAGGTTGCACAGTGGAATTTAGGATTATAAACTTTCTCTTATGTGACTCTTTCGGGCAATAATGATGTAAATAAACTGGCATTAATCATAAAACTCGCTTTTATTCGTCTCCAAGACCCTTCCACCTCATTTTACCCTCAAAATTGAAACCGATCTTCTTGTAAATGAAATATGCAATAACCAATCGAAATAGTGCTAACTATAAATGAATCAACGACAACCAAACTAAATTTACGAGTGTTATCAGTAAGCAAAGCTTTGTTTACCTTTTCCTGTACACACTTCATGTCATACATACGATATTAGACGAACGATGGAATAACGAATCTCAATGATTTATTGCTCAGTCGATTGAGTCTGAATCATAAAAACACATACGCCGAACTGTATGAAGTTACTACGTGGGGGGTTTTCGAGGATGATTGTTTACCTGCATAATACCATTGGGAACTGCTTAATTTCTAGCAGCGGACATGGGTAAGCCATCTAAAAATTATGTTGACCGTAGAAGTTAAAGTCTTATACAAGCAATGGGAAATTTCATGGAAACGAAAAGCTTTTTTGAGCGGGAAAATATGTACACAGTACTGCCAAATGAAACTTAATTAAATTCATTAACAACCAAACTATTGAAAATTATATCAAGAGAATAAATATTTTTAATGACATAACAAGGTTTTATTATTGATGGAAATTTATATCATTTCAAATTTATATCATGTTAAAAGGAAGCTAAAAATTCTATTTACGTAAGGTTTCCTTTCGATAGGGGATCGTGGAGGTTCATATCATCAGTTTTTCTTGTTAAAGCAGCCCTTCATGTCACCTCATTTTATTAATTATCCATAAACATATCTATAAATAATTATTTCTATAAACTTTGATATCTCTTAAAGCCGCCAGGGTTTTCCTAAACACGATTAGAGAAAAATCCTGAAACCCCGTTCCGAGAAAAAACTATGAACGTTAACCCTTGCTGGATGGTTCACTGTACCCATAAAATTCTTTCTTCAATTCTCGTCCAAACTCTCTTCTGGTAATTACAGAAATTAAGTGAAGGTTCATCATTGAGAGTCACGTTGGTCCATTCAGTCCAATTTTCGCTTTCCGAAGTTTTGTCTCCTTTTGCTATGGTTCTCAGGTCAAAAATGACTTCGTGGCTGTATTTTCTCTCAATCTTTTGACTCCGAGTTTCTACATTTATTGATATTTGCAAGCAAAACTTAATGCTGTTAGATCATAGGGACAAAGGTACGGAGAGATAAACATCAACATTCTGTTTAGTTCGTAAGTTCGTTACTTATATCTACTATTACCACGGTAAAATTATTCTCACATAAATTTCAGTTGTGAAGGCTAGCCATCGCGATCCCTCTACTAACCGATGTTGTTTAATGTACAAGCTTTCTATGTTGAAAAGCTCGCTATGTTAGCTACATATAATATTCATATCAATTGCTTCGTGATACCCCTCTGAAGCATTAATGCTTTTAAGTGCACAGATACACTATGGTACTAATTTTTAAATAAACTTGCACAACTTTGCACAGCATTCATCTTTTAAATTTTATTGACTAAGTGTCGGGTCTTGATGGCTTTACTTTGTCTCCTAGAGATATCGGAATATGGCTTTTCGGATCGGAATATGGCTTAATGTCAAACTTATCAAACTCATTCAAAATCATATCTCGTGATGAAGCAAAAGTGTTCCGATAGGGTGCAGGAAACTCATTTTTGGCCTCTTTAGATTGCTTACCAACGTTAATACAGGTCGCCTATTATATATCATTCATATTCATTCTATATTGACAATGTATGATTGTCTCCCGAGAAACAGAAGGTACAAAACTTAAAGGTTAAATGTGACTGAACACTTATTTATTTGTCTATATGAACACTTATTTATTTAGAATTTATTTGTCAAAGCAATTGAGTTTACGAGCTTAAAGGTAGATACAGGGTCAGCCATCTTATGTTTGGAATTTGATTGGAAGTTGATTTTGAAGTTGAAAGGTTTGATGACATTGCGTTTGGGACAGAAAGTTAGTTTTACGTTTGACTTTTATGAAATGGGTCGCTTTTCGCTTGAAAAAAGTTGTGAAATATTAAAAACGCACTTTTAAAATGGTGAGTCTTCACAAATTGTAAGAAATTTCGGCCAAAAACGCATTTTGTGGATGAATTTATGAAAGGAGTTCGTGAAACTGAGTCGTTGTTAATTGAATCAACACGTGTACGTACTTCTCCAGTGTGCTCAACCGAAAACGTCGCTGCTGTTGCTCAGGGTGTGCGTGAACATTCATCAATATCAAGCGGCCATCGTTCTCAAGCCGATGCCCTTTGGTTTGCTCAATTGACCGACCAAAATTATTTAAAAAATCTCTATTCAAAGAAAAACATACATCTTATATGCTAACCATATTTTGAGAGTCATGGAAAAGATAAATTGCTGCTTTCTTTATAATTACTCCAAGGCAGAGTTGCAATGAACTGATCCTTGCACAGGAATTATTCCGAAACATAGATGTGAGCTCTCACTATGAAGCCTGTATGTCAATAACGAGGTTTGAGATGAAAATAAGGTTAATCCGCATCGATGTCTTCTGCTGGAATATGATCAACTAGGAAGAATTACTTACATATGGTTTTATTATTGCTGACTACTTTAATTACATTCCTTCGGTAAACATCATTATTGACGAAAACTAGCGCCATTCATTGTCAGATGTTTATCGAATTTATCTATTTATCTTTATCTTTTTATCAAGCAGGCAAAAAAAAATACTGGATGTGTAACTCCAATTCTTCATACGCCGTTTGCCGTATTATACGATGCATACATCAACAAGGCACCAACAAGCTTCAGCAAAAAATAGTCATCGACCTTATAGCAATAATTGAAAACAATGATAACATTGAAACCACATTTCTTTGCTAGCCAAACATACACTGAAATACGATTTGAAAAAGGAAAAGTAGTAGTTGGATCTAGTACTCAAAACAAGCACTTGGTTCCGATAGGAATTAATCCTTAAAACAATCTTGAACTACATTCCAGTGGTTTTTCAATCCACAAGAAGCATAGCTTAATCTTTTATTGTTAAAATGAGTGCATCTAGAATTAAGACTACAAGGGTTGAGAAGACATGTAATGTCTAAGGGATCGATTAGACCAAGGAAACTATGGACTTTAATATTTGGAATATTTCACCTGTAGAAGCAACAAGAAAGAAGTGCTTTTTGCCCTACTTTTCGCAACAACAAAAAATTTTCGAAAAAAATTGCTTCGAATACTACAAATCTATTTGGTGAAGGATACACTTGCCTTAAGATACTATCTTGCATTACAAATCCAGAAAAGGTTTGACGTTTTGAGAATTCTTGTTAACTTCTACAGTGCGCTGTCAGGTTCTCTCACGTGAACAAAAGTGGGCTTTATTTTGCCGCCTTTATTCTCATGGTGGACAGATAATGTCCGGATTGGTATATCTGATACAAAAAATTCGAATGGGAATCACAGAAAGTAAAAAATTCGTTGAGAAAAAGTGGCTGCTGTTTACCAAAAAATCAAATCCATTTTTCCGTCTTTTGCATACGCCAAATTCTCCTCCATTTTGACAAAATTATGATAAATTCAAGGATAGGATAATAAAATTACCAGATATTTATATGCAATATTTATTGATATTGATAAACTCCTTAATGTTCTTCGAGTTAGCACCTATGGACAGCTCTCTCTCTGTATTGTCATCGATTCCAACCATTCCGATGGCGTCTTCGATGAGCTCTCAATTTTTTTTAATGAGTTTCTGCCATTCAGAAACACTGCAGAGAATCATTGCAGTATCCTCGTAAGCTTGCATAACTATTTGTCGGGTCTCGCTTGCCGAGCTTGACAAAAAACATCATCGAATATCGCTGATCAAAATATTTGAACTCATTTCGTGCAAAATCATTTAACTAAGACGCTAGATAGATAGATCAATTTATTGAGACTTTTTATTGTACATAATTTTCTTATCTGATGTGATATTCTAATTTTTGACATTATATTATATATATATTATAATATATTTCTACGGATCTGGTGGTAATCTAAGGCTAACTTAGAATAAGTTCTAACTTTTTTTTAAATTTACCTTTAGCTCATAAGACTTTTTGCCTGGAACCGAGTGAACCTTAGACCTAATTTTTGTCTAACTAAATTCTATGTCCTTTTTTCAATTTGGAGGTATTTGATGTAGAGGTGGCAATTATATGGAGATGGGGAGTCCGAGTCCTAGCTGAAGGGGAGAATCAGAGTCCTAGCTTGAGAAGTCTGAGGTCTCTGAAACTTGCCTTGGTGGTAAGGTTGGTCTTAGTGACCAATATAGAAGTTCTCTTATTTCTAGCGCTACTTCGAATATCGCGGTCAACGTGCTCTGTTCGTGCATAAGAAGGACGGTTCTGCGATGGTCCACTACGTTGGGTGAACCAGACGGGGAAGAAGGAGCTGATTAATATGTCTGATGAGGATTTCATACATAAGAACTTTTGTGTTTCCTTGAACTGACTTGTTAGAGAACAGACAGGCTACGGTTACAGAAGCCCAAGGAGCGTTTTCGATGGCTCTATGGGCGTGAGGATTGAATTCAAGGCGTTTCGAGGAGTTTCTTAGGGGTATATGTTGCGTTATCGATGTATAGTGAGAATTCTTTGCTTCCAGCTGGCGCGGATCCATGGCTATTGCCAGAACTGTTTCGAAAGTATATGAGTCCGTATTCTTTTGCAATGATTGATACAGCCCATTTTCAGAGGTACTTTTCTAGGAATTCTATGTCCGGGCTGTTTGTCGATTGAATTAGCATTAGAATGTTTTGATATAACTCAAAAATATGCATACAGAGCATTGATTTGGGGAACGCCAGCGTGGATGGTAATAGTATTGGAAAAGGCACCAGGAGGGACCGTTTGGTCGAATAAGTTGGCTCTAATGCGCGTCAGAGGGAACAGGCAGTGAGCTTTTTGTAGTTTGTAAAAGAGATCATTGCCTCCTCTAGACCAATTGAGCAGGCCAAATTTACTTCTTTCGTCTAGTACCGGATTAGAAGTGTTAAGATATAAAGAGATGGATCATTAGGGGATTTTTAAATTCTCATTAAAGTTAATTCCGACTTAATTCATGGTGAACTATTTATCCTTCATGTATTACAGGTACATAACTTGAGGGTTATTTAATATTCAAAAGTTGAATATTTAAAAGGTAATTACAATGTTTTCCCTCGGTGATCGTGATAAACTACAGGCTTAGGTTCGTAATAGAAGTAGAAATCATTTGTATTATAGATAAATATGGAAGATCAAAAGCTGATGAAAGAATAATAGGATGGATAATGAATGAATGAATGAGTGATCTAACTTATTGAGACTAATGTGATAGCTTGTTGGTCAGATTGATTTGAATCGCCACAAATTTGATTCCAGCCAGTCTAAAGATTCGGATCAGTCGCGTTACAAAGATATGAACCCCTTTGAGGTGTCAGAGACGACTGAGCTGATAACTTGTTGGTCTAGATTGTTCTGTATCGCCACAAATTCCCCAGCAAGCCTAATGGATCGAATTTCGAGATATAGGCCTGGGTTACGTCACTGACGGAACAAAGAAAAGAATGTTCTGAGAAACTCACGCACTCGCGTTGTAAAGATGTGAACTCTTTGAGGTGTCAGAGACGACTGAACTAATGAATGAGAGATAAAACAACCAAAAACGGTTCGGGCATAGCCCAGAGAGTTCGACATGTGTGCGCCTCATGTCCGACGGTTTTCTAAAGAATTGGCCGTGCAATTTTTTTTTGCAAGCAATAAAAATTTTTAATTTTTGTTCAAGCTCTGGGTTTTTTTCCTTTTTCGACATACGAACGAGCACTTAAATGTGAGCACAGTAAAGCTGTTTTTCAGGCTCGGGCAAAGTATCCATTGTTAATACATTGATTAATTATGATTGCTAGCAGCCTATGAATGGTGTTGGAGTATTTCCTTATTATGTAAATTGGTGTACCATCGGGGCCGCTAGGATTTTTGGAATTGGTTGAGTGGGGGGGGGGGGCGACTAGTACCTGAACAGGACTTGCAAAGAAATGCTTGAACGGCCCGTTTGAGGGTCTAGAAGCTCTATTCGTTCATGAGCAGATAAAGAGCCTTGGTATCATCAGTTTAGAAATTCGGTGACCGTTTCTTCTACAATTGTGTTAGTGCTGTGGTCCGTGTTCGATCTCAGCTTGTAAAGGTGGACATAACGTAGTGAGCAAACAGTTAGTTTCTGCACCGTTGTGGCCAACACTTGTCCGTTTAGTTGGGCCTCGGTTTATTGAGAACTTTGCGGTGGGGGAATGTACTACAGTGGTCAGCCTGTCTTTAAACACTTTGCTCATATCAGCGTGCACATTTTTCCTTAAGAGAGTTTCCAGGCAGGTGATTTTTGACTTTAGAATGACGTATTCTGATTGAATGCAATTTAAGTTTCTATGGTAAATCCTCTTTAAGCGTTGCTGGCATCAGGCTTAAGTTCGAATAAAGTTCTCTGTGTTGAAGGTAATGTTCCATTTTTGAAAAAAAAAACGAGATTCAGCCAATGCGTGTGCTTCATCAGGTCTTGAATACAGCAAGGCTACGTTTGAATCGAATCATTTTTTTCATGATTGTTGAACATTCGATGATCAAAGATCTGTTGGTTCAAGGTTTAATCTGTTGGTTAAAGGTTGATTTGAGTGCAAGCTGTGAGGATATCCTTGCTCCGGAGAGAGCGACGTCGAAAAGTAAGGTGTGATAGTCAGGTGGTGCCGGGATAAAAGCGTAACTTAATGCTGATTCATTTGACTCCACTTACCAAGCGGATAGGACGAAACTGTCGAGGAACGAACTGCCTCGCAGGAATGGCTCTCCTGCGTTGATAACGCTTAGAAACGTTTACTGCCAAGTCGTTTAACAAACACGACAAAAAATACGCTTCGTAATAATGGAAATCTATACTGAACCAAAATCTGTAGGCGACTGTGACTGGTACTTTTCCGTTGCTAAATGCCTCCTTTAGTCCGCCCAGCACCCCTGCCCCCCGCGATCTTCTATCGCAAGATACAAAAACAGTCCTCATACTACTGGTATAGATTCTGTACTCTCTCGTTTCTGGATTTTGAGCTGGATTGTGTTTCAATTGTTTGTTTTCAGATGGAGCCCTCTGCTTTTCGCACCAGTTTGAATGGCAAAACTGATGTTGTAGAACTTCATAGGCGGAAATGAGATGACGAGACATGCACATATCTCATTTTTTGTTGTCTTTTTATTGCCAAACTATAATTGATTGAAAATACACATTTTCTTTTGACCTTTCTCGTCTTTTTGCGTGAAATCGCATCTAGTTATAATTGCATATTCCTTATTTAAAGTTTCTTTTAAAAGAAGTGGCTTTTTAAGCCTGTTTTCTTACAATACTCATCAAAATTTTATGTAAGCATAAAAATTGATTGATAACTGAAAAGTCCAACATTGAGCTATCAATTGCCTATCGAAATGGCCATCAAGTGTTTTAAGAATAAGTCTAAAATTTCTCGATTTTCAAAATCAAAATTCTTCATGTGACGAATGACTAATGGACTCTTCTATTTCAGATTTCTTGGCTGGATTTTATTTGGTATAGTTCACTTTATTTCCAAGGAATTCCTGGAAAAATTATTCATCTCCTTTTATTGCATGGCATTGTTGAATCCAGGACGCGCAACGAAAACTGCCGACAAAACTGTATGAGGAGAAAAACTACGTTTTTTTTGTAAACACGAGTACAAAAGATTGGATTGTATGATATATAGCCAAATTTTAAAATCTGTAAATATTTGAATAAGAAAGCTAACAGTATGCATTATTTCAGGTATGTTACACCAGTATACAAGGATATGAAACTGTGCAAATTTTTAAGCAGAAAACTCTTATACGAGATGTTCAACTAAACATTTTGCCCTGGCCATGTCATATGAGGCGCATGCTAGGTTTAAAAAAGCTTCCTAAGCAAACTACTACACGTGAACAACAGAGAGGTTCGCAATGGTATCAGAGTGGCTGCAAAGTAGCTGTTAACGTTAACACAACAGCTGGCTCGGAAGCCCCCTACGAAAAGAAATGAGGGGTTTGGATGCCGGGTTGTTTGTTGCTATTCATACATGTGCGTATTTCCCCATTCCAATCGTTCCTCACTTGGACGATAAATTCAACTTAGGGAAAATGCGAAAAATCGTCTTCTATGCAAAAGCTTTTAAGGAAAATCGTTTTCAGGTTTCAACTCCTCTTTTAGTGAAGTTTCAGTTAATCGGAAACGGTTGACACGCGAAGACGTGAACGCGCTTAAAAAAGTCTAGCGAAATTTTTTGGCGGTTCAATTCCTTTCCCCATACTGTTCACCAGACAGACACCTGTTGTTTCGTTTGTAGTGGTCGTTTTTCAGTGTATGTGTTAGTGGTATTTTTGCAGAGTTTTAAAAGGAAATGTTCAATGATCTGCTATGGCAAATGTTTCAGATTATGTAAAAATTGCAGCCACTAGTAGAGTGAATAATTTTTTTTTTTTATTAAATAAGGTTTTCCGTGAAAGTTATCCTTTTTTCCCTGCACAGTTTATATTAAGTGCTTGAAAATCTTGTGCGAGAAAATAGTGAACCAATTCCTTAGAATTAAACGGACGTAAGCAAAAAGCTTCGCCGTATATAACCGCAGGTGAATTGAGGAGTTTGGCCTAATTCCTGGTGGATAGGTAGAAGTGCAACAGGTGACAATTGCAGTGACCTAATTTCGTATCCGGGCAAACCCGAAGGGTGAGATCAAAGGGTGGGCCGATCCTGTAACAGATTGCAACCATCCCACCACAATATGCTGCGACTGCTGCTATTTCCTACCGCAAAACAGATTAGGATTATAGCGTTCAGCAATAATTCGGGAACTGCTGCTATCTCTTCGGCGTTTGCAATTGCATTCAAACGTGGTGTATAGATAAAGCAGATGCAGTTCAAAGATAGACTTTTCACTAAAGGTGATGGCGTTGAAGCAATGAGTTATTTGTTGAAAATTAAATTTAAATATATCCAATTGTTAATGTGTGTTATTGGCGCTTTTGATTGATAATGGGGGATTTAATCGCGTGGCTTATGGACATTGAATTGGAATTTTTTAGTGGGTAGATTGCTGATAGCTGGCGAAATATTTATTAGGCAATTCATTGATAATAAGCTGAAAGGGAATATAGCAGCATGTAAACAAACATGAAGGAGGTAACAAGCAAATAAAGTTCAAATTTTGCAATACAATATATCTCAACGCTACAAGCTTGATTCATTGACCGAGACGTAGTTAGGAAAAAGTACGACTAAAATGTTAGTTCTTTATGGTGAATGCAATGAATGCACATTTAATATCTCATATTTTTTTCATAAGGAAAATGTTACCAACAATAAGACAAACAAAAACAGACTGATTTATGGATGATTCTAAATAACTAGAAATTAAAAAAAAAAAAAGCGTCTGACCCATACTTCCTTTTCGATCGAACGAGTCCTGAGCTCGTCATTGAATTGATTACTAAAAGAGAATCATTTGTAATCTTTATGAGTTTATCGAGATCGAACGCACTTTTCACTTTGTATCGATGCAAATAGATTCAACCTTACTAGGATTTATGAAATAAGAAAGTTTACGAGCACCATAGGAGTTTCCCAGCTCGCATTTTTCTTTTACTGGAAAGCATTGACTCATAGTATTCCCTAGTGAAAACAGGGGATTCAAAGTAAACTACCAAACGGACAAAGATATTTTTGTTTTGATATTTACATTATACGTAACTTACTTATTCACAAACCGGCGAAATTGTTCTTTGGAAAGGAATGTTTAAGAGTTTTGACCCTAAATTTGAGTGTATCTGTTAAAAAATTCAAATAAAAAATTCGAAAATTCTACAATGCTCATATTAAGTTCACACAATATACCATATGTGAAGAGATGGCTATAATAACAATAAAGTAATATTTTTTTCGCTGTGTGTGAGTACTCACTCAAAAATTTAGCTCCTGGAGTTGAATGCACGCATGTTTAGCAGTTTGGGTAATCGATTGATGAATAATAATGATTTGCTTTTCAGTCTTGAAATAGCATTCCCGAATGATACAATTTGATGAATATTATGACTCCTCAATCGAATATTGTTATTGAACTTTTAAACGGTCAACGTTTGTTTTTTCATATTAGAATCGTGATAAACTCGAACAAATGCATAACTCATATACTTGTACATGATTTGTAGTACTAAAATCCACAAAAAAAAAAAAAGGGTTTTTTCATATTTCGTTTGCCTTCTCGATACTTCTATTAAAGCTTAGAAGAGGAAGTTTAGTGATACCATGCTGCAATAGAGAAAAATGATTTTGCACGTAATTTTAGTCATTGAATAAACTCTCATAATTGACATTAAAAATTGATAGAGCATAGCGTCAGTGCATACAGCACTAACACTCTCGGGCGGCTTTTATCAGACAGAGACAGAAAAAGACAATTGGATTTTTAATTGTGTTGCAATTGGACGTAAAAACTTCGAGGGCAGTATTCTTGTGTTACGTGAACATGAGAGAAAATTTACCTATCCGAATAGATTTTTCTTTCTTCGTTTTTTGGTCGAATACAGCTAGTTTGAGTGTTTGTTCGAAGTGTTAATGCTGTACGTACTAAAGTCGTAGGTTCGACGTTACACAATCCTTACGATTCATTCATCAATATCCTCGAGATGGTAATTGTATGGTATTACAATAAAGAATTCTTGACGCCCAGGTTTGGGATTACCCTAGCGAATCGTAGTACAGTTGAAAATTCGAATGAAAATATTGTTTCAGTTCTTGAAAATATTTTTTTTTTCAAATTTTGGTCCATCTTCCTGTGAGTGCCTTTTTCATACAAGTTTTTAGGGGCTCAAAACGTTGCTTGATGATTCCCTATGATGATTTACATGGAGGAAACAATAATTTTTTTTTGAACGGTCTTCGAGTAGGATATGAAGTAAACATCGCTAACGAACATTTTCGTATGTGGTTTTAAAATCTAATTAGCTTCAAAATACATTTTATGTTCAGGAAATTACAAAAAAAAGTGAATAAGACAAATTTTAGTGAATTTTCGATAATATTGAACCTGCTTAGATAAAGTTAATGGAGAAGAAATTGTAATTCTTTGAACTTTTTTTATTGTTCCCTATTCCTTCATTATTTAATTAATCTCTGAAAATTAGTAAAATGTATAACTCTTAAAGTTTAATTATAGATTGCCACATTATAAAATTTTTAAATGACTAATCATTGTTTTAATTTTGAATGATTTATTCTAATAATTTTGTGAAGAGATGTCAATGACAAGGTACGGTACTAATTATCAGTAGCAAAACAATTTTAAAATTTCCAATTTAATACAAATATTGGTTGTATTAGACAGAATTTTAGAATTTAGATAGTTTTATGAAATGATTCTATGAAAAATCGTCTATATTTAACAAATTGTCAAAAATTTCCAATATTATATTGCTGAGTGTTTTATGATAGATATGAAAGGTAGCTCTTTTGTATTAAACCCAGGCTACTTGAAATAAATATTAAATGCCTAGGTATGCAGAATGATATTGGATTGAGATATTTGCAATCAATGTGTTTAAGTTGAAGTTGGAATATGAATGTGGTAACAAAGCAAGTAAGCCTAACTAACATTAACAAACGTATCCATAGTGTTGATATTTTTGTATCTGCCAATTTTCGGGATGCAATTTATATTTTAATGTACCTTCACTCAAATCTGAAAGAATATGAAATAAGAGACACTTGACCTCAGGACATTTTATTAGGATGTTGAGGAGTTATCTAAATTACAAGCACGAAGTTAATTTAAAAAATAAAACAAAAGCGTAGGTGAATGCAGTGAATGCTAACGATTCGACTAAACTCCTGATCTACCGTTATTGATTGGTAAATACTTAAGATTAAAAGGTAGGTTATAGGTCATTGGTAAATTTGCGTAAACAGAACAACTAGCCACCCGCTCGGTCCCTCTCAACAAAGCTATTGCGTAAAATCGGAACACAAATTTAATCTACTTGTGCTTTTGCTATCTCTTTCTGATAGAACTCGCTCGAGAGTGTTAGTGCTGTATTTACCCTTTTTTGCGGTAAAACTATCATCATTATCATTGTGTTCAATGAGAATGTTAATTTATCGAAAAATCTTAAGCTTAGCGTACCGTCGCATAAATAGTATTCATTTAATTTGATAAATCGCAGATGTGATCAACTAAAGTTGAGATTGTAAATTGAAAAATTAAATTAAAATTGCTGCTTCAATTCAGCAAGTCAGAAATCTTATCAATGAGATTGAGTTAATCCATGTATTATCAAGAGCTAACTTTTCGATTGTTATAAGGCTGACGATAGTAGAGTATGAAATCAAATTTTGCAAACATGTTCTGATTTGATAGAGAGCCAAATTATTAGGATTCAATTAGTTTTCTCTTTGAGTATTGACTTAATAATCATATGAAATGAATTATTATATTATAAGTTGCAGTAGACGTATTTATGACTCAATGTGTACTTTTAAATATTAAGGTTGATCAGGACAGATCTTTTTTAAATGCGGATATAATAGCGCTGAATGTTGGATTAAATATTTTAAGCAACGAAATTTTTATAAGTTTTAATATGTTGACTGTTGGGTTTGATTTCAATTAAATTTACATGAATTTTTGTCTTAATTTACTATATCCTTCGACGTTGTTTGCATGGCTGTCTACATTCTACAAGCGAAAGAATACACCAGCTTCGTCAAGGGGATTCGAGGATGTTAGCATAATAAATGAAGGACTATGATAGTTGTTAGCAATGTTTCCTGAAGTTCTTGAATCTCTAATATTTTGCACGAGATGGTTAGCGGGAAACTTTGCATAATCTAATATTAATTGAAAAAATTTGCTTTTAATGAATTAATTTTGTCTTCATTCTGATATTATAATTTGCCTTAGAAAAGGGCAGACGTCGGATTGTTGGAAGTAAACTACTTCCTTCCAACTCCAAAATTGCTTTTTTACCAATAAAAAGTAAAACAGCGAGATGAAGTTAATATTCCTTCATAAAAACCGTTGTTTTTTTATTTTTAACAGCATGTGTTCGGCAACGGTTATCCAATTCTGATTATATTTCCCTTTAGATTTCATAGCTAAAGACAGAATTTCCTGAGCTTGTACGTGAATACTGCAAATCAGAATCTTAAAAATTCAATTATAATTCTTTTACGAAAGAATCTTTTGCTAAAAGCTACATGGATTTGCGAAGGTACTGCATAGGTATTCTAAGTAGATTTAAGACCGATATTCGGTACTTAAAACTTCGAAAATCCGAAAAATTTTTGAAAAGGTTGAACTTCGATTTCCAAAATGCGATAAAGTCATTTTAAAGTCGAGGTGGCAATCAAAACAAATATAATACGAATATAGAATATAAATGAAATACATGTGATAAAAAATAGCACATAGAACCTATAGAATTTTTCTCTTGTATGAATATATGTTTCGAGTATAATTCTAATTTCAGCGTATTGGCAAATTGGATTAGAAATTTTCGAAATATTCTAGATGAAATTTGAAATATAAACCTATTGAAGAGCCCATGTTCCCAAAGTTTACGAATATAACAGACAATCTGAGCTTTCGAAGATTGGATAGTTCATTTTCGAAGTGCCATTAAATTTTTGGAAAAATAAATTTGAAATTTTTCTGAGAAAACTGAAAACAGAAAATGAAACTCAAATTGATTATTCAAACTTGAAAAAGTTATGAATTGAAGTTCATCGGCCATGAAGTTCATCGGTACATAGAATCTACATACATTTGTCTTGTACGAATATATATTTCGAATATTGCGGCGTATTGGAAAATTGGATTAGAAATTTTCGAAATATTCTATATGAAATTTCGAAATATTAATCGATTGAAAAGCCCAAGTTCACAAAATTTACGAATACAACAGACAATTCGAATTTTCGAAAATTTTATAGTTCGTTTTCGAATTTTCGAAGTTCCACCATATTATTGGGAAAAAATTGAAATTTAGTTACAAAAATTTCACGATCGAAGGCAGAAAATCTAGTTCAAATTGATTATTAAAAATTGAAAATGCTATGAATTGAATTGTTCCGAATTTTGTCAAAATAAAAATTTGACCGCAATTTTCAATTTCGAAAATTTGCGACTTGGTAAGTTGGGTTTGAGCTGCTAACGGTAAAACATTTTTCAATTTATAAATTTATGATTGAGATTACAAGTTACTGAAATTTGACAAAACCTTTTCAAATTTTTGCAGTTCGACCTCGTTAGCAAAATTATAATTCGAAGTTAGATTCAAAAAATTTCTAAGAATCAAATGCCGAAAATTCTTTTTCAATTGAATTTAGAAATTTATCAGCAATAAATTAATGTATTAGTATTTTAATATATTAATATATTCATGTATTAATATTTTAATATACTAAATATTAAATTAAATATTAATATATTAAACCAATGAACGTATTGAATATGTTAATTGAAAGACCTTTATAAGTTTATATAAACAAAAAATAGTCCAGTCTAGCTTTAAACTTTGAAAATTCTCAATATAGAAAATTCCCTAAAATTTTTAAGAATACAAAAAATATTGAAAATTCAAGAATATTTTTAAGTTTATTCTTAACGCAGAGTTGAATTCGAAATTTATCATTTTTTCAAGAGTTTCAAATGTTTCAGTTATTCTTCAATAATTTTCAAAGATATTTCGTATGGGTTGATTTTTTTTGATTACATTTTGGAAAGATTTTGTGAAATCTCGTATTCAGTGACGTGGTCGGAAAATTATAAAAAAATTCAAATAAAAATCAGGGATGTGTAACGATTTCAAATAGTAGGTGTTTAAAATAATGCCTAAGTAAACCGAAATGTAAATCTTCATTAAAGATTTTTCAAAAGGGACGAGTCAATGTTGAAATGCAACAATACAAACTATGTGTGAGGTATTGAAGAAATCCTTTTTATTTGCAAGGCTATTCGGCCTTAGAAGTTCGTTCAAATACCTGCAGCGGTTTTTCATGGTTGCACAGATTCGAGCGACCCGATTTTTTTGTTTTAATTTGGTTAAATTACAATAAATAACGCTGTCACATGAATCGGTCTGGATTTGATAAATGATATATACAATGATGACATTTAGGGCATTGATCTTATTGGAATGGACCTGCGGCTTCCGGAAAACCCTACAAGAAAAAGTCTAGTGGAGTCATATCACATAATCCTGATGGTCAAGACACATCATCTCTGCGAAAGATATTCATACCCTCAAATTGTTCATGCTAAATATTGATCCTGGCACGTAGCTCTTTCGTGCTGGAACCACATGCCGTCTTCCTTAGTACCTTCATGCCGTTCAATTAAATCGGTTCATGCACTTAAAAAATCGGTTACCATAGTTCCGTAACACTCGCCGTTGACATTTTCGTAAAAGTAAAAACCAATGATGTTGTCAGCCAAAAATCCGTCCCAAACAGTAAGTTTTTGAAGATGCATTACCACCAGGAAATGGTGTGGGTTGGAGCCGTTCCCCATACGATAATTACGCTTGCTGACATCATTATCAATCCAAAAATGCGGTTCGTTTCGGGGTTGCGCTCACCACCTTTGTTCTGTGCAAGATAAAAGTCCAATCAAGGTCGAAATTTCAGTTCCGGCATCACGTTGGACGGGTAATTCTCGTTCCAAAGATTTAGCTCCAAAAATTGACCAAAATTTGGGTCCTCTTCAAAATGTCCAAACAACGTTGTTTGTGGTAATTCATTGTGAGCTCATGGGTCAGTTGGATTTATACGAGTTTAGACCAAGGATTCAATGCTCTTGTACGGGTGCAGGTCCAAGTCCGGACGCAAAATTCGTTAGGCTGAGATCTGTGCAAGGCCGAGTTCTTGTGTATGTCGAGAAATTGACTACCACGATCCGCGACAATGTCACCGGCTGATGAAGCGTTCCTTTGATTTAAGGGTGTTGGCCGATTGTTTAACGAATCGGTTGTTTGACCATCAAAATGTTGCCGAGTATACTTTTGAGAGTCACAGTGTCTGCTGTAAATGGGCGTACTGCGCGCACTGTTTGCACAAACTCCTATTTTCTCCTTTCCTAAATTTATCATCTGGAAATGCTGCTTGAACCAGTGACTAATGACACCGATACCACCATCAGGACCATTAGGCAGGTGCCATCGATTCGTCCCAATCGAGGGAGCCTTTTTTTTTGAATACATCATTCTATTCATTTCTTCAGCTCCTGATTGAGGCGCTATGCAAAGGAGCTTATTTATAGCATTTAATGGAAGCGGTAAACATATAAAACAATTCGAACAAATACTAACAATACTAACAACAAATACTAACAAAGATACGATGCACTCCAGCATAAAATATAACAAATAGCTAATTCATGTTCTACTCTATCAACCAGGTATGCAATTTCCGATTGAATTAAGTAATGCAGGAATTATTACCACTATTGTCCTGTGCAAGATAATAGTCCAATCAAGGTCGAAACTTTAGTTCCGACATAGCGTTGAACGGAACATTCTCTTTCGAGCAAATGAGAAAGAATATTCAGGACATACGCAAGCCTCGAGAGTTAATTGAGTTTAGTATTTTTATGAGAATGTTATGATAGTTAATAGCACGGAAGTAGAGCAGTTACTGCTACTGGTATCTCTCTTATTCATCTTGAATGCTATGTCATGTGTTTTTCTACGAAATGCTTGTGTTGATTTTGTTGGTCTTTCACATGTTCGGGCTAAGGAAGGGAATCTTTCAACCCGTTTCGAATTGGTAATTAAAAATGTAATTAAATTGGTACAACATGTAATTTAAAATGAATTGATAGAATTATATTTAAGCATAAACAACGAGGTTCGAATGAATTTCCATTTTAAAGACACAAAATAGTTTTTTTGGACTCTCAAACATTCAATTCTGCGATATCATGACCATGGTTAGGGTCGATTCCAGCCCAACCATCAATTAGTCGAGTAACTTCCGTGAACGTGACCAGAGTAACAATTGTTAAAACAAAAGACAATATAATGTGCCCGGTATTAAATCTTTATAGTTCGCTTTTATCATTGTTTAAGGTCAAAAAAACCATAATCAAACCTATCATTTGATATTGGATTGATTCGAATAAGAAAGCACTTGCACGTGCTATGAATTTGCTGCATCTTCGCTGTGAAATAAAATTATTTATATTATGCCCTGTTGGTATGTGCTATGGATTATATCGAGACGAAGGTGGATACTTAATATTATACAATTATTCAACGCGTATACTGGTATTGACTTTTCTTTTTATCTTAAGTTGATCTCATATGATAATTTTCGCGCAAATAAAAAGTTTAAAAACAAAACAGGAATAAGAAAATTCCAGCAGCGTATAGTCAGTAGGAATCAATAATTCTTGGATTCTAACATATTCCGGCACAAGTTAAAGGTCGCAAAATTCAGACGAAATAGCATATATTTAGAGTGTTTGTTTAGATGTAAAGAACTTTAAGTTGGCAACACTTTTTAATGCTATAAATGTTGTGACAGTTGTCATGTTGTCACAATGTCAGTTGCCATGCAGCCAGAATATGGTTAGTTTGGCTTGCCGTTTTATCATGAATTGGTTGACACTTGAGCAACATCTGCAAATTGTGGAGATTTATTAAAAACGGTTCCATATGAGAAAGACATCATGCACAGCGTCAATTTTATCAACGGCATAATCGTCCATCAGAACAATTAATTCGATTAACTATGGATCGTTTCCGGGGGATGTTTACTCACACAGATAATACGCACCCATTCAGACCTCGTACAGTGCGTAATTACGAAACCATAGCAGGTGTAGAGCGTAGTATCGACGAAGATACAAGTGAGTCCACATTATGGAAAATTTTACGGAAGGTTATCATCGTTTGCGGGAGATTCGTGGAGATTCGGTGTATGGGTCAAAAAAAAATTGGTGCACGTCCCAAAATTTCATGAAAAATTTTATTTGAGCGATGATGCTCATTTCTAGTTGAATGACTAAGTCAATGAATCAACTTGACGCATTTGGAGTGATGAGTAACAACAGGTAGTTGTGAAAATACAGTTACATCCGAAGAAAGTCATTGCTTGATGTGCTTTATTGCCCGTTGAAATCATTGTTCATATGTCTTCGAAAATGCTGCTGGCAATAATATTACAGTTAATGGTCGACGCTGCATAGTCATGATCAACGACTTTCAAGTTCCGGAGCTCAGTCACCATAATGCAAGGAACCTTTGGTTTCAACCAGGATGGCGCGGCATGCCATACAGCCTATGCAAAGCTACAAATACAGCACAAATACTTATCAACTCAAGACCAACTTATATTAGCAGCAAATAGGCGAGTCTCGTTGCGGATTTAATGCAATGTCCCAGCTGAAGATAAATATATATATATATATATATAGGTTATGATGATGGAAACAGAGATGCGGCATACTGAACAAGTTATAGGGGAAACTTTAGTAGTACAATGCCCAGGACGAGCTGGTAAGAAAAGAGAACTAGCAGCGAATAAAGAAAAAACCGACTGTAAACACTTCAGTCCGTAACTTCAATGACCTGGCACGACATGGCCCTTAAGCACGCGTCGACTTACTTTGGAATTCGCAAAATTTTGCATTGTCTTAATGGCGAACTTATGCATATCCAACATATTGTATTTTTTCCTTATTCTTTAATACAATATTCGTTGTAACCAACATGTTCAACGTCTAACGTCATCATTCTAACGTAAATACATACAGCGCTTACACTCTTCAGAGACTTCTCTCAGACAGGGATATGAATAGCACAAGTAGATTTATATTTGTATTTAATTTATAACAAAACCTTTGAGAGCTGTGTTCTTATTTTACACAAATATGAAAAAAAATTTTGGAATCCAATTCGACTTAAGACGAATATCATTAGATTGCGTGCTTTTACAAGTTTTCGCGCGGTGGTTATTACTAACAAGCGCTTATACTCCCTGGAGTCTCGCGAGAAAAGAGCAAAAAAGAAAGAAAGAGAAAATGAACCGAGCCCATGCAGGATAGGGAGGAAAACACCTTCGTCCTCATTTTCTATCTCTAGCCAGTTTAGATTACAAACACTTATGACTCTAGAATGATTCGTTCAGGTTCCGTTCAACTGGAAATTCATTTTAGGCTTTACCTTTCTAAATTTATTTTCTCTACATTTCATCATAATGTACGAATTTTCGTATGCATGCAAACGAAATGGTTTAATGCTAAGCTGAGACTCAGTTGTAATATATTAAAGAACATTTGAAAAGCAGTGTAATAATTCATAGCTGTTTATTTTCTGAGCGAACTTTGTTTGTCCCCAGATTGTTACTCTTCTGTCCATAAAAGAAAAGTGGAGGATATGGAAAAAAGTAGTTGACTGTTGATACTTCTTTTATTTTAGCGAAAGATGAGAAATAAACAATAAAAAAAAATTAAAAAAACATTTTAATAATTTTGATCATTATTAGTAAAAAAAATTAATATTTCTAGTAAATACAAAATTAATAATTATTAAAAAAAATTAGATACGGACAAAAACGGATCAGGGGCGAGGACGCGCACAGCGACAAAGCCCTTTAACAACTTTCCGAATGCCACTTATGCGTATTGGAGCGAAGACAACACAAGAAAACTTTATTTTCCGAGAAGAACATAAGAAACCGGCTGAGTCCTTGCGAAATTCTCAAAAACCTTAGATTTGCTGATGACAATACCCGTCTTGAACACCTGCGCGCAAATGATTTTCAAGGATGAGTCGTTGATTCAACTGCATCCAACATTCAATCGACAGAAAAGCACAGTGACAGCCACTGATCTCGCAAATTCGACTCCAAAATTCTGAAATTCCACCTACAAGTCTTGGTAGCTCGCGGAGTGAGTGATTCCCGTAATATTAGCTCCGAAATTCGACTTAAAAGTCATGGTAACTAGATAAGGGGAGGCGAGCGGAGGCCAACTTTACTTGACTTGAACGGGATAAAATTTGTTCATCAAGGAATTTCTGTCAATGGGAGGGAAAATATGTTCCCTGAATTTTTGCAACGTGTTACTAATCACCAAAAATTCAGGGACGGAAAGGAAATGATTTTGATGCAAGATGGCGTCTAGGTGCATACTGCTTTGAAATCTTATGAGGCGGCCTATGACCTCTTTTCTAACATGTGGATTGATTATTTTAGTCATTTCTCTCTCAAACGCCATCAAAAATGTATCCTCCAGCTTAAAGGAGAGTGTCTTTAGAGATCCCGGATCAAAAATTAGTCAACAGCTGACTCTACGTGTACAAATTGAGTTGGACTTTTTTAGGAGTTGGAGAATTTCTTCCCCTTCTCAAATTTTCTGCCCAAAATCTTCTCACTGATGACTTGTTGCACTTAATTTTTTCAGATACAGCAAGAATCAATTTTCTGTTCTTCCGTCAACACCATCGTTTTCACTACACATTCACTTTCCTCACTGAACGATCTGCACAGAATGGTGCAACCGATTGCAACCTAGCCCTTTTTCGTAGATAATATAAAACCAACTTAACAAGTCCTGTTATATAACGCTTCTTATTGGCAACAGAGAAACACTGAAATGCAAAAATTATTGGGCTCGGCTTTTTTGAGCACAAGTGTAGCTACATGAGAATGAATTTGTCTAGTTAGCCCTCTTTGTTTCTGTTTGAGCGTGAACGTTATCCTGAATTGCACAGTTAATGTTGTATTTCTTGAGAAATTTCGTCAATTTTTAAGTTGGATTCTCCGCGTACGTCAATATTTTCCGGGTATATCGCTTTCTCCTTCTTTTCTGTGTTTTTTTGGATGTTCTGACTTTCTTTTTTATCTTGTCCGCCAAACGTTTTTGTAACCTTTGTTATCGATTGCGTATAAATTGTGTTCAATTGATTGTGTAGCATTTTTTAGAGGCGTCCTTTCTAGTCGTGTTATGTGGGTTGTCTATTATTGTGCCTATGTGGTTACTTTTATTGTGTTTCGTGCATTGTTTAGATTTTCTATATTGTTATGTCTAAGTTATCAATTCGCCCTTCTTTTTCAGTCTCCGTTGTAAATTTAGGTTTTGTACAGTATGTTGCAGTTTTAAACCGATCGTTAAGGGTTATTTGATACAGTCCTTCTTCATCGCACTCCCTCGTTACCTCGTTATTTTTGGTCTTTATGCTCACAAATCTTGCATAAGACATCACTCAAAAGCTGGATGTTAGCTCCACTGTGTATTTCTGTACGAGGTTTTGTATGAAACTTTTGTGAGGATCACTAATGTTGCATTTCCCATTTATTATACGTTGCTTTGCCTGTAGATTCTGTCGTGAAACCAGATATCATTTTGTTAAAACGTCTTTTTGAGGATGTTTGTCAGCTGTGTAAAAATGTCTTTATTCTTCCTTTGGTTTAGTAACTTTTTCAGTAAACCGTACAGGGATATCTTTTAGTGCCAATTAAGTTTCGCTGTTTATTATATTTATGGTCCTTAATCTTTCAATTAGCTCCGTTCTGTTAGTTATCGCGAATTCCTTAGGATGTTCGAGATTGTTACTAATACTTCTCCTTATAATTTAGGCCAAATATTAGATAGGGACACAAAAAACAGGAGCTTCTGGACACACTGCTTAGTGTCCAGTATAAATTGACCTATGAATGCCAAAATACATCACACACATAAGCGACTACAACAAAAGGATACGAACGTCAGACGTCAGACGTCATAACTAAGTCTAACTTAGCGTACCGCATGATTAACAACAAATGCCTACTTTAGGATTTTCATAGGTGTCTGAAATTTGCATCGTTGCAAAGGCAACGCTGTCAAATTTTTCCACTATTTCTTTTTGGTAGATGATCAAAATGAAATGAAGACCTATAGGAGTGCAAAATATTCAAATATGCGAACAAAATTAACTAAAATTTTACGTCAAATTATCCAAAAAACAGTCAAAACGTAAACAAATTGGAGACCGTTGCATTTACAACGTTGCAAACTTCAGACACCTATTTTCATGGGGATTGCTAATTCCACCCTTTTTCTGAGCAATATGCGGAAAACTTGCGGAAAACTTTAATGTAACTCAGGATACATTTTGAACGATTTATTCGAGATGGAACTGCGATAAATTTAGATAATCTTGAAATTTGGCGCCATGTGTGATCAGAGTCTAGACTTTTGTGACAAAACGTTCATTAGTACCACACACTCACATATATTATGCGCTTTTTTGTGGACTCTAGAATCTTTTTTTTGGCTTTTAACATGAAACTGCAAGTGATATTTTTGTCAAAAAAGGACGGATTGAAGAATGTTTGGGTTGGAATGAGCGTGTCAGGAACTTTCTGTTCGTTTTTCTTTTTTTTGCGTTAAAGTTAAATTTGTTTAAAATTTCATTTTTGTATCTTTTTTCATTGATTTTGAATTTCAATTATTTGATAATCGGAAATATAAAATCCCCTCTATATCGCGCAAGGAATTTGATGAAACCTGTTGGTCAGATTCATGGGATTCAAATTTAAATGTCAATTGTGCAAAAAAGAAAGTTAATGTGTCTGCAAAAATACAATCACGTATTTGTTAGCAATTATCCGACTTGACCCAAACAGGTCTAATATTTAGATGGTCTGAAAAAAAGAAAAGAAAACAAACACCAAAGTCAAAAAGTCGAACAACAACCTTACATTCGAAATCCGAATATGTTATTAATACTTATTTTTACTAGATGTTCCGTCTCTCACCGGTATATTCGCGGACAGGTAAACATTGAAAATTCCATTTTTAAGCAACCGCGAAGATTAAGCAAACATTAAGATTAGATTTCGTCTTGCCATTCGTCATGTGTATTAATTGAGTTCTAATATTCGACTAATAATACTGAAGCGAATGGACTTTATATAGTCAATAAATTAGTTAATATCAACAAATTGGCAGCATCGCTCGTGACGATTGGAGAAAATAAAGCTTTAAAGTGATAGCAAAGTGAATTCAACTTCACCTTCAAATTTTTACCAAATGTTTGAATTGAATGGGAAACAAACTTTACTTTATTCATTTCTCTTTATTCCATTGCCAGATAAGTAGCAAATTCGATTTCTTATCAAATAATTGAATAGTCAATCCCTTTGCCTGATAGTATTTCTGTTAAAGCTTTCAAGTTGCTCCGCCCATACTTTCCCTCAAGATTAAACTTTAAAAAGGAACAGTTCATTTGTGCCCATCTACCCGACAAGGAAGTTATACAAGATGGAATTTAGGACAAACGTGTGTTTTCCCTCGTTTTTTCCTATTCTCAAAAATTTTCGTTCCTGCTCTCATGAATTTTTATCCACCACACTATAGAATCCTTCTTCGTTACTCGTGTTTCTCTATTGAGGCGGACTCATCCACTAGTCCTTTTTCCTAGTGAAAAAATCTTCCGTTCCAAGCAAATTGCACTAGTCGCTTTATCCAAGATAATTTTTCCAGGTAAACATACGAATATATGTGACAGAGTGATTCTGCATTTTTTTTTTTGGGCGGAATATCCTTACACTCCTTCCGTCCAGAAAAATGAGAATGAATGTGAGGGACTTTGTTAGTTTGTAGATTCATATTTATAACGGATATAATAGATATAAATCTGGGAAGTGTAGGAAAACTTTTGACTTAGCAGGTCGAGCAATGTGACAATTTTATAAGGACATGTTCACATTCGTGCCATGAATAAAATAGGTTGCGTAGGAAGACATGCTCGTAAGACTGTCTGGTGTCCACATGATGCTTTTAGAAGATTTAAAATCAAATTAAATTTTTTTCTTAAACCGAAAACTTTCTTCTGTGGAAGTAAATGTGAATCAAGAAATTTCATTTTTTTAATGTAAAAGTTTAAATAAAAAAATGTATTTATTTCACGAACAGCAACATACCAAAGGTCAAGGAAGTCAATATACTTTATTGACACTTTAAACAATTGACAGTGACAACTTAATGACTATGTAACATTTGACATTATTTAGCTGTCAAATAAACTATGACAGTTTAGTATTTTACATATATAACTAGGTAGTTTTTTAGATATTCAGGAGACGCCATTCGCTCTTATGGCTTATTTGGTGACAAAGCTTACTATCCAAATTACTTTAAACCTTATGATAACTTCAATCTAAAACGAATCCTATGTCTAATTATTAGTAAATCTGAAGCTGCGTCTATTCCTATAGCTGATCCTGATTAAAGAATTGTTACGCCAATTCACGTTTAACATGGTGTATTTGAGATTAATGTCGCGTGTTCGCAGGGCCGTCTATAATCTCCTGCCGTCGGTACCGAGCCAGGAGGTTCCTGGGAGGATAGACGTCCCGTGTCGGCCACTTGTATTTGAGTTAGATAGAAATTATAATGAAAACGAGTTATTTTAACACTATGCCCCTTAACTAAACTTAAATTTTTATTTTTGGACCAGGCTTATGTAAATTTTTTTAAAAGATTTTCTATCATATACAGCCCCGGTACATATGAGATTTGGATTAAACGTAAAATGTTGGTTTATTAGGGGCATTTGGATTGAAGCAACCTGGGTGGTATTTGTCGTAAAAATTGAGGGAACAAAGGTAATGAGAATAATTATTTGTAGGGAAGTCTAAGAGTGCGCAAACACTCTGGAGATGGTGATCTCTTCACTTTTCTTTGCGATTTTTACTCGTAGTTAACATATAATGTAGTATCGGTACAATCCCTGTTTTTTGTATAGCACTTTGTTCTCAAAGTATTTTCGATACTTCATGTGACATTTCCTTAAAATTTTTCTTTCAAAGACTAAAAGTTCTTCGGTTGCCATTGGTATATTGTTAACCAGACGGGGAATGTGCAGATGACGATCGGTCTGACATGTTTTTTGTGCGTCAGTACTTTCTCATTCGGCCTTACAGCTTTTGAAAGGAGGAGGGTGGAGGTAAGAGCAGCCGTTGCTTTCGCTTTGCTTAAAATTTTCCTGGCCTTTGGGTTTGATTTCAGCCTGTTATTGAAGTGAACTTCAATGTATTTAATATTGTCTTTAAAAGGAATCAGTTCGCCTTCAAATTGATTTCAAAGGTTCCTGCTTTGGGACACTGCTAACCGGTGACCTTTGCCACTAGTATTTCACTAAAGCAGTTTAGATTTGCTTGCATTTATTTCTAGTCCCCACTTTTTTTAAGTATAACGCGATGTTGTTCACAGCTCACTGCAGTTGGGTTTAAACTAGGTTTGGGAGGAAATTGGTGATAGAGTAGAATATTGTCTGCGTACATGATCATGACCAATTCAGAGCAGCTTGGTCTTGGGATATCATGGAAGAAGAAAGTGAATAAAGGGGGACCAAGTACAGAACCCTGCGCGACTCCAGAGTTTATTGGGATGGAATTTGAAGTGACATTGTCTAATTTTATTAATGGGATACTATTTGATAGGAAACCATAAAGGATTTTTAAAACAGCGACTGGACATGAAAACACTTTCAGTTTTAGCTTGAGCCAGTTGATTCACACTGAGTCAAATGCTTTTTAATGGTAAAGACCGCATACTATTTTGCACTCTTTCCGCTGTAGATTTCTGGAGTTTGTTATGTAGCAGCATTACTGCTTGCTCTGTGAACAGTTGGCACTAGAAAACAAACTGGAAATTTGGAGTTAGAGAAAGTAAGATTTATTAAAGCTTCGGATATTTATCTGTTCTAAGATTTTAATCAGATTAGGTAATAAAGAAAAAGGTCGGAAGTTGGCAATATTGCCCTCGCAAATAGGCTTTGGTATAGGAATAATGGTATATAGTATCTTGCCATGATCGGGGGAAGTAACCGTGGTTTATACAGTTTTTGTATATTCTAGTCAGGGAAGAGGAGATAATTTTTCTACACTTTTTGAAGGCTTTTTTGGGACTCCTTCGCTACCATGAGACAGCTTGCTATTTAGCTTATTAAGATATCTTTAACTTTTTTTAGAAAAAATTCTCGTAGTTTCGATGACAGGACGCTTAATTTGAACTAAAGAATATGGTAAGGTAAGAACCTTCATATCCTTCAACGAACTGATTTTGGTATTGATATGATTATTCGGAGCTACGTTATACTTATGGATCCGGTAAAGGTGCCTGAATTATCCCTCCTACGCGTCGATTTTGTCTGAATTAGCATTCAAATCTTCATTGCATTGCAGTATGGGAGTTTATCAGGGTTGTATTTGGAACTCTTAAGCCGTGTCTTTTGTTCAATGGTTTCAAATACATGCCATGAAGGTCTCAGTGATCTTAACCGATGCTTATAGTAATTTAACTCTAGTTACTCTTCGTTTGATCTATTGTATGTTCTCTGGAAAATCCGTTTAAAACGTCGAAGCATATGCTTTCAAATTTTTAACAAAGGGTAGATTGTTAACCTCAACAACGATAAAGCGAGCTTCGTGGTTTCTAGACGGAGGCATGCAAGTCTAAACAATCAATTAATGCGGGGGTTAGTACTGATATATGCCCGTCTATTTCATCATTTGATAGGATCTAATTTTCCGGTAAAAAATTCGGAAGCAGGCCAGATAAATCGCTTTGGAAGTATAACTAATCTACTGATTTGAATGGTCTTTAATGAGTAGGCCAAGTAGGTACTTAAATATGAATTCTGAGGATTATATTCAAGTACAGACCGTGGGGGTCAGACAGTGACGGAAATGTGGAACGCATATATGGGTTTATGATATCATAGGGTAGATTGGGTGAAATTATAAAATTTTCCAAGAATGAGAGAGAGAATGAATTGTTTTTCGGGGTTATTCCCGCGACATGTTACCAAAGGTCAATATATTCGACATTTTGGAATTTTCCAATCAACATATCAAACAATAACAAGCAACGTTAAGCATACACCGTCTTTTGTTGAAAAGTGAGAAGTTTTCACGAAAAATTAGTGAGGAAATCATGCATAAACCTAGACAAGGATAAATTTTCCACATTGTTTATTATTCGCATCTTTGTATGTAATTATTCTACGAAAATTTCCACGGAAAAAACATTGTAACGATTGATTTGCTTTTTCACATTTGCAAACGTATGGGGAAAATTAAAAGAAGATAAAATTGAAGTCCAGTAAACCCTGTGTATTAGTATAAATAATCACATGCTACCACTTTATTATCCATTTTTTAATGAAATTTCAAAATCGATTCATCTCATTAAATCCTTCAGACATAATCGGCCACATGCTAAGGCTGATGCGGAGTGTCTAGTAACCATGACCATCAGTGTTTACGGCATTGTTGTATATTATTAGCATAGTCTAGTATGTGTACTTGATGCAAAAGCGATTTTCATTGAAGTTAAACACAATTTGTGCTGTATCACAATGAAAACATATTGTTGATATTTCATGGCAAGCATTCAGGAGAAAAGGCATCAAACATCCTATAGAATATCCATAGTAATATATTTCCTGAACATTGCGGAGTAATGTGGCTGCGGAACTGCTTAATATAATTCTCTTTTAAACGTTCAATTTAGTCCACGATGAAAATTCTCGGATTTTCGTTAGGTCCGTGGAAGAAGATTGTATACTGTCGTTATTTTGCTGACGTTAGAAGTCATCAATAGTCCTGATGTTAAAATCAATAAGCTCTAATTGGTTATTGCGAGATTAAATCCGCCATTCAATGATCGTCTCGTTGCATCTGTATGCAACCGAGCGCCTAAAGTTGTTATGAGATTGGGATCGTGGATGATTGTGGCGAGATAAATGCTTCAGTTTGATAAATCTGGCATAAACCAATGCAGTGATTGTAAAAAATTATGAAATGAATGCTTGTGGGTATTCTTCATAGTGATATATGTACTAAGGCATATATGTTTGGTTCGAACTAGAATTTGCTCTTTTTATGATGAAACTCAAGGCATAATGTTTCCCACAATTATTTATAAAACGATTCCGCAAAATCGTTTTATTTCCATCTGAATTTGTTATGTGTTATATTTGCTTATCCATTATTCACGATATTTTGTATTTAATACTGCTAAATTATAAACTCAGAAAGGAGACCGATTGATTGAGCACGTACTACACTAAAAATTTTTAATATTTCGGTTGAATCTGGAGCCGACTTCTAAACGACTATAGTTGAACTGAAAACTTTCTAAATATAAATGAATCGAAAAAAATCAAACCATATTATGATATTATCTTTGAGTATCATTTAATAAAAAGTACAGTGTGTCCCAAATTTATAGGGGCACCCAGTTTTTTAGTCAAATTTTTAATGTTTTTAAACCAAACAAATCTTTATTTGCACAAGCTATTTCTACTCATAATTCACGATTTCTGTCTTTTTTTGGTGAGCCTACGACAATTTGTTCGTTTATTATGCCATTTTTAAAAAAAAAAAGTATCCCAAGTTTATAGGGGCAGTGAAAGAAAACACGATTTTCTATCGAAAATTATTTTTGCTGGTGAAATTTTATCGTGAACTACAAATGCTTGTGTCTATACTGTAGTTCCTGTTGAAATTGAACACTTTACCAACAAATTTTATACAAGAATAAAGGAAATACTCCTTTGCACCGTGAAATTTTGAGGCACTGTAAAAACTGGGTTTCTTTTCGGTCGTCCGGTTGCTGTATACCTGCATTTTGTTTTTTTTTTCGTTTGGTGGTCACGGTTTGAGCCCTAATCATAGATAAACTCGTGGTTTGCGGCAACTGATGTTGGTAGAAGTTTCGAATTGGCTAGTTTAGGATAATAGAAAATTCCAGACTGTTCTAGGCGACCAGCATAATCTGGAATTTTCTGAAACAATCGACTCACGTATAAATACAGGCACGCTTGTTCAGAAAACTTAGTTGCGTGCTAATCGCCAGCAAAGATTTATACGTGGAGTGTTGTGTGAAAATGAGTAGAGTAAAACAGCTATCGAGAGAAGAAAAGGCATCTATTGATGCATTCAAGACATGCGGCAAGTGTAATAGAGAAATAGCTAGGCTAATCAACCGTTCGAGTAATGCCGTTGATAGTTATTTAAAAAAGAAAATCAAGGAAACTGAAAAGAAAAAACGTGGTCCACCGTCAAAACTTTCGGAACGAGATAAACGTAGAATCATTGCTGCTGCCTCTCAATCAACCAAAGGCTGTAGGCGTATCAGAAATGAATACATGCCTCACGTCTCAAAAAGCACAGTTCATAGAGCTTTGAAAGAATCTCCAAATTTGGTGCACGAAAAAATGCAGAAAGCCCCGAAATTAAAAGCTCATCACATGGTGGTTCGCTACAAATTTGCCGAAGAGAGGTTGCATTGGACCCATGAATGGTCTAAGGTACATAGCTTGCTTATTTTGGAGTTTATACATTCAATCATCTAAAGGTGGAGTAAGATTAAAAATGTGGTTATTTATATGTGTTTCAGATTGTTTGGTCTGACGAAAAAAAGTTTAACTTAGATGGCCCAGATGGCGTTCGAGACTACTATGTTGGCGAGATCTGCGCAAAGAGCCACGTTTTTTCTCCAGGCGGAACTTTGGCGGTGGGTCCGTTATGGTGTGGGCGGCCTACAGTGGATTCAGAAAAGTTGGCATAGAAATCATTTCGCATCGAATGAACAGCGAAGACTATCAGGCAGTGCTAGAAAAGCATCTGAAGCCCTATTTCCGCCGTTACCGCTCTGCAAAACTGATCTTTCAACAGGACAACGCGTCAATTCACTCCAGTAAATCTACCAAGGAATGGTTGTCAAAAGCGAAAATTCCTGTACTTCAGTGACCTGCCATTTCTCCGGATCTAAATCCAATAGAAAATGTTTGGGGCATGATGGTCCGCGACGTTTATGACAACGCTCGTCAATATTCATCAGTCACAGAGCTGGAGGAGGGCGTCAAAAAAGCTTGGGAAATCATCAGTATGAGCAGCTTGACAAATCTCAACAATTCGATGCAAAAACGGATGAAAATGTTATTTAAAAACGATGGTAACGTTATTAATTACTGATTTTTCGTTTCAATAGATTTTACCAATAATAAAAAATTTTCTATGGAAAATCGTGTTTTCTTTCACTGCTCCTAGAAACTTGGGACACTATTTTTTTAAAAAAAAATGGCATAATAAACGAACAAATTGTCGTAGGCTCACCAAAAGAAAGACAGAAATCGTGAATTATGAGTAGAAATAGCTTATGCAAATTAAGATTTGTTTGGTTTAAAAACATTCAAAATTTGACTAAAAAACTGGGTGCCCCTATAAATTTGGGACACACTGTATTTATCGATTTTTGAACGTATACACCAGAATGCACACGTTCAATATAATTTCGATCAAAACAATTTAAACCAAGGTGTCTGAATTTGCAAATTTGCAAACGCAATGGTCTAAAATTATTTTCACTTTTCGATTTTTGTCGATAGTTATACTGAAACGAAAAACTAGTAAAGTGTACATTATTCGAAATTTCGAAAAAATGTCCGTTCAACTACTGTTGCGCTTGCAAGAATGAACATTTAAGGCTTCTACACAAGCAAATCAAATTAGATTTATCTTCACGTTTCTTAGCACCCATTCCAGCTCCTGCGTAAATCCAACTCACTACGATCGCGACTTTTTAGACCCCGTATTGTTGGGTATTATCCTCTTTAGCCTTTTTAAGAAATGATTCGATTTCGTTCCGTTCAAGGGATGATGGAAAATTATTTTCGCAGATCGAATTCCAGCCCATGAAGTTTTTCATTCCAAATTCCTACAGTTCCAATATTTCAATCTATTTTTAATAAGGCCATTAAAATGGTTCAAGACAGATTTGATGGTCAACGTGATCACTGCTAACTTGTGCAGTAATGGCACGAGACTACAAAAAGTATTTGTGTCACTTTGAAGATTTTTTCATTAAAGAAACATAGAGCGAAACGTCAAAACTCGCAGCTAAAAGATCATAATCAGACCCTGCTACAAGCTTCTAATTAGACCAATCTTGACAGATTTAGATAACCCAAGAGTTATTAGGTTGAAAATACGATTGTGCATGTCTTTGTATTCACAAAACCCCTGGAACAAATTTGTCAACGAATTGGAGACTTTCCTTCCTGCAGTAGTGGTAAGAGCTGATGTATTCATCTAAACCTAGCTCAATCCCATGCCGTATCCTGTAATCGTGTGTGGAAATTCCTGTATTTTACAGTCGTTCCGCTCTACCAGTAGACGCCACTGGATACATTTACACTCGTCTCAGCGGCAACAAAAAATAGCTTATGACATGGGACTTGCCAGAAAGAGATAGAGCAAGCAAGAGTAGATTTGTAGTTAAACTGTATTTCCACTCAAATGTTTTGAGAGATTGTTATTTCTGTTATTTCGAAAAAATGAGAATGGAATGAGACAATATTTACCAACACAAATAAAATTCTAATCATTTTAATAAGATCCCGAGTTTGTAGGGAGTATTGTTGCTGTATGTTGTTACGCTTTGCGTTTGGCTTCACACATTGAGAAGCATTGGCTTATTCAGACGATAGACGATATATTTTTAATTCAGTTGGCCAACAGACCAACGATAAAAGTTTCTTATGAAGTTTTCTGTGAGTACGAGCTCAATGGTTCAATATTTTCGATGGGGATTTTCAGTTCAGTTCTATTTTTGACGGAGATTTTCAGTTCCTACCTCATGCAGACTCTAACGACTGAATGGCTGTAAAATAAATTCCGAGTATTGGTTGTTACATAGTTTACTTTTGTAATTCACATATTGTTACGTCTGTGTTTTTCTTATTGAGATAACAGTTAGAATAGGTTCATTAGAATTAAGTAATATGATGATGGATGTAAGCCAAATGTTATTTTTGTCTTTTTTGTAACCATACATAATTTTTAATTGCGTTGGTTGTTTTCCCTCCTTCCATATACGAGAAGTCTTTAATTGATTTGTGATACATTATTCTAGATCTCATCAATGGAATGAATTTGAAATGCGTTGAGCATACCTGTAGATGAAATAGAAATTCTGAAATTTGACATGAAATCCTTCCTTTGTCCTTTCCTGTTTCTTTCACATGAATTATTATTGGGTATGGGAATAAGTTTCCTCCGTTTTTTCGACAATGTTTTTAGTTTATGCCAACATTAAAGAATACAGTCACATTGTTCAAAGTATGCACCATTTGATGGTTTGACCTTCTATTATATTTCTGGTAGGAGATGGCGGTCCTCCATCTGGTCTTCGGCGGATAAAATCCCCATCCTTCGATTTGATCCACTCATCGAGCCATTTTTTGATGCCTTCATAAGAAGTAAATCGTTCTCTAGTGAGGGCCGATTGCATGAAGAGGAACGAATGTAAATGTAAAGGAGCGTTTTCAGGGGAAAACGGCGGGCGGGGCAAGATTTCCCAATTCAAACCTTCCAAATGATTTTTATCCGGCTTGGCTACGTGTAGCCTCGCATTGTGATGTAGCAAAATCAGCTTGTCATGTCTGTCTTTCAATTCTTGTGGTTTTTCCTTCAGAGCTCGATTCAGACGGATGAGTTGCCGTCAGAACACATCTCCAGTGATTGTTACGATGCGTCAAGAGTTCGTAATAGATGACGTCACTGTGGTCCCACCAGATGCACAATATGACCGTTGAAGTGTGAATATTCCGTTGTGACGTCGATGTACCTAGTTCACCTCGCATTACCCAATGTTTTGGTCGCTTAGGGTTGTCATAGTACATCCATTTTTCATCTCATGTCACAATTCGATGCATGAAACCCTTTCTTTTTTGTCGTTGCAGAAGCATCTCGCACGTCACTAAACGCCGTTCGATGCCCCTCTCTCTCTCAGTTGATACGGCACCCTAGTCCCTGCTTTTTGTATAATTCCCATGGTGTTCAAGCGCTTACCGACGGTAGATCTGTCAACATTTAACTCCTGCGACAATTCTTCTAGGCTTTGACTTGAATCTTCATTCAACAATTTCCGTAGTTGTGAATCTTCAAACTTTTTCGGTGCCCCCTCACGATTTTGATCAGTCACGTCAAAATCATCACGTTTAAAGCGTCGAAATTCGTCTCAGATGAAGCATGATCACCGCAAAAATCGAGCATTATACGATACGTTTCCGCAGCACTTTTCTTAAGAATGAAATAATGAACTAAGACTTCCCACAAATGCAGCTTTTTCGGTATGAAAGTCGACAGTTTCAACACGAGAAAAAAAAAACGGTGTTCACGCTTTGAAGGAATGTCGAGTACTGCGTTCGTGAGCCTACGCCAGCAACTTCCAATTTCAAGAACACTATCACAGCCGACACTAAAATAGTGTCTGTAAGGACATCTGTCTACTAATTTAGTCTGTCTTACCAGTTTATTATTTATTTATTTGGATGTGTTTAGATTTAGAGTGCTGTTTGTGCCAATAAATTTGAATTTAAAGTTTTTGTTATGTTTATATGCATGAGGAAGACTGAATAGTAATCAAAATGTAATCAAAATAGTAATCAAAAAACGATGCCGTTGGGCCCAAACGGGCCCTGCGGCATCGAAAAAACCAACTGCAACAACAAACTTCTTTGGAAAAATCTTTCAATGAGAATCTAAGAACTTTTTCAAAAAGGTAATAAAATCGAACAACTGTCTTTACGCTTGCGAAAAAAATGACAGAAAATGGTTTCGTACTTAAGATTTCTTTAATGATTAAATGTTTTTTTTTTTAATAAAAAAAATTACATTGCGGTCACCCTAACATAATAAGTTGGATTTTTTTTAAAACGCGCTTTTGGCTTTGACTCTGATTCAATTGTAAAAGATTTTCGGTAAATAAATTAGGATGATTTTCGATAAATAAGTCGAAAAAAAAAGAATAAATAGACAGGTAATAACCAAAAATGATTGGTCACCTCGATCATCTCTTAAGAAATGTTTTAATGAACTTATTTTATAGTTAAAGTTTTTTTATTTTCGATTCCGAATATTTTTTCTAGCGAAATGCCCACCAGCATTGAACTGCCTGAATAAATGTTCGCAAACTCAAACATGTCAGTAATAAAAAAATGCCATAAAGATACGATTGTGAAAATAACGACTTTACTCAACAACGTACGATGTTTATGAAAGTACTAATCAAAATTCAACAATGTTCCAGCATATGTCCTTTATGATTCTTTGAAACTACTTTGATTGAATGAAAAATGACAAATTACTCATGGTGTTTTTTCCTTGAGAAACATTCTCTAACCTTTCCCGCTCCCTTTCGCTAATGGCGTAAAATCATGAGCAATCTTTAATACCCTCTTTAGGGAAAAGATACTAAAAGCTAATAAGTACGAACAGTCATATATTGCGTTCTTCTACGTCAGATTCTGAGATACTGATTGCTATTAAGGAAACATTCGCTTGGGAATATGAAAAGGAAACCGATTGCAAAGAACGCAGTTCGCGTTTGGTAGACAAAACATATTTCGCATCTCCTCTTTTTACGCACTTTTCCCGCTTATTTGTCTAAAGTTGGCCTCCAACCGATAAAGTAACAAAAACTTTTGACATCAAAGTTTTTCGCCCCTCTATGCTGGTGTCGAATTCTTCTTGTAAGGATATTTTTGATATGGAAAAACTTAGCCAAAACCACCGAACTTTGCATGAATATTAAGATTGTTTTGTCTGCTGAAAGGAATTATGGACAAAGAAGATCATATTTAGGTACTAGTTGAATAAGATACGAAAGGACGAAACGACCTTCGAAGTTATCTAATAAAAATTCTTTCGGCGTTAAAGACGGTAGATCGAATCAAACAAAGTTGTGAAGTATTCAGGAGTTTGCACATGAATTTGAATGAAACACATTTTTTAGGAGAGTGTTCTATTGGCGGAAGCATTTTCGAAACACAATACGTTTTGCAATATCATTCACTGTGCTTCAACGAAAGGACTACAAATGAAGTCACATCTCGTTTTCGGTAGAGATGAAGCTTTTAAGCCAAAGTGTCTTTTTATGTCCTCACAGCTGTAATGAAAACGCAGAGTATGATACAAAGTGATTCCCAAAAGAAAAACTCATCTTGGTGTCGCACAATTCAACAAGGAGCGCGAAGCCAGTCTGGCACAATAAAGGGATGTTAATTTACTTAGAATACGTTAGGTGAAACGAGTGTCCTATTCTCTTCCCTTGACACTCATCTCAGGTTTTGCAGGCTAAATAAACAGATCGTGCAGCGTGTGAAACACGTGCTCCTTTGTGCAGGAGCTACCAACATTAAGGGATAGATTAAAAGCAGCAAATAGTAATGAAATTATAATAAGAGAGGGTTGATAAAGTTAACGATAAAATATTTTTGCGAAATGCAAATAATTTCCAGGAAAACGTACATTGACCTGAGTACAAATAAAGTTGGAAAGTTCCCAGAATGAGTATAAGTCTGTTGTTTTGTTAAGGGAGGGTAATGACAGCATAATTAATGTAAAGCGAAGCACGAGAGAAAACGTAGTTAAGCTGGTTCTAAGCAAAAGGGGATGCAAGCAAACAGTTAAGAAAATTCGAATGATGATTTCATTCGACAGGTGCTAGCTTCATGAGCTGTCTCTTAAATCAGCACAAGATCCTGCATGACATAAATTATTTCAAGATTTTTGTGAAGCTCATCAATGGGGTGGAATTGAAAAACGTTGAGCAAACTTATGAAAATCTTCCTTCACCCCTACCAGGATGTGTAACATGAATTCGAGATTACGTCTTATCGTCTTTTCGTTAAGTAGAAATGAAATGACTTGGAAACGACTGGAAAAGCTTTTCGAGTCTTTTATGATCAGTCGTTATTAAATGTATTCTGGCATTGGGTACATAGATAGAAGCAAATATGAGAAGCCTTCTATTAATTTGGCTATGTCATTACTTCTGAAGCATCATATACCTTTTATTTCTAGTATAATTACATTAGCAGAAAAATTTAATAGCTTAAAACTTGCAATAATTTTATAATACTTTTTGGTTATCGCACGTAAAATATCATATATGTTATATCATATGTATAACACGCGACCTTTTAAGATTTACTGCGTAGCCTGAACTGTCCCCGCTGCATATTACATTCCACACATCGTTTGGCAACGAGTTAATTATACATTTTGAGCCACTAAAGGACGACACTCTGTCCCTTGCGAGTTACGATAAGGCTTACAGTGCTAACGTAACCATACAGAAATACACACAATCGTCATCAAAAGAAGGATACTAGTCGCGATACAAAAGAAATCCATAGAAGTGTTACAAGTCGTAAGTGTTCAGCAATTTCAAACCATAATCCGAATGATTAGAGACAATTTCAATGAACAGGACGAATACGTGAAGCTATAGTATTTATGGAATATATTCATGGCCATTATGAAAATGTGAACATTAATTACATTGAATCGATAACACTCCAAAATATGAGAGACCATAATTTGTGGGGAATTGTCATGCCCAATGTCTGGCAGCTGAAATGGAAATCGATTTGATAAGGACATTCAAGTGTTGAAGGCTGTATTGTCGATTATTTGAGGAAAATTATTAGGCCAATTGTGTTCTATCGAATTGTTTGTGGGCAGATAATCCGAGATGGAGGTTTACGAATTATCTGAAATCGGTACGCTATTAATTGAATCGCTAGTTCCCTAAAAGGATTTCAATGTTCTTCATAACGATAAATCTAGTTAAACGAATAAAATATTCAATTTCCACAAATAGGAACATTTATAACCTGCAAAGTACTCTAAATAGACCCCAGTGTGTATTTAAAGACTAACTTGTTGACAACTTGATAAATTTAAAAAAAGCCTGCAATGGTTTACCCCTTTCGGTTTTGATATTTGATTTGGACAGATTTTGAGGCACTGATTTCGGGAAAATATTTTTAAAAATTCCATCACATTTTTCCATCACACATTTTTAGTTATGTAGCAGAGTTTTTTTTTCAAAATAACTTGGCCTGGCCCTTCCTAGTTTTTAATTAAAATTTCATTTTAATCGTTTCTTTTTAAACAAAAGAAAAAAACTCTGAATGATTGCAGTAGCAAGTAATAAATAAATTTTCATGAATAATTAGTTAAATATAGCTAAGTCGCATTACCTAATTTTTAGAAAAAGGTGGACTTTCTTCCAGACTTCTAGACTTCAACTTTTGTACTAAAAATTACCATAAATTGTCAGAAGAGGGTTAATGAAGCTACAGTGTATCCCGATAAGCGGTTCAGATTTGACATATCGGTAATTTCGGCTCTTATAATTCAAATGTCATTCGTTCCTTCACAGAAATACAGTATATTATTTCCAGTTGACGAAATGAGTCGCTTAGCGCTAGAGCAAGAGTGAGAGATACTGGGAATTAATTTCACAACAAAGACAATTGGTCCAAAATCTCAAAAGAATGCCTTAAACATTTTGTGGATAACCGATGCTCAAGCCTAACGGTGTTAAAAAGTTTGTGCAACAATTGCGTGATACACGCTACCCAGCTGATAATCCAAAGCGTTCCCGTGTTAGTTCAGCGGTAAATGTGGTCGCGATGTGCCAACGGCTGATAACTTGCGAAGACCGTTGCTCGTGGCCATCAATTCTGGTGCCTGCGAAAATCCATTTCGGTACGATCACGACTTTTTCAGCCCAAGATAATTGTGCATTTTCTCTGCATCATTTTCTAGAAGGTGCTCGATTTCGTTACGCTTCAGAAAAGATGGAAAATCTTTCTCCATAGATGGAAGTCTAGTCCATGAAATTTCTCGATGTTTAGTGTAAAGACGTTGGCGTGTGGCCCTCTAAATTTCAATCGGTCCAGCAATGACCATTCACTTTGATATCGATTCGCAGTGTGCGTTTGCAAACAATTTGAAACTGACAAGGATTTTGTTAAAAAAATGATCTTTTCGAACGAGGCATATTTCCATTTCGGCGGGTACGTAACCAAGCAAAATTTTCACATTTGGGGATGGGAAAATTCACAAGAATATCTTAAGAAACCAATGTATCTATTGCGTGTTACTGTTTGGTGTGGGTTGTGTCGTTCATCGTTACTAATATCTGAGACCAAGTTGATGAATTCAAATGCAAGCTAGTTCTTTAGAAAAGCGGTGGAAAAAGGAAAATTTATTTCAGACATGCAGCATGTGTTTATCCAGTTTAGCTGAATTTGCATCATATAAAAAAAAAGTTGGAAAAAATCTTAAGCCTGAGTACTAACATTGAAACAAAATTCACTGAATTTGCCTTGCTGACAGATAAGTTCTCTTTGTTTGCTCAAATGTCTTGTAAGACCGATCATTTTTTTTTTATTTGAACATAGTTAACTATAAATATTTAAGGTTTTTATTTTTTGTGAACCACATAAACTTTTAAATTCTTTTTCAAGGCTCCTGTAAGGATTTGAGTTTGAGATGCTTGACGTACCCCTGATAATTGGAAGTAATCTCCGTTTTTAAACAAACTTCCATTTATTTCATGAACGTTTGAATAGGATCATGATTAATGACAAAGGAACATGAATAAATGCTTTCCTACTGTCACCCTGGGTAGTGTTTTGAAAAACATTCCGGTGAAGTAGAAGCACATTCTCGTCACACAGAGCGTAGTTAGTTTCTCATATTTGAGAGTTTCTTTCCGATTTAACCTGTTGTTTTTTCGGTCCGTTTTTTAGATGTTCACAAGATTTCTCTATTGTGACGGTTGCAAATTTTTCACAATTTATTAGTAATAGCTCCTCAACGTGTCCTTCCTTCTACAGTGTTTTATGCTTCTCTCGTGTTTTCCGTTGCTGTCTCCTGCGTTGATTCTTCCTTCTTCCTTAAAAATCGACTTTTAGACGTTTATTTTTATTTGTTTGGTATTCGCCGTGATCGCTTCTATTCTTTTTAATCCTTTTTTGTAGATTTTAGGATTCTCTTTCACTTTCTTTCCATCTACACTAGACAATATCTGCCAGGCGAATTTCTTCGACCCGCATTTGTTGGGGTCAGTTTTGTTGCCATACCGGACATATGGCATCTTTTTAAAGGTTGCAAATGTTTAGTAATTTTCACACAATTCCACTAGAAGATTTCATTCGACAAGAACCCTGTCTGCCTTTCTATCTTTTGACACTGTCGGCATTTCGCAGGATCTGGACAGCGACTATGACAAAGAAATACTTTCTGACTTGAAATACAAATTTGTAACAATAACAAGGAAAACTTAAAAAAATATTTTAAAAACGAAATAAGTGCTTTGTACATGCAAAAATATTATGATTTTTTGAACAGAAACAAATTTGAAAAAGCCTGTTTTTTTTTTGAAAGACATATACGAAGGGATTTGAAGCATAAGCAACCTTTTGGCTTCTGATTGCATAAAAAGCGTATTAGAGGTAGATGAAGTGTTGAAAAGGGATGGAGGGGATCTGCTCTAGATGATTTGAGGCCCAACTGACGGCTCGACCACTCGCCGAAGACGCCTCAGCTCCAACATTACCCCTGACAAGGTTGCACCTTTTTGCGAACTTAGTAAAATAAATCGTCACGCTACTGTAGCAGAAATCAATCAGCAAATGGGAATCCACATTGAATTTCGAAAAATGTCGGTGAGGTGGGTTTCACGTCTGCTTAACCAAGAACACAAAAATTTGACAGTTGATGTTTGTCAGAGTATTTTTGTTCGTTTTCTAGATGAAGGGTAGGCTTTCTTTCAACGCATTGTGACGTGCGACGAAACGTGTGTTCAGCACTATACTCTCGAAGCGAATGGAGTGGAGAAGGGGGAGCCAGGATCACGCCAAAATGCGCTTGGGAAGGTTATGTCAACCGATTTTTGGGACTCTTAAGCCGTTTTCCTCATTGATTTTCTCCACAATCATCGCTTAGTAGGCGCTGCTATTACTGTGGCCTTGTCCAGACTAGCGCCGGACCATATGATTTCCATATGGGGCTCCCAAGGAGGCACTTGAGGAAAGCGCTTTGCAAACAATTCATAGTTTGAACAGTTTGTGCACAATTGGTAGGAAACCTGCGTGATTCTTCGAAAGCTGCATGGAACTTACATCACACTCACCTGTTCGATGGAAAAAATGCAGTACTAAGAAAGGGAACTATGTGAAGAAATAACAATAAAGTTTATTTTCTTATATTTAAAATAAGCTTATTTTTGGAAAAGGCTCATATTTGAATGTCCCACACATATCGAAGAAACATTTTTGAATAAGTTTTTAAGGGTAGATGTGCTAGAGGTGATTTTTTTTCCTTGGCAAAAGCATCGTTGAGCAAGAAGTTGAATGAAAGCAAATTTTGCTTTCAAAATTCAACTTCTCCCCAAAATTGGGGAGGGCAGTCAATAGGAACAGTTCTGGAAATAAAAATGTCACCAAATTGATTTTGCAATTAATCGATGGTTAAGCACGCTGCATGGCGGGTTGCACTGTCTTGCTGGATCCAAACGTCGTTGATTTTAAGCTGATTAATTTTTGGAAACAATAAATCAGTCAGTATGGCTCAACAGCGTTCGCCATTCACCGTAACGGCAGCTCATTCCTCATTTCGAAAGACATAAGGACCGATTACGCCGCCAGCGTGTAAAACGCAACAAACAGTTAATTTTAATGGATGTACTGGTGATTTGTTAAGCGATTGAGAGTTGTCTCTGCTCCACATGCGGCAATTTCGCTTATTGACGAAGCCATTTAACCAGAAATGAGCATCATCACTTAACAGAATTCTTCGATAAAAATGCTCCTCTTCGGCCAGTTTCAAATTCGCCCAATCAGAAAAATGTGACGTAAACGAACATCATTTGGCTCTAATTTTTGTATAAGCTGTATTTTATAGGCACGTAAGCCACGATCCTTCTGTGAAATTTTCCGAACGAATCGACAATTTGGCGTGTTCTTGAAGCAGCAATATTCTCTTCGGTACGCATATTTTTTGTCTTGTTGATGGTTCCTCGCTAGGGGAATTTCGCTAACCGTAAAAGTTACGAAGTGCCCTATGAAAGCCGGTTACAGATTTATTTTTTATATTATTATATTATTTATATTATTTTTATTAATTTTCAAAATTTGGAAGCGTTGTTCTGGCGTTAAAATATTCACGATGAATTGCCAAACCTTACTGAACAGAACTGTCACTTAACTCTCTGTACTTCTGTCTGTCACTTAATTGACTGTATGTGAAAGTGACATTTATTCAAGAATTTATTTAATTATGTCAGTGATTTATTGGGAACTTTTTTCAATTATTATTCATCTGTTTGGCATCAGTTAGGATATCCTTTTGCTATCTGTATATCATAACGTTCTGTCTTTTATGACGAGGTTCAATATTCTTTAACTTATCAGGACAAACATTTAGCCAACATATGCAAGCTTTTCATTACATTAAATAAAACTTCATCTAAATAAACCTTTGTAATAAATTAAATTAAAATATCTGATATGCTGAGTTAGGAAAAAATCAGAAAAATTACGAACTATCCTTTGTGTCCTTACACTAGGAAATAAAATGTACATAAATGTACATTAAAGTACATTGTACGGATAAAGGAATTACAACGTCTATAAAAGCTGTTTTAAAACTTTTTGTCATCTTTTATAACTCAGAAGGCAATTTTTAGCATGCACGTCCTTGCATGCGCATATCCACATTATGCAAACATGATTGGCAAACGTATTAAATAAATTGAATACATGTTATAACTTATCCGTTTGAAAAATCAGCAAAGGCATCCATGCAAGTTATCATGGTGCCCGGAAAATGCACTTAAATTACGAAATACATTAATTGAACTTGAAAATAAATAGCTAGGAAAGTGAGCTTTTTGTTCAGTTATCGTTAAAAGCAAGTAAACGTATAACAGACTTTTGCGATCCTTTCTGATTGGCAAATTAAACTAATTGAATGTTTTTTTATTTTTAAAACACTATTTCGATCCTTGTTTATTGGGAAAATTTCGTTTGTGAGGCGAGTATTGCATTTTATCCTTGATAAGATGTTTAAAGGATTTCATTTTCATAGTTAAAATATTTGAAATTATTTTATAATCCTTCCATGAAGTACGAAACATCATCCGATTATTTTTAAGTTATAAAACAAAAGGACGTTTTAAAATTCTATAGCAATTTATAGGGGGAAATGAACTAAAATACAATCTTTTCTTTAATGATAGCAATAAATTGCAGACAACCACGAAAAACTGGAAAATTCATAGAGACAAACTATTCTTGGGCCTTTAAATATTTTATGGATCTTTCATAACATCCCTTCCGTGGAGAAAAAAACAACGGTTAGATGGCTGCAACATTGATTAAATGCGAAAAAAGGGATAGAAAATATTTTCTTCGAGCTGCGAGACAGAAAGTCCTGGCAACCTTTGTAGGGTATGAACGTAATTCGTGACTTTTCGTGAGTTTACCGACTGCTGTTTTTACCAAGGAGGAATGTTTTTCAAAAACATGTATGAGTACATTAAATCATTTCACAACTGTGTCAGTTTATGAATACACCCACTTAGCTTCCGCAGGTTAGTGTTGCTCGGAGAATGTTCGTGTTAAAGGACATCGGTTCGACCATATAAAAATGATACAAGCGAATTCGAAAAATGTACCATATGTCAAAATAGCAATCTATTTTCACATTTTGTCAAACGGTACCGTGCCATATCACGACGCGATAAATAAGATCTGACTCCGGCTCAATGAATAGATACTGAAAATCCGTGCGGATGTCATCGTATTGAAGTTGACAAGCAAAGTGTTTGTGAGAGGAAACTAAATCCTCACTTCTTTAATGATTCCTAAAACTCGTTTAAAACCTGGTAAATTATAGATAGTAGTTCTATCTCTATCTATAGTTTCCATCTCCTTTCTAAGGGAGGCCATTTCTTCAAGATCAAGGAACTTTAAGACGAAGGTTATACGAAACACCTCTGAGACTTAGTTGTTTTAATTTCGCGTTCGTCCAGTTATACCGTTTCTCGTAGCAGGATCTGTTGGGTTTCTTCGATGTGGATGAGATGAAGTTGGTTGAAGGTTCATACCTACCGAAACTCAGCAAGAATAGGAGATACGACCGGAAGAAATACAGGAAATACCAGAAGGGATACAAGGACTGCACACACGCAAAGCATGATAAATACAGCAATAAAATAACTATCAAATAACTTTTTGCAACCAATTACAAATATTTTTGACGCAATTTTCGTATCCACAGTTATGGATTGGATTACAGCATGGGTGATTATATATTTAATATTACATAAATGTATCAAAGTAGGTGACATCTAAAGACAGCGTGTAGTAAACACGGGTTATTTCGTGATCCATACCTAACAGATTGATCATGTTCGTCGAGAAAACTCGTGAGCGGTCCTCAATGTGTTAATTTGGGAGTGCCCATTAGTGTCTATTTCGGAACTAGAAACTCGTTGAACATGGCTCTCTAGCTGTCACAAATGATTCTAATGGTCCATTCAGCACACCAAACAGTGACTTTGCTCGGATGTAGCAATGTTTGGACAACTGCTTGTGGTTGCTCATCACTCCAAATGCGACACTTTTGTTTATTGACCAACTGATAGCCATTCAATCAGAAATGATTTCGATAATTTTGTTTTCGAAAAAGGAAAAAATTTCGATAATATGGATTGCACAGGTTTAATTGTTGAGCACGATGTTGAATACTCACTTGGGTCTTCATCGAAGCCACGCGCTACAGCTAATATGGTTTCTTAATAACGAACTATACGACGTCTGGATGGATTCTTATTTTCAGTTAGAATAAACGGTGTGCACAAACAATTTAATTGATTTCAATTGAACGATTATGTCGACCATAAAATTGAAGATTTGCAAGATGAGCTATTCGAAAAAAACCGTTTTTTAAGTACACCTGCACAATTTGGCCACGTTGCTTAACCGCCAACCTATTCATGGTAAAATGGCAAATGAAACTAACCATGAAACGCATGACAGCTGTCACACTATACGTAGCATTAAAGTCCTCCAAAAAAACACCATTTAAAAGTGCAACTAACACATTTGATACAGATACTCATGCAAATCTTCGTTAAATAAGTTTTTTTTTTAAAGTATTGTACAAATTCGCATTGACTTTTAGGCATATGCAATGATGAATACATAAATTCAAGTTAAAATGAGATTGACACTTCGAATCATCTTATTTCAAGCTGATTGTATCCATCCGTTTCGTCTCATTGGCATATGTACTAACTACAAGAAGCTCTCACGTGTTGGTTAAATTATCGTAGGCGGATTTGAAGTTACACATGTCGTGTCATCATGTCTTTTGAAACATCGACATTCATGCAAATATACTTGCGAGACTAGTAAGTGTGTATGAAAATATATGCCAGGACCATGTATTTAAATATTTATTAATAAACAACACACGTACCGATAACACAACAATTTTTTAAAGGATATGTGAAATAAATAAATGTACACACGTGAATGACGTGAACAAACAAATGGATATCTTTGTGTGTCCTTGAGTGGTGTGCAAAGTAAAAGCTTTCAGGACATGAAAGAGTCACAAGAGGTTTTTGACTGCACGAATGGAATTTCAACTTACGATAAGGGAATTTTTATTGTGTTCCTTTAGGATAAAGTAGATCAACAGTATCTATTTCACGGGCAGCACTTCCTTGCGCTTGAGTGGCAGAAGAAATTCTGATAAGGATATCGTGTGTGAATGTTTAATATGAAATTTATTGAGGTATCTGAAAAACAGATACCTATTGCATGTATAGAATATATTCTGAGATATCTGAACTTCGTTAATCTCATGTTATGCATTTAACATGTATATAAATATATATATATATATATATATATATATATATATATATATATATATATATATATATATATATATATATATATATATATATATATATATATATATATATATACATATAGTATTTGCTTATATATGTATCTGCTGAGTGAAAGGGAAAATAAAGGAGATCAGATGGGCCAAAATGGATTTTCCCTAGGGTATCAATTTCAATTTTTGTATGCTTTTGTATTTCACTAGCATTTCTGGAGTAATATTCATTTCGAGAACAATAAAATTTTCAATTATTTTTCAAAAAAAAAAAAAAAACAGTAACTAAAAAAACCATTTTTTGTAATATTCAATCTGCCTAGCGAATATTTTTGCAAGGATTTATCCATCAATAATATTTTTCTCGTATCTCCAAATGTTTATACTCTAAATTCAAATATAGTGAAGAAAATGTCCTTGTTGATACTTCAGTAAGTCTAGGGAAAATTGTTTACTTTCCCTCACATAAAATTTACAAATCGTTCGAATTCCTAGAAAATAAAGTCTTACAATTTGCTGTTGTCAAGGCTTCCACTAACTTGGCCGAACCTCCTGACGCTGATAATTAGGAGAACAACTTGAAGATGAGGAAACAATGATGAGAAACAAACATTCGGTAAGTGAAGTTTTCCCAAGAAGGAAAAAGCGATGGCACAATGTGCCGATTGAATAGTGTTTGACGAAAATTTCGTCAGGTTTCTACAAATATTATTGTCAACATGAATATTAAGTTTCTCGGAAATCAACACAAGAATTTTACCCAAGGGTGGAATCATTCGGCATAGAAATTGCTTCTATAGTCTGGCTCCTGAAAGGATCTATCCATTACTACTGAATTGCTAACGTTCTACAAACAGCAATTTGTAAAAGCCAAATTGATGGGGCACGAACATATTACACACCATTTAAAGGCACTTACCCTTCTAACATCTCTCGTTGCTCGGGAAGATTATTTAGGAAAGAAGACTACATCTTCCGACCCTTAACAATACTTCTTGTAAAAAGTGGTTTTATTGTAAGTTTGCACGAAAAACAACTTGAGCTCTACGCTGCCACCGAAATTAGGTCAAAATGTTCCTCAGTTACTGAACGTCTACAGTACGATGACACAATTTTGTCGCTGGAAGGATAGTCAGCTCCTCTGGAGCACGCGTCAAATTAGGACATTGCATTATTGGCTCATAGTCTCGGTTTTTCAACGTAATTTCAAACGTTGTCGTTGTCAACACGAATGTAGTAGATGTCTTAACCTCCTCACCAACATTGTTGGCTAAGGACTTGAAGCAAGGAGGAAGCATGACGGCACAAGTATTAGAACTACAAGTAAGAAAAATTGCGGTGACAGAGATGACGTTGAGAAATATGAGGCTAAGAAATCTCATTTACGATATACTTTCGATAGTCTGAAGGACTTAATTGAAGAGCTAAACAGTAGTGGGTAGAGTTATGGTGGCAAGGAGTAGGCATATTCATGATGATTTATGCTTTCTTTCTGCTGACAATGATTTCCGGGCGTTAAATGTGATTTGTGTGGTGGAAGGACATGGATAATGGATTTCTGGTCTTTGAATAGTTGCTTGTCATGGAATCAGAATAATGACAACATAGTCCAGGAGCAACCGGCTAAGTAGTTTTTAAACGTCCTAAGTATCCATGTCATTGTGTCTTGTGTTAATAAATTTCGATAATGACGAAAGAAACTTGCTTAGTCATGGTTTAGTGCTACTCGTGTTGCGTTTTTATTCAACAAGTCCAAGCAAATAGGGAATGGGGAGTACAGATTGCGTCCTAACTTAGTTTTTGTTTAGGAGATCGGTATCGATTGTGTTTTATGTAGCTTTGTTTTCCATCATAAAGTTCATAATTCGATAGGACTGGGTTACAGGTTTTGTTTTGTGTCTGCCCTTATGTCGTTAGTTTGAGACAGGAATTAAGGTCCATTTCATTTAAATAATTGTTTCTAGAATTTTGCACTTTACACCCAAAGTGAATAAGAACGAACTTATACCATAGATTAAACTACACCCACAACAGCAAGAACTTTCTATACTGCCACTTTTGTAGTAATCTCTATCCCGTTCGCTCCCGATGGCTGAAAAGGGGTCTCTCTCTGACCGAAGGGGTCAACTGCCAAGGAAGAACAGCTTTACTGTACGTAAGGTCAACAGTTCCAAGCCTGGTTTGCAGGGTGCCAGGAGAGTTGTTTGAAGGTCAGCCTTTTGATGCTTGAAGCCTGCCTCACTCAGGACCTAAACAGCCTTCACCTCCCAATCAAGATACAAAAAATATTGCATCTATGAGGCTACTACTAATACTACTACTATTTTGACGTGGTCATCCTGACAAACAAGATGGTCCCTAGAGTAAGCACAATCAGTATACAAGATACAATATACAAGAGCAGAGTCGAAACCATCAGTTACCAGTCTCTGGGCTTCCTGATATACCCTAACCTAAGTATCTTGGAGTGAGTCAGGTTAACGAAGTAAACAACGGATTTCATCAGCATACACCATAGTTACTTAATCGGTGATTTGGTAACCGCTGTTGTGATATACATTGCCGTCCTTGCCAGAGATCGTCAAAAAATTTACCTTAAAGTAAATAAAGAATCAGTCACTAGCGATGAAAGACAACGCACCCTCGACGAGTGGTAACAATGTTAGGAATGTGAGCTAATAAGGATAATGGACCTTGCAGCGCAGAAACGTTAAAGCCGTTTCGTAACGTTTCGTTATCGTTAAAAATTCATGAAATTGGTTTTATCGTAGAGATAATTATTAACCATTTTGATTTTAATATAATTACCGGTATATAAACGCCACTACTTGCGCGAAAAAAGTCCAAACGAGAGGTCCAATTTTCGACTACTCTAATCAATAATTGGCGTAATATCTAGCCATTTTCGGCTTCTTTAACCAATTATTAGGGCCGTATCTCGCCAAAACGCGGCAAATATAAAACGTCTCGGTTTTACGGTCGTAGTGAGTGATTTGACGCATCTCTACAAGTAATATTCCAGCGGTGTTAAATCATAAGATCTGAAACTCCAGTTAACAGCAGGTCCAAAACAAGAAATTATGCGATCATCAAATGCATGAGCAGTGTGGCAAGTCGCACCATCCTACTTGAAACCACAGTCCTCTGCAATACGACAAATCAATTCCGAAACAATTCCGAAAGTTATTGATAATGACTCTACAGCCGTCACCATTGACTGTAATGTTATTCTCATTTTTGTAGACATATGGAGAAATGATTTCTCCGGCCCATAAAGCAGACCAAACTCGCTTTCTTCGCGTGTAACGGACTTTAGATATCCGCCTTTGGTTGCTCATCACTTCAAATGCAACAGTTTTGTGTATTAACAAACTGGAAGCTATTTAGACCGAAATTAACATCGTCGCTAAACAAATTTTTCTTATTAAATTCGAATCTAATACACAGAATCTACTTATTTATCTATCTAATCTATCTTTTCTTAAATACACAGAATCTACGCCGTTACCCGTGGTCGATCGGCTTCAAATTCTGCACGAGTTAGATTTTGTATGTCAGCAAACAAAGATTCTTCCGTTAAATCTTCGATAATATGGTTTGACACAGGTTTAATTGTTGAGCACGATGTTGAATGGACTCACTTGGGTCTTCATCGATGCCACGTGCTACAGCTGCTATGGTTTCTTCCTTACGCACTATACGACGTCTGGATGGATGCGTATTATCAGTGATAATAAACTTGCGCAAATGATCTATGGTTAATCGAATTAATTGTTCTAATGGACGATTATATCGGCCATAAAATTAACGGATTCCGGAATAAACTTCTCGAATTGAACCGTTTTTTAAATTGTTTTCGAAATAAATCTACCCGATTTGCAGATGTTGCTCAAGCGTCAATCTTATTCATGATAAAACGTATAGCAGCTGTCACACTTACGTAGCATTAAAAAGTGTTGCCAACTTAAAGTTTTACTCTTAAAAACAACACAATATACTAAAAATGCTGGAATATGTTTTGATGGAGATCAACATACTGTAGAAGCCGCAAAATTAAAACGATGATCTTCATCAAATTAACGAATAGAAATTCGAATGTATTTCTTTTAGGTGAAACTAAATATAAGTCTGCTTGTTTAGCTTCTGAAAGCTGGCTCCTGTGAAGCGCCAAAACCTGCGACATTTATGTAGACATTCGTTTGAAGAAAACTGTTAATCTATCTTTCCAAAAACAAATTGGAAAGAAACAAGGCTGCTTATGTGTGTATTTTTACAAACAAATTTTTATAAACATTCTGGCACGTCTACGTGGAATCGATTACATTGTTTCGAACTTTCTACGCATTCCAATTAGCTTTTCTCGTTTATGACCTTTCACCGTGGCATGAAATATTCAAGAATAAAATGTTCAAACCTTCATAATACACGTACACAATGAATCGGAAAGGACAACAATAATCAATTTAGTCAATGAATAACGTATTAGGTACCCGCCTACACTCAAAAAAATTTCTAGCATTCTGACTTTTGTGTACAGAAATAATCACTTTGCGCCAAACAAATACCTACACAACTGGAATCCTCGAAGGAATTATAAAATTCAGCAGTAATAACACAAGTGTGGATACTTTATGGGTTCGAGCTTTTTGCGTTAAGCATTCTTGAAACCAGCAGGACAATTAGCGGTGAAGATTACATCATTCGAGCGGAATTGAATTTGCATTATATATTTCGTAAACTGTCGAAGAATGGAAATTCTCGCATGGCCATCACTAAAAGGACACCTAATTTAGTATAGAGGGTATGTTTTGGGAATTTATCAGTGTGATCAGAATAAAATCACTGCCCAGGAGATAACATTTTAGGAACATTAAAAGGAATTTTCGATTTTCATCATTTCAACTATCCGAAAGGACGAAATAAAATTTTAATTACTGGAAAGGTTTTGTTAAGTCATTTGAAAAGTCAGCTAAGCAGAAGAACAAATGAAATGATTCTAGGCCCACAAAAGTCAACTCGTTCAATTTGAAAAGGGTTTTTGTTGGTGCCTTATGCTCCGACTACGAACAATAACGTCAACGGAACTGTCTTGGCTGAAACAAGAAAATTAAGAATTATTGCGAAATGTATACAAGAGAGACGTAAACTTTTCTTGTTACTCTTTGCCGAGTAGGTATTGGGAGTTTAAGTACAAACAAAACATTAGACTTGAAAAGTCATAAGAAGGTATGCTGGGCTTTTCCTCTACTGAGTTTACCTTGTTGAGCCACCATTTCTAAGTCAATTTGGGGGATGGTGCAGAAACAATGGCTCACGGTGAGATTGAAACGTAATATGTTTCTTTGGTGTATTCGGCGAACTTTGGAGTGAGAGGAAAATTCACTTCGCTTGTTTTTGAATGGAAAATTACTAAACATGCATTAAAGATAAGACCATCGACAAGAACGAACTGATACACCTGTTACAATGTGTTGAATGGGCAAGGACTTAGACAAGTCTTCGATATTTATTTTCTCATGATTCTGAAAACAAAATACTTAAGTCCTTGTGTTGTCTAAGTACATTCAACACGTAGTCAAATTAAACGTGAATCCAACTTTACTTTAGATTACAGAGATACCAATTCAGCGAATATAGTATTCAAATATTATATTCTACGAAAATTCACTTCTCGAAACGGTTTCCGAGGATCTAAGTTTTTTGAGATAGTATTGAATTACAATTTTTGCAAGTTCTTATAAAGATGAATCGTCTACGAATCTCATTACACTACTCGAATATTTAATAGCCAAAAGATTATGAGCTTTGCCATCCTGTAGGATACATTTAATGTCAAATTCTGATGGATAATAAAACGTTGCAAGGCTACTTATGCCTGGAACGTTATAGCGTGGAATGTTACAGCGAATAATCACAATAGTCAACACGATTTTTTGTCGTTACTACGGTCATAGCGTAATACGATAACACATATTATACTATTTTTTCTATCTATTTTCATTTAGCTTGTAAACAAAACGATCAAAATACGAGCAAAAAATAAAATTTTTTACTAACACCAATCCAATTCTGCAGAATTCGGTTGAATACCGTTAGATCGGTCGTTGGTCGGAGTGTTATCACTATAGGTTATTACGCTAGGCTACGGTTATATATTTTACCTTATTACTCGATATGAGAACTCTTTAAGAGAATTCAGTTAAAATTTAATGTCGATTGCAGTAAAACACACAAAGCTACAGGATTTTAAAACTTTGCTCATTGACGCGCTATAAACTGTAAATTGGCTGTTTCTCGATCGACACTTGCGTGGTTGGAACGTCTGGCAGCTGCTGCAAACTCTCGATTGTGTATTCAACCGCCGAATAACTTTCTCGTTAATGAAAGGAGTATTTGTATGTGTAAATGTCAAGTATGGATTCGGTATTGACTCGGTACATGTGCATTATATTTATATCAGTTTTCGCTATTATTTTGCTATTTTTATTCGTTAAATGCCGAAAAAAGTTAGCAGAGAATATCGGAAAAATATTTCTTTGAATTGGCCAAGACCAAAAAACAAGCCAAATCCCCAAATAAACGTAAGAGTGTTGTTAAATCAATTAGTGCATCGTCGAAAAAAATGAAAGTAGATACGGAAAATTTTGAACAACATTATAGAATAATAGATTTTTACTGATATTTTCAATAATTTCTACTTTACTGAAGTGCGATGGGAAAGTACTTTTCAAATATTTTGAAATATTTTGGAATTTGGAATATAAGAGAAGTTCAAAAAACTGTAGAGCAATATTCATAACTAGTAAATAACCAGTCGACATCCACCTAAGCTGGTAGTGCCAATCGACGCGTCCCAGCCTATGAGTTGGCACCTGATGAGAAGCGGCAGGGACGCGTGTTCGAAACCAGCTTGAGCTCTTTCCACATTTCTTTATAAATATTAAATTCACTATCGAGGTACTCGAAATATTTGATCAGAACTTTCGCACCCATGAGTTTTCGCTGAGTTAGCTTAGCAAGGGTATAAATCACTTATAAGTTCTAAGTGAAAATGGAAAAATTTATCCATTTATAAATAAAAAAAGTGTTCCTGGGCAAAAACCTATGAGAAACTGATTGACGTTACTTTTGAGTGATATGAAACTTAAACCGCTTCTCGTTTACCGCTCTCAAAAATATTCAATAATGAAGAGAAGACTGCTATTAATATGTAGATCGTAAAAGAGGGCATGAGTTACGCAGGCTCTTTTCAAAGAATGGTTGTTTAAAGTTTGTGCCTCGGGCATTGATTTTCATACCAATGACTTGTCATTGCAAGCATAACTGCTATTGAACAATGCACCAGGACACATAAAGAACATTGAAGAAAATTTGCTTGACAGACTTTCTCTGGCTGATAGTTCAGTTTCTACCTCTGAATATGACTGAATATGATCCAGCCAATGGATCCCAAAATTACTGCAAGTTTCAAGAAATTGTTCACTGGTGCGCTGTTTCGTTAGTGTTTTGAAGAGTGGAAATTCTCCTCAGAAGTGACTTTAAAAACATTTTGGAAAGAAAAATTGGACATTCTGGAAGCTATTCGTGTTATCCAAAAGGCGTGGTCAGAAAAACGCAGCGACAGTTGATTTCTGCTTGGCGAAAGCTGTGTACATTCCTCGTCCAAGGAATGGAGGAACGGAGGTGATCAGGGAGACATTTTTTCTTCTAGCTTTTTTCAACTCCCTAGGTCCTCCTTACTTATGCATGCTTCGATTTTCACATTTTTGGCTTGTGTCTTTACGAGGTACATGGAAATTCAAGTTAAATTCAGTTTTAAATTTTTTCCTATGGGTTCATTCCTTTACTAATGATTAGTTATTTTCCTGACATTTATCTACATACGAGTTATACATTTTACGAATATCGAAATGAGGATACAAATATTTTCGACCAGGAGTATGACGAGCTCTGGTGTAGTGGCTCTCATGTGTTGGGAAACTCAAAATATGTCTTAAAGCTTTTGTCGTAATTTCATCTGTTTTTCACGAAAATCCAGGCATCTTCCCACGATGATCAGTTGCAGTAGTTTCAGGCATTCAAAGCACGAGTGACCTGCTCTACAGAAACTTTAAATGGGTCTAAAAAGGTTCCTGTAAACCGACACTTCTGACTTTGGATGTCAATTCGAAATTACTTAGCATGTATCTATGACATGTTCAACTAACGGTATTTTCTCTTTCACTGTCAAATAATTCAGCCTAGGAATTTAGGACAGCCCTTTTAGTGTTACGGTATCAGCAGGAACCTGAAAAGAACGTCTAAGAGATAGTATAGAGTACGCAGAACAGCGCTAGGAATTGGCGTTTGTTGGCCCTAAATAAACTTCGCTAATACAGCAAAGTCAATTGATCTGAGGCACATCTAAGGGCAAGCAAGTTTTTTGAGTTTTCATGATCAATTTATGGAAACTTTGTCCAGAATATGATTTCTATGGCTTTTAGTCTGATAGTTTTTTTCATAAGTATTTTTTTCTTTTTCGGTACTTTTTCCCCAAGTCTAGTAAAAACATAAGACTCGTCTCTTCGGGACCTAAAAATTGAGATGATGTTAATCAAAAACATCTTTGATTTACCCAAATTCAAAAAAGCTAAACATATTTCACTCAGAAAAGTGTGGTCTTGTACTGGACAAACAGCTGATAAACGAAAAATCAATAAATTTTCAACCATTTCAATGCAAAATGAAAATGTCAATAAGGTCAAACCTTATCTTTTCCTTCCACTTGCACAATAGTATCCCATCACATGAAACGAATAGCATCAGTGGCAAAGAAGACGAACAAGAAATATTATCATTTATCTGGAGGGCACACATATCACTGTTTCGAATGTCCTTCAGTAGCACACTAACATAGCAATCATACCTTCGTTGTTGTGTTGTTAAACGAAGGCAAAAGGAGCTTTCTTGCAATTTTCCTCAAGCACATTTGTAGCTACATGAGCAGCTGTAAAAATCGTCCTTAATAGTGAACCTTATGAAATGTCACCAACACTACTACAGTGCATTATACGACAACGTTTGTGGCGATTTTTTTCGTTCATCAAGTATTCTGTTGGATATGAATTCATACAAGGACAAAATAATATTAACACAACATTCGTAAAGGGTAATGATTGTTACAGCAGCAAAGAATAAAGTTCAGACAAGTTTGCTTTGCATTTTATGACCTTGTAGGTAGTATTAATATGATAGTTTACTTTCGTAACAATTCCAATTAGTGTAGAAGAAGGCGAAAAATAAGGATAATAATAAGAGTTGTTCACATGAGACAACAGCGTCTTGTAATTTCAAGAAGCTTGAGATGATGTTATGCTAGCAACTATTTTATATTCTTTAAAAGACAAAATTTCCAAACTAACTCGAATCGCAAACGTTGCTGACTTTAAGATAACTTACTGTCAAATATAAGGGACATGTTTGCTTAATAATAGAGCAAAGGAACACTATTTAAGACGCAAAAAATTAGAGAGTCCATAATTTAGATTATGTCTTGAGTATTCGTTCCTAATTTTCAGAGAAGAATTTCAGAATATTTTAAGACTATTCTCGACTCAACTCAACATTCGTAAATGAAAAAAAGGACAATATTAGCTATGATATAGCAAAATAATAGTCCAATTGGTTGGCACACGCATGACAACTTGTCATTTATTAACATTATTTCCATAGTCTTTAAGTGCTGAAAGTTAAATATGCTTTGCAATAATTAGATTGAGAGAATCCGTCTTCGGAGGATATGATCTTTTCTGTGTGCTTTCCATGGAAAAACTATTAGAAATTCAAGACCCGCCAACTGGACGCTGTATTACCACCAGATTTCAGGAAAACCTCTAGTATGTCGCTGCCAAAAAACCTCCAAATAACTCTTTAACTCCACAATACCCTTTATTTGAAATGAAAAAGCAAATATTGTAAATGGTTTTGATGACAGGTGTCATCAAGCTGTCTCGTAAAGTAGCAAGGGGGGGGGGGGGAAGGGGGGGTTGGTGGCAAAACCCCTATGTAGTGTGATGAAGGGCCAATAAGTGAGACAAATATTGTAAATTTAAACATAATATGTGAGAGGAATCCGAATAGCAAGATGGCCCAAGGAAGGAGGCCAAACAACTCGGAATAGAAAGAGGCTACGAACATCTACCCTCTAATTACCGGCAGGAGTTTGGGTACTTCCAACATTTATGCTGAAGGGGAGGAATCTTCTCGTTTCCATGAACTTGATTTGAGGTAAGGATAACGTGGAGCTAGAGTGATTGAATACTCTTGCTCCACTCCTGTTTGTGATTATAAGAACTCTCATCACCACCTAACTAAAAACACTAGTCTTATCTAATATGTCTAACATTTAACCGAATATTTATTTCGTCTGTCATTAGTCAGGATTTTGAGGATTTTCATCACACGGTAAGAAATCTTATCTTCCTTGTCAAAAAGTTTTAGTGTTTTGTCTTGTTTATATTTCTCTTCTGTATCTAAACGTAAGTCTTTGTGTATATCCGTGTTCCAACTGTATCATGGAATTTGGCGAATCTACCGTAGGGCTCTATTCTGCAGGATTGGACAATTTTTTTGTTGGTTTTTGCTGTCTGACGGAAAGGAACACTGCCAAAGAATAGTGTCGGGCGAATAACCTGCTTATAGATGATAATTTATTTTTTTTTGGCGGCCAGAAGATTAAGGAAGAGAGTATTCCTAGGCAGTAGGCTCGGCCGTTTCAATTGGTGAGCGGATCAATTGAAGATTGTCTTTCTTAATCATAATTTTCCGCTTACGGTAGTATTCTTGCAATACTTCGATTTATAGCTAGAACTTTCAAGTGATGACGTTTACTTGTCTTGAAGTATGGTAGATGCAAGTGTCGTCCGCATATAGTGATGCCAGATCATTATTTAGCAAGATTAGGATTAATTTTCAACTATTTTGGAGATTGACGAGAAGGGAAGAAAAAGAAGGGAAGGCATGGATTTTGCCATGCTTGGGTGTCATTCTTATGTTAGTTGATTTTCATGTTTTGGGAACCCTGCATAAAATTTTATTTGATTATGCCCGTCAGGACAGTGATGATGTTGTCTCGAAGCCATTTCAGCACTGTTTTGGTTACCTTGATATGGCCAGGTGCTCTTCAGTTTTTTAGTCGTTCTTTGGTTGCTTTTGCATGTTATGGCCGCCTAACGTTCTCTTACTGTGGGTTATTGATAAGTTTAATGGCGTTCCGTAAAATGTTACTCTCCTCGATAAGGTCCCCTCCCAAAAATGTACCTTCCTGATACTGTAGTTCAGCGTGTCGGAAGAGGCTCCACTTTGTCCGAACTTTTTATACTCTATATCGTTTGGGCGGGTATCGGTGGCACAACTTCCTTATTCCTATACATTGTTCCGCATGTCGGACATCTTATAAGAGGTATTCTCGCCAGGCTCGGAGCTCTGCAGGAAGTCTTCCGATTATCTGTTTTGGAACTGGTGAGTACGGTTTCGAATTTCGTTGTGGTTAGTTTTCATTTGAAGCCTAACATCATTCGTCTTCCTGGCTCTGCTCCTTCATTCATTCTTCTCCTCAACATGATTTCGATTTCACGCGGGAGTTAACCGGGATTGTATTCCCTTGAAGGAATTGTGACTGTTTTTTGCTCTTTTGCCTACTTGATGTAATTTGATATTAATTCTATAGCTTTTTCACCGTAATCGGCTGTATTTAATCCTTGGTTCAAATTCTCATTAGGGAGATAGTCATGGAAAGCTTGCAAGTTGGTTCTCGTTTTGCTCCTTATAAGTTCGTTTGAAAAGGCGTCCTCTATTAAGAAGTTTACCAGTTGATCACCCGAGAATTAAGGATTTTTATTCATATATTCGAGTGAATACGCCGGAAGACTCCAAAGTCCAAGATTTTTCAGAGTAACTCACCAGAAAAGCTGTTGCTCCTCCCCTTTCTTAATATGTTGTCTCTTTATAGCTCGGGAAGTAAAGACGCGTTGCGGGCTTCAAGTTTCTTGGATGAGGGAATTGGTTCTGTGTAAAAATGTCTAAACTCTCCAGTTCGTTGAAGCTAGGAATTAGCATTCTACGTCAGCTACGAAATGTGATTCAACTGATCCTTTAGTGTGTAAGTGTGGTAGCTCATCCTGCGGACATGTTTTGCACCATTTTTGCCATCATGTCTTATATCGTGATTTGAACCTGTGATTGAATGTCAGCGAAAAGTAGCCCCCATTCCAGGAGGTGTGAATGTCTGTAAGTGGTTTTGCATTTCATATTTTTTATTTGTCTGAAGTTTGTTAGGAGTTTTTGGTGATGTTTCCGTGGGTAGTTTGTTTTGCGCAGTGAACTGTGCGAAGGACTTCTTTTTGTTTTTGGGTGTTTTTCTTCGGGCAGCCTCCATAGTTAGCCTGATATTCTCTGCCCACCGCATTTCGGCCTTCTTGTGTATTTAGACCGTCACATTTAACAGACAATTGCCCGAGAAGCGTCAAAAATGTTACCAGTTGTGACACATCGACTGTCCTTTGCGCGGCTCCAAGAATTCTACCTTACAGACAACATGGCATACCCATGTATGCCTTTATGTATCCATGTATGTATGGAAGGATTCACTTCCCTGTAGGATCCATTCGATTTTCATGTGAATGAGGGAAACTGTGGATTTATTTATGGCGTAGGCATAAGTTCTGGGATGCCCATGGTCGATTTGGGGTGGGAAGGAGCGGAAGGGAAATAGTTTCTCCATTTCTTCTAGACCCAACTTTTCTTTAGAGGTAGAGGTCGAAGTATTGGAGGAAACCCAGGAGCTTGTAATTCTCCGTTTTTGATTTTTATTTATTTTTTTTTTTTGACTTTTGATTTTTATTTTATATAGTGGCAGTCGAAGCAGTTTTTGGACCAAAGTAGATAGGAACGATAAAAATAATACGAGGGCACGCCCACCGATAAGTATGACATCGGTTATTTTCAACACGATCGGGAAACCAAACCGGTCTAACCAAATATTTTCTTTTTCCTAATCACTACATATACTGGGCTTTCGACACTTGTGAGTCACATGGCACATTAAATCAGTATCTACAAGGTCCACCAGACCTACCTCCGATGGTAAAAAAATGCAAAAAAATGACAGGGAAATTTTGAGGCAACACAGAAATCTATCGTTGGACGTATACTATGATGGTATACTGGATTGCTGTAATACACTCAACGAGTAGAGTGCGGTCTATCAAGTTACCTTTTATTGGATGCCAGAGCAAGCAGAAATTGAGGGAATTAAGCAGGCGGGGTGACTAGCGACAAAAAGGAGTTTGCACGGCAATCACTAGATCTAAAGTTCAACTGAAATAATCTTAAAGTTTTAATCTGGTCTTAAAGTGTTGGAAAAGTTTATGGCGCCAAAAATTTCAGGTGGGTAACAAATTGGAAAAGAGTAGTTAAGGCTCCTCGCAAGAGATGCCCACCGAGCACTATACACTCGAAGAACTTTACAAGTAAATAGGCCTGAAAGCGGACGGTGAAAGCAGATTCTGCAAACATGCGGAAGAGATATTAGTGCATTCGCCAGCACATTGCGAAGTGTGGTCCGCGTCACTCTCCTCGAAGTAGAGTTCGTCATTTGAATAAGATCTCTTCCGGTGAACGAAATTTTCAAATATGATATGGTCGCTGGGGACTAAATCAGCGCTCAACTACTTGGTAACGTAATAACTTCACCTTATCATTCTTATCGTGAAAAGAATTAGCGAACTAGCTGAAGCGTTGTCTTGGTGAATCAAGATTTTTTGCTTCCTATGATAGGTCATTTAGACTTGATTTCGTTAACTAGTTGGTTCAAAAGTGCATAGTAATATTCCTGTTTGATTGTTGTTCCATCTTGAAAATAGTCTAAGAAGATAATACTTTACTAAACACTAAAAAAAAAATAAAAACTGGCGAGAACCTTGCCAGCTGAGAGTTGTGTCTTTGGGCGCTACCAATGGCGTTTATTAGGCAAAAATAATTTGCCGACTGCTTATATGGCTCTGGCATGTTGCCATGAATTCATCTTTCGTCAACTGTCACACATTGCTTCACAAATTTCTTTTGATTATGACGAAATAGTTCCAAACTTTGCTTTGTAGACAAACAATTTTCGCCTTCAATTGTAAGGAAACGCGGCCCCTATCGCGTGCACACCTGCATAGCATGTGTTAATATTCAAGAAGGATGTGTCCATCGCGTATCTTTGAGATGCTTATAATGTGAGCTATGACACTCAATTTAACTTTGCGACTATTCAGCGATTTGTTTTTTTAAATGTTTTCTGAATTAAGTGCTCCATTTCGAGGGGAATCACTGGCGCTCGTACGATCACGACGAAATTCAGTAAACTAATATTTCATGGTAATGGTCGGCAGATGTATTATAACATTTAGCAAGCCATGCTCTTGTTTGCACCCTATTTTTCCCCCATCAAAAAGCAATGTTTTATCAAAACTCGAAATTCACTTTTTTCAATTGTTCACAAAAATTCAGAGGTAGCGTCACTTCGATAGCTATAACTTGAAAAAAAGTAACACAAATGTCATGAAATTTTGACAGGAAAAAAGCTTTACAAAGCTCCAATTATGCACTTTACAAACAGCATACGGACTTTGAATTTGTGGCGCCATCTCAGTGTATTTGGCGTGACATAGAGATTTATGGTCTTTTGAAGAAGTAAAGGTAATTCTCGCAGGTACATGCAAAATATGCATGCATGAGTAGTCTGTACGTTAGAGAGTGTACATCTCTAAAATGAAGCCTGTTTCGCAGAAGATGACTGCTTTTATGTAAAGTGGTACTTAAGGAAACTCCTCATAAAGTTCATGATTAATTGTCGACTCGATAAGGGATATTGTTAAAACGCTAATTTAAGTTAATTTGATTAAATTTATAATGAATCCAAGTTAAATTAGGAAGCTATCAGTCTCAAATTGAGCCTCATCTTGAACATCAATATGAACATGTCAGCAATAACATCATCTATTTTTGTCACGAATCCAATATAGATGAAGACAATAACACAAAAGAACCTTCAAATCGTAGCATCAATTAAATTTTCACCACCATACCTTTACCACTTGTACATACATTACTTGCAAGACCGATTTTTCCTGCTTCATTACCAATTCATCACACTCAATGCAAGCAATGTGAATCACCTGTTTATTGTTTAGGCTGAAAACGAGTGGTGGGGATAGAGAAAATCCAAGAACCGTCGCTAACTAAGACCGCACTCCAATTATTTTAAGGAAATCGATTTCGGCAAGTTTACATTCAAATATAAATTGATTGTCTGAGATTATTGTTCCTCGTTATTATTGTGTGGGTTGTTCGTTGTATTTTCAATATTGTAATTGATTACGCGGCAGGAAATGGAATATGAAAAAATTAAGCATGCTCGGTAGTACATCAAGTGAAATAGATTGTAATGAAAACGTACTCGTGTAATTTATTTATTCATGATACATATCTAATCAGTATGCAAGGATTGAAATTCGGGAAATATAATATCAAAACGAGAAGATTGATCAGGGTGTGAGTATGATTGACCTGAAATAATGGACTACAATATTTGGGATTTTCTCATAATGTTAATTAAAACGAGGCACGGAAATAAATTGAAAAGGTTTCCGAACGAGATTGTGCATATTAAATTCCTATGTGAAATACGAAGGTTCTGGACGTACTTTACGTTTCGTTATTATTTCTTATTTGACTTGCTGAAATTTGTTGTAAGCCGCAAGAAGAGTAATCCATACTTCCCGCAAAACTGGTGGATCGGAAGGATGCTTCTACGAAAGTTATACACCAGATCAAATAAATGCTTAAAACAATTTTGGGCTCAAAACGCAAAGCTTAGGAAGACAGGAAATCGGAAGGCTTTCGCACTTTACGTAGCTCAGTTGTTTTATGAGGATAATGGCAAAAATATCAAGAATATGAGCAAAATATAAATTGATTGTTTCAGGAATATTTCATGCTAACGAAACCGCATATATAAATTAATTTATCTTCATCTCGTCCAATCCAAAAACTACAGAAATTCTATTAAATTATCAAAATTTGACCAAACTCAAATAATATCAAATAATTTTATCGATTCTGTTGAATTTTGTAAAATTTAGGTGACTTTTCGTGGTTTGCTGAGGTCAGCAGTGGGTCGTCAATGCACGTAACTATTCAGCAATTTATTGTTTTCAGCAGTTTGGTGATATCGCTTAATTTATTGCAAAAGGACTTCTTGAACACCAGAACAAACTTAATGAATAATGGTTTTTCAGAAGTAGAGAACTTTAAGTTAGCAACACGTTTTTTGTATGCTACGTATGGTGTGACAGCTGTCATGCGTTTTATGGTTAGTTTCGTTTACCATTTTATAGTATAAAGATTGACGCCTGCAATTTGTGCAAAATTTATCTCGAAAAAAAAACGATTCATTTCGAAAAACTCATCGTGCAATATGCCAATTGAATGGCCGTCTATCAGAACAATTAATTCGATTAATTGAATCATTTCGGCAATGATAAAACACATTCATCCAGACATCGCACATTGCGTAATAAAGAAACCATTGCAGTTGTAGAGCGTAGTATTGATGAGGACACATGTGCGTTTATTCGACATCGTGCTGAACAATTAAACCTATGCCCATTCACATTATAGAAGATTTTGCGGGAGGACATTGGTTTGCCGGCTTATGAAAACAACTCGTGCAGGATTTTAAGCCGAACGACCACCGAGCACGGTGAAGATTTGGTGTATAAGTCCAAGAACGATTTGCTGCAGTTCCGAATTTTTTCCGTGAAGCGATCAGACTCATTTCTGATTGAATGGCTAGGTCAATAAATAACACTGCCGCATTCAGAGTGATAAGCAACCACAGGCATTTGTCCAAACACCGCTACATCCGGAGAAAGTCACTGTTTGGTGTGCTTTAGAGGGTGGTAAATTCATTGGAACACATATCTTCAAAAATATTGCTGGAAATAACATTAAAGTTAATGGTGACCACTATAAAGCCATGAATAATGACTTTTTCATTCTGAAATTGACTCGCCGTAATTCAGAGGATCACTAATTTCAACAAGATTGCGGGATATCCCTTACAGCTCGTGCAACCATCGACTTATTGAAAAACGCATAATTTCTCATTTTGGATCTGTGAACTGACATGCAAGATTTGACACCGCTAGACTTTTTCTGAAGGGATACGTTAAATTTCCCGCCTACGCCGTAAAGCCCAAGACATTGGATTATTTGGAAGACAATATTCGCCGCCTTGTTGGCGAGATATAGCCCAAATTTTTTTTGAGCAGTCCGAAATTGGACCTCTCCCTTGGACTTGCTCCGGGTCAGTCGTGAGAATCACATGCACGAAATCGTATTCAATTAAAACTTATGTTATGGCAATCAAAACAATTTATTCGTTTCAATATTATTCAATTCAATATTAAAATTCGATTCAATACAATCGCCGAAAAAGACCGAACGGTAACCGTTGAAAATCGATTTCGATAAATAAAAAATTTAAAAAGCAAAATTAAAAGGAAGTTTTTTCATTTATTTTTCAATTTATTCGTGTTTTAGTATGTTCTATGCCTGTAAGAAAGCACCCTGTGCAATCATATCATTTGTTTATTGATTTTATATCGGGAACAGTACACATCCATCAGTAAAAGTTTATTGTGCCCCCAGATCGCAGATCTCTCGATCAGCTAGATCTTGCTACGATATTTAATCATCTGCTATGACTTCAGCTTCCGAATTCTTCTTTGATAAAGAAGAAGCTTCCTAGATTGTCTCTTCTTCAGTGGAAGATTGTTGTACAGTGTTCTAGCAGATATACCGGTGTCTCCTCTCCGAAAATGCAGAATCTGCCCTCAACGTTCGGTTTCAGTATTCAGTGTGCCGCGAAGATCCCAATGAGGACCCTTATCTTTTTTCTGTCCTTCCGGATGCAAGGAGGAAATTTATTCTCGTCAGATACGATGAGTAAGCACTTTGTCATTTGAAGATCTAAATGACTGCCCCAAAGCCGATTATTTTCGCGCTCCTCATTTTCCATGAGGGTCATGTGAATAAAAATTTCAAAGGGTTCAAATCCGATGAATGTTTTCGTAGCAACTTTTTTCGCTAATTTATTTGTTTGCTCATTTCCTTCGAAAACCTTCCTGCCCCGCCATTGAGTTGAGGGTAATCCGATTGTCCGCACTCAAATTGTTGATTTTATGACTGAAACTTTGTCCGCCAAAAAAGTTCGTTGTGGAGGTAAAAGAATATTTCCTTTCATTCAGAATCCCTGCGTAAGTTGAAGGATAGTGATTACAGTTTATATCATATGGTACATCCTGCAAGGGATTGAGCAACCCGGTAGATAGGTGTTTGAAGTTTGCTCACTGCATCTTGACTGAAATTCTCGAAAGTTCCTTTGATATCGAAATGAAGCAACGAGTGCTACTGAAATATAAAGAAGATATCTACTTCGTTGTATTCTAGGGGTTCTTTGATTTTTGAGCCAACTCGTACAAGGCTAGACTATTGATTTTCCCGCCCACTCTGCTTGTTCATGAGGATGAAGTGGATATGTTATTAGACTGGTTGTTGTTATGTAATGATCCACCACTATCTCCATGGTTTGAAAGTAAACGACGTTAGGTTTATCGTTGGGTTGGATTCATTTTATCATTCCTACCCTTTTTAGCGATAAATACTGCTATCACCTTCCTCCGTCGCTGCGGTTCATGTCCCATTGCCGAACTGTATCTAAATCCGGCTCTTCTTTTTAGATATCATATACACTCCCGGATTTCAAGGGTTCCATTGAGTTTAAAGCCTTCCGCATAGGTTTTTCTATATAGATGTTTGTAGTCTCCTTTCGTTCCGCGTTGCTTAGCCTCTTTTCTGGGCCATTTCGTCATTTCGTTTTAATGTTGTCATGTTGTATATGTCAGATTTCTTTCCTATCATATGTGATAATTCTTTGGTATTCTTCCCAATCCTTGGTATGATTTGCCCTCTTGTAGATCTTCCACTTTTAGTTTTGCTAGTTCTTCTCTAAAGATTTTCACAAAAGCCTATTTCACTCCAGTTAAAGAGTGTTTTTGGGAGTTTTGGTTTTGGAGAAATTCGTTTAAGAGACAAAGAGAAAAACTGCCACTGTCCAAGTTGCTTGTGCAAAATATGGGTCACCTGAATTGTTCAGGTCAAGTTAATGGCGTCTTGTGGAATCACGGCAGAGTGTGACGATATGAGGTTATATTGATGTATGCCGTAAGGTTTCTACTGGCCGCATGCAGGCCCTTATGGGAGTGGTGCCGCTGGATCTTGAAATAATACGTAGAAGGTTATATGACCGGTTACGTAGAGGTCTCTCTGCAGGAGAGTAGTCCTCTCTGTACTCTTTTCAGCATCTTTAAAAAGGAGCTGAAAAAATATCTTAGTGGAGGGTATGGTTTCTACTTGCTAGGGCAGATGGAATCATAATACATGTCTTAGTAGCTGATATCATATCGACTAGAATGAATCCATATCTACAGTTTTGCCTTGGGTTGGGGTTTCTTCTGACCGGACATGGAAGTTGCAATGCGTGGGTGTTTCAAGTTGGGTTGTCATCTCCCTCCAGTTGTCCTTTAAGTAAGGCTGAATTCGAGTCTTTCCGACATGTTTCTCTTGAGTGTGCCGCATTTGCGTAGTGCATTTTATGTGGATTTATTGAAAAGTCCTCCAGATATTCGTGATGTAATGTGATGTATCTTAGTGTATTCAGTTTTTTTGTGGAATCAATCGAATAAAAAAATAACAAAATAGATGCATGCATTTTTTAAGCGTGTGGTGGAAACCGGCAAGCAGTATCACTAGGCAGCTTATTTGGTGTCTGCGGATGTTGCTCTGAGGATTTGGTGTCAATAGTTACTATAATATTCAATACAGGAAAATTACTTCTTCTTAAAAATAATATGTGTAAGTAATTTAAATAAATTACTTACAATTCAAATATATTTCACACTTCTCTGAGTAATTTAAATAAATTTTGCGAACTTTATACCGGATTATACTATTTCAAAGCCTGTATAAGCAAATCTATTAAAGCAAGCCATATATGAACAAAGTTAATTTTCACATGGTCATATGCAGTGAAAACTGACTTTGTTTGACATAAAAAATAGTTGCATGCACAATTACTACTCCAATTTGCATCTATAGATGGATTTCATGAAAATATACAATTAAATCTCTCTTTTGAATTTATAATTCCGAGTCCGCGATGCTTTTCCCTAATTGAGTATATGGATGAGTGAATGTTCACTCCTGAATAATTGGTTCACGAAAAAGTTATGTTGGAATATCATACATTTATTAATTTTTACTTAATTGATACTTTTTACTCTCTAATGATAATTTCCATGAATTTAATTCTAATCGCCAAATAGTTCAAATTAATATATCTTTCTTAATCCTTTAAGCACTGAATGCTTTTTTGGGCATTTTCGCTTCAGTTTTGAAATCCTAGTGTTTGCAAACTAGCTACTTCACAAAGCATTTGAATTTATTTATCTGTGTTTATATAGATTATTCACTTAGCTATCTTAATTTTTACATATGTATCAAATGATAAGTTTTAAAATTGTCTGTCTAGGCCCACCCTAATCTATATTGTATCAATTAATACCTAACTAAATTTGCATCGGTGGTTCTATAACGGCTTCATCGCGACTGAGAATAAAAATTAGTCCAACGAATTAAAGCGACGTTAAGCTGGCATTAGCTTTATGCGATACAAAAGGTCAAAAAAGTTTTTTGATTATTATCCTTAACTAAAACGTATAATATTTTCCTCTACAAGTGTCGCAACGTAAGATTCGAAGAAGAATTCGTAGTTGTATCAGCAAAGATTCCTTTTCGAAAAGCTGTTGAAGTGCGCAATTTAAGTTTGACAATATACCGAAAAGTAAAAGGACGATAAGACAAATGAACGATAAATATGAAAGTGAGACTTCTAGCAATATCGATTGTATACTTTACTATGGATAACGTGTAAGACGCGCCACGTCAAAAAAGTAGTTCAAAGTATGGGTCGATCAACAGCTAAACACATCAGGCTCATCATGCATTATCAGGAATTCTATGCATATATTTATCATATTGATGTCCATCCTAGTTGTAGGATGCGCACAGAATATGTATTTCGCATACCAAAAGATTTTTCGCATGCAAGGACTGTGATATATGCTGATAGTTTATTCCAGTGAATTGGTTTCTTGGTTAGAAAAGCAAGTTGAGGGGCTTAGGCTGGATTCTCTCCCCTAGGATCCCTGATAATGTAGTATCGGACGGACCGTATACAATATTCCTGGGAATCATCTGTCAACTACACCTTTAATTGTATAATTGAATAATAAAATCTAACCTTGAATTCAGCTTTCTTTAAAAATATTCAAGCAAAACAACAAAATATCCTTACCGTCTTGTGGTTTAAAGGTTCGAAGAGTGTGGAACATAACCACACTACACAAATCTTTTTCAAGCTTCGAAAAAATTTTGGAAGGTAGGAAGGACTTCGGAAAATTTTGGCTTTACCAAAAAAATTCCGAAAGTTATGTCTAAATAGCTCTGAATTATCTTTTAACTTATTACATCTACTTATTACTCGTTCCTTCTCTTATAAGAAACTTCAAGAATGTTTTTTTTTTCAAATCGTAAGCTAACGAGGAACTTGCTTTGAAAATTTATTGGACATCAGTTTTACCGTTATTCTATCACATTAATGTCAACCGCATATTGACTTCAGGAAACTTAAAAAAGCAAGTCAATCACAAAGAGATAATGACTCAAAGAAAAGTCCATAGAAGTAAGTATTTCAAAGCGTTTTGAATGCCTTTTCTTATAATTCGAATTATAATAAATAATGCAGGATACAAATTTTCCTTTAAACAATAGAATTTGTTGGTTTTAACCTATGCCCGGGAAGTAGTCCCGGAAAGAAAAGGAAATAGTGGCATGATGTGTTTTTCAGATGTATAGAACTTTAACCTGGCAACACTTTTTAACGCTACGTGTGGTGTGACAGCTGTCATGCTGTGTATGGTTAGTTTGGTTTGTCATTTTTGTGTTAATGACTTGGCGCCTAAGCAACGTCTGCAAATTTTGCAGATTTATATCGAAAAAACTGTTGTTTTTTTCGAGACATTCATCGCGTACTCCGTACTCGTTTCTGCACCATGTGTACTCTCATTAATAATACGCATTCATGCAGAGGTCGTACAGTGCGCAATGAAGAAACCATAGCAGCTGTTTCGAGCGTAGTATCGATGAAGATCCACGTAAGTCCGTTCTGCATCGTGTTCAACAATTAAACTTGTGCCCATCCACATAATGGAAGATTTTCCGAAAAGGTCATGGTTTGCGCGCTTACAAAATCCAACTCGTTCAGGAATTGAAGCTCGTCGGGCACGGCGTTGAATTGGTGTTTGGGTCCAAGAACAAATTTCTGCAGATCTCGAACTTCATAAGAACATTTTGTTCAGCCATCAGGCTCTTTTCTGATTGATTTGAAGTGTTGAGCAACCAGATAGTTATCTAAACACCGTTACATCCGGAGGAAGTCATTGTTTTTTGTGATTTATTATCCGGTGGAGTCATTCTCCGTCATATCGGCAAAATGCTGCGTATAACGCTACAGTCAATGGCGACAGCTTTAGAATGATCAATGACTTTCTCATTCCGAAATAGATTCGCCGTAATGCAATTTAACATCCCATGCAACTCGGGAAAACATCGACATAGTGGAAGAAGTATTTGATCAACGTATAATATCTCGTTTTGGACTTGTGGACGAGCTTGTAATATCTTATCTTCTGACTTAACACCGCTCAACTATTTTTGTGAGAATACGTCGACTCTAACGTCTACGCCGACAATTTCGAATCACTTGACAAATTGGAAGGCAACATTAGCGGCGTTATTGCCGAAATACGGCCCCAATTACTGGTTAGAGTAGTTCAAAATTGGACTTCCACAGCGCCGGTCATCGCGCTCACATGCCCAAAATAATATTCAAGTAAGTTGTCAAATGTCAAGTTCATAGCAATCAAAACAATTTATCCGTAATTTATTTTGGAATTTTACTTTCTCGAAAACTCAAAACGCGATGGAACTGTTTGGAATAAAATATAATTATAATTTTAGTTTGAGATGCCAAAATTCAAAAGGTATCTCTCAACTTATTTGACGCCTCACCAATAGAACTATTTTTCTACCTATATTTATTATTGTTCTTTATATTGAGGAAAATTGTGGGAAAAAACATCAGCCAGTACAGGCCCTTTATTCCCTTGGTGTCGTACAAATAGTTCATGCTGATGTCCATGAGAAAACAAGGAGATCCTATAGCTCTGCGGACGCCAAGTAGGTGAGTTCTGTCACATTAGCACGAATCAACGGAGTAAGGCAATTGTGTAGGAGCCTCGACAAATTTTCCTTCGTCACCGGGAGCTTAGCAGCTATCACCCATTTGGATTCCTGTTCTTGTTGCTTATTGACATTAAAGATTGTGGCGTCTTACCACCCTGAGTGTTGTTTTATGGTCGCTTTGTAAGAGTGATGTCAAAAAGCTCGATTTATCCTGGAGTCGTTTCTGTCATTCCTAGACGTTTCTTCCGCTTTGGAGAAGAATTCGTCTGGTTCCCTTGCTGGTTGCTATGGACACTTTTATTGTGTCTATTTTCTTTGGATTATGGGTCGATTGCTCCAGCTCTTGCTAGCTCATTTCCTGTTGCATTCCTCTGCGAATATCCCATGTCAATTTTAAGTTTACTCGAGTCCTGCAACTTTGAGGGCCTGCCTACAAGTCTGTACTTATTATGTACTTATGCGGCTAGAGGGAAGCACCTGTCGTGGCAAGTGGTTGCTCTAAAGTATATGATTTCTTTCATTAAGATTTTTTTTGTCGCTTCTGTGACCAATTTCGATGCAAGTACTCCTGGGTCGATGAATATAGTGCTTTTTCCCTTATCCGTTTTGAAACTATCTATGTTTTAATTTACGATGTAATGTGGTGTCCTTTCTTACGGTCGGTATGTTAATTGTGTGTGGGATTACAGAGTGTAAATCACAGCAATGATTCTATCCAGCTCTCTTTTATTTGAAGGGACTGGTCCCCCCATTTGTTTCAAAATATGGAGATATCTTCGAGATTCGATAATCTTTTTGTGAATTTTGTCATGGTTCTCGCAAGTGATGCCGCTCTGTAGTTGGCCATTTTCTCCGTTGGGGTAGTCATATTGGCGCCTGCGACACGTCATTCGCTAGATCTTTTCTTTCTCTTCCAAAGTGTGCAGAGCTGACCACCATACCAATGCACCATCAAAGGTAATGGTTATCTCTTCTGTTGTGTATATTCAGTAGACGGATTCGGGCTTCAAGCGTCATGGTAATCCCACTAGTCTTTTCGTTATGAAGAGCGCCGCTTTAGCTCTTGGCACAACTGACTTATCTCGGTCTATCTGTGAAGTCTAAGCTAGCTGTCTATCTAACCTTGGATTTATTTGGTATTTTACTTTGTTTATCTTGGCTTACGTGCTTTCAATCAATAGTGGGGATGAATATGTTTGTCATTTTCAGACGTTTTGTGAAGCATAAGCGTCTTTTAGTCTGATTTAATTAGCAGTCGGTTTAACTTTGTCCACCCGAAAGGAATTGAAAATGAAATCTACATCATGTTCTTCGGGAACCTTTTACTGATCAGAATTATGATACTGTCATCGCATGCTATCGTTTTGGACCTTTCGCCGTGTAGTGCATGAAAAATTTGGTAAACATTGCGTATCTAAGCAAGTGGTGATACGATGCCACCTTGTGCTTCATCCTTTTTTCCTCGTTTTAAGTTTACGTCGATTTCTTTGGTTGTAATCATTATATTAGTTAGTAGTTCTATAATTTGATTGATTATGTCTCGATAAGGATGAAAACCATCAATGCGTCATGTTTGATTGTAAGGTTGGTTAGGCTGAGCGTCCTGGAAAGAGTTTGGTTGGGGCAGAGTTCAAAGTCAAAATCAGTCAAACTGCTGCTCATATACGCATTTACTAGGGGTTCCAGAGTGTTAAGCGGATAGGTCGGCAGTTCTTTGCTTTGTGGTGACTGACTTTTGCCGCCTCTGGTGTCAAAATCTTTTACCTCTCTCCTGTCAAGAAATTTACACTTTGGATAGTGAGACTCAATTATCCACCAAGAGCCGTATTTTTATCTGCTCTCTCAAGTATAATTAGTTATGGACTATTTCTTCCTTTTTTGAGGGATCATGATGAGGGTTCACGTTGATTATAAATTTTTTGATTATCCATTTGAATCGGTTTAATAGAAGCTCGAGTATTTCTATGCTGTCAGTTGTCTCACATTCATTCTACCCTTTGAAGCATCGTGACTTGTTGTGTTGTCTTTTCGGTATCCTGCTTTGCCTAACTTTCTCGCTTACTTCCTCAGTTTTGCTGCAGAATGATTTTCAAGATTTTCTTTTCTTTCTTCTCAAAGTCGTTTTGTCGATTTTCAGATTTCACTTGCAGTCCTTCTAACACGTATCTTGATTGTGCACATACACTTTTAGTGTAGTGCCAGTTCATTTGTATATGTAGCATTAAAATTAATTGATGGATTTCTTAGAGGAATCGAACTCATTTAGTCTATAACTCAACAGCAGATGTATCTTTTCAACGTCCAGGTTAGGAAGTTTTTAATTTTGGGCACTTCATTTCCTTGCGTTTCTGGTTTATTGTTCTTTTATAGCTAACTGTGCCTTTGTCATTCGAAGGCAAAATTCTTTTTGCATAAATTATTTGTGAGAAAAAATCCTGTGAAACCTGGCTCTGTGATTCTTGCTAAGCTTAAGGAGATCCTTAGAATCGGTTCGTTTACTTCTGGACAGAGTGGATCCATACAATTTTTCAGCTAAGCCAAATTGAAAGCAAAACAAATTGAAGGAACCAATCAGATTTTAAGTGCTCTCTTAAGGCAATGCTTTATATTTTGATTTATTAAGTGTCCCTATAAATTTTTCACGGAAGATAACACTGTTTAACTGTATATCTTACATAATCTGGCACTAGGCTCTAAGGTATTATTTTTTTTCTGGTGATGCCTCCAGATTCAAAAGAATCTATTATTTAAGATCCTTTCGAAGATACCCGATGTTGAGATTGATGACTTGATGTAAGATTTGTGAAGTATTTCAGGATAAATTGCACACATTGTGCCTATACTAGACGAAAATAACCATAAATGATATAAAGCAGCACAGATAGCTTTAAGGATATTAGAGCTGGGATACATATTATCCTAGGATACGTGGAAACATTTGGTTAAAAGGATTATAAAAAATGAATTCAGTCGAATTTCCAATATCAATCATAATAACTACTTTTACTGAACCGTTTGCCTATCTCCATCAATCCACAAAAATTAATAATACCTCGACAACCAATATCAAGTAAACGCATGGCGAATACTTAGTGCTGATTTATTTCGTGAGAAGAATTGTGTGAACTGCTGGAAATATACGAATCTGATTCACACATACACTGTACAATTAATTAAACGCCTTATCCTTTTCCAGCACGTTTAAAACTTCACATAAGAATTTCAAATACGAAAACAAAGCAAAGTTGACTGTATGGTACTGCAGAAGGATGAACATTTACTTCCATATCAGGGTTTTTTTTTTTTTTGAATTTTCTTGGTAGAAGTAGCACAAGTTTCTTCAACCGTTTGCTGATTGTCTCGAAACTTCTTTATTTTTCGAATTCCCCTCAAATATTTGTCATTATATCGATTCATATTTTATGTCCAGACATATGTAATGTCCAGTCATATTTTATACTCTTTTATCCATTTTTCAAATTTGTACTATGGAATAATAATCGAAAATATAACGTTAAATGTAGCTCTCGACATGAACGACGACTAGGGAAAAATCTTACAAGAAGCATATTTATCGGAACGTGCCGTTATACTAAACAGCTGCCGAAACACCTGCTGGGCGCGGTCGCACACACTCTTTTGTATTGGATTATATGACTTTCCTGCCCAAAATAAAAGTAGTACCTAAAAATCATGGTTTTAAAAAATCAATTTTTTGAAAAAAAAAAAAAAATTACCCAGACTATCCCCTTAGGAAATTTATAGATGAGATATAGAGTTCAAAAATGAAGCGGCCGGTTAGCAACGGTGGGTACAGACTTTATAAAGATTATACACAATAAAAATACGCTTTATAGTGTGCACGAGATAGTAATAGTGTTCGTTAGACATTAACTTTCGCAAACCAACGGGACATAAGCATTTAATCAAGGCGGGATTTACGAATCGATATGAAGTTTGGGTTCGACACCTTTTGAAGGAAACCGGCGTTATGAACCGCGCCTCTGCTTCTTCAGACATGAAATAAATCCTTTAACAAAGAGTAATGTCACTGGCGACGAGACTTGGATTATATATTAAGATGTGCGTCGAAAACGATCTAAGGAAAATAGACGTTCAACATGTGTAAAGCCAGGACATCATTCGAAACGGATTCTTTTGTGCATTTGGTGGGACTGGGCCTAGTTTACTACGAACTCCATCTTCAAGGCGATACGATCAAACCTGACAAATATTGCAATCAGCTCGATTAATTTATATCTACCATAGCATAAAAACGGGCAGATTCGGTGAACTCACGGGGCGTCGTTTCTCATCACGACAACGAAAGACCACATGTTCTGTCGTCCTTAATGTAATCATTATGACGATTTGATTGCAACGTTCCATCGTATTTTCAAATTTTCAAAATTTGATTTCGATTTTTTTTTTCATTTTACATGTTTCGAAAGTATAATACCTAAAGAAAATACTGGCCAAGGGAAAACCCGATATAATCAATATTTGCGGAGTTATGGCATATAGTCGAGCGGAGGGACAGCTTGCGGTCAGATAAATAGCAAGTTTGGCGCTCGGACCGTTAGAAGCAGCACGACCCTTGCTATACTCCCTTTGCTGTACTCTCTCAGCAACCTTTGCTTTCTGATTTACCTTCTTTTGACCAGGCAAATGTTTCGGGAAATTTAATACGGGGGACATTATCATTACAATTAATGGTTTTCACATGTTGAAACTTTCAATGCGATTATCCCGAAACTACGTTTTCAAAAACTGCTCGTGTTGTAGCTGTAAAAGTTATCAACCGATTTTGATGAAATTTTAGGGGATTTCTCTCAGTAATATTATCAGAAGGATATACTTAAAGTTTGAAAGGTAGCGTGTAAGTAAATAATTTTTTTGGAGTCAAATATGTCGAAAAATTGTCGAAAATTCAAACTTTGGAGTAAAAAGGCTCCCAAATTTTCTCTTTTGAGTAACATAGTAATAGGATATACCCAATTAAAATAGAAAATTAAAAATTGTTTGCATTTCCAAAAAACAACAACTATAAAATGTTGTTAACTTTATCATTATCAAATCAATTTTAAACAAATAAGCAAACACAAAAGTTGCCTTGAAAATCTCTAAAGGAGTTTTTCAACCATGTTTGCCCGTACAGTATTTAATTGGATATGGAAATCTGTACCAGGTTATAAAACATCAAAAACAGCTTTCATCCTATTAAAATATCCTTTTCAAACGGGGGAGTATCATTTAATTTCAGTGAAAGTAAGTTTTTTCCCCATGTGAAATGAAATTTAATAGGCTTTGCTAGCTTGGGTATCATATGGTGACCTTTCGTCCTTTTGTGGGGGAAGTATATCGTTTTTAACAATATATATTTTTTTCGAACAAGAGTTCTGATCAAACAAACAAGTTTTTATTCGGTTAACAAGGAATTTAGTTTAAAATTAGTCGATCCCTCAAAATATTACATTTATTCCTGGATTGTATAGAGAAAGGTTAAATATATCCTATACTGGGGCTAACTATCTTCGCTTTCATAATAGTTTTACGGATGCATGAAGTTATTAAGATTTTTCCTTTTCGCGAGTTATGTCAAATACAAATGACATCTTGGACAAATATTTATTAGACATGTGTATGTGGCGTAATACTGAAAAGAATATCTGACGAATTTTAGTTTCATAATTTATGGACACAGACAGAATAAATAGTAGGAACACTAACAAAAACTGACAACAATAACTGGAAAATTTGAAAAATTAAAATAATTATTATTAATTACTTTAATTTATTTATTTTATTTTTTATAAAGCTTACTTGTATATTCATCATTTGTTTTAATTTTTTTCGTTTTATGTTCTGAGTTTTGTAACACATCATGACAAGTAATTTTTTTCACGTGTTTATTTTGAAACTATCTTTAAACATCATTGACAGCATTGACACCTTATCTTCAGACTTTACAACAACTGAACAAATTCTGAGATTTGGGCGATTTCGTATACTTTAGCTTAAAACTTGTCCAAGATGAACAGGAAATGAAAGAATACAAGTTGCATATAATACACACTTCGTAGTATTCCCAATTCAAAAGCACAGCTACATCCATAGGACAGCAATGGCTTATGTTATCGTACGAGTACCTAGTAAGTAATATAGAGATTTTGCTGAGGGTGGAAGACCGGTGGGAAAAAACAGGAAGTGACAGTCAAACTCGATTGACGAATGTAGCTACTCAAATCTTCAAAGGAATCAGATAGGAAGACCAAGCTTCCAGACGGGCTGTAGCCCTCTGGATACCTATAACTCTGATGGACACAAAATGGAAGAGAAATTATTAGAGAAACCACTTAAGAAATAACGATGTTCCATTTTTGACAAGATACACAGGTTTGCCAAGTAAAATTTGCACGTACCGATTGCAAAGCTCCATTTTTTCAATTTTTCAACCAAATTGGATCTCTTATTTTACCTGATTTTGAATAAAAAGGGATTTTGTTGGTGGTAGTTGAATTTTTTTAAAGATATATTTAATGCAATAAATGATTTGTACTTTGTTTATTTTCGTTGAAGTTCAACTTTTACAATTCGCCTTGTCAATTTTTTAAAATAATGTCTGGCAATTATTGTACACCAGCAGCCACAGACATATAAACCGTTTTCTCCGCCCATTTTCATCACTTTTCGGGATAATTTGTGCAAATTCTTAGCTTGATAGCAAATTTCAAATAACCTCACCAGAATGGTCCGGTGCAATGAAATCTGGAGATTGTGGTACCCAATTTATTTTTTGAAATCAAACTTACGTGAAACTTTGGTTTCAACAAATACACTGTTTCACCCGCAATGTGGCAAGGAGCGGAGTATGGCAGGAATCAGTAGTTTACGAAATCAGAAAAAAGTCACGTTTTGTTGGTCGATATCGGACTCCATTCATCGACACTACCGTAGCCTTTTTATTTGTAAAAAAGGAGTTTTCCTGAAGGTACTAGAAAATGATAGTGACTTTTTGTGAATGCAAAGGTGCCTCAATAATTGTTTATGGTTGTTTTTGCTTTTGGGCCCCAACATCGAACCCATTTAGTATTGACACTGCTATTAGGTGTGTAAATATGTAATGCGGATTTTACTAACAGATGGCATAACCATTACACATGGTTTGTGTCGGGGATAACTAATATGGCATTTTGGAGGGTAAACATCTGTCAACAAATTCCAGTATGTCATAGGTTTTGATTGTACAAACAACATTTTTTCGCTTCAAAATGTCGAATTACGTGCCAGAAAAAGAGGTTTTGTGGCGAAATATAATAATCTTCTTTCATTTGAAGAATACGGCAGCAGAAACATCGATTGTTATTGGAAGCATATGGTGAAAATGCCCCAAGCCAAGACACTTGTGAACGATGGTTTAAAAGATTTAAAAGTGGCGATTTCGATGTCAGCAACAAAGACGGTGGAAAACCACCAAAAAAATTCGAAGATACAGATTTGCAAGCATTATTGGTTGAAGACAACACGCAAGCTGAAAAACAGTTGGCAGAAGCGTTAGAAGTTACTCATTCTCGATCGCGGGTCTCGAATCGGATTGGCTAAAAAATATCGAAAAGGACACAGAAATGATTTGTTTTTGGGTTCGTTTTCGAAATTGCTGTTTGTGATGCAGTTATGTTGTTATTCAATTAAGGATTTTTGTTGAAATGTTGTGCTGGAGGACATGCGTATGTATGTAAGTGTCCAATTTTTCGACAGACGGCAAAATGTGACTTTAAATAACATGAAAAAAGGCTAGAAAAGCCTCCTAAAACAAGAGAAGACAAACGACGGGCGGGAAAATGGATGACGATGTACCTTTTTATCCGGCTAAATTCTGTGATTGTAGATTATGTCAATTTTGAGGAACATGAACAAGCAATTGGCAGAGTAAAGTACATTCAAGCCGACCTTATATATTGTCTTAGTTTATATAACAATGAATCCATTATAGTAGCAAGGTCAATAATACTGTGTGTATTTTCATGTGTTTAGCACTTCTAAATTAGATTTTATTTTTTGATTTTCCATTCCAAAATGCTATGTTTTATATTTTGACAGTGTTTAGTTCCCTTTTTCAGTGTCAACTATTTAACTTTGGACACTAAAGAAGGGAGCAACTTACTCACAAACATAGCATTTAAGAATGGAAAATTAAAAAAATTAAATCTGCGGTAATAATTCAAAATCTTTTCATAAGACTTGAAAAGTTTAAATATTTTTCATTTGATACCTAAGAGGGGCTTTCAAATAAAAACGAACGTTTTATTGCTGAGAGCTGAAAAAGCGTGGTGGAGGTTGGCAAATCTTCGGAAGGGGGTGAAGCATTCCCTTTAGATGACTCGAGGCCCAACCGACGACTCGACTGGTTTCTTATATCCTCAGAATAAGCGAAGGAGAAGTTCATCCTTCGGTTGCGGAAGGCATGATAAAAAGTTTGAAACCAAGGAAGGCGTTCAGCCAGCTGAAAATCGGAATCGATTGCGTGCACAGTTTGGGGAAAGTGCACTATCATGGCCGTAAATGAAAGCCTCGTGAACCGAATTTAAAGAAGGGCGTGAATAAGAGGAAAACGTGAGTCGTCGAAAATGCCCCAACTCCAGCATTACGGCAGACATTTTTGCTGCTGTCCTCGTTCAGAAATAGATAAGGGAGCGAACGTCATTATTCGGGAAGCACACACCATCTTCTGAGAACACATTGAATTTCGGAAAGTCTGGCCGAGATGGATTCCACATTTACTTTACCAAGAACACAAAAATACGAGTTGAAGTTTGTCAGTCTTTTTGCGCGTTTTCAAGGTAAAGGGCAGGTGTTCTTGGAACGCACTGTGACATGCAACGAAACGTGGGAAGAAGGTGGGAGCCAGGATAATCAAAAACATAAACACTCATATTAGTCGAGGAAGCTAGGTCAATGGTTTTTGGGGCTATTAAGAAGTTTTACGCACTGATATTTTACTCATAGGTCTTTTGTTTTAAGTAAGCCTTAGAACTGTCCTTAGAAAGACTTAGAAAATCATGTTCTGTATTGAATAGGCGAAAGAAAGCCAATTGCAGGAATTGTGGACAAACGTTTAAGGTTCAACAGTGCCAATAGTCAAAAACACAGCAATCTTTTTGAGAAGAGTTTCAAGGGTATACCAATTCACAATGGTGTGATATACCACAAGTTTAAAGAAATTCAGAGAAACATTAGAATATGAAATAGATTTAGATATATAAATAACTTGTTTTCATTTGTTTTACCACTAATATTTAAATTTTTATTACAGGTGTCGGGTTGAAAACTAGTTTTGATGTTTGGGTAAGTTCATATTTTTTTGATATTGAAAATTTAGTTTTACTTGAAGCTAACAATTCGCGTAAATATATGAAATAAATGTGTCTGATTGCTTGCATCGATGCAAGCGTTTCAGGATGAATCTTTCACTTTTTTCGATGCTTGAACTTAACTGACAACTAGTAGAGTGAGAGAAAATTCAAAATTACAAAAAATTGAAATAATTTCTGTTCCATTACAAAAAAATTCATCCAAAAAGTAAAAACAAGGAACATGGTTGATTTTACAACGAAGATAATCCTTCAGATATCCAAAAGGAAAGACTATTTTATTACGGTCGCCTAATATTATTAAAAAAATTTTTTTATGATGCTACTTCCTTGAAAATTCACTGCAAAGCCATTCAAGTCGCCTTAAAAATACTGTAGGGCTTTTCATCAACTAAATTGCATTTTTAAGGTTGCCTATCAACACCTGGTAACTCCTTAATCTTAAAATTGACTGTATCAAAATTAAAATTTTACTCACAATCTGAACTCCTTGTTTAATAATTCATATTTCATCAACACATTTACGACTTCAATTACATTATACTTAAATATTAAACCTATGCAAAACACCTGACGTAGATAAATTGAATTGAAAAAAAAAAACAGAAACAGACAAAGTGCGTAGGAATAGAAGGATAGAAGCCTTCAACACGTTCGTTCACTATAGTTCGATGTCTGAAACACGTTAATTTTATACGCCGATTCATTTTGCTTTGGTCTTTTTAGTAAATTAACCGAATAAATAACTTAATTTGCAAGTCAAAGACCCAAAAACTGACTGGGTGATGCCAAAAAGGAACATTAAACAACGAGTACTATATTCACGTCAATGTTCAACCCACCCCCATAAATGTCGGTGGCTGGTGGCAGAACATACTTTCATGTTACTCATTTGGTTAGTGCCATCGACCATGTAGTGTTCCATAGTTTGAACGCAAATAACATACCATGCAAACATTTCCCTGGAGAGGTGAAGCAACCCTTGAACGATATCAACAGTCAACAATGTGATGAGATGTTTTGACGGGCGACGGCAAGGGTGAAAACCAATAATTTAAGTTTTTAAAGACTGCTATGCAGGCACGAATCTATGACATAGCAGCAGTGCCAGCACGGAAAGGATATTTCAAAGGAATCAAACGAGACTTATAAATTGGATGCTGAATTTACAGGTTAAGAGGATGATGGCATTAGAATCAGATATCAGCTTTCAAAAATGAAAGAAAGCGGACGTTAGATTGTTTTTCGAAGGCAATGAAAATTTGATTTGAATTCGAAACGATGTGTGCTTTTAAGCCTTTGCACTCGATTTCTTTTCAAAATTGTTGCGTTCAACTAGTAATTTTTTTAGCTAAATGAATTAAAGTAATATACAGTGGTAGAATTCAACGTATATTGATTTCATTTATTATTTATTATCTCGCACATTTATATTAGTAAATTCAAATTCACTGTCATTATCCTGACTGACTGCCACTAATGCATCCGAATCCACTTTGAGGGGGAAATATATGTGTTCAGTACACATATATTTCAATTTCTATTATACAAATAGAACAAATACCGTGTACGACTAACAAAACTTAACAAAATATTACTCTGTAAGATCTCGAATGCCACAATGTATTTTGCAGTTAATAACACTTTTGTCTACCGACATACATTAGTATTGCCTCCAGTGTGACATACGAGTTGCCAAGTAAATTAGTGTTGCCACCTCCAGTGTTAACTTTCAGAACAAGATTATTCAAAAAATAGTATTATTCAGGTGTAATACTTTTTTATACACCTCATGCATTATATTATTTTATATGCATTGAGGGATTATAGGAACTCCGTCCTTTTTAACAGCGTGATGCCTTACTGAGGATAAGCGTGTTTCATAAAAACACAGAAAACAAAAGAAAACAATATTGCATCGAAGGCTATAGTGTCAAGACAGTCGTCAAGTGTGTCAAATCAAATAATCGGTTATTTATTGTTTCATAAACCACGTATTGAACATTTATCGGAAACATGCTTGAAAAGGTTTCTCAAATTTCGAAGCCGTTAAAAAGTAACAGCTGTAAACTGGAGCGGATGTAAGAAGCGCACTGGGCCCGCTTATCGGATGTAGAGCAGCGCTGACTAACGCATCAGATATTCTGGAGCCCAGGAGCTTACCTGTCTCTTTTGTGCAGCAAAACTGTGTTCAGTTGTCAGACATCTGTGTATAGCGTTGGTCGATCAGTTTCGGCAGTATGCATCTTAGTTTACCTCGCTTGATACACTTTCGAAAATAATTAAAAATGGATAAAAATAGAAAAGGGTGAAAAAAGGAAAAGAAAATTCCATGAGAATAGATATAAAGAGAAACTTGGAGCAAAGAAAAATTTTAAAGTGATCATTAAGCCAACGCTAGTTTACTGCATTTTGAAGTTTGCTAGCACTTTCTCAGCGATTCATTTTTGTCTTATTTTTAAGAATTGCAACAGAGCAACACACGATTATTGAGTTTCAAGATTTCCATGGAAAGTAAGTGCAAAGAAGCAAAAAACATCATATAATGCCTTGCATTTACAATCACGAGGTGACAGCTGTAAAAAGCAATTTTTACTCTTACGGGGAAAAAATTAAAAAGGAGGATAATCAACAAGGATATAGATTGGAAGTTCTCGAAAAATTGGAGGTAGATGCCATCGAAAAAATTTACACGTTTGAGTAATATAATGTCACATATTTAGCGTTTGATGGATGTATGGAGGATGGAGTTTCTCGATGAAATCAGGACTACGGCAGAAAAAACTTCAGGAGGAGGGTTGACATGAGGCTATCTAGTGACCAACATCTGAAGTATTAACATGACCAGAGACGTCTGTGGAATGTTAGCCGGTGTGCTTAAAAGACACCGAAATTGGGGCTGATACTCTTAGTAACGAGTCGTATCGGAAGAGTGTTTCTTGGTCAAACCATAGAGGTGGGAGATAAGACTAGATGAAGTATTGGCATTCAATCGGCTAATAACGAACGCCGTAGGCGCTGGACTTGACTGGAGACGCCTGTTGATGAGCGCACCGTCGCCGGAGCTTTTGAAGGACTCGTGAGATGTGGACTGACGAGTCGTACCAGTTGATTGGTGGAGTCCACGTGCCTTGCGGAACGCGTCTATGGTAGCAGTATCTTTAATATTCCTATTATAATCTATGTTGTTTATAGGATCTTTGTAAGGGGAAAGATGATAGAGAAACTGCTTCATTAGAAGGCACGAGCTCCCGCACTGTTGCAAGAAGGGGTTCCGAGGTTTCAAACTATTCAAAATAAGGTACCCTATTAGTTATAGTACAAAACAAGAGCAATGAAAAACAACAAACAAACACACGGCTGAATATTTGGTTTGGTTTTGATAGTCAAATATTTTGTATAAATTTTAATCGCTGAGTCAGTGATTATTTGGCGCATTACTTCAGCATAATTTGGCTGATATGCAACCGGACAAGAGAAACCGTGAACACATACTACATTCTTTCTACTGCTGAAGAAACCATTGCCCTCAATTACTATATGCTGTCTCTCAATGAAAATAAAGTCTGAATAACATCTTTGGACAAAAGCTTCGAGCCAATAGTTCAAAATCCAAGGCTGTCAATTGCACAGCTCCTTAGGAAATATTACAGGAGAAACAGAATCATTTAAGAAGTTTTCAACGTCTAACGCAAGGATAGCAAATTGATTATGAGACTCTTATTATTTCACTCCTGCTGCAGAAAAAAAAAACACCAATTTAAAATTTGCTCTCCTTTGAAAGAAAAATCAGTCATGATATTCGATTCAAAACGAATTTTTTAATGAAAAATTTGGGCTTGAAAAGAATAACAAAACGTTTTGTTTTTTAAATGGAATTACATTTCTCTCTTTAAACGAGAACAAGTAAAAGTGCAAACAATTCATACAATACTCTGAATTTTTTCCGTTCCAGACATGTTATTGTTTTCCTTTTTGCAATCAAAAAACAGTACATTGAAAATGTAGCTTATACCATCGTATACAAAATACGCATACATACACATAACAAATGTACTAACACTGTTAACCTAAGAACCCATAAACGCTGTTGTCCTTGTGCATTTGAGTGGAAAGTTTTTCTCCATCAGATCCTTATCAAACTTAATATCGGAGGATTTTCATCAAATAAATGGCAATTAATTTGTTTTTTTGATTTTCACTCGACTGAAAACTGAATTTATTTGATTTTCAATTCAATTACGAATAAATCGCGATATCGTTTTCAGGTGTATATTTCAGGTGATTTGTGGAAAATGCTAGTGCAGACATGAATTGTCTACTGGTTGCTAGCCTGCAATTACAAAACATAATTATTTTTACAAATGCCAATCGATCGAATTTCCATACTGCAAAAATTTAAGTATAAACATATGCCTTGAATAAGCAGAATCAGGAACTTTAAACAGAATACAAGTATCCGCAAAATAATCCTTCAAAGGTTCCTGACAAAACGTGATACATTTTTATTCCGATCCGACAAACTCTCAACGGAAATCCATCTATTGAGCTGTGTGAAATACCAAGAAACAAGTATGGATCTTTGAAAGTTTCATATCTTCAACGCAGTTATAAATTCAATTTGAAATAGGATACGAGGAAACTGTAGAAAAATTTATTTACCATAAGGTTAGGAAAAATTGAACAAATCAGGGAAAAAACAAGAAGAAGTCTCCTATGTGAGCTTAAAGATTTTTCTTCTCATTTTTCATATGCTTATTGCCAACCAGGCAAGAATGGTCAAATTTGATATTATTGAAATTCAATCATAGAAAAATCTTTCTCATTCTCAAACGTTAAACAACAAGAAAAACACCTCTTCAACAATAAGATTTCGACATATATAAAACTCATCACAACAAAATAAGAGCCACTCATACATTCTTAACCCTCCGTCCATGTCGTGTTTTTTGGCACCTTCGGTCCATGTCGTGGGTCGTTTTTGCCCGTCGCGCTACTACACTCTCAATTATTTATGGAAAAATCTGAAAAAATTCCTGGTTAATCTTTAGACTCTACTTTTGAAGCCTGCAAAGGAAACTTTCCACTTTTTCCATATTTTATATTTTTTTTTATCAAATATCAAAAAAAATGTGAAGATTTTTTTTTTTTTCATTTAAATCCAGCGTGAGTAGAAATCATCGAAAAAAGGTTTCACTAGCGGTTATTAAAAGTAAAAAGGTTGCTCTTTGAGAAAAAAAATATTGGGAAATTGTAGCATTGAACCAGATACCCTATTCATCAACGGGAACATAGACGTATTTTTGGGAGGCTAGAACGAGGTATCGAAGAGAAAAACGCTCAATGTTGAGGGATTTTTTTTTTTTTATTTATTTATATTACGAAGTTGAAAATAACATTGAAAAATGAAGCGACAAAATGTTTCTTCATTTACATGCAATGTGAACATAGGTTGATTCGGTGGTTTTCGCATACCGGGACGCCGCATCGACCACAACATTGGTTTGTTTTTTTATCATCTTTACTCGTACACAAGGAACATCGTCGTCGTTTTTCTATTTTATTCGGATATTCGACGCTGGATTCGTCATTACCTAAAATATGATGAATGCTCTGTCTTAGAGATCTCGGAATATTTGGAATTTTGCATCGACGTTCCATATGCGGTCGAACTAATTGTAAAGATAATTTTTTGAGGAAATTCATTCGTGTTAGCTTCTCGTTTCGCTGAATTAAATTATAAATGACTAACGCGTTGATACCCGATTGATCGACCATGCCGAAAAATAGTCTCATGGGCCATCGGTTCGTTATTCGCGCTACGGTATAGCTCGATATCATTTTATCGAATGTATCGACACCACCCTTTGTGCTATTATAAAATTCAATAATTTCTGGTTTTCCCGATGTACCTGCAACGCCTCTTCTATGAAGACTCGAGACCAAAAGAACGACTTTGTTTCTTTTTGGAGTAAAAGAAACTAGAGTTAGTTTTTTACCAAGGTCGTACGCGTAACGGGAAGTACCGATCGCTACTGGCCTCACAAATGAAACTGGAATCTCGCGTTTATTTTTTCTTATGGTTCCGACGACGTCTAAGCCTCGCTCATTTTTCATCAAATTACAGGCTGTAATGGTGGTAAACCAATTATCAAAAGTGATGGTACGACCGGTATGCCAGATAGGCTCCGATAAAGCTCGAAGATAATATTCGCAAACTTTTTCGCCGCGATTACACGTTACTTTACCCGTATAAGGGAGGGCATTTATCATATAGAATGTTTTCGCGTCGTTCATACACACTATTTTCAAACCGTAACGCGCTGGCTTCGATTTTATGTACACTCTCGCCGAAAACTTTCCTCGAAAGCCCAATAATTGCTCATCGATGGTTACAGTATTTGAAAGACTATAATTAATTTCACATTGCTCGATAAACAAGTCCCATATTTCCCGAATTGGCGCTAGAGCATCTGCTTCACGTCTCTCGACGCGAGTGCTGCGATCGTTGAAACGTAGAATTGTTGAAATAAATTCGAATCGTTGCGCGCTCATTGTTGACACGAACAAACTCATACCATACTCCGTCGACCAAATTTCAGCGAGTAAAGATTTCCTCTGTGCCAAAACACCGGCGTAAAACAGAAGGCCGATGAACGCTCGTATCTCAATGACATCTACAGGACGAAACGCATATCTAGCGCGCGACTCCTCGGACATTGTTGGCAATTTCCTCTCTCGCTCTTCATTGGAATATTTAACGATTATATCCATAATGGAGTCCGTAAAAAAAAGATTCCATGACTCCAAAGGAGTGGTTACATTCATTGCTCCAGCTTTTGGAGTAGCGAAGTGCATTACCAAAGGTTCAGATCGTCGACCTCGGGTTTCCGGTGGCTTCTTTGACCACTTTGTCTTGTCTTTGCCGTAAAGATATTTCCGTCCACTTCTCTGTTCATTGATGGAATCTTCTTGCTCGGGCTCCGCTTCATCGGAATCATTATTGTCACTACCGTCGACACTGCTATACTCTTCACAAGAACCGACACTACTGCACTCCTCCTCGTCTAGGACATTATCAATTTCGTCGTCCGATGCTTCACCACCAAAATAATCGATTGGCACACGATTTCGGAGTGAATAAACCTCCTCCGCTCTTCTAACTCCTGTAGTACACTCTTGTCATTTTTACTTACGTCATCCATGTCGTGGGTCGAAAACGTCCCTTCTGATATTTGCACTGCTTGGCGTTTCGCGTATAACTGACTGCCACACCTGGGCCCGCGCGGTCACAGACCCTCAAACCTAAACTTTTTTTCAGTAACACTCAAATGGCGCCACCGTCGCCGGTGTCCGAGAAATTTCAGGTAGAAATTTTCGCCCGGACGAAAAAGACCCACGACATGGACGGAGGGTTAATTCAAGAACGTTATTTTCTGATTTGCGTTCTGACAAATAATTTTTATGACCACCGTTATTTTTTCAAAAGTTCTGTTAATGATAAGGCGATTTTCGTTGTTGCGGTATGCTTCAAAATATTTTTGTCCCTCACATCATTAGATGGCTAATTTTCTTTATTCTTTGTTATCATTTTGAAGAAGTTTGACGCAAGTCACGTCACTTCCACGGTTGCATTTAGAATTTTAACATGTAATTAACTCATTTAACTGTAACATTCCAAGGATTCAACATTTAAGACACTGTTATTTTGCTACCAGAGCCATATAAATATTGAAGGCTGGTCAATTGCATCGTACTTTGGCCTAGTAGTTAGGACATTCACGAAGAGCAATCGAATATCATTGGAACCGAAATCAGGAAACATGCGAGTATATACGAACGGATATGAATGAATAATCAATGCAAATTATCGAGAGAAATTGCTTGTATTACTGGAAGACCTAAATCTAGCATGCAACGCATTGTTGATAGGTTTGCAGAACGAAAAACAGTTGAAAACAACCGTCGGAGTACCCGTCCTCGTATGCTAAATGATCACAATAGGCGTGAAATCGTTCGAAAAGTCAGGGATAACCCAAAAACAAGCGCACCACGAATATCTTCTCAGCTTCTAGAAACTACAGGCGCTGATGTGTCGGTGGGCACCGTAAGGAATGTTTTGCGATCGGCTGGATACCATGGTCGTACAGTTAGGCGAAAATATTTCATTAGTGAAAATAATCGAAGGAAGCGCTTGGATTTCGCTAAAATGTACATAAATGAACGTAAGAATTAAGATAAGTAATTAATTCAGTAAGAAACGTAGAATTCTGGGAACGAGTGATCTTCACTGATGAAAGTAAATACAATATTTTTAACTTCGACGGAAAATGTATTGTGTGGAGAAAACCAAACACAGCGCTGCAAAAGGAAAATTTATATCTAACAGTGAAACATGGAGGAGGTTCAGCTTTAGTGTGGGGTGCATGAGTGCTTCTGGGGTTGGAAATTTAGTATTTATTGTAGACATCATGGACTACAAACACTATATTAATATCCTGATGGATAATTTGGGTCCGAGAGCGGAGAAATTTGGGATATTGAACAATTTCACCTTCGTGCAAGACAATGACTAAAAGCATACTGCAGAGAATACTTGGCTTTGGCTCTTATTAAAACACCTAACGTGTTGAAAATACTATAGAGTACTATATAGAATACTATAGAGCATCTGTGGGACGTTTTAGATAAGCGGATTCGAAAAAAGGAATGTCACAAGCAAGGCAGCTCTAAAATCAGCACTGGAAAAGTGGAACTTGATATCGGAGAATGTGATCAGGAATCAATGGAGACTTAAGGCAATAATTAAAACGAGAGGATATCCTAGCAAATATTGAATGTTAGTTGTAACACTTTTTTCCTTTTCTCTAATATAATTTGGTAGTTTTTACTATTCCATAGGAGCAATCATACGAAGACTTTTTGCGTGTGTGAAAGGGAGGATTTGCAGTTCGCATTTGCAGAATATTCGAAGTTTTTTTTCTTTTAATTGATTTTTGTTCGTGAGACTTAAGATGATCAGATCGTGCAATTAATTCCTGAAAAAAATTAAAACGTTTCGGTGGAATATTGATTTTTATTGAAAATATCTAGTCGTACGGTCACTTTTTCCACTCACTGTATGTCATACGCAATTTATTTCTAACAAAAACTCAGACAACATTTCCACTTCGCCAGTCCATTCATATTACGTGCAATTGAGGCCGTAAATAATAATCACACTCCGTAACAATATTTCTTTCTCATACCCACTTCCGCTAAAATTACACACAGTTAGCACAGTTAGTACACTGGTGGATAAAAAAATAAGGTCGCCTACTAAAACAGTTATGATGGCTGTGTTTAAAAAGAAATATAGTGGAAAGATTTTTCTTATTGATTATTGGATAATTCTTAATCAAAGAATACATTACGAAATCACCAAAGAAAATCAAGAAAATCGAAAAAGTTGAGAAAAATTATTTTTTTCGCTGATGTTTGACCTTCTTCTGTAAGAGGTAATGCCTCCTCTGGCTTTGATAGCACATTTCATTCTCCTATTCATGGATCTTTGCAACTTTTTGATGGTTGACTGCGATATGTTTTCCCATTCCTCTACCAAAGCAGCTTCCAGCTGTTGCAGGTTCTTTGGAGCCGGTTCCCGTTATCTTACTCGATGTTTTACCTCGTCCCGCAAGTATTCTATGGAATGAAGGTATGGAGTTCGTGTTAGCCAATCCAGTGGCAAAACCTCTATATCCATTTCTCGCAAGTAATCTCTAACGCAAATCGAAGTATGGGACGCGCATTATCGTGTATTTATTACGAAAGATCCTGAGCATGGCACTACATACTCTTCAAAAATGTCACTGATGTATGATTGAGCAGTCACAGTCCCTTTATCCTCAAAAACCAGCGCTGTACGAGCGGTTAAACTGATACCTCCCCAAAACAAAACTGAGCCACTTCCAAAACTCACTTTTTTGGATATGGCAGATTGAGCATATAGTTCTCCGGGTCTATGGTATACTTTTTTACGACCATAAGCATCATAAAGAGACAAAAGAGACTCATCAGAAAAGAGTACCTGCCCCAATGTGCCAAAGTCCAGTCACGGAGTTCGCGCGGCAATTTTAATCTTGCTATCTTATGACTCATAAGCTCATAAGTTATGAGCTGTGGTGAGCTTACGAGGTCCTGTCTCGGTTCGCTATGGTTTTAAATCACCTTCTTTAAGACGTCTTCGGGCTGATCTATCACTGAAAACAAAACATCGAACATAGCTGAGCAGATGTTTCAAATCTACGCCAGCACGATAACAATTTTTCTAAGACTTCCTGGCACTATAAATCGATCATCCCGTTCAGACGCCTTTCTCATCCGACACGATGTAGGTGTTCTGATGCAGCCACCAGTCTCCAAGTACCTTTTGTAGACGTACTGAACTGTTGAACGAATCACTCACATGTACGAGCAACATTTTACTGGCTCATACAAGTTTTTAATCATGTAACAATTCGAGCAATTTCCGTTTCGTAAAGATCCATATTTATCAGTAAATAAGAAGTGAAACTTCAACTACCGATATGAATTTGACGATAGTTTGAAAAAGCGGTAAAGAGCGACAGGGCTTTAAACATGAACCAATAAAACTGTGGGTACCTAGCAAAACTGATTATCTGACATTTAACACGATTTCACTTAAAAAATGTGTCAAATTACCCTCTGCAAAGAATGTTAATAAGCGTCCAGATATGTTTAACATAATTGGATTTTTGAAAAGTGCGTAATGAATAATTCATAAGAATAAGTATGGCCCAACTTTTTGTCCACCAGTTTAGTTCGGTCGAGCCGTCACGACGAAGTTTGGAACACCAAAAAAATAATGGGAATTTTTGCCTCCCATGCTGGTGTCTCGCGACGGAAAGAAGTCTGTAAGTTGTTAGAGATAAAACGGTAATCGAACGATTCGTTTTTCGCACATGACTGAGATATTATAAAAAAAACCGCTAATGTGGTCGACCAACCGCAAGAGGGGTGTCTGCGCTATGGACGTCGTTCCGATGTGGTGAACGTTCTTGATAAACGCATTCGGCGCACTCCTGTACATCAACAAAAGCGACTGGCAGCATAGGCATGAGGCATTTTGACATTTAGACAAGTTCTTTTTTACGTGAAGAGCTTAATTCCAGTATGTAAAAGCGATGCATTAGCTGCTTATGGACTCCTTAAAGGAAAGAAATGCATTTAACTTAATGTGCTGGACTCTTGAAACGATTTTGCGGTAAAAAAATATCGGGTTTGTATTTTATTCGTAGACGAAAAACTTTTTGTCTTTGAGGAGAAAATTAAAACAAAAAATTATCGGGAGTCTAGCCAGTCGAAAATGCCGGGAGTCTAGCTAATGACAAAAGCACTTTATTGGCGTCATAGTCTTTTAGGATGTATCTTATCATTGGGTTACTGATATTCGCTACGCTAAAACTGACGTAAAAACAAATTAACCAAACAACCCCTAAATGATTATTCACTGGACGAAAGTGGTGTTTTGACAAAATTCGGCATCGGTGCATAAAGACAAAATGAATGAAATGATGACTGTCTGAGGATGTTTTCCATTCCACCTCTTGAATTGAATGGACTTCTAGCAGCTCGGATTTTAATAGTCCAGACGACTGTGGAAAAAGCTTGAGGATAATGAAGGCTGCACGAGAATTGCCGCTTTGTACTGACCGTGAAGCAATCAACGCCTAGTCCAAAGGACTTCAAGCTTATAGAAATGCGATAGGCGATCGATTTCGATGATGCGTTTTTCAACTAAATATGAGTGTATCTCGTCTTTCATGTATAAACTTCAATAAATTCTATATTTTTGACCGTTAGCCTACACTATGTATGTACATTTTTGGCAACAGGAGTGCGAGGCATTCCTATGCTTTTATGCAGTTCAGAAGATGAATACGAATTGTTCAAAATGTGGCATGAAAAAGGTCCTTTTGGCCTTTAACTCACACCTATGAACGCGTTATTGAACTGTGCATATATAAACGCGTTCAAATATTTTTCATACAAAGTTAAGTTGGTTATTATGGAAGCAGCTTAAACAGTAAATTAAATCAAGTGTTAGTAAATGCAGAAGATGGCATAATACGCAATCCTTTCGATTTGAACAAAATCTTTATGAGAAATTGCTTTCTTACAATAATGCAATTCACCACTGACGTCAAAGCATTACTATCTACTACCCTCAACAACATCATACAAATGCCAAAGATAATTCTCGCATATGACATCGTTTTTCACTGGATAGTAACATTTTCCTCTGTTAATTATCTAGAAAAAATCTTCAAGGCTGACATTTCAAATGTAAATCATTATAATAATGTCAGTAAACAAACTAAATTCCTTTTTCCATAGATCAAAACAGCAACAGAACTGAAACACGAAGCAGAAAAGAAAGGAAGCGGAAAAACAGACCTGTTGCAACTGACACAATTACCCTGAAGCTTTACAATTTAACATTTTAATCCTAGAGCAAGGACAATCTAATCCTACCACACATACAAGAACATTTTGCAAAGGGATCTCCAACATTTTAATGCAAGCAATGAACACACCCATAAAAGTTATGGAGATGATTCTACTGGCTAAAGAGTTATAAAACTGACATAATTTGTTGCTATATGCATTAGTTGAAAGTATATCTGAGAGGATAGTTTACTTCTACCCTTCTGTTGGAGTTTCATTACTCTTTTGAAATTTAATTCCGTGAACAATGCGCTAACAAGTTCATATCAACTTCAGTTTCTGCATTGGTTTTGTTTGTGTTCAGTTGGTTTTGTTTCAGTTGTTCAGAACTTTCGTTTTCTTCGAAATGAAATGGAAATATTATCCTTTTGTTAATAATTGGAACAATAGATTTATGACTACTCCTCAGGACTTGCTAACAAATGTAGGTCGTGTTTTCAGTTCTAGTAAAGTTTAGTGTACGCAGTCTTAGCATTTGCAGCCTTATAACTAAAACAAATTTTTGCAATCTAACAGTATTCAATCAAAATCAATGAAATTTCATTTAGAAACACCCCTGGCAAAACTTCTGCGTAAAACGCAATAAAAATATAAATTTGCTAGTGCGTTTTTCTATCTCTGTCAGTGAAACGTCGCCTAAGAGTGTTAGCGCTATATGCTGTTACGCTGTTGTACTTCAGTTAATGCATCAACATTAAGTTGAGACCGTCTCTTACAAATTCACTCCTAAAACGTGATTCCCTCGATTGCAGCCTTATACTTAATCATAGCTGAACATATTAATTATCCTTGTCTTATATATCTTGTCATAACATTTATCCTTGTAATTTATCCAAAGGATATGTGCTGAAGTAAGAGGAACTTTGTAATTTTATAAAACACTAAAATATTCATTATTTTTACATTTTAAAATTTTTGTTAACTATTTTTCAGCCACTCAAAATACCGAAAAATTTTCTATTAAGGACCTACTCGAAATATTGCGTGTTAAACTTTCATTTTTCCGTAATCCGTTCGATATTCCTCAGCGGTTGTTTCGCTCAACGTAGAAATTTTACTTATATGCTAAGTCCTGTATAAAATTGAGGGATGTTTTCTGAAGTGGATAACAGAAATGCACTTGGTGAATTCAAATATAATCACGTTAGGTTAAATTACTGGACTGAAACAGCCTGGATTTGCAATTAACGTCATTTTTCATTAGCACGGCTTTCATTCTTAAAATGGTGAGGATTTCCATTTCATATTTCTTCCATCTCGTAATGGTGAAGCGTCTTCCTTTTGATTGGATAAACATTAGTTATAATGCATTCCGCTACTGCTGATCTAAGATTTCTGTCCTTTCCTTTTGCCCTCGCTGCGCTTAAATGTTGTCGCACCTTGGTGTTCATTGCTCTTCTTGTTTGTCCAATGCAAGCTTTCGATCCGGTATATAATAGATTTCTCGTGTGTTGAGGGATATTGTCCGTGTCCGTGTTGACCGTTGGTTGATGTTTTTCAACTTATTTTTGGTCCTTGATTCGATTATTCGTATGAACTCATAATGTTTTAGCCTTTAACTAACTGTCTTCTAGAGAGTCTTTTTAGCATTCGGGTTGTGTAGTGTTGAGCGTGCTCTGTTTTGTCGAGTCTTTCTGGTTTTGCTCGCAATTCTCTCGATCGTTGAGTGCTTCAGTCCATTCAACTATGCAATGTCGAGGATTAACTGCATTTCCTTCTCCATGGCTGGCGTATTTATAAGCAGGTCGTACATCCACGGCTCGGCCACAGATCGTACATCCTCTATTTTAACTTTTTGAGCGTGGGTCGATGGGTTCGGAAGTATTAGTTTTGCGTGTGTGTTGCCTTCGTTTAGATTACGAAACTGATGTCGACACTCGTTCTTCATAACAATGTGTCAAGGAAAACCAATTTTCCACCCTATTTTCCTCCACCGTGAAGTTCCATTATGCATTGTTGAGTTCCATCAGGTTTTGTTGCATATCTCCTTTCTTGACATAATCAACAGTATCATTCACATACCTGATTCTGCAGTTAATTAGTTGGCACTTTGCTTTAAGTCCTTCCTCCAGTCACATAATGAATGTTTCAATAAGATGTGGTGATAGCGGATTTCCCATAGCTCCTCCTCCTTTAGTTTTGTAGAATTTCCCTTTGGACGTGAAATAGATTTCCGTCACATGCAGCTTGGACAACTGATGATACTATCTCGAATTGTACAGTTTGAGAACCTGTCCTCGATTTTTTGAAGTGAAGATATTGTTGGTGATACTTCTACTGGCAGGGAAAGAGAGTCAAATGATACCATCTCCCCGTTTCCTGCCGGTGGGCGTATGTTAAAAGTTTTTTCCGTGGAATCTTTAGTGATATTGACGGATTTACTTTCTACCGGTCGAACCTGTGTGAATTCTTCCACTAGCTGTTTAGCTGGTTTTTGTGTTCGAGTGTTCACAGATGATAGAATTTCTCACAATTCGTTTCCCTCTTTGGGAATTTTTGGCCAAAATTTGATCCTTGCTAGGGTTAAGTTCGTATTGGATGTCTCAAAAAAAGCCGTTTGTGTCCCTACACAAAGATTTTATGTGCTAATAAATGTTTGTCCTACAGGAATTTGTGCATAGAAGAAGATTAAAACTTAAATCAACAACTCGTGCATCCTCCAATCCTTTAGTTACAGCATTAAGAAATTACAATTCACTATAACTTTCGCGTTTTCTTAACTATATCAGCACAGTCCAAGCTAATTAAAGGCAAGGTTCAAGTTATTTTTGTGCAGCATAACTTAATCTTAGTTATTCTAAGGAAACCTTCTTTAAGTTAATCTAAAGAAGGTTTATTGGTTGATTTTTTTTCGTAGCGTTACGTTTATACAAACATTTTAAATTTTACAATTCTGCTCAACTTTGTAGAATAAGGTTGTAATGAATGAAATTCAGATCTCCTGATCAAGATTCTCCTACTTTTGCAACCTACTAAAGATTAGTATTATTATTCCTGTACATGCTGCTCGTTCGATGCTTTATATGAAGAAAGTCCTGTTGTATTACTGGTTTTGATCTGGACAGAGCGGTGCAGACATTAAACATGAAAAGACCGCGGGACCAGACACCGTCCCAGAGGATGTGGTACAGTTTTTAAACCAAATTTATCATGACATGTTGCTCAGCACATTCAACGCCTGCCTGCACAAGGGTGGGTTCCAAAAATACTGGAAGGAGGCGATCTTCTGCCGATCAGCAGGGACAAGGGAGGTACGGAGCAACCATTTGTATATCCGCTGGGAAAGTACTCTAAAAGCTCATCACACAAAGACTCGAAGAGGACCTCCGAGCTGCTGGGGGTGTATGTCCTCAGCAGATTGAAGCCCATCATCACAACTGGAGGCGAAAAGTAAAATTATAACAATCAATATGAGGAATACTTTCATTTCTGCCAGTCGCGCCAAAATTCTCGATGTTCTGGAATATTTCAGAGTGCCGAAGTATCTGAAGCGGGTATTGAAGGATTACCTCAAAGACCGGACGCTCGTCTATGACACATTAGAATATCGGCTGAATGCAGGCGGATGCGGCAGAATGGATGAGCCATCAGGGGTGGCGCATGGGTCCATTCTTAGCCCGGACCTATGGAACGTCTCGTACGACTTTCAGGTTGCAGCTACCAGAGGAGCCGCGTCTGAACGGCTACTTGGATTTCGTAGAAGCACTAGTCGCTGGACGTCCTAACGAACAGGCACAACTCAAACAAGGCATGATATTGCTTCGAACGAGCGAGTGGATTTCTTTTAACGCCAAAAAAACCGTAACCAGCATACTGACCAAGAAGTGGATGTCTCGTGTTATTTTCGTTCAAATAGGAGAAAAGAATATCGATTTGAAAGAATCAATAAAAAAACTTTGGCTTGATGATTGACTCCAAGATGAACTTCTTTGATCAGCCCCAATCGTCAGCGGATAAAGCTGCGGCGGGAGCTTCGGCTCTCAGTCACCTTATAGACTGGGAGACCAACCTTAAGCAAAATCAGGCTGACACTGTTTGTAAAGACTTGTACCGAGAGCGTCTCGCTGAGGTAAATAGACAAAGCTCTCCGACACGGCGGTGCTAGTTATATCTAAGGTGGTTCTACTAGTGCTACTTGCTGAACACCTAAGGCAAGTCTACTTACGTTAGCGGTAGTCGGAGAGAGAAATTATTAGCCGAGCGGAAAGCAGATGAACCTTCGCGCGAGGTAAGTGTACCGCACAACTCATCAGCGACCTGGTGACCGTAATTTTACAGAAAGCATGATGAGACTGATTTCACCTGATGCAACTGTTCAGTAGGAACGGTTATTTTCAGTCGAATCTATATAAAATGAGAAGGTCACCGTCCCCTGTGTGCTTGTCCTACCCCGACACGACAGATGACGGTTGCCATGTATCCTCTTCGCATGTCGAAGATAAACCAGACTCCGTTTACACCTCTCCTAGAAAAAAGTATGCTTTTTCTAGAGAACATAACGGTAAAGATGAAGTCGTGATTTACCTTGATACCTGCCTCGAGAAGGCCTAAACCCACGGTCACTATGACAGGGTTGAAACAATGTGTCAACCACCACCTCTAGGATCTGAAATAAGTTTCAGTCCTAGGTTCCAATTTATTTAAAGGTTCCTGGATACCCGAACACAACTGGTGTGTGCCCAGTTCTACTCTCCGGCCTTCGAAACCACAACCAACAAGTTTCAGCCAAAAAAAGGCTCCTCAACCATGTAGGGGGATGACAGTAACCTGTCATGGGCTCCCCCTAACCCGTGATAACGGTAAAGATGTTGACATGTAAAGAAATTGGAAGTGTATGTCACACGACGTGCGGACGTTCTTCTTTTAAAGGAGAATATCACGGATCGTCTGGCGACACTGAGGGAAGCGGGTTTCTTGACAACAATCCCTTTCATTCCTATACATCCCTGCCGGAAGAGAAATTTTTCACTATCCTGATGGCGCTGCTAGGCGAGAGTAATTAAGCCTAGTCCGAAGTACGGTGGCAAACAATTCAAGACTAGGTTCCCGATGTTAGGGTTAGTTAGTTGGAGATCCGGTAGGTATATGGATTCCGACATAAAATTTTTTATTATTATTCTTATTAGTTATTTAGTTGTATTTGCAAAACTTAGTAAAAAACTTATTTTACTTAGCCCACGATTCGATCTGAATTTTTTCGAAATTATTCTATTTTTAAAGTGAAACAAAGAGTCCATTCTTGTTTTTTAATATCATCTTTAAATTTCGCAATTTATCATTCTATAGGATTTTTCCATGAAGGCTGGTTGATGTCGACATGGAACTAAACTATGTGTGAAATATTAACGAAATTCTTTTGTTTTTTAACATCTTCAAAATTTACCCGATGATTTCTCATTGTGCGACGGACTCAACTGGTCCATTTTTCAATAACTCTGCCATATAAATTCGCTTAATTAAATTGACTCTAAAGGGCATTGCTCGTTTGCAGCCTATTAGCAAAGGCTTGTGACTTCAGGAATCTCCAAAAGAAAAAGTCTAGAGGAGTCAAACTACTAGAGATAACCATACTTTCACGTAGTTCAAACAGAATGTCAATCATGACGTCCGACCACATGTCTCGAACCTCAAAAATAATAAACGTAGTTCTGATATAGTTCTGTAGCGATTGCCGTTGACTGCTATGTCCTTACAAACAAATTTTTCGAAAAAGAATGGTCTAATGACGCCGGCGTTGCATTTTGTATTATCACCTATAATTTTTTTAATTTTTGAAATTATACTAAAAATGATTTTCGGCCAAAATTTGGACCACTGTCTCAAGTTATCCTGCACAATTGAACAAGACTAGCTGTTTATTTGTTGAGCCGGGCGCCTGGAATTTGGCTACCAAAAGGTTTAAGGCTACCATTTTAGCATAAATTTGCTCAATCGTGGCCGAAAAAGGCTGCCAACATCGACTCGTTTCAATTGAAAAGCCTCATAGGTTGGTTTTAAGGAAGCAAATAAATACTAATTATCCTGTAAAATGTATTTGCTAATATAGCTGACATAATTACCTAAATTTCTATAAAATTTTTGGTCTTCCCTTTCTCTTTTTATTGTTATTTTGAAGTGGATTATTGCCATGGTAACGTTAGAAAGGAAAAGACGAATTTGATTAGTTAGAATATTTGCCCAGGATCGTACTCATGAAGTGTTGTTCTGTTGTCCTGATTCATGAAAACCCAAGTCCACTATTTCCGAAAGAATACAAACAAACGTAATCGCAATATATGTAAACCCCCTTTTGCGCAAACATGGATACAAGCACATATTCCCTTTTTGATTCAAATCGATTACAAAATTAAGTCCCGGCAAAAAAACCATCACACTTAAGAAAAAATGTATATTTAATCTCAGTAATAGCCTTTTAAATCAGGACTGATTTAAAACACATTTATCTTTGACACTTTGGACGAAAAATTTTACTCCACTCCGATGATTTCCAATCGAAATTAATCATTTTTCAAAAAGTTTCAATTGCAATTTCATCCAATATGTTGGTCGAAACAAAGAGTATCTAATTTGTGGCCAACGATATGGAAACTCAATCGAAACTTTGAGATACACTTGTGAGATTTAATGGTGCAGCAATATTGTTGAATAGATGATTGCTATGATTAATCTCCCAATGACCTAGTTTATTGGTTGGATCATATCGACGCCTATCGTATAGGCGTCCATGATTTACATCCTTCACGATACGAACTTTGCTGGAGCTTTGCAAAGTAGAAACAACACTGAAAACATCCTTTTCAATACTCAGCGGAAGGAGTGCTCATTTCATTTATATGCAAGTAACGTACGAGTAGTGATTTCTTTCGAATTTTCTTCTAGGACGCAAGGTATTAAATTAATCACGTCTTTGCATTCGCAGGGAATCGAAATATTAGTGTTTCATTTGTATATACATCGCACTCCTTAAGTTTTCTCAAAAGTTTTCCAACGAAGAATATTACGGAGAATATGCGGATATTCCACTCAATGAAATGAAATAACGCAAAACAAAGTCCTGTAGAATATAAAATCGATGAAAGATATTTCCATGGACAAAAAAGTGTTTGAAGCGTAAGCCGTAAGTACTTAACGCCTAAGGGGAAAGTCAACCCTTGGTATGATTCAATTGGGGAGACATCAAAGGTGCCTTTAATATAACGAAAGCAAATAAATGAAAACAGTGTGAAAACTGACGCTTACTTTATTACCGATTACAAACTGCTCCTTTTAGATTAACTTTTCTTGTTTTGTCAAACTGACTTCTGCAACTGAAAGTTGAAACGGGGACAAATGCTTTTCCACGAAAAACGTCCTTTGTCAAGTAAAAACATAATCGGCAAAGAAAGTTGATGACTTTTAATTTCAGTTTTGATATTTTTGCCATGTTGTGGCTGTATACGAAGTTGAGTTATAGCAAAACCTATTTTTCGGACAGCACCCTCTACAATATCCTTTCCAGTTCGGAGTTTCGAATTTCAGATTTGGGTTATTTAATCTACCGACGAATTTTCAGTTTACACATTTTCCTGGAAAATGTATTTTCGTTAGTGGTTGAACAATGAAAGATTTATTTCTAAATCAGATGATAGTCAGTGTTATGTTAAATACAACCAAGGAAGGTGAAACTCTTTAGAGCTTAATCCTTTACAAGTTCAAAAGAGATTTTCGGGTTGACTTACTGAATTTACCCGGAGTCGTTTGCAGGAAAGTTCTCTCATTTCAATTGAAACAAAAAAATTAAAACTGAAATCCTTCATTGTAAAGGTTTTCGGACGAAAGAGTCCTCAGGGTTTGTGAATATATTTATCTCTACTCTCTTAAATAAGTTTAATTAGGAGCCTAACGGAGATTTTAACGTATTAAGAAGAACACATGTTCAATGCTCTGTTTTTAATGTTTCCTTTTATTTTCGCATGTAGTACAATGGAAAATTCGATTACCTGAATCTCATTTGTAAGGATACGCGATTATTCGGATTGTCAACAATGATCAAATGACTTTGCAGGTAACAACTTTGTAGTTTAATCCGAGCAAGCGCCGATATCTCAATTATCCGTTCGCGTCCAAAGCTTTTAGTTACTGCTTTAGACAGTTGCAATCATAATTCTGCTGCGTCTGGTCACGTCTCTACTTTAAAATGTCAAAGCGTAAGAGAGTGGCATTATTGCATAAAGAGAAAATAAATATCGATTTACAAGATGTGTCTCACAAGTTCCCGGACTGGTCAAGAATAAAGAAAACTATGAATGATTCCGGCAAAACGGATTTATTTTATTCAAAGTAGTTCCTTTCGGCCTCTCTACACCGCTTTGCACGGTCTATAAGCGTGTCAAAAGATTTATTTAAGTCGTTCTTTGATATCATATTTAGAATTTCGGTCATCGACTTGGAAATCTGCAATGCTCGCAAAACGCTTTCCTTTCATGGCTTAATGTAATTTTCCGAACAGAAAAAAGTCACATAGTGCCAAATCAGGCGAATACGGTGAGCGATTGATGTAAAGAATGCAATTTTTTATCATATTTCAGGTAACAAGCGTTGAACGATGAGCCGGCGCATTATCATGTTACCAACGCTACGCTCACATTCACGATTTTCTCGCCAAACAGGACGTATTCGTGAAAGCAACCGCTTCATAGCACCAAGTAAACACACAGCATTAACCGTTTGGCGTAGTGGAATGAACTGTTTGTAGAGAATCCCTTTTGAATCGTAAGATAAATCAACATTGATTTGACTTTTGACTTACCCAAACCGATTTTGTGTGTTCAGGGTCATCCGGTTGTCGCCATTCGGCACGTTGTTGCTTGGTTTCGGGATTATATTAATAAAACTACGTCTCGTCACCCGTTACAATGGATTTTCGGTAGTTTGGATCCATTTTGTCTTCCTTAATCAAATTTTTGCAATGTTAAATGCGAAGCAATTTTTGAACATCGGTCAGTTCGTGAGGATCGTGCACAAATCTTTCTGAGGCCAAGTGCTCAACACTCATTTCGGGCACAACTGAGCTTGGACCGCCAGGACGTTCGTCATCACCCAGCACCTTAAAACTTTTAAACCACTCGAGGATAGAGGTACGGGTTAAAAACTCCAAGACCCCCATGCTGGGGCTCCGTATAACATTATAGGCTATATAACAGTTTTGATCAACAAAATTTTGTTTTTATGACTTAATACAGATTTCCGGTTCGGGGTAGAATTATCGAATGATGTTCGAAATCTTCACACGGATGGAATCGATGTAGTCCCTGGATGTTAACTATTTATCCAGGACAAGGCCTAAATATGTGATATTATGGAACCATGGAATTGCCTTGCCTAAAAAGTTGAAGCATCAATCAGGTATTTGTTGACACTTTTTTCTTAGTGAAGTACTTCGCTTTGGTTTTATCAATATTTATGTTGGTCTTCCATCGATGAAAGAATTTTACTTTCTCTAACATTTTCTCGAGAATTCCAATGCTCTCACCCGGATCCGATAATGTTGCATATACTCAGGTATCGTTAGTAAAAGTGGCTATCGAGCTGCTGGTTAGCGCTGGCATGTCTGCTGTGAAAATGTTAAATAAAGTTGGGCTAAGACACGAACCTTGAGGAACTCTAGCTGGTACCCTGTAGCGATTAGGTACGGACTCACGTATTTTTACGTGGAATGTTCTATCGTTAACAAAGCAATCAATCAGATTGCTTTGACCTCAGGGCCAAATAGTATTTAAGGCTTTTTCAATATCTAACATACCCATACCAACACGGAGTTTGTATCTAAGTGCTGATTTTATTTCACCCAGTATACGACAAAGTTGAAGGTCTGGTGAATAGTTATTCCGAAAGCCAAATTGAAAATTCGGGAAGATATTCTTAATTTCTGCAAAGTCCGCTAATCGGCTCAGGATCAGCTTTTTAATAAATTTTCCGAGAACCGGTAACAAGTAAGGGTCTCTGTCTGATTTGAAGAGGAATTTCTACTGTACTGTACCATGCTACTGGAAAATAATACAGGTTGAAGCAAACATTGAATAAATGGCATATACACTTGTTTTGTTGGTAAATTTTTCAACACTTTGTTGGAAATTCGATCAAACCCTGGATTAATGTTCGAATTAACAGAATTAATATTCGCTCTTTGTTTAAAATTCATTTTTTGACCGATGAAAGTACTGTCACTAAGAGCGCAATAACTTGGGTTCTTTTCATCCAAATGTCATGAAAATTTGATACAAGGTCTATGATGGATGTTAGATGAAATGCTAAAAGATCTAAAAGATGCCACCACCAGTTTTCTTGATTCTTAACAACTCCGGGAACTTTTGACACAGACCTTGTATAAAAAAAAATCGAGAAACCGGTCGTAAGTTAGCTGAGAAGTATGGTGTAGGTAATTACAGGATAAGTGATATTAGGAAAAATACCGATTAAATTTGTAATGCACTTGCAAATAAGATATTGAAGGCAGAAGTAAACATCGAGAAGTGATGAAGAAACCGAAAAATTAGCATTATTGCTACTAAAAAATGGGGCGTGATGAGCCGTTTGTGGCAAGTAACGGATGATTGTACAGATTTTAATTTCATCATGGAATTCGCGAATCAGAAATACAAGGTGGAAAATTGTATACATATCTATGTATATAAATGTTTATATATATAACATATATATAAATATATGACCATTTTGTTGGGTGTTCACGCCTTTATTTTGACGTTAGTAACGGTTAGACGACCAGTATGTAGTGCATCTTGCACATTGAAATTTTCAGAACGAAAGCGAGTAAACCAGTTGAGTAAGGCAGGTTTCACCATAAAATTCACGCAATTTCTTTCGAGCTTTGCACCGCATATTTTCCTTTTCGGAAGAAAACCAATAAAATGTGCCGATCATGCTTTCTTTGATTGTTCATTTTCAAGTTTATTTCTAACCAAGTTGTTTTGTACTAATGACGCTGAGTTTTTGATTGAAGATAGTCTAAAGTCTAATTTTAAAAATAGGATATAATAATTTAACCCTTTCGCTACGGCAGTGTGCTCCGTCAGAGTGACATCGGTGAACGGGACGACATACCACCGGAGTAACGTCACTATACGGAGCAATACGCCGAAACATGTGTATCGCGCTTCGGTAAACTGTGTTCGAACTTACATCGTTAGGTGAATCTTCGTCTTTCTCTTGATCATACGATTCTTTAAGTGTTATCAAAAGCACTTGGAGATATTTCAATTGTTAACGATAAAAATGATAATTTTATAAATTAAAAACTAAATTTTACACCGTACACACTCGTACACAAAGATCGTCGCGTGGATGTCGTCTATGGACGCCGCTCGTACACACAGATCGTCGTGCGGATGTCGTCTATAGGCGACGCCCGTAGAGAAACGGTTTAGCCATGCAATAACTACTACACGAAATATACAGTTAATGTCATCTATGAGAAAAAAACGACATGAATTATCAAACAACCTAATATAATCACAAAAAACTAAATGTCCACATATGTAGCTGGGCAAGAAGAGGTTAAAAGAAATCAAATCTTAATTTAACTTTACCTCTGGTTATAATAAATTGTTAAGGATTCGAACTTTTTTCTACCAATCACAAGCCTCTTACCTGCAAATAAAAGAAAGAAATTGATAAATTTTCGATTTACAATGAAAATAAAGGTATATTATTAGCAAAATTGAAGCAAAGTAAACATTTGTTCATGGTTTATGAGCGTTTTTGTTTTGCCACACGGTGATATAAAAACGCTTATAAACTACGATTGTGGTTCGTTTTGCGATTGTGTTTTTGCCCCATCTTTAATTATTCCAAGAACAACAAAGCGTGCTCAATAATTTGTTTATATAAGCCTTTTTGTAACCCTGCGACCGGTAGACCAGTCGTTACAAAAAAAGGATGCATTCTTTTCTTAATTCATAAAAATCTTGCAAGTGCCTAACCAAGGTTTTTTTTCTTGGAAATTCTACTATAAAAACTTTTCTTGTTAATGAATTTTTTCTAATTCTTTTCGTCTCAATAAAACTTCGATAGGGATTTTCATCGTTTTGCCTATTCACCCAAGGAAAATTATGAATTACGAAAACAATTCATAACTCCATCCTTTTTTCTGGGAATTAGATACTCGTTTCGGAAAAGTACTAAAGTACAGATACAATGCAACATCAGTATAAGATTCATTTTGAAATATTGGAAAGGTGAAATATGTAAATTTTATTAATGGAAAATTACATTTGTTATTGTTTTGCTTACAAAACATTTTATGCGCCACTAAAGATCTACGATTGTGGAAAAATTTATATCAGTTTATTCAATTCTTCAGGGTGAAATACTTTAAGTTCCTTGTGACGCATCTAAAACGAGTATTGATTTTCTGTTGATGGCTCATGAACATAATATGACATGAGGGTTTAATAGAGTTGCAATACAATTATAAAATATCTTTGAGTAATTGGGGGGAGGGGCGATTTAAATAGTAGCAATTATTTTCCACATACGAAGCAGAGAAATCAAAGGGGAGATAACAAAGCCAGTAATTCAGTGTTTGTCAGAATGTTGTCGGTAAAGCCTTCCTAACGATACAAATATAGGGATTTGTTGCGAATATTATAGACGCGAAATCAGTAGTAGACGTCTAAAAACGCCGGTATCACTCAGTATTAGTAATTAGTTAATAAAAAAATCGGCATTTCGCAACTGAAAGAAATTTTTGGCTGTGATTCAGGGCGGAAGATGAGTTGCTCTCAATTCGCCCCTACTTGACAAAACATGAAAAAAGTTCATAGAATAATTTTGGAGGAAGTGTTTTTAAGGATAACAAGAAGTCTTCAGTTTGTTCACTTAAACTTTCGCGATGAAACTAGTTCATTCTGATTTTTGCTTTGTCGAAGTCCCATACTACATTGATGTTCGATATAGAGTGTCAGACAAAGTACTTACCTCATAAGTGAAAGGTTAGAAATAAATACTATAAAATTTTTGAGCAATATTAGCTTTTACTCCATTGATGTTAAATTTAATTTGAAATTTCACGTTAGTAATTAAAACTAAGTGAAAATGTTAAAAGATTTATTGGAAAACTATTGAATTCCAGGGGACAAAATTGTGGGTGCACTTAAATAGTTTTCAGATATTTGTTTTAAATACATAGTTATGGATCAATTAATATTCTGTAGGATACGGTTTGTAACGAATGATCTCTTGTAATCGATATTGAATAGAAGACACAAACTTTCGCGCAACGTATGAGTCCATTTTCGCCAATTCTTCGAGTATTACTTACTTCATTTTGGTTATTCACAGATATTTAAATTTAACTATGATGGTTCCAGTAATTCCAATTTCCCTACTCCATTTAAAGTCACACAATTCCATATCATTACTCCTCCACCACTTTGTTTTGTTTTATCACTCGTTCTGTGACTCTCGTCCAGTGCAAACGTACATCCAAGTGTTTCCGGTGTGATTTCGAATCGGAATTAATCCACATCAATCTAGTTTTTATTTATTCAATTTTTCAAGTAGTGACTCTATAAACTAACTGGAAAGTACATATACGAAGTGAGTGAATTCCCATTTGAATCTCCCATTCCTGTCCCGAGCAGGAAAAGACCCCGGGACTCTTCGCTGGCAGAAGGCTTCCTGAGGGATCAATACAAGATGCCACGAAATTCATCAAGCGCTGCGAACTCTTACAGATTCCAGCCACTAGCTGGAGTGGAGCGACGACAAGGTTCAACAACCCAGCACTAACGATCAAACCAAGGTGAGAGTTCCCCCAGAATAGTATGGATACCTTTATAAAAGAATTAAAAATGGAAAATTATTTCATAAAAATTATGTCGATTGGTTTAAAGCTATTCCTGACCAATCTTGACGACTACAATAAAGTAGAAAATCACCTGAAGGCCAGAAAGGTAAATTTTTTCACCCACCAACGGCTAGATCTTCGTCCGGTAAAAATGATTTTATCAGGGTTGCATGACATGTCGTGCGAAGAACCCAAAAAGCTCCTCAAAGCAGAACATAACTTATGTCCATTGGACATCAAAAAGTTCACCTCTAAGTTGGGAGAACGAGATAACTCTTACTTCCTCCTTTACATGCAAAAAGGAACAAAAATGGCTGAACTCAAAAAGATCAAAGCCATCATGCACACAATCGTGAGATGGAACTATACTCTAGCAAAGGCCCCACCCAATGCCGAAATTGTCAAATGTATGGGCACGGATCTAGTCATTGTCACCTGCCCACAAGATGCTCCATATGTGGTGGACACCACTACTCAAAGTGTACCTTCACGGACAAAGAGAGAAGTAAGATAATTTGCTGCAATTGCAAAGGTGATCACTTTGCCAACGACCCTGAATGTCGGAGCAGGAAAGAATATCTCCTAATCAAGGCCAAGCGTAACAACAGAGGAAAAAATCAGAAACCAACTCGCGAATTTCCCGAATCGACCACCTCAGATTTCAACCTTGCAGGTAGATTTCCCTGCAGTTCCCAATCCCCCAACCTATTCAAAAACAATGTACACACCAACACCGACAACAAATACAACCACCTACAGAGGAAACGCTTCTCCTCAGCTAAGTTACAGCATGGCAATAAGAAGCAGCCCAACTGTTCCTAATTCAACTAATGAAAATTTGTTCTCACCAAGCGAGCTTCTCCAAATCGCTCAGGAGATCATCAAAAACTTGGCAAGCTGCAAAAGCCAGCAGGATCAGCTTAATGCCATCATAAATATATCAATTAAGTTTCTGTATGGCCAAGCGGCTTAAAGTGCTAACTTGGAATGCACAAAGCCTCAAAAATCAGTTTATTGAACCATTCGATTTTGCGCTCAGACATCGATGTCTTCATAACAACAAAAACACGGTTGAGATCGCACAACAAAATTAAGCACAACATTGGCGGGGGCGTGGCAATAGCCGTTAACAAATCCATCCCGTATTCCCCTCTCCCATCCTTCTATTCCTGGTCCATAGAAAACATTGGGATAATGTTAGCTGAATCCAACATTGAGCTTTACGGTGTATACTTTCCTGGAACGAAACTCTCTAAGGAAAAAATCACTAATCTGAGAAACGATCTAGTGCGTTTCTGTAGGGCGCATAACAAATTCCTACTTTGTGGTGACTTGAACGCTCGGCACACTCATTGGAATTGCACACGCAACAACCAAGCGGGCAAAGTATTTCACAACACCTTGATTATTCACCACCCTCCAGAACCGACCTTCTATTCCCCTCAAGGTATCGGATCTACTCTCGACTTTGCCTTAGGAGATGTAAACGTCTGCCCCTCAAAACCCACTGTATTACAAGCGCTTTCTTCTCCCCATCTTGTTATGATGTTCTCATTAGAAGCAGCAACAAATTCGTCTCATATGTCGAAACGGTTCCATTGCTTCAAAAAAGCTAACTGGCGCATGTTCTATACAATCATAAACGACCAAACTTCTTTAGCTTTAGCACCAAAATATAGCAGAAAAGTTCACGCAATTGAACTCGATGAGGAAGCTTACAAGCTGATCCGAGCACGTAATTCTCTACGGCGCCAGTGGCAGAGAAATCGCGACGCCTCCTTGAAAACTGGTGTAAACTCTTTAACGAGAGCTATCAAGCTCCTCCGAAACCACCGCTGGAATAACCTACTCACCAACCTTGACTTCAATGCACGAAAAATCTGGAAGTTGACTAAAATTTTAAAACGTAAACATCATGATCTTCCATATGCTCTGAACGAAGAAAATGGTAACCAGATACATTCTAACGAAGGGAAAGCAGAGTTACTTGCTAATAAGTTCCAGGAACACCACAAAATCTCCCATAAAATGAGCAACAACATGGCAGAAGTGATAGTAGCTAAGTCACTAGTATCCGTCGAAAACACCGCCATTTTACCTCCCGGTACATTTAATCGAGCAAATAAAGAGGCTAAAGAACAGTAAAGCCCCTGGAATTGACGGAATACCCAATAGTTCTAATTTCCCACATCTTCAACGCCTGCCTGAAAATGTCATACTTCCCAAGCTGCTGGAAACACGCTAGCATAATACCAATCCTAAAGCCTGGTAAAGACCCGCATGACCCTAACAACTACTGGCCAATAAGCTTACTGCCGGCGCTTGGCAAGCTATTCGAGAAACTTATCTTGAAAAGGTTGACGGATTACATCGACAACAATAACATCTTCTCTCACTTCCAGTTTGGCTTCAGACATGGATATTCCACAGAACACCAACCGCTACGTGTCTCCAAAGACATAAAAGCAGCGCTAACTAGAAAACACTTGTTGGCCTACTGACCATTGACACTGAAAAGGCGTTCGATACCATGTGGCATAATGGCTTAGCTCATAAACTTAAAGAATGTAGTACTCCTCCTTCCCTGCTGAAATAGCATAATACCAATCCTAAAGCCTGGTAAAGACCCGCATGACCCTAACAACTACTGGCCAATAAGCTTACTGCCGGCGCTTGGCAAGCTATTCGAGAAACTTATCTTGAAAAGGTTGACAGATTACATCGACAACAATAACATCTTCTCTCACTTCCAGTTTGGCTTCAGACATGGATATTCCACAGAACAGCAACTGCTACGTGTCTCCAAAGACATAAAAGCAGCGCTAACTAGAAAACACTTGTTGGCCTACTGACCATTGACATTGAAAAGGCGTTCGATACCATGTGGCATAATGGCTTAACTCATAAACTTAAAGAGTGTAGTACTCCTCCTTCCCTGCTGAAATTAATCGCATCCTTCTTGAGTTACAGAACATACCACATGAAATTTCGAGGTGCAACCTCCGCTCCCAAAACCGCCCCTGCTGGTGTTCCACAAGGCTCTTGTCTGAGTCCGACACTTTACAATATATACACGTCTGACATTCCTACAAGTCAAAATTGCAAATTAGTGACTTTTGTGGACGACATTTGTCTCTACACGTCTGGCAACAATCCTAACCAGATCATCTCCAATCTAGAAGAAATGCTAGAAAAAAATTCCCAATTCTTCTACAGGTGGAAAATCAAAATCAATGTCAACAAGACCGCAGCAATATATTTCAGTAGAAAACGCAAGCCCACCATGCTGCCAAACTTTTCAGGCCAAATGATTCCTTGGTCCAAAGAACTGACTTATTTGGGTCTTAAACTAGATCGGATACTTACATTTAAAAACCACATCGAGCACATCAGTTCTAAGGCATTCAAGTCGGTTCTGTCCCTATATTCATTGCTCAATCGAAAGTCGCACATGAGTTTGCGTTATAAAATCCTCATCCTCAAAATAAGCATACAAAACCTGAATGAGGTTGTCAGTCACTAGTTTTAGAGACATTTCGTAATGTGCCCACAATTTTCTTCCATGGAATTTAGCTAGGTACTTTGGTTCCATTAAAATTTAGTTATTATTAATTTAATAACAAATATACTATAGACTAATATCTTAAAAAAAGTTATCAGGATTTCGGTTCATTTTTCACAAAGTTTTAATTCGAGATAACCCCATACAAAAAAGTCCATACGAGTTAAATCAGGACTGCGTGCTTCTCCAGGAATGTTGCAGAATCGTGAGTACCGCCGATTCACCGTTTAAGACTCTTATTCTCAAAAAACTCTTGCGTGCACAGCGCATGTCTCCACTCGAGAAATGCTCCATAGCAGCCGAATTTCCAAGAGCCAGGCTGCGTACTCACATACCCTCTCTCTTCATTGGTTGGATACGTTTATGCGGTCAGTTATCAACGTGGGGTTAGATTTACCCCATAGAAATATTGTTTCTGTTCTGTGCATGTATTGTATTGTTTTCATTTATCCAACCTCCAGCTAATGTAAAATTCAATACATTTGGTTGTGTTTAAGTGGTTGTACCTATGTGAAGGCTAAAAAACAAGCCTTTTTTCAGAATTTTTTTTCAAGGATTTTGAAATTTACAAAAGACGTTCCGCGGCCGGAAAAGTTTCTCAGCCCCATCTGCATCTGGAACAATGAAAAAAAATTTTTCATAACCTCCATGAGTTTTGTTAGTGAAGTACACAAGATAATAGTTTAATATCGATTGTATGCTAAAAGGCCGCCTCTCGCCTCTTTTACAAAGTCGGAAATTGAGCGCTCAGCAGCCTTTATTCGCTCGGCGTCTGTTTCTAAGCCGAAATTGTAAAACTTGGGTCCTGCAGTCAATCCTAATGATTCGTAGATGGGGAGAAGGCCTGACAGTCCATCATTAAATAAGATAACTGCGATATCCGTCGCAAAATCGAGCACCACACGGACCACACGACTGCATTGAACGATTTACTATAGTACTTTAACCTCAAATGCAGCGTGTAGTCGATCGAGTAAACAGAAGCTCTCCTAGCGTCGTTTACGAAAGAACGTGCCCTATGCAGTGTATATTAATTAATATATAGTATAAAGCGAGAAAATTTTACGTTTTTCGAGCATTGGAGTTGCTTCAGAAAATTGATTCTCAAAAATTTTCTGAATTATATTAGTATTTAGACATTTTTGATTTCAATTCTAGAGATGTGTTAGCATACTTTTAGCAAATAAAAAAAAACCGAAAAAAAAATTCACATAGGTATAATCCCTTAACATAAAATTTGACGCATTTTAAAAGGTTTAGGGTTAGAACAACCCCACGATGAGTGCCGAAGGTTAAGCAAATATAAACGTTCTTATAATACATCCAGTATATGATATTTAAAAATACGAGGTTCTCAGTGCAACAACAGCGTGCAATCATTCGTTTACTCCATTCGATCGATTCACATTCATCGCCAGTTGAGCATGTGCGGCATGTAATGGAATATGTCTAATGTTCGTAGGTGTGACGATTCAGCGAAAGCAGAACTTCATATGATAAAACTCCAAAGATAATCACGGCCTCGCACTAGCGAGTTTGACGACATCATCAAGCGAACGAAGAAAATTGTTTTGAAGAATCACCCAAGGACATGTTCCACCACCTCCGAAATTGGCGCTTCCGTGGGATGTATGCAGAAAATTCTGCATGAGGCCAGTCAGACGGCTGTCGTGAAGCTAACGGAAAACATAAGACCACACGAGTGGCATGTGCCAGTGGATGATCCATAAACGTCATTTTTTCGATCCTGAAACGAAGCACCAATCGGCTGAATGTAAGCACACAGAGTTCCCGAATAAATTTCCGATAAACGTCAGTGCTGAAAATATGATGGTGGCAATGTTCTGGCGCAGTGATGACTTCATGCTTATTCCTTATTCATACCGAGATATTTTCTCGATAAATGAGAAATTTCTTACAGCATTGCGTGAAGAGTGACTAGAAAACGCTGCACGCGTGCTCATTTATCAAGAAAAATCACCAGTACTTATGGCCAACAAAGCGATGCACTTTGTTGGCAACAAATTTGAAATTGTCCTTTATGCTCCTACTCACACGACCTGAGCACTGCTAGCGGCTTTTTGCGTTTTTCCAAAGACGAAAGATCTATTTCGCGATCGGCCATACACTAGCCGTGCTGAAGTTACATCTTACGCAGTTTTAAAAGTAGAGTTTAAAATGTAGTTTTAAAAGTCGGTTTTTTCAAATGGATTTCCTTTGAACTATAAATTCTTCCATAAATGAAAATACATGATAAAACACGTAAACAGAATGAGTATGTCAACAGTGATTTCAGCGCTGTCGGAATGGAGAATGACAGATTGAAGATCAGTCAAGGCCGAAATATAATATTGCGAGAATGCGATACGAGAGCGCGACGAGAGTCTCGCAGCAAATGTCAAGCAGTTTTCGTAACATGCATTTGTATGCGACATCGTACAATGATTGCGATGCGTCGATGGGAGGAAATATTCGGAAAAACGAAAATTCCTCGCAACGATGTGCGTGACGTTTGTCAAATACAATATGGCGCTTAAATGAAATTTGAAATTCAAACGCCTTTATTACTTTTTAAGTAGATTGGTTATTATGAATGAATTTTGAATAAAAATTTCGTGCATCCTAGTTAAGGCATTTATTTGCTAAACGAAGGAATATTCCAAATTCAAAACTTTTAAAAAATCAAAAACAATTTCTGGCAAATTGAATTTAAAATGTCATCAATTTGACATTTGTCATATGAACATTAATGTGCCCCGCATCGCGTGTATTGTAAATTGAATGCATTGCGTGACGACGAGGGAGAATCACATAGCGCTCCCGTATCGCCGTCACGCAGTATTGTATTTCGGCCTTCACGCTCATGACGGTCCAACGAGATGACGGATTGTGATGTATTGGAAGTCCAACCACGATGTCATAAGATTATCTCTAGAGAATTGTCGGAAATTTTACAGGTCCACAGAATCACCATAAAGAACAGAATGCACTAGGATATTTGGTAAAGTTGGATGCTTAGGTAAATTATAGATTCAAGCGTATTTTACATATTTTTTTCAAAGTAGTTACTTGAGTTATCTCGGAATACGATTTCAATTATTTACTTCTCTCGTTCTTTTAATCACACTTAGTTCAAGGTTAAAAATCGGTAAAAAAAAACTAGTTTTGCAGCTGTGTACAATAATTATCGAATCAGTCGCAGTTTGGAGTTTGCTATGACATTTTGTGTGGTAGATAGTGAGCTTTTTTGATAGAGTTTTAGTCTATTACTCGAAAGAGCTCGCAGTGTGCTTTTATAGAACTTTTGAATAAAGTATGATTTTGTAGAAATTTTAGAGAGGTTTGTTTGTTTCTGAAATGCCGTGAGGAAAAAAATTTAGTGACGTTGAAATACAAAGAATTATTGATTTGAAGAACTGTGGAAGAACTCAACGAGAAAATTAGTCGTTGACTTCTTAATTAGACTTTTTAATTAGGAATTAAAAAGTCGCAAAGAGTAGTTCAAAAGCTGGGAATCGAAAATTATGGCCAAAACGTAAAGAATATTATGTTAAAGACACCAAAGTATTCGTCAGCTATGAAACACATACAGGAGCTTCATCATCACAAATCACTAGACGTTTGAATTTGGACTGTTTTAGACTAGTTTAGTGAGAAAATGAATAGCTTCTTCGAAATTATTCAAGTATCAACATTATATTCAAAACACAAATTTGATGAAACGACACATAGATGCAAGACTGAAATCAGCCGAAAATTTTATACAGATACCAAACATTTGGGACCATATGAGCTTCAGCGTGAAAAAATTTAATGTTCAGGGACCAGATGGTTTTATTATTACTGGCACGGTTTGCGAAATAAGCGAAAAGTCATCTCAAGAAGAGCACAAGCAGGCAGATCTATTTTTATTTATTTATCTATTTTATTTGCTTCGATTCGTCCACAGACGCCTTTTGACGGTACACTATCATCGGTGTGATGTTCCGTTCTCTGAACGGATCGAAGCAAGATACTGGAAACGACGAAATGTTCCGAATACAGAAAAAAAAAAAAAATCCATTCCCGTTGGAATACGTTATTTCAACGAAATGAGGCAGATCTGTTATAGTTTGGGTAGCGTTCAAAAAAGTTCAAAAATAGAGCACAATAGCTCTCGTAAATGCAAGAATTAATGCTGCTGATTACCTCGTGTTACTAAAGGAATATCTTTTGCCGTATGTGGCACGAACAGAAGATGAAAGCATTATCTTCCAGCAGGATAATATACTTCCATGATAAAGTGGTTTCAGGATTACGAAATCGAATTACTACCATGGCGAGCATTAAATCTCGACTAGTACACTGCAGAAAATTTATCGAGAATTTTTATTTGAAAATAAATTTGTAACATCTTCGAAACCATGTATCGAAGACGTTACAGGCCTGAAACAATCAATAATTGCAGCATAGAATGGGATATTTAACACTTTTAAATAGTCTTTTAAAAAGACTTTCGACTTGATTAGATGTAATAATAAAATTAAGGAAAATTTAGTAAAAATTCACTTTGAGCTTTAAACAAAACACCTGAAATATAATACGGTGCTTATAATTTTAAACACAGAACTTAATCTGCATTTTTATTTCTTTTTTATTATTTAATTATTGCAAGGAATATAATCACCATTTCGTGCCTGCTAAATTTCCTTAAATGGATATTATTCAAGTAAATATACGGTTATTGAAATTAAAGTTTTGCTTTTATAGGAGAATCAAAAATACGTTTGAGTCTCAAATTTTCACAGCGTTGTATTCAACTCAAACACAATGCGAATTACAAACTTGCGAAAACAAACTCTAGCCGCCGCTAGTAGATTCCTAATTTCTGCATTATTTCTGGAAAATAAGCAAAATCAATAAATCTAAATAATTACAATATAGACCAGATACTAAACGAACATAAGAAATTAAATGACTGATACATTCGGAAGGATTCACCTTTACCTACATTCGATGAATTTATCATAATTTCCCACAAATTCACTTATTTCATACCATTTAATTCTTATTTGAACAAATCTGAAATGTTCTCAAGTGGATTAAAAGATTTATGCAAGTTTAAAACGAATGTGGTATAATATCCATCATATGTGCATACCTACACTGACCGAAAAAAGTATTGGCACAGCCTTTATTTTCAGGTACGAAGTCCTCTAAAGCTAGTAAATGAATATATTTTAGCTTAAGTTTTATTGATTTATTTTACTAGATTTATTGCGCATATTTTACAAAAAAAAAAATTATCTGATATCGGTATTTTCATATGGAGGAAAATCGATTGTACTTAAAAGCATCCGATTTTTATACGAAAAAAGTAGTGTCACAACTCTTATATTTTATCCCTTACTTCCTCTATAAGTATTAATCAAGGTTGCATTTGCTGTTAGAAGAAAGGTAATTATTTATTTGACAGGTTAGTTAAAACTAAGCAGTTCAGTTGAAGTTAATTCTTTGCAAGTGCCGGTTAGAAAAACCAGTCATGGGGCGCAAAAATTAAGAAACTACCGTTTCAGACAGGAAAATCATTTTGGATTTGTATTCAAGCGGGAAATCCTTTAGTAAAATAGGCGAAATTGTTAAAGGGTTACATGGGTTTAGTCGGGCGAAAAAAGGTCTATTTTCAACAAATTTTTTTATACATAAAAAATAAAATATTTCATTCAAACTTTTTACTGCCTTAAAGATATACATTTGAAGAATAATTTTTTTAATTTTCAAAGAAAAATATTTAAAAAACCGCCATTGGAACGTCATTTCCGATGACGCTTCGGGAAAAAGGTGCGTCCGCGTTGTCAGCAGAACTCATGACAGGATCATCTAAAGTGAAAAAAAATTCTTGTTTTAGTTAAGAACATAAACTAAAACTTGGACGAAAGAAAAAAAAAGAAGTGAAAATTGCATTTTTGGCAGACATTTTTGCAAAGAATGCAAATTCTGGTCAAATTTTCTCTACATTTTTTGTTTTTTAAATAGTTGTAATTGAAAGAAAAAAGAATCCTTCGTCCAATTTCTTGAGAATTGTATCTCAAAGACCAGTGTAAAATTTCATCAAAATCGGTTGAGTAGTTTTCGAGAACTTTTGACAACCGATTTTGGAAACACAGTTTCGAGAAAAAAGTTTTGAGTAACAATAAATCTGGGGAGAAAATTTTTTTTAACCAACATTGAATCGTCGATTTCTGGGCAATAAAATAAACAACCTGCAGCAGCTGCAAAGTCCAGTGCATCCTTTTGCTCCTGTCTATGACGAGTCCTAGCTTTGCGAGTCTCGCTTGCAGAATTTTTCTTAGTTGCGCACACACGGTTTTCATCAGCATTTCGGGCATATTCGTGGAAATTTCTGAGAGTGTTGAAAAAACTAAGGCAAAGTCTATAATTATGTATTGGAGCGTGTCTTCCTGTGGCACGTGCTGTTTATCGTCACTTTTTAATTTTTTTGCCAACGTGCTCTCGAAAAAATCATCAATTTTCGGATTTTTAAGGATTGAATGACTGTCTCCTTTTCCTTGGTCTATCCATTCTACGAGCGCCGTCATTTAACTGAGTTTTCGAAAGTTTAAGACATTTTTAAATAAATTTCACAACAGACACTTTGGATAACGTCAAATGAACCTCGTGATTGAAGAAGTAATTACCAACTGAAGTAATTCAAACTAGTTGCTCTTAGAAAGTCAAAATAATAGACAATAAAAACAAACAATAGACGAGCAGCTATGGCGCTCGTGGCCTAGCTGACCTCGAACGCGCACCTTCACAAGGCTGTATCTCCGAAACTATTATTCCGATCGAACTGAAAATTCACGACAATATTCTCAAAAGGACAATAAATCATAAGACATAAAAAGATAAAAAAGTTGATTTTTTTGAAACTGCGAAACCCATGTAACCCCTTAACTGGAGCCGATTATCTGTTCGGAGTATTGTCAATCGGTTTCAAGGCGAGTTAACTTTGGAAAGTCGTGGACGACCAAGAAAACTTTTGGATAAGGAACGAAGAAGTGTTGTGAGACTTGCGAAGAAAAATCCGAAAGTAACATCTTCAGAAAAAGCCGCAAAAGTCAAAGCTGATTTTAAAAAAGATGTCACTTCCAGAACTATTCAAAATGTTCTTCATGAGGCTGGATACAAATCGAGAGTTCCAAGGAAAAAAACCCTTCATAAATCATATCAACAGACGAAAGAGAATTGAATTCACAAAAGAATTTTTAACCAGAATATGGAATTTTGGAATAATGTGATATTTTTCGACGAAAGCAACAACATTCAACATTTTTCGTTGTGACGGCCGAATATCATTGTGGCGTAAGCCCAACACCGAATTCAATAAAGAAAACATGTCACTCACTGTAAAACATGGTGGTGTTGGGGTGATAGTATGGGTTTGTATGGCAGGTAGTGGTACTGGAGAGCTTGTGTTTATTGACGGGATCATGGATAAATTTGAATATTTGAATATTTTAAATAATAACCTCAATAAAAGCGCCGAAAAGTTGGGTCTTCAAGGTGATTTTTATTTTCAGCACGACAATGACCCGAAACACACTGCCCACATAGTAAAAGAATGGGTTTTATACAATACTCCCCATACATTAAACACTCCTCCGCAATCCCCTGATTTGAATCCCATAGAGTATTTGTGGGATGAACTGGAAAAATGAATTAGAAAGCACCATGTTACAAATAGGACTCAACTCAAGGAAGTGATAGCAGATGAATGGAAGAAAATAAGGCCAGAAGTCACACAAAATTTGGTATCATCTATGCCCAATATACTAAAAGAGGTCATCAAACCTAAAGGTTTGACTCACTACTAAATTTCCTTAATAAAAAAAACACATTGAAGTGTTTGAAAATAATATAACTGTGCCAAAAATTTTTTCTTTCAAAAAGTGAAGTATAATTAATTTTCATTATGTTTTTATCATAACCGTTGCAAAAGATGTCAAAAAATTTATGTTAATAGTAAGTAAAATAAACTAGCATATTGAAAGCGAATTGATTTTATCATGGCGATTACCAAATTCCCGTTCCGGAAACCTTTATTTATTGAAACACTAGCTGTACCAATACTTTTTTCGGTCAGTGTATATCGGGACTTTTGGCAGGAGAATCATTCCTTTTCCGACCACCACGCTGGAGAAAGTGACCAAAATCACTTTATATTGTTTTATTTGGCAAATACCACTTGTAAGTGTGTGTATTGAATGAATTACATTTTATTCCTTGGTTGCCTCGTGCGATTAATGGCATAGAATAGTATCTACGAAAACAATCTTTGTAGTGTTTTGATTTAGTAAGTTCAGGCAGCGTGAAATTCGATTTCCAGCTAAATCGAAACACATGTAAATTCGCGTATGTTGGCAAAGATATTACGAGGGAGAAGAAAACGCCTTTGGGATGATTCGGTTGCATGGAACAAATTGAATTTCGCATGTGTTTTTGCAGCAAGCATAACACAGAACAAAGTAATTGTTGTCTACTTACCGGATGCAATAATAAGTGTTTTGACATTGCTATGCTTTGCATTACATTCAAGTACTATTTCTGCGGTATCGCATTTAGTCATTACTTGATTAATTCCGGGCAGATTTTGATTGTATGGTTTAGTATTTTCAATTTATTTACTAGTTGGATATTAATTTGCTTATAATATTGCAAGTCCCAAAAAAAATGTAATATTTCAAATTCCAAATGATAGGATTTATATTTATGTTAAATTTGCAAAAATATCCTACGCAGGATTACCAAACAAAATTTTGTTTTCATTAAGTGGGAATCAACATTTCAAATTAGAAACTTGAAACGCTTAATGTATGTATCTTCACAATTTCAAATAATAATATGCATTACCAAAAAAGTGGAAAATCCAAAGCCGACATCATTAGAAAGATATTATTGTAGGAACCCGAAAATATGGTTTCAGAAGAATAATCAATCGACGTGAAAATCGACCTTTTTTCAAGATTTATTGTTGGTTATTTGTACAATAAATTCTTTTCAATCTTATGAGTTAGTATTTTATATGTATCGAGATTGGGCAATGAAATGTATACAACGCTTTCCTGGAAAATAAAACAAGAATGCGAGAATAGCAAAATATAACAATGATCCCAAAAGGATTTGCATTGCACGAGCCACATAGTCTGCTTATATATATTCATAGCATGATTTTTATACCGATTATTCATTTTCTAGTCAGGCTGAGTCAATTCAAAGTCTAACAAGGCATTTGTACAGGAAAAAGTCGTAAAGAAGCAACAGCTAAAATGCAAAGATAACCCATAAATCGGCGGGAAATGGTACAAATTTTCTTATGTGACAAGCATTTCTTATTTGCTTAATTTTTAACTAGATCACGAAATCCTTTTCTAATATTTGTTTAGGATTATATGCGAGGTTGTTTTTGATCGATTTTTTTTAAATATACAGTCATTTTGGTTAACATATTAGAGTTAAGTACATTGAATGAATATGTTATTATCTAAAATTTGTGTTCCCCATATAACTAAGCAAGCGAAAATATTTAATATTTTCATCATCATCATAATTTTTCATCATTGGAATTTTTCCTACTCTAAATATGATTTCCTTCTTGGTTAAAAGGAAGAATCCTAAACAATTACTTTCATATGAAATTGAAACTTTTCAAGAAAAGATAATAAACAAGATCCTTTTCAATTGGGCGGAAACATAGTCCAAAATTGAACCAACAGGATCTTATTTTTATGTAAACTTATATTTTATTGAAAAGGCAGAGGAAACATCAAAATAATATACCTATTGAAATTGATACATTTCTTTTATTTGTTATTTCAAGTGATAAAACATAAGAAAGTTTCTATATCAAAGTACTTGCATACTCGCTTGAAGGATTTTATATTGTTTGAAAAAAAAAAACAGTATTTATTCGGAGTTAAAGTTTGTGTGTATTTTCCAAATTCAAGTTTCACAAAGATTGAAATCAATCCGTCTTTCTAGTACAGTTTTCTCAGAATCTGTTGTGCAATTAGAAAACCCATTAAAATCAAATATTGATTGCAATTAAGTAGCTATCTAATGTTGGGGTAATGATTGAAGCGATCAATATTCAAATTTACTCCGTATCTTTCCCAGGAAGTAAAAGCAATCCTGAAAAGATACGTAGCTTTGAGAGAGATCTTATAAAATTTGCTAACAATAATCAAGGGTATCTATTTTGTGGTGACTTAAATGTCAAACACCAACAGTGGAATTGCCTTCAGTCAAAAAAGCTTGGTAGAGCTCTATACAACATAATATCTAAAACTAACATCTTCTTCCACTCACCAGAGGAGCCAACATTTTATTCTTATGGTTCAATATTTGACGTCGTTCTAAGTCATCTATGTCATCTTTCAGAGTGTTCAGTTCTCGAAGCCCTGTCTTCATTAAAACAGACGATAGAGTCGAGAATCCCACACAAAACAATTTGTGTGTTATCAATCGTTATGTACTTATCAATCCCAGATTGATAAGCAAAGCATTTTAATGGTACTATGTCGAAAGCAATCCATCGCTGCACACCCAAAAAAATCACTGCACACTACAAAGTTCTGAAACTGGATGCTGAAACGTACCAACTTAGCCGTAAGAGAAACTGTCTAAGAAGGCGCTGGCACAGAACCAGAGACATACAAATGAAAGTGGGAATCAATACCCTAGCAACTGCTTTTCGTATCAAAATCGTCAAACTCCGCAACCAGAATTGGAATTCCATGCTCGGTCAACTGGAATACAATTCTCGCAAAATCTGGCAAATAAATTAAATATTCAACAGAAATCAATTTTTTGATCCCCCCGCTTGAGGGAAGCAATGGTGTAAAAGAATTTCCAAATCAAGGCAAAGCCGAGTTTCTTACTGGAACATTTTTTAAACATCACAACGTCATCCAAAATATGAAAAACCAGGCCACTGAGCTGATGGTGATGCGAGCTCTAGGCGCAGTCCCATAAACTGCGTCTGTTCCCAAGAACGATCGGATCAATCCAGAGGAAAGGTTTAAAATTATCAATATATTAAAAACCAATAAATAACCAGGCCATAATAGAATACCGAATATAGTTCTGAAGAATCTCCCCAGAAAAGCGGTTATCCTACTACACTACATCTTTAACACCTGCCTCAACATTAGCTACTTCCCCTCTACCTGGAGGCATGCTATAGTTATTTCGATCCCAAAATCGAATAAGGAACGCCACTTCCCAAAAAAACTATAGGCCAATAAGCCTCTTACCATCACTCGGCAAGGGACCGTTCAAGTATTACGTAACGCAATTTTTGAAGATTTCTGACCCAACCACCCCCCTCTCCCCTGTTTAACGCGCCATAACGTTTTTCCGTACCATAGTATAATATAAGTATACCCCGTGTAACGCATCGTAGCGTTTAACAACACCCCCTCCCCCAAATTGCGTTACATAATACTTGAACGCCCCCCAAACTGGTGGAAAAATTAATTCTCGACCGGTTGAACAGGTTTGTTGAAAATAATGAAATTCTCCCTAACTTTCAATTCAGTTTTAGACATGGGCACTGAACCGAGCAAGAGTTATAAGGTGTCAATCAGGACACTAAACATGCCTTGAAAGAAAAGGAGTCTACAGGAATGATCACTTGATATCGAAAAGGCATTCAATACAGTGTGGCATAATGGCCTCCTCTAAAAGTTGGTTCAACTTAAATTCCCTCCATACTTAGTTAACATAATCAGCTCCTTCTTAAAAGACCGGAAATATTCCGTTAAAATTCGAGACACCCTATCCCACTCTCATAGTATACCTGCAGGAGTTCCCTAAGGCTCATGTCTAAGCCCACTACTTTTCAACATATATACCTCGGACATGTCTGTCCAGCATACATGCAAACTAGCTACTTTTGCGGACAACACGTGTTTTTATACATATTCAATAAATAATACATAAAATAAACAATAAAATAAACAATAAACAATCATATTCCCAATAAAATAATTATAAGCTTAGAAACATTGCTTGAAAAAATGTACCAATATTACCATCGGTGGAAAATTAAAGACAATATCTCCAAAACCAAAGCAATGTTCTTTACGAAGAAAAGAAAACTGAAACCTTCTGCATAACTGGAACATCAATTTCATAGGTCAGGAAATAATATGGTCAAATGAAATTTCATATTTTGAGCTTACTTTTGACAAAAAGCTGACATTCAAAAGCCATATTGAATCGACTATGACTAAAGTATCCAAGGCAATATTTACACTATATCCTCTGATGAACCGCAAATCACTACTCAACCCAAGAAACAACCTCCTTATCGTCAAAATGGTGATTATGGCCATTAAGTTGTATGGAGCTCCTGCCTGGAACTCATGTGCAAAATACCTAAAAGCTCAACTTCAAGTTTCGCAAAATCGATGCCTGAAAATCGCTCTCAACAAACCTTTCTATTTCTTCACTGAAATCTAGCTATCAAAGCACTGAGCCTTATTTGTCAGTTATCAATGGAAATATTTTTAAGGAACCGTCTCTTATCTTGAGTCCTCTCTGTATGTTACCCTAGGATTCTGGGGTAATTCGTAGTATATTACCTTAGGAAAACGTAGTATATTAATTCGTAATTCGTAGTATATTACCCTAGGAAAACATAGCTTTTGGATAGTACCTAAAGACCTCCCCTATTACCCAGAAAATCCACATTGGAACGGGTTGTCACAAGGTTATGTTCCTCCTTTAGCGCTTTAGCAAGAGCCTTTTTTAACTACATGATATGGTTTCGTTTCTTCGTCTCTTTGAAAAAGCCGATTTAATCTCGAATCGGACGGGGAACAACTCTAAAAAATTAACTCCACGAACCACCTGAGTATTTTCAAGGAAGCGACTGATGCTCCTGATGAATCCACGTATGAAGTTACGTTTTCTCGATTCAAAGAGCGAGATACTGGAACATAGGAGCAACATCGACGGTTTTAAGGTTACAAATTTTCAAGAAATCGATTTTTTTACGGATTTTCTTTCTTAATACAATCAAAAATACGACGAAAAAGTGAAAGGAGAGAAACAAGTGAGGAGAAACTCGGCGAGGGCGCATTTTTCAACTCTCGAACATCGATTCATACTTCTTGGCTTCATTTTGAAACATTTGCTTCGATTTGTATTTGGAATACAAACTATATATTAGATATTTTACAGATATATCCTACAGAAAAAGAAGAAGTTGAGAAACAAATAAGCACCGAACTTTAAACGTTCTAGACATGCTTCTAAACTTCTAGACGTTTACGATGAAACTGTTGGGTGGACGAAAAGTCCGCTAACATTTGAATCAGTGACGGCATAGCGTAAGAACAAACAGCGATAACACTCCGACCATCGACCAATCTAACGGATTTTGCAGAATTGTATGAGTGTTAGTAAAAATATTAATTTTTTGCTCGTTTTGTTTACAAGTACAATGTAAACAGATAGACAAAATAGAGAAAAATAAACATTTTTACGAACACCAATGCAATTCTCCAGAATTTTTCAAATACCGTTACCGCAAATGGGACTTTAGTGCCATGACGTTGTTCACCGTAGCATAACGTATGTTCGTCAAACTTGAGTGTTATCGAAACAACGATTCTTTAACTCTATTGCAACGAAAATATTGCGGTCATTAGTACATACGACATAAAAATGAAGCGCCATAGATTCAAATGATGAAAAAATAGTTGCAAAAATTCGACAAGACGGGTTCAACAATAAATTTACCACAATCCGGCTGACCTAGAACATCAAGGGATCCCGAAATCCTAGATCGTGTGAGCTCGCGTCTGTTCGCAAACAACCTGGACTCTCTACTCGACAGCGGTCTAGTATCTTAAATTTTTCCAGAACAGCTTTAAGTCGCATTCCTCAGACTTACATTTTCAGCGGTACAAAATTAAAATTGGCCAGGAATTAAAGCCTTAAGATCATGCTCACTGGTTGCAATTTGCTAATGAAATGTTAAAGAAGGTCATAAGACTCACCAACATTATTTTCTCAGACGAGGCGCACTGCCACCTAAATGGGTATGCATATGTACAGACAAAATTGCAGCAACTCGAGTGACACTAATTCGAAATTGAAGCATCAAAACCCATGCATTTACTCTGAGTTACTGTATGAGTAGCTTTGTCAGCAAACGGAATTATTTATTGGTCCACACATTTATGAAGATCAACGAATCCTGTTACAATGAATACAAGGCCGTATATTGCAATGCTACCGAACTATTTTGCTCCAGCGCTACATGGTTTCAATTGTTTTACTCAACGTTCAGTGTCTGAATAAGATAGAGCAACCTCCAACGACTCATTGCATGCAGTTTGTGAATTTATTGGGAAAGCAGTTACACCTCGAAAAGAGGTGAGATTAACTGGCCAGTCCAGATAATAAGTACAATTAACTGGCCCAATTTCGTTTGGGAATATCTTAAAAGTAAAGTTTATAACAACAATCCAGGGTCTCTTCAAGTATTAAAATCAGATAAAACATTTCACAAAACACTTGCAAGGCAGTAATTGAAAATTTCTGCTCCAGGTTGTAGCAGTGTCAAAATGCTCAAGGGTCACATCTGGATATTTTCGGAATCGGAAATCGGAAATTAACCCCGATTTTCAGCTAAGTTTTCGGCTTTAAAACTCGATTTCTTTCAAATAGCCGCCATCTTATTTTTTGGTAGAAAAAATTATCCTAGTTCACGCAATAGCCGCTTTAGCTGCATTAATTTCCGTTTTATTTTTTTACATGTTCCAAACTTGAGAACTCATAATCGTCATCAATTTTGGGCATTTTTCGAAAAATTCGTACAACTGAAAATGCAGCTATCAAAATTCTGAATTTTGTGCCTAAAATGTTAATGAATATCTGTCCAAAATTTTAAACCGATTTCTATTTTCCTTCTATGAAGGAGAAATAATCGAAAAAAAAGTTACTTTTAAAAATCTTATCCTAAAAGTCCCATTAATAAGTAATAAATATTATTATTTTTAATACATCGTGGCGCGAAAGTTTCTTGATCTTGGGCATGGAAAATCATTCCGAAAAAATTCATAAAAAAAAACACTTTTTTCAAAAATGTTGACGCTTACTTTAAATTCTCCTTAGCTCTATTGCTTTAATTACTTTCCATGAAGGTGAAATCAGAAAATAATAAGAAAATTATGACTTTTATTTAAGTCAGAAAAAAAGTTACGAAAATGCGAAGAGGAGAAGAGAATTCAACAATTTAGGGACGAAAAGTAAACGATTAGAATGCAAGATACTGGCGTAAACTGCTTTGAAAACTTATCAGGCAATTGATTAGAGCATTTTTCTAATGTGTGGATTGATTGAACTAATTGTACCACTGATTAAAATCCCTTTTAAATATGTGATCAATATTAAAGGAAAATGTCACACTCAGCCGCCTTACAGCCAATATTGGGGTAAAAACCTCGAGTCGAGGACTTTGTGACTGAATAAGACTGAATGCGATAAAGTCAGCACTCTAGTACGGCTCCGATGTTTGACTAACGTCCTTAGAGAGGAGTGGTACTGAGGTCATCTCCCGCAAATTCCGATACAAAGAGCACATAACCAATTATATTCGACACCTCGGTGTTCATTTCGATCAGCATCTGTGCTATAACTGACCATGTCAATATCATGCTCGGTAAAGCACAATAGCATTTCCCTTGGACGACTCTTCCATTCCAGAAGAGTTAACCAAAAAGTGAAATCATAATATCATGATTTGACCAATTACGACTTACGAATTGATGGTATTGGTCGCTGAATGAAAATTTCTAAATCATTTGTTTTCAATCAGAGTTCGAGTTTTCCCTTTTCCGATTTAACTACATTTTTTTATTTTATTATTGATTTTACATAAAACGAATGTATTATATTCTTCCAGTGCCTAGAATACCTTCTAGATTTTCTAGCTCCTTCCTCCAACAGCGAAGGCGAGTCTAGTTTTGCATCTTACTCATCTTACGTAAGAGAGATTTTTAGTCGAGGGGAAGGATGGACCCTAGCTTTCTGTCAAGAGACGTGGGTAAACGAGTAGCCGTGGTTTTTTAGAAAGCACTGAGACTAATTTTAACGTGACGCAACTTCTAAGTGGGCACAGGTATTTTCTGCCTTGCCTGCAAATGATAAGAAAGCCAAAGTCCCTTGTTTATTGTTTTTCCCGAGGAGCACTGACCCCGCCCACCATAACTTTTCCGCATGCGGAAGTTGGTCCAGGGTTTGTAACTCTCCAAGAGAATATAGGTGCTTACTTCAGAAAGTATAGTGGAATGGTGGTTCTTCTTAAAACTACTACTTCTTAACTAATAAAAAAACCAATAAACCAAACCAATAAAAATCGCGGTGCACAGAGAAGAAAAGCCTTTCTGGCAGCAATCCCTCTTTTCCATCCAATCAACCCTGTTGAGAATACAATTTGTTTAACCCCGGAGGCGCTGCTAGCCGAGGCTAAAGAGGCTTAGTTCTAAGTAATTTGACCGACAGTTCCAGGCTAGTTTTTTGGTGTGGCAAGAGAGATGTTGAATCAGTAGTCCGGTTGCCACTGGAGTTCGACACTCAGGGAGTAAATAGCCTTCACCCCCTTATAACAAAAAAAAATTTTTACGCACATATTTCCATTTTGAAGTAAGCCAGGCATCCCTACACTTACTAGTCATGAAATAGCTTCTGTTGTCAACATTTTCTTCGGCAGAACGATGTTGCAAAAGTCATTTATAAATTTAAAACCTGTCGTCTTTTAAACGATATTATGGCGAAAGTTTGTACTCTTGATCTTTAGGATTAAACTGTTTTCGTTATATACTTGTTGGCTGTTGCACTCTCTGTTTGTGTTTATTTGTTTGACATTCCAGTTGTACGGAGTAATTCAGAACGTATTATATCTTAAATGTGTTTTCAGAAAAACTTTTAAGATATAATGCGAAACGTATTACTTAAACGTATAGTTCGGAATATTAAAACATCATAAATGAAAAAGTTTGAGATCGAACAAAGTTATTGATTTAACTCTTCTTTTTGGTGTGCAAACGCAAACATATACAGTCAAACCTGTGTAAGTGACAACTGGGTAAGCGAGAAATCTCTTTAATGAGAGAAATTGCCAATAACCGTAATTTTTAACCTGTAAAACCTCTGTATATGAGAAATTGAAACCTCTTTAAGAGAGAGTCGGGGAGCCTGAGGTAATCGTACATGGAACTCTATAACTTAGACTGCTAGTTATCTTTACCTCTATAAGCGACGGTTGAGCATGTACGCACACACAGGTAGCTCCCCGGAATTTGAGAAAACATTTTTTCGGGGCAATACCTAATTTACATTGTGTTTGCGCACATTTGGGCCTTATTACAGTTGATGAATATCAAGAACAAAGAAAGGTTCAATTCTACGTCATCTCTACAAAAAAGCAAAGTATTATCTCTAAGTGAAAAAAATTAAAGTTGTGAATGCGTTTGAGTGTGGGAAATCACGTAATGGAATTCAAAGTGAGTTTGGTGTACCAGAATCTACCTATTATAAAATTATTAAGTCAAACGACTCGATTAAGTCTCAGTGCTTTGAGGGATATGGAAATGTTAAGTGGTGTCGACATTCCGAGTTTCCCGATATTGAAAACTGCCTTTTAGAATGGATCAAACAAACCCTTGTTAAGAAAATTTCCATGGACCCATGCTAAAACAAAAATCGAAAGACTTTGCCACAAAATTGAGAGTTCGGAATTTTTCGGCAAGCAATGGTTGGTTAGAGGTTTCTAAAAGGCGTCATGATATCGCTTTTAAGAAAGCCGTTGGCGACAGTAAATATGTCGATTAAAGCGCGTGAAACCAATGGACTAAAGAACTGCCAAGTCTCTTAAAGGGGTATCCAGACGATATTTACAATGCGGATGAAACTGCTTTGTTCTTCAAGTTCCTTCCTGATAAAACATTTACGTTTAAATGTTAAAAATGTCAATTAAGCTAGGAACGTCTAACCATTCTTCAATGCGTAAACATGGCCGCTACTGATAACTCCCTCTTTTGATAATCGGGAAATCAAAATAGCCTAGATGTTTCCAAGGTGTCAGGACTTTACCTTTTGATTATGTCAATAACTCAAAATCTTGGATGACAAAGATATTATTTAAAGATTGACTGAATAGAGTTAACAAGGAGATGAAGATAAAACACAAAAAAATCTGGCTTTTCGTTGACAACTGTGCTGCCCATACGGACCTACCAAAATTTAATAACGTAAAAGTCATGTTTTTGCCTGCCAATACCACCAGTAAACTTCAATCTTTAGATCAAGGTGTCATACACACACTCAAACGCTTTTACCACAGAGAAGTTGTTCAACATACTCTTAAGTGCCTCGAAGCAAACAATAACCCTGATATTAACGTACTTCCAGCCATGAAATTTCCAAGGAGGGCATTGTTCAAAGTAAGTGATGTTACTATTAAAATCTGTTTCAAGAAATCAGGATTTTGTATCAGCACAGATAAACAAGAATTTCTACCAGAGGTTAATGAAGTTGAAGCTTAACCTAGCAATGAGGGATGAATCAAGCTTGTGTGTAACGAAACTACTAGTGTTAACTAGTAGTGTAGCTACTAGTAGATACTACTAGCTACTAGTGTTAACGCCAAACTTTGAAGATTGCGTACAATTTGAGGGCGACCTGGCTACCGCTGGAGAATTTAACGATGACGATATAGTGCAGAACTTGGTGACAACGTGTACTGACGGAAATGACCGTGAAGATGAAACCGACCGATCGCAGATTTTGGATACAGAAGTAGAGAACATCCCAAAGAAGAAAGAAATTTTAAATGCACTAGATAGGATAAATCAGTTTTTTGAATATTCGGCAGTTGGTGATAAGAAAATATTCGATAACATTTACGAATTAGAAAAGCATGTACAAAATGTAAATACGGAAAAGCAGAAAAAATAACAGATTTTTTAAAATACATATGAAGATTTATTATAAATTCATATATGTATAATACATACACTGAGCGAAACAAAAATAGCACCACCCAGTTTTTCTAGGATTTCATATGAAAGATAAATCATGATATCAATGATTTATTATAGCATGTTCCAAAATGTATTACGGATAAATCCAGCGTGAAATGGTTGTATTTTATGGAACCCTTAACATTTAAACCCTAGAAATCAAAAAAAATGATGCGAAATAAAAATAACACCACCTCTAACCTCTAACCACCTTAACCTTTATTTTTTTTCTAGCAAATGAACACACTTTGACAAATGTAATGAATGTAATGAAAACATCTCATTTGACATGTGTCAAATGAGACAAATGAGAGTCAGGGCTACTTTAATACAGTGTGGTGCTATTTATATTTCGCACTGTTTTTAAAGAAATATTGGGTTTACGTGTAAATACTTCACAAAATAACCAGCACTGTGATGCTGAAAGATAGTAAAGAGTACATAGATGAATTGAAGCGCGAATTTGATGTTGTCAACAGGATAACAGGAAAAATAATCTGAAAAAATATGATGGTGCTATTCTTATTTCGCTCAGTGTATGTACAATTCATTTATTCACTGTATATTTTCTGTATCATTTATTTAACCTCTATGAGTGAAAACGGTAATATATGTACCTCTATAAGGTAGAAACTTGGGTTAGTGAGAAACATCCATAAGCGAAAAAGAGATCGCCATCCCTTGAACTCTCACTTATCCAGGTTCGACTGTATGACTCTTCTAGAATGGATATCATGGGTTTTTGTTTTCGTTTTGAAAAGTCTTTGATTTTCAAAGATGAAATTAAAACTCAATTTTTCATAATTTGGAGTGGTCAAAATTACAATGTCAAGATACCGTACCAAACTATTCGAATATTTCGAATTATTTTTGAGTTGAAAATAACGTTTGTCATTTGGAATTCAAAAATTTTGCGGATTCGAAACTAATTTTTTTATGAAAAATTTGAAATAAATCTAAATTCAATATTTAACAAATTCTTATTCCTTCGGATTTTATTGCCTAATTAAAACTTATTGAAAAAAAATGGGAATTTCTTATAACTTTTTTCCAACTTTAATATTTGTGTTTAAAAAAAATTTTTTTGCCTTTTATTTTTTTTTATTTAATAAGTTCTTTATAGTTTCTAAAAATTTTACAGGACTAAGCTAATACTTACAGTGAGAGTTCTGAATTTGCTATTCATTGCATCTACATAATTATTTCTGTTTGTACCACAAATGTTACTTATTCATATGACATATTTATAATAGTAGAGGAAAATACTACAAAAACCTCTTTTAAACTTAACTCTAACTTAATCTACTACTACCTATGTTAAAACCTATTTACATACTATTTTGAATCTTAGTAATAACTATGAATACTTGGTTGAGGATGCATGATCTCTAAGGTTAATCTATTAAGTCACATCCTGAGTGCTTGAATGTATGGATTTGAAGCGTGTTCTACCTTAGCTAATAGATTATCTCTGCGTGAGAGCGCGAGTTTATTGATAGGGCTAATATTAGCAAGCTCATGTAATTTGCGTGAAGAGAAAAAGAAAGGCTTATTTAGCGCCATTTTTAAGTACCTGTTTTGAGTGACTTGAAGCTTTGATATCAAATATTTTGCGCATTGACTCCAAGTAGGCGCTCCCTTTAATATGATAGGCTGAATTACCATTTTTAAAATTATCATCTTATTCTTAATGTTTAGTTGGGACCTTCTATTGAGTAGTGGATACAGTTGAATTACAGAATTAAAAGCTTCAATGCTTATTCGTTCAATGTGGTCTTTGAACATGAGTTTCTTGTCCAACGTAAGCCCAAGATACTGCAGATTTTCTGACCATGGTATGGCTTGTCCTAAAAAGTTGATCGGTCGATTAGGCAGCAAGGAACATTTACGTTTTTTAGTGAAAAATATTGCCTTTGTTTTATCAATATTGATGCTTATTTTCCACCTGTTAAAGAACTGATAAAATTTTTCAAGCATTTTTTCCAAGTTAGCAGTTATTGTACTTGGGTAAATTCCTGAAGTGTAAAAACAGGTATCGTCCGCAAAGGCAGCTATTTGACAGTGCTCGCTTGTAGGGAGATCGGAGGTGTAGATATTGAATAGTATGGGGCTCAGACATGAGCCTTGGGGAACACCAGCAGGGATGCATCTTACAGTAGAAGTGCTATCTCGGACCTTTACCTTAAATGTTCTGTCTTTGAGGTAGGAAGCTATCAATTTACGTATGTATTCTGGCGTTTTGTACTCTTGGAGTTTATAAAGCAAACCTTCGTGCCAGACTCTATCGAAAGCTTTCTCAATGTCGATGGTGACCATTCCAACTGATTGTTTCCCTATTAGGGCTGTCTTAATGTCGTTTGAGACGCGATACAGCTGGTGCTCCGTTGAATAGCCGTGCCTGAAACCGAACTGAAAGTCAGGAAGTATGTTGGCATTTTCCACGAAGTCTGTGAGTCGTTTAAGAATTAGCTTTTCGAATAGTTTACCAAAGGCTGGCAAAAGGCTTATTGGCCTGTAGCTTTCTTTCTCATGTGGATCCTTCCCAGGCTTTAGCAGAGGTACTACAACAGCTTGTTTCCAGGCGAGTGGAAAATAAGATAGTTTGAGGCAAGCATTGAATAAGAGGCAAGTGAGCACAATCCCTTTCTTTGGCAGATTTTTCATCACATAGTTAGGAATTCCATCGATCCCAGGAGCTGTTCGATTTTTAAGTTTTTTAAGCTGCCTAACTATTTCGCTGGTCTTGATGTAGGCGCCGGGGGGCAAGTTAGATGTGTTAGTTATACTTTGCGCGGAGTTATCTATCATCGTTTCTATGATAACATTGCGCCTATTGTTTGATATTTTATGGTAATAATGAAATTTATCAGCCAAAATTTCTGCTTTAAGTTCACAGGAGTAAGTCTGCTGGCCACTTGCGTCTTTAAGTGGGTAGGGGAGGTTGTGAGATTTGCTTTTGAAGATTTTATTTAAGCGCCATAGTCCCCTTGAGTTGAAATCTAAGCTCTGAAGCATTTGATTCCAGTACTGATTCCGTAGGTTTGAAATTTTTTTCCGGATTGCTATAGTGAGTGTGTTCACACCTACCTTCAAGGCCGGATCCCTAGATCTTTGCCACTGTCTTCTTAGGTTATTTCGGGTCCGAATAAGCTTCAGAGCTTCCTGATCTAATTCGAAGCTTGTATATTTGGCATTAGATTTGGGTACACTGCATTCTATACCCCTTCAAATAGTGTGCTTAAATTCGGAGATTTTTCATGGACCGCTTGAGCTGTGTTCAAAGAATTAAACGTATTTTGCGAAATCGATATATTATCGTTCACATGTCTTCGAAATTTTCTCCAGTCAGCTTTTTTGAAGAGGAAGGCTTGATGTGGTTTATAGCGATAAACTCCCTTTGAATCTAGTGTGAAAAGCACTGGTAAATGAGGCGATGATAGCGCTTGTAATACTCTAATATCGGAGGGGCCAATACTATCATCGCCTAATATAATGTCTAAGGTAGATCCGGCACCTCGAGGCGAATAGAATGTGGGTTCGGTCGGGAAGTGAATAAATATATTCCCTTCACTCAACATTTCATATAGACATTGACCTATTTTATTAGCTCGAACACAGTTCCAAAGCCTATGACGCGCGTTAAGATCGCCACAAAGCAAGTACTTTTGGTTTTGACGTGTAAACCTTTTTAAATCGTTTTTGAATATAGTTAATTTATCCTTCGTGAGTTTTGTACCAGGAAAGATAACTGCGTATAATTTGATTTCAGATTCTTCTAACAATAGCCCTATGTTTTCAATGGCAGACGATTCAAAAGGGGGCAATGGAGAATGCCTAATTGATTTTGTAATTGCAATTGCAACTCCACCACCTATTTTATTTTTACGATCACATCGATATATGTGGAAGTTAGCATGACTTAGCTTATCATGCGTTTTTGCATTTTAATTTTGCTTTAATTGCATTTCTTTCGCAATCGAAAATCGAGTGATTAATCAAATTTCGGGATAATTGCTCGGGGAAAATGAGTTCATCTGGAATTTTTTTTAAATTGCGCTCTCGAATAGTTAAATTTGCGAATTTAGGACGTTTGCAAATCTGAAATACTTCAGCTTCGAAATTTCGATATTACAATTTCGAAAATATTATAGAATGCGAAAGAACGGATTTTAAAAGAAGGCACCTCATGAAATATGTAAATGAATATGCAATAAATAGCTTCATTTTTAAGATTTCAGTGTTCATTTATGAACAAGAATTTGATGCTAAGTGAAAACTCCAGACTCTTTTTTTTTTTTGAAAAATATGAAGCGATTGCTAACCTGAAATTGTGTAAATCGCATGTTAAATATTTTTCAAGCGTTCTTATTTTTTCGCCTAATTTGAAATTATTGAAAAACATAGGTAATTCGTAAAAAGAATTTCCTATGTTATTTTTTTAATTTAATTGATACAATTGTGTTTAATTAATTTCATTGTGTTTAAAATTGGTTTTAAACGCAATAAAATTTAATTTCACATTGCAATCTGCATTTTGCCCTCGAATAGTTGAATTTGCGAATTTGGTATGTTTGGAAATCTAAAAAAATTCAGCTTCGAAATTTCGAAATTATAATTTCGGCCTTACGTTAAAAGACCCCACGTCAAATTTCCTTTTCTTCAAATTGTTGTTTCAATTTTCCTCAATTCAAAATCAAAGATCATTACAACTAAGTTTAAATTCAAGGCTTGTAAAAGTATTAAGAAATGCATTATAATATTTGTGTATTATATAATATCGATTTTAAATAAAGTAATGAGCCCCATATTTGACCTTCATATATTTGACTATTAAATTATATTATTAATAGCTTGATTATTATTAATAGTTTGTTTGTTTTTTTTTCAGGGGCTTATGTGTTTTAAACGCTGCTAACTATTGAACTCTACACCACATCGAAATTGACTACAATGGAATTCTATCCTTTATATGAAGTTCCGAAGAACTCAAAAAAGACATTCCACCAATTTAAACCCACGAACAGTACGCTTCGAAATAGATAATTTGAAACGTTTGTGTTACATTTTCAACCTGGCGTGGTGTGCAGTTTACCACACTTCAAACACAATCCTTTATATAGTACTAGTGGAAAAGTGTGAATTCTACACAAAATGGATATCAATCTGACCGAATACTATGAACTATTTAATCCTCCCTCACCAGTTAGTGGTGAGGATAATACGGGTCTTATTATTGACGATATCTTTCAAGAAATTCCGGCGGGACGAGCGCGTGTGATTGAATCAAGTGTTGCATTTTGGGCGGTGGTAGATGGTATCCTGCTGGTTTTTATATTAAGCGGAAATATCCTGACAATTTTAGCTGTGCGATTTAGTCGCCGTCTGCGTTCTGTTATATCGAACATGTTCATTTTGTCGTTGGCAATATCAGATACGGTTGTTGGATTCACATTACCTTATCATTTGGCATTCTACATTGGATCACGATTGGGCGAATCGCAGATGTGGTGTCTATTGCGATTCTTCCTTATAATATTGGCATGTTGTGTTTCGATATGGAATCTAATTGCCATAGCATTGGATCGATATATTGCCATTGTGTATCCGCTGCATTATAGTCGGTAAGTAAATTGAAATATTTTATTTGGACTAATTAAAATGCAAGATATTTTACAACCTCATATAATTTTTTTAATGTAACTAAAGCTATCAGTACTTAATTAGCAAAAATATGCGTCAAATTTTTTAGAGTCGAAGAAATCACTCTATTTTTTGGCGACTGCAATGCTTTCTTACAAGCTGACTAAAAATTTTCAGGTGCCATTTTCCTTCAGCTATATAACCATTTCCTTAAAGCCATGTAAGATCTTATTTTGATAGATTCATTCAATGTAATATAAATATGGAGCCCGATAACAATAAAATTTTCAAGACGAATATCCTCACGCATCCTCAGCTATTAACAATTATATTTTGCTTACTTCATTTTTCCGCTCAACAGTTATCGCGACCTACAATAGAATCCTAATCTTTAATCCTATCAATTCGATAATCTAAATATATATCTACCCTCGTTAACTTATCATAGATTTCTGTAACAATGACTTCCTTATAATCCCAAATACCGATTCCGGGAATACTATACATGCATTGCACTTTAGTATATCTATATTATGATTGCATAGATCTGATTGTTCTGTAATTCTAATTGCATTAATTTGGATCAAATACATATGCGGAATCATGGTTGATAATTTGTGTTTGTCGGGCGATTTCCAACCCCTTTTTAGATAAATACCACACAATAAACTCATTGCAAATTATTTCGACGACGCTACATTGGATTCGTAATGAGTAATTATAGCGTGAAGCCTCTGATTAGTAGTGGGAGGAGTACAAGTACAAGTTTGACATTTAGAGGTTGCGGGTGCTAAACTTTATGAATTGCACCATGAAGGATAATTGAACTGCCATAGTTATTGCCTCAGTAATTACAGATAAGTGGGAAGTTCTTAATTTAAGTTCTCAAGTTTCCAGAGTCTTCCGGTTGATTGATAATTGGTGACATTTATTTTTTTCTGTTCCTAAAGTAAATAAATCAGTAAGTTCCATCAGTATTGCATTGCACCATGGTAAAATCTGAAATTTCCCGATTCTTTTGCGAAACATCATATCGGACATCAATCGGAGCTGTTATAATACCTCAGTCGGAATGGCATCCGGTCCCGTAGCATTTCGCCTTTTATCGATGCTAAGGCTGCGGTCTAATTAAAATGTGGGCAGTAAAGCAGCACCTCCTCCTGTGGTGCAACATAACAAAGTGGATCGGTGGAAATAGTGTTTTAACGATATCTTCTATCATCTCTTCTTGTTCAAGAATACACGGAAGTCGCGAGGCACCGAGGATGGCGAATAGTATCCGAACGACTGCAATCACCTTCAGCTGAAGAATACTCAACATAATCATTTTGCGAAGGGTTTTCTTGAGGATCTGTATATTGCCGAAAAAATACTAGCCTCTTCTTGCTTCTAAGCTTCACGCCTAGGATTGTGACAAATCCTTCTTTTGGGCAGTGTCCGCTCACCACCAATATACGGCAGGCTTGTCACGTCGTGGTCGTTAACGTGGAAATAGCGAGCGGCAGGCATTCGTGATGAGGCTGATAATAGAGTTCCCCACTACTTCATTTGCACTTCATCCGGTCTCCGGGGATACTTCAACACACCTGCGCTCTTTGGAAGCACGACCAAACCGTTCGACATCCTTTTACCGGAAATTAGAGGCCGGGTTGCTCTACGGCGGCAAGCAGAATCATCAATTTCTTGGTACTGATCATCATGACATCCAATTTATTTAACGAATGCACATCGGACTTTGAAGCAAGGGTCACAACTGGGATCATCTTCCTCTGGCAACCATTCCGGGGAAAAGTTGGTTTACTGTACAATCACTTATGATTACCACCTCAATACTTATCGGCATTGCCGGGATCTGGGTTTCTCTGAGGTCAGTCCGGACCATGGTCCATATAATAGCTTTGGCCTGTAAATCACCTCCGATAAAAATGATTCTGTGTTCGAGAAAAATTCCTCCAAACCATGCAGCATTTGCCAGAAGGATTGATTTGGCTCAGCTGGGGTAAAGTAGACACTGGAAACTGTCACATCAGCCCACCGAATTTGCACAAGGGCGTTCTCCCGGTTATGGAATGATCTCGTAGCCGAGTGCTTTTTCGCGCGCAGATGACGACATCGACAGTTATGTTTTAGAACCATTGCGCCTCGGGCAGTATCTAAACTCTTCTTCGCAATCCAGTAAATCCCGAGAAGCCACAATTCGGTGCACATTTATTTGTACAATTCAGAGTATCTTAGCTTTGTCTCTGCCTTGCTTAATGTCTCTCGAAGGACCTAACAATCGATTGCCCGAAGTACGGGTTAGGTTTTCTGTCTTCATACCTAGCGTCTTGAAAATCACTCGGTATGCCCAGTTTGTTTATCCTTTTGCATTATGTCCCTGAGCTTGTATTAATAGCACAGACTGCTTCGGTCGGGCCCTTTGCTGTTTACTACTATGCGGTCAAAAGCAACGCATCTATTACGTCTGCTAAGCATAGCTCTTTGGACAACTTTACCGATTTTGATCCTTTGCATCGCTCGGAGTTTTCACGCTGCCTCTTCTGTGAGGTCTACTATTGCGAACTTTTATCCTCTGAATTTTACTTGTGCTAGTTCAACTCAGAAGCTATGAACATTCTTCGGAATATGTCTGATTGCCTTTTGAACATCAGTGCCTTCTTTGTCACATGCAATATTTCTTGTTTGACTTTGGCTGTGTTTTTTTTGTTTGGGAGGTGAAGGCTATTTACGCCCTGAGTGTCGGACTCCCCCGCTACCGGACTACCGAATAAACACCTCCCCTGTCACACCGAGAACCTAGCCTGGAACTGTTTGTCACATTACTTCGGACTAGGCCTCATTAATCATCGCTTAGCAATGTCTTCAGGCTGAGGGAAATCTCTCTTCACGGATGGATAGGAAGGAATTGCGATTAGTTACTATAATATTGCGTTACAGAGATGTTCCCTCCCTCGCCAAGCGATCCATTATGTCCTTCTTTATAATGAGTACTGTCCGTACGTAATGCGACACACAGTTCCAATTGTCCTTTGATTTCATCATTTTTTCCGTTAAATTTTCTGGGAAATTACGCCAATTTTCTCCGAGAGATGCGAACGGAGTCTTGTAAATCTATTACACGTCAAGAACGTGTGGCATGCGTCATCCGTCATCCCCGGGCAGAACACGCAAGTTGGGGATGGTGTCTTTCCCATCTTATACAGGTAAGACTGAAAATACCCGTGACCACTGAGTAGTTGCGTCAGATAATAATCAGTCTCACCATGCATTCTGTAGAACCACGGCCCCAAGTCACTTATCAGCCGTGCGGTCCATCTGCCTCGCGTTTCGTTTTCCCATGTTTGCTGCCACAAGGTTAGGCTCCTTCTCCGTTCCTCTCGGCTGACGGTTTCTCTCGCCGACTCCCCCCTACGTGAGTATAGACGTTTCCGTTCGTCTGCAAGTAATTTAATTGAAACCACCCTCGAGATTACCAGCACTGCAGGTTCAGAGACAGTGCGGTATGCAGCGGCTATCCGTAAAGCTCCTTGCCTCTGCACCTGTGCCAGACGCCTTCGGTACATCTCTTTATTAAGAGCATCAGCCCGAACCTCGGAGCCATACAAGAGCACTGACTCCATTACACTCATCAGTAGACGTCTTTTGCTCGAGGTTGGCCCCTGCGTGTTGGCCATAATGCGGTTTAGCGCCGATACCCGCGCGGAGGCCTTATCTGCTGACGCTCGAACCTGCTCGAAAAAACTCATCTTCGAATCAATCATCAAGCCAAGGTATCTGATTGATTCTTTTGACTCGATGATCATTCCCCCTACACGAACCGGCATAACACGAGGGATTCGCTTCTATGTGAGGACGACAACCTCGGTCTTTTCCAGCGCTAGGCTAAGCCCACGGTCTGTCATACACTCGCTCACTCGGCGTATTACCGCATCCAGTTGATGACTTTGGCTGTAATGTCGAAACTATGATCCTTTTGCTGAAAACCGTTTATACAGTGTTCATATAAGCTCCGATGTACTTTGTTTCCTCTTCAAACTCGACGAGCAGATCGCCTGCTTTTATAGCTTGTATTGTTTTCATGTCCAGGTCCCCAGGATCGGTTATGTTCCTGGTTTTGATCAGGATGATTTAAAGGATCGCTCACTTGGTTCTTTCATCAGAAGATAAGCTTCTCATAACAGGATTCGTTACTGCTGTTAGAAGCTGCTACTGTTTTTCGGGAAAGGTCTGGATATCGTTGAAGTCCCTTTTTTCTTTTTGGCTAAGTGTCTGCCTGTCTTTTCCACCTGGTTTTGTATCTTTGATCAGACAACTTGCAAGTCTACTTCTATCTTATTTTCTTGCTTGCCTGCTTCGGCAACTCTTCATCTTATCTTCATAACCCGATCGTGGGGGCTAAATTTTCCTATTGCAATATATTTTTTGCTCTCAATTTGGCACAAATACGTCATTAATACTATAAAATGTTACAAATTCTATGACACGCAAATTCCATTCAACAATTCCTCGTCATATAATTAGTCCTTTAAAATTTCATGAAATTCCAATCGATAGTTTTTCGCCTTGAGTCTTCCTTAGTGCTCACTAAATAGCTTACAAAGTATCAGCTATGTCCATTGGATGGTGTCATTTTCATCTTTCATTGATAAGTTGAACGCGACTTCAATTCTTGTTGCCTGACAACTTATGTCAGATTAATATCGTAACGTGGTAATCGCGGTGTAATAAAATCCTTTCGGATTGGATGTGGCAGCAAGGTGGCAGGCCACAATTCTTGAAGTAGGTACATGCTCATCTACATCAAAAGTATTATGAGATGTTTTTAAATCTGTTCAGTGAACAAATAAGAAAGGATTGGAAGGAAGACGAGAACGCGCTGCTATAGAGTGATTACAGATTACTTAGGTTATAGACTAGACTTCCAAATAACAAGCTTCCATCAATGATATACCAAATGCATACGTATTTACATATAAATTTTGATGGAGTTAAATGAAGTGAAGAATTGCAGAGAGATGTACATTTAGAGTATCTCAAAAATAGCTACGCGGGAGCGTTTTATTAAGTTTAAGCTACGAGAGTACGAATGGAGCGGCAGGTGATATTTAAATGGAACTAATGGAGTGATAACGCGTGCACTAACTCATTATCAGTAGTTATAGCAAGTTGTATGTTAATTGGGTCAGTGATCCTTGAAATTTCGTCGATCGAATATCTCAATCTGGAAGTAAGCGTGAATTATAGAAAAAATCGAGTACCATGCAGTCATTAAGTTCCTTATCAGCCCAGAAAAGCTAATTAGAACCATATTGAAAGAAATTATGTTCGTTTGTTCGTTGTCCGAGAAAAATCATGCTTTATCAGTAGCACAGTCGTTTCCAATAAGGCAAGGACTCACTTGAAGACGATCCAGGACCCGGACCGCCAATTGAAGTGACTACTTCGGAAATGATTAAAAAAGTCGAAAAAGTAATAATGGCAGATGCTAAACTAATGAAAAAACATCTTACAGAAATGGTTGAAGTATCGGATACAACAAATTTTAAAATTTCTTCTCTTCATCTTGGCATGACAAAGGTCAGCGCTAAATAGGTGCCGAGAATGCTGATACCACCTCAGAAACAACCGCGTTCTGTTCCCGCGCGTTTTTGGACCTCTGTAGTAAAGACAAGGATGGACGATTAAATCGAATTGTAGTAGAGACGAAACTAGAGTTCATCATTACGAACCTTAGTGCAAACACACTGGGCAAGAGACATTCGGCTGGTAAATCATGGCGACAGTCTTTTGGGACTCAGGACGGATCCTGTTTACAAATTACAAATTTACATTTAATTTACTAATTACTACTAATCTACTAATTTACATTACATTTCTTTAATAATAAAGAGGTTGAAAGAATGTATCAAAGAAAAAAGAAGGAAAAATTGACCAAAGGTCATCCACCAACACGACACCGCACCAGTTCACAAGGGCCGTGTTGCGTTGGCTGACCTGCACGACGTGAGTTCAAAATTTTTGGATCAACCGCCCTTCAGTCGTGACCTGCCTTCCAGCGATTATTATTTGATTCCAAAGATTAAAACAGAACTTTGTGGAAAGGAATTTTGAAGCTATGAAGAAGTGAAGAACGCAGCTTATCAGCTTATTTTTCAGATAAAGATCAAACATTGTTTTATGAAGGTGTACATAAGCTAATTAAAAGATCTGAAAAATATACTAGAGCAAAAAGTGAATAAATTGTAAAAACAAAAATTATTCTATAATTTTATTCTCACGTCTTACCCTCCATTTCGCAAACGTGAAACGCCCCCTCGTAAATGAAAAAAACCTGCTTACTACCAGTTCAAATTGATAAAACTAGCTATTGCATTCTCTCTACTAACCTAATTTTGAGGTCTTTCTCACTAATTTTTAAGTTTTATTGAAGTTTGTTTCATTTTTAAGGTCTTTTTCATGCAAGAGTTTACTTGTCGTGCATGTTAGTATATTTCTAGCTCTTCACACATGTTGATCTTCTGGAGTGTTAGTGCTAGTTTGTATCTTCGCTATGGTCTCCACTATGATTTTGATGTCGAAAATTACTGGTAACACTAGATTTACGGTTTTAACCGTTTTTCATTGTTAATTAACCATTTCTTCCAAAGAATTTATTCAAACTTGTTTGTTTTTTTCTACGCCTTCTACTTTTTTTTTTCATATGTGGTAAACCTATCTCAATGGGACCGTCAAATTGACGGATACGCTTGTCTCGAAAATAATCCTTATATTTTACCTTTGCTCGTCAGATTATTCATCCAGCAGGAAATACAAGAGTGAAAGCAATGTCTTTTTTCTTTTAGTTTAACAGATATACAGTGCTGTACAAAAGTCTTCGTACAGCATTGAAATAAAAAAAGTTTTTAAATTTCAAAAAATGGAACAAAGATAGTTCAAATTATCCTTATATATTTACAAGCTAAATATATACTAAAAGTAATTAAATAAACAAAAAACAATATTTTAGCATTTATAATAAAATACAACAAAAAGTTCATTATAAGTACTCAAAATTGCTGCGCAAATGTCTTCGTACAATAAGAAAATGAAAAAAGTAGTTCTTTCAATCTTAAAATCTAGTAATTAGTAGGGTATCCTTTTGCATTTATAACAGCACTTAATCTTCGGGGCATTGACTGAACTAATTTTTTTGGAAATTCTCCCGTTATTTTTCCCCACTCGGTCATCAATGCTTTTTTCAAATCCGATTTGTTGGATATGGCATATTTTCGTACATTTTTTTCAAGTTCGGCCCATAAATGCTCAATCGGATTGAGATCCGGTGATTGAGCAGGTGTCTCCAACAAATGGGGAACAGTTAATGCGAGCCATTGCCGCACAATATATGCCGTCTGTTTCGGATCTCGATCTTGTTGAAAGTAGTAATTCTCTTGAAAACCCATTTCACTGGCACTTTGCGTCAAATTGTCTTTCAAAATTGACAAATAACGGTACTGATCCATTCTTTCATCAATAAATACAAGTCGCGCCACTCCGGATGCCGACATACATCCCCACACCATGACATTACCGCCGCCATGCTTCACAGTTGCTTTCAGATTTTTTGCCTCCATTTCTTCTCCACTTTTTCTCCACACTAATTTTCGCCCATCTGATTGGAAAATATTAAATTTAGATTCGTCTGAGAAAATTACAGTTTCCCAGAACGAATTTTCAGAACTCAAATATTTTTTCGCAAATTCAACACGTTTGGCTCGATTCACTGCACTAATGTATGGCTTCTTCCTAGGAACCCGCGCGTTATAGCCGGCACGGTACAAAGCTCGGCGAACTGTTGATGGATCAGCGTGCTTTTCGAAATCGCGTTGAAGTGTATTTGTGATTTCTGGTGATGTTACAAAACGATTTTTCTTTACCTGACGAACTACACTCGCTTCCTCTCTCACCGTTAACTTTTTAGGTCGACCACTTCTCACTTTATTTTGAATTCTACCTTCTTCTGTGTAACGCTTAATTATATACTGAACTGTGAAACGACTTCTTTTTACAGTTTTTCCGATTTCACTAATAGATTTGCCGTCTTTATACAAATTAATAATAATTTCCCTTACACAGACACTGGTTTGTATCCATTTTGCGAAGTAACTTTGCAGGTAGCGAAAACTAAACTAAATTGCATGAAGGATTTTGTAGACAAATACCGGATTGATAATGGATTTTTTACGATTAAACATGTTTTGATAGGACTAGATTCCATTACTATGGAAAGCATAGGCAGTGTACGAAGATTTTTGCACAGCAATTTTGAGTGCTTATAATGAACTTTTTGTTGTATTTTACTATAAATGTTGAAATATTGTTTTTTGTTTATTTAATTACTTTTAGTATATATGTAGCTTGTAAATATATAAGGAGAATTTGAACTATCTTTGTTCCATTTTTTGAAATTTAAAAACTTTCTTTTATTTCAGTGCTGTACGAAGACTTTTGCACAGCACTGTATATTTCGGGAGTAAGTTGCTCCTTTACCAATTATTTTCTCTTGTTATAAATTGACACTGAAGAAAATAATTGACACTGAAGAAGGAAGCAACTTACTCTCGAAATGTATATCTGTCAAAACTAAAACAAAGACATAGCATTTTGGAATGGAAATCAAAAAAGAAGGATAGAAATTTTATGATTCACACGCTTCGACAAAAAAAAAAACTTCGGCACGAAAGATTGCAAACATATTAATTTGCGCTGATATACGAAGTATGGAGAACATTTTTAAGTAACAGCCAGGCTTGTTATAAGCCACATGAAAACATCTCAATAGACGAATAGTTATTTCCGACGAAAGCTCGATGCAGGTTTACGCAATATATGCCAAATAAGCTTCATAAATTCAGCATCATGTTTTGGTTAGCAGTTGACGTCAAATCAAAATATATGATGAACGATTTCCCTTCTTTGGTGAAAGATGAAAGTCGAAGCTCATCATCGTTGGGTGATTTTGTCGTACTGACTTTTGCCGAACCATATTTAAATCGAGACAGAAATATAATAACAGATAATTTCTTTACAAGCATCCCACTAGCTCAAAAATTGCTTGATCGAAACACATCTCAGGTTGAGACCATCTAGTCAAACAAACGAGAACTTCCAAAACCCGTTAAAGAAGAAAAGAACAGATCGCTATGTTTCCTCGGATTTATATACAGTGGCTCAATAACGAAGTCGAACACATACCCATTTACACTTGAAAAGGGAATAAACGACAGAAGAATGTATTTTTAAAAAAGCAAAATTTATTTTTTAAGCTCTATATTATTAACTTACGAAAAATAAAAACATTGAAAACATAACTCGATTTTGTGATTATTAAAAAAATAAAAAGTCGAAATGCAGCCAAAATTCAAAAAAAACTCGGACAGTTAATTCTTTGTGAGATTTGTGAATTTTATTATTATTTTTAATATTTAGTTGGCAATTCTTTATTTTTCACTATGGTTTCCAATCTTATAGGCATGGATTCGACAAGTTTTTTGCAAAAGGAAGGGTCGATTTTGGCCCATTCTGCCTCAAGAGCTACTTTCAAGTCCTCTTTATTTTTAATTGAATAGCTTTTTAATTGATGTTCTAAATAAGCCCATAAATACTTGATAACATTAATGTCAGGAGATTGTGGAGGTGTTTCCAGTACATGTGGACAATTGTACGGCAGCCATAAACGCACATTGAGTGCTTTGTGCTTTGGGTCGTTATCCTGGTAATATTGGAAGTTATCTTTTATTCCGAATTCTATAGCACTTTCCACTAAATTTTCTTTCAGAATGGTCAAATACTTTGTTTGGTCCATAATTCCATCGATTACAGAAAGTTTACCTGGATCAGCAGCGGACATGCAGCCCCAAAGCATTATCGAGCCACCTCCATGTTTCACAATGGATCGTAGATTGCACTCTTTGAGCTCTTGATTAGCTTTTCGCCAAACATAGCATTGACCATCTGAGCAAAATACATTAAATTTACTTTCGTCCGCGAATATCCCAGTTTCCCAAAATGATAGGTCTTCATTTTTATATGTTTTGGCAAACTTGAGTCTCTTTTTCCTATTGCACTTACTAACGAATGGTTTTCTACGGGCTACTCTTCCATGTAGATTTCTTCGTCTCAAAACTCACCTTATCGTTTCAGGATGTACACTTTTATTAAGATATTTCGATACTTGTTGAGCTAATTTTCGAGCACTTAATTTCGAATTTTTATGAATTTGTTGTACAATCCATCGCTCATCTGACTTCGAAAACACTCTAGGTCTACCACTTTTTTGTTTATTTTCCACTGATCTGCATGATTTAAATCGTTTAATTATATCGTGAACAGTGGAAAGTGATCTATTTACGATTTCCCCTATAGTACGGACCGGTAATACTTCTTTATAATGTTTCAAAATGAGTTCTCTTACTTCTAAAGAAGTTTGACCACGTTGCCTTCCCATTTTACACAATTTCACCCCCGTGAAGGTTCACAATTCACACAATTTCACCCACGTATAAAATTTACGGTTTCAATTTGTTTCACTTAGATGCTAAGAGCTGTCAACTACACAAAATCCGGGGAATCCCCCTTTTAAACTCAAAAAGAAGGAGAGTGCTGTCCGAGTTCTTTTTTGACGTGAATTTTGGCTGCATTTCAACATTTTATTTTTTTAATAATCACAAAATTGAGTTATGTTTTCAATGTTTTTATTTTTCGTAACTTAATAATATAGAACCAAAAAAATAAATTTTGTTTTTTTCTTAAATGCATTCTTCTGTCGTTTATTCCCTTTTCCAGTGTAAATGGGTATGTGTCCGACTTCTTTATTGAGCCACTGTAAATCAGAAAAAAATCACCCTGACTCTATATAAAAGTAAGCCGAACATAAAAGTTCTCCTTCTAAGCACCAGACATACAGGTGTACAAATAGAAGACAACTACAAACGTCTTTCCGAATATAATTCATATTATAATAAAACGAAGTCCAGAGTGGACGTCGTTGACCAGACGTTGACGCCAAAATACCGTAAAAGCAGGCAATTTCCGATGATCACTTCAAATCTTTTTCAATGTAATAGATTTGACAGTAATAAACGCGTGCGTACTATCAAAACCGTGCGCAGGAGCCACAATATCAAGGAAACAGTACATGTTTAGTTTAGCCAAGGAATTAGATGCGGAAAACAAGGAGAACATTTGCCAACGATCAAACGCTTCTTCATCATCTATAATATTACAAAAGCGAGATAATTGCCAAGTGGGATACAGAAACAAAAATAAAAGCAGCAAGCGTTGCATATATTGCAAAAAAATGGTTTGCGGAGAATGCACAGGCAACGCAGAATATACCGGTAAAAAATGTATTGAATAAGTAAAATTAACCGTTAGTATTATTGTTAATATTTCTATGATATTTTCAAAGGACATTTTATTTCTTGATACTTCAAGCGTGCAGGCAAATAATGTGCAATTTGGAGTTAACTTGAATAAATCGTATTTAGAAAGAAAGATGGAAAGAGCTCAAGCTGGTTCCGAACACCCGCCCCTGCCGCTTCTCGTTCGCTGAGTTAGCTTAGCAATGGTATAAGTCACTAACAAAGTTGTAAGTGAAAATGGATAAGTTGATCTACCAAAGCTTCTAGAATGAATTGAATAAATGAGTTTTCCAAAGAAAGTGCGTTCTTTGATCCACCCGTCAATTTGAAAGGTGTCGTAGAGATAGTTTTATAACAAAAGTCGGTAAACCTAGAGTTATTGTTATTATTGTTATTGTTTCTTAACTTTCACGGCGTTCACTGAATTTAATTTTTTTTTTTTTTTCTTAACGAAAAACCTTCGGTCAAACAGGTATTTTCCTTTTTGGGAAATGTACTGTTTTGATGAGTTGAAAAGGTGGGAAAACATTTGGATCGTGTACAAATCTGAAGGCAGATTATGTGGAAGCGTATTTATTAATAAATAATCTTCAACACAGGACATGAAAATTTAACCCGAAGAACTAGGAGAGTTATTACTTTTGGCGGGCTTCGAATTCTTCTTAGTCCCTTGTTTCGACATTACAATAATTTACATATTTGCAATATACAATATAAATGCATCATGACTCCGTCAAATGATTTCTCACCTGAAATCTCATAAATTAAATTTCAGTCCGATAGTCAATTATAATAAAAAAATTTAGACCAATGAAAAATGTATTTCAACAACAGAATGTTATGTTATGGTTAAAAAAAATATACGAATAAGATATTATTATATTCAGGTGGTTCTATTATTTCGTACTTTCAATGATAAACTGGAATTTCTAAATGTAACATAAAAGGTATTAATTCGAATTTAATTGAATTCCCCAAATAAAAGCAGACAGCAGTGCATATTTTATTTTCGCAGCCATAGCATAACGTGCTGTAAAGACTTGGCAATGAGCTAGGATAGAGAACTATGCACAGAAGGATATTAAAGCAAGCATGAAAAATCCTTAAGAATCCACCCATGTAAGCAAAACTTTCTTTATGGGGGCAAAACTCTCCTGAAATTCTGCTTTATAGTTATCATCCACAATCTTTACCACTACAAGAGATGCCAACAAACTATCTACTTTTATGCTTGAGGTTAATTGGCTATTAGCTGAAGTTTTCGACACAAAAGTACATCATCCCTAGATCTTACAATCATAATACTTTATTTACTATCTTACAACATTTCCTTTACATTCTTTTTATTTTTACAGTTATATGACACGAAAAGTGGCAATTTTCCTTCTCGGATTCGGTTGGGTGTTGGGCGCCACTATTGCCATCATTCCCATGTTTTGGAATAACTGGCGAACGGCAACATCATGCGAATTTGATGAAGTTCTACCGCCATGGTATATGGCCGGGATAATCACACCAGGATTCTCTATGATATGGATTTGCATGTTAATTGTCTACTGGCGCATATGGAGGGAAGCTTCAAAACATGTTAAGCATTTACGATCATCGGCTAATGGCGTCCATGAACTGCCATCTGACTGGAAATCAGTACAGGTAAAAAAGTTATAAATAATGTTATTAATTTAGGTTTCAAAATGTCCTTCTACATTCACCGTCATCAAGGTTGATTTATGTTCAAAATGCAAATTTAGTTGAGTTCCGCAAAGCCAGTTTTGGGATTTGTCGCCAAGATGAACTCATCCTTTATAGGTTATAAGGATCGGTGATGCTTTTTGAAATTGTTATCTATTTTTTCTGCGTTTAAATAACCAGTATGCAGGTACATAATCGTTATAAATATTGGAATACAAGAAAAACATCGCAAACCTGCTATCGTCTGTGTCCTCTTAAACTTAAACCGGCTTGAACTCTTGGCTCATGGAAACCAATTAAGAGAATTTCAATGTGACATGGATCTGCTTCTATGTTCAAAGCAGTCTGTTGCCTCGCAGGCGTGCCAACCCTCGGAGCTATTCTAAGGATATTAAACTCAATTGTATTCGAGAGTGCAGCTCGAAATGGAGCATAAATAGTATTTTTAGTTCGTCGACCGATTATTTAGTGAAATCAATATTTTCCAATTTAAATAGATTCATTACGATATTATAATGAGGACAAATAAGGATAAATGCTATTGTTCATTCCTATCATCTTACTATACCTGTGCAGTTTGTTGTATGATTACAAGATAATATTTGAATATCAACTCGCATAAACCAAGATTACATGGCAATGAAATTTTCGGGGGATGATAAACGACGAAACGATAAAATGCATATTAATGTGATAAAGTCTGGTATGGAAAGGTGAAAGCGGTGAAGAGAGCTTACAATATTAACATGTGATAATTGAAACCCATTCTGATCGGCAGGATATGATTCATTAGCATCCCAGAAGCGATGACTGTTATAAACATCAATGTTTATCAATGTCAGGATAATCAACAGCGAATGGCTTTCGACACTGTGCTGGTTTAATTGACAAGTTTTGAGAGCGAAAATGAAACATCATGGAATAATGCGTCCAAATTTATTTATTTTGTAGTAAAATCGCTTTTGAGTTTATTGTCCTTTGAATTGAATATTTTTTCACCAAAGCCGTTCGAGCTGCGAGTCTTTTTCATCGTACATGATCTGTTCTTTCATTTAGTTTCAGGCTCGGTTGTCTGGTTGACAGCAGAGGTGTTTAGGCCATAGTCGAACAAGTTTGACAACTGACAGTTCGACTTTTAAGGTCGTTAATGGATTTCACATCGCTTTCCAAAGCATCTACAACATTCGGATTTGACTCCTTCAGAGTCGAAGCAGCTACCTCAGCCCATCGTTCTCTCTTTTTTCGTAATTTTGTGTTATAGTGGTAAATACGAGGCTTTTCTCAGTCTGTCAGCCTATCTCTGTATCTTTTCGTCATAACGTTCGAGCGCCCTCTATCGAGAATCAATATAATCGAAAAGTTTGAACTCCCTCCCTCCCTCTGAACTTTGAACTCCATGAACTCCCTATGTACCACAATTTTGCTTAAGACGTCCTTTAAACTTCACACACGTGAGCGTGTATTTATTTACTTAAAGTGGCTTCAAATAGTATTCGCTCATCTATGAATTTTTAAAAGTTAATAATACAAAATCCACACTATTAATTATATAATAAATGTATTTCAACGTGGTACATAGAGAATAACATTAAAAGAAAAGGGTTTTAGCATCCAAAAAGCTTTCGCTCACTTAACTAAAGATAGCTGTACTTTTAAGGGGATAAGCTCATGCGTAAAATAAGGAATTTCTTCACTAGTGTTTTCGCTTCCAAATGAATGTTAATTTATGTTTTCGAGAGTGATTTTATCGTCTAAAGCTAATCGTCTAATTGCCTAAAATCTAATTTAATTAAGTGAAAATGAGCCGCAGACAAAACGAATCAACCGTAGAAGAAAAGGAAGATTATTGTGAATTTTCGGTCCCAAGGAAATAAGACCTTATTCTACATTGGAATGTATTATTGACAGCAATTTATTTAGCAAATGTTTATGAAATGCCTTTAGATCGAGATGCAAAACTGACCACTGCAAAACTTGATTGCGAAAGAAAAATTTTGTATTTTGCGAAATATAAGGACGGACCCTGAAAAAGTTGATGTCAAAATAACAAAAGAAGTTCAAACTAAATTCCAAAGATGTATGATAACACAATGAGAAATGTAATCTTTGGTGATGAATATCATGGTATAGAAGTCAGAAGAAAACATAAACAAAAGTAAAAGGGTTTTTGTTTGCTAAAGCTTCTAAAAATCACCCAAAAGAGTTTTTGGAATAAAGTTATATTTACTGATGAAAGTAAGTACCAGGATCAGAAAAGATCCAGAAAAGATCAGGAAACTAAGGATCACACAAAAATTGTATAGTATGGAGGCAAAGAAAAACGGAACTACATGAGAAAAACTTGAAGCCTTCATTCATGTATGGAGGTGTTTCTGTATTAACTAGAGGTTTATAAAACCTCAGGAGTTTTGCATTTTCTTGATTGAATCATACACGCCAAGGATAGATAGATAAATAATCTCAAAAAAACCTCCATAGTAGTACTGAAAAAATTCACTTAGTCAACGATTAAACTAAGACCACGATCCCCGGATATCAACTCAATTGAAAATTTACAGAACCCATTGGCTCGAATATTAGCAATCACAATATTAAAAATAAAACAGACTTGCAAGCAGCTTTAGTTACTGAGTGTGTAAGTGTATCCAGCGCTGTAACGTGTAATTTAATTGATCCTATACCCATAAGAATCAAACATATAATATAATCAAAATAGAGCAGACCGACCAAATACCAAGCACCAGAAAAACTTCTAAATTAATATGACTATCTCAGACGTTGCACTTAGTGAGTGAATTCCTTTTGGAAGCATAACTGTGAACTCAAATCCTTTTCATTTAATCTTATTCTGAATTATGTATTACGTTGAAATACATTTTTAATTCGTTAGAGTACTTACAAACGCTCTCAATAAATTATCTTTTAGTGCTCATATTTAATTTTATGGTAGTAAAATTCACAGATGGGTGAATACTTTTTGGAGCCACTATAGACATTTCCCTGTCTGTCAGATTTGTTTATCGCTCAAAATGACGGAAAAAGTAGATCGAGTAGCACAAAGTTGATCAATTTGATGTAAATCGTCCAAGTTGATGTACATCCATTTCTACTTAAACTCGGAAATTAGTGTTCAATCTACTTCTAAAACGATTGATATGAAATGCTTCAATCATGAAGCATTTGAAGAGGACTTTATATGTAAAACAAGAGTAAATGAGTGATACAAGCTGTTTAAAGATGGCGACAATTTAATTATCATTGACTCTCGGCTCAAACGATCTTTAAGTTCAATAACGTAAGGAAACATCGAACTTTCGATATAAGAAAATCTTTGGTTGAATATGCGCGAACTCGAAAGTAATCTTGAAATACCAAAAGCTACTGTTTGGAGAATTTTAACCGGCAATTTGGGAATGATTTGCGTGTGCGCGAGATTCATCTCGAAATTTCTTACCGGCACACAGAAGCATCTTTGCTTTGAAATCGCTCTGGACTACTTGGAAATGATTTCTTATGACGGAAATATTTTAGAAATGATTATTAATGCTGATGAATCATGTGTTCACTATTATGTTCCAAAAACAAAGTATCGCACAAACTTCAAGGGAAGCGTTCTGAATCGCCAAAGGTAAAACCTCATGTCAAAGTCGGAGCAAATTTCGAACGGTGTTGGGTATTACCTTCGGTTATGCAAGTATTGAGCAACACACATTTCCTCCAAGAGGTCCAAAGATAACTGAAAAGTAATAGGTTGAAGTATTGCAAAGATTACATGAGTCGACATATAGGCTCAGTGAGACTTTTGGCTCATTCCGACATTAAAAATACCGTTCAAAGAACATCGGTTCGATGACAAAAAAATGCTTGAAACTAGTGCGGCAAGTCCACTGAAGAAAATTCCAAAAGCTCACTTGCAGGATTTTCTCAAGAAGTGCAATTACTAAGACGAGTACCTTGTTCTATTAAATGGGAACTTCTTTGAATGATGTCACTCACCAGATGATACAGAATGGCACTAGTGCAGAGATATGAAGGCAGTTTGAAAAGTTGGACATAGTTCATTATGGACCAAATTTTAATTGCAAGTGCTTTGATGTGAGAAAGTTTGTTAAGGACCTTACTATTAGTCATACTCCAAAGATATCTTTTCAAAAATTCGATGGTTCATTTAAATGTTGATTATTTTGAAGAATGAATCGAATGAGGAAAGTTATGATGGTAGGTTAAAAATGTGTTGGAAAACGCCTCCTAGACTTGATGTTGAGTCTGTTTTGACAACAATACTAAGCTTTACTATCAACTGTTAAAACAAATACAATCTTTAGATTCTTGCCCACATAAGAAATGCTGGGCGTTCTCATACTTAATACAAGGATCCATCTTAAAGTTGTTTTTGTATCAAATGTCACTTTTATATTGGCTTACTTCGCTTGACTAGTTCGGCCATGCTTTGAAATCTTCCTTGCACTTCAGAAAACCAGGTGAAGTGATCAGTTGTCAAATTTTTCTACTTTATATTTGTTTTTCGAGAAACAGATTGCTTAAGCATTCAATTCTTTGATTGAACTATGATCATTCATTCAAAACAATTTCAATATCAATTGAAGGTAGCTTATCGGTTGTAAACGTTATATACGGGCTTTGTCGTGCTTTGACGCAATTTTCCTTTTACTTCTTCGTTGAATATCCAAATTCTTAGAAGCAGTTGATAATTGTTCATTAAATGATTGCAATTGAATACAAAATCAAACAGAAATTATATGTAGTGCTATGTTCTCAGTTATTTTAAAATACGTCTGCAATCGATGACTTCTTACTAAAGAAACCAAAAATAAGATATATCAATTGGATGACAATTTTTTAATATCTTCAACGATGTAACAAAAAAAACTGGCATTTGAGGACTACTTTACTATAAACAATGAAACAGCTAGCATAATGCTCGACGTTTTTATGGGATCTAAACCCCTCATGGGCCCTCGGCCTCTCGGTAAAAGATGTTTCAATCTATCGATCACGTCCTCCAATTTGAAATCGGAGAACCGATTTACTATTTTCATCAATCCATTGCGGTCGTCATTTTCTGGGGTTTCCCACTGTTCTTTTTCTCTCAACTTTTCCTATGAATATATTCCTCGAAATAAGTCATGATCATTATCAGTCCATGTAACCTTCCGAAGTATTTTAATTCTGAAGACGACTGGCGCGTCAAAATGTTCCTTATTCATTATTGATCCGATTCACGTGCTGCTTCATTGATGCGCCTTTTGGCCCACCTTTCAAATTTATTTATTTTATTACACATCTTAAGATACATATAAGGTAATCATCTATACCCATCAGCAGATATATTGCAGTCTATCGCACGTTAGGGTACTCATACGGACAAATTTCAAAAGAAACTGAAATGAAGACATACCTTTTCAGTTGGTCTTGATACCTGATTATATGAACACTGGGAAGACTTTCGCATATCATTATACCGAGATGTCAAAACAGCATCTAATGATTTTGAGCTTCGCTTTGGAGAATTCGCAGCATTTTGACACGTGAACTTCATCGAAACGAATGATTTCATACTACTGAATAAATCATCACTTATTGGAGGGTTAAGTGAGGTGTATACGTATTTTATTCACTTTAAAGATTTCCAAAGCTCAGATGGCGTCAGATGGCGTCAGAAACGTCAGATCTTTAAAACTCAAGTTGACTTTTCAACCAATAGGCTTTGCAAAATGAATAATATAAGAAAAGAAGAGAACTAGTCGTTTGCCACGAAGGTAAGAAACAAACATGATTTTATTCTTCACATAAGACAACGAAACCTTTACATTTCGAGCGATTTTTTTACTGATTGATGACGTGAGCGTTTGGGGTTTTTGGGGCAATTTATACCATGACTGGCCTTCCGGTCAAAAGGTTTTAATGCACGTATTTTTGTAATTTAAAAAAATTTATTCGATCCAGAAGGGCCCAAATTTTACGGCTACTAGCCCCAATGAATTTTAAAAATTTATTCGCCTCCACTTTGTTATGTTTAATCTACAATATCAAGCCTCTTGCATCTGGTAAACAATTTTGAACTTTTCGATAGCAACATAGAAAAGCTCATTTACGAAGCTATTTGGAAAAGGTGCCAAGAGATTACATCAAACGACCAATGTATTTGTTTAGACGAGTAAATTATTCCATTCAAGGGGCATCATCGTTGTAAGCAATATGTGAAGGGAAAGCCAAATACTTGAGGATTCAAATTGATCGTTTTTAATGAGTCTAGCAGCATAATATTGGATTTGTTGCATTACCAAGGAGCAACAGAAAAAATCAAACCTGTATATGTGAGCGTACGTGGTTACAGTGCTGCGATTGTGTTTCAAGTAAGCGAAAGGACTGCAGGCACATGTTATGTTTTGATAGATGTCTCTAAAATCTCAATAAATTCTGCAATTCAAATCGACCAAATGGACGCTACGCATGTTTCATGAAGTAAACTTGGCGCTTATCAATAGCTAGCTGATGTAACGCAATAAATATCAAGGTGATCTGACACCTTGCCTGGACCTGCTACATTTTAGACAAGAGGTGGCCGAAGTTCTAATAAGAAAACGTGGGCGACTTTCATCCACTGAGTGTTCCCCCTCCACTACACACCGACCATCACCTTCTTTCTCACAAGCAATAGAATCGCCACAAGATCCGTGGCGATAGAAGCAAAGGACCACTACAGTCATTTTCAGATGAGGCCACATCAAAAATTATGAGGCCACCAGATGTAAAAACAAGGGATGTGGTGGCAGAACCCATTGTTTTTGCACAAAATGCAATGTGCATTTGTGAAGAATTTATGAAGATAGAAAGAAATTGTTTTATTGAGTTTCATTCTTAACATCTGTCTTATTTTCATCTTCTTATGTCACGTGGAAAATTTTGGGTTGGCAACTAAGTAATTGCCGTTTTTTTCACATGGAATGAAGTACAATCTATAATATATTTTCCACCTTGTTCAATGAACTTTTGCTGTCTCCCTGACAACATGGAAATTCTACGCTCGTAGAAAATCTGAACTTTTCCGGTCAAAAACTGAGTTATGTAAGATTTCACAGCGTCATCATTATTGAAGTTTAACCATGAATGCAGTTGTCCAGGGATCGAAATATTTGGTAATCCAATAGCGCGATATCAGGGCTTTATGGTGTGTGTCACATCAATTCTCATCCAATATCCATCAATTTTTGCCGAGTGCTCAAAATGTGTGGAAACTCGTGTGGAAAATGGTGGATTCCTGGTGGAAAATGACATCTTTACGAGTAATAAACTCTGGTCGCTTTTTCTTGATCACTGCTTCCATTTCATCTGGGTGCAGACAATAGGCTTGGTTGTTGGTTCGGTTCATTGGAAGTAGCTCAAAGTACACCGGAACTTTCCAATCCCACCGAATTCACAGTGAAATCTTCTTTTGTTAGATATGTACCTTTGAAGTGATTTGCGATGACTCATTAGGCGAGCACCGCGATCATTGTTGATTGACATTTTTCATATTCAACTATGATTCGTTTTATAACCGAATCAAAATTCTGCGTTGCAGTTCTATTTTTAACTGCATTTGAATGTCGCGAGCCATCAACTTTAGACGTGAAAAATGCTTTATCTCGCCACCAGTCGGGGTTGCCGGTTTACATCAACTTTACTATGGATGCTTGTTGTAACATTTATGTATTTGTGCTTTAGGGAAGTGGTGAAAATTCCGTGCCGTCGTTCGGTTGTCCGAAATCAGCAGGATGACTACAGAAGAAATCGAGAAATTTTTAACTTCGGTTCCATCTGATGGATGTATGGATAATGAGGAGAGAGGTGATTTCGAAGGAGACAGCGATCAAATTATGGATGACTCAGATCACGAGGACAGTTTTACACTCCCCAGACTATATGACATTACGGGGGCTTTTGTCACGGATTCGAAAGGGAACGGGAGTTCTTCTTTACAGTTGGAAAGAGACACATCAACTGGATATTTATCTCAGGCCGTTCGTGTTAGCCTCAACCTCAGTGCAATCTTGTCTGTTACACAACCTGCTTCGCCTTCTCGCCTGTCTCCAGTTGCATCAATATTTACAACAACACATCTTCAAGAGGTCATAATGTCAAAAAAACACAAAAAAAAAAAAAGATTGCGTACTCCGTTGCCATTATATGATCGATATGGCCCAAATTTCGAACCGAATGATGGTGATTTTAATGGAACAGTTATGGATATCAGCATAAAGTCCACTGAATTTACAAATATTAAGTGGAAAAAAAGCACATGCAGCTACATGAAAATGAAGTGGCATTTCGTTGCATTTGAAAACCCCATATGAATGCTTCAATTTTTTTTAACTGATGCATTTTTTGAACAGCTTGTGGTGTTCAACAACCTAAATGCCAGAGTAGGAAACATCAACACGCAATGTACCGTTACAGCTTTTGACTTAAGAAGATTCGTTGGTATTATGCTGTATTTGTCTGTGTAGCACTGGCACTGCTGTCCGTCTCATCATCCATGATCAGACAATGAAGTTACCTGATTTCCGAGAAGCTGTTGCTGCCGTTTTATGTTATTTACAAACCACCGAAAGGCGGTCTGTGGGACGGCATTCAACAATTTTTGAAACGGCGTCTAAAGGTGGCCGTAAAATATATCTTTCTCCAGATGACATTCGCTTCGATCAAATAAGCCATTAGCCTACAACTCTCCATCGAAGTGCTAAAAAAACTTGCAAGTTGCCTGGTTGTAAATCAGAAACTCAAGTAATATGCCTGAAGTACAATGTGAATTTGTGTCAATCTGCTACAAATAAATGTTTTTATAAATTCTACAATGTAAATAAATAAAGTATTCTTTTCTGAAATTCTCTTATTTCTTTTCTTATTTTATATTTCTTCCGTTCTATCTTTTTTTGCCGTTAGTCGGCAAGACCGCCTCCAGGCGGGTTTCAATCAAACTACTATTGACAGTTGAAAATTTACTTTAGACCAAAAATAGTACTTTTTTCCGTATTCTTGGCCCAAAATTAATCAGATATAAAATTTCAGGCGAAAAAAAAATTGACCTACTCGAGGGTTAAGGTTTAAGAAGATATTACAAGTTGGTACTCATAGGATTATTCTGTTAGTTCATTGAGATTGTCATTCTCATTTTTTGAAAACCAAATAGTCGCCTATATCACACTTTTTGATAGAAGGTCAAGCAAATACGAGTATCAGTTGTGTAAATTGATACCAAGAGAAAATTTAAATTATAAGCAAATCGCAGAAGCGTATGTTTATGATTTTCAATCTGAATGTAAATTTACAATGTTTTCATTTATAATTAAACAGATACAGCGTAGCTTACAGCAATAAACAAAAACCATATTTCATTATCATGAATTCATTTTCTGCTCGTTTCCAAATTCAAATTTGATTTCCATTCAAAGAAAAGTAATAAATACTGAAACCTTTAGAAAGTGGCTTTCATTTTCCTCCTGTTCCAAAGTTTCTATACTTAAAGATTGCAATAATTTCCAAAAGAAACATTTACTTTGCAATATATTAATCTCCTTATTTTTCATTTCCGTCTCAGGTTGTGCTCTTCATACTCGGCTGTTTTTCGATATGCTGGCTTCCATACTTCGTAATAGCTTGTACGCAAATATTCAAATTTATTGAGGACTCATCGCCGACGCTGTACAAAGGAGCGTTTTCCTTGGCTATGGCCAATTCAGGCATGAATCCAATTATTTATGCATGGAAAAACACAAGTTTTCGAAGAGCCTTCGCCCGACTCTTGCGTTGCCAAAGTCCTGACTACATCGATGTCAGTCAGCACAGTACACGATCGAATATTCATAGAAAAAGTTCTTCGCTACAGCATCCCAATCAAACACCACCAAACAGTGCAACAAGTGGCAATTTCAATGCATTCAATGACAATTTGGCAGTTACAAGGACTCTGAGCGATAGCAGTCAGTGTAGCCAGTATACGCTGAATGATATACGGCGACCGATTAAAAAGGGCCAACTCAAACTGCCCGTGGCTGAAACAGTCGTTTTGGCTAATGGTTGTACCATCAAAAATACAAAAGTTGACGTGAGGTTCGAGGATACTTCCATTCCCATCACAACTGTTCCCGAGGAAATTATTGAGATACCAACTTCGAAGATATCAAAATTCCGTACCAAGGGTTTGGTCATTCAACGAATTGATTGCGATGGAAATGCTAATACTGAAATACGAATCGTTAATGCACACGATGACCTGAAGCCAGCTACACCGATCGAAATGAAAAACTATCTATCCGTCTCGGATCCTGCAACGCCACAGAAAATGCATGGCCTCAACGGGAAAGCCTTAATTGTGGGCAGTTTTAGTAATCACTTTTGTAAAAGTCAATTGATCTAAATCTAGCGTTTAAAATATCTTTTGAATGTTTTTTCATTTAACTCTAGAGCGGCGATTAGTGACTGCCGCATTCTGTACCTTCCTTAATGGAAAACATTGAAATTAAGTTTGAAAGGATGTAGCTACTGTGATATTCGATATTTAAGTTATGTGTACATTACGATTCGGGTTATCGGGAAGACACGACTTTTACTCGCTTAAAGACTATATATACATTCTTAGTCGTTAGTTCAATAAGGCGCTAGCGTACTTACTTCTACTTATGATATGAGGGACGTGTACAAATGACTAAAATAAAGCCAAAAATAGACTAAAATGAAATACTACAATATACAATAAAATTGTAAAATAGATATATAAAAATTGTAAACGTGTACAATAAAGTTTAAAAAATATCATGCAAAATAAATAGTATGTTATCTATGACAATTAAAAGGATGCTATGCAAGAATAGTATAGAAATACAGTCGGACTTTGATACCTCGAATTTTTGACATGTCGAACCAAATCGGTAGGCAATAGCGTTCAACGTAGCAAATGTGTGTTAATTTGTCTGAATTACTCGAACGTCGATTCCCCACTTGATAACTCAAACGAAATATTTAGCCCCAACTTCGATAAGTTCGATTTTCCGAGGTAATTCCCGATTTTAGCCTGTCTTTTTTGACGTATTTATGCAGGCGGTTCAGATTCTGCGCTTGGTAAGTTCACTCACTTGGCATACTAGTAATAAATAAATAAATACTATGTATAAAATACTCTGAAGAAGAAATTTTTGCTTGTGTAAATATGTCGTCAAAACGTTATTCAAAAACTTTCGCTGTTGATCGAAAATTATAAAGGAATAATGAAAGCTTACAAATAAAGTAGCCCCAGAAATAAGTTGTACTACATGGGCTGAAAAGTTCCGGGATTTTTAATGAAAACAAACGTTTGAATTAAAAATCAACATAGTTGCGGGGGCATTAAACTTTACACAGCAAATTTCCAACAATTCGATGCCCTTTCTGTAATACGAAACGTCCAAGCCTTCGAAGTGCGCCTCGGTTTCCGCGACGACTTCTCCATTCGATCTGCATCTCTTTTGCTGGAGCCACCGCTTGTGGTTTAGTAACAGATAAAAGTCGCTGGGGAGCAAGTCTGGAGAAAACCGTGGATGAACCGTAATTGGTCCAATTTGGCCATCACTTCCAAGGCAGTGTGTCAAGGTACATTATGGTGATGTTACAGACTTGATGTTATAGAACTTTTTTGTTCTTTCGTCCGTTTTTCTTATTTCGTCGTTCAGGTTGTCCAATAACGCGGTATAGTACTCTCCTGTGACAGTTTTTTTATTCTACAGGTAATTGATAAAGATTTTGCCATGGGCATCCCAAAAAACAGAGGCTATAACCTTCCCGGCCGGGTGTAGGCTTAATGACCGCTTGGCTTCAGACTGCTTATTGGACTCAGGCGTATATTAATGAACCCATGTTCCAACCATCTTCACAAAACGTCGAAAAAAGTCCGCTCGATTATGCTGCAACAACGCCAAACCGGCTGTTGAATCATCAACGTGCTGCTGTTTTTGATCGGCAACCATCAAGCCAATGTCTGTCCGTTCTTTTGAGATGCCCACGCAACAATCATTTAAGGCGGTTCGATACAATTGCTTTACGATTTTCACTTTTGAAGCCCATTTAGACCTTCCAGAACGAGGTACGTCTTCGATTTTACAATCTATTTTAAATTCACTGAACCACCGATAAACTGTTGTTCTCGCAGGAGCAGGTGTTCGATAACATCTTTGCAACCATTGCAATGATGGTTCAGAATTTTTTTTCCCATTATTTCATCCCATCAAAGTCGCGGTATTCCTGTTTTTCATTTTGTTTACAAAGGCGAAAGTAACGTCACTCAATAACTGTAGCTAATGTCATGAAAGTTCATACATACACTAGTGAGTAACAGATGAGCTTATCCGGGACTTTTCAGCCAATGTTTGACTTTTCAGCCAAAGTACGGTATTCCGATTTGTACAGTGTCTACTATATAAAAAAATAAGCACTCATGTATCACCGCAATAGAAAAAACGTATGTATGAATGTAGACAAAGCAATTTTTGAGTACTTTAGATCGGCAAGATGGCAGAACTTACCAGTATCCGAGGGGTGAACTAAAGAAAAGGCATTGGCGTTTAGTGAAAAATTAGAAGAATCAAGCTTTAAGGCAACTATCGGTTGGCTTGATAATTGGAAACGCAGGTATGCTACATGTAGAAATTTATACAAAAATAAGGTTTTAAAATTCATTTTTAATGTTAGATCTGACGTACGTCATAAAAGGGCTTGTAGAGAAAGCAGAGGCGTAAGTGACGATGATTGTACTAGGAACCGTGATGTTTTACCTCATTCATTGAAAGGTTATCAAACACGGGACGTGTTTAATGTAAATGAGACTGGAATATTTTTTAAATGTCTACCAGATAACACGTTAACATTTAGTGATCACAAATGCATTAAAGATAAGGATAGTTAACAGAGAGTTATATTAATCCTTCTTACAAACATGAATGGATTAGAGAAGCGAAATTGCTTTTAATAAATAAAAGAAAATAACCTCGCGGCTTTCGAGGTATTGAATGGTTGCCCCTTCATTGTAAAGCAAATTCAAAGGCTTGGGTTTTTAGAAGAATGGCTTTTAAGATAATATTGGTAAAAACCACCTGATTAGGGAATGATAGAATCTTTAAAAAGCCATTATCACCGAAAAATTCTGACAAAAAAAACTATTAGAAGTTTTAAAGAAAATAAAAAGAATATCATGACATTAATTAATTGTGTTGATATATGGTATACCGATGTCAAATCGAAAACAATAACTGCCAAATCAAACAAACTCTAACTGTTTCAAAAACCCAGGATTTGGACAGTATTCTAAATGAGAAGAAGAGGATGATATTCCTTTGATTTTCTTAAGTGAACAACTAAAAATCGAGTACGAAGATTTGACACACATTTGACGTATAATAGTAGGTAGCAACATTAAAGATTTAAAATAGGTGGATGAAGATATTCCTATTTCGGATTTCCTACCGAATCCGAGTCCTGCGCATCCGAACCAGACAGTTAAACTACGAAGATGACTGACCAAGAGGCACGACGGAGAAGGAATTAGAAAATGACTTTCAGCAACCGACTTTAAACGAATCAGTTGACAATTATTTGAGTGTCTTGCGTTTCTATGAACCGGTGAATATACAACCGATTCCCTAAATAAGTGTTTCAATCGAATTGAAGCTTTTTTGAAAACTTAAATCGAATTTTGGATTTTAAGTCGTCAGTCACAAATAAATTACTTTTTTTATAGTAGATTAATAAATAAATACAAATATATACTATAGGTACAAACATATGTACACATTTGTTTAAGTACTTTTTCATGTTTTTGTTATTTAGGAAAAACTTAGATATTAAGAAACATATATAAAATACATTCACTGAAATAAATACATAAATGTTCATTCACAAAAAGCGCTCGCAAATGTACACATGCGTCACATTCTAAATTCATAGATTCTAGCGATAGAGTTTAAATAAAGTTTGACAGGCTATGACTCTAGGTTCAGGACTTAAAGCAAATTAAACATTTCCCATCATAAACACAGACAATGGAATCCAACACAGAATATAAACAGAATTCCTTGTTGCATTATCAACAACAAACGAGGTTCCAACGAAAATTGCAGAAAAATTTGTTTTCGAGTATTTTGACCTACTGCATCCTTTTTCGTTCCTCAGGAATTCCGACCGACCGCATTCTCGCGATCCGTAGACGCTTATCACTAGAACTAGGATCTAAATTCGAAACATTGCGGTTGACCTTGCTAGATACTAACTTATAGTGCATCTTTGCAACTTGTTCAGAATTCTTAACCCTGAAGTTATATTAAGGCAAATATTAAGCCGCAAACGATGTAAATGAGCCAGTTTATTCGGTTACACATATGCGGGGAATATTGTGGTGGATGAGGGTGTTGTTGTCCCTTGAAGCTTCAGGAAAATCTGGACTATTTCATGACCAGTATGAAAATTGGAGGTCTTCAATGTAAACTCGTACCTTATTAAGATGTAATGGGGGACGGAAGTTGTCGAATCTCAACACTTGTCTTAAGAGGCTTTGATGTTGGGGATAATTAAGGCGTAAAGAATGAAATTCGCAATTTCATGTCCTTCAATAACTTCAATAAACATCACCGAAGAAAGAGGGGACTTGAGACTTAGAAGAATTTATGTCGGCACTGGAAAGGCAAAGTAATTTTCAACCTGTAAATTGAATCTCACAAAAAAAAACACAAAAAACTTCTTTACTTTTCAATTTCTATTTCCCTTCAAAAAATATTAACTAACATTATTGTTATGAAACGTAGATGTCAAAATCGTTCTTAAGGGAGTAGTCTTGCATCATTGATGTGTAAATAAACCTGATCAAACGATACCCTTCTATAGAGTCGAAACTTCTTTTTCGCTTTCAACATAAAATTTCACCTGTTGTCCTTTAAAGTAATGCCCATTTCTAACGCACACAAAAATAGAATTAATTAAATTTTCCGTTGACTTGCAGGAAAACCAACGGAATATTTTTTCAGGACACACAATGTCGTTGTACAGACATTTACCCGATAGGAATACGCAGGGAAATGACTGAAGTTTAGTTAAGTTAGCCTTTCAGCTATAATTAAATATGATCCTCTGAGAGAAAAAGGACATGGATAAATTTCAGTTTTTAACAAGGGGAAAAAAACTGTTGAATGTATCTCATTTAGCTTTTTTAAATTTATAATAAGCAGAAAATTGCTGTGCCATGAAAAGTTGATATTAAATGACAGCGAAGGAGAGGGTCCATCTTGTTGTATGTAGTTTCAGTTAACACAATTGAAGTAACACCAGACCCATAGAGACAATAATCCACGATTTCCTAGATAAGGTTACTCATATTATACATTAGGAAATTAATGGAGCTTGTAGCTATGCATTCAATGTATATTATTTAGTTTATAAAGAGGATCCTTGGTTGGTATCCTTGATTATTAAATATGAATTAGAGGTATGATATAAAAGATTGATGAAAAGAAAAATATTTGTAAGTGATGTCTTCAACTGGACTTTTGACTTTCTGTTCGATAAGAATGTGCCGAGATTGAGAATAAATTGGCCGACACATAAGTGTCTGTTCAAGTTTTCCCTTTACTGAGTTATGAAATCCTGTTTTATATTCTTTATGTACAGCTTTAAATTATTTTTTATAAATGTAATTAAAGCAAGATTTACACGGCTCACCACGATTACTTTGCCCGTTTGTGAGTTTTTCAAGAGATTTTTGCATTCGATCTTTTAACAACTTCCAATTCGTTTCATTTCCATAGAAAAATTTTGGTCTTTTCAATTCAATACTTATTCATATGAATTATAATATTTTTAATATGGATGTATGTAATATGGATTTAATATGGAATCGGTTTAGGTTTTAAAATTAAAGTTTACTTTCGTAATGATGACACTTTTCTGTCAGTTTGACACAATTTTTTACAATTAACACCAAGAGTAATAAGAGTCGAAATTTAACAAAGAACTACAATTAAACTGAAATGATAAATGTTTTTGATAATAACGCACTATCATATTTTGAATCATGATACTGAAGCGTCAAAACATTACTCACTACGACTGTATAGTTGCCGGATCATTCAAATACGTCAAAGCCGAAAGAACATTTCCCATTTGACCAAAGACGACAATTGATTGTCTGGGGAAATAGAATTACTGGAACGATACTTCACAATGTTTCCTGAAAGCTGAAATGGTATAAGATGCGACTGTTTTGATGAACAGTTTACAGTTGAATTTTCTCACGCGAGCTGTGTGGAAGTCGAACTAATTGAAATAAGTAAAATAAGTTATTGAAACCGTTATAAAGTGCAATAAAGTAAGTCCGGTATTCAATAAATGTTATCAACTTTACAAAGCGAGTGTTATTATTGGCGCAATCCTGTACGGAAAGTACACAGCGGAAATATCTACAGAGGCCTAATTAAAACATAACAAAAAAAAAAAAGAAACCTAAAACAGAAACGTAAAAAACTGTTCGATTAAGCGTACATTACACTCCTTAACAGATAAAAGTACACAGACTGTGTTTTGTTTTCTATATTCATTCTAATAGTTTCAGATTTAATTTATTAAACTCATTTACGCTGCTTATTTTGAATACTTTCCGCTCCAAAAAAAAATATAAATTAAAACTCGATTCAACTTAAATTTGGTTTAGTCCAGGATAATCAATTATCTACAGGAATTATTTTGAATAATACAATTTCTCGGCTGTTTCCCTTACTGAAATGTTCAACTTAACTTAATTTGCAACTAATGCACAGTATTTCGGTTTTTCTATTCAAATCGAAATTTAAACGATTAAAATTTCTAATCTATATCACTTAATACAATTTTCAAGTTTGCTGTATCCTTCCTTCCTGCCTATGCATATCCATCTCGTAGCATGTAATTTTTTCACTGGATTTCAACAAGGAAATCTCACATTTGAGGCAGAAGGATATTTGCAGCCATTTTCGTCTAGAATCTCATACAACATGACAAGTTGTTGCGAGCTCCTCCATTATAAGACAAACCGATAATTTTCCACATTTTAATCTATTTTCAAAAACTCTGGCAACTACGATATACGACAGAGACCTTTTATTCCTAATACCCTTTTAAGCATAAAAGGTACATGGCTAATCATCTTTACTATAGCTAGCGAAGAGGTTACATAATGCTCACATATACACATTATAAATTGCTTGAAATTAAGGAATCCTTTTTTCCTTATTTCGACCACACGTGTTTGCGCCAAGTTTCAAAGCTGATTATTCTAAACGCTTGTTTCGCAATGAGGTTGGAAACGTGGCGAATACAAGCACTTCTCACATGAGCTCGTTAAAAACTTCAGCACAAGGACATTTTTCTTTATGTTAAATCTAGTCATCACGGAATCTCGCTTTCACATATATGTAATCCTATCTAATTCAACAAGAGTTAAACACACCTTCTTTTGTTTCCCAAACCGAAGTAAGTTTTAACATACGCGCTTCAAAACCAATTGTCAACAATTTGGCAAAGCCAAAATTATAGCAAACAAACCGTGAATCTTCACAAAGGATAGCGAATAACATGTAAGGATGCTTTTCTATGTAAATTAAGACATATTTCAATCTCAGCGAAGAATTCGCTAGCTCGTGTGAATGCAAAAGCGAAATAAGGATAAAAGGCTGGTTTATGGCATAACGGTATGTGTAAGGAACGTAAATTTCCAGGGAATTTTTGATACGGTTACATATTTGAGCACAAAAATAAAAGAGCGATTTACGACAGATTACATTTTGACTAGGTGCTGAGTTGAATTAAAATTTTAAAGCTTGCAACAATCAAATTAAGCTTGGAACAATAGAAACAAATTAACATAACATTTTATGGGCTCTATTACCATCCAACAAAAGGATTATTTGTCAATATTAATTCAGAAACGTGTAAATACCTTTACAAGATTCATTGGTCTTTCAAGCGCCCACTTGAAAATTTTTAGAACGGCAATATTTTACAACGATGAGCATACCCTTGTTTATACTGCAATGTTTGTTTAATGTCCTTTATTAGGAAAACAAATAACTTTGCATAAATTTGTCGGTGTTGCTTTTTTTTATATTTTTCTGAATCTAATACAGAAGGAGTAACGAAAATTAAATGACGTGCTTAGGAACCATATTTATCTTTTTGTTCGGTGCTATGAAAATGCTGAATGTCTTGTTTTCGAGATTTCGTTAACTTGAAATTTCGTTACATGTTTATAACTCCATATACGCCTACCGTAAATACCTTAAGGAGAGAAATACCGGCTGAAAATGACTTCCGAATGAAACCAATTTCATGACAGACAAAAAACTTGTCTTCTTTCAAAATAACTTCGAAAAAATTTTCAAAAGAGATAAAAGATTATATCTTCTTCCATGGCTAGGTCAAAGAACATGAAATCATTTATACGAGATAGGATAACACATAGGGTATTCAAGGGAATACAGGAAACTTAACCATGACAGTTACTACACGTAAATAATACGTGTTTAGCCACCGAGTGCTTCATACCGGAAGTTTTTTATGTTATCGTCATTGACTGGTGAAAAATGGATGTCCTCCTGCACCAAGGGTAGAGATTTCTCGGCAAGGAACCTTTTAAAGGAATACTTCGAATGTACTGGAAGCCATTACGAAAACTGACTTCCACAACTGCTTCGGGTCGTGGACACACCAATTGAAGTGTGTTATTAAGCTGGATTGGTTTTGCTTTGAAGGATGTGTTGATCCAAATAGCATAAACTAACGCCAGCAAGAGTTCATGAACGCGAAAAGCTTCTTATGTAACAGATCTCGTAGGTTCGAAAAAAAACACTAACATTCGACAGCATCACATGCATTACATTGGGGAAGGGCTAGGCTTATTATATTTCCTCAATAAGGACTTGTCTGTGAACATGACGAAGAAGAGATATACTTGCTGCGAAACAACAATCCTAGCGAGTAGCTTACAATCCCGATGAGAACTCTGACGAGAGATCCGGCTAAAACGATTTTTAAACAGGCGTCAACATTGAACAACTTTAAAATCCTTTGGCGCACGATGTGTAAAGGCAGTAGACAACTTTCGCCTTCTGTCTGAATATACTGAATATATACTGAATTTTTTTTTCTTGTTTTTCATGTTCTCTTCATAAACCATAAGCAAATTATCGAACCTAATCAATCTAATGATATCGAACAGATACAATAGTAATAATTAAAATAACATTATGGGGCTAACAGGACCTATATATCTCCTGTCACACGGAGTGTCTCTGGAACTGCTAGTCATACTATTTCGAATTAGGCCTCTTTGATCACGACTAGCAGTGCTATTAGGTTGAGGAAATCTTTCTTTCAACAGCAGTAATGGATGGAAGTGAGTGGAATTACTGTGAAAGAGTGAAACAACCAACTCCCCTCTGCACCGACAAGCAATCGATGAAGGCCGTCTTTATCAGAAGAACCGCACCTAATTTGACATACAGTTCCAATTGTATTTAGATTTCAACATATTTCCCACAATGTTTTCTAGAGAGAGCATGCCAGTTCTAATGGAGGGGTATAAAAGGCGCCTGAGCCATCTCCCTCGCCATTCCGGGAATGCAAAAAGGTTTGGCAGGCGTCATCTGCAAAACAAGCAATCGGGGAATTGTGACTTTTTCCATATACTGCTGTAAGGATTGAAAATCACTCGCAATTCGTGTACGTTTGTTTTCTGCCACAAAGCTGGGCTCGTTCTTCTGGATTATCGTCTAAACTTTCACTCTCCAGCTCCACCTTCCAACGTGGGTTGACTTGCCTGCGCTGTTCAGGAAGTAGCACTGAGGGAACCACTCTCGCTATAACCAGCGTCCCCGGCTCAGAGAATGTGCAGTATGCAACTGTTGTCCGCTAAGCCCCTTGCCACTGAACCTGGGCGAGAAGCCCTCGGTAGTACTCATCGCTAAGGGTGTCAGCCCAGATTTCGGACCTGTGTCAGAGCACTGGCTACATCGCACTCAGAAGTAGGCGTCTTTTACTCAAGGTTGGTCATTCAATGTTGGCTTTGTGAAGGAAATTCAACGTTGAGTTAATCATCGATTTAGTTTATGGAGGCAATTTATTGATTCTTTAGACACGATAGTCGCTTCTAAAAGGTAGCCAGCCATAACACGTAATATCTGCTTCTTAATCAGTATGAAGAACGTAGTTTTTATTTTCTAGCACTAGTCTAAACTCACGGTCGGTAATCTACTCGCACACTCGACGCAATATCATACCTCGTTTCAGTTACGCCTGATTGAAGGTAAGCTCAGCAACTTATTACGTCATCATCGTAGCCGATCAAACGCGACTGTTCAGATAGCCGAAGTTCAAAAAGCTCGTGGACTAAGAATGGAACTTTGCGCCACCCCTTATATCATGTTTTGGCGCATTTTTCAACCGGCGTTTAGCATACACGAGAGGTTCAGGCCAGTCGGTTTGTACAAGATGCAGCTTTTTATATTTGCAGCTTTTCGAATATGGCTGTTGATTTCATACCTTCAGCACAAGATCTTCGATCTTGTTCTTCTCAGATTGAAGAAATGTGTGCGAAACTAATAGCAACAAGTTAAAACCACTTCTCGGAGAATTATGCAAACTTCACAGCCGATTTAGATTTTTTCCTTGGTCAGGAGTTGCACTGCGTTTTCTCAGGGCTATCCTGAGTGAGACCATATTGAGACCGTTTGCCCTCTAGATTTTGCAGGCGTCAACCTTACCTTATGAGCCCATGCCGTAGTAAGAGTTTGCCTAATGACCCTTCTATTTCTTTATAGGCCGCGACACAATCGACGACTGTTATTTCTACAGAAACTACTGGCTGTAAAGCCAACATAATTGACAGTTCGCTCGAACAAGCCCTATTCTGTTGAATCTGCTCAAAGTTTCATAAAGAGGCCACATTTTTTGATCGGTCATACCATCCATATGCAGGCTCGTTTTTTCGGGCTCCAAATTTTCCTTGATTTTTAGGACAGCGACGTAAGTCCTCCCATCGGTCGGTTTAATCAGTTGAACATCCCTACCCTCCCTCCCATCCAAACCCTACATCGCTGCACGTTCGTACTTTCCAATGTGGATTTGGTAATTTTTTCAGCTCTTACAAGGCTTTCTTATAGGCTTCTGTTGTGGTTTAAAACGTACCAATTGAAAGTCAGCGTCGATCTCTACCCCTTGACTGGGGGTCTATCGACTCCCGCTTAACTCTGTCTCTACGATTCCGTTTTAGTGAGCTACATGGCAACCAATTGTTGAGTATAATATTTTCAGTGCAGGGAGTAATATGTTGAATGCTTTTTCGGTTCATTCCCTACCGGGTCCTGGAGTTTGCCGATATCGTTTTTAATGCCCTTATTGACATTCTTTGGGACATTGGCGGTGTTTCTCATAATTTTTAGGTCCGCGCTTATTATTCGTGTTCTTCTTTTCAACTTCTGTCAACGACTATCCTTGTGGCCGTTTTGGGTCATGTGGATGCTGAGCATCATAACTTTCAGTTCCAACAGAGTAAGGTGTGTCCCTAGAGTATGGCGCTTGGAATTGAAGCTGCTGCTCCCTTACACCGCAGCTGCGGGTCTCTTAGGTTTCACAAAGATGACCCCGAAAAGGGAAGGTGACCTGGACTCACAGCTCTTTTAACCTCGATGTACAATACGTACTAAGGAAATTCCGGACTGATATGAAAGGTGTGCTACTTAATGAATCGAACAAAATTATAGCCTACGCAGCTAAAATTAACACCCTATCACAGTCCTCAACGTACGCTGAAAAAATCCTATTAACATGCACCATGGACTAACGCAATTAGGACGAAAAATTAAATAAATGCTTTTGAAGGTCGAGTCCTACGACGACGGCATGTGTAGATCGGGGTTGAGATCAATAGCAAATAAAGTACAACCACGTGTAGTAGAAACTCTTCCACGAACCAGAGGTTTCGAAAATTTTAATGTTAAGAAAGTTTCTCTATCTCCACCGGAGCAATTACGAGGGGATATCAAGAGACATATTCGTATAAGACTGTGGCCAGCGGAGAAGTGATGACGATAGCGTCGATGATAACCGAATTTGTTTGATGATGATACCATCGCTGATGGTACTTTCCAATCAGAGGACGCGTTCCGTGAGACGCAAATCTTGAAAGCATCATATATTTGAGGCCAAAGAGCTATCGTTTAACAACGTTTGATTCTTTCAATACATAATAGTGTCTCGTCAGTCTAAAGATACGATTCGTTCCAATAATAAAAATTCAACGTTATTTGAAGTTATTCAACTAAAAAAGCATTTAATTTGAATAAATGGTTTCACAATACAAAATAAGAATCACGTTCAATTGACTCAAGAGCACGTTTTGCAAACTTCTGACGTGAACTATGGTCCTTATAGTTCAGTTCGTTAATGTCACCTCATCAGGGAAAAGGCCGAGAACCAAACTCGGAATACATCAGGTAGTTAAGGCATTGATAGCTTCATTACGTGGGAGCGTTTCCATCAGAGAGGTATAAAATAGGGCCTATCTACCCTATCCGCGAACATGAACGTACGTGAGCGTCCAAAGATTTAAACTTATCATTTTCCCCCTCATCAGATGTTCAAATTTTTAGCTCTATTCGTTCCTGTCAATTGTGGCATTTCGCCACAAAGTTTTTCGCGCAGCTAGAAGCACATATACTTTTCATTCACAACGTACTATCCGATCATAGGCAAAAATATGAAAACTACAGTCAAAAACCATTAATAACAGCTGAAAAATGCATGACTTTTACATGTTTTGGTGGAGGGCATATATCTGCCTTGATATTGCAAACTATCCATCAGTTTAATAAGCAACTCTTTCACACAAAAGCTAACCAACCAATAAGACCGTATAACTTGCAAATTGAAAACATTTTTATCCATAAATGTTAAAACAATTCAATATTTACATTTTCACAAAATCTTCGGTTTTAAATTTGACAGTGAGTTAACATGACAGTTAGAAAAGCAATTTCTGTAAAGCAATGGTCACATATACCATTTGAATGTTGAAAATATTATCAAATCGGTCGCTGAATCATGAACTTTACTCAGTCAACGTTAATCAAAAAATGTGAAGAAGCTTATATTGAGCATTTTTGAGTCTCATTAAACAGAAGGATATACTCATTAATGACAATAACAACGGAATTATAGATTTGAACATATTTGATAAGCGTTGTGTAGCTTTGATATCAGCTTCAGATACCAATTTCCCCATGTTCATTTGGCTCGAGCAATTCAAACCCGATGTCGAGCATCTGTGAAAATTGTATGGAATGGGCGGGACTTAAATCTTCGGGTAATGATGTTCTTGTGGAGTTAACATTCCCGTTAAGTCGATTCTCTTGTATCCATGGGCAGCACAAATTTGCTAATGATGGGGCACTTAATGTGGTATCATTTCGTAATTTTATTGATTTTTGATATGATTGGGCAAAATTTTGTTTATAAGTAATTGGATAATAAATTGCGAATGAAAGATCGATAGTTCAGATCGTGAAATTTTCGACCATTCATTTATACAACCTCTGATTAAATGTTAAGTAAGTAGTGGTGAATTTGTGTTGAAATTGCGTTACTTTTGGTGATTCCGGACAAAAATGAGAGCGTAGGGCCTCTCCATATCTTCTTCCTCTATGGCAGAGACTTAGCATTGACTTTTAAAAATGGCCGCTATAAATTGTCAAAATCATATTTCTATAAATTCATAGAACTAAGATCTTATATTATTAGAGGAGACACAAAAATAAATGCGAAGAAATGATTCTCTAGGAATTTGGATAACGTTCGCATCAAACGAAAATTACTTCAAAATTATCTAAAATTCTAGTGAAATTTTGACGTTGGTCTGCTTTTTAATGATTCATTATTTTAAAAGGGATACAATGCTGAGTTTTGTTAACATTGCGAATGAAGCTTTTGATAAATTACTACAAGTCTGTTGCTTTCGGCCTTTCAGCATTCACTCTAAGTTAATGAAAATTCTCAAAAGCTGCACTAGTAATAAATAGCACAATGACTTCATTTCAGGACTAAGCAATCGAATTAATTCCCTTGAAAATGCAAGGAATAAACATTTTGATAAAACCACTCTCACATCATTTCTAAGAATAAAGAGTATGATAAACGCTGTTACTTTAGTACCAAAAATGAAGAATACAAAAACTTGACATTTTTAAAGCGAGAACACTTTGCCCTAAAAATATCCGTGATATCAATCCTGTTCTGATGTGTTTTCCTTAAATTATTTGCTTACTAAGCAATAAAGTGAAAGAAGTACAAGTGCACAAAACATGAAAAATTTATCTTCTACCAGAGTAAACTGCCTTAATTCTGACGATAAACGAATTGTATTATGACGAAATTAATGGCGCGCTCAACTGAGGTTTTTCTATATTTTAGTTTTTGTTAAAAATTAGTTCGATGAATTAAACATTCGTTAAGTCGCTTGAATTTAAAGTTTCGTCAAGTTTGAGATTTAATTAGTTTGTGATTTCAATACACTTGATTTTGATGGTTTTAGTTTCCTTAAAAATAAATTTTGTCCGTTGTTCGTTTTAGGAAGGCATTTAGTTATGTTAAGCTCTCGTTTTCTTGAATTTGTTTACCGTTATCTTTAAGTTTCGGCATGTTTGAGTTTCTTAAATGTGAGTATACATTTTTGCTAAATTTAGGTTAATTTAGATTTTGACATTAAGATTTCTTTCATCATTCATTTTAAATTTGGTTAAATTTTCCGTTTCGTCAAGTTAACGTTATTTGTTTGAATTTCGTTCGTTATTCTTTTAAATGAGGATCCCATAAATTTTCATATTCTTCAACCATGAGTTTCGTCCAGTTTCCAGTTATGTTTGAATTTTTTAAATTTTAGTTTTTACTTATATTTTGTAAAATTAAAAAGTAACAGTTTTGTTAAGCGTGAAACTTGACTTCGTCAAAATTTTGAATTTCGTTGAATTTTCATTTTCGTCGAGTTTATGATTATTTAAATTTCAAGAAATTTTTTGCTCCTATAAGCTTATGTTACGCAGCAATATGAGTTTTTTTCAGTTCTCAGATTTTCTACATTTCATTATTTTCCATTTCTGAAAGCATCGTTATGTTTGAGTGGCGCCAGGTTTCCGTTAAATTTACATGTGGTTCATTTTAAGTTGCGTTAAGTTTAAGTTATGTAAGATCAAGTTTCTGGAAGTTCTGGAAGGACTTCCCTCAGTATCAAGCTGCGTTAAGTTAGATTAAGTTTGAGCCGCGATGACTTTTAACTTTCGATAAATTTTCAATTTCGTTATTGCATGTTGATTATCAATTTAAACCAAACTAAATGTTTGTCAGTTCGTCCCATTCAGACCCGGTAAGGATTTAATGAGTTGGTTTAAAATTTAATTAAATATTTTTCAGTTAAGTTTGTGAATTTTTTTTTTTTTTTGGGGGGGGGGGGTTGCAAAATTAAATTTTTCTTAAGTTTAAGTTTCCTGCGGTTATAATTCCGTTAAATAAGATCGTCGCACGGCTTAAGTTTCGTTAATTTATCAGTGTGGTTTAGTTTGAATTTACTTATCTTGAAGTTGCGTCAACTTAAAATTTTTCCAAATTATGAAGTTGAACAGGTTAAGGCTTCGTTAAGTTACAATGAACTAGATTTAAACAGCGATGATGAATAATTTTGAATTTTAACAAGTAATTTTTAGCAGAAATAACATAACAAATATTCATGAAGTTGTAAAATTTTTGTGAGCTCCACACGACTGAAATGGTAATTTCATAATAAAAAAAAACTTTTTATTAAAATCAACTCAAAATGCGAGATTGATGATGAGATTCGAGCTTGATGAAACATTCGGTTTCATCAATCTCCTAAGTATTGAAAAGTTTAAATTAAAACACAATGCTATACTCAACGGGGATGGTCAATTTTTCAAGTTAAATGAACCACGTTTTTCGCTTAAGGTTTTTTCTTATCAATACGTTTGAAATTATAAACGTTTATTTTCTTGATGCATACATGAAATGCCAAATGATTATTTGCGATCTTTTGTTTGTTTTCTTCCCTTATTGAAGCTGTTTAAATGAAAGTGACTTTAATTCAAGTTTTTTTTTTCTCAAAATTTTCGCAACATTAAATTAAAAGGAAAATCAATCAAATATTATTGTCACATGAGATTTTCTTTTTTGATTTTCCATTACAAAATGCTATGCATTGACAAATATATATTTCAGCAGTAAGTTGCTCCCTTCTTCAGTGTCAATTATGTTCTGATGTTAAAAGACCTGTTTAGGAATATTTATACTAATTTAAACTATTGTCGCAATTTTTTGACAATAAGACAATATCGAAAATTAGCTGAATTTAAAAAAAATCGTCGGGATTTCCCACTCGTTTAATATAACAATTCTTCAAACGATAATTGAAAACCACCGAATTTGTCTGTAGTCCATCATCGTCGACGTTTCTAAAATAACCAACGAAGAAAACAAGAGCTAGTATGACAGTACTCTTTGCAGATACATTTTTAGTTCGGGTCATGTTTATCTTTAACATTAGCTAGCGTTCGGCTCTCACCGCATTTACCTTCCATCGGACCCCTCGAACTCAACATCTGCCCTATCTATCGCCTCGCACCGTTTGCGATAACTGTGTTCTCTTGAACATGCTGTCAACCTCTATCCGTCATGCAAAGCCAATCGTCCAAGCCCTGTAAATTTGACCTAACCAATTGTCCACAATGCTTTGAAGACGTTTTATCTCAGCTTCGAAATTTTTAGACGTAGACATTTTGAACGCTTTGGTTTCGTTCGTTTGATTGGGGAGATAGTTTTTGATGGAATTCCATGTATGAGAACTAATTCAGAGAATTAAATATGCTGAATTGTGGACTATGAAAAAGAGCCAAAAGAAAATGACAAGTAAAGACAATGGGTGGGAAGGGGGAAATGAATCGTAAATGCAAATAAATCGAATATGAAAACTTCGGCATAACTAGTATTACATCGCATCGGACTATCTTGTAACTTATACATTCATGTTGAAACGTCACCATTTTTCTCTTACATTTCTGTCATTTCGTTAAAGTGTAAATAACACGCACTATTTGTGTTCCAACTATGTCAACATTGTGCCAATGAGACAATATTTTTTGCTTCAACTTGACGAAAAGTAGGGCATCGGCTGCTATGTAAACCATATGGAAAGTGTACGCTATCTATAAAAATATGTGAGTATCGCTTCCGGTGTTTAACAATTGGCAACTTTGACATCAGTGGCAAAGTACGCAAAAGGAGTCGTGTAGTTTGAAGACGCTAGGTTGGAAGCAATACTGGACCAAGATCCATGACAAACTCAAGAGGAGCTTGCTGAAATCTTGGGAGTGACTGAAAAAACAACTTCAAACCGTTTTAAGGCCATGGGTATGGTACAAAAACCAAGCACATTGGGTTCCGTATAAACTCCAGCGAAGAAATCTCGAAGACCTTATTTCACGTGCATGCAAGAGCTTCAACGGAATATTGACGAGAAACGAAAAGTGGATCCACTACGACAATCCTAAGAGCAGCAAAACGTGTGGTAAGCGCGGCCCTACATCGACTTCAACGACCAAATGGAGTATTCATGGCAAGCAGATAATGCTGTACATCTGGTGAGATCAACTCGGAGTAATCTAAGAGCTAGTCCAGCTTAACGAAACTATCACTGCGCAACGTTATCAAAATCAATTGATGCAATTGAGTCGAACATTAAAGCTCAAACGCCCCCAATATGTCAAAACACATGACAAAGTGATTTTTCAGCCCGACAACGATCGACCACGTGTTACTTAAGTTTTCAGGGAAACTTTTCCGGTGTTTTCGGTAGACATTGCTCGTTTGGACTACCACTTGTTCCGGTCAATCGCTCATCAGCTGGCTAAGCACCACTTCACTTCTTACGAAGAAGTGGAAAATTGGTTCGATTCTTGGAAAAAATAAGGAATTTCTTAAACGCGATATCAGTATGCTGCCTGTAAGGTAGGCAAAGGTTACACTAATAATAGTTAGTTTCCTCTATTAGGTAATAGTTAATAAAACACTCTAATAGTTTTCGGAAATCCTGATTGTCTCAAAAAGATTGTTTACATTGTCATATCTAAGGCTTTAATGAAGACGGTTAAGTTATAATATTAAAACTGCGAAGCTTTAAATCAATAAAAAAATTTACATTTAAAACTGTGATTATTATTATGAGGAGCATAAGCAAATGAGGAAAAACTTGTCGGCGCGATAACTAGAACTGCAACAAAGATGGCGACGTGACCTACTAAGCCATTCAACGCAGTTCTTGCAGTATATGATTTTTTTGTGATTGCAGACAATTCCTCGATCCTCCTCGAAAACCTAAAAAAGGTTTTTTCAAATCCTCTTTAGGGGTGGCCACTACTTGTGCAAACTTCAGACAAACAGGTGGCCTCAAAGTATGCACCTTCTATGTTTGATTCAAGATTTATGATGTATGTTATATGTACACACATTGTGATGTATAAATGATATACATGTAATATTTTTTCGATCTCCAACCTATGAAATCTTGCTTTTAATTTTTAAATATGTGCTTACCCGAATCTTAAAAATAAAAAAATTTACGCAAAACGAGCATTTAGTAATAATAAAATGTGTCTCACCTCAATTCCTGTTATGCCCAACGCAGTTTCTAAGTTTGGTGTCATTCGGAATGGAACCTTTTCGGGAACTCGCAACGTTTTTCCTTTCTCAAAGCAAACATTATAGTCGATGTGCACTATTTCACCAGTCGCCAATTTCACTAACACATTGTCCAAATGACGATCACCCAAGCCAATCACATAACCAATAACAGACATTACAGCAACAGATACAGTATAAGTACGCACCGCACGGCGCCATAAAGCAGCATTATTACTGTAGCACCAGATTTCCTTGGCCAATAAATCATGAGGAGTTTCTTTCGTCAGTTCCTCCAAAACTTGCTTCAGAACCGCCAGAGGCCACGTTTTTCGATTATTTATTGTTTTGATATTGTGCTCAGCAAGAAGTGGTGTAAGTTTGTTGTAGAACATCTCAGAAGGACGGGACATCGTGAACTGCTTATCCTTTTTCGGATTTGCTACTTCGCGTTGCTGCCATTTCTTGTAGAGACCAAATATCGGGACAACCCCATCAACCCAACTGATTAGTCCTGATCGTGGGCCAAGCGGAATCACAGAGTAATGGTAGGCGCGGTACTTTGGGAAGTAACCATTGTGTTCAACAGGTTTGGATATCATCGTGTTAGTTATAGACAAGAATTGCATTATCCTTTCATCGAGATGCAGGTCTTCCAGACCCTTAAAGAGATAGGTGTATCGCTTACCATTGCTGCCGAAAAATGCCAGTTTTTTTGGTTTCGTTTTTGTTGGCAGTATATAGACAATGTTGTCCATAGATTTAATATAAATTTGGTTATTTTCAGATGCTTCCACGCCAGGCATGGATATTGCAGTATTTTTCATATTGGCTAGAACTGGACTTATGTCAACTGTTTTAAGGGTTGATTGTGAACTCTTTTGGAGTTTTTGTTGAAAGATCAGATACAATTGTTTTATCTTATGGGAGGATTCACTCGGTTTGTCAGGATCAAAAGGCTTTTTCAGATCCTCAATTGTTGCTGTAATGATTTTTGAATACTTTTCTTGGAAGGTCCTTTCATAATTAGTTTCAGCCTGACGCGAAGTTATTTCTGCCAAGCGAGTCATGTCATCAACAACATGATTCATCAAAATGCGATGTTTTTCCGCAACTAAGTCCAATTTGTCTTCTAAATTTTTACGAGCATCTGATTCGATGGTTCTGAACAGCTCCGAATATTCACTATATAATTGAGCTAACGAATGCAACCAGTATTCATCCCACAGTAAAGTTATACGTTTTAGTTCTCGCACAAGAAGTTGTACTTGTTTAACAGTTTCAGGAGCTTGCTTTGACAGAGTATCCAGCAATGAATTGAAATATGTGGTGAGGGTGTTGTTTTCGACGTTTCTTTCGGAATCATTGGTGGATTTCTCCTGAACAGCACCAACAACAGCAGGGAAGATGATTAAATGTGGCGAGTCGTTTGCCACGCGACACAGTAACTCCGAAACACGCTTTCTCACGTACGACTCGTGGTGATTCAATCTGCTGAATAGTTGAGGAGTGATGACTTTCCACGGATGTGTTGGTGTAGTGGACAAACCTTCCTCCAGGACTTCTTGAAGTCCTAGAGCATGTTTTACAATTAGACGCAATAAACGAAGCGTAGCTGTTACGGTGGAAGCGTCACCATTTTTCTTATTTTCCTCTGAGACGGAAGCCAACGTTAAATATTTGAAATATGCACTTGCTGCCAACTCATAGTACGAGTATACTGACTTATGCGCCTGACGCCAAATCTCCACAATAGCCTGAATAGTAAGCGTATCAACATTTGCCAGAACGTTAATGCTCTTAAGCTGGCTTTCAATTACTTCTGTTGAACTGACTTCATTTGGCCCGATTTCTTCCTCATCACCCATTAGTTCAAGCTCACAAAGAGTTGATACAACTTTATCGATGTCATCTTCAGATCCCTGTGGAATTAATGTTTTTATTGCCTCTATATCACTTGGCCGTAAACCACCGGAAGTTCGTTGCTCGAAGACTTTTCGTCCCCAGCGATAACACCATGTTCCAAATGCACTCCATGTCTTGGCCAAATCAGGGCACAACTGCGTACTATAATTTAGGAGTTTTCCTACTGCTTTATCTAAGTTTGGTATCGTGCCTTCGATATTTTCATCTGAGTAAGTTTGTATTGACGGCACCTTCTCTAGCAAACTTAATAATGGTAAACTTTCATCTTTTGTGAGAAAATTTTCTGAAGCCTGCCCTAACCATTCGGATAGTGTTAAAAGGGATCTCGAAAGATCGAGAGCTGTGTTGCTAACAGACATCGCTTCCAGACAACAAATCGATTCTAAATGAATTGCCTCTTCTTGTTTTCCGTTTTGGCAATAGAGCCACTTCGAAACTTCGTAAACACCGCGAATGGTATCATTGTTCCAGGTGATGTTTGATAATTGATTCGATGTCAATAATTTTCCAATATCTGCAAGATCGTATCTTGCAAGATCAAGATTCACTTTCTTCAGATATTTCTCCAAGGACTTCTTACAAAACTTGTAGTTACCTTCTTTTCTAGCTAATGATGCAGTTTTCAAATGCAAACTAAATATTTCGCTCGAATCGAGATTATAAACACTCGTCAAATATTCAGCCCACTTCAAGACCCTGTAGAGGGTTGTCGACCCAAATATTTTATCGATGTTTAGAGAACCGAAGCTGATGTCGGGCCTCCGATGTGAGTTAGTTTTCAAATCTTTTATGATGTGGGCTACATGATTCAGCAGAATAAAATGATTCAAAGTATCCTTCGGTTTATTTAAAATATACTCTTCAATTCCTGATTGAATTATTTTGATGCAAACGTCTAACTTTAACTCGTCGTGAGGATCTTGGGGACATATGGCAATATTCATTAAAGTGTTTTCACTGATTGAAAGTAGATTATTGTATGAACAGTTGTTGGGTAGTTTATCTGCATGATTGAAAATTTCCCAATTGGCTAGATTAATCACCGATGCATCGCCCAATTCGTCAAATAATTGTATGCTCTTGATTTGGTCGTGTTGTAGGGAAATTAGTGGCACCGAAAATTTTCTATCGCTTGACGGTGTATATGATCGAGTGAAATTCTTCAACTGATCCCATTGGTTTGTAAAATACAAGCATTCAACTAGCTGATCCCCGATAAAATCGCGTATATGACTGCCTAGATGATCATCATCTTTGGATGTTAAGATGTTCGTATACCCCTCCGCTGCCTTCTCGCGATGTCCTGCTGCATGTTCTGTTGCAGATTTTATCCAAATGAAGCGTTTTCCAGATACCCGTTTCGCCCATATGTACAATCCATGAAGAGTATCCGCTTCGTTGTTCCTAATCAGTGCCCATACATACAGCATCAAAGTGTGCTCAAAAATACTTTCGCCAGTTTTTTCGCCCGCTACCAGAGTTTTCAACATTGATTCCGAACAACGAATAATCATTTCCGGTTCAATTGAATGCATTGCAACTAAATCTACTGCCGTTCTGGTCCTGTTGAACCACTCTTTGCATGTTGGTGTGTTGATACGAAAAAACGTACGAACAGGTTTCTCCGGAGCTGGAATAGCGAAAGCTGTTCCTTCAGCTGCATTGTACACCGACTTTTCTAGACACTCTAGCAGACGTAAAAGTATTCGGATATGTTTCTGGTTTGCTATCAACGCATCGACATTTTTAACATTCACAACATTCTTGTCACTTAATATTTGAGCGATTTCACGAACCAACGCCTCAACGCTCAGAAGTGTTTCCTGCGGTTTGCCCAGCGGCGTGCGCAGTTTGTTATTCACGCAAAATTCAGCGACTTCCCATTCAGCCCAAGCGAGCAAATAGTTTATGTTATTTTTAGCTAACCAGAAGAAATCTGCACTTCGACCTTTTTGAACAATCCAACATTTAGGAAATATTGCCAAAAGGAAGTTGCCGATAAATTCGGTTGATTCTTTCAAAGAGATGATGCTGAAGAACTTCTTAAATTCATTTTCACGCAAGGTTGCGGAAACTGGTGACGAAATATACCAACGTTGTAAATCGTTGATGACTAGATCTTTGCACTTTACAACTCCTCTTGTCTCTTGAGCTTCCTTCAGAGCAACATTCAACGGAAGTCTTGCGAAAAGTTTTAAGTAAGCTCCACGGATATTCGTATTTGTGGAGCAAATGTGAATGCAACTAGCCTCCGCTACCGAATTCAGTACTTCAATGTTCAATCGATCGTATGCGAAGAGCACATCGATACAATTTGCACACTCCATAACTATTTCGGTTGAAGCTCTTACCGAGACTTTGCATATGCTCTTGCATATCTCTACAAAAGATGAATTACTTTCGAGTGTCGTCGCATACTGAACGCATTGATGGAATACAAATTTAGCCCATTCCAACAAACGTAGCAATGTTTTGTCGGCGACTTGTTTGGCATTGATAACGTCACCCAAGAACTTCATAATCAGCGAGAAGTTTTCTGCCGTGGGGCTTGTCTCTTCCAAGGATAATTTGCTGAATACATTGTTTATCAGAAGAGAGCTCGACAGGACATAGTTATTATTTTTGACGCAGTGCACAGCCAATAAATTTACGCAGGAAAAATGCAGAGCTGGGTTTTCCGCCCAAATATCCATGTTTGCTAAGTCCAGATCTTTGATGAGTAACTCCAGAATGCTTGGCTGTAAAGCGTACATGCCAATAATTGATGATGTTACAGTTGCAAGGACAGCCAGCGTCAAAAGATAAAAATTCAATACGCATTCAGCCTGCTCAAATGTGTAGTCACCTTTTTCATAATTCTTCATAGATCGCATTGCGGCGCGTATGTCAGTGAGAATATGCCTGTACGCTTCCTGGAGGATAGGAACATTTTTAATAGCTAAAATTTCATGGTACAATTTCACTAGCAGTTTGTAGTGCTTGATATTCAAGGTCATCTTTAAGTTTTTGAATTCTTGATTTTGTGGGTGCAAAACGAAAGCAACGAAAGTAAGTGGAATATTTGCTTTTAAGTTCCGAACGAATTGAAGCAGCAAAAATAGAAAACTGCTGATCTGCATGTCGTTGAAACTTTTGAATACACTCATTTCTAATTGGATGATTTCGAAGACTTTGCTAAAATCACATGCTACGTTAGGCTGTCCACATGATAACACCAACACAAAAAATTCATTTACTGACTGAACAGTTTCTTGACATGACGTCAACTTTAAGCTTTGATAAGCCACCTTCTGTATGATTTCGATAGCCTGTTCTAACAGCTTAGCACTGATAACATACGATCTACTGTTCGGACCTGGAACTAGGCATTTTAAAATAGAGTTGAATGCACCCACGAAAGATCCAACGCTCACTTCAGGTAGTGTGGACTTCTCCATAATCGAACTTTTACTATCACCACCGTTTGGGTTTTCGATATCCTCACCAAACGTCACAATGTCCTCAAGAAATTGTGACATCAGCCCCAACGTAAAGTCTTCTTTTTTAATGAAAAAATCAGAAAGGCTTTGCAATACCAACGAACAATGTTCTTTCAGCTTCCTTGGTTGCTCAGTTTCCAAATGCCAGCCCACAACAATGTCAACAATGTCAGTGAAATGTTTCTCAAATGCCTTTTTGTAGTTTCTTGCAAATTCTGCAATAACATCACTTACAGAAATAAAATCTTCGGCACGATCGGCACACTCCAGACTGTCTTTCAGGCTGACTATCAATCGATCACTGTGGTTCATTAAGTCCAGCGTTGCAACGTCTACAGACAATGTTATTTTCAAAGCCTTCATTACATAAGTGCGAGCGTCCTTTGCGGACTCGTAGTGTTTAAAAATCCAATTTCTGAATATATTGAAGTCGTGTCGTAGGACATAGCCAATTAAACCGAATATGGTAGCTACATGATCAAAACATTCGTCGGGTCCGTACTTCGCTATCGATAACAAAGAATCAGCAAGACTATCAAATGTTCGACGAATATATGCTGCATTTGTTGGATCTTGTACGGCTTCCTGTAGTTTCTCACACAATTCCACCGCAAGAGTTCCACTTTTTTCGCAGCTAAGTCGCCGTAGAATTTTGGAGATGCGCATATCCTCCGAAAAAAGTTGATAAATGACCATTTCGGTTTTTTTACCTGTGAATTAAAAAAAAAATTGTTTTAAGAAGAACAGATGTATTATTTTTTAAAATTTCGGGAATTAGTCCCTTTCAATTTCGACGCGCGAGTAAATTTCATAACGGCTACTAGGCAATGTACAGTCTGTCAAGTAAGAGCGTGGTCGACTTCACCGACAGGTAATGAAAGATTTCGCTCTAATTCCTTCGCGAGCCGATAGAGGGAAGCTTTGTCCTTGATGCATTGTCAACAAAGATTCAGTTGTCGTTGATCTTTTGAAAGAGAATCACGTTAAACGCCATGAGTGCTAAGTACGCGTCGCGCTACGAGGCTGTGTTCCTTTGCATCCACCCGAAAGGTCCCAAAATGTCGCAATCAACGGCTGCTAAATATATGAGAAAGTCGAAGGCATTTGTACAGAAGTGGATACAGCGATATAAAGTGGCTAAAAATGTCGATGATTTACCAGAACGTGGCTCGATAGGAAAAGTGAACAAAAAAGATGAAAAAAGAATAGTGAATCTGTTTTCGCGGAATCCTGCTTTAACACTGCGGCAAGGACAAGCAAAATTAATGGCAAAAGGTTTAGATATATCCTACGAAACTATCCGAACCCATCTTCGTACTCATGATCTGAAATGGCGCAACGCAATGAAGAAGCCTCTGTTGATAAAAAAAAAAATGATAAAAATCTACAAAAAGGCTTTACTGCCATCTGCCAAACGATGGTTCATCACAAAAAATGAAGATTGGATTCTGCAGGAGGACAACGATCCTAAACATCGCAGCAAGCTCTGTACTCAGTGGAAGACTCAATCTGGTATCGTTACATTGGATTGGCCGTCGCAGTCGCCCGATGCAAACCCTATTGAAAATGTGTAGGCATATATTAAACGGAAGCTTCGTGGAAGACGCACATACACTTTGAAGCAGTTGTCTTACGAAATTCGTCGGATCTGGAGATCCTTGCCACTAGAATACGCCGTCAAATTAGTAGAAAGCATGCCTCGGAGATGCCAGGCAATTATCGACGCCGGTGGTGACTGGACACATTATTGACCGAATTGCATCATTGTTTGTAATGTGTACAATGTATATATAAATATGAAATTTTTATCAAATAAATTTTTTTATAAATTAACACGACCACGCTCTTACTTGACAGACTGTATCTATCATGCTTTAACTTTTTCTACACAATTTCACTACGTCTATTATCCTGCAATTAGCGATTATTGTGTACACGGGAACAGTGGCAGGAAATCATCAAAATTAACAAGACTATAAACATGTTTCGGAAGGTGATGACTGCTATGATATAGCATTAGCGAGTATGTAAGTTCTAGGCCTGGCCTATTTGAATGCAGCACATTGCACTTTGATATGCACGGGAACGTTTGCAAAAATCATTCCGATGGATCACGTCGATATGACTACTTTTATTGGTACCAGATCACAAGAACTTGCTTATTTTCAGGTCAGGACCATGTAGTGAATCGAACTCCACATGGCTTACCGGTACCTGTCTCAAAAACTAATATTGTCAAGTTAACCAAAAATCATCCAAAAGACGATTAGGCTTGCATGTGCCTAAAGTTTGCATGGTTACAAACCGAATGGCCTAACATTGTTTCACTTTTTAATATTTGGCGAAGGTAAAAAGACAGACAGGAGTCAACAGTGTCGAAAATACGTTCAAAAATTACAGAAATTTCTTCTAAATTTTCAAAAAAAAAACATTGAAATAGTGACAAAAATCGAAACATTTGTGTTTGCAACGATGCATACTTAAGACACCTAAGGTGAATAGCTTATAGTTCCTTATAGCTACACTTTTGACAACATTAGTACGTACAATACAAAAGTTTTATTTTTAGGGTATGTTGAGTCCTCCCTGCAGGAGATTAAATGATTTTCTCAGCTCGGTTCTGCCAAGCAATGAAACCGCTTAGTGCCACTCATTCAAGGCTCATAAAATTGTGGCCACCCAACAAGTAAATATTACAAATAATGATCAAAGCTAACGATCATCATGTATAAAATGTTGCGTAAATTGCAATATTAAACAATCAAGAAAATTCTGAAATATACTACAGAATGGAAATACTACAGACTGTAAGAAAACTTAAACATTAACAACGGTAGTGGTATTGCCAACTTTATTTTTATGAATGTTTGAATCTCAGTCATTCACTTCAACATGTTCTTGAGCTTATTTTTGCCTGATATAAAGGACATTCGAAATGTCTAAATTTGTGAAAGAGAGCAATCAATATTTGCAAATCTATTTTTTCCACATATATGGTGTTTAAATGTTGATTCCAGTGATCCCGACAAGGTTTGGGGTTCCCATGGTCCTCAAACGCTTTTTAAAACTCTTGATGATTTAAAACTCTTTAAATGATTGAATCATTATATGCACCTTTTTTTTGGTGAAAAATGGTATATTTGAATCCGGAATGTAGACCGAAGTTGGGCCAGATTTAGAAGATATTAGGTATATTGGTAGACAATCAATATCTTTTGCGCCGTAGAAACCGAAGAAAATCCGAAAGAGAAGTGATTTCTAGAAAGGAATTCATACTGCTTCTTGATATTGCCATTCTATAAACTGATTTATATAAGAGAGCAGGGCTAGACTGTAGGACTGTTTGTAATTGTTTGTAACTGTCGCATCCATTACAATCCCCTGAGCTAATACCTTAGGACTATTATATGTTACAATTTTCGGCAAAACGAATATAATATGAGATAGTTACGCGTTCAATTTCTTGCCCCTCTAAGAAAAAGATGTTTTGATACGCATATATCATTTAAAGACGGGACACAAGTTTTTCGATTACACTTCGGATAATAGAATAATAATGGAAATTAATCATAATAATTTTACTATTTCAAATCTTAAACATGTTACGTATTCCGATGTGTAGGCGACAATAAACAAACAAAAAAAATATATATAAATAAATGAATAAATAAATAAAATAACAATCAATTTTAAATATAACAATCAATTGTTTTGGTTAAGTTTCTTTTATATGTACCCATATTTTTAAGTTAAAAGAAAATCATACGAGATGAAATAGAAGTAAGAATAAAATTAAAATAAAAACATTTATAGTTAGATTTAGGTATTAAGTAATATTTAGTTAAATAATATTAGTAACAAACAAAAGAAAAAAAATAAATAAAAAAAATCTCAGTAAAAATAAAATGTCAGAAAAAAAGTCCCAGAAAAAATATTCCAAGTAGCAAAAATAAACCAGAAAATTTGTTGGAAGTTATTTGCCATAAAATTTTCTATTGATATGATTCACTGGGTTGTTTTGTACGTATCGCTATAAAAAGAATAGAAATTGTGAGGTATGGGGCACACAATCAGTAGAGGAATGAATCAATAAAAGTATCAATAGAAGTATCAATAGAAGAATCAATCAATAGGGCTATCAATCAATAGAGGAAGCACGATCCGAGGTAGCGCAGCATAACAAGTGAAGTCCCGAAACCAGCTGAGGTGGAGATTCGTGCTAGAGGAAGCAGAGGTGTTCAGAGTCAGCACAATTGACAGGTGGTCAGAACCAGCGCAGCACAATTCGCAGGTGGTTTGATATTTGATCCTCTTTTATTCATTTATTAATCTAATATGAAGGAGTAAGCTCTTTCTGTGTGTGTGTGTATGTGACATGGAAGGATCAGGGCTTAAATAATGTCCTAACCCCCACGCCCACGCGGTGAGCTAATCGGTTATATGTAACTTTCTTCCGCCGCCATTATGCGGCCTTTGTATTTTCAAATAACCCTGTCTCTATAACCTTGTTCCTTTCTTTCGCTGCAAGTGCGACCTATCGGTTGCCCTATTATTATTATTTATTCATTATTAATTATATATTTATTATTTTATTATTTTTTTGAAAAAACATCATAAACACCAGTGGAAATCCTCCGTTAGACTTTAATCCATAGCATATTTCATGTGTCAACATTTCATGTTCAAATTTTAGAAAAATTGTTCGCACATAATAACGATGGGCCCAAGGGAAGTCTTCATTGTTTAAATTGGGAAATAGGAAATTTCAAGAAAATTGTTTCGAAGACATTTGTACCTCTTCTCCCAGTGGGCATCTATGGTGGATATAAAATCACACTAGGATAAACATTGTACCATTTATGTATCTTATATTTTAATGATTGAATTGGTAGGATGATACGCCAAATATCCAACAAGAAGACTTTTTACAAATTTTCTGAAATTTTTCGTAGATTTTCGTGTTAATCTTTCAATAATGCGCAATTGTCAGTGAAGCAGAAAAACTAAAATATAACATAGACGAACAGGACAAACAGCGGTTCCTTATCGTTAGACAATGCATTATTTATGGTAAAATGACGAACATATCCGAACATTAAAAATTTAATTATAAATTAAACATTGAATAAAGCCTTTTTTCAATTTTCGGTGCAATGTTCGGGAACGACGATAACGATTTTAAAAGCTTTTTGCACACATTATTCGTTTTTAGTGGAGTTTCCAAAACTATCCAAAATGATTTAATTGTGTCGGCTCAGTAATTCTAAATTTCATATCTTCTGAAATAAATGTGTGGCAACCCGAAACGTCCCGAAGCATTTTTCGCGTCGGAAACAAAAGTTAATGCCGCGACAAGTCTTCACTTGCCAACCAAGAACACGGCAAACTTACTAAAATTTCCTTAAGCCGTTCTTCTCGGTTCTCACGAAGGCTTATACCGGGGATATTTTATTCGTATCATTACCTTCTTATCCCGGCATTGCCAGATGCCAATAAGCATAAGTTTGTTTAAAATAAAGGGATTCAACATTTACTCTGCGTTTCAATCCCAAAAATGAAGCACCTAGTTTTTCATGGCAAACCGGTGAAAACATTGATGTTTCCAATTATCTGCAACTATCTTTTTTTCGATATGTTACAAAGGAAGGTGCATTTGTGGATAGATTTATGGGATTTGTTGATGTTTCCGCGGGCGAAACTGCACACGATTTATTTCAAGTTTTAAATGATAATTTTACTTGCATCAATGTAACTAAAAAGTTAGATGCCCAAACGTACGATGGATGGAAAACGACTACTTAGCAGCAGTAATACTCGTTGGAATTTTAAAATGCGTATTATTGATATTTTGCTATATAACCGATGTGATCTGTTGGAAATCTTTGAAGGAAGTTTGAACGACGATTTTTTGTTGTTGTGATTTTGTTTGATTTTAATTTGTTCTATCTGCAAACGGATGTCATTTTCAATGGCTTACCGTCAAGGTTTTCAGTTTTTTTATTGCTAAAGTACAATTAATAATTTTATCACCTCCCTTAAACGGTATCGAAAGCAGGATGCATATATATTTTGAAAATATTTTCGATGTTGTTTGGTGGGCTAAGCATCAAAGAAAAGAAAATTAGATCATGATGGTATTTCTTCATGCTGAAATAATAGATTTGGCGAATAAATTAAACTTGTCAAGCAAAGAGCTGCGAAAAATCTGAGAGTATAAAAACAAATTTCGAATGGATTAACTAGAGTGTCTTTTTCTACAATATCTGAAAATGTTTGACAAGCAAAAGCTTCACAATGAACTTTCAGTTTATTACTCTGGCGCTAGTATTATTGGTCTTTCAAAAGATAACGTTGAAATTTCAAAATTTATTTCAAAAAATAATTAAAAACATAGTGTTGTATAGAGATTTATAAGCTCTAGTGCTTGGCAGTGTATTCACCGGACACTAAATCCAGACACTAAATTTTATGATAACGTTGTTGATCATTTTGCTGAGTTAAGTGATCGTAAAATTGACTTAAATATAAACATTAATGAATCAATTATTTTTTATTGAATATCTACTCTTTTCTTTATTCCATCCTTTCCATGTCGTGGGAGCTATAGCCCTTCACATTGGTTCTTGCTGTTGAATAGAATGCTTAAATTGAGTACTCTTACTGACCTAGAGTGTTCCTCAAATCGTGCCCGACCAATACAAATAGTCACGAACCGCCCCTGGAGTAGTGATTTTAACTTCAGTTGATTGCATTTTGAATTTCCTGAGTTAAAGGCGAATGTGTGCTTGTGGTGAAACTTGAATTTTTTGCGCTCAAAGAGGTCATCTTGTGCTAACCACATCCTTCAAACGCTTTACCTACCTGGCACATTATCTTGTAGCGATAGTTTCCCCATTTTGCGGGTCATCTGTGAAGATAATACCTTTCGCATTCCTCCAAAAAATTAGTACAGTCGCCAAAATCTCCTTCGCCGAAAATAATTGTATTCGCCGAAAAAAATATTTTCGCCTTTAGCGGTGTCGTTTTACATGCTCCAGTCTTTTTTATCTGTTGTTTACCTCGATTGTGTAATGGTGAACCCAAATTTCATCCACATTTTTACATTACATACAGAAACTTGCTTTTTACTAAATATACGATCGAAAAAGTTTCCAGTTAAATTTTTGTTCGAGCGTTACCAATCGCGGAACCTAGGCACGATTGAATACAAGTCCAATTATAACCCAATCGTCTTAGCTACCTCAGTTACTTTCAACTTGCGCTTTTCTATCACGATTGTGTGAAATTTTTCCATTATTTCGAAATGCATCAAAAAGGTCCCGAACGTGAGGCATCATAAGGTCCCAAAGTCCTGATTCATTAGTCGCGTAGATTTTTTTACATGCTGGTTCTTTGTATGCAAGTGAAAAATCAGTTTCATACGACGAAGAAGTCTTCTAGTGTCGAATCTCCTTCATGCTTGATTTAAAGTTGTATTAAGTCTTTCACATGGCTGTATCTAATAACCGCGCATTTTTCAATTTTCACTTAGGCATACAACATGACTTATTCAAAAGGCTACTAAACGAATAGTAAACATGCAATGAACTTGAAAATTCAACCGCAAGGCTATCACAGATCGTGCTTAAACTAAAAAGCAGCACAAGCAGCAGACCTAAGTTTTAACAGTTCAGCAGGTCTAGCTCAGGACCTTACTGGATAAATTCGACATGTTTGCTTTAATTGACAGACTTAAGGAGAGTCTCAGTGTGAATGAAGACACTTATTGCAATTTTTCTTAGATAAATGGTTTGAGTAAATTTATTGAAATCTCTGGTGAATTATTACGTATGAATTTATGAATATTAAAAAAATCGTCGCAGAAATATTCACAAATGAGCCGGTGACTGAGCCTTTGAGTTTGCGGTATTCATTTCATTTCAGAAGGAAATTGCCGATTCAAAAACCATTTGAAAATGAAAGTATTAAGAACTCCTTCCCTTAAAGATCTCTGATTAGTTTGTAATTTTTCTTTTTATTACTCAAAAATTGTTGCGGGTCACTTAAAGTGAAAGTTGATATTGTCCGGAAAAGTTCCGCCTTTTCGTACGAAAAAACGTCCCTAAACGAATTCTAAAACTCGGCGTTGAAGGAAGGTATTTGATATTCTGAATGTGTTTCCCAAATTCCGAAAGAAACGGTTGAGCAGTTATGAAAAGTTGGTGAACACGGTGAAAAAGTGGTTTCGAGAAAAACGCGTTTGAAGTTTCAAAAGCTGAACAAGAGAAGTGAAAACTTTTTTGTTTTGATTTTCACTGAATGATCGATTCCAGTTCTATTAAATACAGTCGATGAAGCAGCGTCGATGTCCTTAAATTTTTTTTTGCCTTTGCTTAAGTCGTCATTCTTAGATGTGCTGCTCAGCTCATATATTAGCCATGTTGATGCGACAGCTGCCCACCAATTATGAGTATTTGTGAGCGTTCGGCCTATGGCTGATATTCATTTTTGGAAAAAAATCCAAGGGCCAGCACTTTCCTTGAAATTCCATGCTGCTACAAAGGCTAAAAATTAAACAATTTGTTGCCCGAAAATTTGTTCAGCTCAAATTTTCTTTCGCATTTTGAGTAAAACTTTCATGATACCTCTCGAGAAGTTCATCCTTGTTCAAATCTTCATAGATTGGATTTGTAGCTTAAATAACATCATTTGAAAGTGGATTGTATTCGTGCTGGAAATTATTCACTCCCGTTATGGCCAGAACTTTTTGATAATGACACCGCGAATTTTCGCAACTCATGCACATGTTGTATGTCGACTGCTGGTAGTACGTGAACCAAATCACATCTTTCATTTCCTCGAGCCAATCAAAATTACGCCTTTTTGCTGCTCCGTGGTTTCGTCTTAAACTATCGAATAAATTTCCAGTAAGTTTTTCTTTGCTCCTAAGTATTTTACTTCGCGGCGTTCTACCAGTTTTTGGTTCCTGTTTTCACGACTACATCTTCAGTGATTTTATTTATTTTAAACATTGTCCCATTCTTTTTGGTGCATGACCTACACATTCTTTTTTATTTATAGCGAAATTTTCACCGTAAGGTTACACTCACATTAAATTGTCGTAAGCTTTGCTATTGCTGCTTCTGAAATAATTGCTAATCTTTGCTCCATGATTTTCATCTGAGCGGCGAAACATTTCGACTACTGCACCTGTGAACTGATGGTCCAAAGTCAGCTGTCTCCCTTTTCCGCATAATTTGATCACAATCACATTTCCAGCCCAATAGCCAATCGATGAAGTGACGCCGAAGAAGCTGAAGCCTTGCTTTTGCTTTACCATCGCAGTCAAAGTCAACAGTCAAAGAATCAGACCCCAAATTTTCTGTTTTTTTTTACAAAATTCTCAAATCAGTCAAAAAATGCGCAAAATGAAATGTTTCACTAGTAAACGACGCGCACACGTGTAAAATATAATTCTACAGCTTACAAAGATACTTTTTACTTTGTACTTAATAGACAACTGACTTAAACCAGAAGCTCGACCAGCAATCAACCGACTAAAACCAGAAGCTTGACCAACAAACAACGAAGCTGGAAAAACAATTAGCTGACTTAAAGGCAGATATAGGTAATCTACGCCTAACGCTGGACCTTCAAATTAAAGACTTTGAAGAAATGTGGACAATGTAGAAAAAGGCGGTAAACAAAGTGGAAACGGTGCGAGAAGAAAAAGAAAAGATAAAAGACCACTTAAAGCAAACAAATGTAATGATAGCGAGTACCCAAGCTCCAATAGTGAATATCTCATGAAATGGCTTAGAGAATTTACAAAACTCAGCTTGAAGCCGCCGCTAAAAAAATCAATGAAATTCTCTTCAGCTTGGCTGCTGAAATTCTTCAAACTTACCCCGTTGAGTCACAATCACACTCTATCGCTATCATTAATGCACTTGCCGTGAGATATGGAGGCGATCACTTGAAACAGATCTACAGGTGGTAGCAACGGAATCGGAGGCAGAAACCAGACGAAATCCTGCAGCAGCTAACCCCGGAAATTGAAACATTGGTTCTATTAACTTTCCATGCATACGACCCTGATCGTCGGGACGGTGTGGCAACGGAAGCGTTCATCAGCGCGTTGCACGGCGAAGAACAGCAACGAACTGTCCGCCTAGCCGGAAAACGCTCAGTAAATGACGAACTGCCCTTGAGTTTAAATTTCGAAGCCACCAAAAGTTCCGCTCGTAACACAGCCAGGCTCCGGGAGATCTTAACAAAAGAATGTAGATGTGAGCGCGTTGACATGAGCACGCTGTCACAGGTGCTCGAATATATGCTCGAATTGCGGTGAAAAAGTGCATCTACAACGAGACTGCAGGCAGTGAAAGAAACCAAACATTTGCCCAGCGTGTGCCGTTAAAAGAAGGCTCACACCAATACAAGTTATTTGCAAACATTGCCAATGATCCGAGGAAAAGGAAACACATGTGGATATGCGTGTAATAACGACTGAAGTTGACGAGGGTTGGGCGCAGGACCATTGTTTGTATGGAAAATATCAATAGGACGTCCCGAGTGGTTGAACATAACAGAACGCGGCACAGTTTTAACAAGCTTTTGACCTCGATGGAACTTTTTCAGATTGATAACGGAATTCTTAAACGGAAATGGGAAACGGCGCACGCCGCATCATACAAGGTACAAATTGTTCTTCCTTAAAGTCGGGTCAATAGGGTACTTAAGGAGAGTCATGAAGGAACATCGGACGCTCACCGTGGCGTGAACAAGACCCTGACGAAGGTGCGATATATTCTATTGGGTCAAGGTTCGAGACGACGAACTGGTCTGATGTCGTAAGTGCACAATATGTGTTTCCGTTAAAGGCCCGCCTCGAAGAACGAGAGGACATATGCAAACCTATAACGTGGGATGCCATTCCATAGAATATTTGGATTTGAGTAGGGAAATCGGTATACCTTCGTTGTGGCTGATTACTTCCACAAGTGCCCAGCAGTATACCCGATTCCTAACCAAACCGTAGCCGAGCAAATCGTGTGACAATAAGTTAGTAGATATGGCGGACTCCGTGAACTGCATTTAGATGAAGGCTGAAATTTCGAGTCATAAATTTTTGAAGAAGTGTGTGAGCTGCTCGGAACACGGACCATTCCGTTTGACCCCCAGTCAAACGGAATGGTCGAACGGTTCGATGAAACACTCAATAAACATTTGGCCAGAATGGTCAACGAAAATCGGAGATGGGATTGACGAATTCTATTATTTTTTTGATGATGTACCGAACTGCGTCAATGTAGCATCAAGCCGGATCATCTTTGGGGAAACGTTTTGTTTACCAGCTGATGTGGAATACGGGAGTAGCATCGGGAGTAGGAATTTCTGTAGCTTCAAACCATTCAGGAGCACACAAATGAATTAAGGCAACGGCTGAATCAACTACACTAAATGGTGCGGAAGCAAATTGAGTCGACAACTGACCGCATTAAAACCAGATATGACTAAATGGCAACCTTATCCGGATTCCTACCGGACGACTTCTTGACTTGCCGCCTTGCCAATTATTATCACCATGAAGGCATTGAGACGATTAATGAGGTAGATTCTCAGAGTGAAAAAGACATACGACGAACTTGAAAATGTTCTGCATGTAAAGTCTGAGAAGGTTCCGGATTGGCTAAGTACAATTAAAACTGTACGCAACTAAAAGGCATTGAAAATGTAAAGAAAATAAATATGATCGATTTCAAAAGAACTTACAAGTGATTGTCTCTTCAAATATGTTCGAAAATCCGCGTTTCTTAGGAAGCGAATTAAAAACCGTTCCATAACCAACCAAAGAACCATATAAATATCATAAAAATAAGCAAAACATATAGTAAAATGACTATATCATGCCCAGAAACATGCAGTCACCTTAGAGTAATTTCTACTTTTAATCCAGCGATTTGAACGTAATAAATCTGATGGAGATATATTGGTGACCTAATTTCATGAGCGAAAATATGATTAGAATACTTGTAAATTTATATAGACACATAATCATTTACCTAAAGGGTTCAAGCTGTCCGCCATCTCATAGACATGACTCCGTCCTAGATTTAAATCATTATCCGAGGATAATCCATATGATTGGGATGAGCTTCCTTCTCCGGCGGATCCTGCGCTATATCCGCTACCAGAAGCGGATATTTGTCTACCTGACATTGACTTCTTTTTCCGATCCATTTCACAAGAGGTACCACTCGCGAAATAGTCACAAAACTTATCGCAGCCCGACTTACTACCAATAGGTTTTCCCGCATACGTTGTGCACAAGAACGAATCCGTAATTGTTCCACTAAACGATTGTCCACAAACGATTGGCGTGCGTTCTGACCCAGGGTTACAATATACGTGATTGTTATTTCTGATATCGCATCCGACACTGATTTCTGGTGTTCGTTCAAGAAATGTTTCAACATTCTGCACAAATTCAGCCTCTTCGGACGACAAAGTCTGATTTTGTGATTTGTTTGTTATCATTACAAGCACCGTGTCATATTGACACGCGGCCTATGGTTTGGTGCGTCTACTTCTTTGTTGTACCGCTGACACCTTTTCAAGCTTGTCAAAATCTGAACAATCAGTTAAAATATCAAAATCAACCGCAAATTGACGATAACCAGGATAAAGTACGAAGCAGTTTGTCCGAGTACACAACTGTCCGCCTAGGTCAATAGCACATTTCAGAGAACTGTCATGTTGACATACTGGTTATCACATTGACAGCCGGGTACTTGTTGCCAGTGTTCGTCGGTAACGGAAAGAAAAAAATTAATATTAGCGCCTCTCAAGCTTTCGTTGTGTCCCGGATAGGTTTCAATTGTACTATGAATGCCCATTGAATTTTGAGTGTAGTTTTCGTAACGCTCGCCATTATCGTAACCAACAAAATCTACGACACACAAATATTGTTCTTGAACATAATAAAATCGAACGATGGATACAATGAAAGACATCGTATTTAAACTGCCTTTCATGATTTCCATTCTGTTCCGATTTCAATTTCGTTCTTCAAAAGCTTCGTAACTTGTAAATATCTCAGATACTCTGTTTCCTAGTAGTATGTTAGGAGTCTTTTTATCTGGATCAAACAATAAGTATCCTAATCATCGGATTGGTCTCGTTACACGCTTTTATATAAAACCTTACTTCGATTCATAATCTTAGATTCATAATAAATCATCCCTGAATTTTCAAAAAAGTTACAAAACGCTTTTCTATCTGTCTCGCATCGAGTGTTCACAGAGCGCTCTACTTTGCCTATATGTACCCTTTTCAAATACGTTTCTCAAAATCGGAAATTCTTTTCGGCATTGAAAATTACAAGGACAATGGATATATATATATATAAATATATGGAATTCTTTATTATATGGAAGTCTTTTGGCTCGTAGAATACTCAATTTAACCGCGCCACATAATCCAGTGAAGCTCATCATGGTATGCTATTCTGGTATCGTACGGCTTCCGACGAACACAAATTTAAACAAATAATATTATTGCGCTTACCCAAGTGCACAACCTTTAATTTACTAAACTCTGAACTTCTTGCTAGTGAAACCACAGTTTTTAACGTTAATCAAAATTCTCTTTTAATCTTATTTGAACACATATTGTCAATCACTTCAAACTTCTTTTTTAGATCGATAACTTTATTTTCTTTACACGATCACTTCACTTCTAAATTCGACTTAAATCGATAATTTTTGTTCGCGTACAATTTAATTTCCCTGTTATACTGGCCAATTGAAATGAAATTGGTCAATTTCATCGAAGCGCACTGTTGTTTATCACTTTTTAATCATTACTTCTCGTCTCCGCCTTGTCTAGCCGGTCATATTCTTCTATATAAACCTTCTTCTGACTTTTTACGTACATAATTCCCAAGTTCATTCGCAAAATCAGTTGGATTTGCATTGCATTGTTATTCTTGCTAATCCCAATGTATTTACATTATGATGTAAATTCGAGAATGATCTACACATTTGTTGTTGTTTTAATTGTCATTGTTTGCTTTACTATTTTGGCAACTGCAGTGGCACGTGAAATTATTAGAATGCGTAACAATATTTTATCTAACGTTACATATTTGTCCAAATACCCATTTTCATCTCAGGTGCGGCACGTCGCCGAGCTATTCGTATTGGGAGACCAGGCACTCGCCAGCGTTGTTATCACTAGATAAGACAATGATTTTGTGCTACTAATCTTTAACTTTCAGAAACTCTAATTATAAACTGGGGTATCTGTGGTGTTCGTTTTAAAAATGTTTTTCAGAACTCATTTTTTATGCGCGGTTTGGTACAGAGTATTAATTTCGAAAAGACTTTTATGTCGGATTTTGAAAGGAACATTAATATCGCAAATCACTCATTGTTATTTAAAAAATTTAAAGGAGTAACCTAGTTTGAAAAATAGTTTTCAATGTGAATCGAAAATGAAAAATTAAAGAGTATGAATTGTGAGTTCGTTAAATTAACTTCGATTAAAATATTCATTGTTATACTTAAAAAGATAACGTTTTAATCTTATATGGTCCAGCCAATGTAGATGAACTGATAAGTTGATTATTACTTTAGAAAAGGCTTGTTATACCTAAATATCTATAGTTCTAAGGTGTAAGTAAGGACAGCAATGTAGAACGAAGGGTATGTATTGGGTGTTGAGAATTGTATATGATCAGATGAAATATCATAACAAAATGACTATATTTGCTATTTCTTTATTCGCTTTACTAGGATTGCAGTAGACCAATGGGGTCCTCTCGCCTCGTCTCACTTCGATGGTGATCCATTGGTGGTCCAACAGGCTAGGTGAGTCACATACTCTCCAGCCGTGCAGGTCCTCCAATGCCTCTGTTGTGATTAAAGTGACGTCAATCACTTCCGCTCTATTTTTTGTTATGAAAGTCGGTTTGTTACTCTTATTTGCTAGGTTGAGGTTAGTAGTTATTAAGTAATTGACTAACTGCTCACCTCTTTCGTTGTGCTTGGTGCTTCCCCAGAGTTCGTGTTGCGCGTTCGCATCTCATCCAATGATGGCCCGTTTCCCCCGTACATGTTCCGATAGGGTACGGAATTCGGTGGTCGGCATCGGTGCGTCAAACGGTTGGTATTTTGAGGCCAGCGTTACCTGCCCGTCCCTTCCGTCCAACACCGCTGATGTTAAGTCCATGTTGCTGAAATGCTGCCGAAAAATTAAATTAACTTCCTTCCGACATATAATGCAGCTACGGATTTTATTTACGCCACTTGTAGCAAAGTTTTTAAATTGCTTTGCACTGATTCCAAGATTTCCATTCAGCTGGTAAGGCACTTGTATCAGTGCTATGTCGATGCTCCCATCTGTTAGATGCTTAAGCAGGTTGCCTGTTGCCGCCCTAATGTGGTGCAGATTTGCTTGGGTCACCCGCGTCAGTTTTTCGTTTTTGCTTGAAAAACTAAGAGCTCGGTCACCTTAGCTCTGGCAGTCACCTGGGTGAAACCAAAACTCAGTCGTCCGCGTTTGTCCCTTAAAGTGCTGACGTCTTCCTATCGCATGCGCAGTACCAGGACCATGCCTTTGTTGGTGATTTCTTTCTCCGCGAAGAGATGCCACCTTTCCGTTTCGTACCCCATGTTTTAAAGTTTAAATGTCTCGAAGACTTCCTGCGATGTCTACTCCGTTTCAGTTATAAATACCTTGACGGTGCATAATCGTGGTACCTCTTTTATGGGGACGACTCTAAACTCCTCGTTAGGGGTGGTGTTTGCCTTGGCGACTGCAGCCATTCGATATTCTAGAGACTGCTCGTCGCTACAGGTCACAACCAGATATCCCACTGTCGGTTTCATTCCTCTGAATGTTGGAATTTTGTCTGGTTTGCTGCGTAAGTGCTCGAAGAGCTCCTTCTTCAGGCCAGTTTGCAGCTTCACAACCTCCTAAGACCCTCCTGGGTCTTACCTGTCTCATTGAGGTAGTCTATCACCGCAATCGTTCTTGCATCGGTTGCTGCGTCCCGATAGGACTTCCTCACCTGATTTTGGGGTTCGATGCTTACCCTTCGTTCCTTTTTACCAGTACCTTGGTTGTAATCGTCCAATCTCATCCGCTTAGGTCCGGTTTTACTCTTTTCCTTTGCGGTTGGTAGTAAAGATTCCTTGGCAGTAGCAACCAATTTTCTAGGTTTCCCTTGGTTGGCTGCCGCTTTTTGGCTGGTGCCAGGGTTCGTTGGGAAGCTCTTCTTCTCGATTTTGTTTTGACGCTTCAGTTTCCTTTGCGCCTTTCTTCTTAGCGTTCTGGCTGATGCTCCCGTCTTCCCAGTGGGTGCGGTAGCTGCCATTGTGCTTGTTTTGTTGCAGTCACTCAAGGACTCACTCAAATGCACGCTCTGCTCCCTCAGTGTACATTTCTGTCCCAATAGCCCTGGGCAACTGGTGCTTGGTGCCGTCACGCCAGTTGTCCAGTCCCCGGAGATTTCTCCCCCTCGTATGCCGGGTACTGAGGATGTATCTTCGCGTTCTACTTCCATGTTTTTTGTTACGTTACCTCTTCGCTTCACTTCTCGCCCTTTGCCTACCTCCTGGGTTGGATCCGAAGGTCTCCTGCAGTGCAGTTGCTGGGTTCATTGGAGTTAGTAGGCCCCTTCGCCACGTCAGGGCGAGTAACCATGGGGGGGAAGTTCTTCCTTACTTTCGTTCTTATCCTTAACTTACTTGTTATAGTCGATGTCCTTGCACTAGTTTTAAAGATAGTTGGAAGTATATTTATGAAAATGAACGTGAGAATGACTAATGGGTAAAATTGTAATGAAGGCTTATTGTAAGTATGATGGGATGGGATTGTACGTTAGATTTAGAAAACGCTGTGGAAAACCTTATTGAAATGTAATGCAAGGTTATTCAAATGTAAACATCTGTTTGACCATGAAAAGCTGATGAATAGTTGATTGTCCAGCTCCGAAACATCCTATTAATTCACCAATCATCATGTCACCATACACATAAGCTTTGTTGTTAATATTTTGTATTTTCATATTGCAACTGGCTTCACTTGTTGCAGATAGTACAAAGTACACGTTTCAACCACTTCAAGGGCATCGGACAGTCGGTTAGTTTGGAACCAACCTCTTCTCGGTATTTGTAATAGTTTTCATTTCACTAAATACTCAACCCTTTCTATTAATTTTCTCAATCTTTTACTTTCGGAATCGATTCTTGACAGTAATCGTTGGGGCTTCGTCAAGGGCTTCGTCGACCGAGTCGCTGAAGAAGACCGAACCATTACGGTCGAAATCCCATTCCGCAAATAAAAGAACCTCAAAATTCAAAGGAAGGATTTTATCTCTTTGCTCAGACTCTTTTTGGTTCCAAAAGTTAAAACCAACACGAAAATGGAGTGTTAAAAACATACATCTGCTTATTTTACATTGCCTGACAGCATCTATACCATAGCTGCTCGCCGCTTGGTTTCCCTGGCATTATATATAATGGAGAGGCCCATTCAACAGTCTCTAGCGTTGTTTTTGTCTCAGATTTCAGTTCACACTGCGAATTTTGCCCAAACCTCACCGCTTCTATGTTTCCATATGATTTGCTAGCATCCAATTGTATCGGTCCATTGACCGCGTCCTCCAATTTCGAAATCCAAGCAGCGATGAACTGTCTTCGCCAACAGAGTCTGCCCGCCCTTCAGTTCTCCCAACGAATACCTTTTTGGGTATCCGTTGTTCGTCCATACGACTCACATTGCAACTTCCGCAGTCTTACAATCGTTGAGATTACCCGGCTCATCAAATCACTTGTTACTATTTTTCCAATTTTACATAAGACGGGGTCCATTTTGAACTAAACGCCTCTCCATAGAAATTTCCCTACTTTAAAGATTTGTGTTATTTTGTTACCTGAAGATCAATTGTTCTAATTCGTCGTCATAGTATTTCCATTCTTTATTTCTTTTGCCTCCATTCGTTACTGGTGTAAGGTTTTTAAAGTTTCAATTTCCATCCTAGTACTTTGTTCCTTATGTCTCATTTGATCTCGTTTCTTGGTTCATTATCTCTGAAATATTTATGTCTGGTAAAACATAGTCTGCAGTTGCAGCCTTCATTGTTTTTTCATCCTTGCTCTGTATCCTTCGCTACCGATTAAATCTTAAGTTTTTGAATATTGAACGTGCGGAATGGACAGTGTATGATCTCATTTGTCTTTGACTTTTTGACATTTGAAAAGTCCCGCGAAAACCACGCAAGTTTCGAAATAAATACAATACAAATTTGTTGGAAAATTTAAGAAAGACGTTTCTTATGATCTTGCGTGTTAAATTCCTATTTTTCTTCAATCAATTTTCGACCGTTATGGTTTTGTCTTCCTCAGCGATTAGCATAACATAAATAACATAAATAAGGTAAAAAGGATAAGAATACGTATGGCATAAAGCATCCAGCAAATATATTCCAATATTTTCTTCTCTATCGGCGCGGGTCAATTACCTGTGTGCCAATTCAGATCGCTGAAACGAGAGTGCACAATTAGTAAATGTTTCATGCTCCATTGAATTGTTGTATGGGCTAGGTGTGGTACTATAATACTGAAACCATATGTTTTCCACGTCAAATAACATTTACTTTGGCAAAAAGAATTCAGGTCGACACAGTACCTGTTGGGCCGGCCTCACTTCCAAAAAAATCATAATCCAATTATACCTACAATCTAAATCACCGTCTAAAACCAAAGTGAGTGAAACGTTGTGGATGTATTTCGATGAAAATTAAATTTGTCTTAGAACAATTACATTGTGATTCTCCGAACCCTAGTGTCAGAAATTTTGATGAACAACGAAGCCATTAAGATGAAAATCAGCTCCATCGGATAATATAATGTCGCACGAAATTTCGAATCGAACATTTATTTTCTGATGTTCAATTATCCGTTCAAAAAATTGAACTCATCACTTCGACGAGGTTTTTCTATCCATTTAACTTTTTCAGTATAAGGATTTGGTGAATATATGCCGTCTTATGTTTCCAGTAATCTGAAATTCTTATTCAACAACAGGAACTGTTTTAATGTTACATCTTGAATATGTTGTTTTTGAAACGATCATGAGTTTAGCTGTTACACTTACCCAAATCAAATTAATAAAAACGAAGTAGGCATTGATTTTGAATTCAATTGAATTAAAACGAAGTAGGCATTGATATTTTGAATTCAATTGAATTAAAACAAAGTAGACATTGATATTTTGAATTGAATGAAATCAAATCAAGTAGGCGACGAGTAGTATAAATAGAAGTGGAATTGTCTCGAAGAGTTAGTTCTTCGCGTCGAAAAGTACGGACAAGCCTCTATCTCCTTTCACCCAATGTGAGGCTGCACTGGGGTGCCTTTTTGAAATACCGGGAATTTAATAAAGTTGGTGTTATAAAATAAAACAAGAGTTTTATTTATCCGTCGAAGAAACATAAATTTTAGCATCTCCAATCGATCGTAGCCCGATGAACTTTTCAATCAATCTTCCCACATTCAGGGCAGGTATATCAGCTAGCCGACTATAGTATAAAATGTATGTACTGTAGTAGATTAACGTTAATTATTTCTTTTGAAATATCGATTAGCAGTGAATCGGTCTTTTGTATAGTGTTCCTTTTGACAAACTCTAAACTGTTGCCAGTCAAAGTTTGTTGTTTGGCTGGCAGCAGTAACTACACCTCTAGTTAGGCAATTCCGGCAAATCCAAATCTTGCGTGACTACACGCAATATCACAGTTAACGTTTCACTAGGAGCGTGCATCAAGGATGCCAGAGAACCATCTTAAAGTGATAAGAATGTGGTGCAACATTTTGAATGTATTGCCATCATTTCTTTCTGTAAATGCATATCGATCAGACCATTTCATTTGTACAATACGCAACGTCAATGAGGCCCTGGCCGTTGTCGTGGAGATTATACCTTCCAGTTGTTCCTCAGTGAGTGCCCTTGTTAAATACTGTTGCATTTATCTGGATGCATGTTGAAATCATCAAAAGGCTTGTTTGGCGGTTGGTTGCCATCACTCAAAGTGTCGGGCTCTACAACGTGACTTGTAATAGTATCGCGAAAAAATATATCAAAAAGTTAGGTTTTCTACTATGATAAAATTTATTTCCAATTTTTCACACCTGTGACACCTGTTATCTCTCAAAGCAACCTCGATTCAAAGTTAGTAGTCTCCAAACATTGTTGCTTGTTGTACAAGTATTTTACAGAAAATTATTCAGACTTTATACAATGACATATGCCTGGATTCCTTATTATCAATCGTCCCATGAACACTTACTAGACATATATTGAAAAAGTAACCCGAAAATAGATCGCACTCAATCCATTGTTAATCGAATTTGTTTTTTTTTCGATTCCCATTTACTATGAACACGACCCAAGTCTTACAATTACTTACTTAAATTTTGCAGATTGTGTTCATTTTCATGTTCGTAATTTCGCTACATGCCATTACAACTGCAATCACTTACACCAGTTCTTAGTTTTTAACTATTGGACTGTTGGTGAATTACTCTCGATGTCTGACTTAGAGGAAATTCTATCTTAGAACCGACACAAAAACAATTTTCCGCCTACACTCGCGATAGAAAGAGAGCGTTAGAATGCAGGCATATGTATTTTTATAAAAACAGGCCAACTCTGTAGTATATATCAAGCATCTAGCGTGGGCATTTCTCTGACAGTGGATTAGAGTGGATATGAAGAAAGATGACATTTTCGCATAGAATTGGCAGTCTTCTACACTTATATGAAAATAAATTGAAATTCTGTATTTATGGGGCTGGTTAACTTTTCGGTTAAATACTTGTAACAACCTTTTGAAAATATTGCGCATTTAATGATTATACTAGAAAATGACTCGTTTAACCAAAACTTAACCTTTTGGTTCTTGATTGAAAGAGTTCTTCAAATGTAAAAACAATTAAAAATCCTCAAATGCAAATGTAAGTAGTAGTACTAAATAATAGTACTACTACTAATGCCGATAAACACCCAGGAATCTAGCATAGATGCCTTTGAACTAGTTGCACAAGATATAAATCCCTCGTGTGTTCATGGATCTCCTCTGTTTCAGAGTTGAACACTACTCCCTATGAAGTTCAGCGTTTACGTTTAAATTCAGCAATCGTATGTTTTGTGACCGCCATATAAGATTTTTTAGATTCCTATGAGCGCCTGGTGCTTATCTATTTGCATCGGGTGGTTGTATGAATGTAAATGAATAAATTCGAAAATTCGGTTAACAAAAAAAAAAAAAAAAATACTTCTTAATATTAAAGCAAAACAACTTACTCTTGGAATTTTCTAGAAATTTATTTTCAACTTTTTATTCTTTACAGCTGCGTTGAGTGACTAACCAAATTCAAATATAAACTATGCATTGAATTTGTTCGCTGATTATTCCATTATTTCTCACATCAATTTCATTCATTAGCTTATAAAAAGGAACATGCGCACGCATCATTGACATCACAAAGACAACAAATTGAAGGAGTACAATAACAATTCAAGTGATAAATTGTGATGTTTTGAGTTTTAAAATTAAAGAAAATTGTAGAGAAGAAAAAATAACACTCAAAATATTTTTTTTACAATTCATCATGTTTGGAAGCATGCTGTAAAACAAACTCATACATATCGCTTAACTGTCTGTTACCATTATACTCAATGATTTTCTTTCCATTGTTGTAAATAAACAGGGTAGGATAGCCTTCGACCTGCTGATTTATGCATAGTTCCTTGTTCGCTGGATTGGTGCAATCAACTTTAGCAATTTTAATGTCGGGATTGCCAATGAACTTCACGGCGAGATTTTCCCAAATAGGTGACATTTTCTGGCAATGACCACACCTGATTTCAATGAGAAAGATATTATAAATTTCATTTAAAAAGTGAGCAGTTAATGATAATTTACCATGGAGCATAAAATTTGACGAAACTGACACCCTTTTCGATGGCATGATCAAAGTTGACGCTAGACAAAGTTACAACGCTCGATGTATCCCCTTGAGATTCCTCTGATGTAGGCTTCGAAGTAACTGATCCCGCCATTTTGTCCACGTAAGCCTTCAAATCTTCATGACTTCGACCACCAGAATATTTCTCAATTTTTCGGCCATCTTCTATCCAAAGTAAAGTAGGATATCCCTAATAAGTTGATGTAAATCTTTTCGTTAAAATATGTCAAATGATGCCATCATGTTGCTAATTTACCTTTACTTCAAAGTCCTGGCAAATTGGCCTATACACAGTACAGTCAATTTTAGAAATCTTCACAGTAGCGTCATGGGCCAGAGAATTCGCAAGTTCTTCCCATGTCGGAGCTAATCGCTGTTTCAAAAATTATTAATAGCAAATAATCACTATCGGATTCAAATTCTTGAAACAAATTTAGTCAATCTCACCTGACAATGACCACACCATGGTGCATAAAATTTAACGAAATGCTTTCCAATAGCTACATGTTTTGCAAAGGTTTCATCAGTCAACTCTCTTAGTTGTTGTACTACTTCCGACTCATGTGTTTCATCTTGTTCATCCGATGCAGGCTTCGTGTCGCCCAACATTTCATTAATAAAGTTAGTAATAGTTGGTAAATCACGGATTCCTTTGAATTTTGTTGAGTCGATTGCGTTGGCCTTAAAGAATTTCAAAGTGGGATAGCCTTTGATAAAAATGAAATTCAAATTATTCAAATCGATTAACTCAAGATATTTTTTATATTGCATTACCGGTTACTTTATTCTGAGCACATAATTCATTATTTTGAGTACAATCGACTTTTGCTATGAGAACCCGTGGCTCACTGCGAAGATTAAAAGTTTCTGCCAATTGCTCCCATATTGGAAACAACTTTTTGCTGTGGCCACACCTGTAAGAAAGTTATGATTGTTTTATTTGTTGTTTCATTTGTATTATTGATGAATAATTGTTTAATAAACTAATCCGATTACAGGTATGATAGCACACAAGCCCAAGATGCTTGAGAAGTGACCATTTTGATAATGTACAACGCGGGTAAAATTTTATTTGTTAGTCCAATCACTTAATTTATTCCAATCTGATAAGATTAGAAGGGAAATATAAATTTTTCGTAAACATCAGTTTTAATGGATGCGTTTAAACAAATTGACATGAGCAAACATAAATATACAAATAATGACAGAACGAATAAATTGTAAGTTACAAAAAGTTAAGTTATAGCAAAGTAGATCGACCGATGCATTGATTTTACTGATACGCTGATTTAACTGCCTTTAAAATACACTGGTAATATTAACAATAATGTGTAGGGGTGGGAGACTATACTATACCTACTATATATCCTGAGTAAAGCGCATACTGGTTATTGAGATTACTTATCGGCAGGGAAAAGCAATGACTCCTCCCTTCCTCCACCGGCAAGCGATCAATTGTGCCCATCTTCCCTTATTTCCAGCGAGTTCCATTTGTCCTAACATCTTTTCCACCGAACTATCTCGGGAAAGAATTTAAACAGGCAGTCAAGAAATCGTGTGCTTTCCATTTTGCGGAAATAAAAAAATACCGTTGCCCACTGAAATCCTTTTAAGTAGCAATCTATTCTATTATCTGTTCAGCAATCTGGCTCAGTGCTTTTGTCTGAGCCGCGACTCCAGGCGCCCTAATAGGCGTGCAGTTCACCTGCCTCATTTTTTTCCTGTCACATACCCAGAGTCCTTCCCTATTCCTATCGAAGAACAGTCATTCTTTACCTCATCTACGCAGGTAGATTCACCATCGTTCTTGAATAAGGAGCACATCAAGTACTGTACCTGCGGTAATCAGCGCCACCAGCTCAAAGCGCACTTGCATAAATTGTCTCTACTCAGAGCGTCAGTCAAAAATTCGTAGCCGTATAGCAGCACCGACCCCACCTCGCTCATCCTTAGGCGTCACCGGTCTGGGATGGTCCTCCGATGTTAGCCATTTGACGGCCGCATACGCCGACGCTCTGATTTCTTCTAAGTTCATCTTCGCGTCAATCAGTAACTCATTGTATTTCAACGTGTTCTCCGATTCGTAGGTTACATCGCCAATTTGAATGGGAGAAATTTAGGGTTATGCTTTTTGCCGAAAAAACGATCTCATGTTTTTTTTTCAAACGATAGGCGGAACCCGCGGGCTCAATGCGTCTAGAGGCTAATGCTTCTATAAGGTCAGCATAGCTAATCAAACGCCTGCTCGATTGACCTCGCCCACTAGCTTCATGGCATAAAAATAAACTTCATTTTAACAATTTTTCCTATACACAAAAAAAAGCATATGCACATCCGCCGGAAGTTTTGCTCTGAAAACAATGAGATGAACTTTTCCTTCAGAAAGTTCTTTGAGACGATTTGATGCACACTAAGGATTCGAATTGCTGATCATGTTCAATGGTTAAATTATTTACGTAAGTAATACAGACGTTTGTATCTGATGATTATTTTACTGAGTATTCGAATAATTGATGTTGCTGAGCGCGTGACAAGAAAATATTTTATTACTTCCGTTTTTGGATCATTCTTCGTATCTAGTTTTGATATTTCCATCCTTAAAAACTTTTTCAGTGTTATTTACAGAGCCACAGAAAATATTCGGAGTATATATTGGATATGTGCAATTTTTTTTGGTTTCGGATTAAATAATTTTTCATCGCACGTGTGGGGTAACTTCTTGGTTACCGCACGGGTTTTAGGACGGTAACTCACCAATTGCCCACTCTGAGGGTAGAGACTATAAAACTTGTGAAATTTTGAATAACCCACAGAGGATTAAGAATAACCCACAGACATATAAAATGAAAGCAAATTCAAATGTTTTTTTAGGCAAAACCAATCCTTTTGACCATTTTTTTTATGACGAACATCTGTGTAACACTTTACAGATAACGTAAAGTATTATTTAAACGGAAAATATATACATGATTCCCGTAAAACCAAATGATATGGTACGAAATAATAGAAGAATATATTAGTGATAAAACGAACGATTCCGAAGAAGAATTTAAAAGCCAGGAAGAACTTGAAGACATGGAAGTTGTGAAAAAAATCAAATTAGAAAATGAAGGAGTCATCAACTTACACATCACTAATGTTCGAATATAACTATACATATCCATACAAACCCCCCGTTTTCCTCATCCCCCCAACTACCCGTCATCAACGCTTCCCCTAAATAAACCCCCCGCCGCACTTGTAATGAAAAATAGCATACGCAACACGGGCGGTAACTAGCCGATTGCCCAGTAAACGCACTCGCTACGCTCGTGCGTCTAACCCTGCCATCAATATACTATTGTTATACTTGTTGCTTAATATACTATTGTTAAACACTAATTTATTTAAACTCGACCTGATATATAATCACCATTATTATCTATGTCTTTTCTCCAACGTTCGGAAAGTTCCCCTGTTGTTGAAATCTTCACCCCTCTCTCAAAAAAGTTTACTATTACTATAAGACGATCCTCTTCAGTGTTGGATTCAGTTCCCTGCAAGTGTCCATGGATCGAAACAAGTGATAAACTGTTGGAACAACGTCGGGATAATATGGTGGATGGCGTTCGCACACAATCTCCGCAATTTGCGCTGGCGAACTGCAGCTGGGTGCGATGTCGTGGTGAAAGATGACTCTGCGGCAACTGAATAATGCAGGACATTTATGAAGCATTGCTTGGCGAAGCTGCTCCAATTGGTGACAGTACAAGTCCACATTTAACGTTTGATCTCGTTCCCGAAGCCCAATCGTTCCCAATAAATGATTCCTAGACAATCCTACCAAGCAGACAATAAGACTTTCCGTGAATCTAAATCTGGTTTCAAAGTGGGTGCTGGTTATTCACCCCTTTAACAAACTTTCCGGCACCGTCTCACGTTATTGTACAGGACTTTCTTTTTATCTCCAGTAACCATCCGACGGAGATATCCTTCATTATTTGACAAGCAAGATGGGAAACTTAACCAGTCCATTTTCTTTTCCTTGTTTCTTTGCGTCGGGTGGGGTGTATCAGTGGGATTACACGAAAGCGATGGAACACGTTTCGGTGGGATGTGACTTCCTTCTGAATATCGTAGGTCGTAAGTCTCCTTATTTATTATATTACAGATCCTCCGTTTACTCAACCAGGTAATTTTAATGCAGATAGGAAAAAGTCCGTAATTTTTCTATTTTGAAGGAATCTTTTGATTTGGTCCCACGTAACTGTGTGTGTTGTCATTGTTTGATACTGCCTTTAATTTTTAGAAAGTTGTTTGAATGATCGATGATCAGTTCGTTCATGATTCGTCCATCAAAATTTTTTTATGTTTCCATGTTTCAAATACGTTCTATAGCCGTGTTTAATGTTGGGCTACATGTGGCACTTTCACTTCCGTGTGTTGACATAAATTTTAATAAATTAATAATTTTTAATTTGCACTAGTTTTTGCCTCCGAATTCTACATCCTTTTCTTACAGTTTTTCTCATGTGCTGACGAAATCATGTTATGTTGTGTCCTGATTGACCCAGGTACAATCTTTTTTTTTTGTTAAGAGCGTACTCTGCGCTTATGTTCGTGGGTAATATTTGTCACAAACTGCTTTTTTTTTTTTGATAATTTCGCTAATCTGTATTTCTATTTAATTTCCACGGTGTATTTGCAATTTTTGCGGTGTAATTGTGTTAAGGATTGAGACGTGCAAGCCACACACCCTAAACAAATATCACAAAAATTTATATCTTGGGGTTTTTCTAGCTCTAGTCCCCGCAAGTTTAGGGTTATCACGGCACTACCAAATGTTGGAAAATTTCCCAAACATGTGGCGTGCAGATGACCTCTCATCTGAGTTGACCTGCACATTTTTTGCTCGTCCTTTTTTTAATTACTTCCTCCCTCCCACAATTTCATTAACAAACAGTGTTCCTTGACACCTAGAAGAGTGAAAAGCAAAGTTTCTTATCAGTCTTTCTTGACACCTAGAAGAGTGAAAAGCAAAGTTTCTTAACAGTCTTTCTTGACACCTAGAAGAGTGAAAAGCAAAGTTTCTTAACAGTCTTTCTTGACACCTAGAAGAGTGAAAATCAAAGTTTCTTAACAGTCTTTCTTGACACCTAGAAGAGTGAAAAGCAATGTTTCTTAACAGTCTTCCTTGACACCTAGAAGAGTGAAAAGCAAAGTTTCTTAACAGTCGTCCTTGACACCTAGCACAGTGAAAATCAAAGTTTCTTAGTGAGTGGTTCTACAGTTCTTGTGATAATCATATTTCAATTTTTATTCTGTGGCTTGCTGGGACCAATTTTCTGTGATTGTAAATTATCTAGGCCAGCAAGTAATCATTCGACAATTAAGTAAGTCAGATCACTCACTAAAATTATTCATAAATTATCTTCTTTGCATCTTTTTCTTAATTCAACGACTCAGATAGTTACTCGATCAATTAATCCTATATTATTTGTTCTTAATTATTGTTCGCGACTCACACATAATATCGCGAGCTGAAATTTTTTTGTAATAATAAGATATTTGTGAAAATTGAAGGTAATAAAAAGAAAAGGAATGTATTTTTAATCATCTGAGTTTAAATTCTACTATTATAATAAGATCCCTGAACGATTCATGTCCTTTATCTTAACAAATTGCTTTCTTTTTTGTTCTCTATGAATATTTTGAAATTACTTCTCACCTTGTGCACAAGCTCTTTTTTGTATCCATTGTTTTCTGTTATTTTTATTATTTTTAACTGTGTGTTGTGGGCTTCATCTGTTGGAGGTTGAAAGTTTGATGATTTGTTCTTTATTTTTAATGTCTAGGTAATCTGGTTTTTGCATCTTTTTTTTGTCTCTATTGCGTTGTATCTCGTGTGTTGTTTGTAAGGTTTGCAGGATAAGTTCATCGTTATTTTTCGTCGTTGTCGGCGTCATATTTTGCATAATATATCGCTCCCAAGTAAGATGTTCGTTCCCTCATGAATTGTTCTAGGTTTTGTATGAAGACTTCCGTAAGGATCGCTGATGTTGGTCTTCCCATTCCAACTCCATTTGTTTTTCTATATATTGTTGTTCAAGTAGTAAACATTTTGGGTTGTTTTTGAGGTGCACAGAAAATTTTTATCCATCTTTTCGTTAAAAAGTGCTATTTGCAATATAATAATTGTTTCCCTTCCTGGAATCGATGAATTTAAATGGTTTATGCCCAAAGATCCCAGCTGTTTAATTTGTTGATCAGCTGTACGATGTTCAATATAAGGAATTCGTTTGGGAGTTCGAGGTTGTTACTTAAAACTGTGCTAAGTGTTCGGCTAGCCTTGAACCCGGAGCATAGAGCAATCTAGCATCGAGCTAATGATTACCGCTTATTGCAAAATTTTCTGCGTTTCATCTGTTTTTCAGTAAGTTTTTTTAACTTTCTTTACAAGGTTTTGTATGGCTGATCCATTGCTTTATAAATGTATATGTAATGTATATCATGATTCTGTCGATTTCTTATTAGAATGTTGGTTGGCATGTGTTCGGCCAATTGTAGTTGGGTGGCCAATAATTCTGAGTTTGTTCTTTCTAAATTGGCAAGCAAACTCTAGATTTCGATATTTAGGTAATTCTTTTCAGCTCTTTTTCATGTTAATGTGCTTGCTTTTGTGTTCGTATTGAGATATTATTTGCGCAATTTTTGATGCATTACTCAATGTTAGGCAATATTTATGAAATCAAATGTTATATTTGTACTATGTATAATTGTAAAATTGTGGGCTAACAATTTCATAACATAAAACAATAATTTCCTTTCAGAAATGCTAAAAATAAAGGATAAAGTTTCAAATCGGAAACTCTAAAATTAGGCAATTTTAAATGGGAAAATCAATTGCCTGGAATGTAAAGAACTTTTGAGAAACGATTTTATTTTCAGGCAATAAGCAGTCCAGTCCAGGTTGGGTATATTTACAGTAAACCTCCTCTCGTCGGAATTCTCTATATCGATTTAACAGTGCAGTGCAGCTGCAACAAACTACTGGATATTTCGAATTTAACAGACAACAACTGGAGGAAAATAAAATTTCCCACATGCACTCCCTATTACGTTATCGTTTATTTTATGAAACGACGATTCATTTTCCAGCATTTAACCCTCTGCGACTCGCGTTACACTGTGTTACATTACTACTCACCTAGAGTCTATTTGACCCCATCCCAGTTTTACTTTTTAAGGAATGTAATGACACAAATATTCTAAATTTTCAATGGTATATATGTTCTATATTATTATTTCTTTTATTTATTGAACATAAATATCAAAATTATTAACCAAAGCATGCAAAACGATTTTGAAAATGTGAATTTAAAATGTACATAAGAATTCAAAATGATCATAATGGAGGCACAGTTTTTAAAATGTAAAAATAATGATTTTATAAAATAATGGCAAAGTATTACATAAAATTTTCCCACATTACCATCATGTATTCTTTGCAAAGTAGTTTGTTCCACTTCTCGCAAGAGAATGGTGTTTTTTCTGTCCATGGCTCTAGGACATACCTCACATCTTCAACGAGCTTGCTTTTGTAGTGGTTCCTGTTTATCTTCACTTTTTCACAACACTTCATTGACATGCGTAACTCCCGAGGTATGGTCATTTGTGCAGTTCGTATCTCCATATATGTCTGTACAAGAGACATCCCAAGCTCCTGTAGAAATTTCCGTCTCACAATTTTGTTCCCAGGTTGTGAATTGAACGCAGAGATAACATGTGCATTTATATATATGAGAGAATAAAATATCACAAGAGGCCATCGCCTTGTTTTTTGAGAAACGGTATATAGCGATGATATGTGCTCGACAGTGTCCACACTTCCTTTGGTACCATTATAAAAGGTAATTATAACAGACTTTTTCTTTTCACCTGTGGACGCATCGATCTCCGGTGCATCGTGCATAGTAGATAATAGAAGAACCACTTTATTTTTTTGGGGGGCAGTAGTTCACAAGCGTGTTGTTGTTGTCATCAAAGCCAAATATACTAGTATGTGATTGAGCCAGTTGTAAAAACTCGCAAGGTATCTCTTTCTTATTATTTCTCAACATGCCTACAATTGCAACATTTTTTTCTAGTAATTCGTTGGCTAATGGAATACTGGTAAACTAGTTCTCCATTGTAACAGTTCTGTTTGACTCATGAATGTATTGAAGCATACGAAAAGTTACATCTTTAGATTTATTAGACACTCTGACGGGCCCTGGGGGCTGCTGGCCAGCGTAGATCTCCAAATCATACGTATACATCACTTTTGCATCAACTAGAGCATATATTTTCATACCATATCTAGCGGGTTTGTTTGTGATATATTGTCTGGCTTTTCATCCAAAGTCATCATTGCTCCAGGAGAATAGGACTGAAATTTTCTCACAACATATTCAAATATTTCTCTCACTGCAGAGACAATCTGTATTTTTCCTTTCATTTCTTCTAGTTATCATCAAACCGAATTGCGCTAATCAAAAAGCTCAAACCTGGTTGCTTCAAAGCCGTCGGTTGCCCACAAACCTTGTGCATTCGTGCGGGCAGATTTTTTCACACCAGTCATGTACAGCAACCCTATAAGTGCTTTTATTTCAAACATGTCCGTATTCCGAGTGTCCCTGTCCCTATTGTATTATTTCTCATAATGTTTATTTGTACATTTGAGTATCCAATAATTCTGTTGAGGAGTTCATCTGTAAAGAACAAACTCCAACATAACAGAGGAGACGTCATACCTTTGGCTGTTCCAGGCACCCCTTATGCATAAGCTGAGGAAATGATATTTCTTGCTCTATTTGGAACAGATTGGCGTGGAGATTGACTTGATTCTTCCCAACAAAAAAACGAAGCTCATCTGTTGTGAAAGAAGCAGAGGAAACAGGACAAGTTCAAACTGAGAGCAATAATAGCAAGTAAAATAACCAGACGGCATCCATCTAGATGGTAGTCCCAATTAATGCGTCTCAACCTGTGAATTGGCATCTGACGAGCAGCGACAGGGGCGCGTTTTCGAAACTAGCTTGCGCTCTTCCTACCTTTCTTTCTAATGTAGTTTCACTTTCGAGTTATTCGACATTGATCTAAATTTCCGCACCTCTAAGTCTTCGCTAATATAAGCATAGCAATGGTATAAGTCACTAACGGCTTATAAGTGAGAATGGATAAGTTGATCAAAAGGTTGTTGTAAGCCCTTCACCTGCGCTCTGATCAGTATCACTGAATGTTTGTGGAATGTCTAGTCCATTTTCTGTTTCTGAACTTCAGGCGTCATCCGTCATCCCCGGGCAGAACACGCAGGTTGGGGATGGTGTCTTTCCCATCTTATACAGGTAATACTGAAAATACCCGTGACTACTGAGTAGTTGCGTCAGGTAATAATCAGTCTCACCATGCATTCTGTAGAACCACGGCCCCAAGTCACTAATCAGCCGTGCGGCCCATCTGCCTCGCGTTTCGTTTTTCCATGTTTGCTGCCACAAGGTTAGGCTCCTTCTCCGTTCCTCTCGGCTGACGGTTTCTCTCGCCAACTCCCCCCTACGTAAGTATACACGTTTCCGTTCGTCTGTAATTAACTTAATAGGAACCACCCTCGAGATTACCAGCACTGCAGGTTCAGAGACAGTGTGATATGTAACCGATATCCCCAAAGCTCCTTGCCTCTGCACCTGTGCCAGACGCCTTCGGTGCGATTCTTTACTAAGAGCGTCAGCCCAAACCTCGGAGCCATACAAGAGCACTGACTCCATTGCACTCATCAGTAGACGTCTTTTGCTCGAGGTTGGTCCCCGCGTGTTGGCCATAAGGCGACATAAGGTCATAAGACATAACAAACGTTATACAACTTTAAACAATAGCACTTTAGTAAAAGTTACACAACATTTGGTTTTTTAAAACTATAAAATAACAAAACATTAACACCAACCTCGGGTAAATGTGACCCCAGTGAAGAAATTTCTTGACATTGCACAAGCTGTGGTTCAAATAAAACTAATACAACTACACACATGACTTATGAACCATAACAGGCACCTACTCGAGATAAGGTTTCAGTGCTGCCATTCTATTTATACAATAAAAGAAAAAGTATTTTATTGGAGTCACATTTACCCCACGTGAGTGGTAGAGGGTTAAGCGAATTCTACAATTCCATCTCGTTTCAGTGTTTAACAGTGCTGATTTTTGGAAAATAACATACTGCGATTGTTAAAATAAAACAAAAAGATAGAGCGCAATATCTTTCAATCGAAAGCATGAAGTACGAGGGTAAAAATAAGATACGGACTGTACAACAACAGCCACGCATTTCTTATGCTCACAAAGAATCGCATTTCTTGCAAGCTCAAAGTCGAACCTCATGAAGTTGAAAACCTCCAAACAATGCTTTGTTCTCTTCCCTTCAAACATCAAAATCTCCATTACTCGAAATCTCGACCCTCTTTTAGTCGAAATAATCAGTGAGTCCCTCCAAGCCATTTTGGTACGTATTTTCCCTCCATAACTCGAAAAATTAAATTTTACCTCGGTATCTCGAACGTAGCAATGTTTTATTTTACAACCTTCACAACTCGATTATATGAGACGCATTACCTCTATAGTTCGAATAAAAATAAGTTACCGACTTTAAGAATTCGCCGACAGTGTAAGTACACCATTGTTTCTTAGAAAGCAATTTAGGAGTATACAATGAGTATACCAAAAATTTATGACTCACGTTAACACATGTTTCATTTTATTAGTTTTGATTTCATTTGAATTTTAGCGAAGCAAGTCATTTGTTGTCGAGTGAAATATTATCAGAAGTAGTTTGGTTCTACTGCAATACACATCAATCTGCACAACAGTTTACAAATAAAATTGTTGAAAACGTGGGTGCTGTGAAACGTAAGTTGAAAACTTGGAGTCTCGCTGAAAAATTAGAAGTGCTCGAAGCTGTGAAGAGCTGTCAAAAGAAGAACGATGTTGCCGAACAATTTGGCCTGTCAATAAGTACTCTGTCAACAAGAATAAAAATGAATCAGACATCATGAGAAAAACACAATACGGTCAAAGTTTGTCCTGCAAAAGACGACGAATTTCAGAATTTCCGGGCTGGGAGGAAGGCTTACTTAAATGGTTTGAGCAGTGTCGGAGCCAAAATATCAGTGTTAGTGGACCACTGTTACAAGAAAAAGCCGAAATATACTTTAAATAATTGGGGTTGGGTAATTTCAGGGCCAGTAATGGATGGCTAGAAAAGTTCAAAAGAAGAAATGAACTTGTTTTTAAAAATTTTTTGGGGAAAGTGTAAGTATCAACATTGAAACTTGTAACAAATGGAATAATGAATTGCAAGATTTGTTAAATGGGTACGAACCTGACAATATCTTTAATGCTGACGAAACGGGGCTGTTTTTTAAATGTCTTCCTGATAAAACTCTAACTTTTAAAAATGATAAATGCCATGGTGGGAAACATAGCCAGGAAAGTTTGATTATTCTGCTAGCAGCAAACATGTCGGGCACAGAAAAACTTTCACCATTGGTCATCAGCAAATCTAAAAACCTCGTTGGTTTTCAATATGTAAATCACTACCTTTGCGATATGAAGCAAATACAAAAGCATGGATGACTTCTGCAATTTTCAAAGACTGACTCATAAATATTGATAAGAAAATGGCCAAAGAAAAACGAAAAATCTTGTTATTCCTTGATAATTGTACAGCCCATAATGATATTCCACAAATGAATGCTGTTAAAATCCAATATCTGCCCGCCAATACATCAAAATGGCAGCCTAGGGATCAAGGTATCATTAAAGACTTCAAGTCATTATATCGAAGAGAATTTGTCAGGAACATGTTGGATAATATGGAAGAAAAAAAGAATTCTACTATAGATGTATTGCACCTCATAAGAATGGCTGGTAAAGCTTGGCGAAACGTAACTGCGATTATTATAAAAAACTTTTATGTACACTGCGGTTTTTCATCGTCGTCAACAGAAGAAGCTGAAGCAGAAGATATTTCACCTTCTGCAGAATGGAATACAGTGGTGTCTGAATCAGGAATATCTTTTGAGGACTTTGTTAAGTGCGATGATGGAGTTATGACTGCTGGGAAATTATCTGATGACGAAATTATCAATTTAGTAGCTCAGAAAACCGATACTAATGATTTAGATGACATAGAAGTCTCGAATAATACTACATGCGCTCCATGGGTTTCCATCAAACAGGCAAGAACCGCATTGAATACTTTACGGACTTTTATAGAGCGAACCAGCAACTCTGAAGAACAAGAATGTTCTTTAAACCTTAGACAATGCTATAAATGGAGAACAAACAAATTATCCAAAGCAAAAAAAATTACTTTTTTAATGCGATATTTTTGTATTTTAAGGTATTTTGAAATAATGTTGATTTAAATTAAATAAAAATATGTGTGTCACCTCTGCAACTTGAATGTTTATTTATTTTACCTCTCTAACTCAAGTCGAAAACTCTATAACTCGATTTTTTGGCGTCCCTCTTGATGTTCGACTTATAGAGGTTCTACTGTATTAAACCATAAAAGATGAAGACATGAAACTATTGGTTATGGAATAGAAGGCGAGCTTGATGCTGTTTTTCTACTATTTACTGCTGAATAATTTCATTCGCCTAATTTTATGGTAGTCGACTTGACATACGAATGAAGACAATTTAAAAATTTCGCTGTCAATCAATACCCTACTATTTTTATCTCATTTGAATACTAGCGGAAATTACGCGAACGAGTGGAAATTTAAATACACGTAACGAAGTTTGGTTTGCGTCGTTTTATCTTAATATGAATTTCAACTGCTATCACCTTATCAACGACCATAAATTGTTTTTTCTTATCGTAGAGAATATGTCACCATTTCTCTTTTTCCTATTGTCCTCTGCAATTTCTTATTAAAATTCTCTAAAGCTCGTGGACAAAATTAACAAGATCAAAATCTTACCATAAAGGCAAATGACCTTTCAACCAAATCCACAAGCCGGCGACGCATTCCAGTCGCTCATGAATAGTGATATACCGTATCACAATATAACTAAGTATATACCTGTAAATTCCTAATTCAGTTTGATATTTCGCTTACCATGGGGCATAGAACATAATGAAATGATTTTTGTCTGCCAAAGCTTCGTTGAAATTATCTGCGGTCAGCTCAACCGCGAAACTTGTAGTTTGGTCTTCATCTTTTTCGGAGCACAGCACGGTTGCCGTGAATAAAACGAAAAGGAATTGCTTGAAATTCAACATGGTCACTGCACTACTTTAAAACTGAGCGTGGATAAAAGCCTTAAACAATTTTCTAAGATAACATAAAAACGCCCCCGGAATTATCGTAGAATTAGAATCATAAACCGGCTAGCGAAACTTGTGACAATGAGCAACACTGAACCGCTCAGTCTAATCTTCACAAAAATTGTCAAAGTGAATCATTACCACATTGAAATGTCATTGAAAATAACAGCTTTGACACTTTCTTACATGCCCATTTTATCCAACCCTGCAGGGTAAATGAGAAACGCAAAATCTGATCCCGATTGTTTTCTTAACAACGACATCCCCCACTTCTCCCCAAACTCTGCCTACTCATGCAACTGACTTAAGTACAGATATACATATATTTTATTTGTCATTATATTATATATATTATTTATTTTATTTTCTATATATGTATATTTTTCTGTATTGTAAATAGTCTACATTAAGTTTTTCTACCATCAAGAAAAGGGTTTTTTGTTATTCCTGTCGATAGTCATAAGGACTATCTTTATGAAATTATTTTCTTTAAATGAATGTCTTAGATTAAATTCTATTTTCTAAGCATTAACCAAGATGAAATAAATGTATTGTACAAAATTGTCACAAAAAATGCAAAATAAATTTTTATGTTATGTCAAAAGACTGATTGTTATGTAATTATCTGTTTAGTTCGATTTTGTGCTTCTTGTTATTTATCGATTGTAATTATATTATTTGAAAACTGCTTCACAGGTTAGTCCCTCATTTATTTATCAATCAACTTTTTAACGCAATACAATCGATTTAATAGAAACGGTATGAAACGTATGATAAAACGGGAAATAAAAACTATTATTTTATTCACCATCACTGGAATTTTTTTCGTTCAATATCTCATCTCAATTTTAACTACCTTTTTAATGTCTACATTCTCTATATAAGCCGAAACAATGCTTTTTTTGAATGATTGTTCGATTCAACAGGAAAATTTGGTAAGTTTTGACATGTTTGAATAATTTTTAATTATTTTAATTTTAATTTTTGTGAATGTTTTACAAAAGAAGTTGAGCTCAGCCATCATAAATTATAAAAAAAAAAAAAACACAAAATCATGCCACCATTAATGAGATATAATTAAAACCACAGTCGGTTTAATTAAAATTAAAAAATTAGTCGGTTAATTAAAACCGCAACCCTTCCCGTTGAGATCTTCCACTATTTGGTTAACTGTAAGTACCCAGGCAAGTGTTGAGACTATGCCGCCTTGTGGTGTACCCCTGTTGGTCCATTTATTCAAGGTTACGCCCTTTTCTTCGGCTGTAATCTGCTTTTTAGCTAATAGTTCCGTCATCCATTCAGTTAGATATGAGTCTATTCCATATCTTTGAATGGCTGCGACTATACTCTCAGTTTTTACATTATTGAAGGCTCCCTCGATGTCAATGAAGGCGGCCAAACTGTAATCTTTGATGGCGACGTTCCTCTCTATTCTGCCTACGACTTGGTGTAGTGTCGTCTCTGTTAAGCGCCCTGGAAGGTATGCATGTTGGTTTGGACAAAGGTCCGTTATGTTTACAGTGCTTTTTCTGTAGCCATCCACCAGGTGTTCCAGGGTTTTCAGCATGAAAGACGTTAAGCTGATAGGTCGATAATCCACTGCTTTGGATTATGGCTAGCTTTTGCCGGCTTGGGTATAAAAGCTACTTTAGCTTCTCTCCAGTCCAGAGGAATATAGTCTTTGGAAATGGAGGCTCTATATATTTTCACCAAAATCCCTATTAAAGTGATACCCGATTTCATAAGCAGGATCGGGTACACTTTGTTGGTTACTGGTGATTTGTAAGGTTCGCAGGTATAAATGGCCCATAGGACCTTTTCTTCGCTTCGCTGCTTAAAAAGCACCGCTTTAAAAATGATATTAAGGAAAAGTGAAATACAACTCTAAAAATATACAGAGTCTCTTAAACTACTGGATAGACAATGTTTGAGCAGGCCAGATTAACAATTTTTTACAAAAGTAATCATATAAACTTAATCGACATCCAGTCGACATCCACCTAAGCTGGTAGTGCCAATCGACGCGTCCCAGCCTGTGAGTTGGCACCTGATGAGAAGCGGCAGGGACGCGTGTTCGAAACCAGCTTGAGCTCTTTCCACAATTCTTTATAAAAATATTAAATTCACTATCGAGGTATTCGAAACATTGGATCAGAACTTCCGCACCCATGAGTCTTCGCTGAGTTAGCTTAGCAAGGGTATAATTCACTTATAAGTTGTAAGTGAAAAGGGAAAATTGATCTACCAAAAACTTCTGAAAAAAAAAAAAAAAAAAAACTTAATCAGCTTATACAATTGACGGTTCTTTGTTCCACATTGCAACACAAGATCGTGAAAAATCTAGCGAGTTCAAATAATAGAATAATAGAAGAGATCATTTTGCACAGCTAGCATTAATGGGACATCATGCTCGTCTATAAAATAAAGTGAAAAATACTCAGTAGACTTGTGTCCACAAAATGAAGCCAGGAGTTGTACCGTGATATATAGCATAATCAGACCAAATTAATGGCGTTTTTTTTAGCATGTGAGACATTTCAGAAGTTTTTGGTAGATCAATTTTTCCATTTTCACTTACAACTTATAAGTGATTTATACCCTTGCTAAGCTAACTCAGCGAAGACTCATGGGTGCGGAAGTGCTGATCAAATGTTTCGTGTACCTCGATAGTGAATTTAATATTTTATAAAGAATTGTGGAAAGAGCTCAAGCTGATTTCGAACACGCGTCCCTGCCACTTCTCATCAGGTGCCAACTCACTCACGTCCCAGCCTGTGAGTTGGCACCTGATGAGAAGCGGCAGGGACGCGTGTTCGAAACGTGCTTGAGCTCTTTCCACAATTCTTTATAAAATATGTGATACATGTTTCAGAATTTTTGAATGGCGGATGCCAGATACGCGCAAGGCTTTTCTGGTTAAGTTTGTAGGAGTTGTGCTAATTTTTTATGTTATTTTATTGAAGATGTGAACAAACTGAGGTGTGAAATTTTATTGAAGATGTTACAAATTTAACGAATAATTAGATAAATGAGATATATTAGAAGCATTTTGAATAGTATTACAACATTTGTACATAACCAAACGGGGAGTAACAGTCAGCAGTAAACGCGGGAGCAAAATGCTTCAAATATTTTGTTTTTGTTTGTTCAGTTCCTTAATGCTTATTTTATATGACTGTAATTGCACGGAAGGGATGACTTAGCCTGAGTTGTGCATACATTTGAGTAAATATTGCCTAGCAGACTGAGTATCATCTGTAATCTAGCAGCTTCATGAAATGCGAATGTTTCAGCCGACAAATGTTCAGGATCCTACACTATCTGGTGTTAATAATCAAATTCAAGTTCATGTGCTATTCGGGCATTAGTCATGATATTAGTTTTACCATAAATCAATGAAAAAATATCAAAAATACTATCCGGACCTTTAAAAAGTTTAAAAAAGAACTTTTAAAAACAATTTATTGAAGTGAAAGTCCTTTTGTCCGTTTCAGTCCTTTCGATTTTTGGCCTCGTTAATCTTATGGCTCGAACAGTGTTGGTTCATCAACCATGTCCAACAGCCAGCAACTCAAAGTGGCGATTCACTATTCACATGTATCATTTCTAATTAGCGCTTCCTGAATTCTCCCATATCAATTTATTACCTAGGTATCCGCTCCTTATTTGCCAACCACACGTAGCCAGAAAATTTCAGTTCTGCAGTTTTATAATCTTGGAAAACTCTGGTTCATCGAAGATTTCGTATTGTATTCATAAAAGTTCCAGCCTAGAAATTGCGAGGACAGAATCCGTTCGAACATCTGCAATTTATTTGATCGTATTTTTAAACTCGATGTTTTCTGTCGTTATATCGCGGCGTTCGTTTTTTTATTATAATTTTACGTGTTTTTTGAATAAAATTCCGTTAAAATTCAGTTCGTTCACAATTTAGGTGTATTTTCAAAGTTTAATCATTCATGATGAGTTCTATTTCAATATTTACTGTATACTGCACATGGTGCACTGTATCATGGGAAGAATTTGTTTTTTAAAGTTAGTTTGTCGTAGTGTGGCGTTTTCTTTTCCTCTTGAGTGATTCGTCCTCCAGTTTTTTTTAAATAGGAATAATATACTTCTTGAATTATTGTGGTTGACTTTTTTGATTGTTTCTTCAAAATTGGCAAGAGGAAATTCAGTCATCAATAAATAAAAACAAAGAAAGCTGTGTCATAGAAACATTAAACTATTAACTAAATGCGTATTATTCGGTGTGAATTAAATAAGAATGAATAAACTGGATTCAATATTCCAAAAATAATTGAATATCGGAATTACTGCAAAAATACGTTTAGGGGCACTGCGCTTGTCATTGCAATAGGCTCCTATATTCTACTCAATGTCAGCTGATCCACTGTCATCATTTCGATGACATTTCTGTTCGTATTCCATGAAGTTCTAGTTATACGATTCATAGTGTTGTGTTCCCGCCATCGCAAGCAATTTTTAAATGAAATTCGTGCCTTTTGCATAAATTAACGACTTTAAAAAATCCGATTTAGAGCAACGGACATATTCGAAATTCCATATATTTTCAAATAAAGAATTGTCGTTGGTTTTCCATAACGACAAAATCCATAAAACAAAAGTATCAAAACACGCAAAACCGTCATGCTGGTATGATCGACAACAAGACATTAAGATAATAATTTTTAAGGTGTGTTAAAAGACATGAAGGACCCTATGAACCAGAATCATCCAGAGAATGTGGCAAATATAATGCCGAAACCATGGAATCGAGATGATCCGCGTTTCCGTATTCAACCATATCAACAGGCAATTTCTAGTTGCACTGGAGCACTTCTAACGTCATTATGCAGTAAGTTGTGCAATTGAAAATATTCACGATTTTACACCTTAATGCTAATATGAATTTGATTTGTCTTTAGAGAGTACGTAAATTTACTCAATAAACGCAATGTCATGTTAGAAAACATATTTATAACGTGATTTTCAACGCGGTATGTCCTTGAATACCGAAAGATTTAAGTAAAGATAAGATTAGTGGGCAATGCCGGTTGGAAAAATTCTATCAGACTACTTAATCGAAAAAATTTTTTTTTCTAATTAAGAAGACTTAAAAATATTTCTGGATTGCGATTCATTCATTACTTACTTAATTATAATCGACTTCCTTTGTATTTACGGAATTTCACTCAGTAGAAAAGTATTGGAAGAAAAAGGAACACTGCTTCTTCCTTCAAATGGTTTGTTGCTGAAAACCGACTTATGATATAGTTGGCTATATTCATATTGTTATAAGTTCTGAAAGGAAAAAGATTCAATGTTGACAAGTGTAGTTATCGTTGACCGCCAGGGAACTTTCCAAAGTTTAACAATAAACATATGTTAGGATCACAGAAATTCTGTTAGTGTTCTCCCACTACCGAAACGCAACCTTCTGTATGTTGTAAAGGAAAACACCATGTGATAACCACAGGCGTTCTATCTAATGTAATTTCGCAGATCGCTTGCTACCTATCGCTGCAATTGCAATCCGTTCCTCAGTAAAGTATTGATTGGATTCTCCGTTCCAAAGCATTTTAAAGAGTTTCAAACGAAAACTGTAACAGAAATGAATAGAAGAGTGCAATTCAACGATTTTAACAATTTAAAAAAACAACATAAGATGAGTCCCAACATCTAGGGAATCGCCAGGTAAAGACTTGCGGTTCAACATAGAAAACGTGAAACGGCAAGAACTGAAGTAGTTTCTTTTAGACTGTTTATAGTTCACAAGCTAGTGCGATCAAGCGGCATCTGAAACTTTACAGGCTTAAAGAAAACAAATAAGTGAGACAACGATGGTTGTTTTGTGCACACAATGCCGAAGGAACCTGCTGTTTGTGTCATATCAAAGTGAAATTTACTCTCCTTATCTTGCGCCTCTTGGTAAGCAATAAGTATTTGCAAATGTGTTACATTCTGAGACCTTTTCATAATCATTTAGCAAGTTTAGTTTAATTCTTAACGATATGAACAAAAGGAAACATGAACATTATGAGCGTTAATTTAACAGAGGCGAATGCCTTGATATCTATGTTTTGTCTAGATCTACCATAATTTCCTTTTAGTTTTTGTGAAATGTTTCTTAACCCTTTCGCTACCAGCGTCACATATATGTGACGATCCGATTTTCTTGCCTGGGCCCGGCGTCACAAATATGTGACGGGTGTTCATTATCGGTTTATGATTATTGTTTGCACCAAATCGTGTCGTACACAGACGGGTTATGTTATAAAACAATAAAATAGATACAAGATGTTATTGGTCTGGCAATAATTACTTTTTTAAAAATTTTCTGGGCATCACATATGCTACGTGTTCTTTATCAGTATTTTTCAATTGGTTGCACTAAGTGGTGCCGCAAGTAGATTAGCTGAGTTATAAAACTACCTTATTGTTCTGCTGCAGGGGTTCTAGGTTTTCTTTACCTGAGCAAACATACATAAGATGTTCTTGTTCAAGGATGAAATCTAATTTTAGTTATTTAGTAGCAGTTGGATTGATCTTTTCTGTGTGAACGTTCAAAAAAAGTGATAGAATTTGTATATCAGGAAGAAATACCACAATTTTCATTGGATAAGGTAATATTCATATATAATATTCAATAGTAAAATAGTATTTGAATGTGTAATTTTCAATACAGCATACATCTTGTGTCCACAAAATGAATAATCTTCGCAACAAGCAACACCCCGAAACCCCCCACCCCCCGGAGAGAATGCACATTCTTTACTCGAGTGATGAAGATGCTGAAGATATCATTTGTGAAGTAAATGAACCAAGTGATAATGATTTCGCGGAATGTGAAGATTTGAGTGTCTCATCCTGTTCAATTACTACATGTAGAGACAATGATGTCAGTTATGGTACAAACGAAGAAATCGGTTCATCTGGAGGTGATATGGATTGGTCAGAAACAGATGTGGACCCCGTGTTACACAATTTTACTGGTCAAGAAGGATTGAAAGTACATTTATCGATCGATAGTACTACTTTTGATGGATTTTCACTATTATTTGATGCCGCCTTGGTTGAAAAAATTGTGCAGTAGACAAATATCCATTCTGAAGTGTTGGGGACAACTGCATATGTTTCTAAAGGTTCAAATTTAAAAAAGTGGACAGATGTGACAACCGATGAAATGCTGAAGTTTTTGGGATTGTGCATTATGATGGGAAATATCCGTATGCCTAATTTCAAGTCATATTGGAGCACAAATCTTCTTTATTACCACCCTTTATTTGGACAAAAGATGTCCAGAAATCGTTTCGAAGCAATACTTCGATGTTTACGATTTTACGATGATACGGCAGATAAAACAAACCGCCTTCATAAAATTGATCAAGTGTTGAATCATGTGTTGGAAAACATTAAAAATGTGTACTATCCGAGACAGAACTTATCAATAGATGAGGCTTTACTCTTATGGAAAGGTCGTTTAGCATTTAGACAATATATTCCACTAAAAAAGGCAAAATATGGTATAAAAATATACGAATTGTGTATTCCTGACGGGTTTGTTCTAAACTTCATAATTTATTGTGGAAAGAGTACGGTTAGTAATAATAATGGTCACGCCTTCTCTATTGTGTACAAGTTATTACGCGATTACTTGGGAAAGGGTCATACTATTTATATGGACAACTTTTATAACAATGTCCAATTAGCAACTTCTTTATACAAAGATAAGCCACATGTTGTGGGAACACTTCGAAAAAATCGCAAAGGCAATCCCAAATTTGTAATTGAGAAAAAGCTAAAGAAAGGAGAATCAATTTTTGCAAGGCGTAGTAATGTATTAGTGCAGAAGTGGAAAGATAAACGAGATGTGCTAACAATATCAACGAAACATAAAGCATCATTTAAAGAAATACGGTGCAGAAGTAGGAAAGTAGTAAATAAGCCCTGCACAGTTGCTGATTATAATGAGAATATGTCGGGAATCGACAGAGCAGATCAAATGATCTCGTATTATTCTTCTCCTCGGAAATCAACACGCTGGTACATTAAATTGTTTTTTCATTTATTTGACATAAGCATTTGGAATTCTTGTTGGTTATACAACAAAGTTTATGATACCAAACTAAGTTACATAGACTTCAGAAATGACCTTGCCAATAAACTACTAAATCGTGAGTCGACAACAGAAATACCTGCAATTCCGCATTGCAGCACTTCAGATGCACATTTTCCTAAAAAACTGGAAAAAAGAATTAGATGCCGTGTATGCTCCGCCAATAAAAAGCGCACAGCTACTATGTATGCCTGCGAAATATGTAAAACAGCTACAGGACTACCAATTGGGCTATGTCTAGAAAAATGTTTCAAAATGTATCATATAAATAAATAACGTGTATTTCACTTTGAAAAATAGTTTTTATTTTGGTTTTCCTTTCCCATTTTACTCATTTCGTTTTAATCAAATGTGTCACATATATGTGACGACGGGGCTGCCAAAGGAATTGTCTATCTATAGCCCAGTGTCACTTATGTGTGTCAGTTTGCAAAATTGCTAATTTCCCTTAGTTAGAACGTTATACATACATCCCACAAAAATAAATGACAATTGGTATCATATATAAATAATAAAACGTCTGGGCTGTGGTGGCTGTTTTTCTCTTGAGGCTCTGGTAGCGAAAGGGTTAATATTGGTTAGGAAAGATATGGAAGCAAATAATTTGAATTATGAATAGAGTTAAGATTTAATGTGTGTCTTGGTTAGAATTGTTCTTTAAATTTGGAAAGATCACACGCCAATTTTTCTAAAGAATATTATTTGAAATAATTTTAATAACTATAAAATAATTTGAAATAAACGTTGTCATCATAATATTATTGTTTTCGTTAACTTTGTCGCTCTAGCGACATAACTCATAAATCAAAAAGTCTGCACATTGTATCGTGTTTAGTGGTAACGTTTTATGAAAGTCTGTACGAAAGCGTATTGCACACACTTCCAGTAAAAAACTCTTAAAAATGATAATCTCAAGTTAGCAAAACTATACAAAACACACTGAAGACTATAAAGTTAAAAATGTAACAGTGTCGCAAACATCTGAAAGGGTTAGGCTTCCATGCTACTGAAAATTCCCTATTGCCTAATCTTACATTTCAAGTTCCTGAATTTCGTAGCAATTCGAATATAGATTTTGACTGCAAATGAAGGAGATGACTTACATTAGCTGCGATAGCGAGCTTATTAATCCAACGATGATAAGAAAGAAACTATATCATTAATTGAACATTTAGAACGTAGATTTCCCTTTCATAAAAATATTAGTTTTGTATTAGGATGTTGTAATGATATTTAAATTACATTTTAAGTCTATTCATAATGTTGGACGATAAACTGCGAACTATTCAAACAGGTTCGGTTGGCTGACCAGATGTTTGTCTGCGTACACGGTTTTTAGTTTTACGGACCTAACGTTTTGCTAAGAAATCTTTAATAATACCAAATATACGACATAGTTGGGCTGTCGAATTAATTATCTTAAACAATGGCAAAACCCGCAATTGCTACTTTGGAAAAAGCAAAGAAATAGAAAGAAGAGTTTTTCCTTTCAAACTAACCAAAAAGCACCTTATGGCTTACATGCAATGGCTGCTCCTCTAAAAGCGGGAACCATCAGAACTTGCGGAAAATTCTAAACCCGTGAGTACATCAACGTTGTATATACTTAAGGAAAAAAGTCTTATGTTTTAATTATAAACGTATCGAGAGAAACTTGATTTTAAAAACGACGATGAAAGTAATATTTAACTAACTTTTAATTTAATCATGAATATTGAACTCATGTATGCATATCTATTCCAAAAATTCAAAAACTTTACTAGAGAATGAAAAGTGGAAGCTATCATCTGTCACTAACTTGACTTGCTTACCCGCCGGCAATATTTCTTATAGTGCATCATAAATGCGCTTCAGAAAAATGGTTATAATAGATAACCACAATTATTAGTCTTGAAATTTTAGTGTGGTGTGCGTAATTTCTTGTAATGTTGGGGTAAATATAATCTCAAAAATTTGTAGGTTTCATATTGTAGTCGATTTAGTGTTCAGCCAAAGATCAGTAACGATTCCAGCAAATCCCTCTGTTAAAAGTGAGACGCAATTCAAATCTATTCCACTAATAATCCGCTACGTTTTTGGTGCCCCGTACACATTCCGCGCGTCTTTGTATTCGAAGTTGTTCGCCTATTTCAACTGATTGAAATCTCTTCAAGTTCATAATCGGCGTTCTACTGACTACAAATTAATCCAAAAATAAACTTACGAATTCGGACAAATCTTTACCTTTTGTTGTGAATTATCACACAATTTGATTTTGTGGTGATACCGAATTTATCCACATGAAAGAAATTGCCGCGGAAGCATTTTATTTCACCATGTTTGACTGGAAAGAGTACAAGTAGTGAATGGAAATCAAAAATCTCTTGAACAGCTGAAAAATCTCGAGGATGCAGAATTGGTGACAACACTCAATGGATACGTATGACAGTGACTTCTACAGATCTCTAAATCGATCGCAGTTGGCTCATGAAACGTGAGTCTTAAATGCGTTGAAGTCAGAAGTCATCGAACGGCAATAAGTCGCCTTTTAACAGCTTTTCCAAAAAAAATGAGTCGTTGTCATCGGCGACGAAAAGTAGGCTGGGGTCCGAAAATCCTAAGCGTTAGATATTGATGAGTATTCCCAGTCAAACTACGAGATAATGGCCGAAGGAAAACAAACATTCATGGCAAGAAAATCATCGTTTACATAGGGTGGGTCTAGATAGGCCCGGCCGGGCGCAACCAACAGGGATCTTTACAGATTCATATTGCATTTATGCGTTTGGGTCTACTTTTAAAGAAGAAAACAACCCCCCCCCCTCCCCCACCCTTTTTTGCTGCATCTGCTTTCATCATATATCGCTCTAATTGATTTAGCAGATCATATTTAAAGTAGCTCATCGATAACTACGTACCAATAGCGAGATCGATTCATTCATGGAAGTAACCTGGCAAATAGTATTAGCAAAAAGAGAGAACATAGTTGCAATTATACTTTCCTAATTAACAACAAAATATTCTACGATTTCATTCCAATCCACAATGCTCGCAGCCACCTTTGATTAACAATTTTTAGAACCGGGAAAATAAACTATCAACGAATTTTATACAAAGTTATATTCCTATATTTTTGTTTTAGTATTTATTTTTTTTTTTATTTAGTTTTTTTTATATTTTACCAATATCATACCAATTTGCTTTTCTCTCTATTATTACCGGTCGAATAGAATTTGTGAAAACTTATGTAAGATGGTTCCTAAATCGGAAAGAAGATTTGATAAAAAAACATTTTTAATAAATAATTATTTATAGTAGAGGGACAGAACAGTGTTTTTTTACAATCAACTGTCTTTTTTATTCCTTTTATGTGTTTTCCATTTGTTTCATCTTAATTAACAATAAATGTATACTAATTGCAATATATATAACCGCTCCCATCACAATCTGCTTTTTTGATGAATGCGCCATGTGTTAAGATTAAGATTTGGAAGTAATCTTATTCGAGTTTTAAGAATAACTGCAAGTTGTCAGTCATCGCATAAGGTATTGCACAATAATAAATTGCTGATACAAAACAATTTTGATGTAAAATAGTTATTTCGCTGAATTGCTTTCCTCCCAGAGGTCGGAATTATATTCTATTATCGTCTGTGGATGAAACTAAGCAAATAACTGGGAACGAAGGAACGTTCCGAGTAAAAAAAAGTAAAAGAATGGCACAATTTTCAAACTTGCGATTTTTTTAATCATTAACATTTTTCGACTTTGAAAACTAAGAAGCTTTCCTCTTCAAAATCCTATTTGAATAATCTTCTTTGGGTTAGATAACTCAATCCTGAGATTATAATGAGGCCATAGAACATATCTTATTTTTAAGGTTCCAGCGTCTGCGCCCTCCATGAAAATATTAAAATTTAAATAAGAAAAATGTTGTTATAAGCTACTTATTGCAATATTTTTGTGCTCAATTGGTTTTGTCTTCGCAAAACATTGCTGAAGAATACAATAAATATCTTCCATTTAATTTCGCGTGCTGAATTTCTATTTATGCTTCCTCACGATTAAATTTGCTGCCCGAACAAGAAGGAAGGTCTTTCTTTTATTTTTCAATTAAGATTACAAACATGATTATATATTACATTATATACATATATATTCTCACAAACTGAGGAAAATCCCATAAAGAGTATCATTTTTATGCTATCTGAACGATGTATCCTCCAGAGAAAATAATGTTAGTATTTATACAAAAGCTGAAGTTTCTTTTTTAATTAACCATTTTTCAGCAACCTGTGAAATACGTGTAGTGTATGTGTATCGAGTGTATCTTATATGATACACGACGCAATTTGTATACAATTCATACTAAGTCCATAAATTATATAAGAGGAATTTACGCCCCAATACGAAAAATAGGATTTCTACTGCTGCGTCCATTTAAAAATGCTCTGAATATAAACTATCGAATTTCTCATATATGGTACATAGATTTGGTATGGTTGGTACCAAAATTTTCTTGCGGAACTTGTAAAAATATTGCTATTATAAATATTAATATTGCTTAATTTATATAAATAAAGAAAGCACAGAATTAACTAAGCAAAAATAAATTCTATTAAAAATGCCTACCGATAGTAAGAATAGAAAAAAGAATAATTAGCAATTTATTTTTAATAATTCCAGTGACTCCCTTAGATGTTGTGAAAACACGGCTCCAAGCACAACAAAGAGCATTAGTCTCAAACAAATGTTTTTTGTATTGTAATGGGTTAATGGATCATTTGTGTCCCTGTGGTCCAGGTGGCACAATAATTAAAAATAAAACGGTTCATTTCAATGGCACATTGGTGGGTATAATCTTATCCATGTTTATCAAAAGTTTTCAAAATATTTATGTGGTAACTATGTAATAACCTCTAATATATTACTACAAATTCTAGGATGCAATGGTGAAAATAAGTCAGATCGAAGGTGTGGGTTCCTTATGGTCTGGCTTAGGACCTACACTAGTCTTAGCTATACCTGCAACTGTTATTTATTTCGTAGCATATGAACAGTTTAGTATACAATATAAGGAGCTGTATGCCACGTATAAGGATCCCTCGTTTAATCGAACGACGCCACCAATCTTCATACCCATGCTGGCTGGTGCTACAGCTCGCATATTGGCTGTTAGTATAGTGAATCCTTTAGAATTAATTAGAACTAAAATGCAATCGCAAAAGCTTAGTTACCTAGGTAATTTCTTTTAATTTGGTTAAATAAATACTTGCTGAACTCATTCATTACTCGCTGTGTAGAAGTCCAACGTGCTCTTAAAAGTATGATCACTGTACAAGGAATTTCAGGGCTGTGGAGAGGTTTAACGCCAACTTTGTGTAGAGATGTTCCGTTTTCCGGTAATTTTGAATTTTAAGTTTGCAATCAATATCAAAAATTGTTTTCTTTCCATCTCAGCTATTTATTGGGCATCATACGAAAATTTAAAGTCCATTTTTAATGTTGAAGTTCCAACATTCGGGTTTAGCTTCTTCGCTGGTGCTGTATCCGGTTGTGTAAGTATAGAAACTTTTTTCCAGTCATCAATTGTAAATTCATGTTCACTATTTATGATTTACGCTTTAGCTTGCCGCCTTTTCAACAACGCCGTTCGATGTTGTAAAGACTCATCATCAAATTGAATTCGGCGAAAAAGTTATCTACACAGGTATGCTCAAATAATGATTTATCTGTTGCGCGTATATTCAAAATTTTCAATTTCCATTCCTCCGAAATATTTTGAAACGTTTTATCTACAGATAAGCCACCCAAAGAACTGCCTACTGAAAATATGCTTAAAACAATGCGAAAAATATACATATCGAATGGAGTCAAAGGATTATTTGCAGGAATTGTGCCACGCTTAGCTAAGGTAGCTCCTGCCTGTGCGATCATGATAGCTTCCTTTGAACACGGCAAATCGTTCTTCTACAATATGAATGTTAAACGATATGAAGAATTACATGCTTTAAATAAATAGATTGTCTAAGATTGGATTAAGATAGGTTAATAAATGTTTTTATTTTACTGATGAAATGGTTAGTTTGCGATGTTTGCGTATAAATTGTTTAAAATTCTACGAATATATTCTAAACATAACGTCATGCATTAGAAAATCAACAAACGATTACGGGTATGTGAACGCAGATGTGATGAACAGTAGTATCGTGATATATGTTTTATGAATTACAATCGTTTTACACTGAATTGATGTTTTTGGTTTGGACACTGGAGAAAAGATGGAATAAGGAATAATGAGGATGGAATAATAAGCGTATATCGTAACGTTGTAAATAATAGAAGGGAATTCAAGAAGATCGTAAAAAATTGAAACAAATAGGAAGAGGCACAAATTCTATAGAACATAGGTTTGGAAAGTAGCAAGCCTTCAAAGGCAGCCCATAAAATCGAAAAAATGCTTGGTGATCCAATTATAAGTAGAAAACCTGAAGCAGATCAGATGATACTGAAGAAGTAAATGCAAAAATTCGCAAGTTGGTTGAAATTGAACCTGACTCACTTCTTGATAATGCAGGAGGAGACGAGAGAAAGCCCTTTTTATTGACATATCGAAAGAAGTCAATGCATTAATGTGCATTGATTTCTTCCGCTATAATATAAACTCCCATACAGAAGAATGAATCACGTTTAATATTGAAACTAATAACTCTCGAAACTCCTGCAATCTATCAAACTAGATGCTTTAAACTTGAATTGATGTAGACCGATGACAATTTAGAGTCGAAACTATAGAAGAAAATAGAAATTTATCTGAAAAAATTTAAATAACACGGTGTTGGAAGCATATGGAATAATGCAATGAGTAATATGTGCGGCGAGTGAGACATTAACAAGTAATCCGGGGGTACGGGGCTATGAATTAAAAACAGAAACGATCGATATGGGCTGCATGGTAGAAATTCATATATATATATATATATTAAAATAAATTAAATGTTTTCATTTATATTGAACGAAATAAGTTTGGAAAGTTTTAATTACTAATTAAAACCATTGTACCTTTTGTTTAGTGATATCGATGAGTGTATCCTCGTTATTTAAAACTTAAATCCCGTTAAAATAATGACGACGTGCTAGAAAAGTGCTAGGATGACAGTGAATTTTATTAACGAATTAATTTTCACGCCAGATTCAGTTATTAACTAATAATTAAACTCACGTTACCATTCAGTCTTTCGAAAATAGTTTCTAGCAGGATGGTATTGTTGGGCGTATAAGGAGGCCTGTAGCTCTTTCCGCGAATGTAAAACAATTTGTTTAATATTTTAAATCGAAGCAATTTGAACTTTAAATTTAACACCTTCACAATGTGAGACTATCCAACGCGTCTGACACGCGCAATTACTGTTGTATTATTGTGTTGTGAAATGCATTTGATCCATTTTGTGTGACTTGCGGGCTATGCACTACCTCTATTTCACTTTACTCGATCTACACCAAATTCTACTAAAATAAAACAAATTAATTTGCTTTCCTTAGCAAACTGTGCACCGCGTCTAGCACAATTTCTTATCTTAACAGACTTCATACTCCTCCATGGTATTATTTAAACAGTCGTTCACGCAATCGGAAAACTTTTCATCCAGTGGAAATTATTTATCCAATGATCGATTGACTGTATGCCTCCAGTTTTCTTCTCGTAGAATTCATTCATTGGCCGATGAGAGATTGCCGTAGTATTCCAATTTGTTTGGTTTCGATGAGAAGCATCATTGCTCGCTTCTTATGTCCGCAGGCTTATGAGAAATCAAACAACCAGTTAATATTTAAAGGATAGCAGAGTACCATTGACTTTATTTCCATTATGGTTGCTATTAAGGACTGGTCGCTTGGTCCCAGTGGGTCGAAACATTACCTCGTAACAGTAACAGGGAGTATGAATGTCAGCGATTGTATTTTTTGGTGCTGCACATCGAAATCAGATTTTAAATTTAATTTCAATTAATTTTTTTTATAAATGCAAATCATTAAAACTCCGTAAAGTTTTTGTTTTTAATTGTTTTACCTATGGTGGAAAAGATCGCTATTTTATGATTTACTTTATCCAAAATATTTGTTTTATTTATTTAGGGCTTTTAAAAGGCTTTGATATCAATGTCTCGTCAACTTATTAGAAAAGAAAGCATCACCTGGCAAGAAAACTTCAAGAAGTATTTTACGAGATCTGCTCAATGGCGAACGAATAGTTAGAAAATGAAACTTTTGCGTAGAAATAAGAAAAATTTTTATTTCGAAATAAGTTGCGGTGATGTCAGTGGAACTCACTTTTCCTGTGGTAAATCTGTATTTAAAAACCACCAGGACTGAATAAAACAACTTTTTCGCGAACAGGATTCGTCGTTTAATCTCGACAGTATCGTTTCCGCGTTTCGCCTAAGTATATGAATTTATCGAGGATAGTAGCATATACGTTAGAGAGACATTGGTTAGAACTTACCAATAGATTTAAATCTTGAAAAAAGCTTATCTGCAAATAATATTTACAACCCAATTACCAAATCTTATGTTCAGATTTGATGCTGTGGTTATTGGGTCTCTCTGGAACGTGTCATGGAGTGGTGTAAAGATAAATTTTGAGTGCTTCAAATCCGAAACATAATGTGGCTTGAACTTTAACTGACTGGTTCAGCAATTTGATTTGTTTTTATAAAATCGTACAATGTATAAAACATATCGACATTGTTAAAGTTCGAGGATAAAAAAATGATACAACAAAATTTTTCCCGTATACCTTAAACGGCTCCAAAAGACTGAAGAGTTTAAATGATTAAAAATCCTCATGTTTTCCGTTCAAACGCTTTCCATTCCAGTCAGATTACATTGCTGGTGGGCTCTAATTTAATTCTAATGAATGAACAAAATTTCTTAAGTAAGACTTGTAGTTTTTATAATTATTGTTATTAGTTACACTGATATTTATATAGAAACTCTAATATCAATACAAACTAACATTTTTTTTTTTTGAAATATCAATACATAAACATCTATACTAATACCTAATAATGCCAGAGAGAAAGAAAGATTTCAAAAAAATATATCTAAAGCCTCTTTAATAGTTGTGCAGTTTTTACCGTCATGATATGATATCAAAATTGCCCAATGGGAGTTTTACCTTTTCCGGCAAGTTTTCGACGTTTTCTATAAAGCAAGGTCACGTCATCTAAAAATTGACGATTTTGAACATTTATACGAGGCTGAGATACTAGATTCTCTTCACTAGATGTTGACATAGCCGAAGAGATCCATATGTCTCCTCCTTCCTGCTCTGGATTACTTTCATGCTCACTATAATCTTGATTGTCTTTGATTTCAGGGATATCTTCTTCATCAGTATTTTCTAAAAGCAAATACTGTTGTATTTGTTTGTCATTAAGAGGACAATAAGGCATTTTGATAGTTTAACACAATAAAAAACTAAATGTAGACTTATAAATATAATAAGACAAAAATTATCGTTACTGAGCGAAACACACTTGTACGTACCTTATACATCTCCTGTTGCTAAGCACCGCGTGCAAACTGGCCGCTTTTTTATATAATGGCGAAATTTCGCATTTCACTTTACTGGGAACTAAAATGGCGTGGCGTAAAATTACTCCGAAAAATAAATATTTATAAATTTATGCACATTGTGATAAATGCATCACAGGTAAACTGTGATGCATTCTGCCGAGTTAATAGAAGAATAAATTTTACTTCGAAGGACCTGTTCATGAAAGTGTAGTGAATTTTGCACCATTTATTCGTTGGAAGTGCTGTCACTTTCTAGGCACATGCATATGTGATTGAAAGCCTCGCAACTCTTGCCTGCGCATGAAAAGTTTTAAGGCTCACCCGTTTTCTTATTTGGTGTCTGTAGCAGCTTTTTTTTATTATTTCAATTGGTCGCTGCTTAAGAATTCTTTAAAACTTTCTTATTATATTATTGCTACAGTGCTCCAAATGAAATCTCTCGTATTTCAACAATGAAGCAGACAAACCACAATTATTTCATTCATTGTTGGAAAAATTCATTGTTGGATTGTTCTGAAAAACATAACGCAATTTAAAAATAGCGTGAATGATTTTCAAAAGTGGCAAGGACACTCACATGTTAGAAAGTTGGAATTTTCTATTTTAGGTGATTCATTTCGTTAAAGTCGATTAGAACAATATTCTAAGAATGAATTTATTATATGCCCCTTAAAATTGCCACGATAAGTGGAGTTAATGATATTTTATTCTTATGCTATTTAAGATTTAGAAAGTGGCATCGAGAATTGTAGTCGATGAATACTAGGGTTAACTTAATAAGCATTTCCTTTTCTAAAAATCCATTGTGAATACATGTGTCTGACAATTAAACGTCAATCATTCTAATTGGATGCATCTTGCGAAGCAACTGAAACTTGTCAAATTACGTAGACGTCGAATTGAAGTGCCTGTTTGACTTGCTCTGTCATTTTCTGGAAAAGAAATTACTAAAAATAAATATAACCAAGAGCTTTGTCAGATTCACGAGTGTATCTTAATGTCTCGGACCGGCTGTTAATTGAAGAGGAGTTAGGGTTTGGAAGTCATCCATTGTGGAATTGGTAAGTTGTATGCTTGCGGATTACAAAACATAACACAAGCGTTTTTGTTGAATAAGTGTTTCAAAATGTTTATCAGCATTGGATCCGAAAAAATGGAATGATACGAATGTGATTAAAATACTCGTGAATGTAAAGGCAGAAAAAAAAATTCTCTAATATCAACTGTTTGGCATTTGCAGTCTGTTGTTTACAGTCCATACCCGCTGTTCATCATCGAGGCAGTGATGATTGTTGTGGATATTAATAGCAATAATTATATGTAGAATCTGCATCGCAGTTGTTCAAAATCGGATTTTTCTAGGTGTTCACTATCATTACACATACCCAAAGGATATGCAGAATATATCAGGGAAATAAATATAATTATTTGACCATATTTCAAATTCATAATGAAATTTTGGCGGCGAATAAATTGAAAATCGTCGACAAAAATCTTGAGAAATAACTTCTCTTCATCAAACAAATTAAAACCAAATGAGGATGTCAAAAAGTCTTGAGCTTCATGCCAGTGGAAGCTCAGGTGGACAGTCTTTATACTGCAGCCTACCTTATGGACTGCTCCACAGTAGTATATTTGCTCTAAAAGTTAACAAAGTCATGCCTCTGAACGGGTTCTTTCCCGTCATACGAGAGTCAACACGCTAATATTGTCATTTCCATAATTTTCTATACATTCATGTGTTTATTGAATTTTTTAGGTGATACATGCAATCATTTGCAAACATTTGTTGTTGAATATTTAAATTTGGTTTTGGTTTGGTTGGTTTTGTTTTTTGATTTCTTATTTTGGTTTTTTATGAAGTATTGATTGTGCATAATACGTTCGATAATGCCTAAAACAACCTTTCGGTATTATATTGTAAACCCTTTTCCAAAACGTTTACAGAAACTCACCCAAATTTAAAACGTATCAAATTGACGCGCTTATAAGCTATAATCTCTTTTGTATCAATGTGTGAAGTGATAAGTTCGAAAAGTGAACTAAAGATAAAAAATAATCATCTAATTATAAAATGGCATTTATTACTTGCATTTCACTATCAGCAAATTTCTTTATATTCTGATTGCTTACAACGTGCACGATTCGTTTCGTTTGATTTTCGGGAATATATAAAAACACGCAATACCAAAATGTAGAGAAGTGATTCTAGATGATGGATTGAAATGGAATGAAATTTATATAGTGGTCAACGAAAAGAAATGCCAGTTAATTGTTTTCGATCCCCGTTGCAAGCTGCCTCATTTTTCTAAGAGATCTCTATCTCTCTTTCGGATGGAGACTTCCATGCGTAGAGTGCCAAAAACATCCAACGTTGGAGTTGGTAGCTCTTTGGAGCTACCTCCTAGATATTGAAGTTTTTCAGCGACTCATTTCAAAGCAATTGTGAATTTAGTGTGCCTAATTATCGCGAAGAATTATACGTTATACGTAATGTCCATTTTTGTAAGTTCGCTTGATCGTGCGCAACTATCATTCATCAAAGGTGTGTAAGCCTTTCCGACCAAGTATATTTGTCCACAACTGTTTCGATTTCCTAAAAATTAGAAGTAACTCTCTGTCTTTTGGCTATTCACGTGGTTACACGTGAATGTTTCAGAGTTTAGTAATTTTGATCATCTTCAGTCGAATTTAATATTTTTTCGAAGGATATACCTTAAGCCAAATATCAAAGAAATCGAGCGAGGTATAAATGTTGAGTAATATTTTTCAAGTTCGCAAGAAGTCTCCATCGGACTACACTCAACGTTTGGATTAATAGTTAATGCCTTCGCATGGGCGTGAAATCGGATTAGGTCAAAAAAGTTAAAGGAGAACAAGATCGCTGCACGACGAACACAATGAACTATGCTGAAACATTAAGGATTAGAAAGGACATGAATGGAATAAACGTCAAGAATTACGAAATCAATACGCAGGTACTGCAGAACAACCTTCAAGTTGCAAAGAAGATAATGACGAAAAACCACCTTCTGCTACACGCAAACTTGAAGCAACGACTAGATGCCGAATTAAAGTGCAAAGAAATGAAAAAGGAAATAAAAAAATGTCCTGGAAACCAAACGGAGAGGGCACAGAATCAATCAACAGGTTTTTGTCAACGTACAGTGAGCCACACGAACACAATATCCACAACAGAAGAAAGATAGCTGCTAGCTTACCTAGGAACAACAGGCTCACACGAGGCACAGGCATTTTGGATCCTGCAAGAGACAAGAAGAAACGCAAACAGAATATACCAAAACCAAGATCAAATCACACATAGGGGGCATAAAGGAGATAATAATCATCAACCAGTTGCAATATTCAAGGCCAAAATGAGACGAGATCGGGAAGACGGTATACCACATGCAAAAAACAAAAGAATTCATTATTGCCAACGGATACGCTATGACAATCAGAGACCCCAGAATTAAGTACGGCCATACAAGCAATACATGATGCAAAATTTGCAAGCATCATTACTCATCCCAAAAACACGAAATACCACAACAAATACCCAAATCGATCAGCACCATTCCAATGGTGTAGTGTTAAAACTTTTTAAGCACGTCACTATCAAGCCTATTGTAAACAACCGCTCAGCTCTCGTTTACCAACCAGCAAAACACCTCATATCGGTACTGATAGACGTCCTTGCCATTGAAGACATCTACATGACCAAAAATAGTCTAAAACTGACTATTTCAACAGTATGTAAAACCCAAAACAAACACTATCGACTCGAATAATTAGACATTAACCTTTACAACGCGTGGATAAAAGTCTGACCCTAGCAGAAGAAAACTACTAATAAACAACAGCCGACGATTTACAGAACAATTACCAACCCTGAGCAGGACAACACTCCAACAAAAACTAGTAAGACTTGGACAACAACCTCTACGTCGCTGAAAAGAAAGCTTGAAAACGAGACACAAATTATCATCAACCATATGCAAAGTATTCTAACAAAGCATAAAAGCACTGCACACACAAATGATAGTGAAAATAGCTGTATACTACAAAATATACTACAAACATTGACTCAAAAGCGGAAGACAAACTCCTGACACACAGGACCAATATCTATCGTAATATTAAGTTCATTATGCAAAAAGTGGCCAACGTAGAACTTACCCTGACCATCATACGGGAAGAAACCCATAAGAAACATACCTACCCAAGAAACTTACTATTTATAGTCAAACCAACTGCTACGGGCCACGTTTTACATGTTCTATCTAACCATCCTGGTTGGATGGTTAGATGGAACGTGTATCAACCAACTACAAACTCGCTGCTTACATCATGATGCCACTCCAATATATACTCCAAAATAACATACAGTGGGTCACAGCTTATTTTATGCGGTTCATACTTTAAGTTATGAGACTCTGTTTGAAATAGAAACTTTTACATTTTACATGTAAACTTCACTTAATGGCAATTTTTATTATTTACAAGGTACAGATCAAAATACTTCCAAAAACATCAAAATTCCATCTCACAGCTAATTTTATGCAGTTACTGATAGTATTAAAAAAATGTAAAAATACGTAGAAATTATCTAGATTTTAATATTTTGTGTGATACCCCTTTTGATCCACAACAGCTTTAAGACGATTTGGCATTGAATGAACTAATTTACGGGTAACATCTGGTGATATTTTACTCCATTCAAACTCCAAAGCCCGTTTCAGATCATTCTTGTTGGAAATTGTATGTTTCCTGATATTTTGTTCCAATATTGCCCATAAATTTTCAATAACATTCATGTCTGGTGATTGTGCTGGTGGCGTCATTAAATGGGGACAGTTGTATATCAGCCATGACTGAACAATACCCGATTTATGTTTTGGGTCATTGTCTTGGTAGAATTAAAAATTGCACCGAATACCCAAATTTTCCGCACTTTGCAACAAATTATCTTTAAGAATCTGAAGATACATGTGCTTGTCCATTGTTGTTTCAATAAAAGCCAGCTGTCCTGGACCGGAAGCCGACATACAGCCCCATACCATAACACTTCCTCCACCATGCTTAACAGTTGGCTTTAGGTTTTCTTTATTGTACACTGTATTTGGCTTTCTCCATACGTAAGACATGCCATCTGAGCCAAATAGATTAAATTTTGATTCATCGGCAAAGATGACTGAATTCCAGAACTCCTGGCTCTAACCAAGGTGCTCTTTAGCAAAGTTTAATCGACTGAGCTTATTTTTAAGATTGATAAATGGTTTTTTCCGGACAACTCGACCATGAAAATCGTGATCCCGCAGTACTCGGCGAACAGTTTCCACACTACACTTTTTGCCAAGGCTTTCGTTCACTTCAGTGGTCAGTTTTACCGCGGAGAGTCCAGGATTAGCCCTAATTTTCCGTACAATGTATCGCTCGTCAGCTTCATTGAAAATTTTATTTGGTGCTTTTCTTCCTTTATCATGCACCCGGTTCTCGTGCAGGAAACGCTCAATAATTTTTTGGACAGTACATGAGTTCTTATTTACCATAGAAGCAATTTTCCGCTGTGACTCGCCGTTTTTAAAATGGTTTATAGCCAACTCCCTCTGTTGTATTGTCGTACGAGGACCCATTTTGTATTCTATTCGTGATAACCTTTTCAATAACAAAATCACACTTCAGACAACAACAAGGCAACTAAAAGACTATTATCAAGGAGGACACACGAAAAATGCTTTTAGAACTGAATGGCAGAGTGAAAAATCGGTAGCTCTTAGCGACTGCATAAAATAAGCTGTGACATGTAATTTCGATGCTTATTTGTTTTTCTTCGAATTTTAACAGCGAGTGACGCATTTTTTTTTGGTCGGTGTTCGTTTCATATTCTATGAAACTGTGATAACCATTCTACTTTGGTTTTTCATTATAAAACTTTTTCGTTTGAAAAATATGCCGTATGAAAATGAAAATTAGCTACTGCATAAAATAAGCTGTGACCTACTGTTTTTAAGCACGCCTATAACAGTGGCTACAAAAATGGGTTATAAACAAACTAATTTCACAAAACTAGGAGAACAAAAATACAACAACCAAAATCGCCAAAGAACGCTCACCAATGGACTACATCAACATACATGGGCAAGGAGACAAACAAATCGAAAAGTCCGAAACTTAAAGCACCATCGGGAATGACCTGAGACCAAACCCTAATTGTAAACGGACATAAAACAAAAGAGACTTTAACAAACTGCAGAGAATTCGATATGGAATACATAGGAAAACCAACACGCAAACTAGCAATTAGATACAAAGAACACCTGTGTTCGTTTACATACAATTCAAGCTACATGGCAAACCATGCATACCATGGCAAATCCAGTGGCGCTGCTACGCAAACGAAAATAGAACCAAGACTAGACACATTAGAAATCTGGTAACTGGATATCTACAAACCGGTCAAATATCTAGAGGAAGACAAACGTAAAGATCATTATCTAACAACATCGATAAAATATGTCCAATCCAATTCTTTACGATTTCCTACATTTGATTTCCAATAAAATCTCTTCGGAATTTTTCTAAATTTTAACTCAAATATTTCGAAAATATACGAATTTCCAACTTAAATTTTGTCTGTTGTCTCCAATTTCAGAAATACGGACTTGAAAACATTTTGCAAATTAAAGTTTCGCACATCGAAAATTCCAAATTTAATGCGCAATCGAATGTTTATTAGAAAATGTACATGAAATTTGGGTTGAAATTTGAAAATTATTTTTCTGATTCGAATTTAAAATTGAAAAACCCTATTCCGACTCTTCGAAAATCTTTTTTCGTTTCGAAAATTTGCCTTGGATACATATTTAAAATTTGAGTTGAGATTTTGATATCCCGAGTGAATTCGGAAATATTTTAGGAACTTATAAATGCATTTGGAAAAACTTACGAATTTCGAAAACGTTTGCGAATGTTCTTAGGGTCTGAGTCTTATAAATATTTATTTAGTGCTGCCATTTTCATTCCTTTGCCGACTGACGCGGAGAAAGTTTAAACGGGAAGTTAAATTTTTGACTTCTCTAACCATTCATTGGAGTCGTATCCCGCCAATAACGCGGCGTATGTTGTCTTACAAATGGTCAAGCGTCTTGGGCATGTCGGCGTAAGCGAGCGATTTGACGTATGCCCACAAGAATCAGTCCAGCGATGTTAAATCACAAGGTCATGCAGTCCGGTTCACAGATCCAAAATGAGAGATAATGCGCTTATCAAATGTTTTTTTCAATTAGTCGATGTTTGCACGATCTATTGGCATGTTGCGCTATCCTTTTGAAACCAAAGATCCTCTGCATTACGGCTTGTCTAATGTATTGATCATGGATCATTAGCTGTGAATATTGACTGTAATGTAATTCCCAGCACTTTGAAGACATGTAGACAAATGATTCGACCGGCTCATAAATCACACCAAGCAGTGACTTTCTCCAGATGTAAAGGTGTTTGCACAACCACCTGTGCTGCACGAGTTGAATTTTGTAAGCTCGCAAACCAAGATCCAGCCGTAAATACTTCCACAATGTGGATGGGCACGAGTTTAATTATTGAGAACGATGTTGAATGGACTCACGTGGGTTTTCATCAATACTACGCTCTACAGCTGCTTTGGTTTCTTCATTGCGCACTGTACGACGGCTGGATGGATGCATATTTTTAATGAGCGTAAACGCGGTGCGAAAATGATCCATGGTTAATCAGATTCATTGCTTCGATGGACGATTATGTCGGTCATTGAGTTGACGGAGTGCGCGATGTGTTCTCAGAATGAACCGTTTTTTCGAATTAAATCTGCAAAATTTGCAGACGTTGCTCAGGCGTTAACCTATTCATAATCAAATAACAAACCAAACTAACCATAAAACACACGAAAGCTGTCACACCATACGTAGCATTCAAATGTGTTATGCCAACTTAAAGTTCTCTACCTGTCAAAATAAACACCCTTTATAAGGGAGCGGCGGATCATTCATTAAAGTGACGATGTTAGTACATTCCTATTGCAATGTCATACAATTTCTATGTTCGGTAGCAAGATTGTAACAAGAAAAATTATTTTGTTGAAAAAATGTGTTAAAATTTCAAATCAGAAAACCTACGAAACAGATAAGCTTTCAATATATTTAACATATTGAAGATGTTAAAAGGAATTTTCGAAAAATTCTATATAATCGATACATTTGTGGTTTTATGCTTGAATATTTTCTCATTTACCTTTGATTTCGCTTTATCGAAATTCGACTTCTGAATCTAATTTTGTAAATTAAAATCACTCTGCTTATATCGCCTATATTCGATGAGGCAAATAAACCGAAGTTATAAAATTTTTACCAAAAACTAGCACTATTTCGAATTTATCGTATACTGTAAATTTAATATAACGATAAACTTGATATCTTATAATAAACCTGTTATTATATGTGTTAATTAACATGTTCCCTGTCCAATGCATCACATATGATACATGACACAATTTTTGTCAATTTTTGTACATGATTAGGTCCATTTACGAACAATTTTATAGACGATTTCAAGAGCATTTTTAAATGGACCCAGAAGTAAAATTCAATTTTTTGTAGATAGGCGTAATTTTAATTTTTTTTTGTATGGTTTCCGCAGTTATCTAGTTTTCACGATGCCTTTTATTTTTTTATTATTTGCCTTTTATTATTTGCTTATTTTTTCTTTAAATAATAAATTTGCCATTATGCCAAAAGTTTGCACAAATTGGCTATATTAGAAATTAGCTATACTTTCGCGTCTCACAGGCCAATATACATTAGAAGCCTACAATTACGGCGTGTATAGACAAAATAATTAATTTTTTATAGTATTAATAAAGAAGATAAGAAACGTTCTATTTTCTAAGTTTAATGAGTTAGCACTGAGGAAGGAAACAAGTGATTTCCGAATTACTGATATATGCTAAAAATAAGTAAATCTACGGCTTAAAAGAAAATAGGAGTTTTTCACTATTTATTAAAATGAACCATAGCAAAGAACATTCGAACAACTTGAGATTAGTTATGGCTCTAAATGCTTCCGCGTGCACCGGAAAAAAGTAGATCTTAAGTTGCTGATTTATCATATAGTTTTCACTCGATTTACACTTTGTTAACTTGTCTTTCAATATCACTTTTCATTGCCATTTTCAATAGCCCTTTGTTTCCGGAATTTAGTATTGTAATAACCCAGTCCACAAGCTGCAATCGATACATAAATTCGTAACTATTGTGACAGGAAAACAGTTTCGCAGAAGACAACATTATTTTGCTACTGTTTTCTATATTCTATTCTATATTACTTCTATTTTCTATTCTAGTTATTTTTTGGCATCCAATGTTTTGTGGAACGCTGAATAAACTATGTCTATTGGTAGGCCTGTGTTCTGGACTGTTTCAACTTATTTGCTCTTTGTTTGGCCTGTTAGTCTCGCAAAGTAAATAATGCAAAATTTTTGGAGGATAATCTCTTGCACCTGGTCCTCCGATTGTTGTTCAGCTCTTGTATATGAGTGACCGTTATATAATCAATTATAAAACAGCACGATATTCTATAGCAGATGTACTATAAATTCTTCTCAATTAAATGATTCATCACCGTTGGAACATTTCAATCATTTTCGAACAATAAACTAAAATTTGTTTCCTGTTTTCTCTGAAAATGTAAATGAAACTCTGTGCCGAATATTTGTTGTAATTACTGGCGGAATCACTGATTTTGGATTTAATATATCAAATATCCTTACCTTTTAACGTTATATGGCTTATTTATTTAATAATTTTTCATGAAAAAAATGAATCAAATTATGTATTTATATATTGGATAGTCTGAAAAGTATTGAGCCTTTTTTGTCACTAGATGGTGTTCGTTGTCATTTAGCGGGCAACACTAATTAGATTGAGTCAAACTGGCATGCGTTCGAAAGGTGACATTCAAGTCTAGAATTTTCACATGGACACTTTCGTATTTCGTCATTCGTGTCGAAAGTTGTATTCATTTAAAAAGGAGTGAAATTTCTGAAAAAATTCGTTATATTTTACAATATCAGTACGATCAATGTGAGAATGCATCGCAGGCTCGTGAAAAAATTTGTGGTGTCTACGGTCAAGAGATGGTTTGCTCGCTTTCGTTCGGGAAACTTTGATGTCAAAGATGCACATCGCTCAGGAGGACCAATCACTGAAAAAGTCAATAAAATCGTACGAAAAATTTAAGAAAACCGACACATAAGCAGCCATGAAATTGCTAAGGAACTGACTATTCATCACCAAACATTTTTGAATCATTTGCGTAAGGCTGGATACACAATAAAGCTCGACCGATCGCCCGATTTTCCATTTGCGAAATGCTAATAAATCGCAACGAAATCGAGCTATTTTTGAAGTAAATCATTACGGGCGATGAAAAATGGGTAAGATACGAGAATGTCGTTCGAAAAAGAACATGATCAAAAAAAGATGAATCATCACAAACGACTTCAAAGCCAGGATTTGCACCAAATAAGGTTATGCTGTGTGTATGGTGGCATTGAAAAGGAATTGTTTATCATGAGGTGCTAGAACCTGGCCAAAGACTCAATTCAGCTCTGTAATGTCATCAATTAACCAGGTTGCAATAAGCAATTCAAAAAAACTGGCCAGAATTGATAAATAGAAAGGGCGTTGTCTTCCATCATGACAATACCAGATCACACACATCTTTGATGACCCGGCGAAAATTGACAGAGCTTGGCTGGAAAGTTTTGATGCATCCTCCGTATAGTCCAGACCTTGCACCATCAGACTACCATTTGTTTCGGTCTCTGCAAAACTTCCTTAATGAAAAGAAATTCACTTCGAAAAGGGACTGTGAAAATCACTTTGCCAAGTTTTTCGCCGATAAACCACAAAAATTCCACACAGATGGAATAATGGCTCTACTCAAAAAATGGCAAGTCACAGATAATAATGGACGATATGTACTTAAATAAAATCCATTTTAAATAAAAGAAATATTCAATCGCAAAATGACAGAAAAACGCTCAATACTTTTTAGACTTTCCAATATTTATTATAATAAGTGAGCATTATGCGTGACATCATATAGTATTTCAATTTTAAACCCGCATTAAATTTGCAATTCTTTTTTTTTCAGAATCATGGATTCAACGACAGCAACGGATAGCGATCAATCCAGTCAGGATTCAAGTGTGGTAGAGGTATTAACAATTTGTCTTGGAACGAAATATTTCTAAAACACTCCACATTTTCCATTTTCTAGATGAATAATTCGGAAAGCGTCCTTCACAAAATTGCAAATTTATATGCGGAACAATTAATGTCTGATATTTGTTTAGTTGTTGGTAATAATCGTTATCCAGCCCATCGTGTTATATTGTGTGCAAGCAGTGAAGTTTTTCAAGTGATGTTAATGAACCCAGAATGGAACGAATGTCGAAAAAGTGTTATCGAATTGAAAGAGGAGCCATGTTGTTCGATGGTTTTCCCACAGTTTTTGAAATATTTATATGTAGGTCAAATACGCATTTCGTTACAAACGGTAATGCCCATGTTGGCATTAGCTGATAAATATAATATTAAGGTGGGCTGTTAAATATTATAAATTATATGTTAGAGAATAACTTTTCTTTCGAAACGATTACAGGACTTAGTTAAATTATGTGTTGATTATATGTTAGAACATATTGCCAAAGCAGCTACACAAGGCTACCTTATTTCATGGTTACAATACACAATAGCGTTCAGTCCATATCACCGGAATCTCACAGAAGCGCTTAAACGTTTTCTAAAATGGAATTTGGAAATTGCGGTGCAATCAAAAGATTATGGTGATTTAGACAGTAATATTATGATTCTGTTGCTGCAGCAAAATGATATTGTGGTGAAAAGTGAATACGAGCTATTTTGGTAACATTTATACTCTTCAATTCATGACAATTCAGAAGAAAATAATGTTTCAATCTCTTAGGTTTGTTGAAAAGTGGCTTATGCACAAGAAAGAGCAATTAGACAACGATACTAGTCTGTCGGCGGAAGAAAGAAATTCTATATTCCGAAACTTAATAGAATCCACTATTGTACATATTAGATTTTCAATGATGTCTCCAAAAGAGCTGGCTCATTTATTACTAAATCCGGTCGTCAACTATCACAAAGAGTTTTTGGTGCAGCGAATGGCGATAGGAATGAGTTATCATTCAGGTATCACCATATGCGTTTATTTTCATTGTATGATTGCAGTCGTGAGTCGATAATAATTCTCTTTCTTTTTGCAGGCCAAATCGAACGCGTAGCGGAAATACGAAAGTCGGAAGGTGGTGCTCTACAATTTACTCCTCGCTTTTACTTAAACGATATTTGGAGTTTCAATATATTAGTTGAAGAATTCGAGAAAACAAAGGAATATGAAAATTTCGTAGCGTGCTTTTTCTCACAACGAAATTTGGCTGAAAGAGAAGATGGTAAGCAGTGATATATTCTCAATAGAACTTCCTGTTTCCTAGAATTAATGACGGTCGTTACATTACATTACATTAAAAGTACTACGTACTTTTGCTAGAAAATTTTTATTTCAACAAACTTTCAAGCGAGCATTTTCAGAGCAAAATCGGTTTAAACTTGACTTTTAAGAAGTAGAAGATAAGTATAGGGCGGTACAAAAAAGCTAGTCCTTTACTCTCATGCAATAGCGCCTCTTATCGTAATTTACGGGCGTATCTTCTAAAATCTAGAAGATACCTCGAGAACCTTTAAACTGTGGACAATCTGCTGATTTGTTGACCAAATTTGAGAAATAGAATTGATATCTTGCAGTTTTGAACTTTGAAATGTTGAACGCTTTCGGGATCATTCTTCTCAGCGATACATTTTGCGCTTTTCAACTGGAATATGTTATATATTCTCTCGGTTTTTTGTTCGCCGAACGTAATTTTGTCGGTCGTCGTCTGTTTCCTTGTAACGTTCACATACACGCCATCTGTATCATGTTTGATGTTTTTTAAAATGTACTATGGCTTTGCTCAGTCTCTGCAAGTGTTCTACAATCGGCTATATTCAGATCATCATGTTTTTGATGAAACTTAGTGCGGTATTGAATTAGCTACTTCATATCCCATTTCGTTGAGCTTTTGGCCAAGGCGACACTCTTAATGAAGGCATTGACTACTGATGGAAACAATTTTGTTCGTAAGTTATATTTACGTAAATGTAGTCCTTCTTTACAGATGCACATTTTGTGCCGTTCAGCATAAGGCAATTGAAGATCTTTGCCGATTAATCCACGAAGAGACAATTTACTTACATTGATTCTTTGAAGAGGTTCAGGAGCTCTTGCACTTGTGACTATACACATGTAGTCTAATTAGCCCAAAATGAGGTATTTTGATACGGTTGATATTTTAGTACTGTGTACAGTATGCGATGTTAAAGCGGAACAATATGTAAATTCTGTTAAAAGTGGATGCGATGCAAATTTGAAGATAATCTGCACTTTTAGAATGCTTGTTGTCACGAAAAAGGGTTATAATTGTCATTTATAATATAATTGGCTATCGAATTGACATAAAAAGGAGTTTTCTGTCTTATATGCATTAAGTTCCTTTCTATCTGAAAGAGCACGAGAGAGGTAGATATCTAGAGCGCACTGTAGAGCTTGCTAGAGAACACTAATAAAGTTACCGCTCATGGGTATCAGCAAGGTATCAGCAGTGCAAGGGTTTGCACTATGATACCATAATTGCTTTCGAATAGAATTGAAACACTTGGCGGGCGGCGCTTTTATTTAGGACCCACATAACATTATATAAACACCTGCCGACAATCGTATCAACGCTGTGCATTGTTGATATCATTTTGCTTCGATACGAAACCTGTATATTTCTATGCCTGATGACAGCTTAAATTCACATTACACAATGGGCGCCATGCAAGAATGTGATTTTCTTTTCGAGAAAAACACTTGTGCTGCAATAATTTAAATTTACGCATGGATATCTTCGTTTCCTATTACTTTTTGTATGTGAATTTAACTGAGTAGAGTGGTGTAAAACCTATGATTTTTTCCGACTTTTCACAAATATCGTTAAAAAACACTCAGGGCTGCATATATTTTTCTGAAATTACTGATGAATGTAAAGCCAAATGTTGATATTACGGGCAAAAACTTTCTGTTGTGAATAAATTCACTTGTAGTCTGGTAAGGTGTCAAAAAAAAAAAAAGCATCCAGGACCAAACATGGCAAGACAAATATTTTTTATTGGCCGTGATGATATTTCAATTAAATTTCCTACAGGTTTGGTTGGAAGAACGACAGGTCCAAGTATTCAGCCGTTCAGCAAACCACTGACATGAAAACCACGAAGAAATTCATCTGCAGAAAATTTGCTCATACCTGTATTCTATAACGAAAGTGTTGAATAAGGGAAAATTGGCTCGCAAAGTGCTGCTATTGTTTGGCGACTGTAGATGCATGGACATCGCGAGCGAATAATGTTTATCGTGGTGCACTATGTCGTAGGTGATGATGAAAGTATGAATTTCTTGCCTCCGATCTATCTGTACACAATACATAAAAAACATTGCGACGTGATTGAAAAACGTGAAAACTTTGTGAGTCTTTTGAGGTATTTTCCGTGCCATCGATTGTTGCTTTGTTTGAGGTTCGTAATGATGAAGCCATTTTTCATCAATTGTTATGAATCGATCTAAAAAGCGATAATGATCTTGTTGAAACATTTTCATAAGCTCTTCGAAATCTCGAGTCGTATGTGCTTTTGTGCGTCTGTGAGCATTCTGCGAAACCAATGCGCGAATATCTTTCTTTCTACTTTCACTTCTCCGTCCTATTTCTAATATGTGAAAATATCCTTAATTCGGAAGAAAATTTATAAAAATCACTAAAACACTATTCTATACTATTCTATCATTACTAAAATACAAAATATGTTTTGCTTCTTTGAAAATTAGTTAAAGAAAACAAGATCTGCTTCTCTAGAATGTTTTAACATTTTTAATGAGTGGATAAGACGTGCGAACAATTTCGAAAAAAGCTACTTTTTTTTCTCGGCGGGGTGTATAGTTTCGAGCTGCACATGGTTTCACCAAATAACTCAGTTGCCAACTTGAGACGTAGTCTGGATTCGTTGGTGACATCATTTTACAGAAAAACGTTAGCAAATCAATCTTGCAGAAAGAAGGAGAGTAAAATTGCTTGAAGAACGATCCCACCATCCCCATGCTGAAATGGGAAGCCCCATGAATTATACAATTTAGTTTTTTTTGTAGAAAAACGAATATAATGTACTGCACGGTTCCTTTTTACAAACAATATGTCCAACGTTCTCATTACAATCTTCGGAAAATCTTGTTGTTTTGCATCACGGTGATTACAGTGCTGCCTGTGCTGTTCTCCATGAATAAAATGTGGAGTTAAAAAGTTAGGGATCATCTTTTTCATCTGTTTAAAATGTATGATTTGAATCTTGTGAAAATAATGCTGAGAATAAACTTTGCTCGCTCGAGAGCTGAGCAAAGTAGAATTAAATGCGCGGCAAAATGCCGCGCATTTAAACCGGGGGGCCAATTCACCCAACTTTCATTTACTAAAGATAGTTTTCACGATTGAAGTTGTGTTTGTTTCTCCTCAGAAGTAAAACTTGTCCTAATTGCTGGACAAGTTGGAAACGGTTGGCATAGTTCCAGACACTTAGTTAACGATCTTCGTTTCTGCACCTTCATAAATTGGTTCGGTGACACTTCTGGCTGAGGGCATCGTTGCTTAAGTTTTTAATTTCCTAAAGTAACACGGTTTTACAGCGCAAATTTAGAGTGATATTAGATATCAATTGGTGTGGCTCCCATATATATTTGTGATGATTCCAATCAGGGCGGACACACCAACCGATGCCTTATACGCAATTGCTCTGCTTGCATCAGCAAGCCCAGATACAGCAAGTATCGACTCACTTAGCTTTCACTCATATCATGGAGTGTCCAAGACCACCAATTAAAGTGCTTCTGCCCTAGGGCTAAGTTAATTCCGTCAGGGCGATTCCGTCCATTATTCGGCCCATTATCTTGTCTGAATTGCGCTCGTTCAATTGTGTGCGTTAGAACATCTTTCGCGAAACCGATCAGACGCGACCCAAGTGGCAGCCGACCTTCCTTCGTGATGTTAAGGCTCTTGTGGTTCAAGTAGTGTCTCAAAATCCGCATCCCATATCATGAAATATGAAAAGGTTTTCCAAAAAATCTAGCAGAATTGGAGGAATTGAACCAGCATGACTACTCGTCAAGTGGTATCGCTTCGCCAGTAAGATCGCATAGCGGGCTCTTGTTTTTGCGCTCTCGCTGCGATTGCATAAATCTTAACACGCCCTGCTTTGAAGCCTCTTTGTCGTGGAGGTATATCCAGAACTTTTTTTTGTATTCGGAACATTCTGTCGTTCCCCGTCTCTTGCTTGCTATCATCGGTGTGATGTTCCCAAAATTATTTAACGAATATACGTTGTTCGGTTCCGGTGATGTTCCCAGAACGGAGCATCTCATCGATGATGGCGCACCGTCGAAACGAATCGAAGCAAGATACGGTTAACGACGGAATGTTCCGAATACAAAAAAAAATAAATCCATCCCGGTAGGAATACATCATTTTAACGAAATATATTCAGAAGCATTCCTATTATAAACTTCGTAAGACTTTTCCCAACCGTGTCTACTCTAAACAACGGGCGGTACGCCCCGATTTCGCTTCATCTTGCTAGTCAGGGCGAACATCGCCTTGACCGATGTAATATCATCGTGATCATTCAATGCGTTTGAAGTAAGCGACTCTTCGTACCACGATTTTTGTTTTTCATGGAATGGATCTTACAGCTGCCAACAATTTCTAAACTTTCCGCGCCCGCTTTTGAATATCATGCGCCCTTCCCTATTAACCAATGTAACTTGACTACCAATACACCAGAGCTTTTCTGTGGCAAGGGCATTATAATAAACATATAATTGATAAAATACACGTATTTATATTCATAGTTGAAGTAATCTCATCTATGAAGTAATCGCAGTGTGGGTTCTGTCCAAAAGCAAAAAATTGTCGGTCGCAAATCAAGAGTTCCGCAGTTTTATTTAACCCCTCCTGCTTTCTAGCTTGAACGACAAACTCCAATGGCAGTTTCACATCAGACATGGTTTCTAAACTACCTTATCGGTGAAAGTAGACGTATTGCAAATTTAACGATGAGTTTTGTCCTTGCTGTTATCTTTATGCCTTCTCCCTACGAATCTGTTTGATGTTTGGTCATCGGTTTGATGTCACCTGGGTGTTTAGTATAGTTACTAAAGAATGTTGGTCCTGAGCATAAATCGAAATAAAATGTCCACGTCTCCTAGACTCAGAGGGCGGTATAAGTTTCCTTAGGGTGCCATGCAGGCAAATTCTTGTGGCGCTAAGCAGTGGCAAGCTTGCATTCATATCCAAAAAATTGTACCAGTTGATGATGATGAAACTAATAACTTCATATCTAGCGTGGCCACTGTACCGAATTCGGGAGGCCATGTACCGTGTACCCAAGATCGGCTGGCATGTACAGAATTGGATCTTCGAATTCGATTTATAAAATTCATATCATAATTGGATACATTATATTTAAATCGAATATAATAATCGGATGCTGCGACAATTATTTACACTTATGAAGTGCATATTCATGAGATGTCATTCACGCGAGTGTTCTTTGTTAATTCGCTGCCATCAATTTTCGCAGTTAATACAACCTCAAAATACATGATTCATTTTCATTTCGTGATTCATTTTCATTTTTAAGTGTAAAAAAAAATAGAACTCATAATAAAACGCCAAAAACACGCAGAATAAATGTTCTGAACGAGATATTGCAAGCACAACATCCGTTCAAAACCAGTGATGTTCATTGTAACGTGTTCAAAGCTAATGTTGATATTTCTCATTGCAAATCATTGTGTTGCAACTGAAATCGGAACATCACTAAAAAACGTTTAATGCTGTCAGCACAAGCCACACATTGACGTCTTTTTTCAAAAGTGCCACATTTACCGAAGTGTGCCTTGCGAGACTGGCTGGGTGTGCCGCTGCATAAATTTCAATCACAGTTTTTGTTCTGCGAACTGTGCATAAAAAGTTTTTCGGTATGTCCATATTCACTCTGGGTAGCTTGGGTCCGCCGGGCCTTGCATCGTGGGTCTCGAGGACGCGTTTCGGCTGCTTACAGCCATCTTCAGCTCGTTCTCTTCATGTCCATATTCATTTGCTCGCGCTCCAAATGCGAAGCCATTGGGCATATATGTTGTAGAAAAACTAAAAAAGGGTCTGGGAGATTGCCACTTCGACACAATAAACACTGATGTATCGAACCACGGACAGATCAATATGTTTCTTATGCTTGTTCGTTACGTCTTGTAGACGAAGGAGTGGTAATCCGAACAATTGAATTGACATTTGAAGACGACGAAGAAAGGGACACTATTGTCAGGTTAAACCAGGCTGTGATGGAAAAATTCGGTATTGGAAACAAATTGGCTACATTTTGTACTGATCATGCAACATAATTTCGGCAATTGTGAGTGCAATGCACTTAATGAAACATTGGCGAAGCTGAATTTGCCGCACCCAGGACTGATCAGAGTAGGATGTGGGGCGCACATAGTCCTAAATGCTTTGAAAGTAGACTGTGGCCAAATGCCATTCGACATGGAGCTCATCGTTGTGAAAATATATTCTCATTTTCATTTGTTCATTGTGAAGCAGTAAGGCTGAAACGATTTTATGAATCAGTTGAAATGGAATATCGAGAACTGCTTGGTTACAGCAATACTAGATTTCTGGCGTTTTTATTGACGGTCGATTCGATTTTACGAATTTTTTTCAACGAAGTCCTAATTAGATCCGTTTCACTGAAAATTTTCTTCAATGATCCGATGGGGAAAATTTGGTTACTTTTTCGTTGCAACCAGAAAAAGCGGGCGTCGCTAGAGCTCTTATCTTACAGGCGACAATTTTTAAGCAGACGGTAAAGCAGATTGAGGGTGAAAGTGTGTCTTGTATGGTAGTATCACCATTCTCATCTCATCTAAATGGTGTCCTCATTTTCATCGAATTGCTCTAAAATCAAGCAAGAAAAAACATCAAAACACAACGTTTCTATCTATCTACGAAGGTCATCAAGGAAATTGAGAACGCCGTAGCTGGGGATGGAGCTGTTTCGAAGCAAAGATTTCTGAACACTGCAGAGACGTATATGCGGTTTTTACAAAAAAAAGCGTTTTATCAATTCAGCAATTCAATGTTGTTCACGATACGTGAATTTGCGGGATTTCAAGAAGGTGTATCGATTATGTTAAGAAATGGACGACTCCCTTGGACGATGTTATAATTTTTGCGTGGATCAGACTCGACCATTTAATCGAATGGGAGTTTGTCGAATGTACTGTGAGATTTATGGCATCGAAAGGACGATTTGAAATATAATCAAGTGACAATGAATTGCTCGATTAGTTCAGCTATTTGAAAAGATTCGTTTCGAAACAAAAGATCCGATAGAGGGCGGAAAATAGTGTCACTGTCGATAAACTTAGAGTCGAATGCTACCAAAATTTTGCGAAAAAATCATTTTCCACACAACCACCTTGCAAGAATCGTCATGTACAAATTCCGTTTACCGGGAACGTCAGCCTCCGTTGAGTATTTTCTCTCTAACTAATAAAATTCCGATACATGGCATGTCGCGAATGAGCATTCAAACATTGCTAGACATTATATGTGTTCGATACAATATCAAATTGGATTGCTTGGCATTCTTTGATTCTTGAAAGGACTGCTCAACCTCCTGAAAAAACCAGGAAGCGATGGTGAATAGGCTTTCAAAGCAGCTAATGAAAATTCACCGTAAATGTTTGTATTACTCATAATCGCGAAAAGAAGAATAACATTTTTGTCGTTATGACGACATTATGTACCGAATTCGCGATCGAAAAAGGTGGTCGCGGTATTCATATTCAATAAAAGTTACAAAGAACTTGAATTACTTATGAGTTTTTCTAGATTTAGTATGGCACATTGTTAAAAATCAAGCAGTAATTAAACATTTTTAGATATTTACCAAGAACAACTTTATTCCTTTTTATTCATTCCTTATGTTAGATCTGTCAGTGAGAATATGATCGAATGGTCTCTGTAGAGAATCGACGTGGAATTTCGTTGTTTTGCATTGTTTTCGCCTGCTAATTACAAACTAGCGAATCTTATGAACAGCGTATATTCGCATTGGAATTGATGGCTATACTGCCTTTGGAGTGTAATTGACAAGAAAAGATTTCAGAGCTGGAAAATGTTCGAGACGACATATTGCTTGACTTTGAAATGTTTGCAATGGTCTCCCACATGTTAACTTATGCAGAATTTGTATAATGTAGATGAGAAAGTTAGCTCATTATTTTTTTACCACGATTTAACTCATTTTTTACCTGTTGACATCTTGCATAGCATGCCTATACTCATATGCTAAAAAAGAGGAAATTTCTTAGTTTTGTCGAATTTTCTTTCATCCGATTTCCCCTTACAAATATAATTTTAACATCTAAGAGCATTGAATTCGTATTAAAATGAACATTTAACTTATTAATTGATTGTGTGATTCTATTAAATCGTTATAGATCAATCAGTGACATGGGAAATAGAATTTTTCCCGCGAGGCGTAAAATACAGCCGGGCGAAGATCGTGTGTGGTGAAGATATACCAGAATGTGTTCTGCGAACGGTACGTTTACGAGTAACTTGCAAAGAAATTTTCAGTAAACCTGAACGATTTAAGGTAAGATCTTCAGATGTTTGGAAACAAATTCAAGAATAAAATTTCTTTATTTAATCTATAGATCTCGGTTTTATTGACTGGTGTACAAAATAAAATTCCATACATTCGAACGGTGCACGAACGAACTGAATATTTCTCGAAATCATATCAGGTTTTAAATATCGACGGCCTCCTTCCATTTAAAGAATTAGATATGTCATCCAGTAAATTGAGTCCTCATCTGATTGGACCAGATCGCAATAGTCTGTGTTTAACTGTTATCATAGCTCCTATGGGTTCATATACGTGTCATAAGGCGCCGCCATTTGAATTTAAGTAATCGAAAATAAAAACAAACAATAATAACTTTCTTTTTTATGGAAATACAGAAATGAGAGACGAGTTATGAATAACTAAAAGTATATTGCATGAATATATCCTGGTAAATTTTTTTTTAAAGTAACAAAACTGTGAAATGCGATTGTTTCTGCAATATTGTATAATATACTTAACGGGTTATTTACATTTCACATCACTTGTATCGAACTGAGTGTAGTTAAGTTAATGTCATTTCATTTGGTGGTTCTAAATTATGCTCTGATTTCGTTTTATCTTTAACCATTTATGTGTTCTTGCAATGTAAATTTATGTAATATTTGGTTTTAAACTATGTCCATAATCCTTAACAATTAGAGTGCATAAACATAGAATTCTGGTTACAATGGAATGTACTGAAAATATATTTATACTTTGTTTATGTATAATATATAATTATGTTAAACGAAATGTTTTTGTTTCTATCAATGAATATCGTATTGAATGAATCGAATCTGGAAACGGAACATTATGCATGGGCTGTGCTAATTTCATCTAATCTCCTAGATTTTGGCAGTAGCTTCAATTGTATATATCATAGAGAAAAGAATAGATTAAGGAAAATTGAGTGCGCTTCAATGAAATAAATTTAGCAGAGTTCAGTTAATAGGGTTCTATATTGTAAGGTTATGTATCAACTGTAGGTTTGGCCTTATGTGTTCACAAAATTTAACAATAAATATACAGTTTTAGTTAAAATCTATGTGGTAATCTTAAAGTTTAAGAAAAATCCATAAATTTAATTCAATTTTATTTACAGTAGTCTAGTTTCTAAAAGCTTATCTAATTTTTAAATTTACATCACTAAAAATTGTCATATTCCATACATTTAAGGATTTGTTGATTTTGGGAGATCTACAGGTTTTTTCTCTGAAAGATCATTGGGTAATAATAGCGAAAGTATAGTAATACAGCATGTTAGACTGCCTAATCCATAAAATATCGCTTCGCAATTGTAGTTTAATATCACACCAACGGAATTACTTCCAGCAACAACACCCATTCGGCCAACCATCATAATGAGACATATTGCCATTGCACTAATGTTAGTTGGATAATAATCGACCGATATAGTGGTTACGATTCCTCCACAAACTCCCACAACTAGAAAACTTATGAAAAGGAACATAGTAAGGTAAAAATTTCTGCTCCATACAATACAAATTCCAGCGATTCCACCAATCAACAGCCAAAATGCTGCATCGAAGCAAAAACAAAAATTAGAAAAACGATTAATTGAAAATTTTAACTACTTCACAAGACTCACCAAGTAACCGTTTTTTTCCAACCGCTCTTATTACATATCCCGCGCTAAAATATATAAACGTGTAGACAACCCCCATAATGATCATTGCCTCATAAGTTACTACATCGACGCGCGTTGCACAGCCAAGATTTCCACTGTTGCCTCCTGTTTTGTTGTTGTTTAGATCAAATTCGTATCTCATAATTTCACAAACAGTCCGTCCGTCTCCTATGTGCTTAACCATTGCTGAAAGCATTTCAGGAAACCTGTGAAATGGTGGTAGGAAATTTATTGACAAATTTTTCCTTTTAGTGGTCAACGGAAATGAAAATTTAAAGCATCGTTTGAATTTCGTATTGAAGGTCCATCGAGCCATTGTCGCGTTTTAGGTCACCTGAGCCCACTTCTGCTGATCCTGAGGAGTCACTGGTAGCGTGCACATTGTTGTGCCTGCATAAATTTACATTTGGTGTGAAGGAGCTGATGAAGGGCAAGTTCAGGGCATAAAATTGGCCATGTTCAGTTCATAGTTATTCATTCGTTCACTGCTAGGATCATTCTTCATTTTTTGAAATTTTATTGAAATTCAATTCTTTGAACAGTTCGAAGAGTAAATAATTTAAATAATTAATTTCAGAAGTTTTTGGTAGATCAATTTTCCCTTTTCACTTACAACTTATAAGTGAATTATACCCTTGCTAAGCTAACTCAGCGAAGACTCATGGGTGCGGAAGTTCTGATCCAATGTTTCGAATACCTCGATAGTGAATTTAATATTTTATAAAGAATTGTGGAAAGAGCTCAAGCTGGTTTCGAACACGCGTCCCTGCCGCTTCTCATCAGGTGCCAACTCACAGGCTGGGACGTGTCGATTGGCACTACCAGCTTAGGTGGATGTCGACTGGTTATTTACTAGTTATTAATATTGCTCTACAGCTTTGAACTTTTTCCTATATTCCAAATTGCCTTTGGTCTGGCTTTATCAATTTCAGAAGTTTTTGGTAGATCAATTTTCCCTTTTCACTTACAACTTATAAGTGAATTATACCCTTGCTAAGCTAACTCAGCGAAGACTCATGGGTGCGGAAGGAAAATTGATCTACCAAAAACTTCTGAAATTGATAAAGCCAGACCAAAGGCAATTTGGAATATAGGAAAAAGTTCAAAGCTGTAGAGCAATATTAATAACTAGTAAATAACCAGTCGACATCCACCTAAGCTGGTAGTGCCAATCGACGCGTCCCAGCCTGTGAGTTGGCACCTGATGAGAAGCGGCAGGGACGCGTGTTCGAAACCAGCTTGAGCTCTTTCCACAATTCTTTATAAAATATTAAATTCACTATCGAGGTATTCGAAACATTGGATCAGAACTTCCGCACCCATGAGTCTTCGCTGAGTTAGCTTAGCAAGGGTATAATTCACTTATAAGTTGTAAGTGAAAAGGGAAAATTGATCTACCAAAAACTTCTGAAATTGATAAAGCCAGACCAAAGGCAATTTGGAATATAGGAAAAAGTTCAAAGCTGTAGAGCAATATTAATAACTAGTAAATAACCAGTCGACATCCACCTAAGCTGGTAGTGCCAATCGACGCGTCCCAGCCTGTGAGTTGGCACCTGATGAGAAGCGGCAGGGACGCGTGTTCGAAACCAGCTTGAGCTCTTTCCACAATTCTTTATAAAATATTAAATTCACTATCGAGGTATTCGAAACATTGGATCAGAACTTCCGCACCCATGAGTCTTCGCTGAGTTAGCTTAGCAAGGGTATAATTCACTTATAAGTTGTAAGTGAAAAGGGAAAATTGATCTACCAAAAACTTCTGAAATTGATAAAGCCAGACCAAAGGCAATTTGGAATATAGGAAAAAGTTCAAAGCTGTAGAGCAATATTAATAACTAGTAAATAACCAGTCGACATCCACCTAAGCTGGTAGTGCCAATCGACGCGTCCCAGCCTGTGAGTTGGCACCTGATGAGAAGCGGCAGGGACGCGTGTTCGAAACCAGCTTGAGCTCTTTCCACAATTCTTTATAAAATATTAAATAATTAGTTACGAATCACTTGTTATTCCTCCTTCGGGTTGTTCTGTGGGTTGTTGATCTTTAGTCTTTCCGGAATATAAAGCCTTGATTCTCGTCATTGAATAGATTATGGTAAGTGCAGCGTATCACATTTGTATACATGTGCAGAGCGAAACGAACAAGGAAGAAGGAAAGAGTGGAGCTTGAAAACCCGAAGAGCATGAGAATGCATGAAAGCATGAAAATGGTAGATGGTCACCAGCGAAGAGGTGTGCACAGTTTGATGTTCGGAGGATTCGGCTCTACCTGATCTTGGCCCCCCATGGATACGATACCGAAGGATAAGGTGTTATGTAATAGAAGCATTTTTAATTTGTTTTGCTTCGCACATCAATATCAACGAAGTCAGGAGACTTTGTTGCAGCAAACTACATGCAGTGCTGGTCGAGGCATCTGCGGTTATTTTGGAGATTCAACATCACCTATTATTGATTTATATTATTGGTGCTGAAACACAGGAGTCTTACCATTTCGTAAAAAACGGTTCGACTGAAACGAAGGAAACTGAGTCACGACCACCCAATTAAGATTTTGCACGCTTTGCACGCTAGGCAATGCCAGAGCCGTTCCTGCATGGCTACTGATATTGCGACTATTGTCAGCAGTTAAATCAACTTATGATCTTTTTGCCAAGGAAGGACGCCTTCCGGGCACAGAAAAATTTAGGCCACTTGCTGTTATAGCCGTGGTATGCTTGCAGTAGTTGAATTGCTTACCAGAACTCATCGGGTATTGTCGGGTATTGTAAGGAATGTTACGATTCGGCAAAGTGGGTAGACATTATGCAAGCTCTTGAGTAGAAGTTGGATATTTGCCTTTAAAGATACACGTATCGAGTGCAGCATAGTGGTCAATCTTAAAACCAGGTCTCTTTTACAACATGTATGACAATCTGTTATAACTGCAAATAACTCTGTGTACATGTGGGTCAAGGAACATGAAGCGATCGATGACCATGCACGGCCTTTAGATGCCTACTATAAAATATGGAGTTCTAAGGATGGCAAAGCGGAGCATACTTTCACAGAGACCGCCGTCTCTGTGAAAGATAGGGCGATTAAAGTTCGCACTGGAAAGGCGTTCAGATACCTGGGAGTCACTGTGGAAACCGAGCTTTCCTGCTGGAAACACATCTTTAAAGCATGTTTCAGGTGTGCGACCTCCCAATTCAGTTGTCTTACTATATGACAAATATTGTAATCATGAACACCGCTTTGGTAATACCCCATTGATGAACTTCACTACCATACTATTGTATGTTGGAAAAATCTGCATGAGTAAATACGCAAAAGGGCGGCATGTAGCCCACTTAAACCTGATCGTAGGAAAAGGGCGAAGGGACCGATAAGAGTCGAGACAGGAGACAACAGTCAAGGGGAGGAAAAAAATGATGGCTTTCAATTGGTGCGCTCTAAATCGCAACAGAAGGCTGCGAAGAAGATACACCAAGCGATAACAAAAGATTCCAAACAGGCGCCCGAAAAGCAAGAAGGCACGAAACACAGCGCAATGCCAAAAAAGACCAGGAACAAGCAGCGCAGGGATGCTTTACTGATCAAACCTGCAGATGGGAGAACTTACGCCGAGGTCCTCAAGGAAATCAGGCAAAATGTGGAACCCGAAAAAAACGGTGTCTGTATACGAACAGTAAGAGCGACCAGAACAGGCGGTCTCCTCGTAGAACTCGGAGCGGAATCCACCGACAAGGGACGGTTCGAGAGCGCTGTCAAGGACCTCCTGGGCTCTAAAGCTGTTATCTCGACTTTGCAGCCAATGGCGTCTTTGGAAATAAGAGACCTTGACTGCATTGCGGAGGCCAAAGAAGTAGAAGATTCAATTAATCGGCTGGGTTGTGTGCAGGATACGTCGGAGGGTAGCCCTAACTCGATGCTACAAGTGCCTTAACTTCGGAGATAAGGGATGGAAGTCTGAAGATCTGACTCACATTCCAGGAAGTGGTAGGTGCCAGGAGTTCAAAGAGGCACTAAGCAAGAAAAGAGCAAAGACATGATCCAAGTCCTGCAAATCAACCTACACCGTAGCTCAACCGCTCAAGATCTACTAGACCAGGTTGCAAAAGAGAAAAAAGTTGACTTGTTGCTGATATCTGAGCCACACCACAACAAAAAGGAAGCTGGATGGTATTGTGATCGATCCGGCACCGCCGCCATCTGGGTACGTGATAGGGCTCTACCTACAGCTCGGACTTGCACCAGTGGAAATGGCTTCATGCTCATTGGGTGCGCCGATTTGACATTCATAAGCGTCCATTTCACTCCAAATGAGTCAATTTCATGTTTTCAGAGCAGGCTCGATGAACTGGAGGAAGCTGTCTCGAGCACAGAAGGCCGAATCCTTGTTGGCGGTGACTTTAACGCCAAAGCGATAGAATGGGGAATGCCTCTGGCAGACTCGAGAGGAAAAAGAATCCTAGAAATGGCGGCTAGGAGGCAACTTGTCATCATGAACTTTGGGAACACACCAACTTTTCGACGGGGAGGCTGTTTGGGAACTATTCCGGATGTGACATTTGCTTCGGAGTCCTTAGTGCCTAGGATGCACAGATGGAGAGTACTGGAGGACTACTCGGCGAGCGATCATCAGTACATTGCTTTCGCAATTGGCGACTGTGCTACTCGACGCGTAGCAACCCAACCCTCAACTGTAGGTTGGAATATATCTAAAATAGATGTCGACGCGTTCGCCGCAGCTCTTATGAGAGGTGAAACTATGACGGTAACGTGAGGAGCCTCAGCTGAAAACATGGTGAACTCCACCATGAGGCTCATCAAGAATGCGTGCGACTGCTCTATGCCCAGGCCACGGCTTCGACACAATAAGCCTGCTGTGTACTGGTGGTCGGCAGAAATCGCCGAAAAGCGGAGAGAATGTCACAAACTCCGCCGCGAATCTCAACGTTTAAGAAATCGAGACGAGTCACACTCCCGAACGCTGGCATACAGGTCGGCTAGAAAAGTTCTCCGTAGGTTAATTAACGAAAGCAAGGCTCGCTGCTGGCGCAACCTAGTTGTGGACATCGACAGAGATCCGTGGGGGCTGGGTTACAAGCTTGCCATGCGGAAACTAGGAGCTGCAAGGAGGCCCTGTGTCCTGGAAACGGAAAAAATGGACCAGATTGTTAGAGCGCTCTTCCCTATGCATCCTATTCGTCCCGATGATGCAGATATTGAATGTTTCGGAGAATGCCCACTTTTTACCGCCATCGAGCTTGATGATGCGGTAAAAGCTTTAAAATCGAAAAAGGCCCCAGGACCAGACGGTATACCAGCGGAAGTGATACAGCTTGCACATCAACTTTGTCCTGAAAAGCTGCTCACCACTTTCAATGCCTGTTTGCGGCAGGGCGTGTTTCCAAATTGCTGGAAAGAGGCGAGGCTCGTGCTGATCCACAAGGGGAAGGGGAACGCGGAGCAACCATCTTCATATCGGCCCCTATGTATGCTGAATGCCGCTGGGAAGGTACTCGAGAGGCTCATTAGAGAAAGACTTGGAGAAGCCATTCGAAATGCCGGGGATCTGTCTCCTCGGCAGTACGGCTTCAGGGCTGGTCGATCCACAATTGGTGCAATAGCAGAGGTAGTGAGCGCGGTCCAGCAGGCAGAAGCCCACAATCATTACTCGAGACGAATAGTACTGCTCATAACTCTAGATGTGAGAAATGCCTTCAACTCTGCTAGATGGACAGATATTCTTGGTGCTCTGGAATATTTCAGGGTGCCGAGGTAGATGCAGATATTAAAAGACTACCTCAAAAATCGGAAACTCATCTATGACTCGTTGGGAGGCCGGCGAAGAATTGATTTGACATCAGGGGTCGCGCAAGGTTCCGTTCTGGGCCCGGACCTCTGGAATGTCTCGTACGATGAGCTTTTGAGACTGCAGTTACCGGAGGAGTCGCGCCTGGTTGGCTACGCAGATGACGTAGCAGTACTAGCCGCCGGACATACTGTCGGACAGACGCAGCTCAAACTGGATGCGGTAACACGCCGAGTGAGCGCGTGGATGACAGACCGTGGGCTTAGCCTAGCGCTGGAAAAGACCGAGGTTATCGTCCTCACAAAGAAGCGAATCCCTCGTGTTATGCCGGTTCGTGTAGGGGGAATGATCATCGAGTCGAAAGAATCAATCAGATACCTTGGCTTGATGATTGATTCTCTGCACCTGGCACAGGTGCAGAGGTAAGGAGCCTTACGGATAGCCGCTGCATACCGCACTGCCTCTGAACCTGCAGTGCTGGTAATCTCGAGGGTGGTTCCAATTAAATTACTTGCTGACGAACGGAAACGTGTATACTCACGTAGGGGGGAGTCGACGAGAGAAACCGTCAGCCGAGAGGAACGGAGAAGAACCCTTATCTTATGGCAGCAAACATGGGAAAACGAAACGCGAGGCAGATGGACCGCACGGCTGATAAGTGACTTGGGGCCGTGGTTCTACAGAATGCATGGTGAGACTGATTATTATCTGACGCAACTACTCACTGGTCACGGGTATTTTCAGTCTTACCTGTATAAGATGGGAAAAACACCATCCCCAACTTGCGTGTTCTGCCCGGGGATGACGGATGACGCATGCCACACGTTCTTTACGTGTAATAGATTTACAAGACTCCGTTCGCATCTCTCGGAGAAAATTGGCGTAATTTCCCCAGAAAATCTAACGGGAAAAATGATGAAATCAAAGGAGAATTGGAACTGTGTGTCACATTACGTACGGACAGTACTCATTATAAAGAAGGACATAATGGATCGCTTGGCGAGGGAGGGAACATCTCTGTAACGCAATATTATAGTTACTAATTGCAATTCCTTCCTATCCATCCGTGAAGAGAGATTTCCCTTAGCCTGAAGACATCGATTAATGAGGCCTAGTCCGAAGTAATGTGACAAACAGTTCCAGGCTAGGTTCTCGGTGTGACATGGGAGGTATTTAGTCGGTAGTCCGGTAGCGGGGGAGTCCGACACTCAGGGCGTAAATAGCCTTCACCTCCCAAACCAAAAAAAAAAAAAAAATACCATGAGAGACAGAAAGAAAGAATGCACCGAGTATTACAATTACTTAGCTGTTTCAGCATATGTAGTGTTTGTGATAGCAGTAGTGATTGCAACAGACTTGCTGGAATGCAAGCTGAAAGACAAGTATGTTAATCATTTCGCAATCAGTGACTTAGAAGGGTGAATCTCAAGTCATAATTGGCAAAAAGTCGAACTGAAAAAGTCAAACTTGAACTATAAATCAGCCAGGAACATTGAGAGAACAACTTTTAATTTTGACCCTTTTAACGCGGCACGGATAAGGTAGATGAGTAGATAAAATAGATAGGTAAAATTTTCCAACTTGATTTTCCAGGTTGGAGGGTTGAAATATAGGTTGGGGGATTAGGCAACCTATATTCGTAATAACATCAATTGTTCAGGAACCTGCAGCTGCGACTGAAAAAGGAACTGAAATAACGGCAACGACTGTGGCACATAAATATGGACTATGGCATTGGATCGTGGGACGTACGCTCCTTTTTGAAAGTAGATGTCATCAGATCCTAATCGAGCAAGTTACAAATGATTATATCTTATGTTAAGATTATAATTCATTTTCTTAGGGTGATTCGCGAAACAAACTAACGAGGCAAAGAAATTTTTGACTTACGGTCATACATAATATTCCAAAGTGGCAAATCAACTTGCGACATTGAAGACGCATTTGTCAATAATAGAATATTTTCAAGAAAAATAACAAATTTTATCTGATCAGTTAACCATTGGGTGCGAATTGCGATTAAATTAATTCCTTCAATACTGAGTTCGCGAGAAAACGTCGCTGAATTGAATCACTGAATACGAATTCTACATCATCCTGTAAACTGGGTTCCCTTCTCTAACACCAAATTACTTAAAAATACTTACAGAAGATTTTAACGCGAAGATTGGGATTGGAAAATGATATAAAATGAAACTAATGAAAGCATGATCTGCATAAGAAAACGATTAAGGACAATGACTGATAGATTTGACGCAAGTGGCAAAATCTTAATTATTGCTCCAACAAATCTTCCTCACAAGAAGATTCACATAAGGATTTTAGCATCCTTTAGAAGTAATACATTTAACCAGAGTGAACATGTACTCATCGATAAAGGAGCAGTCAGGAATATTCTTGACGTGAGGACCTAACGCAGGACAAGAGCGACTGTGGCCACCACCTTTTGTGCAGAAAATATAAATGTCGAATGGAAACATCAACTGAGCCGTGGAATTCAACATAGAAAATCTTAAAGTTTGAACAATATATTGACCACATTATTGATGACATATAGGTATCAACTTTTTGTTGACCTCAAGTAAGATATAAGAATAAAGAATAAAGTTATAAGAAACACTTCTTTTAATAGAATTGAAGCGTAGAGTTCTTTTGATTAAAATAATTCAAAATTTAGTCCAGCTTACAGAAACCACCCCGATAAGTTAAACAGCTTAAATCAAAATTCAAAATGACTTACCAAAATATATTACCATATTTTGGCCTGAAACAGGACGTCGTTAGTTGCAAGACTATCGAATTTTATAATCGAATATTTTATACAGTCAAACAGACTCAAAGTTGGTCATTCAATCAAATAGTTTGTAATAAGCATCCCATGGAGGAAGGAAAAGCAATTTTTTAATTTGTCTTTTTGTTTTTATTATTATTTTACTGCCACAAAGTAAAACCAAAACAAAGAAAATATCACAGAAATTTGGTTAGAAAAATAGAAAAATCAACAAAATCTCACATAAATTTCTTTTCATTCCACTCACACTCAAAATCGGACACGTTCGAATATTGCGTTTTTATAGTTTTTTCTTATTTAATACTTGGTGGAATTCACTTCCTTCGTTCTAACGTCCTCAAGAAGCAAAAAGCAAAAACATAAGGGAGACAAAAGGCAAAATGACGGTTCGCTTTTCTGCTATTCCTCCATAAATCCATCTTTTAGACTTTTTAAGATTGAACTTATTCGTTCTGACAATTTTTTTTTAATTCTACCACAAAAATTTAGGGCATTTTAGTCTGAAGACTGGGAACGCGTAGAAGGAACCTTAAGGGCAATTATTCGGAAGCCAACTTTTGACCATCCAAGCAGTATGTACGGGATCATTGTCTTGATATAAGACATTTCTAGGTTTTATATTAGTTTCAGCCTTTTCGTGAGTTTTACAGCAATTAACAATGTTTACTTCGCCATAAGATAAAATTCCATAGCTTTGCCAATTTTTCTTCTATTCTCAGTATTTTTGTCCTTATTTTCAATTCTATCGGTTGATTTATACCTTTCTATTTTTTTAAGTTTTTGGTAGATCAATTTTTCCATTTTCATTTACAACATTGTAAGTGATTTATACTCTTGCTAAGCTAACTCAGTGAAGACTCATGGGTGCGGAAGTTCTGATCAAATTTGTCGAATATCTCGAAAGCGAATTAATATTGAGAAAGGTGGAAAGAGCTCAAGCTGGTTTTGAACACGCGTCCCTGCATCTACTAAAAACTTTTGAAAGCCAGACCAAAGGCAATTTGGAAAAAAAGGACAAGCTCAAGCTGAGAGCAATATTCATAACTAGTAAAAATAACCAGTCGACATCCACCTGAGCTGGTAGTGCCAATCGATGCGTCCCGGCCTGTGAGTTGGCACCTTACGAGAAGCGGCAGGGACGCGTGTTCGAAACCAGCTTGAGCTCTTTCCACCTTTCTCAATATCATACCTTTCTATTGTGTGGAATTATCTTCACTTGTTTTCCTCAAACAGGGATGGAATTATTTCTTTATCCCCGGAACGACCCATCGTTCCTCGTCACTTTCTTTGTTTCGTCCTCAGACGCACACTATGTTCGGTATGATGTTATTATGCTCTCGGAAAAATTGATTGAAGATTTTAAAGTTATTGATAGACACTTTCTTTTTCCTTTACTGTTCATTGTTTCATTTTTATAGGGGATTTAAATTTCACAAGATTTAAAGTTCGTACACGTTCGCAACATGTCCGACTTTGAATGTGAGATGCGTTACATTTGCATTACAAACGAGTTCCTGGAATTTTTTGTCGTTTTAGTTTTGTTTGGCTTGTTGTGTGAATTGGCGATATTAAAAAAGTTTCAGCTTTAATCTTGGACTTTTTTGCACATATAAAACTAATGTGGAAGTATTTTCATGTTTTGCCCGACTTTGAGTGCGAGTGACAGCATGTCAACTACCAGTCAACACACAGGAAACATTATTTACTAATAGCTGTCAAATTCTGGGCTACCCAGATGATATCTTAGCACGTTCTGATTTAAATTTACATGTGATGTAAATCTTGAAGTAGCAGCGAAAAAGATTGAATGAAAAAACAATACATCAAAAGTTAACCCTAAACTAAACGGTTGATATGCCAAAAACGTAAACTTGATTCAGAAAGGCGACGACAAATGGATAAAATATAAGAAAAAGTAAAACATGTAGAGAACTTTTTATCTTAGACTTTATCTATAATGTATGTAATAAGAATAAGAAGGAATAATATGAAATCAAGACTTACATAGAAGAACCTAAATGAGCCTGTAAACCTATAATGGAACTAGTTCTATGCTGTGACAGGTGCCCTTAACTCTGAAGTCTGCACAAATAATTGCCGCCTTTGAATGGAAAGCCCTCAGACAAATCCTGTGTCCAGTGACATGAGTCGGCAGATGGTGAATTTGATAAAACAATGAATTGTATTTTATCACGAGACGAAGCCTTTGTCTTTGTCCTCTTGCCGCGAAGCTCAATAAACTACAATGGTCAGGCCAGCTAAACCACTCGGAGGATACGAAGATACCATGGATATTCTGCATGGAAGAAAACATAAAAAACGACCGTTGGGAAAGACAAGGAATAAATGGGTAGATTCTGTCTACAAAGCCAGCCAAAAACTGTTTAGTTTAGAGACCAATGGAGGCGAGTTCTGAGTAAGGCCATAGATGAAATGCGATATAGAATAACTAGGAGACGAATTAAATTTAGAATTGTGAAAGGATACTTAAAAATGACTTGCATTTATAATTTCACTTTGGTTATATAGTCCCTTCTTCTGCGTATGTCTTTCAAAGTACAAGTGGGTGAATTATCTTTGCTAAAGTTCGTGTTGGTGTTGCCGCAGGCCAAAATTAACTCTGGGTAGCTTGGGTCCGCCGGGCCTTGCTTCGTGGGTCTCGAGGACGCTCGTTCTCAACGAGCTGAAGATGGCTATATGCAGCCGAAAAGCGTCCTCGAGACCCACGAAGCAAGGCCCGGCGGACCCAAGCTACCCAGAGTATCTTTGTTAAGCCTTAGACATTTATCTCAATCGTGAATACCATGTTTAAACAACCATAGGGTAGACACTTAAACTAGTCACCATAAATAATCATAATTAGTAGGTTTAAGCATGGTATTTGAGATTTCTATTGTCTTAGATTTGTCTAAAGAAATGTAATGTAATAAGATGTAATTTAATAAGATGATGTGATGTGATGTAATAAGCTCAATTTATTTTGATAATTTGTAACTCTTAAAAAACTTACCACATAAAGACTCCATGTGCGACGAAGTACGACATAAATATGTGCATTAACAGGTTGAGAGTAACACATATTCTTGATTTGTGAAACATTGGACTAGTTTGTCGCCAAACTAGTATTAATGCACTTCTTATACCATCGACTTCCTTCAAATTGCCTCCTTTTTCGCAATCCAAAAATGCTTCTACTGGATACTCTTCCTCCGGCCGTCCAGTGTTCACTCGGTATACATTTCGTAAGATTGCCAAACTTCTTATATGTTCGCCTTTGATGAAAAGATATTTGGGACTTTCCGGTAGAAAGAATAAAGTTGAGCATGCAATGATTCCAGGAATAGTACAGGTGATTTCAAGGAGCCTCCACGACGGAAATTGTTTTCCATACAAAGACCAGTCGAGCTCAAGTGGAAGAATAGCAATAGACAGTCCTGTAGCATAATTATATAGTTGGACAACGAAATGTCTTTGAAAACTCAGTTATTTACCTTACCTGGTAAAACTATTAAAACTAGTGACAAAAATGTTGACAAATAAGTGATTGTTTGTGTTCTTGTCTTACTACTGTGAAATTCCGCCAAATAGCTAAATATTGATGATTGTGTTCCGCATATGAATAAACCAACTAATAGTCTAAGACATATTAACATCCATGTGGTATATGAAAATGCAGATAATATCGCTAGGACGACACTTCCACATATCGAGACCCTGATAACTTTTATGCGGCCCCATGTATCTGATAAAAAGCCCCAAGTGTGTGAGCTTGCCGCTATTCCAATGAATCCTGTTGATGCAAGCAAACCTTGCTGATATACTGAAATGTCTAGATCACATTTTACAAACATAATGTAAAAGCCAACGGACATTGTGGATGTCATCAAAGTCAGAGCGCATAAACCACATATGAAAAACAGTATTGTGTGGTATTTTCCAGTTCCGCAAAGTGCAGCGGCTTCATCAAACGTATAAACATTTTTGGTCGGTGGATTGTGTTCTACAAAGGAAGTAAAGTAAAGAAAAGTTGTTAGATGAAACATTAAAAATTCTTTAAATAAATTATCATTTCAAAATGCATCCTTTTATTTTGGGAATAGAATAGGGGGTTTCATGGGGGTTAACCGTTTGTTGCATAGTACGACAATTTTCTGCGATTGAGTGTGTGAACGAATCAGACAAAAAGTTTTCTAAACAACATTAAGAATAATTCTTCAAATTTCTTTAAATATGCCTGAAAAAGTTTTATTTTTAGACTAAAAATAAATGCTATCATTTTGCATCGTAAAGCTTATCAAAAATAGTTAAGTAAATTATTGAATTCTTGCAACTTTGAAAAATTATTCTCAATTTTGTTAAAAAAAATTCTTTCCTTTTCTGATACATTTTATCTATAAGTTCAGCGTGTGTCGGTGACATTGCCTAAGTCTATGGTTGTCTTGAACATTAAAATACCTTTGTCAGCAGATTAAATTGTTCTAGGCACCTTTTTTAATTAACTAAAGTATATACTTTCTGCAACCTTTGCATCAGATGATTGAAGGACAAGGCGTAGCGTCGTCCTTTCATGGGCATCTTCAGTTTCGGGAACAAGAAAAAGTCACAGGGGGCCAGGTCTGGGGAATTCGGTGGCTGCGGCATTATTAGAGTGTTGTTTTTGGCTAAAAATTCGCGCACAAGTAACGATGTGTGAGTTGTTGTTGTTCTTCCACAAATCCGTGCGTTTCTGGCGGATTGCTTCTCGCAAATTGCGCATTACTTGAAGGTAATATTCCTTATTGACCGTTCTACCCTGCGGTAAGAACTCATAATGCACCACGCCCTGCAATCGAAGAAAACTGTCAGCAAAACCTTGACATTCGACCGAACTTGGCGTGCTTTTTTCGGTCCCTCTGAGAACATTGTTACCACCGATAAACGTTGCTTTTGTCCAAAGTAGCTTCGCCGTATGCAACAGTCAAAGTTCTGAATGCATCCGGGCACTTTAAGTTGTTCTTCACACAAAATTTAATACAAATTCTTTGATCCATTTTTTGGGATAGACGAAAATCGAAGACAAGCTAAAATACGTCCACGCACAATAACTGTCAAAAACTGACTGGACATTCAAAATGGCCGCAAATATTAACATAAAAGAGGGTCATGAGTACCAACATAACGCCACCAAAAGATCAAAAATCGAACATACGTAGCCCGCGAAAATTCAAAATTCGCGATACTTTTTGAACAAACCTCGTAGCTACACAAGATTTTTTTTTAAATACATGGTCTTTTACATAAAAAAAACTTAAACAAGACAATCTGTAGGACCTGATAACAGAATTAATAGATTGGTGTACAAGGATATGTTAGGGGTGATGAAGCTAGAACATAATCCTGAACAGTAATCCTAATCAGTCAAAGCATAGTTTCAACAGCAAAATGAATGCATCTCTAGGTGGCCAAGTGGCCTCACTTTGAGGTCAATAAGTTTCATAGATGGTTTGCCAAAAACAAACCGAAGTTATGATAGAATATTCAATAAGGTTTGTTTCAGATTTCGTTCAGAAACTTCTTGCAAGGTAATATCGTCTGTACCCGGAAGCATTTGACAATCTGAAAGAACAATAAGGGATACTTAGGGTACCAGAAGCGTTATTTATTTTATTTTATTTATTTTAGTTATGGTTATTTTTAAACAAGTATTTTTATTATTCATGCAATCAGAGCAATAGCAATCGATTTTTTTATGTTAATCAGTAACTTTGTTGGGCATAACTATTACTTAAACTGGGTTATTTATTGATCTACTAACGTCCAGATTGATTGATATCCTGTACATAAACCCATTTGGACTCACAAGTAACAACAGAACAAAAATAAAATATTTGAATCTAGAACACAAGGAGAAAATTAGGTGAAAGAAAAGAAAAATTAAAAAAAGGATTCAGTTGTTGTAAGGTCAAGCAAACTGAACAAAAAAGTTTGGTCCCTTATGTCGTCGTTTGGGGTGAAATTTGAAAAATGCTCTCAAATTTTGAGCTTTTTGAGCTGAAAACCCTGATTTTCCGGTATTGCATTTGCCGGTATTGTAATTTGTTGTAATTTGTGGTCGCAATTTCAGGTGCAGGGGTTTTTGGTTTACCTAAAAATGGTATTTCTAGGCCAAACGTGCTCCGACTAAAAATCATTTGGTAAGGAAACAAGACAATCGATGATTCAAAAAATTCGCAAAAATCATCATTATCATCACAAGGGATCTAGGAATCATATTTGGAACACGATGGGAAAAACTGGTCAACCACTTTCTCTGGGATTTTTTTTCGGCGCTATCATCAACAGCATTTTTCAGAAATAAAGTTTTTAGTTTGCATCAACCCTTTCCTGCATCTATTGAAAGTTTTGCTTTTTTTCCCCTCGATTTTTGGGCTCCACCTTTATTTTAAGCTTTCATTATTTTCGACATTTTGAAACCACAAACTCAGTTTGAACCACAATTCCAATGACATAAGGCGGTAATCAGTCCATTAACCCTCAAGAGAAGCACTATTGCAGCTTCCCGATTAAGGAGCACATGGGTATGCCATACCCGCATGCCTTTGATAATTGATATCTTGTGATTCTTTCATCCGATTTAATTAATTTTGTTTTAAATTTAAACAGTATAAAAAAGAATATATTTAGAGAATGTTCTAAAAAAATATTAGTATTCTTAATATTTTCGAAAAAAGCAGCAAAAATTTAAGAAAAAAAAAGTCCAAATGAGGTGTTTTATTCAAACTATCATATCTAGGCGGAATTAATAGATAAAAACTTTATTCCAACGACATTGAAAAGAGGACATAATGTACTTAGACACTTTTTACATAATTTGGCTTTATTAAAAAAACATATTTATTAGGTAGGTGAAGTGCATTGGTTTTAAGATAGCAACGCTCAACGCTTTGTGGTTAATACAAAGTCATTAATTTTTGTTGAACTACATTACAAAACTTATATTAGGATCGTATCAATGCTAAAAAATATTAAGAAGACAAGTGAATGCTACATTCTACACAAATTTTAGCAGTATGTTCTTTACACAAAGAATTGTCGCATCTTAAACACTTATAACATGTTTTTCTGTCTAATAACTGTCTTATATCTAATCTTGTCTGTCTTATATCTTCTGTCTAATATCGGCTGCCTCATATAACGCTTCTACTTCAAACGCACGGCGAGTACGAAAAACATACAAATAAATGTTTGAAAAATAAAAAATTAAAGTTTTCTATAAAAATTCAATAGAAAATATCGTATTTATAATTTATTCACCACAAACTGTGTCAAGATCGCGAAAAAAAAACACTATTATTGCAAAAAGGTAAATCAGATAAATTGACAAAACACTCACACAACGACAGCACTGGGTGGCGTATAGCCATAGACTGGTTATGGTCGCTTATATTTTTGTTGGTGTTTACATCTCAGGATGGCTATGGTGGGGGATCTGCAGTGGGGATAGTGGAGGTTTTTCTCTTACTTAAAGTCATCCCCTCAACGTAACCATTTATGAGGGACAAACACTTTCAATTCACCCTTTGGCATTCCATACCCAGTGCTTCTTTTGAGGGTTAAAATTACAAAACTTGAAATGAAGCGAAGAAAATGACCGACGCGAATAGTAAACAAAGACTTTATTATATTGTTACCGCATTCTATGTGAGTAACATTGAGAGAATTGCCGTTAACTACGTCAAACGTTCCCGGCAGGTGTCTCTACTTTGCAAGACCGTGTGGCGACACTGCCTACTTAAACCATCAAACATGGAACGAAGTAAGGATCGGCAGGATATACATTTTTGACAGGTTTCTGTAATCACTCTCTCACAAGTGAATCGCCTCATTCCTATGTGAAACGTGATAGTGGAAGGACATATTCAGATCAGTGAAGTGAAGGGTTTTCCCCGAGCATCAATTGTTTTTCTCAGAATCCTACGAACGCCATACCTTGGTTCCTGGCGTAATTACGATCTTTGGACTTTGGCTGACATACTGGAATACTTTTACAAAGGAAAAGAACAGTGAGTACCCTTTTACTTTCTTAAGTGAAGTGAACAATTGGTGAAGATAATATAGCATACATCTAGCACCTTAATATTTCATTCTGTGAATTGTGACATGGAAGAAAACTCTGAGGATAGACCCCCAGACCCAGGGGACCCAAACACCAAAACTCCCAAAAAAAGAAGATTAGTTGAAAACAACGAAAATACCAAAACCAAGGGAGAGTTGAAAAGCTTTGTACCAAATAACACATCCTTGTACTCAAACCCCTTTGAAGACATACCACGTGCCACACCATCTCAAGCCCCGCTAATCAACATGAAAGTCAATAAATATCAACCCGATGCGAAAGGTAATTCCTTTGCAATCCTTATCGATAGTATGGATATAAATGGTGACAGGGTTAGACTAATCCCAATGAAGATGTTCGTCTATAATAAAAGCTTAAACATCCGAAGCATCAAAGATATTAAGCAAGCTGGGTTCAATAGACTCAGGGTAATCTTTGAAACTGCTACAAAAGCAAACAATGCAGTCGACAACACCAAGCTGAAAGAATTCAACCTCAAGGCCTTTATCCCCGGCAATTTTGTATATAGATATGGAGTCATCAGAGAAATCCCGCACGAAATTAACACAGAAGAGATCGTCAACTCAGCTAAGCCTTGTAACAGCATGGGAATTCTATTAGAAAACATAAAGATACTACAAGCACAAAGATTGAATACCAGAGATAGAAACGACCCCAACAAATTCATCCCAACCACAACACTCAAGCTAACCTTCGCAGGAACTAACCTCCCGGACTCTCTGAAATTTGAATATATAATAAGCAAAGTAAGCTATTTTAAATTTAGACCAAGACAATGCACAAACTGCGGCCTCCTAGGTCACTCGGCGCAGTTTTGCAAAAACAAGAAGAAAACCTGCCTTAAATGTGGTGCGGACGACTGCGACAACAAATGCACAAAAATCATGTGTGTGTTATGTAAGAGCGAGAAGCACGAGGCAACACATCGAAGATGCCCCAAATGGGTAGCATATAAACAAGAGGTAGATGTTAGCTCTATCCTGAACATCACAAAAAGAGAAGCAAGAGTTATTATCAAAAGAAACAAATTTGCGGGTTTAGATGTAGTGGACCTTAATGAAGCCAACTTCCCCAGTCTAACGAACGCGGAAAAACACAATACCAGAAACCCCCAACAGGACACGCAAAAGGTACTATTCAAAAGCTCCTTTGCTCAAATCGCTGGCATAAACAATAAACCCAACACATCAAGAAACATCGTTAAAAATAGTTTCCCCTCTACTGAAACTCTCACCATACCAAGTAAACCCATTACATGTAACCCACACAAAACCACTGAATTGGAAAAACTCCTAGGAAAGATGATAGATGAAATCAACCATAATACCAGAGACAACAAGGAAAACGAGGACTTACTAATAACTAGTGTTCAAGCATGGGCAAAAACGTTAAAGGAATACCTCGCCAACTCTGGAAATGAGAACAGTAACACAAGAAAGAGTAACAACAACATTATCATCTAACACATGAACATTTTACAACTAAACATCCAAAGTATCAACAAGCACAAGGACAATCTAGAATACTACTTAACAAAATAACATAGCCTTCGCACTCCTACAAGAAATACTCAGTAATTTCAATATTAATATGAAGTTTACCAACTACAATATAATCTTCAAAACCAGAGACAACAACATATGAGAAGGAGTTGCAATATTAATCAGAAAGGACATTAAGTTTAGACAGATCCACACGAACAGTCGTATAGAAAATGTAGTAATCCAGACCCTAAACCTTAAACACAACATAATTTTAGCATCCCTATATGCTTCCCCCGCCATCAATACCCAATTTTTCAAAGAAGAATTAGAAAAACTTTCCAACATCTTAGACTACACCAAAGACATACTCATCGGAGGAGATCTAAACGCAAGAAACAAGGCATGGGGAGATCATCTTAACAATGCCAAAGGCAGAATTCTGAAAGGTTGGATGACGGAGCACTGGCATAAACACTGGCATATACATTTATAAAATAACAAACAAGAACGGCAAAATTTTACAGTCAACGCCGGATATAACTCTTAGTAACATGAATACGAATAGTATCGTCTGGATGGAAGATAAGGAACACATCAGCAACAGTAATCATATAACAATTAAAATCTGCTTGCCCAGTACACCCATTTCAAACACCAAGAAAATCAAATATAGGAACATCGCTCAAGAAATAAACAAAACCCCTTTTTCACCAAACCTCAATAGTATATACGATAAACTAAGCCACCTAATAGACCTAAACTCAAACACGATAAGATACAAGCACACCCCCAAACACTGGTGGTCCAAGGATTTAGCAAGGCTCTGGAAAATAAAAAATAAGGCACTACTTAATTACAACAGACTCAAATCAAATGCCAACTGGGTAATTCTCCACGAGGCAAAAACAAACTGGAGGCAAAGATCCAAAGAGGCCAAGCAGAGAAGCTGGACGGACAAACTAGAACAAATCAGAGTCAGCGGAAACATAAATAACTTCTGGAGATTTATCAACAGGATCAGGAATAATAAAGAACCCCCCTCACGATACAACCTTGATGAGGACCAGACCCAAACCTACCTCAACATGATTAAATCCAAGCACCACCCTGATAACACCTTAAACATGATGCCACACAATCCACTGGAACACCCACCAGACTTCGAACAGGAAGAACTCAATAATGTTATAAATGAGAAACGTAAATCCACAACCCCTGGTCTTGATAACATTAATTACAATCTAATTAAAGCCTTACTCACACATCACCCGAATAATCTTTTACAGGCTATTAATGATGCAGTTAATAGATATGACATACCCACATCTGGAAGGCATACTAGAATCGTTCCCGTTCCCAAACCCAATCGAAATCTAGAAGACCTCAACAACTATAGACCCATATCCCTCCTCAGTGTTCCTATTAAAATCATAAATAAACTTATAAAACAAAGAATCGAAACACACCTAATAAACACAAATCCATTACCAACCCTTACTTTTGCTTACACAAAAAACAAATCCTCGACAACAACTTTAACACCCTTTTACAAAAACTTGAAAACAAATCTACTTTCCCCTTCAAAACTGCCTGTGTTATAGATTTTTCAAATGCATATGAGAAAGTCGACCTACAGATCCTGAACAAACTTCTTTCAGACCTCAACATCCCAAAAACCTACACCTCATGGATCATAAATCTATATAAAGAAAGAATACTCCACCTCAACCAACAACACACGACAATCTCCAATGGTCTGCCACAAGGTGACGTCTTGAGCCCACTTCTTTCAATATATACACTCCCAAACTGTACAATATCTCTGACAGCAACACAACTCTTCTACAATATGCTGATGACTTCCTCATTCTAACTGAGGGAAATAATTTAAAGCACACGATTAACCTACTTCAACTTAAACTAAATCTCTTCTCCACAATGAGTGACAACCTCAAGCTACCCTTCAACCCGGACAAAATACAAGTCATTAATTTCCACTATAGTAGGCACACAGATATAATTCTCAAACACAATAACACCCAAATCAATTGGAGCAATAGCATAAAATACCTAGGCATCAATCTAAATAAAAATCTAACCTTTAGAACACAGGAAGAACACATCCAAACCTTTAACAACATAGGCAACATCATAAAATATCTGAACAGACCCACCAATCCCTTTAGCCCCACCTTGGCTCTAAATCTTTTCAAATCATTAGTCAGGCCCAAAATAGAATAGGGACTAACTACAATGGCACATGCACCAGCATACTTATTCAATACCATGGACAGGCTCAAAGCTAAGATTCTCAAGCAATGCCTAGGTTTACCCCCTAGCACACCCAACCTCTATGCTTTTAACATGGCGTCCGAACATCAATCTATAGATAGAGCAGCTCTACTAACGGCGAAAGAACTAGGTAAACAAATAGTCAACAACACTTTCAGACCAACATGGACTGAACAGGATCCAGTCCACAAAAGCAGCTACAATTACATCCTCCACAAATTTAATCACCACCTGAGAAAGCTCAACCCAACTCACCGGACTAAAAGACCAGCTAACCTGTTCACCACACCTTTCTCAACAACGTCCTCTTTCCTCCATTCCCACAACCAAACAAAACCCAACCTTACCTTCAAGAAGTATACAGATAACCTTATAAAACAAAATGCCCTGATACTGGTGACCGATGCAGCCAAAAATCTCTTTGGCACAGGAATAGGATTCCTGAACCTTAACAACAACATCACCTACAATTCTAGTCTCCGCAAGAGCGTAACAACTACAGCAGCGGAACTACACGCGATCCTGTCGGCCCTACATAAGAACAACATACAGAACCACCATAAGATTTTTGTCTTCACTGATTCCAATAATGCTATCAAAAGTCTTAAGGATAATCAAGAATACAGAAAGACCACACAAGATATATGGAAGTTCTTTAAAAAATGTAAAACGCGGGCATCATGCCTTTAGAAACAGCCGAAAAACAAGCCAAAATAGGTGTTTTAAGCCATAGTGTCATGGACACACAATATGAACTGGACGAAATAATTAGATATTTTAAAAAAAAGAAAAAGTGAACCACCATATGTTAAAGACGTGATTTTTCCTAGATAATAAATATATTTTTTTTTACATTGTATCCAACGTGTTTTTATATGGACTTAGATTGAGTGAATCCCTAAAACCGTGCGGCCCGCCGGGAACTCTCCTGATCAGTGATGTTAGAAGATGATTTATATCGATATTTCGATTTTAGATCATAATTGTCTATAATTACATGAATATAATTAAAAAAAAAAAATACCGCAGGCATCCACTTCACCGCTATGCACTTTCTAGATTTGGAGAAAACTTTTTCAAATTTTCTTTGTCGGGTACATCAAAGATAGCTCCTTGTTACTGTTAGTAATATAATTCTAAAATTTTCGCAAACATTTATTTGCATTGTTTGTATTTAAAGATAATTTTATCAAATTTTCTTCACCCAGTGCAACGAGGAGACCTCGCTGTTAATGGTCTTTTGTACAAATCAATTTCGAAATGAAAAGCCAATGTCGTTCTTTGACTTCAGTAAAATTACTTTTGCAGAATCATTATTGTAAATATCAGCTTTATATTGTCTATAAAAATTCGGAAATTTATACCTGTCGGACGATTATTTTCTTTTGTATGGCATGGAACTTATCATATTGATAATTATAGGAGAATATCTCAGTGGTATTGTTACGTTTTTTTTTATCAAACATTGCAAATGTTGTAAGTAAACAAATAATTGGGAATGACTGAGTATTTTCCAAGTTTACTTGGCAACTATATGCGAATGTTATTATATTTATTAGTTTTCTGAATTGTGGAAATACTGTCTTGCTTTTGATAAGTGTTATTTATTCAATGAAACACATTTGAAGTAAGGCAGATTTATCTCTTTGGGAAGTGCGAAGTTACGACGAAACATTAAATAATATCTTACATTTAAGAAAGTAATGCTGAAATTGTTGATTAGCTATTTCATGACTAAGGGTTTCAGTAGCCAATAGTCTGAGACCCATTCTTATATTATAGATAAATGTTAATAAAATCGAAGAGTTTCGATTGTAATTGCACTTATTTTAGGCTCTCAGTGGATCCTTTTTCACCTCTAATTGATTTACTAGACTTATTGATTAATTAATTTACACCTTCGAAATTTAAACTGTTTCGCTCTTCACCTCTGCGTCGCTGCAAAGTTTTTTCCTTTTTGTTGTTCAGCTATTTTAGTCGTTCGAGAATTTTTGATTTTTCGAAGTCAGGACTTAACAATTCGAAGTCAAAGTTATGAACAGATACCTGTTATTGCATCTTGCTCAAGGACTCATGGTCATGCAAGAGGAGCACTGTTTTTGGTAAATTCTTAACCTTCTTGATTCCTCATAGCCATTGAAGTAGTGCATCATAGAACTCTCCACATATAGAATTATAGATTATATCCCGAGTTATAGCAGTAATCATTCTTTCGTAGTTACCAAAAGAAATGAAAAATTAGAAAAATTACAAGACGTTTCCCACATACTCCAGAAAATTCTCATCCAAACAGAACACACTGAGTTTGCTTGATGATGGTATAACCTTTCGTAGCACTGCACGAAATCAAGTTTGAACTAGGGTTCATGATGTTAATCCTAGTTTTCATTTTGAGAGACATTTCGATCTGGAATTTTGTCCTTATTTCCTCCACAGGCAGCCGAAAAGTGTGGTTCGAAATAGTTATAACCGACATATCAATCATTGTCTGTATTAATTTTTCAACCTTATTTAAAATTTTCTTCTTTGATCGCTTTTAAGACCGTCATAATCTTCGACCATTTTACTTGCTTGAAGAGGATATGTCACGTTTGCAGCACATGCTTTCACCATAGCGTAACTACTCAAGCTCGCTAGGTATAGATGGAAAGTATATGTCTCCAGTTGTGGTACTAACCTTCACATCGCAGTCTATAAGAAGGATATTTTCCATTTCTCAGAAATTTTCCAGCCAACGCGGTGTATTGGTAATTGTACGTAAAACTTGTTAATGATAGGGGTTGAGATCGGGGTTCTTTGAAGCTAGTACTGCCACTCTTGCTTGATTTCTAGCTTCTGGGACTATAATTGCACACATTTTGCACTCGGTTGGATTGGTGATCGTCGTAATGGTTTGTGCATCTGTCTAGTTTGATACGTCAAGAATCTCAGGATGTACAATGCAGTATTATCGTGACTGTTAATTTCGTTGAAGTGCTTAAGGGCTCTGTCCTGTTTTGACAACATTCTCTAGTAGTAGTTTTTTTGTATATATCTCTATGTTTCTTTCATACCAAGGATATTCCACGTTTCTCCCTAGACCGAGGTTCTGACACAACTAAAGCGCTTTTCTCTTGGTTTTTGCTGTCTGGCACAAAGCAGTACTGCCAAAGTGTAGCGTCTGTCGTATAATGTGTTTAAAAATGAGGAGCTTGTTTTTCATATCTATCTACTTTCATTTCACTAGGGCAAATAGGGATGCAAGGATACCAGAAACTAGTCTTCATTTTGTTCGTTTTTGTTCTGTCTAGGAAAGTCTGCTGTCTATCGTTAGTCCGAGCTACTTAGTTTTCCATTCTATGTATACTGCTTGTATTGGTCGGAGTGTTGGTCGTTGGTATATTCGTCATGTGATGAAAATGTTTTGAGTTTTGTCTGCGACTTTTGCATCTTCTATGTGTGAAAATATCTCAAAATCACTTTGATGAACAGTTGCAGTTTTAAAGTAATGCATATCTATATAAAGTGATGTTGTCTGTTTGCATGATGTATACAAGTATATTCGTATTAGAGGGATAGTATGACTTTTGTGGGTAATTGTGGAAGATCCGCCGTGTAGATGTTGTAAAGTATGGGCGACACTGGCGATCCTTGTGGGACTTCAGCTTTGGAGAGGTGGTTGTAAATTCTGCCGAGAAAGATTCTGCCTTGGAGGAAAGAGCCTAGCGTTTGTTTTGTATGGGTATGCAACGGGTATGCGAAGTGTTCCACATGCCGGACTTTGTGGGATAGCTTTGCTTTGTAAAACATAACAAGGTCGGTGGATTTCCTACTGTCGAGGCCATTTTGTACCTTTTGTACTCATTTTGTCAGCTGAAGTTCTGTGGAGTGCTGGGGCATAGATTCAAATTGTTCTGCAGGAATAATTTTGCTTTTCAAACGACTAACAATCTTTAGGGTCTTATCTTCGGTAAAAGTGTGACGATTGGTGTTTTGCATTCCTTTGGGAACCTCCGCAGGTGGAAGATAGAGTTAGTTACGTCTGTCCGTTTTTTATTTAAATTTGTCGGGAAGTTACTGCATGGTCATGTTTGTGAATGTATCGTAGCCGAATGATTTTAGGGTGTTCAGTGTCTGTATAAGGTGTTTCATTTCCCGCATGTTAACTGGTCTCATACAATCCTCCGGAGAATCTTGTGGTTGCAGTATTTGCGCACATCTGCTTGCAGCAGACATTTTTTGATACAATCAAGGAATTTTGCTTGCGTGGCGAAAAATTTAATGCTTGCGAGAATCTGAGTTCTCCAAACTATCATTATTTTCCATATCCACTTGTTTTTGGGCAGCATTTTAATAAATCTTGATTTGATGTTTATGAAACTATGTATTTAAACGTTTAATGTGTTTCATAACTAGAGCCAGTGTCAAAAACTTTAGCATCTATTCCGTGAAGTTTATGACCCAAAAGAATCAAAAAAAGGCTAAGATAGAAGAGCAGGCATTGAGTGTTAGAGATTACTTAAGGGCTGGAAACGAGTATGTGAGAGTATTTATGAAATTTTAATTAATTTTGATAGTAAATATTTTACAAAATTTATGAATATTCGGGCAGCTCGTGCTTCCGTTTTCACAGGACAACATTTCTTGGTTATTTTAAGAGTGCGTCGACTAGATTTGGCTATATGCATGCATCTCCAGTTCGTTCTGACGTCCTTGTGGCGATATGTATCTCTTTATAGACGCCACCAGGATAAATTTATGTTAAAGCTTAAGTCAGTGCGGAGGGATGGGTTAACTGCTTGTTAATGAACGTCATTGTCCTTGGGTATTTTCAAGTCCGTTGGATTGTCATTGTCGGGTGTTTCACGATTCCTTTTTCTGATAAGGATTGTTGTTTGTTAATTATTTTTCCGTGTGTTTTTCTATTAAAAGATTTCGAATTTTTCTTACATGTCTAGTCTTGGTCCTTTCTTTTATTTGTGCAATAGCGTCATTCAATTTGTCATGGAATTGGGTTCGTGTGTGTGGTTCTGCAGGTGTGTTACGTAGTTGGAGTTTTGGTTGTTGCGTGTAAACGAACGCAGATGTTCCTTGAAATGTTCGTGTTGTCTTTCTGATGTTTACTATGTCGCGGTACCAGTCATTTTATATATGTTGTCGTTTCGTATGTTGGTGTACAGTTGGGATTTGGTCGATGATTATGAAGTAGTTGTTGACATATCGTTTGTAGTGTGTGAATTGTAGTGTATTGAACTTGTCCAATATTCTCGGTACATGCATTTTCTCTGTTATTTGTCAGAATACTTTGGACATGATTGATATTTTTGGGTAAACCCATACCTAGCATCTTCAGCAATGTAGATGGTGTAGTCGTACTAGAAGTAGTTTTGTTGGAGTTTGGTAATGATGAGGTTCACTACATTTTTCTTGGAAACGTCGGATCGTATTTTTCCGATATTTTGTGTTTCACTTACGGGTCCGCATATATAAGGGTTCGTCGTCGTTGTTGTAGCGCTACAGCCCATTTCGGGCCTTGGCTTCCCGTAGGTGTCGCCTTCAGTTGTCTCGGTCCATCGACCGCGTCCTCCAATTTCGGGATCCGAGTACAGTGCTGCTATCTTCGTCTACAGAGTCGGACCAGCGCTTTCTTGGCTTTCCCACTGGCCTGCGTCCCTCAGTTTTTCCGACAAATACCTTTCTAGGTATCCGACCTTCATTCATTCGCTGCACATGGCCAGCCCATTGTAGCTTCCGCAGTTTTATCACAGTGGAGACTTCTGGCTCGTCGAAGAGTTCGTACAACTCATGGTTGTACCTAATTCGCCATTGTCCTCCTTCCTGCGTTGCTCCCACGATTCGTCTTAGGACCCTCCTTTCGAAAGCGTTTAGTATGTTTGCGGAAGCTTGAGTGAGGGTCCATGTCTCACATCCGTAGCACAACACAGGTCTTACCACAGATTTGAATACTTGCAGCTTTGTTTTCCTATGTATGAAGCTGGCCTTCAGAATACCCAAAATTGAGTAGAACGCTTTATAAGCGAGCTGAATTCTACGCTTTATTTCCGCCATTTCATTACCATCCTTCACTAGCTTGGAGCCAAGATATGTAAATTCGTCCACATTTTCCAGGTTGAATTCGTTGAGTGTTATGTTTTGCCGGTTGGGGGTATTTCTCCTGGTTTGTATCATAACTTTTGTTTTGGACTCGTTGATTTGCAGCCCCACCTGCTTCGCTTCTTGGTCTAGTTTGAGCAGAAGTTCCTTGACAGATGAAAAGGATCTTGACAGGATATTGATGTCATCCGCATAGGCTACCAGTTGGCTCGATTTGTAGAGTAGTGTTCCTTTCGTATCCACAGGTAGTTTCCGTATGACGTATTCTAGAGCTAGGTTGAATAGCGGTGGAGCCAGCCCATCGCCCTGCTTCAATCCTACCTTTGTCTCAAAGGCATTAGTCAGCTGGTTATTGATTCCGACTTGTGCTGTTGTTGATGCCATTGTCATTCTTGTCAGGCGGACTAGCTTCGCTGGGATTCCAAGCTGAAGCATTATTTGGTACAGTACTTCTCGATCAATACTGTCCTATGCTTGCTTAAAGTCCACGAAGATTTGGTGGACGTGGATGTTCAATTCCCAGCACTTTTCAAGGATCTGCCTAACTGTAAACAGTTGGTCAGTAGTTGATCGTCCGGCTCTAAAACCACCTTGATACTCCCCAATTATTTTTTCAGCATATGGTGTTAATCTACCTTCAAGTATTTTTGTGAGGATTTTGTAGGATGTACAGAGTAGTGATATACCTCTGTAATTTTCGCACTGTAGTTTGTCTCCTTTTTTGTGGATAGGGATGATGATGGATTGGCACCACTCTTGCGGCATCTGCTCTTGATCCCATATGTGTTGGATCAGCTTGTGGATGACTTTCTGTGCCGCAACACCGCCGTTCTTTATCAGTTCTGCTGGGATTTCATCAATGCCCGGCGCTTTACTGTTTTTCTGGCTTTTGATGGCATACTTGACTTCTTCCAGAGTTGGAGGGGCCAAAGGGCATTCATCATCATCAAACCAGTCATTTCTTCTGTGCCGGGCTATATGCCCAATCGACCGTTCTGCTGTGCTTTTAATTGCTCCTTTCACCTCCATCCATAGCTCGTTACTTGTCTTTTCAGACATATCTTGGAGTATAGGCGCTAGTTTGTTTTCGAGGGAGTCATGAAAATCTTTAGCAATTGACTCCGTTTGGAGCTTTTCGATGTCAAACTTTTGTAGTGGGCTGGTTTTCGTATTAAATGCCTTTGACAGGCGACATCGAAACGTTGATTTGACCAGGTAGTGGTCCGAGTCGCAGTTTGCTCCACGGAATGTTCGGACGTCCAGTATGCTAGATGCCCACCTCTGTTGAACGAGCACATGGTCGATTTGGTTGAAGGTGTTGCCATCTGGAGATGCCCAAGTTATTTTATGAATGCATCGGTATGGTAAGTACGTTGAACTAATAATCATATTTCTGCTACAAGCAAAGTCAATCAGGCGCTGGCCGTTACTGCTATCGTGAAGGCTGTGGCCTCCTGTAGTTCCCCGATGAATATGTTCATTGCCTATTTTTGCATTGAGATCACCTAGAATTATTTTGATGTCATTTGTCAAAGAGGCGTTCTAGGTGATTGTAGAAGGCGTCCTTCACTTCCTCATCCTTATCTTCTGTCGGGGCGTGGACATTAATCAGCCATATCTTGAAGAATTTAGTTTTGATGCGGATCGCACACATTCTCTCGTTTATTGCTTTGAAGTCGATAACGTGTGACTTGAGTTCCCTATACACAATAAATGCTACTCCGAATTCTCGGCTTCCTCCAGGCTTCCCACTTTTAAATAGTGTGTGCGATCTCATGTCCTGTATCTCAGTACCAGTCCATTTCGTTTCCTGGATTGTCAGCACATTTAGTTTGTATTCACTGGCCTGTTGTAATAATGCTTTAACAGCGCCAGGTTTGTTGAGTGATCTGACATTCCAGGATCCAATTGCATAGTCCTTATTTCGTTTGCGGGGTCGTTTCCGTTGTTCCAATCCAATCCGAGGTTGTATATGTATTGTATATGTATAAGGGTTGGTGATGTCCAATGAAAGGAGTCGATGGTTGTACCTCAGCGGTATAGATTCAGTTGAGGCAGCTACTGTCTATTTTTGATTTTGTACGTGTTTTAAAGGCTAGTACCGATGCAAGCTGTTTTGCTAGTTTTTAGGCGGGAGTTAAGCGATAGTTAAGGATGGGTCTGATTGGGGTGTTATTATGATATGGGATGTTACATTGGGCAATGCTTGAGTAGTGGTGTTGACGGGTTGCGTTTGAAATAGGAATTCGCATTTTTCAGTACCCCTACATCCCAATGATGTCATATGACATTGTTCCTAAAACTCAAGTCATGCTAAACATTGCGTTTTTATATATATATTTAAACGTTTTAAATATATTTCTGTGATCCTCAACATCCTTGAAAACTAATAAAATAACAATTATTTTAGAAAATTTTGATATTTTGGGAAAGAAAGCTTTAAATAGCCCTGGATACACCAGCAAGCATACACTATCGAGAGTTGCAAGAATTTGAGTATCAATTAAGTTTCCCAAAGCAACTTCTTTCAAGATTTCGCTTGTGCATCTTCTGGATAGGTTAGGTGAGTCTTCAAGCTATGTGATCACATGGAAAAACAGATGCATGGCATTTCGGAATAATAACACATTTGTAAACGATTTTACTTTTTTTGTAGCAAGTTTGTACTTGTTTTACACTTGGCAGCAAGTTTACATTTGGAGCAAGAATAACAATAATAAGGAAGATTTTAGGCAGCCATTGAAATGATTAGTTGAAATCTATATCAAATCTATAAAGCGTTACCAAACCCAATGACTTCTGTATGATTGAATTCTCCCTAAATATAAATTTAAAAATTGTAATCGAAGAACTTAGAACTTAAAGTTAAATTGTTCGTTCATGCACATTTTTCTATTTTTATCATATCTTTCTGATCATATTCCTCTTGTAAGGAGAGTTGGGAATTTGTTACAAATGTTGGCTACAAGTGAGAAAATGGATAATTTCCATACGTATTACATACAGTGGAAAATTCCCTGAAATATTATGTCCGTTTAGTTAAATTAGTTAAACAATTTAGTTCCAAAAAAAAAGAGTTTTCATTGTTTCAAGACCGAGGTTTTCCATGTTGGAGACCAGCATAGACGACTTTGTAATTTGTTCAGAATCGGGTTTGAATTTGGTAAACTTAAGGGACCTACCACAACAAAGTTTTTTGGGAAATTCGCACTGAAAAAGGATAAATCCGAAGATAGTTGTCACTTATGGTTTATGATCTTGGAAACCTTTGTATCTTTATAGCTTCAATCGAAATGCTGTCTTTCTCATTTCACAACGCGAAGAAAGTATAAATTTTAAGAATTCATAAATACATTATACATTAAATTTTTTTGTTGTTCGTTCACTCATTCAATAGTTTTTCTAGAAACTTTGTAGAAAATTTGTAGGATGAATAAATTTTAAGGAATATGTAAAGTTAACAGTCGGCTTATTCTCAGTACAGTCAATGACACGACGACAAAACTATATTCAGACGGTCGCACTTTTAGAAACTATTTTCCTTTTCTGAAAAGTAATTGTTAACAAAAATAAAAGTTTTTTTAAGTTCTACCTAAATTAACTCCTCTCTCATGTTTGATTTGTTTTCTCATATTCGTTATTTTTCACTTTTTAACCTTTGATCCTCAAATAAAAACCACAATACGTATACGTTCAACGTGATCCGCGACACGACAATGTCCTTGCCTCATCTACTAGACGCGAACCAAAGAATCACAATACTGAACTATATCTAGAAAAAATTCATTTCAAGCTGGTTCATATCATGTGTTGCGAGCAATTATTGTTACGAAAAAAGATTCCATTTCACATTGATGTTGTCAATTAAAAAGTATAGTTCGCACTGTTGTTGATTAGATGCAAGACTTGTCTCTCAATTGAACAAATGAAAATCAAGAGAATCAATCTGATATTCGTAAATGAAAATAAACTTTTAGATGCAGTCGCTGTTCTTTTCGAGATAATACGAACAATTTATTAGAAAAAGAAAGAAAAACAATTGAAAACAATTGGAGCTTTCTCATTTTGGTGAGCATGAGCGAAAGACAATGTATTGATTTTAATTTAAGGATTGAATAAAAGTTCGATTGCAATAATTGAATGGTGAAAAATTTAAACATGTTCACCATGTTTATGTAAACATGAACAGGGCACGAGCAGGAAAATACACAAACTTTTTAACACTATATTTCGTGGCATTTCTTAAACATGCAGAACAAAAATAGCTTTCATTTTACTGAACATTTGCCCATGAAATTTTTTATAGCAAAACTCTTACTTTATAGACTACACTATACGTCATTAGTCCTGCCACATTAAAATACGCCATTTTTTTTAAGGGCAAACGAGAAACCAATCGTTGGCGACAGTATAAGGTCCTCACTCTGTGTATGAAAACAATTCTTAATGGAAGTGAGACAGCAAGTACACAAAAAAAGATACTGAACAAAAAGATACGATCCTTCCTTTGAGTTTTGTGAGTTTTTTTAAGTTACAAAATCGTTTTTCGACTGTTATCGCTCAGTCTTCTTCAGTGAGTTGTGCAAGAGCATTTTGTGAAATTAGAAATATAACTATTAAACATTAATAATATTAAATTAAAAAAAGTAGATATTTCATGAAAAATGTAAGCTAAAGACATTCAAGGTTGATATAACTAACTAAAATATAAAATGAGTGTCTCTTTGTTTATTTGTTAAGCCACTGTTAAGTCTTTATCGGAACATTACTGAATCAGAAATCACTGACTTCATTGGTCTTTTGTTATAACATTGGTCCTATAAGACCCATAAGATCGCATAAGTTTCTCCCCTTTTTTGATGCCAAATGCGTACACAATTTCTGTTACATAAAATCCGTTATGTTTCAAAGCCTTTTTTCATCTATCAGGAAGCCTCATTATGTTCTTTTTCCAAAATTGTTGACGCTTATTTGCAAAACATTCATCTTGGTGGATATTTATTTCTGTTATGGATTTGGAAAATTTACCACGAATCGATTTTTCAAGGAGCGGAACAAGTAATCTGGATGGTAGTCATTAAAGTTTCACGCTCTATATCATACATGTGTTCGCTTTTTTTCCTACCTAGGGTCTTGTTTCTCTTTCTAATAGTTACTAGTCACGGCTATTACTACTAAATTTGGTTGATTTAACAATTTGGGTGCTTCAAATAGATTAAATAACTGATATGTACAGAAGTCTTTAATATAGAGCAATTCAAAGAAACTGACTAACAGCAAGTGGTAAAGGCTTTTCAGATGAAATCCATCAAGGTGGGTCTCAAAAGTTCCCGGACTGGACAAAAATAAAGAAAAATACGAATGATTTCGTCAAAACGGATTTATTTTATTCAAAATAGTTATCTTCGGTCTCTCCACACCGCTTTGCACGGTCTATAAGCGGGTCAAAAAATTTATTTATCATTCTATGATATCACGTTTAGAATGGCGGTCGTCGAGTTTTGGATGTATTCAATGTTCGCAAAACGCTTTTCTTTCATGGTCAAATGTAATTTCCCGAACAGAAAAAAGTCACATGGTGCCAAATCAGTCGGAAACAGCGAGTGATTGATGGAAAGAATGCCATTTTTTATTAGGAAATCGGTCACAAGCGTTGAACGATGAGCCGGCGCATTATCATGTAACAAATGCCAACTTCCACATTCACAATATTCTGGCCGAAAACGATGTATTCGCGAAAGCAAACGCTTCATAATACCAAGATAAAACACAATATTAACATTCCACAATAAAAATTAAGTTGTGGAATGAACTCTTTGTGGACAATCTCCTTTGAATCGTAAAAACAAATCAACATTTATTTGACTTTTGACTTCTCCAAACGCAATATTTTAAGTTTGGGGTCATCCGGATGCTGCCATTCGGTACTTTATAGCTTGGTTTCGGGATCATATTGATAACACCACGTATCGTAACCCGTTACAATGGATTTTCGGTAGTTTGGGTCCTTTTTGTCTTGCTTAATCAAGCCTTGACACAAATTTCATGAAATTTTTACCAAATTTCATGAAATTTTGACACATGTTAAATGAAACGCCAAAAAGATCTTAAAGATGCCACCAACCAGTCCGAGAACTTTTGAATATATCTTGTATATAGTCTCCATTATAGAAACAAAAATTACAGAGTCCTGGGCATTGAGAGTATTTAAGAATAGTAAATCTATTTGACAATTTTAATGACATCTTGATGGTCTTACAGACGAGAATAAACGTTGAATCTTAGTAATAGTTAAACAAGGTACCGCATGTTATGCAATGAAGTAACATTAGTAAATTTATCACAAGATTATTTCAAAAGAAAAAGATGAAAAAGGAAAAAATTTTCGGTGTCGAAAGTGGGACTCTTATTGCGTTGACACTTATTCAGGATTGCACAGTTTGATCCTTTATCCTCGGTTAGATGTAAAGCGAGTGCTGCTCACACTTTATTAAATTTCTTTGTCTAAAGTATATAAAAATTTAATTAACCTTAAGAGTTTTTGACGAAAGGATCCGAGCTGAAGAGAGAAAGTAATAATATCAACAATCCGATGTGGTGATATGTTTCGATCTCTTAATGGTAACATTGTTAAATTGATCACGAGGTAACGCTGTAACACTTCATACAACAGGGTGACGTTAGGTTTAATCCGAATTTTATCTACGTTTAAGTCAAAACATCGTATCGGACACACAGGTGTCCACAGAAATTCAATATTCGTTAATTGGACGGTGTCATGTGTCAAAGTTTAGGTCAATTTTTGACATCTGTTTCCGAATTCATAAATAACCTAAAAAACTACACAAATTGCTTATTCATTGCTTCTTTATATTTCTTATTTGGGAAGAAAGTCTTTTATTATGACTATTTGTTGTTGACAATCCCAAATATTTGGTAACGCATGAGGTGTTATCAAATTATCTTTACAATATCTGTAACCTTGCGCGATAGCATTCACAGAGTGCGGAACGTTGAACTTTATTAGTTTCATTGACAAGATGACTTTACAAAGATTAGGAAATGGAGAAATTAAGCAGTATATTTTTGATAATAAGGGTGAAGCGGATGGTTTTGATTATGATGCAAATTGCTGATCTGGAGTCACTATTGGAAGATTAAGAAGTGGTTATGCACGGAATTATTGAAGATTTGTATATTCACTCAGATTCATTAATTCAGATATGCAAAGAATTATTGACGTTAAGATATTAAATGAAATCTGTCAAAATGAGCCTTTCGAAAACTATCTTTGTGTAAACGAGCAAATTTTATCTATAAACCTAGAATTTTGTCTACAAAATCCTAAATGATATAATTCCAAAAAAAAACCCCGTTAAGTGGAGGTGTAAAAAAATATTTATCCTGATTGGCGAAAGTGATGTCTCTGAAGATTTTTGAACCAGAAATAAGGACACAAAGATAATTGAGCCTTGGGAACCAAACTTGAGAGCAGCGTCAAATGATATTGTTAGGCTTTCGCGTGGCATACCGCAAAATCAAAATCATACGCTACATTTTGACATCTACCAGGATATCTCCCAAAAGAAGGTTTTATAAGTCTTGCAAATATACAATACTCTTGCATCGAGTTCATTTGGTGAACTTCCCAGGACAAATGTCTCAAGATATGATAAAGTCTCGCGAGATGCGAATACCGACCGATGAAACATTACAGGGGCGTATAACCGTCATATGCGTGGTTTTGTTTTTAAAAATAGTATCATAGGCAGGTATAAAATAAAACTGCGCAAAAAGAGATGGAAAATCCGTATGTTTTATGGTCATGTTAAATCCGTATGAATTGTGGTCAATTAATGTCCTCAGCAACATGGCGGATCTTTACAGGTGATTAAACTGTATTCACGCCGTATCAATGATACTGATAAGCCGTGAGGATCTTCGCGGATTTGTCCAAAGCATTTGGTACTGTCATTTACCATTTGCTTTGTATGAAATTAGAGGCTCTTCCTTTTTCTTTTTTTTAAGCGTCTACAGCATAACTTCGACTCTTTTTTGTCGTTCATATGGTGTCTTCTCAGGTTCCATTCTGGGACCACTTCTCTGCTTTCGTTTTGAAAATCCTCCATTTTATAAATCTTCCGTATGCCGATGATTTAAAAGTTTACCGTTCTAAAGGGTCACTTAAGAATTATTCACTGTTTCAAGATGACTTGTCCAACATTCTGAACTTGAAAGTGATGAGTTTCTTACTTTTTAGGGTGTTAATATTTGTAAGTGTAAGTTGGTAAATTTTAAATGATTTTCTCACTGTAAATTTCACCAATGTTCTTTAAGTAAATTTTGACTGAACAGACTCTCTCTGTTGTTATCACTAATAAAGACCTAGGAGTTGATTTGTGATGAAAGCTTGAAATTTGACGCTCATGCGTCCCATGTGATCCGAGAGAGTTCCTGGCACTTGCTGCAGGAAGCAATTGCCCAAGAGTGGCTGTAGTACTACGAAGAAGGCGAAATTAATTTTAAATTAATTTAAAATCTTGTCGGCGTAGACGAATGACAGATATGACAGATGAACAGAATGATATGATAGATCCCAACAAGAAATAGTTCAGCGGTGTTAAATCATTAGATCTTGAAGATCAGTTCACAGATCCAAAAAGAGAAATTATGCGCTCATCAAATGCTTCTTTCAATAAGTCCATGGTTGCTCGAGGTGTATTTTATGTCGCGCCATCCTGTCGAAACCAGAAGTCTCAATGTTCTTCCCAGCAGCGTTTGTGAAGACATATGGACCAATGATTCCACTGGCCTATTAGATACACCAAACAGTGGCTTTCTACGGGTGTAGTGATGTTTGGGCAACAGTTGTTGGTAGCTCATGATCCCAAATATAGCTGTTTTGTTTGTTAATGTAGCCATTCAAACGAAATGAGCCTAATCGCCAAACAAAGTTTACTTATTAAATTTGGCATCTGCAGCAATTTGTTCTTGAGCCTATAAACCAAAACTACGCAGTGTCCGGAGGTGGTACGGCTTCAATTCCTGCATGAGTTCGATCTTATAAGCCCGCACACCAAGATCCTTCCGTAAAATCGTCAATAATATGGATTTGCAAAGGTTTATTGTTGAGCACGGTGCTGAATCCCTTTGGTTTTCATCGATACTACGCTCTACAGCTGCTATGGTTTTTTTCGTTACGCACTGTCTGGGTCTGGGTGAATGCGTTTTACCAATAAGAGTAAATGTGATCCGGAAATGACCCCTGATTAATTGAATGGATTGCTCTGAAGGACATTTATGTCGAAGATAAAATTGACGGAGTGCGCGATGATTTTCTCCAACAGAACGGTTTTTTCGAAATAATTCTATCGAAATAATTCTATTGAAATAAGATATTGCTCAAGCGTCAACCTATTCATAAGCAAATGGCAAACCAAACTAACCATAAAACACATGACATCTGTCACACCATTCGAACCTTGAAAAGCGCTGGCCATCTTGAATTTCTTAAATTGCCATACCTCTGAAAAAAACAACCTATATATTGGGCGTGTGCAAAAGTTTTTCATGTTTTCCAAATGGATTGTATTTTAATTATTAATCTGAAACCCTTTATATCATTTCGGCAGCAGCTTGCACTTTGCAAATTTCATTGTCACGATTAAAAAAAGAAATAATCGTTGCATTTGCATTTAAATTTTCTAGCAAAAGTGGTTGGATAAATAAGACAAAGGGCATATTTTCGCATATATTTATGATCATTATTTTAAAGTGCATATCTTTACCATACGATTTCGATGTTGAAAACCAAGCAGTGGAGGCTTATCGGAATATAAGAAGAATCTACGGAGAAAACATGCTAACACAACGTGAATGTTAATTTTGGTTGCAGCGCTTCCGTAATGGAGAATTACAGTTTGAAAATCAGTCGCTTTTTAGACAGTGTCAGGAGATGATAGGATGGTGATTTATTGTAAGTAATACAAAGAGGAGATAAAATAAAAATGAAATGAAAAATGACTTGTGCAAGTTTATCTGAGAGGCTCCAGGGTCTGGTTCTATGGAAAGAAAAATTCATATGCTGGGGTATGTTGTAAATTTGGATACTTGGCTACCTCACGAGCTTTCGCAAAGAAACAAGGCAGACAGAATTGTCTGTTTTGTTTTCCATCTTGCTCATCAAACTAATGCCTGGTTTTTCTAACGAACGGTTACTAAAGATGAAAAGTGGGTCATGGACAATCACTTGGAAAGGGGCCGGACAGTTTACGAATGATGTAAGTCACCAAAATCCAGTGCAAAACTAGGCTTGAATGCACGGAAGGTCTTATAGACTTTTCGATGGGAATCTCGAGGAGTTATGTATTGAGGTCTTTTGGAGTGAAAGCGAACGTTAACTTCGGACTTGCACTCTCATCGATAAGAGCAATTTGAATAAGCAATGCATGATAAGTATCTTGCATGAGTCGATCATCACGGAAGCGTCTTTCTCCATAATAATGCGTGACAGCATATAGCTGCAGTTATCCTGTGCACATTAATAGAGATTGACTGGGAATTTTCATCCGGCCAACCATATTCTCCCGATTTTGCTCAAACAGATTATCACTTGTTACGGTCCCTGGACAACTACCTGTGGAAAAGCTTACGCAACACTGAAGAGGATCAATGTACAGGACTAGCAAACTTTTTTGAGTGTAAAGAGGAAGATTTATACTTTCGAAAAATTGGAGAAAAACCGTAGATAATAATACTGATTTTATTTTAGATTATGTTTAAATAAATCAGTGAATAATAACAATAAAATATCTTATTTGGAAACGACCAAACGTATGCACACACCCAATACATAGCCGTTATACATGCGATTGTAAATAATATTCCAAAATTTTAACTGAAATGGAAATGGGCTTAGGATAACTTTATGGGCAATTTCTTATGGGCAATTTCAATATGAGCAAATAATTGGGTAATTTATGCAATTTCTGTACAGCTGGTGAGTAACAAGAGCATACTAAGCAATCGTTTTCTAGAAAAAGTATTGAACCCCGAATTGAAAACACCAATTACCAGAAAAATACATTAATTCTGTAGTTGTGGAACATATTTTAGATATAGAATTAGTTTTTTATTGTTTGATTATACTATAAAACGCCTAAAATGCCTACAAGCCTGCTTTAAATCATGGAGGAAAATTTTGAAACATTGTGAAATAAATTGTGATGCAACGTATATCTTTTTTTTAAATTTTTTTAAATTTCAATTTCGTTCCATGGAAGCAAAAATTGAAATTCTGATAATTCGGATAATGAATATTCGGGTATTGTTTCAGGCGTTTAACAATTTAAACAATTTATAAATAAATTTTTTAACTTCACATTTATAGCGTTTCACCACTTCACCATTATGCACATGCATTGCAATGTGCTCGAGCTTAATAAAAGGAATAATTTGAAAGAGTTTTATATGCTCTCTAAAGACAAATACAGTCCTTTGGAGGGAAATACCTTTGTAAGGAATATTACGGTCGTCTTCGAAAGCAAGATTATCCATTGCAGATGTGTTGTATCACTAATCCACACTTGACACGAACTGAAACTGCCGTGATAATTTTCACTAAGTCCTGCGTTGAATGATATGATAAATTTTTACGTTATTACAGACATTATAAACAAAATTCACACTTTTCGGAGATTGTTCAAATCAGAGATGAGATGATAAGACTATATGATCCATATCAATTCCATATATAGATTAGATTAAAATAGTCATGAACTTTGATGGAATCACTGATTGTCGGATAATCGCCATTGATTAAATTGTTCTTTATCATCTGCTTGATCTGTATCCACGTTCGAAAAAGTCAGCTCCATTATTTCTATCTGAGTGCAATTTAAGATTTTTCTCAGGGTGGTTGAATGCCAAGTATTATAGTATTGCTAATTGGCTATAAAAGTTTCAACCAAAGTATGAACTTGCGATGAGCATAAAGTTTCTGTAAAAAGGATTTTACGACATGATTTCCGACTACAGATCTGAATTATATAATTTGTCAGTGAAAATAGTCAGTTCCAAGTGTTAATTTGAACAATTATAGTGCGCTATCAGATATTTACACATTAGTTTGCCGGTTTATTATGTTGACTTAAAAATGGAATTGAAGTATGCCTGAATTGAAGTAATGCCTGAGTTCATAGTAATTAGATAAGTTTGTCTTAATATGCATTCCAGTTCCAAACTTTTTTTTTTGATTTATTTTCCGCTTAAAAATGCACTTATATTTGTTAAGTACTAAAAATACGATCTCATCATATAGAGCGGTAGGACATTAGAATAATTTCGAAATTATACAAATGATAGTATATCACCGGGATTAGCTTTGTAATTCAAAATGTTGTTAGTATTTACAAATTATATGTGCTGCTGTGATTATTTAGTACCTATCCTAGATTACACGTACTTCGTGTTCGGTACCACAAAAAAAAACAACAACAACAAACAAATTAATTAATTTTAATTCGGAAAATTTGGTTAACAGAACTGTTGTTGTGTTACTAGTTTCCGATTTAATTCAAAACGTGCAACCAGTTGTGCAGTGAAGCTCAAAACTTTGTTTTTCCCCGTGAAACATATTGGAAAATTACGACGAAATAACGAAATTTCGACGCTTTTACAACAATAACATTTTTAAACTTCAAAGAGAAACAAAAACTGAATAAACAGAATTACAGAATAAATTAAAGCTATTTTAACGTAGTACACTCCTTCATATGAACATAATGTTTAACAGAAAATTTCAAAAAAGATAAAATTCCAAACTGTCTTTTCTTGCACTGAATAAACCATTTTATGAAAACTAATAAATACCTTTTAAATTAAATTTTTTATCACTGTTAAAAGCAGAATAATCCATGTTAACACTGATAACTGAGGGCAGGCAAATGAATAACTGCAGAGTGCAACTTTCAATATTGAACTAGTTATAAAGAATGCATTTATCAGTTGTTAAAAAAAGACAAAAAAAAAACATAAGTAAAACAGATGGACAATGAATAAAGTTTCGGTAATATTTTTGAGAAAAATGTTTTCCCACGCCGATTCCGCTTGATTTAATTAATTATGATATTCCATCACTTACATTAATTCCTTTGCGAACTTAATTTAATTTTGATTCTTCAAATAGGTCATCGAGTACCTTAATTATAAAAATATCTCAACAGGGAATGTGATTATTTATGAAATATACATAAATGCTACGAATAAAATAAAACTAACGCCTCTAAAAATCTATCCGAAGGCATTGTTATTCTATTTTTAAGATTCAATAACTAATTAACACATTTTTAAAAGTATGAATATGTTTTTAACGACAAATTTCCTAAAAGCACAAAAATGAGGCGAAAAGAAAAATTGCCCAACTATTCCAAAGTTTAATTTTGAATAAAATAGAAAATAAAGGATTAGTTTTATTAGTTTGTGATAATTACCTGTTGCAGCTGATAACGTTCTTCTGTTTTAGCTTCTATCAAAAAAGTTCCGGGAATTTGTTATTTAAATCGCCCGCGCTGAATGGATTTTGAAGTTGCTTAGGTTAGCACGCCTGTCATTCATTATTATGCCAAGTTTGAGCGCGATCTGTTAACCAGTTTGTGTACAGCAGCTGGTTAAGTCAGTCAACTTCGTGAGTGTGTGCCAATTTTTAACTTGAACGATATTATTGAGCAGAGTTTGCAGTAAATTTTGTGATGCAACCAGAAATTATTGGGCTGACGCATTGAAAATGTTGAAACAGGCTTATGTTGATTCAATTTTATTCAAAACCCGTGCACACAAGTGGTACAAAGCATTCAAAGAGCGGCAAGAAATCGTCGAAGGCATGCCTTGTTCTGGACGATCTAACCGAAATGAACGTTCGGAAATTGAGTTCGAAAATCATCATGCTAGCTTAAGAGAAATAGCCACCGTCCTTAACATCTCTCACGAGTCTGTTCGTACCATTTGCGAGTTCAGACCCAACATTCATGTAGAGGATCTTAACTAGTGATGAGACATGGATGTATTAATTTGGCACACTTATCAGTGGACCTGATTTAGCTCCGTGCGAATTTTTTCTGTACCCGAAGCTAAAATTGCCCCTCCTTGGAACACGTTTCGAGTTCATTGAAGTCATCAAAAGAATTCGGCGAGAGAGTTGAAGGCCATCCCAAAAAGTGTCTATTAGAAACGTTTTAAGGAATGGAAAAATCTATGGCACATGTGTATAGCCTCTAATGGTTTAAATGTAATGGATTAAATGTAAAATATGTGTTTCATTTACAAATTCCTGATATTTTTTGGACAGAAGGTAATATTTAGTCGCGTGGCCTTTATTGGCAATGACGGCTGCACAATATTTTGACATTGAATCAACCAAGCTCTGGCCTCAACTTTTCGGAATTTCTTTGCAGGACTCCTTTATCACACTCCGAAACGATTTTTTGCTGAAAAAAGCAACTGGTTTTTTTGAATCAGCTCACGAATGCTCATCTAAATAGAAAAGAGACATTCAATGAATGGTCTTTGTACTACTTCTTTGCTTTTTTTCTGGTGTGTTTGTGTTCATTGTATTGTTGAGATACTTACCACAAAAATATCTCGTACTCAAATTTTTTCAATTATTTCAATATTAACTTGTTGGTCCATATTGTTTTTATCTAATGTATTGGGCCTATGATATAATGTGAAAAGCAAGCCGTCAACGTTACACTTGATCCTCAATATTGAATGGTTTTCAACCGATTTTCAAGTTGAAGTTCCAACAAATATACTAACTATATCGCTAATTATGAGCTGATTTATTTTCGACACTGGTTTTATCTATTTATATACATATTTTATTTTTGATTATGTATAATATTAATTTATATATATAAATAACCATATTTCTAAGTTATGGCGCAGCTTCCCTAACATATTGACTTCTGACTGCTTTCCAAGTCTGCCTGTTTTCATCTATTCTCATCCAAGATGTGTCGGCTTTTTCTTTTGCGTTATAGTCCCATTGAATCTTTGGGCGTTTAGTTTTTATTTTCTTTATTTTTCTTTCTTTGCTTAGCTTAAAATTTACAAAAGGTTCACTTTCCGAAATTGACGCTGGGTCGCGGTCTTGCACGTCTTTTCAACTATAAGGCTAGCGGCGGAGTGAGTGCGCGTCACAATGTGACAGCGACACGACCAGCGCTTTTTGGTGGGTGCCGGTGCCGGCCGGAATCTGGCCGACGGCGTGCTGTTTTCCGCGGCGGCAGATTTTGCTTGCACCGTGGGCTCGGTGCCGACGATGGTGGCTTGCGGTGGTCCACAGTGTAATCCGAAGCCGGAGTCTGTCCGACGGCGTAGAGTTTGCGCGGCAGAAGATTCTGCTTGCGCCGTGAGCTCGGTGCCGATGGTGGTGGCTTGCGGGGCTCCACAGGCGTCCTCTCGATGGTTCCATTCCTCTTGGGTATCACTGCGTTATTCTTGAGGTCCATCTGCCGTCCGTCATTTTCGCCGGCCTTTCGTCATTTTAAGGGTTTTGCTCTATATCTCACGTTCGTTACTTGGGTCCTTTCTCGTATCCACGATAGTCTCTTGTGAACCCTTCGTGTAATGCATAGTATGCATCATACCATGGCTCTTTAAGCATCCTGGAATTTTCTTGTTATTCCTGTTGTTAGCGCCCATGTTTCACTACCGTATAGCATGACTGGTAGGATACATTGGTCAAAGGTTTTGTCTTTTGAATATGTCTTCATTTTAGACTAGATAGTCTAGATAGTCTACATCTAGATATAGTCTATCAATGATACTGATATGTATACACTTCTGAAACCAGCCTGCTTCCGTGGCTGTTCAGCATCTAGGGCTGTTTGTATTCGATTGCTATTGACCTTCGTGAATACTTTGTAGAAAACTGATAAAAGACTTATTGGTCTGTAGATATTATTATATTAGCCCTATTCCATTGATCTGGTATGCACCTGGAAGGAGTATGAAAGAGTAGACCAAAAGATGCTAACTGATTGACAAATATTATACTGCTAAACAAGGTGGATCATAAAACCTTTACAGAAAGAGACAGGGTACATTTAACGGACAAGAAACTTAAATTAATAACGGACTTTCACAAGTTGACAAGCTAAGTCCCATACTTCTTGACTTACACAACAGTAAACTGCATAGCGTCTCAGAAAAAAACACCACAGGATTTTAATACGCTGATGATTTCCTTATAATAAAAGCAGGAACGAATGTAGCAGACAGCATGATAGCCAAAACCTAAAACTAGAAATCAACCCAAACAAGATAAAAGCCACAATATTTTCAAAAGCCTAAGAACCAGCTTTGGAACTTAATATTGACAACATCTACATAAGCTGGCAAAATAGTATCAAATGCTTGGGAAAAGACACGCGCAGGAATGCGCTTAGTAAAGAAAAAGAACATCAACAGATGCACAACAACATAGATACATAAAGAAACACTATGACCAATCCCACCAATAACTTTAGACAAATTATAGCCCTTAACATCTTCAAGACATTCGTTAGGCATTAACTGGAATATGGTTCTTCAACAGCAGTACAACCCCAAATCGTTTCCTCGAAAAAAATTCAAATAGATAATATAAAACCCAAGACCCCGAAAAGCTGTATAGGACTTCCCACCAGAACACTAAACAGTTACACTTTTGAAATTGCTACAAGATTACACAATAAAGAAGGGGACGAGTACCTTACGGCTAGATAAATTAGAAGGAAACTTTATCTGTGACAACTCAGGAAGAATAAAATAGACAAAACACATTCGAATACAAAACCTACCGGCTATACAAATCAAAATACAAAAACCACGTCTGCAAGATCACTCCCACCAACAAGAGCCAAAGTCCAGCAAATTTCAAAACAATAACCGAAAAAGACAGCGTACTGTTCAAAAACTTTCAGAAAATCTAAAAGGAGACACTGAACACAATCTTTCAGAATCAAATAATAGAAGAAATAAAACACAAAAAGGGAATTTTTTAATTTTTGACATCACAGATGCGACAAAAAACAACGTAGGAATGGCAAACGCCTTCCCTTACCACAACCAATAATTTCTACAGCCTTAAAAATCAGAAGCACCACAACAACGCTGAACCAATGGCAATCCCAACTGCGCAACGAGACAGTACTCCCAGGAACAAGAACGAGTTATATACGAGGGTGGTTCAATTATAATTCAAAATTTTGTAATAAGAAAATTTTGTTATTCAATTACAGGGCTAAAATTTTTTAATAGTTTTTCTAGGTAGTCTCACTTTTCGTATGCTTTGTTTTTGAAAATCTCGCGGATCTCGCTCGCAAAAAACGAGGCTCCTTACACCCCATTCTTAACTCTGGTTGCCTAAACATAAAAAACAAAGAACTAATTTACTAACAAATAATTCGACCGACACTACTCTATGGTAGCATCGTTTTCTGTCACAAAAAGAACTCCAATCCTAGCAGAATAGAGTCATACGGTGGATTTGTAGAAACCATTGAGAAATACATACGAAGCAGTGCACTCAATCTATTTGAAAAAATATATAAGGTTCGTAACCGCACCATGGAAATCCTCAAAGTCTCCGCCAACACAAGTCAAAATTTATACTCAAGTCTCCGATCGATCACACAATAAGGAAACGACTAGAAATTCTGTTTAAGTGTTAGAGAGTGTTCTGTACTCACAGACGTGAATAGAGCAAGAGTGCTCAATCGCACTAGCTCCACGTAACGTGTACATTTGGTCAGGGCTTCACTCTGACGAAAAGAGGACAAAAATACACAAAGCGTGAGAGCGCAATTGACAATTCGAACAGTTCACAATCTCTTAGTTTAACTAAAACTCCAAACGAAAATGAATGTTGAAATGAAATTCGAATGCAAGACGCCTGCCGATATTGTGGCGAAAAAGGAATGGAATGCTTCCTTCTAGATTGTCCAAGTTTGGCTGACAAATAGCTAACTTCTAAGGAATACTCAGGAAACAAAACTAGAAGACTTTACGTTAACAGAGCGGGCTGTGAAGAGTAGCTAACGTACGATAATATCATGTGAAGTAGATCATGTTCAAAGTGAAAAGAATCTTCTAAGATGGTTGCAAGGTCAGTATTGCCTCCGAAAAACGTGATGTTTTGTGTTTGCTGGAGGTGAGTTGTTGTCCTGTAGTATGAGTTGTTGCTGTCCAGCTAAACCATCCATTACGCAAACGTCACTTGCTAGCTAAATTATAGTATGCTTTTCAAAGAAAGTGGCAAGAATTGATTAATCAAAGAGGCGTTTTTTCCAGCATCAAAATGTCATAACAGATACTTTTTTGACAACTCGTCAAAATTCAAGAGTCCTCAGTTGGTATGGCTGGTATCGCATTTTTACGGTCTCGCGTCTTCAGGCCATCCTTTTTTTGGTACACCTTTATGGTATGATGAGAGATTTTCTTTATAGTATGATGAGAGACTTTAGGAGAGACTTTTACTGACACTTTTCTTGATTTTTCTTAGAAAATGGTCAAGTATTCCTTCACCATTCTTAGAAATTATTAAACAAACTTCCATACATTTTTGTATTTTTGTAAAATTATGATTTTCTCCGCAACCAAATTTTTAAGATTATCGAAAACAATATTATCGATTAAGATTATCGAAAATTCAATAATATGAATATGAATGATATGACACAAATAATAGATTATTTCATATGACTATTATATATGATATAAATTAATGAATCATATGTAATTATGGTTAAAAAAATGTATGCGATTTCATCTTAAATAATAAGATCTTCATCTTATAATTGAGGGTCAACATTGAGGGTCTAAAATTTTCATAGTGGTAGATACACAACAGAGCTATTCCAGACGCTAGGACAACGCTACTCTTATGTACCGGATTCCACCATGATAGTTCTCAAAGGACAGTGATCCAATAAGCTCCATCCATACATGAGGTACTTACCTCGTGGTATCTTCCTCCAGGCTTTAGATTTGCTGAAAAAGTCACAAGTTCGCACCCTATATAAAACATAAACATCTTGCAAGTTCACCTGCGATGCTTTCATCGAAGATTCTATTTCTATTGATTTTACTAGAGTCTAAGGACCGCGGGAGCACCAACGCCCATCGGAAACCCCGCATTAGGGAGCGAAAAACTTACTCAATCAGATTTGTCCCTCTTGCGAGACTCCGCCAGGGATGGAAATGTTATTAGCAAATATGCTTGGTTTCGGAACGATTTTCGCTCATTCCTCGTTGCCCGAACGAAACAACATACTGGAGATGACATCGCGCTGAAACGCGTGTGTGGACGAAATAAAAAAAGCAAAGAACAACGAAAAACTACTCCGAAGACAAACAAATGATATACAAGGTCTGTCTTAAAAGGTCCCGGACTGGTCAAAAATAAAAAAAAAAAAAACTGGTGGTGGCATCTTTTACATATTTTCGTCCAATATCAGTTGTCAACGAACTGAACATTGACTTTGTGCATCAGCCAAAATTCTCTTTGCGTTACATCGAAATGGAGATTTATGTGTCCCGTGAGTCGATTCATCGCATTTTGACGGAGCACTTGAGCCTCAGAAAGATTTGTACGCGATTCGTTCCTCACAAGCTGACCGATGATCAAAAATTGCTTCGCATTCAACATTGCAAAGACTTAAGGAAGACAAAAAGGACCGACAACTCATTGTAACGGATGACAAGACGTGGTGTTATCAATATAATCCCGAAACCAAGCGACAAAGTACCGAATGGCAGCATCCGGATGACCCGAAGCCCAAAAAATCGCGTCAAATCAATGTCAAAAGTCAAATCAATGTTGATTTGCTTTTACGATTCCAAATGGGTTGTCCACAAAGAGTCCATTCCGCAAGGCCAAACGGTTAATGCTGTGTTTTATCTTGGTGTTATGAAGCGTTTGCTTTCGCGAATTCGTCGTGTTCAGCCTGAATATCGTCAATGTGGAAGTCAGCGTCCGTTACATGATAATGCGTCAGTTCGTCGTTCAACGGTTTTGACCAAGTTTTGGATAAAAAATGGCATTCTTTCCATCAACCACTCTCCAACGTATTCGCCTGATTTGGCACCATGTAACTTTCTCTGTTCGGAAAATTACATTTGGCCATGAAAGGAAAGGGTTTTGCGAACATTGAAGACATCCAAAAGTCGACGATCGTCATTTTAAACATTATATCAAGGAATGACTAAAATATATCTTTTGACACGCTTAAAGACCGTGCACACGGTGTAGAGAGGACGAAGGAAAGTACTTTGTATAAAATATTATAAAATATAGGCATAAGTAAACGAAACGGAAATGTATTTCTCATGCATTTAACATAGATCTTTAATTCATTTTTATGTTATATTTTCTATTTTGAAAATTTATCAACGCTTGTTGGAAGAAATACAGAAAGTATTGCTAATGATATTAGTGAGCAGCCTAGTACCATGAACAGTACCTGCGGATATGTTACTAGAAGAATTCGATAGATATTACTACTAATTACAACACCCAAACGAGCAATGAACATCATTAAACATATGACGAGAGAATTTGTTTGTGTAGGATAATAATTAACAGCCATCATGCATATAATTTCACCACCGTTCCCCGCTCCAATCAGAATAATGAGAAGGGTTGTGCAGATGTAAAATCCACGGGCCCAATACAAGGCTATTCCAGCTGCTCCTGTTATGGTTTGCCAAATACCTACAAAGATATTTAAGTTTGGTGGTTATTATTGAAAAATGTTTTTTTTTAATTTATGAAGAATTTTTGTATGCCAGTGTATATGAATGGATTAAACTTCGAATTGAAAAGGGCCGCGAACAAGAATCAAATATATGATGCGACATACACTGTTTAGCAGTTTTGAAGAGTTGTTAAAAAGAAGTCAGCGAATATATGAAACAAAAGTTTTTCAGCACGACTTACAATTTAATATTCATTAATTTTAAAAGGTCATGTCCTCAATGCAATGGCTATAAGCAGTAACGCATTCCTGGTGCCAATTTCTGAAGATCGGTAACCGCCCGCTGACACATTTCGCGGGGTATTTCGTTTAATTTTGTCAACAATCTGCTTCCACAACCCTAGCAAGATTTTAGGGCAATCTTAAGCAATTTTTGTTTTTGAAGATATCCCCAAAGAAACAAGTCGCATATGTTTAAGTCGGGTACCCGCGTAGGACACTCCACGCCACTTCTCCAAGACAGTAGGCGTCCTGGAAACATTTCGCTTTAAGCATTTGGAGAATTTCGAGTTTTTTGGACAGTAGACCCATCCTTTAGCAACCAAAATGCCACTAATCCTTATTTTTCAACAACCGCTTCCAATCGGGGCTATTGATGAAAATGTTTGAAAAATAAAAAAATTGAAAATAGAAAAATTGAAAAATAGCGCCCTGAATTCACGGTCACAGTCACGTCTCCCTGTTACAGGATGAACGGTAACAGGGGTGATATAGCACCAGATTGTGACGCAGCACACTATACCTTTAGCTAAGGAGAACGTAGCGGTCTTTTGGGATTTGGAGGTTGTTTTCTGTCCAATAACCACTCAGGGTCGTCTTAAACTAGGCTGGGGCCCTGAGGCACAGTATGCTTTTCAAAGAAAGTGGCAAGAATTGATTAATCAAAGAGGCGTGTTTTCCAGCATCAAAATGTCATAACAGATACTTTTTTGACAACTCGTCAAAATTCAAGGGTCCTCAGTTGGTATGGCTGGTATCGAATTTTTACGGTCTCGCGTCTTTAGGCCATCCTTTTTTTGGTGCACCTTTATGGTATGATGAGAGATTTTCTTTATAGCATGATGAGAGACTTCAGGAGAGACTATTACCGACACTTTTCTTGATTTTTCTTAGAAAATGGTCAAGTATTCCTTGACCATTCTTAGAAATCATTAAACAAAATTCCATACATTTGTGTATTTCGTGTAAAATTATGACTTTCTCCGCAACCAAATTTGTAAGATTATAAAAAACTAATAATATTAAATTCAATAATATGAATATGAATGATATATAACAAAAAAAAAAGATTATTTTATATGACTATTATATATGATATAAATTAATGAATCATTTGTAATTTTGGTTAAAAAAATGTATACGATTTGATCTTCAATAATAAGATCTTCATCTTATAATGAGTTAATGAATTTACATTGAGGGTCTAAAATTTTCATAGTGGTAGATACACAACAGAGCTATTCCAGACGCTAGGACAACGCTACTCTTATGTACCGCATTCCACCATGATAGTTCTCAAAGGACAGTGATCCAATAAGCTCCATCCATACATGAGGTACTTACCTCGTGGTATCTTCCTCCAGGCTTTAGATTTGCTGAAAAAGTCACAAGTTCGCACCCTATATCAATCAAAAACATCTTGCAAGTTCACCTATGATGCTTTCATCGAAGATTCTATTTCTATTGATTTTACAAGAGCACCAACGCCCATCGGGTTCACTGAAATTCTTACTGAAAACCCGCATTAGGGAGTGAAAAGCTCAATTGAGTAAGTTCAATCAGATTTGTCCCTCTTGCGAGACTCCGCCAGGGATGGAAATGTTATTAGAAAATATGCTTGGTTTCGGAACGATTTTCTCTCATTCCTCGTTGTCCGAACGAAACAACATACTGGTGATGACATCGTGCTGAAACGCGTGTGTGGACGAAATAAAAAAAGCAAAGAACAACGAAAAACTACTCCGAATACAACAAATAATATACAAGGTCGGTCTCAAAAGTTCCCGCCCGGACTGGTCAATAATAAAAAAACTGGTGGTGGCATATTTTCGTCCAATATCAGTTGTCAACGAAATGAACGTTGACTTTGTGCATGAGCCAAAATCCTCTTTGCGTTACATCGAAATTGTGACGCAGCACACTATACCTTTAGCTTAGGAGAACGTAGCGGTCTTTTGGGATTTGGAGGTTGTTTTCTGTCCAATAACGACTCAGGGTCGTCTTAAACTAGGCTGGGGCCCTGGGGCACACAAGAATTTGGGGCCCTTTTGGAAAGTAAAAAAGCAAATTATAATAACATTTTTTTACTAATAAGTATGAGTATGACCATTTATTATAGGTAATCAAATATAGTATGATATAATATGTCATTAATGATATTGGAATGCTGCTGGTTTTTTGGTGACGATTACGATAACGGTTTCTTTCGGGATTTCTGTTGAGCAAATCTTCTATTATATCCTTAAAGTAAATTTTTTGAAGGATATCACTTTCTATGCACATAATTGACAAATTACTCAGTCGTTCTTGTAACATTGTTGTTCGCAATTCATTTTTTATTCTTTTTATTCTCGCAATTCATTTTTAAGCTGCGAAAATGACCGCTCTCCACTACAATTGGTAACCATTAGGCATTCCACGTTTGGGAAAGTTTCTTCCAATTTATCTGATTTTATTAGGTTATGTAAGGTTGAGATATTTAAATCCACTGATTGCTTTGCTATGTTTTTTAAATATTGGCTTAAACGAAAACATTCTGTTTTGAGCTCATCTGCATTAATGTCTTCATGATAAAATTCTGCAAATTCTTTGCATTTTTTGGTCAAGTCATCAGATTCGATTGTTGTTGACTGACAAAGAAAACTAAATCGACTATCAATTTCTTGGTATGCTGCCGAACGTTTTTTTAAATGCGTATTTAATGTGTCAATTATGGGAATGAAAGTATCTACACGAAACTTTTCCTTGCCTCTCAACTATGCAGTCTCTGATGATCCTTCAAAAAAAGTGATGCGTGTGCTGCGAAATTTTTTTCTTTCAAATGTATCTATGTAGTCAGCATATGGATTTTTTTCTTTAGCAGCCGTTTCGTACTGATCAAAATTATTGCGTGCGGTATTGATATAACTGATTAGAGATTCGTAGAGTTTCATTACAACGTCCATGGTCATAGTGCTATTCTGTAAACTTAGACATGTTTTATTCATAACTCCCAAAAGATCATTCCATATTTCCGTTAGAAGAGCAGTCTCGAATTTTCCCATTTTTTTGCTAAGCTTTGGGCTTCCTTTCTAGTGTCTCCTGGTTGATTGATGTCACTCGCGATAGAAGACAATGCTTCAGAAATATTTAAATTACCATTTTGCAAAGCATTAATAGCATTAGCGTGTGCAGACCACCTAGTTTCCGAAAGAGACTTCAGGACTCTATTTGCACCTAAATGATCTGTCAAAATTTTCCATCGTTTTGTCGAAGCCGAGAAAAAATTGAACAATTTTTGTACAAGTTGAAAAAATGTTACTGCTTCAGTAACACACTCACCAGCCTGAACACCCACTAAATTTAGCGAATGTGCTGCACATGGAACGTAAATCGCAAATTCGCAAACTTCTTTTATTCTTGACTGAACACCAGAGTACTTTCCAGACATATTTGATGCATTGTCGTAGCTCTGTCCGCGACAATCTTTTATAGGAATATCAAGGCTTTCAAAAAAGTTTAAAATGGTATGTTGCGCATTATGTTCATCCATAGGAAAAAATTGTAAAAATCTCTCAATAGGCTGTCCGTCTTTTACGTATCTAACTGTGAAAGTCAGTTGGTCAACGTGGGACAGATCGGGCGTAGAATCGACGCTAATAGAGTAGTTCTTTGCTGATTTAAGTTCTTTGACAATGGTTTTCAAAACTTGCTGTCCCATTAAATTAATAAATTCATTACAAATATTTGCCGATAAATATGATATACTTCCTTTTCCACGATTTCCGTAGTTTTGTATGTGATCAGCAAGAAAAGGATCAAATTCACTAATCAGTTCTAAGCATCCCAAATAATTCCCATTATTTTGCGATCCTAATGTCTCATTATCACCACGAAAAGCAAGACCTCTTGAAGCTAAAAATTTCACGACTGCAACAATTCTCCTGAGCACATTCTTCCAATAGTTAATTTCTGTATTATATTGGGACAGCAACTCAGTATCAATTCGTCCAGTAGTTTTTATTCTTGCAACATAATTCATCATAAATTTCCTGTGCTGTAAACTGTTCTCATGCTCTATCAATAAGTTACTTATATGCTTCCAATCTTTATATCCATCAGGAGAACTTAAGTTATGTCCAGTACTAGGAGTGGTATTAAATAGACGGCAGCAATAACAGTATACAGCTTTCTTTGCTGGTGAATAAAGGAGCCATTTTCTTTCTAAAGACTCACCGTTCGTCAATTTACGAATAAAAATATTTTTAGTCAAGTATCTAGTTTTCGTTTTACCATTTGCATCTGGAAAACTTGTAGAAGTTTCAGAGAAGTCACTTTTTTTATTTTGGAAAAACTCTGGCCCTTTTCGAATCCAAATATCACGGACTTCTTCCGGTAAAATGTCGTCACAGTAAGTACCAGGGTCGGGAGACACTGATACATTCTCTAAACCTGCAGTTATTAATTCACAGTAGCTTGAAGTCGATGGTTCAGCATCTAAAGTGTGTTTGTCATTTTCGTCACAGGTAACCTCTTTTTCCTGGTGACATTCAGAGGTACTTTTGTCTTGCGGTGATGAGAATGAATAATCCTTCGGCTTATTTGTTTCTTCAACCGTAAAAAACGAAGTGAGCTTTGGAAGTTTTTCCGTTATTTCTTTTTGAGCTATAACTTTTTTTCTTTTTTGTGAACCACTTAAATATGTTCTTATCGACATAATGAAATAATGTTTAAACGAACAAATCGAAACTTCTGTTTATCTTACTCAATTTTAGATATCAAACGAAACAAAATAACGCCACTCACTCTTATCGGACTGATAGTTTAATACATCATTCGGGGATTCCCCCAACCATACACAATGTCGACATTTATGTTAGGCCTTGTTTAGACGGTGCAGCTTGACTTAGGAATCGGAGGGATTGCGTAAGTGATCGCCAGATGGTGTACTTAGTAAATTAGGTAGGACACGTTCGGAAATATTATTAATTAGTACAGTAGGAATAGGCGCAGTCATCGATATAATGACGTAGTATATGCCTTGTAAATACCTTCTGATAAGATTACTGATTTGTGAAAAAAGTGTAATGTGCCCGACAAAAATATTCTGAGAATAAATGTGTGAGAGATTTTGTCGGTTCTTCGGGGCCCCCCTGAGATTGGGGGCCCTGGGCACGGGACCCGTGTGCCCTTATGGTAAAGACGGTACTGTAACCACTTCATATAGCATAAACCATAGCATTTCTCCATATAGACTTTTGCAGTTGTCGTAGTTTGCTGAGTTCAATTTTGAAGGAATGGAACTTCAAAGCTAAATACGGAACCATCCTGAAACATCGATCTGAAGCCACCTATGCAATAGCATTCTTTCGAGCAGAACATCTGACTTGCTCTCACTAGTTCCACATTTTCTGTACTAGTTCCACCTAGGTAAGTGTTGGGGATATAGCCTTCTGCGTTATAAAAACCCGAATGAACAATCGAAAAGGATCCATTGGAGAAAAACTTGAATTGGCATGTGAAAACAAAACTGATTTTGGAAGAGCGATGTGGTTTTCAGCGGGTGTGGTTTTTGTTTAAAAATTTTTCATTTAAATGTTGTTCTATTTCAACAGATAGTCAAAGTTTATCAGCTGGACCCAATGAGTTAGTTTTGTCGTTAGCAGAGCTCCTTTCCATTAGGTCGAAACAACCCGTATTGACAGCAAGGGTGGGTTGCAGATGAATCAAATGAGCCAGAATGCGCTCGAAAAAGGAGCCAAGCAAAGACCCGAAGACGCTAACATACTGATTTTGAAGACATTCTTAAAGGAGTTTCTTGAAACCTCAAAGGTACAATGATGTTTTGAAGAGATGAGATTTATTGTGCATAATTCTTACTTATTTGCTTAAATTACTAACATGAGATATACAGCTACACTTTATAGCCGAGTAGCTCAAAGTTTTGACCCTATAATGCTGCATTTTGTAATTTTTATAGCGCTGAAATATTCATATTATGGCGATCATATACCAAATCCAAAAGGATCTCGTTAAATAGTCTGCATTTGTATGGTTTGTTTTGACTTGTTTATCTCAAAGATATCTAGTAAACTCTGGGTAGCTTGGGTCCGCCGGGCCTTGCTTCGTGGGTCTCGAGGACGCGTTTCGGCTGCATACAGCTATCTTCAGCTCGTTCTGATGTCTTTGTCGCGATGTCCATCTTTTTATAGGTGAAACTTTTTTTTTCGAAGGGGTAGGTCTGGTTAATTAGGTGTTAACGAGGGTCATTAAGTTTGGGTCTTTTCAGGATCGTGGGATTATCGTTATCGGGTTCGTCGCGTTTTCTTTTTTTGACAAGGATTGGGTCGAGGACTGAAAACATTGTGTCGGAATTGGTCATTATTTGTTCGTTGATTATATTTCTGTGGGTTTTCTTGTGTTTGTAGATCTCTAATTTCTCTAGTACGTCAAGTCTAAGTCCCTTCTTTTGTTTGTGTAGTAGCGTCATTGAGTTTGCCATGGTATCGGGTTCGTGTGTGTGATTCTGTAGGTTGTTGCGTAATTGGAGTCTGCTTTGTTATGTGTATACGAACGTATGTGCTCCTTATATCTAGTTGTTAGTTTCCGTGTCGTTTTACCTTTGTATACCATGTCGCAGTCCCTGCATGTTAGTTTGTATATGCCGCTGTTGTTGTGCTGTTGGGCTTCGGTGTTAGTTTGTTTCCGATGTTGCTGTTGGTTGTGAACGCGGTATGTGTTTTGTATTTTTTGAAGAAGCTTGCTAGCTGGTATGTCTCCTTGCCTACGTAAGTTACGTTATTCATCTAACGTCTTAATAAAAAAAAAATATTTTTATTATAATAAATTTTCTTTATTATTACTATAGTTACACTTGGTCTGTTTAAAATTAGACTCTTATCCAGACTAACTTATTCTATGGAGAACTGGATCTTTTATACTGTAAAAAGTGCTAGGTTGCACATTTGGATGCATGCATATGTGGACAAAGAACAAAAGATGTTTATGTTATTGAATGATAAGATTTTAGTTAAATCTGCAGATCGAATGATCGGGTGTTTATATAAGATAAGTAAGAATGAATTATCAAATAGTTGATGAAGCAAAAAATGAGTCTTTGTTATATTCTGATGATTCGTCAATAGTAGTTTAATGAAAAGGCAAATTTGCAGAGTCAGCATTACTTAAGTGTGGGAAAGGAATTTAATGATAGAAATGCAGAGTTAGCATTAAATGAATTGGGAATAATTATGCAACAAACTTAGTTGTTATTATTGAGTCTTTGTTAGGTTTTGGGGATTCAGCAATTATAACTCGTACGTCAATATGATCCATTTGTGTGCGTCCTTCGGTTCGTCTGATGGTTGGCGTTTTTTCGTCTTTTGATGTGCAATTAGTTTGTTTATATCACGTTTCCTGTATCCGTTATTGTCGGCTATCTTATATATGTTGCTCAATTCGTCGGTGTAGTCGCTGGAATTCATAGGGATGGAGTGTAGTCTCTGCACCATTGTTCTGTATGCTGCTAGTTTGTGTTGGATGGGATGGTTAGATGAAGCGTGTATGGTGTGGTCCGTAGTAGTCGGTTTTCTGTAAATTTTGTATTCCCAATGGGCTTCTCTGCGTATGATGGTTAGGTCCATGTAGTTGAGTTCTCTGTTTGACTCTTTCTCCATTGTGAACTTTATGTTGGGGTGGATGTTGTTCATATATGTGAAGAGTTCGTCTTCCGCGTTCGAGTCGAGGATGATAAAGCAGTCGTCCACATACCGTTTGTAGTATACGATTTTGAATTTTTCTGCTATTTTTGGTATGTGTACTTCCAAAAGACCAAAACACACTTAGGGACATAAAGGAGAAGCTAATCAGCAACCAATTGACCGTAATTGAAAAAACAAAGGAATTCATCAACACAAACGGATACACCAGGGCAACCAGAGACCCCACGAACAAATACCAAACGGCCATACGGAATGCTCTTTTACGAGCACCACTGATCATACCCCCGAACGCTAAATATCGGTACATAGACCCTAACCCTTCAACTCCACTCCTCAAAGCACAACCCAAACTTCACAAGCCCAACATCCCCATCAGACCTATCGTCAACTACCGTCCAGCCCCGCCTACAAACTGTCAAAACATCTAGCATCTGTACGGGTAGACGCCCTCAATCTTGAAGACGTATACACCATCAAGAACTGTCAGAAACTAGCCACCTCGACCAAATCTTTAAAACTGAACAACAATTATCGGCTTCTTTCGTTGGACATCACCAACCTCTACACCTCCATACCCGTAGATGAAACGCTGGCTCTCGCTAGAGAAAAAATACAACTGAACAACAGCCGACGGTTCACTGAAGAACTGGTGAACCTCGTCAGGATCACACTCCAGCAGAACTACTTTGAGTTCGACAACAGCATCTACATTGCAGAAGACGGACTGGGCATGGGACACCCAATATCATCTATATTGTCCGAAGTTTTCCTGTAAAGCATAGAGGAAGTACACATACCAAAAATAGTAGAAAAATTCAAAATCGTATACTACAAACGGTATGTGGACGACTGCTTTATCATCCTCGACTCGAACGCGGAAGACGAACTCTTCACATATATGAACAACATCCACCCCAACATAAAGTTCACAATGGAGAAAGAGTCAAACAGAGAACTCAACTACATGGACCTAACCAGCATACGCAGAGAAGCCCATTGGGAATACAAAATTTACAGAAAACCGACTACTACGGACCACACCATACACGCTTCATCTAACCATCCCATCCAACACAAACTAGCAGCATACAGATCAATGGTGCAGAGACTACACTCCATCCCTATGAATTCCAGTGACTACACCGACGAATTGAGCAACATATATAAGATAGCCGACAATAACGGATACAGGAAACGTGATATAAACAAACTAATTGCACAGCAAAAGACGAAAAAACGCCAACCATCAGACGAACCGAAGGACGCACTCAAATGGACCACATTGACGTACGTCAATGTGGTCAATGACCCAAGCTACCCAGAGTTAATTTTGGCCTGCGGCAACACCGAAAACGAACTTCATATCTAGTAAACAATACATTTTGTCACTAGTTTTCGGGCTTTTTTGTTTTAAATGCAGCAAATAAAAACAATGATGATTCAACGCATTTACCTTACTCTTTTCCGCATATAAAGAAACATAATTTAAATATAATAAAGTTTTCATAACTTTGTTTATTTTTAGCACAATTTTAGTTGTGTTTGTTCTGTTTAAACTCATAACAATCGGTCATAATCAATAAAATATTATGGTCTAATTTGTATATGTTTTAAATGTATCTGTTAATTCATGCTTTGGATTCCTGAGATGGAATTTATTTTCGATAAAATAAGTTTTATGTGAAATTTCCTTCCAGGATCAGCATAATACATCGCTAGTCGATTAGAATGGTTTAAGCTTCACAAAACTCTTGGCAAAAATTATAAAATAGGAGTAACAAAGGGAGGTTACGGTAATAGCACATGGACTGAAAAGTTACGGCCCACACAGGTATATGGCATTAATTTTATTGCATTCATCTCATTTTGAGTTAGTACTAGGTTTTGATTAGTTTGTGAGGTACTGTGATAAGATCAAAGACAAAGGATCGAACACAATTTTGTGTTTTGCTTCTATTCAATTTAAGCATTTTAAATTTCTTCTTCATTGAAAAAAAAAACACAGTTCAAGTAAAACAATGGCTTGAAAAATGTCGCAATGACTCCACATCATCAGAAAAAACAACTGCCTTCGAACGTGGTCGTAAAGACACCGGCCATGCACAATGATTGTCTGATTGATGCAAATGATTGTCTGACGTCTAAATGATGCGGCAACACCAGAAAACTTAAAAAAAAATCTACAAAATTTCGATTGATCAGAAAGTGCTGTTATATGAGTTAGGTGACATTGAGAAAGCTTTGTCCAAAGTTAGTGCCGCGTTTGCTCACTGGTGACCAAAAACAAGAACAAGTCGATGAATCTGAGCAGTGTTGGGCCATTTGTAAACTAAACCAACCGGAATTTTGTGTCAAAATGTGACAATGGATGAAACATGGAACAATCACTTAACTTTTTATTCAAAAGTTCTTTAGAGAGTTATTCGCGAACAAAACAATGAGAAAACATTTAACAGGATTGCAAATAAGAATGTGATTTTTAGCAATTATATGAAATTATGAAGCCGGACAACGTTTTGAATAACACTGTCAAACTTCGTCAACTGCCTTGGTAAAAATGGTATGTTGAAAAATTATGCTGATATAGCAAAAGACAATTCGCTGAACTTGTTTTGAATAATAGGACAAATACTCGGTCCGATATCATATTGCCACCCTTAACAAGAAAAAGATACCACGATGGTAATAGACCTCAGAGGCACAATACTGCAAGATCCCTTCAACAAACTCACGATCGAACGTGATTCAACAAAAAGAATTCCTTTCGTAGTGGTAAACTGTTTTCTAATTATTTCGTTTAACAAACAAAATCGCTTTAAATCATTTTAGTAAAAACGCTAGATAAATAAATATAATGTAAGCAGTATCGCTTTATCTATCTCTTTCTGCCAGAAGCCGCTTACAGGTGTTCTCGCTAGTTATTGTAATGTTATGGTAGTAGATAGGGCTGCATGGGATCATACCAGGAAAGGTTAACAAGGGTATCATTAAATTTTTCGTATTTGCATGAAGGAATTTTAATGTGATGTTTCTTAAAAATAACCCATAAGTGATGAATGACGGATTGGAATTATTGTTTTATGGCTATGAATTATTACTTAGACATATCCCAGCTTTTCACAAATAATAAATAATGTTACATAATTTTGCATGGTTATGGTGAGTTATTTTTTAGTTATAGCCAGAAAATTTGAGTTGAATTGCGTTAAATTAGGAATTTATTTGAAATGTTGCGACTGATATGAGTTTTATTGTGTTTTTACGCAAAAGTGACTGAAGCCTAAAAATTTTCCACTTATTTTGACCGAATACCGTTAGTTTGGGAGTCTAAGTGTTTGCGCTGGTTTTTAGCTATACTTTGGCGCTGCAGTCTAATTCTTTAAGCGAGAAGTTTCTCAACCCTTAAAATTGGCACTTTTTTGACATTGCTTTTCTATAATTGTCCGTAAAAATTCTATGGAGATGAGATTTAGTGCTTAAGTAATGATCACGCTGCTGGTGTGCACGGTACAGAAGCAGTCTATCTGCTGAGCGACATATGTGTAGGGGCACTGTCATGTTCAGAACTCTGCAACCTAGTTAGCTGCAGCAGCCCTAGGAGCCAAATTTTTTGACTCAAAATATTGTTCTTTATTCATTGTACCCCCAAAAACACGATATTATCAATTCGTTCTGCTACCATGCACTCCCATTGCAACTCCTCCGTGTTTGTTTTAACCTTCTGCAAATTTGAAAATTTTAATTTAGTATATTGTGGACAATTTCGCAGAGAAAGTTATATTCTGCAGGATTCAGTTCCGACCTTTGACTATTTTCAGCGTTAGTTGTTTTTTTAGTTTTTTTTTTAGATTTTTTTAGATTAAAAATGTGATTTTTTAGACAACCCTATTTTTTTTATTCAAAGTACTCGCCACCGTCATTCTACACATTTAGCCCACCTTTCAAGTAATTTATGGATACCGTGACAGAAAAACTTCTTGTCTTATGCAGATAACCATTCGTCGAGCCACAATATAACTTCCTCGAAATCGCTGAAGTGCTGCTATTCGAGCGCGTTGATGCGCAGAGGTTGTTGGCAGATGGTGCAAAGTACGGTAGGTGCAGAAAGATGCGTCATTCAAGCGATTTCACTGTGTCATTCACTGTTTTTGCTGGGTGCGACAACGCGATATCGTGTATCAATATCACTTTTCCATGTCTGCCGGCCCATTCCGGTCGTTTTGCAATTCAAATGTGGTTTAAATTTACCATTTGTCAATCATTTAATTTATCAATTGCGTTGAGTATTGAAGGCTTCACCAGGCTTCAAGAGTTCAAAATACACAATATCTCGCTGGGCTTACCAGACATAGAGCATGGTCTTCCTGCCGAACCGATTTGGCCGTGGTGGTGAAAGACCAGCTTTGCCAGGTGAAAGCCGCGTTTTTTTTTGTTTCGAGTGTTCAAAATAAATCCATTTTTCGTCACTCGTCACACTCGGTACGAAAATTACCTTTCGTGGCACCGAAGCAGCATTGACTTATAGCAAGACTTATGGATTTTCTGATATCCATTTTACCGAGTTGATTGATCTTTCCCATTGCTCGTAAAGGTCGGCCGATCATTTTCTATGATACATTCAGTGTTTCTGTTGATTGCCGATGAGTTTGAGTTGGGTCACCATCCAATAACTTCAATTACAATTCCTGCGATTCTTCTTGTTCGCATTTTAGTTAACTACGAGAGCGCTTACTGTCATTTATATTGAAATTACCACTATTGAATAGTTGAAATCATATCTCGAATGTCCAAATTGATGGAGCGTTTACGTTTATACCAGCAAACGATGACTTTCAACAGCCTTTTTCTTTTAGCCAAGCAAGAAAAACAATACCTGTCGCAAAGACTCTTTTTAAGGCAGTAAAATCAGACACGATTGATCAACATCACACAAAAAACACGCTAGTTTTGGCGGACTGAAGTTGTGTGTGTTTGTAGCTAAATGTCAGACGATCGAAATGGCGTATGGGTGAAATTAATATGCTGCATACTTTTTGCTGGCGCCATCTCTTTGTAAATCCGGAAAAAACTTATGCATGCACCTGGTATATGAATGATGAGTCGAATGAATTTGTACTTTTACTTAATAAGGAGAGCTTCGGGTTTGACATATCTCCACTGTATGCGTGGATTTGTTGTTTTGAATGTTTGTTTCATGGTATCAACTGCTAGTGCCTTGAGATTAGAAATTTGCAAATGCGGAATGGAAATGACAAGGCAAATGTGACACAACGTTCACTTAACATAAAACAAGATTCAAAGCTGAAATCGGTTCAAAAGTGCATAAGCCAAAACTAGGATTAGGTAATGAAAATTACACAAACACTTTCCGCCAATTTTTTTGGATGTCTTGAGCTTGACGCAGAACTTACAGAATTAGATTTGACTTTATTTTGCAACACTACTTACAAGTATAGCAACACTACTTACAAGTATATAGAATCGAAATTAATACTGAAAATTTCGATTCTTTTCGACTCTTTGACACAATAAACTTCTACTTGAGCGTCTACTCGTGGTATTCCATGGCTGTTGCTGTACACATAATTTTTATATATAGTGTAGAAATCTAATTATTGGTCTTCTACTCATCGGTCACCTTTCTAAGGAGGCTCGCAATAAAGATTGTAGAAGACTTCTGGAGCACAAAATTCGAAAGCAATCACATATTCCGCAAATAGAGATTTACTGAATATGTTGCTTATCACATATGATTAATAGGCTTTGTTTCCCCAAAAAACTTCCCTAAAAAGGACATGTAAATTTCCCTCTGATAAATTATACTATTTCAAACAAATTTAAGTGAATTTTACTTTTGGAGCTTTTTTCCCTGTAAATATAGATACCTATCGTCCGATTCGTGTCAAAGAAAGGTGCCCAATGCGAAGGAGGACGGCACAAATCGTCCTCCTTTCCAACTGATGGATAAATTTAGTTTTTTTATATTTAAGAAGTTCTGATAAAGTTTGTTTTTAATATCCCACTCGACCACCATTGACAAAAACTATTTTTAAGGGTAATTTCACTGCACTTTAAAATATTGATAAATTTCAATAAGACCTCAACTTTCCAAAGATGAACCATTTTTTAATTTATAATGTAATTTTCCGTTTCTTAGCTTCCACATAATTTAACTTATATCGTTTCTGAGATACCTTACTGTGATGGTTGAACAGATGTACGGACAGACGGACAAACAAACATGCGTGGTTTAATAAGGATTTAATATAATTCTTTCAAAAAGTTTCATAAGTAACTGTAAAAAAGCCACAGGACACGGAAAACGGAAAGCAAATTTTCTCCAGCTCGCTTGTCCTGTATGAATCATAGTTCGACGTTTAGATCCTTCTCAATGCCTAGCATTTAGCTCAATATTTTAGTTATTTAGTACCGAACGATTTTCACATCTTAAATTATGAATGATCAATAATATTAAAAATAATCTTACCCAATATCATTCTCTCATCAAATTGATTTACGGCGTATGTTTGGACAGCGTAAGCAATTGTACAAAATAATCCTAGACACATTAAAATTTCCATTGTTTGAGTCTTGTTTGACGATTCACAGTTCGTGTTCATTTCGGAGGCATTCCAATGATTCCTTTGTGATTGCGTTATTTGCGCCATGGACATATTTTCTTCTGCGTACTGATTCATCCATGTTAATAATGTTGGAGTCCTGAAATGAATACATGAGGATATTGCAAATCATTCAGTTTACAAATATTTAAGTTTGTTAACATATACATTAATTTTCTGTTATAAATACTTTGATTTGTTCAATTTTCATTAATAATTTTATTAATTTTTAAATCTTGAAAATTTTGACGATATTGCGTATAAATTTCTATTGATTAATATTATAACTGAACTTGAATGTTTACCATATGATTAATCCATGTGAAGCCAAATAGGAGACGAGTAGTTGGTACACTAAATTGAATGTTATTAATATTCGTCCCTTTTTGAAAATTTCTCGATTATAAAAGATAATTTCCCTGATGTGATCAATAAATCCTTTACCGAACGTGTTTGTCGTGATCTCATCTAGTTTTATGCTCCTAACAGGGAACTTCTCCTTACATTGTCCACTATTGATGGAATATATACGACGAAGGATATCAATTGCTTCTTTCTGTTTTCCAACGCTGAGTAAAAATTTTGGGCTTTCCGGGAAAAAGTACAGAATAATGCAGAGTAGTAAGCTTGGGGCAGTCACCAAAATCGTAAATAGACGCCAGGCCGAAAAAGGCTTCCCAAAAATTTGTCCACCAAGCTGAAGGCGTAAAACGCTGATCGCAAGAACTGAAATACAGATTGCGTGTGCTTGATTGGATTCCAATAACTTTCGCTTTTACCTGGAATCAAGAATAATCCAAAGGTGATGTATATAGTCAGTGCGGCTACTGGTTTCGATCTTGTCTTTGAACCATGAAATTCTCCTAAATAACTAAACATCGAAACTTGGTTGCCCGCAATAAAAATTCCTACGATAAATCGAAAAAACGTTAACATAGCAACGGAGTAGGAAAATGCTGAGATTAGCGAAGCAATGACGGTTCCGATTGTAGAAAATCTTATGATTTTCAGTCGTCCTAATCTGTCAGCAAGATAACCGAAAGGATATGATCCAATGACAACACCTAAGTATGGAGCAGATGCGAGCAATCCTTGTTCTGCAAGCGAAAATTCCAAATCGCATCGCGCGGTTGCAGCATAAAATGCTGGACTTGTTACTTCCATTATCGACAACATTAGACACAAGCCGGTTACGAAATTCAAAAAATAATGAAATTTTCCGTTTCCAGTGAGGTTGATGGCTATTTCGAAAGGGACGTCATCATTCGTCGCCGATGCTAAGTCTACAAAAACAATAATTTTAAGAGCCCTAAACCAAGAAAAATGCTGATCTTTGAAGACCCTGACTTACCCATACTTCGCAAGTTGCAGGTAATTATTCTAGATCGGATGATTTTCACTTCACATATGTAAGAGTTTATGCATTTAATAATTCATAGGATTGAAATTACTTTATTTCATGTTGTAAACTATAATTGAAACGCTTTGAAGTGTAGTTATTTTCGCCGCTTCATTGGTGTGACATTGATGTGAACAAATTGGCTCTAACTTCAGTAATGAAGTCACAAATGAGTTGCAATCAAAAACAAATCAAATGCAGGAAAACATTATAAATACAAAATTATCTTTTCATTTAGCTTGATAATTTTTTATTTTATAACTTAATTTAATTCAATTTTCACGTTACCAATGGGCAGAAAGTTTATATTCTTAAATTTAAAAGAAAGGTTTGGCAAAAGGAATAGTATTGAAACCAGTAAAGGCATGATTGGTCCCTGTTCATAGTGAATGCTTCATCCTTCAAACTCAGCTGCTTTATTTTCACGCGCATGAGTTGATGCCTTGAACGAATATGCAAATATTGTGTTATCATATTGCGTGCCATCGGTTTTCCATGGTAGTCAATGGAAGTATAGGCTTCGGAAAGACTTTGATTGGTGTCTATCTAGACAACACTAAATCCAAAGCAGTGCTTCAAATCTACAAATAAAGTCTTCAGTTCTCCTACCAAATTCTCCTTCAGTCTGTATGGTGACCGCCGAGTTCGTGAGAACTACCAGGAAAAGGGGATGAAGACAAATGTTTGGTGCCTCAAACTTAAAAACATTGGCCAACTGCTCCTCTAGCTCAGAATAAAGTTCACAGCATATCCAACATGAAATGACTAAAATTTATTACAACAGGATGCAATTTGCGGATAGGAACAAGCGTGGAATATTAGATAACTTAGGAAAGCTGGTGATTTGCGTCAGCCGTGCGAGAAGCGAAAATTACGGATATGAGATCGAGCCTCATTTCCCAGGAATCGCACTCAAAGCTTATAAGGAACTGAGGCAAAATATAATCCATTCAAAAACGATCAAAAAACTATTGAGTGTCATCTGTATGAGGGAAAAGGATTGATCAACTTCTGGCCGTAGAGTCTCTACTCACAGGTGAGATACTAGATACTTAGCCTCTTCGGAATATCAAAGTGAACGGCCAGTGTCTCATTCATTTTGTATTAAGAATAAAATTTCTGATATCATCACATATACGCATCCACAAAAGGATATGTGTATTATCATAGGGTCACATATACATGCATATCAATCGCACCCTAATATCGTAAGATTGTCCCCCTGCGTCCTCCATACGATCCTATTGAGAAGAAAAATTCGGTTGTTATCATTAGCTGAAAAAATATGTCTATATATGTCGAATTTCGAGGACATATAGAAAAAGTTCGAGATTAAAAACGTCAAAAACGAGTCATTACGTGACTTACATAGAGCGAGGCTGTAAAAAAAATATGAAATCGCTACCAAATCAATCGGGGAATAAAATAATGGCTAATTTACTCAAATTCAACGATTCAAAAGCAACTGGTGAGGTATCGAATGCCAGGAAATGTTCAACAGGAAAACTTATGCTTACATACTGAAAATACCCAAAAGGATATGCAGCTTTTACTTGTACAAAAAAGTTTTAAGGGATTTTTTTTAAGGGATTCAAGTTAGACGCTTTATTGTGTTGAAATTTGTTAAAAATTCATTTTTCAAAGCATTATCCATCGGTATCCACCACTTTTTCTCATCTTTCTGGTAACATACGGATTCCTCGTTGAAAGAACGACTGATCCTTTGAGGTTATCCACGAATCGATCCAATTTCGGAATTCTTCAAAGAAGTGAAGTGCTGTTCCTCAACGAAAACAAATAGTAGTTGGAAGAGGCAATATCCGGGCTATACGGCGGGTGGGATAGGACTTCCCATTTAAGTGTTTAAGGTATGTTTTGACTGGCCTTGCAATATGTGGTTGAGGATTGTCATGCTGAAGAAAAACATTTTCGTGTCTTTGCTCATATTGCGGCTGGTTTTGTTTCAATGCTCGTTTCAACCGCATCAATTGTAGTCGTAAAGTTGTCCTGTGATGTTTTCACCTGGTTTTAACTGCTCATAGTACACCACGCTCAATTGGTCCCACCAAATACAGAGCACGAACTTGCCACCGTGAATATTCGGCTTTGGCGTTGATTTTGGCGTATGGCCTGGTGGCCCGTATGATTTTATGTGCTTATTGATATCATAATGAACCCATTTTTTATCATCAGTTACAATACGATGCGAAAATTCCATTCTTTTTTGCCGTTGGAGCAAGTGTTCACGAGTGGAAAAACGTTGTTCGAAGTCTCTCGGCTTCAATTATTGGCACCCAATATCCTACCGTCATGATCATTCCCATGCTGCCAATGCTTCTGCGAGATGTGGTTGCATTTGGCACGAATCTTCATCCAATAGAGCCTTCAATTCGACATTCTCAAACTTTTCAGGTCGTCCTTCGCGCTCTTTGTCATCGGTATTAAAATCATCACTTTTAAAACGTTGAAACCAGTACTCACAAGTTGAATTCGGTAGAGCATGTTCTCCATAACATGTTCAACACAGAAAAACTATGTTCTTTACACTTGCACTTACAGAGGAATGACACATACTGAAAAGAAAGCCTAATGATGAGGCTTCAAAATGAAGTTGGTTGCAAAATTGTTCGATTCGATTTAATGTCAGTGAACCCATCATTATTTACAGGTAAGACCATAAGTCAAAAGTTGCCAACCTCAGAGAAGCATTGAATAGAATTTTAGGACAACAATAAAAACAAACCTAAAAAGTAGTGAAGATCATAGATCATTAGAAAGAAAGGTGGAAAGCTGCAATGTGCTTATCGCTGAAATAATGACCCATATTCAACCATTCGAAAAAGTGCCATACGCTTTCTGAAAGAGGTTGTCAAAAAACTTATTGGAGTGTAAGAAAATGGAGATCAATTTTGATACAGCAGACAAAGCTATTAATTGCATCAGAGCCAACGGTTATAATTTTCTTTTGCAGTGAGGAGGTGAAGGCGATTTGATTCCTAAGTACGGAACCCCTAAATGTGCAATGCTTCTGGACTACTATCTAAACACCTCTCCTGCCAGCAAGAGATCCCAGTCAAGCACTGATTCATGCATTACTTTGGACCAGGCTTCGTGTTACTATGCCTTAAATTGATTATGATAATATTTTTTCTCGAACAGGATAGGCGGGGCGGAAGAGGGCCAACACCGATGCCTCCTGTGGCTTCAATGTAAATTTTTTCAACTTTAGGGACTGTTCGAGAATAATATACTACATGATTCTATTTATCAATCGGTGTGATTTGTTTGACTTCAGTTTTCGGGAAGGGCTCTTCAGTTCCGTTGAGAAGGCCATCATGCAGACGGCATAATCTTTTGCAGCAAAAAATATTTGACATGTGTCTTCTATGTGCACTATATAAAATATGCAGTTGGGAGGCGGTGACAGTAAAATCTTGAATCAAAGCACATGAATCAGTACAAGAGCTGGGTCAAGTGGAAATGAGTTTTAATATCTACTCAACTGGTGATACTGATTTCTTCGTAATAATAGGTTAATACGTCATGAGTTATAACAGGCCTGGAAGTTCATGCTTATTATTCACGCTTATTCACACTTGGCCGTCTCACCGCGCCATGTTCGCAATGGGACAGCTAAGCTAAGAGTTCGGGATTTTATATGGTCGCGCTTGCGTAGTGTCCGGAACATTAGGGGAGCATCATGAGGTTAGCGCAAGGTTTCGGAGAAAAATTGGTCACTGTGTGCCTAGGTCACTTGCACAAAGATGATAGTACCAGAAGTGATTGGTGAATGCCAGAGCATATTAAAGGATGAAGAGTAAGTTTCATATTTCGCTTACGTTCCGCTAGTACTAATATACGAAACTTCAAAGTGCCCACTAAAAACATGTGGTTCTCGGCCTTCATCAAACCATAATTTCATCGAAGCGGCTGCCAAGCACTGTTGTAAAGAATGAAGGGATAGCTCAGGTTGGTGTTTTTATAAAATTAAACATCGTTTGTAGAAAAACGCACATCCTGGTTACGGCAATTGCACGGTGGAAACTTCTTGACATGCTTGACGTTTTATATAGGTAGTCCTCTACTACCATGGAAGACGGAGTTATCAAGACTTTTATTATCATTGTGTATTACTCCGATAGTAAGAAATCTTTTCAGCTAAAAGTCTACAAAAAAGCAAAACTATAGAATCTCCAATAGGCCGGTTATTTGCAGTGCATTAACCACTATAGTAAATCGAAAAAGTTATTTGACAGGAGAACCAAAGGGCCAAGGCGTGTCGGCAAGACTGTAAGCCCTGATCGGTTCCATTTGATCGAATACATGTCAATTTTCAATTCAACTTCTTGGTTAGCACGTATGGATGCAAATGAAATTTGAAATTTGAAAATTGCGTGTCTATCACCAAAATTTTCACATTTTCGTTCGCTTTAGACTACTCTCGATTTAATTTTAAGTCAAATCAAATTGACAGCTGACAGTTTTTCAATCATTCATTTAGTTATCGCTTCATTTTGAAGTGGTCTTCACTTAAAATAATCGTTAGGTTCTGTTTAAATTCAGACTTGCAATATTATTTTATTTACGACAATCGAAGTCAGAAGTTTGCACCGATACAGATGCAATTCTTTCGAATTTGCCCAGTTTTCAATGATTGCCGATACAGAAAATGTAGTACAGCGTCAAAAAGTAGAAATTGCAAATAAAAATTTACGTCCAATTTCCAACGGAATACAACAGGGACTTTAACATTTTAACAAACCTATTGTGGAAATATTCGATGCCTTTTTGTTTACGTTTACAAATGCAAATTTCCCACATGGCTCTGATTTTTTTTTCGCACAAAAAACACTATTTAAAATTTTCCTTGGAGCGGGAGGGCAACCATTGGATTTAGTGCACATTTTGGAATTTGTTTTTTATATTTACCCAGATGTGCAATACACACATTTCTTGACGTTTTTACACTGCCTGACAGTTGTTAAAACAAATAAATGTCAATGAAATAATGTTTCTTATGTTGTGGAAGACCTTCGTAGACCTTTGTAGGCGGCTTTATTATATCGAGTTTATTGTTTTTCTCCCTCTCGTTCTATTTACTTTGCTCCCTGACCACTTCAGCATCAACTGAAGTCCCACAATACAAACATATAAATGACATTATCATGCATAAATCTTTCACTTGCAGAAGGTTGGCCTCAGCTGTAACAACGGACATGAACAAAACAAGAAACACAATTTTATTTTAAATATTCATCATCTATTTTAATACAAGTCCTAGCAGTTATCTTTTCTGATTTTATTTTGGATATTTACATAATATGATTACGTCTTATCTAGAAAAGAATTTGTACGTTTCTACATAACTCCATCTATACCATAAGCTGTCCACTAAAATCTAGTATTATCAACTTCTTTGGCATCATCATTTTCGTTAGGGCTGTCGTTTGTTGCTTTTTTCTTCTTCTTATCATTTGGTAAAAATAGCGAAAATATTGCCAGTACTACAACGAGACTGCCGAGTCCATAGAAAAGGATGTTGCAATTAGTGACCAATATGACTCCGTAGATATTGCTGCCAATGACAACTCCTAGACGTCCTACCAACATAATAAGGCACATTGCCAGGGCACTAATTTGTGTTGGGTAGTAATCAACGGCTATAGTACACACGATGCCGCCACAATTGCCAGTTCCAATGAATATTATAAATAGAGCCGCCGATAAGTAAAATCCTCTCGTCCAGTATAGTCCGATTCCAGATAAGCCACACATGAGCAGCCAAATGACTGAGAATAGAAAAATGATTTGAGTTTTAGAAACCAGAGAACATCCTGCAATTCTTGAATAAAACAATGCAGCTTATTCATAAATATTATTAATATATAGAATCGAATTCAAAAGAAATCATCGATTTGAAACATACATTAACTCATAACTGAATAATAACATAGTAGAAAATAATGAAGAGTAAGCAATGAATGAGTAAAAATTGTTGCTTTTCCTTGAGAATGTTTGTCAACTATGTTAAATGGAAATTTTGAACGTTTCGCCATTTTGGTTAAACAGAGCTACTCCAAATGTTCCAGAGTTGCTATTTATATTTCTGGCCTATGGCAATACTAGTGGAAAGCAAAACAAACCATTGTCATTTCAGTAAAGTTTGACATTTTTCACCGCAAACGCATTCAGATCGTTTTGACGTGCGAGTTCTATTTGTATTGGTTGTACTAACTTGCAAAATTCGTTTTGGCCGAAAAATGGAATTAACTCGTGAACATTGTCGTGTGATGATTTGCTACGATTTTCTACGTGAATCATGAAGTCGGAAATACATAGAACAACTTATACCTGCTTTTAGCGCAGTGCTCCATTTTTGGCACTGTCAAAAACCATAAAGTGAAACGAAACAGGCATACTGTGAAATTGACGCGTCTATGGGCGATAGTTTAACTAGTGTACGCAAGATATTACATGAACATTTGGTCATGCAAAGAAATTGTTTATGTTGAATCCCATATATTTCGACAAAACCTCAAAAAATACTAAGATCAATTCGTGTATTAAAACCATCAAAAAATTGATAATGAAGGATCTGCATGTGATGTTACATGCGATTAAAGCGCATCTTAGCATTAATTGCATCACCGTACATTGGAAGTGGCCCGTATATTCATCCGTGAAAAATATGTGTAAATGTTTTTTTACGGGTCAACCAGACCCACCAAGCATGCGGTTTGATTTCCCCCACCATGCACCCAAATGGTTAAAATAATACTACAAGGTGACCCAATTGCACTGCAACTATTTAAGCACTGCTATAGCTTGCACACTTTTGAGACCGCTCATGTCACGTGTGAGCTGAACGACAGCAATTTTCATAGCTTTCAAGCATGCTAAACGATTTGCATCTCAATTGATTCGAAAAAAATTATCTACAAAAGAATTATAGCGTGATTTCGTTGTAGTTTTCCGGAAAGCCACAAGAGTGATCCATAGAGTTCTCAAACACAGCAATGTGAATAAATGTTTCGTGTCTCGACTAAAGCTTTTTACCTTGATACCGAGAACATCCAAAACCTCTATTGTGGTCGCAGAAAGAAAGTAGTTTTGAAGGTAAAGTCTCGAATTGAAGGCCGAAATACAATACTGCGTGACGGCGATGCGTGAGTGCGATGCGATTTTCGCTCGTCGTCACGCAACGCATTCAATTTACAATGCACGCGATGCGAGGAAATTCGCGTCGTAGCGGCAGACATATAGCCTTTTGAGTTGAACCAATCGATGAAAACGATGCAGCGAATGTCGAAAAGTTCGAAGTATCTTACAAATTTCAAAAAGGATATGATATGGATATGAAAAGGAAATGAAGGCTCGATCGAGGGAAGGAGTTGTTACGCTTGCATGCAGCGTGTGAATTGTGTGGTAAACACGAATGATCGTGTTTACCTAACCGAAAGATCATACTATAATTTCGATATTCGAATGGCCACCGGAAGTCAAGCACCACCGTTTGTGATGGTGTGGGCTGCGGTAATGACCGATGATGGCTCCACTCTGCTGTTTTTGGACCGTGGCATCAAGGTGAATGCCAACGTTTACGGTGAATGATGAGTTGTGGAAGGTGCTCTGAAGCCGCGTGTAACAAAAAATTTCGGTACGAGAGCGGACGTTACAACCGGACTCTGCACCGTTGCATAATGTACGCGTCAACCAAGGGTAGCTGCGTGAAAACGATTCATTCTTCAATTCTGCCACAAAGTGGCCTCCACGGTCACAGGATGCGAGTCCAATCGACTCCTCCCCTTAAAGCGTTTTGCAGGCAAACGTCAGAGTAAAAAAACTGCAGTGTTGATGCGCTTAAGGCAGCGCTTCTCCGTGAGTCGTCCAGGTTTTCAGCCGGTCACAATTGTTTATTTTCCGCGTTTTACTTCAAACAATTGAGAGCCATAGTCCAGGTCAAAGGCCGCGACATCGAATCTATGAATTGATTCACAAATTTTGGACGTTCTTTGACATTTTTTGCATTTATTCAATAAAATTTGTTGAAAAACAAAAAAAGGCAACACGTTTTGGAAAGTTGCAGGTCAAATGGGCCGTACTAATACAAACAACACTACATACATTATTTTGCAAGCATCGATGTATTGGTGAATATGAGCGAATATTGTTTCTTTTTCAGTTTAATCTAGTTCCTTAAATATCTCCGAAAATGAACAAAGATATTTGTAAATAATGAAAAAAAGAACAATTCTGTCAAAGATGTTAATTATTTTCATAAGTTTATTTTTTGTGATGAGGAGAAGAAGTGATGTGTGACTCTCGCAATATTTCCTTGGCAGTCCCACGCAATGCTTCTGCACTACCCACTAGACATCATCCCGACCAACATCAGAACATAGTCTAGAACTGTTTGACACATTGCTTCTGTCGTATTTCTATGCCTATAGCCGGTTTCAGATTTTGGAGATCCTCTTTCTAGCCGGTAGGAGAACAGAACAAGGGAATGCGGGACAAGATATTCTTTGGTTCCCGACGCATTCTGGCCCTTCAGTATGCCTTTTTGAAGTATCAAGACTAGCTGAACATAAGTGCCACGCCATTCCTTTTCTTAATTAAAGGAATTCAAATTTTCCCAATTGAAGTTTCCGGGAAGAGACCTGCAGTTTCGTGGAAGAGGTCATCATGCTTCTTACTCTGTCTTTCGCACGAAAAATGCCTTACATGGGTTAACACCCTCCTTTATACAAACTATGCAGTTAGGGGATTGCGGAAAACATCTATGCCCACTCAGCAGCTGGGTCAAGTAGATATGTGTCACCATGCCCTCGATAGAGCCGCGACCTCAGGTCAAGGATCATAGAAGAAGTTTTAAATTTTAAAGGGCCAGAAGAAATTTTTCTAATACAATAACGACCCAGCGTTTTACTTCAAATTTATTTTCTTACAATCCTGGTTTTAAATTAAGGTCGTTATCAATCGTTGTAGTTCAGTTTTATTCAAAAAAATTGATGAGGATTAAGCACCAGGACTAAATGTTTGTATGTTCATCCTAAAGGAGCTTATGTTTTATAACTGAGTTAAACGGTTACGAATAGGTAAAGCAAATATGTTATTTAAAATTTAAACTTTAATGTGCCATCGTGTCCTGATAATGCTGTCCTGATGATATAATGACTTTAGCACTTTATACCATACTTACACAAAATTAGTCGTTTGCCGATACTTTTGATCAGTAGCCCAATAAAGATATATGACACCGTATAAACAATTCCCATTACAGTCAGAACTTCGTACGTGAAAACGTTCACCGGTGTATTGCAGTCTGCAGAATTGGTAGATGAGTTTCCTTGAGGCTGTTCGAGCATGGTTATCTCATAAACTGAAAGGTCTTCGTCGATATGTTTTACCATCCACGCTAGGATATTAGGGAACCTATGAAACATTAAAACTTGTTAATGAATCAAAATTTTAGCTCTATGCAAGAGATAGTAAAAACGGAACTCACCACATGTACAGTCCATGGGAAACTAAATAAATTCCAAACATTTGAAACAATAAGTTAAAAGATGTCAAAATTCTCGTCTTTTCAAACATTCTGAGCGTATGTTTCATTATTTGTTTCATTCTTCCGATGAATCCTTCGTTAGATGCATGATTGCTGGTATCTTCTTTTGCCAGCGTTTGAACTGGGTATTCGTCTTTTGGCAGTCCTTTGTTAAGTCTGAAAGTGAGCCTCAAAACATTTAGGGCGTCTTCTGGTCGTCCAACAGTTAAAAGGTATTTTGGACTTTCCGGTAGAAATGGAAGGATAACTAATGCTAAGATACTGGGAATTGTTGCCAAAATACCATACAAACGCCACGGCGAGAATGGCTTGCCGTAAATTTCTCCACCTAAGGACAGTGGTAACACGCCGATCGCAAGGGCTGAAAAACAATTTATGACAATTTATAAGAATAATTTTTTTTTGGTTTTTAATAAATTTAAAGATTGGAAACCAACTTATCTTTGATTTTCAATTGTTACCTGGTGTAAAAGTGAATCCCAAAGTCACAAATGCTGAGAGCAATGTTACTGCCTTTGTGCGTGTTTTGACACTATGGAATTCGCCCAGATAACTGAATACGGATCCTTGTGTTCCTGCGATAAATAGCCCAACAAGAAATCGAAAGGCAATCAGCATTCCAATGGAATTGGAAAAGGATGAAATTATCGATGCAATCAGTCCGCCCAACGTGGACAATTTAATTACTTTTAGCCGCCCTAAAGTGTCTGACAGATAGCCCCAAGGATATGATCCTATGACGATTCCAAAATAGGCAGCTGATGTTAGCAGTCCTTGTTCTTGCAACGTGAAATCCAAATCGCATCTCGCGATTGTTGCATAGAATCCAACAACGCCGGTCTCGATTATAACTGACATAAGACAAATTCCTGCGATAAGGAGCAAAAACACCTGAAATTTTCCATTGCCCGCAACACTTATGGCTTCATCAAATGAATAGATCGATGCTGGCTCCTTGGTGTATTTTGGTGGATGGCCTGAAAGAAGTAAATATCGTTTTAACTAATGTAATGAAATCGCATCAGGATTTTGTTTTTATTTTAACACATTCTTTGCGGGAAACAAGTACTCGTTATATCCCTTTTTATACTAAAATGCGGAGATGAGTTTACTCGTCGTATTCCGCGAAACTGTGGAATATGGGATATTTATAAGCAAGGGCTCTAAACGGGTGGCAGGTCGCGCGAAACCTATTGTCACCGGAACCTGAAAAGGAATTAGAAGGAAAATGCCCGACCTCATAGTATTATGTTGGAGTCAATTTTAGTCGGCTTAAGTGAGTCGGTCAGTTAATTTCAGAAACTTTGATTAACTTTTGATTTCTGGCAAATTTTTTTCAGAGGACAGTTTAGGATGATCAATAGGTGCAGTAGAAATCAGATATTAGCTTTATTGTGTGTAGGTGCTGTTGCGAACCACAGATGCCGTGGTCGGAGACATTTACTTGACAGCGATATTTGCTTCCTCTCGATCGCTAGCTAAGGCCTGCTGCACTCAGTCTGTTGGGTTCTCTGCGGGAAAGATCAATCACTGCCCGTGCTGGGCCACATCTCAGAAAATAATTTTCGCTAAGAAAATGATTGACAATCAAGCAGAGAGCAAGCAGAGATCTGTCAAAATCGAAAGAAAAACGTAGCATTTTTGACTGGATCGATAAACGATAATAAAAGCGGAATATCTGTGTAGTGGAATGCGAACGACCATATGTCAATTAAAATAAAAACTTCGAACTATACCCCAAAATGTGCAAGGAACGATGGGATCGGGACAGGGCCCCAGACAAAATCTTAAAATTATTCCTACTAGCCAGGCTAGTCTGGCTAGCGAACTAAAACACATTCACAACCAGCAAGACCAGGTTGTGAAAGAACTGCAGTACATGAGACAGCCACGGTAAAGCTCTCAATCATAAAAGCAAAAGGCTCGCGAAGATATTCGTGAAGAAAGAAAAAAAAAAAAAATACTAGCACCTGCTGGCAACTATACTAACAAAAAAGAGCTATAATTTTTAGGGTACAAATCGGTATACAAATATTACCCGAATCCACAACACAGCACAAATAAATCAACAAAATACAGACTGAAATTAAAGCTCAATACCACGCATATTACCTTTCCGAGGAGAAGATATTGAATGTTGTTCTGTACTGTTTTGATCGCCTTACTTTTAAAGAAGCCAAGGAAGACCTGGAGGTTCAAGGTTTTCATCTAGTCGAAGTCAACTTCATCAAATTGCTGATAGGTCCTTCAAAACTGTTCAAAGTCCTTGTCCCAAAGTTAAAGACTAATATATTTAGTATAATGGCTGGCCCCCATCTTATCTGTCAGGTTGAGGCGCGAACCACGAAATGGTCTAGAAATCCGCCACAACTGTCAACAATTTGGCCATTGCTCGGGCGTTGGCCACGCACAGATAAGATTTGTCAAATTTGATGGACTTCACCATTATAAAGAGTGTAAAAAACCCAAGGAACAAGCACCAAAGTGCGTCAACAGCAAGCTACGAAGGTTGTCCCAAAACATCAAGAAGGCATTTGCGCAAATAGCTGCAGAATGCAACACAAAAACAAATACCCCAAACATTAACAACCAAATATAAACCACAAACTCATAGAACCCCCACCTACACAACAACAAAAATTAGACCATTTTTCGCATCTATGCAATCTCAGTTTCAACTGTTGATGCAAGAAGTGATGGCAAACGTGTTCAAGTGCTTGTTTTCGGCCCAAAACATAATACCCACGTCAGCACAAATAAGCCTTAACATAAATAATAAAGGTCCTGATGAATCTCTATACTTCCATGAAATGCAATTTTTTTGTTTCATAAGACCGGAGAGTTTAAACAATTTTTATTAGATTATAAGATTAATATCATATTTCTCCAGGAAACCTTCTTGAAACAGGCACTTCGTCTCCACTTCCCTAAATACATTCTGTATATAAATAACAGATTGTCGGGTGGAGTGGGTGGAACTCGTAAGGAAAAATGTTAATCATAACCAGATCTTAACACCACGATTGACAAGAACAGAAGTTACCGCCATCAAGGTGCAAACGAGCTCTTTTGAGTCCTCCGAAATTTCTTTGTACAAACCTCCAAACAGCCGTGAATTAGCACATGACTTCGCTCTCTCCACCCTTGTGAGCTCACTTTTGGTCAGAGGAGACTTTGACTTGGACGCGGTGAGAAACAACCGAGCTGGAGCTGATCTAAACAGGTTAATCACACGCGTGCAAGTTACGTTGCACTTACCAGATGAACCAACGCATCACGGGAGAAATATACTTACCATCCTAGACTTTGGAATCTACCATGAATTCCAGCATACCATAAGAATCAGAGTCCTTAACGGGTTCTCCTCTGATCATCATCCGTTCACTTTCTATAGAGATGTCTTCATCCACGAGCTAACATGAACGACAGGAAACGACACTGACCAGAAGGAAACCTCTGTTTGGGAGGCTTTCCAGGGCACTAGCATGGAAAAGGTTCACCTAAGAGTTAAAAACAGTTAGTGATGTCAACAAAATGATTGCGGGATTGACTAGCAACATCAAGCAGGTAAAAGAAAATCATACAGCCACAACTCCCGCCAGGAGACCAGAGAAGAGCTAGAAAAACAGGTGATCCTAGATTACAAATAAAAGCTAATCAGTTGCCCAACAAAGTTAAAAAACGCATCTTAGAATTATGCAAGAATCAATAGGAAGGTTGTTGATAGAGCTTGGAACCTGGCGAGGATGCCTTCCGGAAGATAACTAATTATTTCTGCATGAAAAACAAGGCGGTTGTGCCACCTATCCACGCACCAAACGGACTTCGATATGATGGCTGACGCAATGCGGAAGTCACACAAATAAGAACACCAGTTCCGTGAAAACTCTTCCTAGGACAGCTTTCGGGACGAGGTGGTGAATATGCGGTACAAAACTAAATTAAATAATATCTTAAAGATAAAAAAAAAACAAAAAGAATGAATGATAAGACTGCTTGCCGTCGACGAGATAAAGGACATAATATTAGGTCTAAACAAAAGAGAAGCACTTGGTTAAGACCTGATAACCAACATTATGCTAAAATGGCTTCCAGACAATAAAGAACACAATAAACTCAATTTTCCACTAACGGAAGTGGAAAACATGGAAAACTGCTAACATAACTATCATCCTGAAACCAGATAAAGATCGCGCCTTCTGTGAAAATTTTAAGACCTATAAGCTTCCTCTCTTCCTTTATAAAAAATTGCCGAAAGAGGAATCTTATTTAGACTCCAGGAGGTAATAGAAGAGAAACATAGCATAGCATAAACATAGAACTTCAGCACACTAGGATGGTCCAACATAAACGTAATGGGATGGATCACAGAAAATGCACGGGCTTATTTATGTTTGACATAGTGAAAGTCTTCGACAAAATGTTGCATGCAGGACTTATCTTCGAAATTCAAAATAAGCTTCAAAATGAACTCCATACGTACTCTCAATTATATAAATATTATGTTCTTTTCTACAAGTAATCAATCGAAACTGGTGTCCCAAAAGGTTCATCCATCTCGCCTATCTTATAGAGCTTGTACACCGTGGACTTGCCTTGTCTGGCAAACAACGTACTCTTATTCCTTTTCGCCTATGTTACGTGTATTTTCTATACAACACAACAAGCAGAAAACACTGCTTCAAAGTCCTTGATTCCTTCTAGACCATCCTTAAATCCGGCCGCCTTAGTCCGACTCACAAAATTTTCCTTTACAACCAGGTAATAAGACTGACTTTACTCTATATAAGTCAAATAAGAAAGTACTCCAAACATGGCAGAATAAGGCTCCGAGAATGATCGGTTCAATTCCATGGTATATTAGAAATTAATTGGCAAATATATAAGCGACAGAGCACTCAAACTCTTTCTAAAGATCCCAGATAATACACCATAACAAACATAACAAACTCTAAGATCAATTGCAGACCAGACCACAACTAGTGTCAAACCCCAGGTTGCAGTGAGTGCAGGAATGCTCAGAGACAAGAATGCAGCAAAGTGCTCAATCGTACTGGTTCTACCAAACCAACTACTCCAGAGTAGATTCGAGTCCAGTGTCTAAGGGTGTAAAGGCCGCTGCCAATGCACAGCGCAGTGGAGTTTTTTGACACGTGTGACAAATAACAAATATCAAGAATCTCTGTTAACACCCGCAATCTTTTCCTTCAAGTACGTCTGAAGTAATTTAATTAATTTGTAGCTGGTAGAATTCAATGCATTTCAACTATACGAAATTCAAAAACATTCGATCATCTACCAAGTATTTGACATAAATTTCTGGAGAAGAGGTGTGGGGAAAAAGGTGGAAAAGAAATGGTAGGTGAGAGGAATAGGTGAAAAATCGGATTGATGTACAAGAAATTACGTCACCATCCGCAGAAAAACAATGAAGCAGCATGGATTGCAATAAGCTTAAATAATAAATAGTTTTGGTTTAGAAAATTGAGTAGAACAAGTAGAATAACGAGAACGAGTAGAATATTATTTATTTGCTTTTTTATTCTGTATTTGTAATTATTTAAAGCTCCACAGAAACTTATAAACTATAGAAAACCCGTTCGCCATGTCTGTTCAAAAAGTACCCGGAATTTTCGTTTTTCAAAAAAAATTTTATTTATTCGTCTACATGGTCCCTTCAAAGTAGTCCCCCCAGATATAATACACTTATGCCAGCGTTTTTTCCAATCTTCGAAGCACTTTTGATATTCACTTTTTGGTATGTCCTTGAGCACTCTCAGCGATTCGGCCTTTATTTCTTCAATCGAGGAAAGACGCCGTCCTTTCATGGGTCTCTTCAACTTTGGGAACCGGAAAAAGTCACACGGAGCCATATCTGGTGAATATGGAGGTTGGGACATGACTACGGTATTGTTTTTGGCCAAAAAATTACGAACAAGCAACGATGAGTGAGCAGGTGCGTTATCGTGGTGCAAAAGCCATGAATTCTTTTTCCATAAATCGGGGCGTTTTTTTCGGATTGCTTCACGCAAACGTCGCATAACTTCAAGGTAATACTCCTTATTAACAGTACGACCTTATGGTAAGAACTCTTGATGCACTATGCCATTATAATCGAAGAAAACAGTAAGTAAAATCTTGACATTTGATCGAACTTGACGTGCTTTTCTCGCTCTTGGTGACGTTGAATGCTTCCAGGTGGACGATTGTGCTTTGGCTTCGACATCATAACCGTATACCCATGTTTCATCACCAGTTATGACCCTTTCAAGCAAATTTGGATCGTCGTTGACGTCATTTAACAGCTCCTGAGCGATGTTCATGCGACTGTTTTTTGGTCAAAATTCAGCAGTTTTGGAATGAATTTTGCTGCCACTCGTTTCATGCCCAAAACTTTTGAACAAATGTTATGACATGAGCCAATTGATATGCCAACTTCATCAGCAACTTCTCTAATTGTTATTCGGCGATCATTTACAACCATTTTTTCCACTTTTTCATCGATTATTGACGTGCTGGGTCGACCGGAGCGTTCGTCATCTTCAACGTCTTCGCGGCCATCTTGGAAGCACTTATACCACTCGTAAACACTTGTTTTATTCATAGTAGACTCACCATAGGCTTTTTGTAACATTTCACACACGTTGTTATACTTTATTTCATTTTTTACGCAAAATTTAATACAAATTCTTTGACTCTTCAATTCTTTCATTGTTTAAACAAGCAAAAATCGCTGAGCTCATAAAAACACGTCGAACCTTAGCGACTACCACGGACAAAGTAAACATGGAATATGGCTGAAAATTTTATCATACTTTAGGGGCATGTATACCAACACAATGACAATCGGACAATTGTGACAATTGGAATCTCCAGACCCGCGAAATTTAAAAATTCCGGGTACTTTTCGAACAGACCTCGTATTGTATTTGTTTCATTCAGGTAAAGAAATGGGTTTCCTCCATTCATGCCTGGAAAATAACTAAGAGAACACAAAATACTTTCACAGACTTAAGTATTAGGTCTACCGGAAAGTTCTGTCCGATAGTGTCACTTCAAGACTTTTACAGTGCGGAAATCGCGGAGAAGCTGAGATCTACTCAAAAAACTAATTCCGAGCATATTCGCAAGCTTGGATGGGACTATAAATATTTTAGATGGGTGCCTCATTAGTTTAGTGAAAAACATTTCAATGACCGGGTCGTCATAAGCAAATTTTTACTTGCTTGGTACAAAAAAAAACCTTTCTTGGATCGGATGATAACTGGTGATGAGAAATGGATTACATAGGAAAATGCCGTGAGAAGAAGAACATATTGCGAGCCCGGACAGCCTGCTCTCTCCATTTCTAAGGTGAGCTTGACGTTGAAGAAGAAATTGTTGTGTATAATATGGGACATGCAAAGACCAATTACATTACGAGCTTTTGAAACCTAATGGAAAGCTGGTTTGGAGGGATACTGTAAGCAAATGGATTACTTAAATAAAGCAATAAGAGCGAAAAGGCTGGCGATGTTTAATAGGAAGCAAATTTTACTGAATCATGATAATGCCAGACAACATGCTTCTTTGGCGACTCTTGAGAAAATCGCTCTCCCTCGCACCCTCCGATCATCGCTTGTTTTTCTCTTTGCAGAACTTTTTCCGGGAAAAAAATCAAAGCCTTTCGCCGATGTCAACCAAGCACTAGTTGAGTTCTTCGCCTCTAAAAATAAATTAGTTTTTAAAAGTGGCATTTTTAAGTTGCCAGCACGCTGGCAAGAAGTTATAAGAATCGATACAAAGTTTACTCTAGAATATAAATATTGTTAAATGTGTGAAAATTGTGTTTTTTTCTTCCAATTCGAAAACGGACAGATTTCCCGGTGGACCTAATATTTTAGAATTCATAATGTATCATAGTGGTATCAATGGGTTTACAATATCAAAAATACTTCAAATGTTGCGTCGTGCTGGATGTTACTTAAAGTTTGTAATCAAAAGATTTCTAAGGAAATCATCCAGCGATTACGTTACCAACAGTCAATTTTGGTTTATTTCACTAACACATGAGAAATTAAACACGATTCAGATAGGGTTACGACTGTTAGTTTTCCTTTCTTCAAACAAGGTTGCCTCAGTGTAAACAGAACATTTTCCGTGAATTTCTGCATTTATCATAGTTTATCCACTTTTTATACGTGTAATTATGACATATGATGAAAAACCTTTGCAACGGGAATCCTAAGAGTACATAAGACGAAAGAACGCGTTGGCTATAATGATCATCGATCTCTAAATGACTTTAAACTCTGCGTATTATCAACATACTCCTTGATCATTTAAAGTCATCCATTAGTAAATATGTATCGTGCCTTGTTTCAAATGTTTAACGTTCAGAAAAGATAGATGACAAATAGCCAAGTACTTATTTGAGAGCTCATCCAAGACGAAGCAGGCTCAACCAGTTGTCTCTCTTCTGACCGATTATGTCAAAGATATGTATTTACTTGGTGGTTTTCCTGCGGAAGACCTCAGAAAAAATGGATGAGTTGTGTACAGTGTACTCTGAAGCTCATCATACGCAGACAAAAGAGAATATAGAAAAACACATAAAACAAATAATATATCATTTTTCCAACCTATTTAGAACGATTGCAATCATAGGTTGTACGATTATCAAATAAGTTAATAGTGTGGTTTGCCTCAAGCGCCTGTTCTAGGTCCACTACTGTTTTCTGATGCTACATAAGTATGAACTGACGTTGCAACTACAACATTTAGTGAACATTATTATGTTTCCACGGAAAACTGAACAAGATTGTTCGACCTGTGGCCAATTGTACAAGGGAATTGTTGGTACTGGATATGTGTTGTTAAGGTAATAGGCAAGAGGAAAAATGAGGAAGGAAAAGTCGCGAAGAAACAAACGGCAAATACTCAGCGAAGATGATCGACTGGGACATGGAATTGCAGTTAAGTCGCTTATGTGCAATTCAAGAATTTCGCGATATAACACTAATGCTGAGGCAATAAATGTTTTCAAGATGTGGCCAACGATGGAGTTAACGAGGCACGCGGTATAATGGATAACTGGTTGCTCCGCATCGATTTGAAATTGCTAAGTACAATAAAATTAGATGAAATATTATATTTTTAAGTATAAACTAGATACATAAACTTTTTTTTTAAGACCAATCAGGCCTATTCAGCTAGTAGTAATATCAGTTATGGTTTATGACATTAAAGTGCTTCGGGAAGGATGCATACTATACATATATACTTGCATTCTTTCAAGCCCCATTTTACAACCCAAAACAAATAAAGGATACGCACAGGTCTGGATATGTGCGATTTGTAACATGCGTACCGGCTTAAGAAACCACTTCGAAAACATTCAAGGCTTGTAGGTCAATTTAGGGAACATAAAAAACGTATAATTTTCTGTAAATGTCGGCACGACTACATTTAAACAAACATTTCTGCAGACATTTGCATATGTATGTGGCTGAAAACACTAACGAGATGCAATTTTCTCAACATTCGTGCAAGTTGTCCAATATAATTAGATCGGTAAAGAATTTTATTGCATACGGAGAACTGCGGTTACAATTTATGGCAACTAGGGCTGATTGCTCTGAAAATGATGTCCGGACCACGCCGAGTAGGGAAAATATTCCGGAAAAATCTAGTAGAAAAGAACAATAAGGCGGTTGTTTTTGTGAAGCTTTCTTCGCTCGGTAAGAATTTCTTCTCGTCGGAATAAAACTTATTATAATGTTTATGATTGTTAATGCCAAGGGATTCAGAAGAATGCGTTTGTATGAATATATGAGTTGTGAGATTTTATTCCATTGTTAACAATGATGTCATTTCTTTGAGTGTTAAGATCTAGTTTTTACCATTTGCTGGAGAATGAATGTGAATTCAAGTTTGTAGCTCCATTATTCGTTCTTAATTGAAAGCTGTTGTGCTAGAAATTAAGCTGCTTCGTCAAGTCAGGATGATATAAATTTTATTACGAACGCACACTAAGGCATTTATCCAGACTTCGTTGGAATAAATTGACTCCCATTATATTTTCATAGAATCTCCAGTTTGTATTAGTTTTTAAATGGTCTTTAGCTTAATCATAATTGCGCTCATTATAAACTATTCCCTTGGATATTATTTGAGAAATTAATTTGACTACGTGATTTGATTTCGTACAAATGCATTATAAAAATTTGATTTTTTTTAAATATTTTCATATTACTATTTGTTTTTTACATGACGTTAGAAATTAAAGAACTCTTTCGCATGTCGAAAAACCCATAGCCTTAGCAAACATCCTCAGCAAGCAATAAACTTGGGTCTTCTAATCCTCGCGCATCCAGAGATATCACGGCGCACTGCCGAATGTTAGAAATCCTTATAACATGAGGCATGCATATGACGAACAGTGGGTTTTCCCGAACTTTTTTTTAGTTACTCTTCCTTTTTCTATATCGTCCACAATTCTATTAACAAATCAGATTTGTTGGTAAAAAGAAAATTATACTTTTTTGGCCAACGTCTTTTCGGTCAGTCTTCGCTGATACTTCATAGAGTGTTCAATCAGTGACTTAACTCAGGCCTATTTCTGGTAGTCCGGATTATTTGACTGGCTGGGACCAAATCTGTTGCAATTCGGATCCACCTAGATCAGCAAGTTATAAACTTCTTTTACGTATAACATCATTCATTGATTATTCACTCTGTTACTTCTTCATCCTTCATGATCGTTATATTTTTCTCTCTACAAATCAATCGCAAATTCTATTACGAAACATGTGTCACGACAACCCTGTAATCACGATTCCTGTAAGCACTAAGTATTGTAATAATTTTTAAATTATTTATTTTAAATGAATAGAAGGGAAAGAGTTCAACATGAATTAAAGTTAAAATTTAATGAGAGTTTAAAGAATTCCCTACTGATCCACTTCCTAATATCTGAACATTTTGTTGTGGTCCTTCTGGCCGGATATCAGGAAAATAATTACCGATTAACACTGAACTTGACCGCAGTGTTCAAACGTGGTCTTTGAATTCTAAAATTTAATTTTAACCCAGCTAACGTACGAAGGATAGAAAACATTCTATCCTTCTTAATGGCCTTCATTTGCATATACAGTAATAAGATAGAGTTCAGTCATTTCCTACCTTGCAAGGAGTTCTAATGAATATTAATCTCCACCCTAGGCCTTATAAGGACCCGTGAATCGCAGCCCATCAAAATGAGCACTGAACACACTCAGTACCGTGAGTCCCTGAGGGTTGCATAGGAAAATTCACTTAAAGTTGGTCGTAATAACTTCACAATGACCCGCATTCAAACCCGCTTAGATGCCATCCAGGATAAGTTGCAGCAGTTCTCCACCAATCATCAAGCCATTAATCTTACATTAAATAATTAATCCCATAATAAATTCACAGACGCGACGGCAGCGTGGTATCTTTTCCAGGAAAGTGCAGACGGCGGTGTGGGATCTTTGGTAAATTATAATTTTTTGTCCCAATTGTTTGTAGGATTAACAGTGGCGAAGGTTTTTTGGACTGGAATGTTTGACTGGAAAAAAATGGAATTTTTGGAATGCAAGGAAAGAAAGACAGATTGGCTGTTGCAATCGTTTTATTAACTTTGATCGGACCGAACGAATTTTCCTCATATTTTTCCTTTCGAAGGGTCAAACGATCTACTATATACTGGAGCTAAGTTAGAAGTGGATCTCTTCGGTATCCTTTTATTTTTTTGTGAGTTTGATATATTTTCTCAGCGTTCATTCAGATGGATATATCATTGGAAATATCAACAGATATTGTGGAGGGATAGCAACGAATTGCTTGGATCCGCCCCATTCCTGGCATTAAGAGCAATCTCTTAGCTAATCACGGGTGAAGGCCCTAATTACCCACAAGCTATTGGTGTTGTGAAACATAGAAGGGACGTGGATGATATTTTTGGCGGATCTGATACCATCGAGAAAAATACTTCAAGAAGGCGCGCGGCCTTCTTCTATAAAAATGTGTGGGAGAATCATCCAAAGACTCTTCTTCATCTACCAACAGAACACTGCTTACCGACGGTCTCAATTCAGCTACAAGACAACACAGTCAGAGCCCTGGGTTTATTTTTTTAATCAATTGACTGACGAATTATACTTCGAGTTTTTATAAGCGCGACCTACTAGAATCACCAAAAGAACAGTCTTGACAAAAATTGCTCAATTTTTGCGATTACTATCACTAGATGCAATGACTATCACTAGTCATTATACAATTTTAAATGTTCATACAAGAGATTTTGGCAATCAAATTGCAATGGGATGATGACCTTGCACCAGCTCAATGGAACACATAGAACCAATGTCAATCACTGTCAAGCGGATTAGACACCATTCGAATTCAAAGATGGATTGGGCTTCAACCTAGTGAAAGCATTAAACTTGACTGCTTTTGTGATTTTATTAGCCGAACATTGCCAGAATGTCCTTCATTTGATTAAGTCTCCTATCAACTTCTGGACAGATTCAACTATAGCTCTCACTTAGACCAACAGCCACTCTGAATGATGGAAAGATTTCGTCAATGAAAGAGTGTGCTACATCAGAGAAACCATCCCTAGAGTCCAATGGCATTACAAAGCAAGAAGAATCAATCCAGCAAATCATGCCACTCGAGGACTCTCTGCTGAACGAATTAAATCGTTTCCACTGTTGAGGGATGGACCTTAGTGGCTTCAAAGTTCTCTAGATGACTGGTCAACTCACAGACAAAATTTCAACAATTTTCGAAGAAGCCCTAAGTCAACTGTCGAAAAAGATAAGTCATCCATGAAATATGATCACTCGTTACTCCTCACGAGATAAGTTACTAAGAGCTACAGTGATGTGTCAACAAATGGTTACTCTTCTCAGGAAACGAACATCACCTCCTTTAAGATACCCTGCTACACTATCGAAACTCCTCCGGGCCACTTCGGTCATAATTAAATACATACAGCTGGGACACTTCTCTAAGGAAATTCAAGACTTAAGAAATACAAGGAAATAGCAAAAAATAGTCCCTTCCTTAAGCTTAGTCCATTCCTCAGCCCTATTGGATTATTCCCCGTTGGTGGGCGTTTATAAAACTCCAACCTCAGCTTGCCTATGCATCCTATTCGTCCCGATGATGCAGATGCTGAATGTCTCGGAGAATGCCCACTTTTTACCGCCATCGAACTGGATGGTGCGGTAAAAGCTTTAAAATCGAAAAAGGCCCCAGGACCAGACGGTATACCAGCGGAAGTGATACAGCTTGCACATTAACTTTGTCCTGAAAAGCTGCTCAACACTTTCAATGCCTGTTTGCGGCAGGGCGTGTTTCCAAATTGCTGGAAAGAGGCGAGGCTCGTGCTGATCCACAAGGGGAAGGGGAACGCGGAGCAACCATCTACATATCGGCCCCTATGTATGCTGAACGCCGCTGGGAAGGTACTCGAGAGGCTCATTAGAAAAAAAATTGGAGAAGCCATTCGAACTGCCGGGGATCTGTCTCCTCGGCAGTACGGCTTCAGGGCTGGTCGATCCACAATTGGTGCAATAGCAGAGGTAGTGAGCGCGGTCCAGCAGGCAGAAGCCCACAATCATTACTCGAGACGAATAGTACTGCTCATAACTCTAGATGTGAGAAATGCCTTCAACTCTGCTAGATGGACAGATATTCTTGGTGCTCTGGAATATTTCAGGGTGCCGAGGTACCTGATGCGAATATTGAAAGACTACCTCAAAAATCGGAAACTCATCTATGACTCGTTGGGAGGCCGGCGAAGAATTGATTTGACATCAGGGGTCGCGCAAGGTTCCGTTCTAGGCCCGGACCTCTGGAATGTCTCGTACGATGAGCTTTTGAGGCTGCAGTTACCGGGGGAGTCACGCCTGGTTGGCTACGCAGATGACGTAGCAGTACTAGTCGCTGGACATACTGTCGGACAGATGCAGCTCAAACTGGATGCGGTAATACGCCGAGTGAGCGAGTGGATGACAGACCGTGGGCTTAGCCTAGCGCTGGAAAAGACCGAGGTTGTCGTCCTCACAAATAAGTGAATCCCTCGTGTTATGCCGGTTCGTGTAGGGGAAATGATCATCGAGTCAAAAGAATCAATTAAATACCTTGGCTTGATGATTGATTCGAAGATGAGTTTTTTCGAGCAGGTTCGAGCGTCAGCAGATAAGGCCTCCGTGCGGGTATCGGCGCTAAACCGCATTATGGCCAACACGCTGGAGCCAACCTCGAGCAAAAGACGTCTAGTGATGAGTGCAATAGAGACAGTGCTCTTGTATGGCTCCGAGGTTTGGGCTGACGCTCTTAGTAAAGAAACGTACTGAAGGCGTCTGGCACAGGTGCAGAGGCAAGGAGCTTTGCGGATAGCGGCTGCATACCGCACTGTCTCTGAACCTGCAGTGCTGGTAATCTCGAGGGTGGTTCCAATTAAATTACTTGCAGACGAACGGAAACGTGTATACTCACGTAGGGGAGAGTCGGCGAGGGAAACCGTCAGCCGAGAGGAACGGAGAAGAACCCTTATCTTATGGCAGCAAACATGGGAAAACGAAACGCGAGGCAGATGGACCGCACGGCTGATAAGTGACTTGGGGCCGTGGTTCTACAGAATGCATGGTGAGACTGATTATTATCTGACGCAACTACTCAGTGGTCACGGGTATTTTCAGTCTTACCTGTATAAGATGGGAAAGACACCATCCCCAACTTGCGTGTTCTGCCCGGGGATGACGGATGACGCCTGCCACACGTTCTTTACGTGTAATAGATTCACAAGACTCCGTTCGCATCTCTCGGAGAAAATTGGCGTAATTTCCCCAGAAAATGTAACGCGAAAAATGATGAAATCAAAGGACAATTGGAACTGTGTGTCGCATTACGTACGGACAGTACTCATTATAAAGAAGGACATAATGGATCGCTTGGCGAGGGAGGGAACATCTCTGTAACGTAATATTATAGTTACTAATCGCAATTCCTTCCTATCCATCCGTGAAGAGAGATTTCCCTTAGGCTGAAGACATCGCTAAGCGATGATAAATGAGGCCTAGTCCGAAGTAATGTGACAAACAGTTCCAGGCTAGGTTCTCGGTGTGACAGGGGAGGTGTTTAGTCGGTAGTCCGGTAGCGGGGGAGTCCGACACTCAGGGCGTAAATAGCCTTCACCTCCCAACCAAACAAAAAAAAAAAACCTCACCTACCTTCCAATCCTACCTACCTTCCAATTCAATCGTTTTGGGAAGGTAGCTGGTAATCAGAGCGGCTCACGTCAAATCACTACATGTATCAACTCAGGAAATATTAGCAGTCCTCAGGCAACAATTTTGGGTCATCAGTGGTAGAACTCCCGTCGAATCCTTAAACTTGAAATGTGTGACGCGATAGAGGAAACAGCAAGCCCAATACTTAATGAATCTTTTTTATTAAACAGGTACGCAAGAAGAGCCTCTCTCAGCGTCCTTTGTAAAGAGAAAGGACAACGCAAAACTAGTCCGGCTGCCCCGAAAGGAAAAGGCTGAGGGAAAGGTGTAAATGTATTTGCGGTTATTGGCTTCTGGCATTTAATGCCTCAGATGATTGTTTAAACGAATACGGATGTGTTAGAAGAAATCATGGGAGTGGCTAAACGAGAAGACTTCCATATCGTATCAAAGCTGGGTGGCTAACTGGGTAATCTATTTTTTGTTTCGCGTCAGCTGCACACAATAAAGACGCGTTCCGTGACGCAGTCAAATGAGCCCTCGAAGAAAATGCAACATCAACCTCACTGGAGCCTATGGATAGAATCGAAATTAGGAATATTGATTGCGTTACCCAAATCAAATAATAGGGATGCACGCATGGCCATAGTTGACCTCACAGAGCAAGAAGCATAACAGCTATTAAAGGAGGGCAAAATTAGAAAAGGGTACAGGCATATAATGGAACTGATGTAAGCTCCTTGTGTTACAACTGCTGCAAAACAGGGTATAAAACAAGTTAGGGCACAGAAGAGATAGACTTTGTTGTTGTTCTTTCCCAGGAATATGACCCGAGACCAGATGATTTGTAACACATCTCTGGTACAGGGAAATGTCGGGTCTTTCAACAAACCCTGATCAAGCCTAAAGCGCTTCTTTCGCATCTTTCAAATCTATCTGTATCGAAGCATAATCACACAAAGGCCCGCTCGAATAATTCCCTAGAGGAGGGCGAAAAATATCACACCTGAAGTTCATCATCATGGTATCCTGATGAATCCGGTACAGCTGCCATGTGGGTTCGGAATTGCTCGTTCGTTTGGGCTCGGTTTTCGGCAACTATACTTTTTAGTGAATACCTAAGCTCGAACAAACCATTGCCATTCTTAAAACTTAGGCTCACTGCTTTGAAGGATGCAGTTTCAAGTACAGAGAACCATGTGCTTGTTAATGGTGACTTCAACGCTATAGGAATCGGATTGGCATGTCTCAATCAGATGTCTGGCGCAAAGGGATCCTGGGCCTGGTAACTAAAACTGAGCTCATCGTATTAAACACAGGCGAAACCCCTACTTTTGGTTGATGGGATATGATTAATTTCTAGATAAATTAGTAGCAAGAAACCAAAAGACGATCGTAAATAATGGAGAAGTATCAAAGTGAATAATGAATGAACGAATGAGCGACCAAGTTTACGTAAACGAAGGTGATAACTTGCTGGTGAGGTGCTAATGGAGAATTGAACTTCCATGGTGTTCCATTAGATGCTATCAGAGACCCGGATTTTCCTATAATCTCAGGCTGCTGTGAAAAGAAATTCTTTATTTCTGCATCGTTGTCCTTCAAATTAGTCTCATAACCCCTTATCAATGAAGCGCATATGCCTCGTCTAGAGGTGAAACCTTTATAGGCTACAAGAAATGCTTCCCTGGAACAATCAGCTACAATTTCAAAATGGACTGCTGATGTCTTGAAGTAGGCGAAGACTACTATCCATGTTTTACAAGACCGCCCTTTCTTTGCACATTTTGAGGGTAAATGGACCTGTGTAGTTGACGCCACAATTAACGATGCCGGTCTCGATGGAGCGATACCTAATGCAACCTTTGGCACTTCAAACAATCGGGCATTTCATTTCTTTTAGGTCCTCCCCAGATGTCTTTATGATTGAGTATAAACCGTACCATCAGAAGGTGATGTAGATTTTTTTCCTGTTCTACCGTCACGCTATAGAGGTCTAAACTAATTCCGTTTGACTTGGAATAACTATAGGTCAATGCATCTTAGCTAGGACATTGAACATGTATATACTCTTTTACTATATACTCTTTTGAAGTCAAGGAGTAGCCTTCTGAATTTGGGTGGCACATGGTCTCAAGCAGTTTCTCATGGGGGTCTTTCACTATAATTAAAGGTTTTTTAACGTTCAGTTTTTCCAGTGATCGTTTTGATCGCCATCGCTGGAATACTCTCTACAAATATTGGAGGACATCATGACGATTTGTGTTTGCATAATGTTTAATGTTAATGAATGCGTTAAAGGTGGCGAAAAGGGATTTCTTCTTTGGATTGGGAGGTTACATTTAGCTAGCGGGCAACTTATGTTTTAAAAGATATTTGCACGTCGCAGTTTTTAACTCTTCTTATCCTTATTCATCAGCTCTGCTTCGGTTCGATCAACTGTAGTTGTTGATCCTTGATCCATTTCCATTGATGTTGCAGCTTCGATTTTCTTACGGGTGGCTTTCTTTCGGGGTAGTCTCACAGCTTCCTCATTTTCGCCTTTCGACCATCTTTGCCTAGTTGTGGACGCTCTTTGGTTTTTTTTGTCAGTCTCCCCTTGATTATTTTCCCTTTTTGTGTTGATTAAGCTTTTCCTTCTGTCGTTTCGACTTTTTGGTGTTCACTGTTTGTTAATACGTTTGGACATCAATTCAGTAACATTTAGTATTCGACAATAATTTTCAAGACAACAGCGAAAAAAGCACGTCTTCCAGCTACGAGGGTGGTCTGAAAAGTTTCCGAACACAACGTGATGGCGGTAATCGTCAATAAAACCTAGTGAATGTAGTTCTTCTTCTATCTTTTGACAGTTATTCACGAAAGTTTCAACCATTTTGGACGACCAGTTTTAGTTGATCGTCGTTTGAGTGAGTCGATGTGAGTATCAATGATGCGTTTGACTCAGTGTAAGGGACTCCGCACATTCATTTACCACAATGAAATTTTGGGCAGCTGAATTTAAACGTGACCGTAGGAGCTTGGAATATTATGAACGGTCGGGACGTCTAAAAACTGCGACTACTGAACTAACATTGCTATAGCTCACCAAATGGTGTTTGACGACCGCTGAATTAAAGTAAAAGAGATAACAGAGGTTATTAAAATGTCCACGGAACGTGTTTCTCACATATTAAATCAAGATTTAGGAATGAGAAAGCTAAAAGTATGGCGAAAATCCACCAGTTCCGATTTGAACTGCTTGACCATCTTCCTTACTCACCAGATCTAGCTCCAAGCAACGTCTTTTTGTTCAAGTTCGTTTTGGTGTTGCCGCAGGCCAAAATTAACTCTGGGTGGCTTGGGTCCGCCGGGCCTTGCTTTGTCGACAAAGCAAGGCCCGGCGGACCCAAGCCACCCAGAGTCTTTTTGTTCCTTTATCTAAGAACTGCGCTCGGAGGACAAACATTAGGAGACCATCAGCTTCGGGAACAATTATTTTGCAGAGGAAAACGCCGAGGACTATTTGGGCGGGTTAATGAGACGGGGACATCGGTGGCAGCGCTGGGTGGAGTTACAAGGAGACTATGTTGAAAAATAAAAGAAAATTTCTGAGGAAAAACGCTTTGTATCATTGTCAGGTCGGAAGCTTTTCAGACCTACCTCGTAAGTTCAGTACACGCTCAAGAAAAATATTGTAAGCTGACGAGCTCTGAAATTTGAACATTCCAGTTATTTCTTGTTGAGAATTCGATTAATGCACAGTAATGTCAAAGAAGTCTTCAGTTTCAAATGATTTTGCATTTTCTGTTTCTTCTTTTGACAATTTTTCGATCTCGCTAGGCGTGAAAAATTTATGAGATGCCATTTTCTATGGCAAAATAGGCAAATATAAGAAAATATATCTAAACAACCAACGCCGCGCACTAACTGACAATCAGTCGTTTGATGTGCCAACTACCCTTGAAAGGCACTGAGGGTGGGAACGTCAAATACGGTAAACCTTGCAAGTTTTTAGTGAAGAAATGATGCACTGGGTCTGCTGGATACATGAGCGATTCCTTGAGTGCCAATCTTTCTAATGTCGATAGATCAGGGCTCATGACCGGAAAATTTTGTGATTTCCTTCTGTCTGCGTTCAGAAAAATAAATCGTAATAAAGAGAACTGACCTTATATTCAAGCAAGTCTGTCTGTGGGGATTAGAAACTATTGAAAACTAATAATTCAAATTATCAAAAACTATATTTCAGCAGCTTTATCTCAAAAATTAACTACTTATCAAAATAAATTTTCTTTCAATTTCGGCGTGACTTACTTACCAAAAGTCTTTTTTCCAGTCTTGTTTGAGAGACTGATGTTACCAGGTTCATGTGTTGAATATAAGCGTGTCTGTATCCTTGGAAAAGTTGAATTAAACTCAATATATTCAGATAGGAGATAAATCATAATTGAATACTACAATGGGCTATAACCGGCCATTATTGTGTCCAAAAATTGGAAAACTTGAAAATGATTAAATTTATGATATCGCATTCGACTTTAAACTAACTTTAAAATACATAATTTAGTGCGTTGCTGGTAATGAAGAATTTTGTGCTTTAGTAATTTGCCCGGTTGCCGCCTTGGACTGCGAGTATTACACAATAAAATCATACGTTACAACATTGTGAAATAATTTTTCTTACTGATGGACGATAATATTTTAACGAGAACTTGTACGAAATCTGTGGGGAATGGGTTCCCGATAAAGATGGTCTTTTAAGGTGTTTCATAAAGTCAAGACAAGACAGATAATAATTTTTTGACCATGGCGATTCGTCCATTATCCTCGGAAACGTCCCAGCATTTATTGGGAATGTGCCTTTGTATCAGCACTGTGATCGCGAAAGAACTGGATCTGCGCGGAAAATATCTTTTCTTCGCTGTTACATGGAAACCTTCTTTCAAAGTGATCGTAATGGCTGCGACTTAGCGGCATTATGAACTTGAAACAACAGTAAATGGACATCGTTGTAATTTTTGCAGACACGTTACCTGTCATGTTCACATAATATCGCCATCGTAGTATTATTCCATGATGGTGTTATGAGGGAATCGTAGTAGCCGCTGAAGGTATATTCGGGACGTTGTTGAAATGATCATGTCTTGCCTGGACAATGTGGTTGCAATCTATCTAGCACTTCTCGATTGCATTTGGAAGCAGTGGCATTGGGCGAGGGTTCGCGATCCTTTTGGGGTTTCTAGCAAGTTCTCAATGTTCCTGCAAGGAGTTTTTCCTGGACATATGTGCGATCATCCAGTTAGTACATGCTGATCACACATTATTCGACATCAGGTTACGAGAGAGCCTCGTTTCAAAGTGTGCGAAGGTCCTTACTGTTACTATTGGTTTTTTATTAAATTTCCATCATTCAACGCTATATTCGAAAGGTTCCACACGTCTGATATTAACATTCTTAATATTCCCAGATGATATTGGTAAACATTTCGTTTCCTCTTGGATGCACAATTTCTTCATACAAAGCTGCAACTCACTTTGGTTTATGGGAAATCATAAGTTTTTATGATTTTCGAATCATGCTACTGCAGTGACTTATGCAGTTTATGCTATTTATTTTCCTCAAGACGCTGATAATGCTTGTGTAGTCGTTGTTGTTGTGGTGGTAGATCGTTTGCTTATGCTGATATTACCTATTTGTTTCAATGTACGCTATTTTCCTTAACTTTTTACCCGACCAAGATACTTCGAGCGCTGAACACGCCGCGAATACAGGAGTGTTTTCAAAACTGTTCAGGTTGATTTGAATGCACATGCTCGAGTACCATATGAGTAACAGTACGTGCACGGTCTATGCATGCGTACAGCCGCATGCTGAAATGCAGGCAAATAGGCTATCTTAAAGTTTGTTATGACAAGAAACCGCTTGTAAAATGTGAAATGCATTTAAGATTAGATTAACTCTATCCAATTTTACTAGCTCCAACCGCAAAACTGTAGTTTGCCATTCAAAAGTGTTTCTGGATATGATTATCATTCTATTTGTAGGTTCGATCATGTAGTCGCCATCCATGGTACTTTTGTATTACGCGCGTTCTTGGATGATATATCAATAGCAATGGAACAAGCTAGGGATTGACTATCTTGAAATAAATTAAGAGTTTCAAATTTTTTATAAAGAAAGCTTCTCCGCTCTTCTAAGCCTGCAATTCATAAGTTTTGCGTAATGAGTTCCGATTTTTATCTTTATTTAAATGTAACAAAATAATCACTGCTAATACGGCCGTGTGCAAAAATTTTCTCAGCCTTAAATTAAATATTTTTATTTCATCACTAATTTGTTAGAACTTAATCGAGTATATTTTGACCATTCCTATCTACAAGTTTTCTCCAAAATTCTGGAACTTGCTGAATCTCTCTCCTGTAAAAACCTTCCCCTTACCCTTGAGAAGGTCTTCCCTTCCTTCATGAAGATCCTCTTCAGTTTTCTTTTCACTTCCCTACTGGTAGTTTGGACCACTGAGGAAGAGGCAGAACGTGGCAAGCTTTCATTTCCGATGGAAACCAGTGATGCTACTTAATACTAATATGGGAAAAATATAGTACGACTTTTTAATTAAAATTTCGCACGGAAACCCATTCGTTGTCGCCAACATATTTTCTTTTATAGGTTGGTCTGACTATCAGTGACATCTGTGTGCCAAATCAGATGTCACATCAGTGACATCTGTGCCAAATGTCACATCAAAATAATCATTACTGTTTAGTATACGCTTGTTTTTCTGAAGTACAAAAAGTTCATTCGCCGATTTTTACAATGATTGAAATTATTCAACAAAGAAGTGCCATTGAATTTTGTGTGTGGAATCGCATTTCTTGTGCCGAAACGTTCAGAATGTTGCAAAAAGCCTTCGGTGATAATTGTGTGCCGCAAGCAAGTATTTTTTATTGGTACAACATGTTCAAAACGGTTCGAGGACGCGTTGATGACGAACCACGTCCAGGACGGCCATCAACATCAACTGATGATCAGTATGTCAATAAAATTAAGGAATTGGTGCTTGGGAATCGACGATTAACAGTCAATGACCTTACGGGCATCGTTGGAATATCGGAAAGTTCAGTGAAAACCATTTTAAAAGATCAGTTGGGCCTAACAAAAGTGAAAGCACAATTGGTTCCAAAATCACTCAATTGCTAAACAGCGTCTCGTTAACGTCTGTGAAATAATGCTTTTCGACTACCAGGAAGTCATGAAACGTATTATAACTGGCACTAGGAAACAACTAGGAAACAGATGATCAATCGGCCGATTATCGTGCCAAAGGTGAGCCGAAACCGAAAAAACCACGTCAAAGCAAATCAAAAGTCAAGATCATGTTCACAGTTTTCTTCGATTATTGAGGCGAGGTGCACTCGAAATTCCTTCCGACCGGACGAACTGTCAGCAAGGAATACTATTTGAGTGTTACGCGTCATTCGCGCGAAGCTTTATCCGCACCACATATCAGACATTAACGATGGACACCATTACCATGACTACACCACCATTCATTAAAACTACCATGTCCAGTTGGTAGACACCCTAACTCCAACCAGAAATCACAACTCAACATCTTCATTGCAGTCATCACATCCGGTAGTTACTGATACGTGGTACGCCCCTCCGCACATTCGTTCAACCTGGATTGCCATTCAGCAATCAAGCCCTCTTGCATAATTCCACGAATGGCGGCTCGACTTAGTCCATTAGGATTAGTACCACGTAACCATTCCGCAATCTGTAAATCAATCCTCTACGGATGATTTCCAGATCCAGTGGCGGGACCCCTATGAGGACCTGCAAAGCACTAGTCGAAACTGTGCGAAATACACGCAGGGATGCAATTAGCACCGGTCACTGAGCACACGCGATAAGCGTCCCGCCAGTAGTACTCATGAAACCCTCAAGAAGTACGGGAGAGTCGTTTGTCGCTACTGCGACAAACAACCCATAGTACACTTTCTTGAGAGCTTCCCCGCTAAAACTCCAGTCCTTCCTACAAATCCTTCGCAACATTGAGGCTAGCAGCTTAAGGCATTCCCTCAGCCACCTAAAATGGTGTCAAAAGGTCAGACTCTCGCCCACACGAATTCCCTAGTAAGTGACCGAAGTCGCGTACTTGAGAGCACGTCCCTCATATCTCACCCATGGCGGGCGACTAGGACTGAGTACTCCTTCAGGAGCATCATCGACGACTTTTCGACTGAAACGGTCAGTCCTACCCTCCCGCACCGTCCCTCTACCACAGCCATGCATTGCAACGCCTTCCAACTGCCTACGACTGTTACCCTCCACTAACACAAGCAGGTCATCAGCATATGCTCACACATAGCATACATTCACTAGTTCCCTCAACAGGTCATCCATTACTAGGTTCCATATAAATGGTCCAGCAATGGAACCCTGCAGACAACCCTTCTCTATCGACACATTGACAACATCACACACTCCCTACACAAACACCGGTCAGCAAGAAAAGTAGCTTTTCCAGAGTCCTATTTCCTTACAACCAACAGACACCAGTTTGGCTAAAATGGTGGGCCAGCTAAGGTTGTCAAACGCGCCTATGAAATCTAGGAACAAACCTAGCACGTATTTATGTCGGCTTGTTCGAACCTTAGAAAGGACATTAACCCATACGTCACTAGTGCAATGCCTCTCACGAAAGCCATACTGCCTATCCGACAAGGAGTCAGAAACCAGCCTCTCGAGTCGCCGGACCATTACCCGCCCCATCACTTTACCAATCGATGGAAACAGAGAAATGCCGGGATATGACCCAGGAAGGGTTGGATCCTTATCCGGCGATTTAAGCAGTATAACTACTTGGGTACGCTTATGGTCCATCGGTAAGGAGCCTAGTTGGAAACATCTACTTAATAGACATTGGATGTAGTCTGGTATGGCTCGCCAGATGCTTTTACACATTTCGCCAGTCATACCATCCCACCCAGATGATTTCCGACATCGTAGCCTGCCAACACACTCATCAATCTCTCAGTGTTGGAGGGAGGGAGTTGCCTCATGCCCTTCAGCACTGTCAACATGCGGTCCTCAGTTTCCGTTGCCAGAAATAAACGCTTCAACAGATGTTCAACACAGTCCGGGCGCCGGGTTGCCGTAAATACACATCCCATGGAATTCCCGTTTGTCAATCCCTCCGCGACAGAACCTATACGCCTTCCCCTTGGGTCATAAGAATTTTCGCTAACAAAGCACTGCCAGTGCCTCTCCTTGGTTAAAGCGAGCATCTTGTGGTATTCTTTTACAGATTTCTTATACTCCGACCTCAGCTGACCCACCGATTCCGACTTGCGACATATGGCCTTCTGACCCGCATTACTGCTGCACGTTTGGAAGAAAATTCCACCGTCCATCAAACCACTCGTACTTTTGCTGATTTCTTTTTTTGGCGAAGCAGCTTGTTATTTTCTCGCACGTAGCACCCATGAATATGCGCTACCATTTCACTGATGCCGAAAGTACTGAAGTCATGTATAGACACTGCCTCAGTGTATTCCTGCACCAGCGCTTCATATCGAACCCTATTAGGTTCGGACCAATGGTTCCAAGGCCACCTCGCTGGTGGGCGAGTATTCACCGTTTCATTAGAGGCCATAGTGATCTCAATGAGGTTATGATCACTCGTTCCCCAAATCAAGTACCAGTCTCCAGTTAAACTGCAAAGTACTCATGGCTGCACTGTTAGTACATGTAACATCAATATCACTATAACCTATTGGTCCATCTAACGAAGACAATTCACAGGGTACATTCAAAACATATAAGTCACAAATAAAAATTAAATCTGGCAGCATTTCCCCACGGCGTATAGCAACCGAGCGAGTCTTCCGAGTGTATAATTTTGAATTACAGGGTGAGGCAGTTTCATTATTCCACAAAATTTTTTTATCCTCTGTAGACCGACTACGAGCATAGGCATTGCATGTATGATACGCCGATTGATTTCATAGCCATGACTAACGTACGCGAAATTTCTTTTTTATCACAATTTTTACAGGATATCACAAACTCGAATCGAAAGCTTCGTGTTGAAGTTCCACTAAATTCAATTTCGGTATTTCAAACCTAACATACAACATCGTTCGAAATCGCAGAAGAGACGGAACTAAAACTTATACAATACCCGAATGATGCGTCAACTTCCACGTCATATTGATCATCCGAAAGTTTGAGTTTCTTAGCTGATGCACTGACATTTATGCCAACGAGCCTCTATTTCATGTCGATTGAAAGGTCGTCTACCGTTCGCTTTCGGCTCCTTGCGACAAGAAGTTATAACTCCTTGTTTATTTTCATAAATCGGTTTTTTTCCACTCATCGTGCAATTTAAAAAACAAAATTTGTATAAGAAACAATATTAAACACCATGTAAACACAAATTATTTCAAAATGCAAATCGATCGTGTACAAACGATGAATAATGCTTACTTCAGCGTTCTCTACGAACGTTCAACTAACAGAACACGTGTACAGTTTGATTAAAATTTAAAATTGGCGCGAATTGCGCCCTGAAAGAAAAGTGATTGGCACCGCGCTAATTTAAAATTTCGAACGCTTAGAAATTTTTCCACCATATGAAACTTTGCTACATGATTTCTATGATATTGAAGTATCCTTTAGAGCAAAAAAAAATTCCTTACTTGAGGTTTTCCTAATAATTAGCTTTAAATAATATAAATGACTTTTCTCCTTGATAAAGTAAATAATGGCTTCGTGTTTTACACGCAGTCGTTAGTTTTCCCTAATTTGGTTTTTTAGAAGAAATTTGGCAGATTCACTGATGCAGGAATAATCTTTCCAATTCAAATTAATTCATTTTATTTATGTACAAAATAAACAATTTTAATGGTTATTTGTATGAAAATTAAAAAAAAAAACAATTTATTCAAAATATACAAAATTTATACAAAATTTGATTTATTTTCTATTTTCGAGTGTATGGAATCACATTCGATTTCTGGGTGTCGACTTTCGAAAAACTTATGATTAGTAGTTTGCAACTTTGGATGGGTTTGTATAAGATTTCAGCACATTGCTGCAAACATCGATTTTTTTTCTTGGCCTCCGCATCAGGTGGATGTCGGATGGATTGTCACATATTCGGAATTCTTATGGCTAGAAATCTTGTCGGAATTGCAGGAAGGAATTTCATTCGCCCCACTCTTTCGTCCCAAAGATAGGACAAGACTTTTTGATATGCAAGTTTGTAGATAGTTAAGTTGTAGACTGCCAATTTACACATGTAGAGTATTTCGCCAGTCTGACCTTTTGGCGGAGTTAACACGGTCTGTTTATTAAAATTGAATGCAATGGCATTGGAAGTTTAGTTTAGCGAACTCGTTATCCAAATCTCTTGCTTGTCGAGCCAACTCCTTTCTCTCTATTTGCCGCTCGTAGTTTTCCTTCCTTTCCTCCTTTTCGTTCACACTGAGAGATTTGTAAGGTCCCACTGTTCCTTTTTTGGCTTGAAATGCCCTAAATTGTAGCTCCGGAACACTTGTCTATGTTCATCAATAGACACAGGAGTTGAATTCTGTTTCGTACACTTTTCAAGATACATCTTATACATGACATGAATATTAAGGGATGGGTCCAAATATTTCCACCCCATCAATTCACGACAATAGTGTGACTCTACCGCTGGAAATCATTGCCTGATTTTCAGTTGATTTATTATGAGGCGGCAGCGTACCACGTTTATCCTTACCAAGTTAACTTTGCTCATTTGTTTTTGCAATGATGCTTCTGATTGAAGAGTCTGTCATGTTGACAGTTTATAAAAAACTCCGGAAAAATTTTGAGCATATTGCCTTTAACGATGCAGTAATAATATACGGTATAATTACCTCGTGGTTCAGTCAAATGTCGTGTGTTTCGAGCTTTAGTGTCATTTTCAACATGCTTAGTTGTAAAACTTCTTTGTGCGTCGCTGTTTTTTACGAGTCTACATTCTGCATACAAACTTTTTTTTTGTTTTCTTCATCAAACTATTGAAGTTCAAACGTTTTTACTTATTTCCAGAAGTTTTTGGTAGATCAATTTTTCCATTTTCACTTACAACTTATAAGCGATTTATACCCTTGCTAAGCTAACTCAGCGAAGACTCATGGGTGCGGAAGTTCTGATCAAATGTTTCGAGTACCTCGATAGTGAATTTAATATTTATAAAGAATTATGGAAAGAGCTCAAGCTGGTTTCAAACAAAGACCAAAGGGAATTTGGGATAAAGGAAAAAGTTCAAAGCTGGAGAGCAATATTCATAACTAGTAAATAACCAGTCGATATCCACCTAAGCTGGTAGTGCCAATCGACGCGTCCCAGCCTGTGAGTTGGCACCTGATGAGAAGCGGCAGGGACGCGTGTTCGAAACCAGCTTGAACTCTTTCCACAATTCTTTCTAAAGTTTTTACTTATCTTTGCAAGCTGAAGGTAACATTAGTTTACTTGGTTTTCCGATGCCATGCGATCCAATATAGGACTTACCTCGTGCCCTTTTATTTTTTCAAATATTTTTCTTCCAGGCCTCTTCACTTTGTTTTCTTTTTTTGGGATAGTAGTGGACCCGATTTGCATTCTTTAAAACAAAATACCGAACTTTTCACATATATTTTGTTGATTCTGTAACCGCTAATTCTGGTCACTAGCAAGAAACAATGCTCCTCGACTTGTCAATCTAATTATACAAATTTTAGCCCTCTAAGGTTTAAACTTCAAAACAATTTTTTCTTTCAAATAGCACAACTATTCATTTTCAAGTTTGCAAAGTAACTGAAGGAAGAACGGGTAAAACCAGTATCAGAAGCATTGCAAGTCAAGCATAAAAATGAACGGGATGAAACATGTATCACTATGAATCAGCAAGGGCTATTAATAAAGAAACCAGGAAGTTTTCATAAGGCCAAAACAATGAATTTGCACATTTGTGATTTTGGCACACAGTTTGTTCAAAAATGTAGAATTGAATTTTGAAATGACGATTACAAAAATAGAGTATAAGATTTTGATTGATTAGATTGTGATTTTGGCATATTGGAAATATAAGCCTATTCCTCAAGTAATCCAGTTTTGACGTTATTTTTACTCGGACTTTTCTGTTTTTGGATTGTTGCGTCCAACCCCAATAAATTTTCACTGAGGTTTAAGTTTAGCGACAGTGCCGGTAGTTGCTTAGTATGCGGAAAATTCCAAATAAGCCATGTTTGTACAATATACGATTTATATTTCGGGTCATTATCTTGGTAGAACCGGAAGTTATCGCAAATGCCCAGGTTTTGCGCACTTTGATGCATGTTTGATCTCTAATTTTGAAGATATTCCAATTCATACATTGTTGTCTAAATGAGATGTAGTTTTCCAACTCCCCTTTAGGACAGACAAGCCCAACCCATCACCTTACCACCGCAATGGGTAGCAGTGGCTTTTAAATTTTTTGCCAGCAGCTCTGTCCTTGACGTACGCCTAAAATGTGAGGCATCGTCAGAGCCAGACATTTTAAATTTTAACTCGTCGGAGACTATTACCGTATTATAAAATCTAGAATCCTTGCTCAAATATTTCCCAATGAATTTCAAAGGACACATTTGCTTCTTGGCGTCAATAAACCACTTCTTACTTGGTACATGGCGTTGATACTATGCATGTCTTATCCAACTCAGCTTCCGGTTAACTGGCGATTTTTCGAGCAAATAATTTCTCGGGCTCTCTCGGAATATTCGAATAATATGGCATAGTCGTGCTGAAAATCTTGTTGGGGCCTTTCTTTCCTGACCCTGACAATTTCTTGCATTGTACCACGATTCAGTAGAACCATATAATCAATTTTTCAGCACGAATAATCTTTTTTGTAGTTACTATTGAACTGTTGTGCGTGGAAACTTACGTTTCTGCAAATTGTTCTTGGAAAAACAGGGAAGATTGATCTTAACAGACTGATCAGACAGACAGACAGAAGACTGATCTTAATAACAGCTTTATTGCAACATAAAGGGTCATTGCTCATCAACAAAGAATAAGGTCGAAATTACCAGCGGCGTTGTTTTTGATTACATTTTCCATTTCAATTTTTTTTCAAAATATTTGAAACATATGAAAATACGAGTATAAACTAAGTTACATCTGATAAGTTTACACATTAGCCTAGTTAACAGCGTTTGAATAATCTTGGTATCCTGTTCAGGTTAGTTTTTATAGGCAGTCAAAGTATTTTCTACGGATTGCGCAAGTTTAAAATGTGGTTTTTTGAAGAATAATTCGCAATTATTTAAGAACAATGGCAAAACATTTTTTATTCAAAGTATCGACCCTCGCTTTTAACGCATTTTATCCATCTCTCGGGCAATTTATGGATACCATTCCAAAAGATAGTTTCAATTTTCATTGATATCCATTCATCGAGCCATTCGTGTATATCCTCGAAAGTCTTGAAGTGTTGCTCAGCCAGAGTGTGTCTCATCGATGAGAAGAGGTGATAATTAGAAGGCGCCAGGTCTGGTGAATACGCCGGGTGTGGTAGGAGTTCCCCACAAAGCGAGGGAATTGTTTTATTGACCACTTTTGCAGAAGCGTTGTCAAGCTCCAGAATGACATTGGCGTGTCTTCATGCCCGGTCTGGGCGTTTATCGATCGATGCGTGGTTTAAATTGATCATTTGTCATCGGTAGCGGACGGAATTAACTGTTTCGCCAGGCTTGAGAAGCTCGAAGTACACTACTCCCTTCTGATCCCACCACACACACAGCGTGGTCTTCCTGCCAAAACGATCCGGTCTTGCACTCGATGTTGATGGTTGTCCTGGCGTTTCCTATGATTTCTTACGTTTTGGATTCTCGAAATATTTCAATTTTTCATCGACAGTAAATTCCGATCCCAAAAACCCATTCTTTGGTGGCGTAAATGCAGCATTTCACACACAGTTCTCGTCTTTCCATCTGTCGTTCGTTCAGCTTGTGTGGAAACCATTTTCCAACCTTTTGAATCTTTCCCATGGCCCTCAGGCAATCGGAAATGGCTCGCCGAGTGAAATTCAACTGGTTGGCCATCATTTCTTGTGTTTGTATATCGTCTTCGTCCAACAATGCTTACAATTCGTCGTCTCCAAACTTTTTTGATCGATTTTCATGTGTTTTGTCAATGACATTGAAATCGCCACTTTTGAGACGTTGTCAACAGCGTTTACAAGTGGAGCAAGTTAGCCCTAAGTCTCAACAAAAATTCGATGACTTTCCGATGCCTTTTTCTTTTGATTGAACAAGAAAATCTATAAATACCGCTAATGCTCTTTACTTGGGTCAAAAATCGACATGTTTAACACGAAAAAGAAGTATGCTATTATCTCGTAAACATCTAAACGAATATGATGTTTTGTAGTGGCAGTCCTACTAACAAAATGGCGCTTTGGGTTCGACTGGTTACTTCAAAAGGTTTCATGCGTCATCTCTTGGCAACAAAACAACATTTTAAACTTGCGCATCTGTCATATGCAATTCTTTCTTGAAATTGTGATTTATACAGTTTTTGACAGTTGGTTGCTTTTATCTAGAGATCTGAGAAACTACATAACTGTATCTCTGTTTAAATAAGACAGTACTTAATCAGTGATTGATTTTCTAGAACAGGGCACTAATAACAGTAGCGAGAGGGAAATTATGATGAAAACCTCTGCTAACCTTACATCTAATTTAAAGCTATTTTTCTTTGTTTTCTAGATTTTTAACTGCATACTGATTTTTAAACTAGCTAGTCCGGGCAGTTCCTGGAGGACAGGTAGGTAAGGACATATGATCATGAATTTTGTAGACTAAGAGTGAAGACTAGAAGTGATTTGATGAGGGGATTCAAGGAATTTCTGGCTTTTTCGGGCATATTTGATCTATGCTAATCTGCAATGTTGTGTATGCTATTTTCTGAAAGGTTTGTTTTAGGTTATTTTTGAAAAAACGATTTTGGGTGACTTGCTTTATGTTATTCAGCGCATTGGTTCCATGCAGGGGTTTCGTAGATTATTACTGATTAGATGCTCAATTTAAGAAATTTAAGGAGGATTCTAATATGACGACTCATGGGCGACATTCCATTGAGTAATGTGTACAGAGATAGAACCGACTTGAAAGCCGTAGGACTTATGTGCTCGGTATGGTTTTCGAGTAAGTTTTAGAACTAAATAGGTCAGATTTTCGGTAAGCAGCATGGTAGACTAACGTTTTCTACCAAACAATATTGCCGTTGCTTTGTTAACGTTGATTTCTCAGCATTCCTCTTAGGTTGGAGATGATCTGGTTAGGGTTGTTGTCAGAAGTGTAGAAGCCTGTCTCGCCCACAAAAGCATCTAGCTGGCAGTTTTGGACTGTAGGTTATTTCAGACGTGTTAATAGTGAAAAGTGATGGACTCGAGCATGAACCTTGTGGAACACCAGCAGGAACAGCTTTTATAGTGGATGTTGACCTCGAACTTTACGAACTTGGTATGTTGTGTCCTTCAGGAGGGATGAAATTAGTTTGTATTGTATGTTGCGGTATGGGAATGCAGTATTCTATAAAAAACAGATGCTTTGGGCAGTGAACTCAAATTTAATGAATGTATTAGTGTGAGATATACCGTGGAAATTTTTTGAATATTAAAATCCGCAGCCTCGAAATATTATCTCACATTTCGTGATTTTTTCAGGGTTATACATCGAAATATTAGGAAAGCAATCTCAGTTGCTCCACAATAAATGTACTCTGAATTTATGCTCAAAAAATAAATTTTCGATTCAAAGCGTAGGCATTACTTTTCGGATGGAATGTCTGCTACGGACGCAGCCTGTATTGATGTGAAAAGAGACTCGTTGGTTTTTCACCAAACAATGTCTCAATAATCAGTAGCAGTAATTTTATGTGAAAATTGTTCTTATGCTCGGGTCCTGTGTTTCAAATAAATCTGTCTTCTGAAATTTCCTATTTGACAGTTGGCACCACTATTGGTCTTTTATATCTTATGGACCTTTAATGTTATTTATATGAGAGAAGAAAGATTTATACCAAATTTAAATTTGGTATAAATCTGTGCGAATTCAATTTTGCGCAGTACGTTTAATGCCTGCTTGCGGGAAGGCGTTTTCCCTGAGCGTTGAAAGATGGCAAGGCTCGTGCTGATCAGTAAGGGGAAGGGAAATCCCTAGTCGCCGTCAGCATACCGACCGTTATGCATGCTAGACACGGCCAGGAAAGTGCTCGAGAAACTGATAAAGAGAAGACTCGCTAACGTTATCCACGCCACTGGGGATCTTTCTCCAAGGCAGTATGGTTTCAGAACGGGACGTTCCACTATAGATGCAGTCACGGAAGTTGTATGTGCTTTCCAACAGGCGGAGGCACGTAGTCGATCCAACCGTCAGGTAGTCCTTCTAGTGACGCTGGACATAAAGAATGCTTTCAACTCCGCTAGATGGACGTATATTCTGGAAGCCCTGGAAAATTCTTTCCAAGTTCCAGAATATCTGATGCGGATAGTCCGAAACTACCTGAAGGATCGCAGCCTGATCTACAACACGGTGCAAGGTTATCGGAGTATGCTAGTCACATCAGGTGTGGTTCAAGGCTCCATCCTCGGTCCGGACTTGTGGAACGTCTCCTACGACGGACTGCTCGGACGTGAACTGCCGGAAGAGTCGCGACTGGTCGGCTATGTAGATGACGTTGCGGCACTAGTGACTGGGTGCACGGTCAATCAAGCGCAATTAAGGCTGAATGTACTAATGCGCCGGGTGGGGAGCTGGATGACCAGTCACGGGCTTAACGTAGCATTAGAGAAATCCGATGTGGTCTTCCTGACCAAGAAGACGATCCACAGAGTAAGAATGGTCCAAGTCGGGGACGCATTACTAGAGTCGAAACTATCAATCAAGTATCTGGGCTTGCTGATAGACTCTAAACTAAGTTTCTCGGATCAAATTTAGGCAACGACAAACAAGCCGGCAGCAGGGGTCTCGGCAATTAGTCGACTAATGGCCCATCATGGGGGACCAAGTCCAACAAAAAGGCGTCTACTAATGAGTGTAGTGCAATCTACGCTTCTTTATGGAGCAGAGATATGGAGTTGAGAGCTACAAGGAACTGCACCGAAAACGGCTGGCACAGGTGCAGAGACGAGGAGCACTGCGGATAGCATCAGCATACCGTACAGTCTCTAAGTCAGCGGTGTTGGTAATTGAAGGGGTGATACCAATCGCTCTCCTTGCTAGAGAGCGCAATAGAGTCTACCTCCGAAGGCACGAGGGTAATAAAGAAAAAGTTGCTCACGATGAAAGACGATGCACTCTCGACGAATGGCAACAATCATGGGAACGTGAGCTGAAAGGAAGATGGACCGCTCGGCTCATCAAAGACTTGAGATCGTGGCTCAGTCGAATGCATGGTGAGACTGATTTCTACCTGATCCAGCTACTGAGTGGACACGGTTGTTTTCAGTCTTACCTGCACAAGATAGGTAAGTCACGGTCTCCAGATTGCATATTCTGCATGGTCATACTTTCTTTTCATGCAGAAGATGGGACAAAGAGCGCGGTGATCTTGCCGAAAAAGTGGGAGAGCTCCACCCAGATAGCCTAGTCGTAGAGATGCTGAAATCATTTGACAAATGGAATCACGTGGCACATTACGCTCAGGCAATCTTAATAACGAAAAAAGGCATACTTGATCGGCTGGAGGCGTCGAGGGTGGAGGGTTTCCTTCTCTAAATTCTCCTCCCTGGAGAAGGAATCCCTCTAACCCGAAGGCGCCAAAAGGCGTAAAATTGGGAGGATTAGCCCGAAGTAATGTGTCAAACGGTTCCAGGCTGGGCGCTTCGGTTGACAGGGGAGGTGTTTAGTCGGTAGTCCAGTAGATCCACTGAGAGTCCGACACTCAGGGGGTTAATACCTCCCTACCCAAAAAAACCCAAATTTAAGGTTCTAATTGTTAGGTTGATAAAATAATTCATGTTTTTGTAAATTTCTACAGCAATTGCGGCAGTTAATTTCGAAAAAAAGGCGGTAAGTATTGAAAGTGAAATTTGGAATCCAGTCGGTTTCCCTAGCGATTGGCGATATGTAATTGGTTTATGAATGGATAAATAAAATTTGTATTTTATTTTGAACAGAAAGTGAAAGAAAAATTAAGAAAACAAAGCGTGCGAGAAGTCGAATCGACTTAAATGGAAAACTATGTTAAATTGTGCCTTGCGATTAACAGAGATTGTCGGCTGACTAATGACCAACACAAAAGTATACAGAAATGATCGGAATACCAGAAACTACTATTTGAACAGTTTTAGCCGAAAATTTGGAATGACTCTTGTGTATGCGAAATTCATCACAAAATTGCTAGTGGCAGAATAAAAGTGTCTTCGCTTTGAAATGGATGGGGGTAACTTGGAAATGGTTTTCAATGACGGAAATGTACTCAAGAAAATAAATCTTATCAGTTTTCAAGAGGAAAGCTTCTTGAACCGCGAAGGCTAAAAAACATATGTCAAAGTCCACAGCGCAACCTTTCCTGAAAACAGCAAACCGATTATTACTGAAAAGGTGTGTTATAACTTGAATCAGTGAGGTTAATCAGAGAATTCCGAGCTTTGATTTAAACAACTGAAATCTACAGAAACTTGGTTTCAGATGGAACACAGTTTAGAACGTCAGTAAACCTTATTTTATTTCGATTGGAAAAACCACCTGACAAAGTCTGACGGATAGGATCCTAATATTCAAAATGCATGAACTTAAAGTGCTGAAATGCTTGAAAAAAGCTCCCCAAACTGCAGACTAGATGGTAAAATTGTTCAAATACATAATAATCGGTCAGCTGGTGGCGAACCGAAGCCGACGTTTCTGAAGGATCCTCCATAACTTCTACTCCAAACATTACAATGAATCGGAACCCTAAAGGTATCTGAAGATAATATATTTCAATGATCAAATCTCAAAGCTTTCAGCAATAAAATTAAAACATTTAATCGAGGTGTTGTTAGAATATTTTTAAAAATGAAAATTCAATCTTAAACGGAAAACAAAAAATTTCAATGACGTTCAAATGGCTTCATATAATGACACCATTGGTTGTCAAAAACGAACAAATTGTCAGGAAACGAAAATCTAAGTATTTCGAACTCTAATTTGTCAATAAGTTTCGTAGACCAACTGAATTTATAACAATTATTACGTACTACCGTATTATTTTCTGCAAAAAAACTTAATCTTATCAAGAACGGTCCAGTCCTTTCAGTATAGAGCACTAAGCGGATCACTGGAACACCATGGCTTATCAAATATACCCACATTTACCAGGAATTGAATCGCCATTGAACTTGTGTGAACGAAAGTCGATGGAAAAAAGCGTAATCTTGTAGTGTAGCACGTCTAGATATTCCCATGACCAATACTAGACACCTCTCTGCAGTGTTGGCTCGAGATAAACTTCATCTAATAGCTGTGAATGTCAACTCGATAGTGAGTGTCTATAGGAGATCAGATCTACTGGATTTTGCGTCTGAACACAAACCTGACATTATACTGCTGAACGAGACTAAACTCAACGAAAGGCATAACGTAGAGTTCAAGGACTACAACTTCATACGCACAGGCAGACCCAACTCGACTAAAGGAGGAGGGACAGCCATAATGCTCACACGACACATCAAGTACAAACATGTAAACAAACCAGGATTCAGTGGATTTGAAAGCCTAGAGTTGAAATGCACAAAGCTTGAAATGCAAGGCGGCCAACGTCTCTTTGTTATTTCCGCATATGCATCGAAAAATTTGATTTCGAAATTCAGGGAAGAGTTCAGCCTCGTATTTGAACTTCTTCGACTAGATGATCCCAATAATTATTATATTCTAGCAGGTGACCTGAACGCAAAACATAGCGACTGGCTGAACGAGTACGCCAATCCACGGGGAGTATTTCTAAAACGATGGATTGATGAGAACCAAATGGAATACCGATGGCAGCTCGTCGGGCCGGGAACTCCTACATTGCCTTGATCTGGATCTTTGCATAGTTGATATGCGGTTGAATCTTACTGGCTTGACAGTGGACCACAAATTGCAAAGTTTGCACTATGACAGTGACCACAAAGCAATACAAATAAGGATTGCTAAATCGAACAGCGACTTATTCCTACTTACTGCCGAACAAACACCCAACAAATACAATTACAGAAAAACAAACTGGACGAAATTCAACCAAACACTAACACAAATACACGACCGACTTGTACAAAACTCAACCACCTACATTCCGAACAATAGAAACTTGACTAACGACCAAATTGACGAATACATAAACGAAATAAACAAACTTATACTCACTGCAATGGACCAGACCATACCAAAAATTACACCACGAAACAACATGGACCAATACTTGACCCGACGCATCAAGAAAGTGAAAAAGCTGAAAAGTATGATTCTGACACATATCAACAGTATATATAGCAGTTCCACTGCGAGCTGGCATCCGCATTTATAAACTCTCAAACAAATCATGAAGGCTGTGCGTTATCGCATCAAGTTGACCTTTACTCGAGAAGTAAATCAACAGTGGGCTGAGAAAGTGCAGAGCATTCATCTTCAGGTTCCGGACGGAATGTTCAGCCAGATCAACGCTTTCTTCAGGTCGAAGAAGCCGGCAACGGTTTCGGCTTTGAAAATCCCGCAAGAAAATGATGAATATAGGATTATGGAAACAGATGAACCCGACAACATTCAACGTCCCATACAATACAAAACTGTAACAAACGAAGCAGAAAAATTAGATATAATTGGTATGAGTATGGAATCAGTCTATCGACAAAACTCTAATCTAGGTAGTTCTCGATTGATAGAAACTGTCAAAAATAAAGTTGAAGAATTCCTGACTTCTTGCAGTCGAGAACCCACTCTCAATTTCAGTGAGTTATTAAATTCAAATATGCTGCCCCAGAACAGGTTGAAAGACTATTTTGTGTCGAAGGAGGATGTACAACATGCCTTTCGGACACTTAATAACAAAAAATCAACTGGCATTGATGGCATACCCAACATTGTCCTCAAACACTTACCAGAATCAATAATGACTGAATTTACTTGCATTTTCAATAATGCACTGAATAATAAATACTTTCCACAAAATTGGAAGAAGGCCAGGGTCATTCCAATTTTGAAGAAGGGAAAAGATCCTAGCGACCCGAAAAGCTATCGACCGATAAGCTTATTGTCAAATGCAGGCAAGGTCCTTGAGAATTTCTTGAACAGAAATATCAAGAAATACCTCGAGGACAAAGATATCATCAGCAATAGTCAGTTTGGCTCTCGCAGAAGCCATTCTACTATCCATGCTATCACGAAAGTGACGTCAGATATCTGCTGGCATTTAAATGGAGGAAAATGTGTTGAAGCATGCCTCATTGATATGGAGAGAGCCTTCGATACAGTTTGGCTTGATGGACTGATTTTCAGACTCATACAGAATAGGTTCTGTAATGATTTAATAGCCATACTAGTGAGTATGCTGTATGGAAAAGAATTTACTGTCGAAATCGGGGGAAATACTTCCAGTAGAGTATTTCAGGTCTCTGACGGTCTACAACAAGGAACAGTGACGGCACCAATGCTATTCTCGATATTATTGAATCCTCTTTTGAAGTCATTTGGCTTAAACGATAGTCCTAAACGGATGATTGTCGCGTTTGCTGACGACTTGATTATGTACACTGCAGACAGCAAAGCTTCGGTGGCTCAAGCTGAGCTGCAAAGTTTGTTTCAAGATGTCCAAACGTTCACGAATGCTTGGAAGATGAGGATTAATTGTTTCGTGGACCACTGGCAAAGGCCGGCAAAGACTTGAAGCGAAATTGGAAGGATTTCCATATAAAGTCGAACGGAGAACGCATACCACACAAGAATACCGTGAGGTATTTGGGTGTGTTCCTCGATGATCGCCTGCAGTACAACCAACATGCGAAAATGCAGCTCGAGAAAGCAAGAAGGGCAATTATGTCTCTTAAGAGACTTTTCTATGCGAAACACCTGGAGACGCGTGTCAAGGTCATATGTTTGCATTACGTATAATCTTACGTATAATAAACGTACAGTCTCTGCAAAACCAACACACGAGTTTCATTAGGTTATGGGCCCAGTCCCGCGTAAAGTAAAAAATAATTAGTGATCTTTGTACAGCACAGTGATAATGGCAGGAAATTATTCTATGAATGTCCCAAAGCTCAAGGGAAGGGACAATTACGATGATTGGGCGTTCGCAATGAAAAATTTCCTCATCCTCGAAGGCATTGACATCAGCAACAGCGAAGGATTAAGCGCGCAAGATAACAAGAAGGCTAAAGCTAAGATGGTGATGACCATTGATCCATCACTATATGTACACATCAAGAGTGAAACTACGGTGCATAGCTTATGGAAAAAGTTGAAGTCGTTATTCGACGATACTGGCTTCACCCGCCGCATCAGCCTACTCAGAAGCTTGATCTCCATTCGTCTTGAAAGTTGCGACTCAATGACCGCGTACGTGACACAGTTAGTGGATACGGCACAAAAGCTAAAGGGCACAGGCTTTGAAATCAACGATGAGTGGATAGGGTCCCTCCTGTTGGCCGGATTGCCAGAAAAGTACGCGCCTATGATTATGGCCATTGAGCACTCGGGGATGAACATTAGTGCAGACGCTATAAAGACGAAACTATTGGATATGAGTGCAGATTCTGAAATTACAAAGTCCGAGGGTGCTTTTATTGCCAAAAGTGCATATCATCAAAACGCGCGCCATAAAAGCAAAGAAAAAGCAAATGGCGGCGGTCAAGGTTACGTCAGTGAAACTAACAAGCCGGGAAAAAATGTCAAGTGTTATAAGTGCAAAAGAACTGGACACTATAAAAATCAGTGCCGATCTTATAATACGAATGCGAGTACACATAACGAAAAACAAATGAACGCATTCAGTGCAATGTTTTTGACTGGTGAATTTAGTGACAAAGACTGGTATGTAGACTCGGGCGCGAGCACTCATTTGATATCCGAATCAAACAAAAGTTTGTTGACAAATATTTCGTACAATACAGAAACTCGAGACATTGTAGTGGCAAATAAAGAAAGAGCGCCGGTTTTATGTTCTGGAGATCTGCAGATAACAATATGTGTTGGAGATTCAGAGTTTAACATAAAAGTAAATAATGTTTTGTGCATACATAACCTAACTACAAACCTGCTATCCGTGAGCAAGATCATAGCCAGTGGCAACAGAGTCATTTTCAACAAAAATGTGTGTTACATTTACAATCAGCAAAATGATTGTATTGGAGAAGCAAACCAAGTGAATGGTGTGTACAAGTTAAACATTGTGAAGTCGGAAGAGCTTCTAGCAGCAATGCTAGTAACTTCCAGCAAGACTTGGCATCGGCGTCTTGGCCACATTAACAAAAGTGACCTGAACGCCATGAGAAATGGTGCTGTGGAGGGCTTAAATTTCCAAGATAAGGTAGAATTTGACAAAAGTAATTGCACAGTTTGCTGCGAGGGAAAGCAAACTAGACTCCCCTTTCCCGCCAGCTTGTCGAGAAGCAAGGAGGTTTTGAATCTGGTACATGCAGACCTGTGTGGGCCTATGGAAACTAAGTCGCTCGGTATGGCCAAATACTTTCTATTATTCGTGGATTATTACAGTCGAATGGCACACGTGTACTTTCTCAAATCTAAAGATGAGACATTCACCTACTTCAAGCAGTACAAAAACTTAGTGGAAAATCAGAAATCAACAAAAATAAAGATTTTAAGAACTGATAACGGAGGTGAATTTTGTTCAGTAGTTATGGAGAATTATATGAAGCAGTGTGGCATAGTACATCAGAAAACAAACCCATATACCCCTCAACAAAATGGGCTTTGTGAAAGATACAATAGATCTGTAGTAGAAAAAGCCAGATGCCTGCTATCAGATGCCCAATTTGAAAAAAAGTTATGGGCAGAGGCAGTTCATACTGAAGTATACTTAAAAAACAGATCTCCTGCAGCAGGAATTCATCAAAAAAATCCATTTGAGTTATGGATGGGATATAAGCCAGATGTGAGCCATATCCGAGTCTTCGGCAGCATAGCCATGACACACATCCCGAAGCAAAGACGTCTTAAATGGGATAAGAAGGCAAAGAAACTTTTTCTTGTTGGTTATGCTGACAACACTAAAGGCTATAGGCTATATAATCCCATAACAAAAACAGTGACAGTTGCAAGGGACGTCATAATAATGGAAAAAGAGTGTGACAGTATGACATCTCAGATTACTATACAAGACAAGAGTGACATACAGGATTCAGTGGGGGAAAAACAGTCAGAAAATGTTCAGGATTTATCAAGTCAAGAAGCTGAAAGTGATGAGCAGATTGACGAACATGACGAAACCTATGTTCCAGTAGAAGAGTTGAGTGACTCGGAGGACAGCTACCATGAGTCAATGACATTGACGTCAGAAGACAGAGAGGTTAGTTCTCAGCAACAAAACACTGAAATGTCACAGAAACGTACTCAAAAGAAACCAGATTATTATGGCTATGCAAACTTGTGTGTTATGGAGGACTTCTCTGAAGAAGAAATAACCCTTAATGACGCCGTGAATGGACCAGAAAAGGAGCAGTGGCAGAAAGCAATCAGAGAAGAATTGCAATCATTCAGTGACCGAGATGCGTGGGAGTTAGTGGACAGATCAGTGAATAAGACAGTTGTGAAGTGCAGGTGGGTATTTAAAAGAAAGCTCAATAGTAAAAGTGAAGTGCGGTACAGAGCGAGGCTAGTTGCGAAGGGATTTAGTCAGAAGAAAGGTACAGACTTTAAGGAAACCTTCTCACGAGTTCTCAGGTATTCCACTTTGAGGTTATTATTTGCACTAAGTGTCGACCAAAACTTAGATACTGTTCACCTTGATGTCCCTACTGCATTTCTGAATGGTCTGTTAAATGAGACTATTTTCATGGAAATACCAGCTTGTTCAAACTTTGCTAATTGTGAGAATAAAGTTTTGAAACTCAAAAGGGCAATATATGGACTAAAACAGTCTGCCAGAGCTTGGTACCAAAGAGTTGAGGAATTATTACTATAATTAGGGTATACCAAGTCTCAGTATGAACCGAGAAGGACTTTGTTGATACAATTTTGAAAAGATTTAATATGTATAACAGTAAGAGTTCAGACACTCCGATGGAAAATAATTTAAAGTTAGAAAAGGCTACAACAATTTCTCAGCAATATCCTTACCAACAATTGTTAGGTGCTTTAATGTATTTATGTGTACTCACAAGACCAGATATTACTTTTGCAGTTAGTTTTCTAAGTCAATATAATAATTGTTACAGTGAGATTCATTGGAAACATCTAAAACGGGACTTGAAATATTTACTAAACATTATGGATTAAAATATGTCAAAAGTAATTGTAATTTAATGGGGTATGTTGATGCTGATTGGGCATCATGCTCAATTGACAGAAGGTCATATACGGGTTTTGTTTTTAAGATGTCTGAATGTGCAATATCATACGAGTGTAGGAAACAAAAAACAGTTGCCTTGTCCAGCACCGAGGCTGAGTACATGGCCCTGTCAGAAGCATGTAAGGCAGCAATTTACTTAAAAAATCTTGTTTGTGAAATAATGAAAACTAAAATTGATAATGTACCAGTTACTTTATTAAGTGATAACCAAAGTTCACAAAAGTTAGCATCTAATCCTTTATACCATAGAAGAACAAAACACATAGATGTTCGGCATCATTTCATTAGAGAATGTGTCACTAATAATTTAGTACAAATATCTTATTTGCCTACTAACTATATGCCAGCTGATGTGTTAACCAAAAGTCTTTGTCATGTAAAACATTATAAATTCATAAATGGTATAGGGTTGACACAAATAAAATAAGTATAAATATATGTTTATGAAAATAGTAAAATATAATTTTATGTACTGTTCTAAAACTGTGTAACTTTAATGTAGATATTATTTTTATAAGTGGGGGTGTTATTTTGAATTAAACATTGTTCCAATTCGGACTGCAGTCTATGGTAGTATAAAAATAATTTGTTACAATAGCGCCACCTGCCATTGTATGTGTCAACCTAAGTTTGAAATAATAAACGTACAGTCTCTGCAAAACCAACACACGAGTTTCATTACTCTTTGTACATAAGGTAGTATTAAAATCCGAAATAAAAAAAATAAATACAAAGCATTAAAAAAAATATTAAATTAGAACCATGGAAAACTAAATAATTATTATTTAGATTAAGCTCTATTTCTAAATAGGATTAAGTAGACTTAAGTTAGTGAAATTCTTTGAAGTTTTTTAACAATTTTTCTTCAAATTATTAATTCTAATGAAATTAATCGAAGCAAATAGTGTCAGGGGACATCCCCATCAAATGTGACTGGCCTAGACCAGAGTGCCGTCAGTGGCCATAGATTTAAATAGACGTAAGATAGTATAACCATTTTTTGTTCTCTTTTTTTGTGGGAATTCGTAATTTTTATGATATTATATGAAAAATAAAGAGATTTTTTACTTTACTTTACTTTTACTTTGAATCGCCATTATGCAGGGTAGCTTTGGTTTAAACGGAATGGCGCGGTATGCCATACAACTTGCACAACCATCGATTTATTGAAAAAAGCTTTTGATGAGCGCATGATTTGACTTGCATGACTGGCCAGTAAGATTTTGTTTTTTAATCCCACTGGACTTTGGGGGAATTCTGGGGATACATATGCCATATTACTCGCCCCCGCCGATAAGCCAAGACGCTGGACCATTCGAAAGACGCAATTCGCAGCGTCGTTGGCGAGGTACGGCTCCAATTACTGGTAAAAGTAGTCGAGAATTTGAACTCTGGTTTGGCTTAACCTCGCCATATTCACCTTGGGCATATGGGCGCCACGCCCAAATCATATTTAACAAAAATGGTCGTGATTCAGCTTTCCAATAAGGCCAATTTTGTGGCTTTCAAAACGATTTGTTTGCACTTTATTTCAATTCAAAACACCCTTTGGTCAATTGTTGCCTAGGAAGAAAGTCCAGGATCCTCAAAACATGTTTTAAGGTTTTCAAGGACTGTAAATTTTAGTGTATCTTTTGAAGTGAGTGAAGTCACAAAAATGTCATGGTTTGACTTGAACACGGAGTATGGTTGAGATACCAGAATCAGACAGTTTTGAAAATGTGCTTTTCATAATAGTTATGATGTTTTAGAGTTCGTTATAGCGTTTTTTTTAAACATTTAAGACATTCAACCGTCTTAATAATATCCATTTTGTCTTTTCCATAAAGTCGAAACATCTACAAGAATATTCACGGAGAAATTGCTAATTTGTTTGCAGAACTGATAACAGTTGAACGATTTGGGTTTGCCTATGATGTTAAAACATTTTATTACCTTACTGGTGTGTCCGTTTACGCACGTCTGGGAACTAATGAGTGAAGACTTGGCACGGTGCATAATAAGAAGTTAGCAGACATACGTGGATTGTTGCTACTGTGCTAATTCACCTGTGTCAAGAAGACTGTCTTGGAAATTGACAGAGTGTCGTCGGTACCAAGAATGTTAAGCACGGCATGGAGTTTTATGTCTGCCTACGTCCAACCGTAGAGCAGCGTTCTTCGGCCGATTTTGCTTCAAAAATCTATCACTCAACTATGCAAATGACTGCGTAAGTCTCATACGAGACAATAGCTTGGCATTCGCGAAAACTGGGGAATTTAGGTCGCGCAGTTGGACAGGTGCAATTAGGACTTAAATGCTTCTTAGCGTACCGAAACTACCACAACTATAAGTGGTTTGTTACCACTCTATGGACCTACTTAGTATCGCATTTGCAAAAGATATAAAGAGATATATCATCTTTCACCCAAAAAATTAATATCAATATATGGTTCAATATTATTAAACCTGACTGTTTACTTTCATACTTCGCCAGTATATCATTTTATCATACAGGAAAGCGAAACTTTTCCACTACAAATCAAATTCCATAGACAATCGACTGGTCCCATTTTAACAATTGCGGAAAGAAAAATCAAACAGTTAATTATAAATTTTCTATAGTTTCTAATCTTAATGCACCTGACGCCATTAGTATAATTTCAGAATAATCGTTCGTGCTCATGAAACATTAATAACGGCTAATCTCGATTTATAAGAAAAGAAAACACCGTCTATCGAATATATGGGGCGAAAATTACAAGTTAATACATTCCACTTATTATATTCATTCATTCACATTGTCTTAGCCGTTGCAGACGCCGAGAAGTGTATTAAGAAGATTTCTAGGTCGTGGAATGGAAAACATGAAATTATGCACGTAAGTGTAGATCTATGTTTGTATGAAGGTAACACACGTATGTAAAGTAAGTCATATTCATTAGATTGATTACGACTTAATCTAAATTCGAACAAGAATACAATATCGAATTGATTTCTAGTTGATTCTGCCCCTTCTACTTCCGATAAGAGATTCGCAAATGCTCCAGATTTTTCAGCGTGCGGAATCTGTATTTTCCTTTCCTTTAAGCCAAATTGGCGTGAAAAATGATCGTGAAGAAAGCTCATCCTCATTAAATTATACATATGCTCCACACATTCAAATCAAGTACATTTGCAAAACGATTTTTTGAAAATTTAATCAGTCAAACTTGCTCTAAAATGAGCTAATATGTAGCCAGTACAATGTGCTTCTTGTTATACAATTAAATTGTAGCTTCAGAGAAAAAATTATGCCTTCATACTAAAACTAATGTTTGAAATTAGTTTGAAAAGCATAATCAAACAACTTAAGTGCTCGTAAATAAAATTTCGATAATTTTATTGAAATACAATATAAATGAAAAACGGTAGCATAAACTAAATTTTCTTTTTAGAGGAAATTTAATTATTTTCTTTATCTTTATTTATTGATTGAACTTTTTGAAAAAATCAGTTGTTTAGTTAATTTGGAATCTTAAAATCATGTTTGCGTAGCACACTATCATATAATAATAACCCCTTAATAATTAAATAATAAAAATAAATCACCCTTGTGAATGGGGGAGGCTAGAATACATCCACAGTAACCCAACTTGTCGTAAGAGGCGACTAATGGGAAACAGCACCGAGCCCGGACTACGATTTGAATCTCGACTGGATTTGACGCATATAAGCTGGCAGCTATGATATTCTGGACCTAGTCGCTTCTTGCGCGGTACCGCCGAGATGAAACCGGTGCTCGAACGGCTCCAGGCTAATATTACGCCATCTTCGTCCTGATAAACTAAAAGACTATCAGTAAGGATGTAAAAAATGGAATGTTTGAGCTCGAGGACCTCTTGGATCGAGTCCGCCATTACAGGAGGCTCTGGAAGAAGCTGGAAGAACATCCAGACCGAACGGTGTACGTTAAAGTCACCCAACCGTTCGTTCTCAATATCAAGAGGACTGCTGCTAGCCCTCTTGAGAGCGATCTGGAGAAAACGTAAGGAGGCAGCCGCAAAACGTGAAAAAAGGCTTAGCCAGTAAGCAGTACCTGCTCAAACAGCGACATATAGTGTGGATAAACTGGCAAAGAAAAGGCGAAGAGTCCTTGGGGACGTCATTCCTGTGAAGCACACTGACGGAAGTAGCTACTCTGACGTTCTACGCGATATCCGCAGGAATGTCAAGCTGGAGGAAACAGGAAAACTCTACGATCGACAAGGTCTGGAGGGCTACTCGTCGCGTTTGGAGCGGACTCCTGCGATAAATCGATAGTCCGCGATAAAATAAAGGACGTCGTTCGGGCAAAAGCCACCGTCTCTACCTTGGAGCCCAGGCCTTCATTGGAAGTAATGGACTTGGACTGCATCGTTGACCTGGCTGAGGTTGAAGAATCCATTAAAAAGGAGTTCCCCGTAATAACTCTAGTGAAAGTAAAGCTTTCTCAAGAGAATCGCTGGAGACAAAGGTTGGCCATACTCAATGTAATGGAAAAAGAAGCTGCACAACTCCTGGCCAAAGGAAAAATCGGCTAGGTGGTGTGCAGAATTCGCCGTCTAGCCATTTCAGTTCGATGCTACAGATGCCTTGGATACGGGGACACCACTGCGAATTGCAAGGACCCTGACCGCAGTATGATTTGCTTTAAGTGTGGAGTGTCTGAGCATAGGATAAATGAGTGCACTGAGAGTCCTTGCTGTTTTTTATGTAATCATCTTAACTCTCAACCAACAGAGCACTCTCACGTTGCAGGTACAGGCGCATGCCCAATCTTTAGACAGGCACTAGCAAAAGCAGCTCTGGGGTGATGATCAGGGCCCTTCAAATTACCTTGCACCGTAGCATCAATGAACAAGATTTGCTAGAACAGTTCGCCAGAGAAAAGAGGGCTGATCTGGTGCTGCTGAGCGAACAACATCGAAACAAGATTTCACCAGCCTGGTTCTCCGATGACTCCCATACTGCTGTCGTTTGGGTTCGGGCAGCATGCGACTCCAGATCCAGGGTCATGGCGGAGGAGATGGCTTTGTCTGGATTCGGTGTCCGGGTATAACGTTTTTCAGCGTATACCTGACGCTCAATGGGCCGATGCCATCTTTTCAAACCAGACTGGACGCGCTGGAGGATATTGTCCTGATTACAGAGGGCAAAGTACTCGTAGTAGGAGACTTCAACGCCAGAGCCATTGAGTGGGGCAAGTCTCAAACCGATTACCGAGGAAAACGCATTCTGGACATGTCGGCGAGGACTGGGTTTGTAGTATTGAATACCGGTATTGTACCTGCCTTTCGGCGCTAGGGCTGCGAAAGAAAAATCCCAGATGTGACATTCGCCTCGGAGTCCCTCGCTTCGACGACGCTGAACTGGAGAGTATTTAAGCATTATTCAGCGAGTGACCACCAATACATCGCGTTCGAGATCGGTGATATCACTACTCGCTCGTCTCAACGATCTTTCACTCTCGGGTGGAACATCGGAAAAATGGACGTGGAGAATTTCATCGATATGATCCTGAAAGGCGGAACGACATCGGGGAGCTCTCCGGGGGAGGAGAAGGGCTTCAGTCGAGAGAATGGTGGAGTCAACGATGAACCTCATCACTTCCGCCTGTAGCTCATCTAAGCCTCGACACGACAGGCCTGCTGTATGTTGGTGGTCAAAAGATATTGCAGACAAACGAGGTGAGTGTCGCAGTCTTTGACGTGCAGCTCAGCGCTTGAGAAGCGAAGAGGAAGCATCCAATAGGACAGCAGCATACAGGTCAGTGAGGAAAGAACTCCGAAGGCTCATCAACGAGAGTAAGGCACGCTATTCGCGAGAACTTATGGACGACTTGAACAGGGATCCATGGAGGCTCGGCTATAAGGTAGTGTGGCGCAAGCTCGGTAGCCCACGGAAGCACTGTTTATTTCAAGCAGACAAGATGGACGGGATAGTGCAGGCGCTGTTCCCAACTTATCCCCTCCATGTCGATACTATCCACGAGGACGATTCACTGGAATGTCCATTGTTCACAAAGGATGAGCTAGAGGATTCGCTGCTTTCTTTGAAAGCTTGAAAGGCACAATGACCAGACGGAATTCAAAGCGAGGTGCTACAAACAGTCTTCCACGTTTGCCCTGACTTGCTGCTTAATGTGTTCAACGCTTGCCTGAGAGAAGGAGTATTTCCATCTCACTGGAAGGTGGTGAGGCTCGCATTGATCAACAAGGGGAAAGGGGACCCCAAGCTGCCTTCTACACACCGCCCGCTTTGTATGCTGGATGCAGCCGGGAAAGTGTTCGAAAAGCTCATCAAGGGAAGACTCACTGACGCAATTCGTGTTGCAGGGCACCTATCTCCTCGGCAGTATGGCTTTAGAGCAGGGTGATCCACTTGTGATGCCATAATGAAAGTGGTGAACGCAGTCCGTCGGGCCGAAGCGTACAAAACTAATTCTAAACGAGTTGTCTTCCTAGTGGCGCTTGACGTCAGGATGGCTTCAACTCCGCCAGATGGGCAGATATTCATGGCACATTGGTCAATTCTTTCCGAATGCCAGGGTATCTGATGCAGATTTAGAGGGACTACTTAAAGGACCGCAGTCTGCTCTATGACACACAAGACGGGCGGTGAAGTAGAGAGATAACGTCTGGTGTAGCGCAAGGCTCCATACTGGGACCAGACTTGTGGAACGATTCATATGACGGGTTGTTGAGGATTGAGCTGCCAGATGAGTTGCGCTTGGTCGGCTATCCGGATGATATAGCAGCACTGGTCGCTGGACGCAAAGTCGAACATGCACAGCGCAGCCTGGGAGTGATAATGCGTCGAGTGAGTGGATGGCCATTCGCGGGTTCAGTCTGGCACTGAATCATCGATTCAAAAATTTCTTTTTTGAACAGCTTTTCGGAACAGATCAGGGTAACGGCGGAAAAGGCCGTGATAGGCGTTTTTGCTCTAAATCGACTCATGTGCAACATCGGTGGGTTCCCACCGAGCAAACGCTGACTCCTCATGAGTGCTGTACAGTCAGTGCTACAGTCTGGCTCTGAGGTTTGGGCCGGTGTTTTCAGCAAGGATCTGTACCGAAAGCGCTTGCAACAGGTACAGAAACGAGGAGTTCTGCGAGTTGCATCTGCATACCGCACGGTCATTGCATGAATGATACCCAACGCCCAACTTGCTAGAGAGCAACGGAGAATTTAAAACAGAAAAGGGGATGGTTCTAGATATGCTGGCAGCCGGGACGAGAGGCAGCGCACAATAATTGAGTGGCAACAGTCCTGGGAAGGCGACTCTAATGGCCGCTGGACTGCCCGCCTTATAGGGGACATGGGATCATGGCTCAATCGTGGGTCAAATGAAGTGAGACTGATTATTACCTTACCCAGCTTCATAGCGGGCAAGGGTATTTTCAGTCTTACCTTCAGAAGATTGGTAAGTCACGGTCCTCAGACTGCAATTCGGTCCCCGAGGTAAGGGACGACACATATCACATCTTCTTCAACTGTAGAAGGTGGAACAAGATGCGGCAGGACTTGTGGGAGCTAATGGGAGAGCTTTCTCCAGACAATCTGGTCGTAGAAAGACACAAAACTTTTGACAAATGGACCTGTGTGGTACATAACTCTCGGGCAATAGTACAGCAAAAAAAGGTATCGTTGATTGCCTTGGGGCGCGGGGTCTGGAAGGTCTCCTTTCCAGGAGTCGGCCTCCATCCTGCCCCCTCCCGCTGAGGGGGGGATTTCTCTAGGCTGAAGGCGCCCTAGGGCGAAGAAAAAATAGGCTTAGCCTGAAGTAATGTGCCAAACAGTTCCAGGCTATGGTTTATTGGCAGGGGGGTGTTTAGTGGGTAGTCTGGTACCATGCGCTACTAGAGATCCCACGCTCCGGGCGTAAATTTCCTTCATAATAATAAAAATAATAATAAAAAGTTCTTTGTTGTTTCTAAACATTTACAGGAATTAGATAATATCTTAAAGTGGGAGTTCTGAACTTGGTATTCATTGCATCTACAGTATTTTTTTTTTGTTTGTGCTACAAATGTTTCTTGTATTTATGGTATATTTATAATATTAGAGGAAAATTCAACAAAAACCTCTTTTAAACTTAACTCTAACTTAAACTTAAACTACTACTACCTAAGTTAAAACCTATTTACATACCATTTTGGATCTTAGTAATTACTATCAATACTCGGTTGAGGACACATGATCTATCAGGTTGACCTATTAATCTAGATCCTGAGTGCTTCAACGTACGGATTCGACGCGTGTTCTGCCTTAGGAGATTATCTCAGCGTGAGAGCGCGAGTTTATTGATAGGGCTATAATTAGCATCTAATGTAATTTACGTGATGAGAGAAATGATTTGATTGTGAAATGAATTGATTTTGAAGTACCTGTTTTGGCTTGAAGTTTTGATTTCAAAAATTTTGCACATTGGCTACAAGCAGGTGCTCCGTAAAATATTAAAGGCTGAATGACCATCTTTAAAATTATTAGTATTAGAGTAGTGGATTCAGTTGTAGTACAGAATTAAAGGCTTTAATGCTTATTCGTTCAACGTGGTCTTTGCACATGAGTTTCTTGTCCAACATTAGCCCAATGTACTGCAGATTTTCGGACCATGGTATGGTTTATCCTAAAAACTTAATCGGTCGATTAGGCAGGAAGGAACGGTTTCGTTTTTTACTGAAAAGTATTGCCTTAGTTTTGTCAATATTGATGCTTATTTTCCTCGTGTAGAAGAACTCATGATCCACCAAGCCCCTGCAATCGATGAAGCAAAACTTTCACATTCGACGGAACTTGGTTCGTTTTTTTTTCGGTCTTAGCTCTGGCAGCAGCTTCCATTGGGATGATTGAGCTTTCATTTCGACGTCATAACCATAAAAACATGATTCATCACACGTTAAGATCCTCTGGAGTGAATTTAGGTTTTCTTAGACGGAATCCAACAGCACCTAAACAATGTTAACACGATGCTGTTTTCGGTCGAAATTGAGCATTTTAGGGACCCATCTCAAGCCAAAATTATTGGTTAAAATCGAATGGCATGAGCCATCCGACATGGTCAGGTCCTCAGCAAGTTCTCAACCATGATTCAACGATTGGCCAATGTTATCTTCACTTTATCAATGTTTTCGGCTATTGTTGACGGCCTCGGGCGTTCGGCGTGCTGTATGTCGGTCGTATCTTCTCGGCCCCCTGAGAAAAATTCGTTTCTTTTTTTATCTATACAAACAGTTTGAGTAGATAAATGTTATTTTGCCACTGTACACTCGGATGGCGTCCGATTATTTGAAGCTGTTTTCCACACAAAATTTCATACATATTCTGTGATCTACCCTTGCGACAAAATGGGAGACAAGCCAAATTTGGACTTGTCTTCGACTTCGATTTATTCAAGCAAAATAGCTATTAACAATTAACTAAAAATTTAAAATGCGAAGTAGGGTTGTTAGTATGAGTTTTTGACATCTGGCAGAATGTAGTACAGCCGTAGAGTCTAAGTACCTGTTTTTATGTTTTGTCGGTCAGGTTAAGACGGCTGGGTTTGAAGATGGGCAGCAAAGAAGCAAGGACTTTATGCAGTGTTGTCGTTTTTTTCGTTCATTCGTTTTCGTTGTGTTCGTATAATGTGACAGTGATCATATGTTAGTCCTGTATATTGTACAGTTCCGCTCCATGGTATTGGTTCTGTGTCCATTTGTAGCATTGAAGGACATGGTAATCTCCATCTCCTGAAAAATATTGGCTGTGGTTTGTCGTTCTTGGATTTCATTTTCTATTCGTGAAAGTATTCGAAAAGGGTGTAGAGCTTTGCAGTTTTGAAGTGACGACTTCTATGTCTTTTATAGGTTGTTTGGCACACTAAGCAATCCCGCGGTGTATAAACCGTATAAAGTAGGGGAGATACGTGATTCTGTCGGCGGAAAATTGAGTTTTTTGTGTTTGTCATTGCCTGCAGTCTATTAGCTGGAAGCCGATTTAGCCAGGAGCTTTTTTCTGTTTAGACGCAATGTAATATCCTTGCGTTGCGTGGAGGTCAAGTGGTCATACTGTACATTCTTCTTGTTGCCTAGAGAATACTAGTTCAATTACTTTTGTCAGGATAGTTTTCTTTTCAAAAAGCTCGTCCGGGAGGAATTTTCAAGGATCTGATGTTCTGATGAGACTGAGTTCAATGGGTTAGTATATTCTCCAATATTGTTTCAAAGATGCTGAGAAATTATTCTGAGCTTCCACCTTACCCAAGCCATCATATCGAAGTCCCTTTGGTCCATGGATAGGGGGCAAAAGTGCTTTGATTTTATGTGGAAAAGTGATCCTTCAGAAGTTTTTCTCACTTAAGTTTAAGGCTTCCTAAGCAACCTTCCCATTGACTGTGCCAAAGATCTGTCCAAGATGCGTTTTCAAAACTTTTTTGGTCAACCGGTTAGCTTTCGTTTGTAATATAGAACCACTTGTGATCTTAGCTCTTCTCCGGGCCTGGTTCTTCCTCCTTATCAGGTTTTTAATTCTTAAGGGAGTTCTTAGTGACTGTGTTCCCTGGCCAGAGTATTTGCTGTGTGATTTCTTTTGCCTGCTTGATCTTGTTAGACAATTCTTCAATCATTTCGTCGACAACTTTAGCTGTTGTTGGCTCTTCGATGAAACATTTACGTACTGCAGTGTTCTAGAAAGAGTTTCCAATCTATTGTTTTCTATTCATTTAGTGGCTCGTCAATGAAGATGTCATTTTTTAGAAAATGCATCGATTGATAGAGATGATGATGATTGAGATGCATCGAGAGAAGGTTTGTTAACGACTCTGCTTTTTGTATTTTGGTTAAGGGTGGTTGGTTTGTTTCGCTCGTTATGAATTAGTTCATGTGGTAAGTCCAGGCTGCCTTCTGCGCGTCTTATGAACCTGTTGAAGTCAGCTCTAGCTCGGTTGCTTCTCACAGCTACCGATTCATGGTGATGGGCATTAAAGTCTCAAACGACCAAAAGTGGGCCTTCAAAGGTGAAACGTCAAAGTGATGTGCTAATTCACGGCTGTTTGGGGACTTGTACAAAGAAAGCAACGATAACTCAAAATTTTTACAAATCAAAATTTTTTAAATTTTTTTTTAATTGTGGTTTAATTACAGTTTTTATGGTGATAAAGACCATCACACTTGACGCATCTCGCCAGTGGGAGGCGATTGCCCGAGGAATCGCAAAATTTTTGGCAGTTGTGAGACATTGTCGGAATAGTTCGTGGTTAGAACGCATCAACCTTACAGATTAAAAGGTAGATTGCAGATAAGCTAAATAAAATATTCTCTTTTTATGTGAGAAGAACTTTGGTCAATTTTGAAGGGCCTGACTGTAATTTGAAGAAGAACACTTCTTCACTGGATTCTTCTGTCTGTGTTTAACCCTCTGATATCATTTTTGGTCTGTTTAATCCCCTGATGAGGAGGCTGACTCAACTTATGGTGAGGGTAAGTGCACCAACTTTCTCTTTTTGTTTGCTTTGTTTTGGCTCTTGGATCTTTTGGCCATTAGGCATTTTGGCTCTTTTTTGGTAACATTGTTGCCAGCAGGTTCTAGTATTTTTTATTTCTTCACAAATTTCTTCGTCAGCGTTTTGCAATGTTAGTTGAGAGCTTTTCAGTTGCTATCTTGTGCAATGGAATTCTTTTAAGAACATCGTCTAGCTCGGCAAATGCTTAAGCTGACCTGACTTTGTAGTGTCTCAAAGTGTTTGTTTGCATATCGTGTCCTCGTTCATTGCATCCATATTTTGGGATATGGTTCAAGAATTTTTAATGAATAATTCTAACCACACCCAACTTTTATCTTAAGCAAGGTAGTAAAATGTTTGTCTTTGTGAAAAAGAAATTATAGCAAGAAAATAAATTGACTCACTCAGGAATAAACTTTCCTAATTTTTTTCAGATCACTTGTCTCTTTCGCCTGTTGCATGTAACAAAGTGACTGTCAACTCGGCAATACTTCAGTCACTTCAGTTACAACGTACAATACAATACTTCACCTGTGATCAAACATATGATCGTATTTAATTCACTGTTATGACAATCCTATTTTAGTCCTTGCTCGCCGCGCACGTCCGTCACTTCTGACTACTCACACCAACATTTCAGGCATTTATAGAAGCCATAGATCACTATCAAAAAACTAAACCTTTATGAAAATGTTTCCTATTTGTTTCTCTTATTCTGAAGGGATACAATAATCCATCTCAAGACCCATGAATCACAGGCACTTGAGATACATAACCTATCAATGGCGATTTCGTCATCAATCTACGTCGGTTTCATTTACACGCTCTCTGTCTTGCAAAGATCGCTTTATTTACAACATGCGGTATTCGTATCTCTTTCTTCATGATGCTCCTGCAAAGTGTGATTGCTTTTAAATATTTACCGTAAAGTGGGCCTACATGGACATGCCTTTTTTCACATTTTTCGAGGTACAAGTTGAAAAGATAAAGTAAAGGCATTCAAAATGTCGATCGCACCGACCTTACAGTTAGATATCTGTCATCAAACCTTAAAAATATCTCATACATACTCGCCCAAAAATGTCCAAACGTGGTGTTCAAATTTTCCCATTGCTGAAGCTATTGGAACACTGAAACTTTTTTATGTTGCATGTTGGGTGAGACATTAGCCCCGTAAAGTATTAAAATACAATAAAGGGTTGAGTTTAATGTAAAAAATAAGTTTTACTAAATTAAACATCAATGTAGCAAGGTGTATTTGATCAAAACTATATTTTATTGTTCTCGCTTACAAATTTTAAGGGAAAAATGGAGTCAACTTAATTCTTCTTGATAATACTCCAGTTAATATTGTACTAGATAAGACTAAAATTACTCTAGATGATCCAAGAAAACAAAATGTAAACTAAAAAAACTCAACTTACATTTGTTGTTTTCCAATACAGACCGCAAATACGGGTAGTGGACGTGTCAAAATTTTTTCCTTTATATGTCTTGGAAACAGGATATTTTTCCGAAGATTCTTGGTCTCAACAACTGACATTTTCCCTGTTTTTTTTTCTTTTTCTTGCCCCTTTCTTGGTGCTTCTGCAATAGTTCAAGCAAACTGGTATCTAAGACTCTTTCACACCTGTCCCTGTTTTCACTATAATCTAGACCATATGGAATCTTTTGGAACACTTCATATGGATTAGGAGAACGCAAACCAGTTGCACTGAATCTTGACTTTAGGTATTCCCCTACCGTCTCAATAATTTTTGATAGAGATATTTTTTTTCGAAATTCAATCCATTCATCGAATCAGGCTTTCTTTTCTCCATTCATCGAATATTTGTCTCCAATTTTCCTTCATATGTGCAAAAGCAGCCACATCTTATTGTTGAATGGGTGTCAAATAGACTTCAATTTTCTTAAAAGCTTCAATAATTTAAGGTGATCCACTGAAGCATGTTCACCGTAAGTTTCTACGAGCAAATGATGAGCTTCAACTTCTTTTTTTCTTTTGATGAAATGCAACGAAGGTCGCAAATGCGATTTACTTGTAACGAAACTCGACATGTTCACTGAGGTAATCAACTATGACGCTATTATTTTGGCAGATTGTAACTTGTGTATTTTTTAAGGTTAATTCCTGTAGAAAAATAGGACATAGATGCCAAATCATAGAAATGTACATGTGGAATCGGTAGCTACACTTGTTTATATTACTATTTATTACTTACTACTAAGTACACCTTTACTTGACAGTTTTAACGTGTCTCGTAATGTCTGCTTCGATGAACGGTCGGAACGAGAGAGAGATTGCCTGCCGGTCATGATATGAGATGCGTCGAGTTTCGTGCGTGTGTGTGTGTGTGCGAGCGACCGGGCAGCTGTTTATGTTGCGGCTTCACAACAGCTGAGTCGATATTTCAGTTCTGTGTGGAGGGTAACCCCACATACATATATCTCTAGCGACATCTATGAGTAAAACCGGCAAATTTCAGCTAACACCCCTGGTAAATAACCATTTGCATTGCAACAGACTACGAAGTTGACCGAAGCGCCAGAATGTTGTTGCATCCTTCTGCTCTTTTTATGTTTCTTGGTACTAGGTATCGCTTTCGTTTGTCTCATTATAATTCTATTGATTAACGCTTTTTACTGAGGAATGAGCAAGCTCAACGTTATTAAAAAAGTTTAAAATGACATCACGGTTGACTGACGACCTGGATCACTTAATGTTCGACGCAATCATAAGGGACAGATTATTTATTGCGGTAAACGCTTCGACGGAATTTGGCCCCGGGGTGTTATCTTTCACGTCCTTGATCTGCTTGCCTTGCTTACCCAGATAGTTTTTAAACACATCGCGAACGTCACCCTTTGTCAAGGGAAATCCTCAATTTCAGACAAAAGCCTGCGCTCCTGAAATCTGCTGCTACTCAGAATTACTTAACACAGTCAGGTGTCCAACAAGGCTCACGTTTCATCCAAGTATTTACCGTAATAACGTTGGCCGTTGTACGATGAATTTTTGTACGGCCTGCTTTTTGAACATCTCTCTCGGAACTGCAGTCGTCGCTTTTTCCACATCTTCCATTTTGCATGTCATGTATGCGCACCATTTTACAACACTAAACAGTCTATAGTAATAAAATTAACCCACAAATTACACCTAGCACTATTTCACCACACATTTGTCTGACAGATTAGAACATGTGTGCGTTGTGTTCAAGTTACCATGGGGTGGTCAAGTCAAGCTCAGCTATGCTACAGTCCTAACTTGAAAACTAAAAATTAAAGACGATGCTACGTTTCAAAGACTTGGAGAGGAGAAAGAGAAAACAAATAGACCAAAAGATAATCTAATATAATAATTTTAAAATTCTTTAAAAGACTCAGCTTTATATGGAGTGGAGGAAGAAAAATTTTTTCACTTGGAACTAAAGGTTCTTCATTAACGTTCTTGAAACCAGGCATCATTTTCGTTCTTCGTGGCCAGCTTTTTACTACGTAGTGTTTATCTCTCGCTCGACTATCCCACTCACACAAAAAACAACAATATTTTGTATATCCTCCTTGTAGGCCAGTTAACATTGCTATAACTTTAAGATCAGCGCAAATGTTCCACATATACTGTGAATATTTAATTTTTTCCAATAACAACTTCATATTTACATAATTTTCTTTCATATTTGTTGCATGTGGGAGAGGAACTGAAGGATATTTATTGCCATTGTAAAGTAGGACAGCTTTTAAACTTATTTTAGATGAATCAATGAAAAGTCGCCACTCTTTGGGTTCATCAGGAAAACCTAGTTCTTTTAGAAGTCCGTTAGCATTATTACAAAATACCAAATCGTTCTCTTTGGTGAAGTAGCTAACAAATTCTTCATGTCTGTTTCGAAAATATGAGACCCCCGTATTTTCCTCTAACAAATTCCATTGATTAAGTCGTGATCCGAGAAGTTGAGCCTTTGATTTTGAGAGTCCTAAATCTCGAACAAGATCATTCAAATCTGACTGAGTTAGTAAATGAGGTTTTTCTAAGTTTATAGATGACGCTGAAGAAATAGATATGGTACTTGATTGAGTAAGTAGAGGAGAAAAGTTTCCATCAATCGAAGTTTCATCGCTGTTATTTTACGCATTGGAGGCAAAACATCTTTGCTTCGAGGAACTGGGTTTGTGCAGATAGTATTTCTGGATATTGAATAATATTTTTATTTTTTTTCGTATACCCCTTTGTTTTGCTCATACAAAAATAACAATCATTTTCATGGTTTTGTGGTTCACTCCAAATCGTAGGCGTTGCGAAGAGCATGGTCTTATGACTTCCTCTAAGCCAACCACGTAAGGTTCTTGAGCAACTGCTGCAGCACATTTTCGGGAGCCAACTTTTATCCCTGTCATCAACTGGAAACCCAAAATAATGCTGATAGGCACTTTTAACGAGACTAGACAAACCATTTCTCTGAGCTTTTATAGTGAATTCACCACAAATGTAGCAAAACACATCTGGAGAATTTTTGCAATTCCTTGGCATTATGTACCTGCAATACAATAAAAATTGCTATAAAATCAAAGCAATATTCGTATCGTGTGACTTTATTTTGCACTGTAACTGAGATTATTATGTAATTTTCACCACACGTATCAATATTGTTCGAAACATGCCAAAATATTCCGTGTAAATCCAAAACAATCACAACAACTTTTTAACGTACTGAGCGCCACGAAGTCACAGCGACAACTGCGCAGGCGCATGTATTCGTATAAAAATGACTCAGTCGGTATCGTTCTCTCTCTTTCTATCAGTGCGAGTCGTTTTTTTGTGCTTAACCACTATCTCAATTAAATGAAGTTGCGCTAACGCACGAACAACAGTAAAAAATATACAATTTTAAGCTATTAAAAAAATATTTTTTTAAAGAATATATACGTGAGAGCAAAAAAATAAAAACAGATCTAGATTTAGGACATTGAATACTTCATACTGATCATATTTTTGTTTAAAGGAGTTTTTCGTTGCAGACCAGTGTGTTAGACGAAAAGTGTTTATTCAGAAAAAAGGTCTTAAGAAGTGAATTAAGACTAGAGTAGCTTCTATTTGTATATATTTATACAGATATACCTATAAATACAGTAGAAAAATTATTTCTATATAGTTCGATAAATCGGTGACTTTTCTTAACAAATACCAATTTGAAGGAGAGTTATGACATGGGGCGTGGAGCGTCAATTTTGATTCAGTTGAACTACCACAGGTTCATCAAAAGCGCTACACGATTCCGTCCGTTGAGTATGTACATGTGTATTTGTTGAAGTGTTTTTAAGCACGAAGCAAAATCGTTAAATTGTAGTGAAGATGTCCTGAAAACCCACCAATCGTTCTTCAGCACAATATTGATGAACTCTCGGCGAATTCGTTTACGCCTTAAAATATATTAACATAAAGATCAATTAATCCGGTACTTGAGTAAACTTGAATTCTTAACGGAATTCCATCATATAAAGCCTCAGCATCGTCATGCCTCCATACACAATAAGTAAGTATGTTGTGCATGAAATTGATTGCCCATGGGATACTGGAGGTCGACATACCAACAAATCAATTTTCCAAGCGTTTCACTTTTCAAAGCTGTCATGTAAATTTTCATATCTTATGGATCAGATAGAATGAATTTCTTCTTTTGTACACAGTCATACATGTACTGTTCTTGATTATATTCATATGATTTTATCCGATCTAACGGTGAATAATATAATAGAATATCTATCTTTTTTATTAATAACTGAGAATATTTAATAAATGGTTACAGCGAGGCACTATTTTGGACAAGCACGACTAATTAAAGACTTAATTTGAGAATTTTTCATGAAGCACGAGGCGTACTGACTCCAAGGAGGCAACTGCTCCGTACGGACAACTTACTTTATGCTGGTGAATCTGCGATTAATGTTAGTATTAGCGATTCGTAATTATAAATTTTATGGTTCTGTTGCTTTGCGACTAGATTGTCCATAATTTTTAACAAAGTTTCCAGCTCGACGACAGATTTTCTGCAATTTTCAAGAACTCAATCCTTCTAAATAGAAAATGCATCGAGTGAAAGTGCTCTGTTAGTGACACGGTTACCACAAGCACTCGCCGTAGTCCATAGCGCACCAAACTACTAAACTAGAATCATCAAACAGCCGGTTGCCTAATTAACCCAATGCAATCTAATATCCGGAACATAATCGCTTAAACAATTCATCTGCAACGTGTAATTAACAATTAGCCAAGCGAAAACCGCGGTAAGTATCTTTGTATCTTGGCCGTAGATACTCTAAGCGCAAGCTCCGAGATATGTTGGTTTCCACCTAGCCGGCGTGTTTTCTACGTTGCAAAGCATGCAGGGAAAATAATTAGCCGAGAGATTAACACTGTTTTGTCCGCGCTAGAGAAAAGTCGGTTTTTCGGATTTGAGTGTTAGATACAAAACATGCAGAAACATTAAGCAAACTAGGTGATAGGCCAAATTTGCTTTCTATAGCATGTACTTTGTGCTTGTGAATATTTTTAAGAAATTGAAATTCATTGCAACTTAGTGATTTGAATGGATCTTGAAATTTCGCTTGAATGTGAAAAAAGCACTTTTCAAATAATATCCGATAAGACTGCCTCATTTATTATTTAGTTCATTTTTTCGTGGTGCTCTAGATTCACCATCTTTGTCAACAAAACAATCATATATGCATTTTACAGGTATATGTGATATTTTTGTTGTTACTGTGCGGGATTCAGGCGTGGAAGCGTACAATTGTAGCGCAAATCGCTACGAAGATTCATCTGATCCGATTAAAATGCACAGAACGTCACTAGACTTAGCGTCTTGGGTTCTATGAAATTATCTTTTGCTCAGCCAAAAGAAAAACAAGAATAAGATACATGCTTTGCATAAACACTAATATGTTAAAGTCGCTTGGAAAACTGTGAGAGTATTCTGTTGACTAGCATAATCCGTTAGTTTTTACTAAATTTCTTACGCAGTGGAGAATATTAGGAAAAATACAATAAAATAGTAAAATAGTTTCATTTAACTCAAAAAATGGAGAATCATTTCGTGCTTTTACTATTTTCTTCCCCAAAGGTGATAAAAGCAATAATTTATGAAGACTACAGATGAATAAGCTTAAAACCTTCAAAATGAAGTAAATTCCGTAAATAAAAACAAAAAGCATTAGTGAATATTTCCCATACGAAAATATTATCCTTGGTAATAAAATTTTGTAGATTAGCTAATACTTCAAGCTACCTATTTACAATCAACATTAACACAAACATCCATAGAAGATGAAAACCAATACACACTTTTAGAATGGGAAAACTGAGAAAAGACAAATGTGAAAAGCTGTAACAATGGAATATTCTGAAAATTCTATGCAAAATTTTTTCTTTCAAAACGATATGAGAGTGATGGAACTGTGCGTATAATATGAGATTTCTTCAAAAATTTGCGAATTTTATGTTTTCTCGAAAATTATTTACTTATTCATCATCCATTTTATCCCCCCCCCCCCTAAAGTAATCATCATCAGCTACTATACACTTGTGCAAACGTTTTTTCCAATCGTTGAAGCGAAACAACGGTTCTCCTACCTATGCGATTTATATTGTTTTGTTAGGTATCCTTCACCTTTTTTTTCTACTCTTTTTAGTAGGGAGAAGAAGGCTGTTTACGTCCTGAGTGTGGGACTTCCAGACGCACAATCCTTTGGACTACCCACAAAACACCTCCCCTGTTGATCTGAGAACCTAGCTTGGAACCATTTGACACATTACTTCGGGCTAGTCCTCTTGTTCCTATGCTTAGAGGTGCCTTCGGATTATGGGAATCTCTTCTCCAACGGGAAGGAAGTGCTAGAAAAGAGATCTCACCATCCCCGATACCTTCCAGTGCTCCAACAAAGCTTTCTTCAGTAACATCACTGCCCGGGCATATTGTGCCACGCGATTCCAATTGCCAACCGTTTTCAGCATTTCTCCGACCATAGTTTCCGGGCAGAGCTCTCCGATTTCGCTGAAGAAGTCCCTGCGCTGTTGGTTCCATCTTTTACAAGAGACGAATGTGTGACAGGCGTTATCCGATTCTCCTGCACAAAACACAGTTAGGAGACCGTGCTCTGTCAATTTTGTGCAGGTACGACCGAAAACAACAGTGCCCGCTTAAGAGCTAGGCCAAGTAGAAATTGGTCTTACCATGCATTCGACTGAGTTACGGCCACTAATCAGGGATCAGACGTGCAGTCCACCTGCTCCTTGTTTTTCGCTCCCAAGACTGTTGCCAGTCGCTGAGTGAGGTCTCTCTTCCCTTGTGATCTCTTTTCTTCGGTCTTCACCTCTGCGCAGGCAAATAATTCTGCGCTCTCTTGCAAGGAGGGTGATGGGTATCGCACTGCCGTCCCGAAGACCGTTCCATATGCGTATGAGACTCGTAATGCTCCTGTCTCTACACCTGTGCTAACCACTTCCAGTGTAACTCTTCGCTGAGATCGTCGCCCCACAGTTTTGACCCATAGAGTTGAAGGGACCACACAACGCTCATTAGGAGTCGTCTCCTTGATGTGGTGGGCCTCGCCCTGTTGGCCATTAATCGGGTAAGTGCCGTTACACGTGCTGCAGCCTTTTCAGTTGTTACCCTAATTTGTTGGGAAAAACTCATCTTCGAGTCTATCAGGACGTCTAGGTACTTTACTGCTGATTTCGACTGTTTCGATTTGTCAGGATGACCACTTCAGTTTTTATTTTCAGTGCTAGCTTGAAACCGTGAGCGGTCATCCAGTCCATTACCCACCGTATTACCGTATTGTCTGAGTTGCGCATGGTCTACTGTGCGTCCAGTGACCCGTGCAGCGACATCGTTCGCATAGCCGATCATGTGTGACATCCGGCAGTTCAAGCCACACCAGTCCATCGTAGGAGATGTTCTACAGGTTCGGTCCAAGCATAGAGCCCTGATAAACACCTAAAGTAAGAATCGAACTTTGTCTACCTTCCTCCGAGTCGTAGAGTAGGCTGCGGTCCTTCAAAATAGTCCCTGAGAATCCGCATCAGATGTACTAGTACTTGAAAACGCTTTTCTCGCGCTTCCAGAGTATCCACCCATCTAGCACAGCTGAATATCCTTCACCTTACCACAAAAATAACAATACTTACGTTTGTTTAGCTTCCGCTATCAAAATAAATGACTAGCGTGAATTCTCCATGTTTACACTTTTACACAGTCCGAAAAACAATACTGCGAGACGGCGATCCGAGAGCGCGACGAAAGTCTCGCAGCAAAAGTCAAGAAAACTGCTGTTTTCGTAACATGCGTTTGTATACGACATCGTACAATGATTGCAGGCGAGATATATTCGGAAAAACGGAAATTCCTCGCAACGAGGTGCGTGACGTTTGTCAGATGCTCTATGGCGCGTAAATGAAATTTGAAATTCAAACGCCTTTATTACTTTTTAAGTACCAGGGTTATTCGGAATGAATTTTGAATGAAAATTTCGTGAATATTTGTTGAGGCTATTATTAAAATTGCAAATTTAAAATTTTTTAAAAAATCAAAAACAATTTAAATCAAATTTCATTCGAAACGTCAACAATTTGAAATTTGTCATATGAAGATTATTCTTCCTCGCATCGCATGCGTTGTAAATTGCATGCGTTGCGCGACAAAGAGCGAGAATCGCATCGCACTCTCGCATTGCCGTTACGCAGTATTGTATCTGGGCCTTTACTTTATAGAATAAGCAAGCTTTTGAAACAAGTTCGGTCGTGTTCGAACCGCAAGAAAGTCGGCTACAAAAATGCCACGCAGTTGCATAATTTCTCCCGATCAGTTTTGTTACGTGTGTGGAAACTTCATTACAATTAGGGTTGCCAATCTAGATAAATCGTGGGTGCCGTACATGTCTGCTGTACAGCTTGCTACGAAAACCTGACCTGACCTGAAAAACCTGATTGTCATTAAAAAAATTGAAAAAGCTTCCCTTTATGAAACCGGTCATTTGGGGTAAACCAAAAGATTACATTACTCACTGCCATTTTTGTCTCACTGATTTCAAAGGGCACAAGAGGAAAAAGAAAAATACTCTAAAGTATCCCGACGTGAGTTCGGTTGACAAATCTGTTTACCGTTATGAGGATTTGCTAGCGCATTCATCACTAGCCAATGAAACATTATCAGACAGGTCAGAAGATTCTTCCTCTGATCCAGAGCTTCTTGAGCCTTCTACTAGCAATGCTCCAGTTCTAGTGAGCCAAGAACGACTCGATGATCTATCCAGTGATCTGAATCTATCGAAAGAAAAGGCCGAGCTTTTAAGGATCACGACTTAAACAGTGGAATTTGCTCGAACCCACAGTCGTCATATGTAAATATTGCAAACGTCACAGTTTTGTTCTTTTTTTTTTCAAAAGAGGAAAGCCTGTTTCGTAATTATGTTAACGGCCTGTTGGTAAAGTCAGGCCAAAAGCATGTCCTTTCTGAATTGCGGCTTTTTATCGACTCCCCTAAGACAAGTTAAAAGCTGTGCTTCTAAATAATGGTAACAAACTTCCATCGATACCTATAGCGTACAGTGATATTTTTAAAGAAACGTTTGAAGCGATGACACTTGTTTTAGACAAAATAAACTACAAAGACTTCCAGAGGACTATCTGTGCTAATTTAAAGGTAGTTTCTTCAATTTTCGAACTGGATTCACTTGATTCTTCTGTTTTTTGTTTGAATGGGAAAGTAGGGTTCGGGCAAAACATTACACTCGAGAGCACTAGCCTGAAAAACAGGTTATACCCCTGGTTAGAGATATGTAAAAAACGTTCCACTAGTTGACCCAAAAAAAAAAAAATATTGCCTTCTTTACATATAATGTTAGGATTAAAAAAAACTTCGTTAACGCGATGAACAAAAAAAATCCTGGGTTTCAATACTTGAAAAATAAATTTCCTTATGTTAGCAAAGCCAAGATAAAAGAAGGCATATTTGTTGGACCTGACGTAAGGAAACTCATGAAGGACTCTGAGTTTCTGGCAGCATTAAACTAAGTTGAAAAAGAAGCCTGCCTGTCCTTTGTGAAGTGATGAAAAATTTTCTTGGCAAGCACGTTGGCAAACTTCGCATTATGTAAATATCGTCAAAACCATGTTGAAAGCTTATCCAAAAAATGGGATGCAAAATGTCCTTGAAAATACACTTTTTACAATCACATCTTCATTCCTTTGAACAAAATTTTGAAGCCGTAAATGACGAGCACGGAGAGCGATTCCACCAAGACATCGCGTCATTTAAAAAACGATGCCAAGGCCCTCCCTAGAGGGAACCCTCTATGCTTGCCGATTATTGTTAGTCCATTCTTAGAGGAACGCGGGAGTTGTCCTACACATGAAACACCAAATTACGATATTTTAAACAAATACTGTAATTAAAACTCTTATAATATTTACTTTACTATTTATTTTTGTAAATAGTAAACAAAAAACTTTATTTTTATTAAATATCATGAGTATCATCATTAAAAAACAACAAGTGGTACCTTCGACTTTGTATTAATCGTGTATTTATACCATGGCTTCCAAGATTAAATATATATCTATTTTTCTTAGGTGGGAGAACAAACCTATTATTTTGTCGAATTGCGTTCTTTTTTGAAATCCTGTTCAGCTTCTTCTTCGTTGCCTACTTTATCTACTTAAATGGAACGTAGCGTCGTTTTTGCATGGATCTCTCAAGTCTGGAAACACTAAAAAGTTAAAGGGAAAAAATCTGTGGAAAGGTCTGGAAGAAACTGTGTCTGCGGTATGATTAGGGCGTTGTTTTTGGCCAAAAGTTCGGAAAATAGCAACTATGTGTGGGCTGGATCGTTATTATGGTGGAAAAGCCAATTTTTGTTCTTCAATAAATTCAAGCGTTTCTGACCGATTGCTTCAAACGAATTGCACATTACTTGCAGATAATATTCCTTATTCTTAGAACTCCATCATAGACGGTCCGAAGCCCGGCTGAGAAAGGAGGAGGGATCTCCTTGTAGCCCCAATCCACAGCTTCTATGACCCTTCTTCCCGAACCCCATAAATAAATGGTAAAAAATGATTTCGGTGCTGCATATAAGGCTTATTGGTTCCCCAAAGCTGGGACATTAAATACCGAGAAATATCAGTACCTGTAAATCCACTAATAGCTCTGCTACTGAATCTTCTTTTCGTCTCTATTGTGGGGACGTAAGAGGGTGAATGTGGATTAAAAGCAATCCGATAAAGGAATCAAAGTAATAACCATACCGCCAGAGTGTGCGACAGCTTAACTTCTCGTCCATGTTACCTCATTAATTGTTTTGAAGCCTGCAGCAGAGCCTCGGAAAAGATTAGAACTAACACCTCGCAATCGAAAAAGGAGTATGGCATTGGTTCCTGGAATGTCAAATCTCTGAATAACACTGGACGTTTTGTAGTTTTGTAGCAGGCTAGTCAATATACATTAAACATACTGGTGATCCAGGAAAGGAACATGACTGGAGATGACAATCAAGATATAATGTCACACACAATATTCAAAAGACGGAAGGCTGATGAAAAGCGAGCAGTTAGAGTAACCTTCATTGTCAATAGGTAGTTCAAATCACATGTTATTGACTTTAAGGTAATCCGGGAGCAGTTGTGTACGATCTGTATAAAAGCGAAATTCTTCAAAACTTGGTTTAAAGGACGATGAAACGAAGGTGACGTTCTACAATCACCTGAAAAGACTAGTTACCAACTGCTGAGACATAATTGTAACTCGAATCATTACTTGACAAAACCAATATATCGATGTCGCATGTCATAACGTGAAAAACGAAGAAACCCAGAAAGAAGAGAGAAGAAAAGTAGCGAAAAGGACCATTACAAACAAGAAAAGGAAATACTCGGATGACCATTTGAGGAGCGTCGAAGTAAGTCTAGCGATCTACAGCACAAGACAAGGTCATCAACTCAAGGCCACGCCCCGTCATGATAAAATCAGCAACATCATTGCTGATGAAATCAGGATTATAGAAAGATTACTTCAGGTTTCAAGAAACTCCATTCTTGGCACAGGTCCAGAATATTGGAGCCCAAAAACGTAAATATTCCGGGGCAGCTTCTTTTCTGACCAACCAATTCTGAATGAACTCTTTTCCGCCATCAAAGCCCAAAAAATAATACAGCGTCAGGCATCGATGTGCTTCCAATGGAGTTCATTAGATATGGTGGCAGCAGTGTTCTAAATGCCATCCACAAAATCAGTCAGCACGTCTGGAAACAAGAACATTTGCCGAAAGAGTGGAGCCAATCAATTATATTCGCTATCCACAAAAACAGTGTGCGAAAACTAAAATTATACGTTGTACAGCATTCAAAATTTTCTCAAAGATTGTAGAAAAAAGTGAACATACCTCCAAGTATACAAATCTTTGATAAGGCCTGTATTATGCTATGGTCGTGAAACATAGAACCTAATCCAAGCATCCGTAAAAATATTCAACACCTTTGAGTGATGAGTTCTCAGGCGGATTAATTGGACGGAGACCAATGGCGAAATCGATATAGACATGAGCTGTGAGGAATTTTAGGTTAGGCGGAGGTTTCAACGATTGTAAATTGTAAAACAACGGATACTCAAAAGTGTATTCATTGGGAGAAGTTAAAGGTACTATTATTACAAAAAGGTTCGTAAAAAAAACAAAGTCCTTCTCATCTTGAAATTCCTTATTCCACCGTCAAATGAAAAAACCCTCGCTAGACGGGTTCGTTACATGGCTCACGCATTGCAATCTATTTTGAAAGATATATCATTCAAAGCGTGAGAAAGATCGAAAACTATCTACAATACCCCTGAAGCAACAGCCAGAGCGCCAGTGTTGTACACTCGCAGTTGGAGGAGCTTGTTGCAGAGAGCGATGCGCCGAGAGGGACTGTAGTGCAACGGGGAAGAAGAAACATATTCTTTATTGATCATGCTACTTTGGCAAAACCTCAATGATCCACTCAATCGATAAAAACTGTAAGCAAAACCTTCACGTTTGACCGAACTTGGCAAACTCCTTGCAAAGTCAATGCGTTTTTTGCATGCAATTCAATGCAATTCTGTTTTTGTTCGAACAACTTTTAACATTTTTGATACGAATTTCGCGGCAACTTCTTTGTCGCGTAAATTATCGGTTGAAAATCGGATGACACGAGTCAATTGATACGTTTAGATCCTCAATTCTCTAACGGTAATCCAGCAATTTCAATGCTATTTTCTTCACTTTTTGGGCGTCCGGCACGCTGTTTATTATACACATCTTCTCGGAGCTCTGAGAAAATTTTGTACCACGGATAAACACGGCGTTTTGGTTCAATGTAGCCTTATGCCACAGTCAGCATTCGGAAGGCACGCGCACTTAAAGGTGTTTTCCACACAAAATTTGATACAGATTGTTCGATTCTTATTTTAAAATAGACAAAAGTGATGACAAGCCAAAACACGTCCAAGCAACATAGCTGTCAAATCAACTAAAGATTGAAAATGGGTGGATTTGTCAACATAAGTGAGTGTACGTAAGTGCCTACTTAACGCCACAAAAATAACGAAAATCGAATATACCTAATTCGTGGAAATTCTAAATTCACGGTACAGACTTCGCATGTTAAGTCCTCAAATGGAAAACCAGAAATCCCTAAAATCTAACCATGATGAAACAAACATATTTAGAAAAGAATACCATAAAGTATAGAGACTTTATTATACGCGAGCTGTATATTAACTCACATGTTGTAGAACGCTGATAAAAATGGAAAACATAATTTTCACTGTTTTTGTATGTTAACGATTTTTCAATTCTCAATTCAAAGTCAATTTCTCTCAATGTTAGAGAAATTTACGTTCGATACACCTAGGTCACCTGAACATCTAGGTCAGGCTGACAAAAGACAATTTTGAAATGACCCTCGGCAGTATAAACTGCGTGGAGTGGCCGAAAACTTAGCATAGGCTCAAAACATCGAGGATACCTCAAGCAATCTCTTGAATTAACGGAGTTCAACCAATATAAGTAATTTTTGAAGTAAAACTTCTAATGCGCCTTCCAACAACGTTGCGTTAAACGTTTAACGCTACCATAGAGGGGGTATGAAGGCACTGTTGCGTTAAACGTTCAACGCTCTTGGGGAGGGGGAATAGAAAGAGACAGGGCGAGAGTGAATGCGTGGCACTCGAACGCATGCGCGTAGTATACCTGTTACAGACCAGCGCGAGCGTTAACAACGAGTAGCGTAAATTACCATCAGACACCGGTGGATTACTGAAACGTTTGACATTCGTCCTTGGGCAGTATTACATAATAAAGACCAACATTGGAGTTGCTAATAGATTGGCCAACGGCGCCATGGGAAAATTGAAACACATTGAAAGAAATGTAAACGGGGAAGTTACTCGGGTATGGTTAATATTTCCGAATTGTGAAAGAATTGGAGTAAAAGCTCGGGCCGTGGCACGTTCTTTTATGATCGCAAATAATCTCAATCCTTTAGCTGTCCCGATCGGTCGACGAAATGCTACAATCTATCTTAATAGACAAACCCTAGAGGACAAAGGGCGGCAATATTAGACATCCCAGAGAAAGACGCTGTGCAACTCCTGGCCAAGGAGAAAATTAAAATCGGCTGGGTTGTGTGCAGGATACGTCGGAGGGTAGCCCTAACTCGATGCTGCAAGTGCCTTAACTTCGGACACATCTCCATGAACTGCAAGGGGCCAGATCGAAGCAAACTGTGCTACAGGTGTGGCACTTCCGGCCATAAGGCGAAAGACTGCCCAAACGAACACAGTTGTATCTTGTGCAAAGATAAGGGACGGAAGTCTGAAGATCTGACTCATATTCCAGGAAGTGGTAGGTGCCAGGAGTTCAAAGAGGCACTAAGCAAAAAAAGAGCAAAGACATGATCCAAGTCCTGCAAATCAACCTACACCGTAGCCCAACCGCACAAGATTTACTAGACCAGGTTGCAAGAGAGAAAAAAGTTGACTTGTTGCTGATATCTGAGCAACACCACAACAAAGAGGAAGCTGGATGGTATTGTGATCGATCCGGCACCGCCACCATCTGGGTACGTGATAGGGCTCTATCCACAGCTCGGACTTGCTCCAGCGGAAATGGCTTTGTGCTCATTGGGTGCGCCGATTTGACATTCATAAGCGTCTATTTCACACCGAACGAGTCAATTTCATGTTTTCAGAGCAGGCTCGATGAACTGGAGGAAACTGTCTCGAGCACAGAAGGCCGAATCCTGACTTTAACTGACTTTAACGCCAAGGCGATAGAATGGGGAATGCCTCTGCCAGACTCGAGAGGAGAAAGAATCCTAGAAATGGCGGCTAGGAGGCAACTTGTCATCATGAACATTGGGAACACACCAACTTTTCGACGGGGAGGCTGCTTGGGAACTATACCGGATGTGACATTTGCTTCGGAGTCCTTAGTGCCTAGGATACACAGATGGAGGGTACTGGAGGACTACTCGGTGAGCGATCATCAGTACATTGCTTTCGCAATTGGCGACTGTGCTACTCGACGCGTAGCAACCCAACCCTCAACTTTAGGTTGGAATATATCTAAAATAGATGTCGACGCGTTCGCCGCAGCTGTTATGAGAGGTGAAACTATGACGGGAACGGGAGGAGCCTCAGGTGAAAACATGGTGAACTCCACCATGAAGCTCATCAAGAATGCGTGCGACTTCTCTATGCCCAGGCGATGGCCTCGACATAATAAGCCTGCTGTATACTGGTGGTCGGCAGAAATCGCCGAAAAGCGGAGAGAATGTTACAAACTCCGGCGCGAATCTCAACGTTTAAGAAATCGAGACGAGTCACACTCTCGAATGCTGGCATACAGGTCGGCTAGAAAAGTTCTCCGTAGGTTAATAAACGAAAGCAAGGCTCGCTGCTGGCGCAACCTAGTTGAGAACATCGACAGAGACCCGTGGGGGCTGGGTTACAAGCTTGCCATGCGGAAACTAGGAGCTGCAAGGAGGCCCTATGTCCTTGAAATGGAAAAAATGGACCAGATTGTTAGAGCGCTCTTCCCTATGCATCCTATTCGTCCCGATGATGCAGATGTTGAATGTCCTGGAGAATGCCCACTTTTTAGCGCCATCGAGCTGGATGATGTGGTGAAATCATTAAAATCGAAATCGGCCCCAGGGCCAGACGGTATACAAGCGGAAATGATACAGCATCCACATCAACTTTGTCCTGAAAAGTTGCTCACCACTTTCAATGCGTGTTTGTGGCAGGGCGTGTTTCCAAATTGCTGGAAAGAGGCGAGGCTCGTGCTGATCCACAAGGGGAAGGGGAACGCGGAGCAACCATCTGCATATCGGCCCCTATGTATGCTGAACGCCGCTGGGAAGGTACTCGAGAGGCTCATTAGAGAAAGACTTGGAGAAGCCATTCGAACTGCTGGGGATCTGTCTCCTCGGCAGTAAGGCTTCAGGGCTGGTTGATCCACAATTGGTGCAATAGCAGAGGTAGTGAGCGCGGTCCAGCAGGCAGAAGTCACCAATCATTACTCGAGACGAATAGTACTGCTCATAACTCTAGATGTGAGAAATGCCTTCAACTCTGCTGGATGGACAGATATTCTTGGTGCTCTGGAATATTTCAGGGTGCCGAGGTATCTGATGCGGATATTGAAAGACTACCTCAAAAATCGGAAACTCATCTATGACTCGTTGGGAGGCCGGCGAAGAATTGATTTGACATCAGGGGTGGCGTTCTGGGCCCGGACCTCCGGAATGTCTCGTACGATGAGCTTTTGAGGCTGCAGCTACTGGGGGAGTCGCGCCTGGTTGGCTATGCAGATGACGTAGCAGTACTAGTCGCCGGACGTACTGTCGGACAGACGCAGCTCAAACTGGATGCGGTAATACGCTGAGTGAGCGAGTGGATCACAGACCGTGGGCTTAGCCTAGCGCTGGAAAAGACCGAGGTTGTCGTCCTCACCAAGAAGCGAATCCCTCGTGCTATGCCGGTTCGGGTGGGGGAAATGATCATCGAGTCAAAAGAATCAATCAGATACCTTGGCTTGATGATTGACTCGAAGATGAGTTTTTTCGAGCAGGTTCGAGCGTCAGCAGATAAGGCCTCCGTGCGGGTATCGGCGCTAAACCGCATTATGGCCAACACGCAGGGGCCAACCTCGAGCAAAAGACGACTACTGATGAGTGCAATGGAGTCAGTGCTCTTGTATGGCTCCGAGGTTTGGGCTGACGCTCTTAGTGAAGAGACGTATCGAAGGCGTCTGGCACAGGTGCAGAGGCAAGGAGCTTTGCGGATAGCCGCTGCATACCGCACTGTGTCTGGACCTGCAGTGCTGGTAATCTCGAGGGTGGTTCCAATTAAGTTACTTGCAGACGAACGGAAACGTGTATACTCACGTAGGGGGGAGTCGGCGAGAGAAACCATCAGCCGAGAGGAACGGAGAAGAACCCTTATCTTATGGCAGCAAACATGGGAAAACGAAACGCGAGGCAGATGGACCGCACGGCTGATAAGTGACTTGGGGCCGTGGATCGACAGAATGCATGGTGAGACTGATTATTATCTGACGCAACTACTCAGTGGTCACGAGTATTTTCAGTCTTACCTGTATAAGATGGGAAAGACACCATCCCCAACTTGCGTGTTCTGCCCGGGGATGACGGATGACGCCTGCCACACGTTCTTTACGTGTAATAGATTCACAAGACTCCGTTCGCATCTCTCGGAGAAAATTGGCGTAATTTCCCCAGAAAATGTAACGGGAAAAATGATGAAATCAAAGGACAATTGGAACTGTGTGTCGCATTACGTACGGACAGTACTCATTATATAGAAGGACATAATGGATCGCTTGGCGAGAGAGGGAACATCTCTGTTACGCAATATTATAGTTACTAACCGCAATTCCTTCCTATCCATCCGTGGAGAAAGAGAGATTTCCCTTAGCCTGATGATTAATGAGGCCTAGTCCGAAGTAATGTGACAAACAGTTCCAGGCTAGGTTCCCGGTGTGACAGGAGATGTGTGTAGTCGGTAGTCCGGTAGCGGGGGAGTCCGACACTCAGGGCGTAAATAGCCTTCACTTCCCAAACAAAAAAAAAAAATCTTAATAGACAAAGAAGTATCTCAGCTAAGTGAAATCATTTTCCACTAGCACCAGCTTGTGGATTGACGATTCATAAGTCGCAAGGGGGAACTTTCAATGAGGTGGCTTGTTATTATGAAAAAAATTCAATCCCAACAGTTGGTTTACGTTGCCATGTCGAAAGCGGTTTCAATTGAAGGCTTGTATATTATTCCAGTCAACAAACATAAGAAATTTTACCATGGGAACGGGAGTAACGACCGCTCGTGTGTCGCTTTGCGGAATGAGATGATGAAATTGCGTCAAAATACACTTTCCACCTTGGATGAAGAACTATGCAAACTTATCAACTCAAAAAGAAACTTATCAATCGTAGCATTCAATTGTCAAAGAGTTCGTGCACACGCCAATGATTTGACGGATAGAGTTTTTGAAAAATCGAACATTTTAATGTTATCAGAAACGTTTATGGACGAAAATGAGCCTCCTGTTATCATACCAAATTTTGATTCGATTGTAAGATTGTAAGATTTCATTGTAAGATTTCAACGTAATAAAATTCAGAATGCAGGGGTTGCTATTTATCACAATCAGAAAAATAGATGTCATATTGTTACTCCACATTGAGATATAAAAGCTCCTTATTCAGGTAATCCTTTTGTGACAATTTCAACGTCAAAAAGAATCGAAGACATATGAGCTGTAGAGTGCAAAGTCAACTACAGCGAAAATAATCCGAAGAAATTGATTCTAACTGCCATTTATATTTCACCAAATGCAGCCATGAGGGATATTAAATTATTTATTGCAATCTACTGCAGGTTCACAAGCTCTGGCAGACGTTACTGGTAAAGAAATTGATTATAGTGATCGGCCTGTGATCCTTGCAGGAGATTTTAATGTGAATTTCTCGTTATCTGAAGCTGAAACATTATTAACCTTCCTTAACCCATATCTTCCCAGTGTTCCATTTTTGGATCGGTTACTTTTGATATTTTTATTTTATTAAACGTGAACGTAGCCTATATTATTTCTTTATTGTGGCAGCACTGAAGTTATTATCTGTCAAATCCAGTTATTAATTTTTACAGCTTCCCGCGAAATTTGTGTTTTGTTTCAAGTTGTTCACTGAGATTTACGGCGAAAAAATGTCCACTCGTAAAATGTAAGTAATTTTTATATATTGTAATGATAATTTCTACTATTGTTCTCAAATACTATCAACTGTAAGGTGATTTATGAGATGGTTACAAAATAACACAAAAGATGAAGGTATTTATATAAATAAATAAATTATATTTATTGTACCGTTCCACTAGTGGAACAGTAGGATATGCCTATGTGAAATGTTATTATATGTGGAACTACATTTACTCAATTGTTTCCATTCTCTTGTTTTAGATTGTCTGTTAATGATATTATTACGTTACTAGAAGAGGATGATGATGTATTGTCTGCGGATGTATACATAACACCCCCAGAAAATTATGAAAAAAGCGATGAAGACAGTGGTGATGAGGAGTCTGTCAATATAAATAATTTGTCCAAACATCAGCTGTTAGCGGAAGCCGAAGTAAGAGCATCGGTTAATACCCAGGTAGGAATAACTGCGATAGAAGATGTCTCCAGGGAATTACTCGTGAGAGAATCTGCTGAACCAATACCTAGCACATCAGCGGTGATACCTCCTCCATCAAAAAAAAGGTGCCTACTCGCAAGACAATGGAGACACAAAGACATCCCTGAAAAGCCGGACAAAGCTTCAGAGCCTCCTCATTTTCTAGAGGATCTTGATAATCCTGTACAGTTTTTTGAACTTTTCTTTGATGAAGATATCTTTGAGCTTATTTGCTCTGAAACTCAAAAAAACGCGAGCCAGAAGGGAAATCACAATTTTCGAGTTACCACCGAAGAAATAAAACGTTTTATTGGTATTCTTTTGTTATCAGGCTACTGTCCTGTTGCAAGATACCGGATGTATTGGGAGCAAAGTGTAGATTGCAATTTTCCAGGTGTAGCTTCAGCCATGTCTAGAAATAGATTTGAAGAGTTGTTGCGGTATTTTCATGTTGCGGACAATAATAATCTGGCTCCACGTGATAAGTTTGCTAAAGTTCGCCCGTTGTGGAATTCATGTAACCAGAAATGGCTAAAATACTATCCAGGTGATAGAAATTTGAGCATAGATGAGTCAATGATTCCATATTTCGGTAAACATGGAGCAAAACAACATATCCATGGTAAACCTATTAGATTTGGGTATAAAAACTGGTCCATATGCACTCGTCTTGGTTATTTGATTTATGGAGAGCTGTATCAAGAAGCTAGCACAGGAAATACCCACCCAGAACTAGGAGTTGGTGCTTCTGTGGTTCTATACCTTATATCGAAACTGCCCCCTGGAACTTACAGTTTTTATATGGACAACTATTTTACTTCTTTGCCTCTGTTGGACGAAATAAAGAAATTAGGGCATGATGCGACGGGAACAATAAGAGCAAACAGAGTAGAAAAAGCGCCTCTGAAAGATTTGAAAGACATGAAGAAGATGACAAGAGGATCATATAATCAGTGCACAGATATTTTGTCTGATATTACGCTCGTTCGTTACAACGATAATAATATTGTTACAGTTGCCTCTACACAATGCGGTGTAGAGCCTATCGGAAAAGTCAAACGTTATTGCGATAAGCAAAAAAAGGATGTTTGTCAACCGCGATGTATCGTGAATTATAACAGATATATGGGAGGGGTGGATAGACTAGATCAAAATGTGGGATGTTATCGGATTTCTATACGCCTCAAGAGATGGTACTGGCAGTTACTGATGTTCCCTATTAACGTCTGCATCAATAATGCATTTCAATTGTACAAATTATCTCCAGTGGCACAAAATGATTCTTACGACTTTTTATCTTTTACGAGATACATTGTAAAAACTTACCTTATGACAAAAACAATACCTAGCACATCTGTCTCAGCTGCCAATAATCCGATACCTAGATCTTCTCTTGCAGTTATCAAACGAGTTCCTGCTAGTATAAGACTAGATGGTAAGACCCATCATATAATAAAAAATAATAAACAAAGCCGCTGTGGGATGTGCCATAAAAATACTACTATGAAGTGTGAAAAATGTAACGTTGCTTTGCACCAAAAATGTTCACCTGCATTTCATTGTAAGTAAATTTCAATTAAGATTTATATTGTAACTTTCAAATAGCCTATAATGTGAGCTGTTATATATGTAATAATAAATAATACTCAACCGAATGACTTTATTTTATACCATTTCTATATATAAAAGCTATTTTTTTACCAGTGGCATATCTTCCTACTGTTCCATAATTGGAACGGTACTGAAACTGAAAAATTAGAAGGACGAATTTTTTTTTTATATCTTATAAATAATAAAAAGGGTAATATGGTGATGTGCTGTAAGTTTCATCCAAAGTGAAGTAATTTAAGTATGCTTGGGATGATATGGGTTAAAGGCAAATTTGGATTGGAAATGATAAATGGTAGGAATGATCCAAAATGGGGATCCAATGGGAACTACCATTCATGCAGTTTTTGCAAGAAATATTGAAAAAATAGAACTCAAACATTGCGTATCTTACTTTAGTTATCATAATCCCATTGTAAATGTTACAGATTTGGATATTTCTCCACTCGAAAATGATAATTAAAAGATGTAATCGATTGTTGATTGTAAGCGATGTTAATAAAGTTTGTCTTAAAGAAACAATATGAGTTCACTAAAGCACTAAAAATCAATTTCTATTTCTACCCCTTCCTATTTTCATTTCCACATTACGAAGTTTCACTTCTTCCGCGCGGAGGGACTCCAGGCACTATTTTTTTTCTTAGTATTTCGTTTGATAACTCTCTCAAAGCTTTTGAATAAAATCACAAAACAGGGATACATCTACTATTGCGGTTTCTGTCTCTTTCTTCCAGAAGCCGATCTGGAGAGTTCGCACTGTTTGAGCTTAGGCAATGTTGAAATTAGAAACTAGAGACTTAAACTAGACTACCAGAGTTTGTTTACAAATTGCTTTGCGAGTTTACATAACCACCGCCATAGGTGGGTTATGTTCAATTAATTGCATTTATTATTATCGCAAACGAACCTGAAAAGCTCAGTGGGAAAGATGATAGTTCTATACATTGAGGATTTAGGTCTTATCTTCCTGTGACCATCATTCTAGTTTCAACGTTTTAATGAGGTTTTTCATCTAAGTGATGTTCTCAGTATTAATTGTCTCATTAAAGGGTACAGAAATCTCCCATTATACACGTGGATGAAGGGTTTTATTTGTTTAAGATTTCAAACTATTTACCCTAGAAGATTACAGACATTTTATTGATAATTTCATTTATAAACATTTCGAGCTTGTCGAAAATTCAGTCAATTTATTAGTTTTTCATTTCGTTGCGGTTAAAGTCCCCGATTCAAATATTCTGAACCACTCAAGTATATTTTCATTATTCTAATATACAAACAAAAAACTACTTGAACGTCGCAACTGAATCTAAACAAATACGATCACTGAATTTGCAAGCATTTATTGTTATCCAAATTTCAAGAACTAAATATAATTGCATTTATCTAAATACTAGAGTAAAGACTGAATAGTCATCTCGGATTGGAGGAGCTCCATTGAGAGTAAAGATCATACTACAAAAATCAACATAATCATCAAGTTCTTGAGAGTTGGCCCGATGGGCAAATAGTCGTACCAAATGCCTACGGAAGGTAACAGAAAAAATTGCAAAGACGCGGAGAAAGAGACTGGAACAGTTGGAGTCGAAGTTAAAGATGCAGAAGTAGCGAATAGCTAAGTATGACTGCTACTTCTTGTATGCGACAAAGCAGCCCAGGCCAAAAAGACACGAAGAAGTTATATCGGAGAGGAATAGTGGATGGAGCATCGACAAGTTGCTTGTGATCAATGTTCTTCAACACAACAAACAAGCGATAGAATCGAAAGAAGTGGAGGAAACAGTAATGTATGGTAACTTAAGGGGCACTCAACCTGATAAAGCTCTGTGTGAGAATAGGCGTTAGAGCTAGTGTCTTTCATCTTTATTAAAGAATGGTACATAGACAGGTAGCATATCCTGTTTTTCACTTCACAGGGAATGACTATTAAGTTGGTAGGGTTGGTGTAGAGAGTTGAACTTTGATCCTCATCCTTTCAAGGAGCCCTCAAACGCTCGATGAAAAATGGAGCTGCACTGTACTGAATCTGTTTCCGCAAAGTTAGATTCTGTTTCCGAGCTCCCCTTAAGTATACATGTTGAATCAAATAACTAACAGCACAACTAAAACGCAGCAAGATACAAAAGGTAATACGCGAGCAACATCATCAACAAGACGAGCAAGAGGAAACTGAAAAATCTTTTGCACCTTCAAAGGTATTTTACGTTTGACGGTCGTTTGGCCAACACGTGAGAGTACTGTACAGGTACAATCCGGACACTTGAGTAAGCCTCGTCGATCGTTTCTAGACGACTGGAAAGTCCTTTTGGAAGTATCTTTTTTTCTTGATACCACAGTATCGGTCACTTAAGATTCGTCCGAATAAAATCAAAGAGTTCTGTTCGCAATCGCTGCAAGAAAATAGTGCATAGTTACGGGATTTTTACGTATTGCAATTGACTTGGCCATCATCATCGTCTCTGGGTATAGTGTGGAAAAGTGTAACAAGTGAAACGAAGATTACGGATATTTACCTACATACAATCTTTACTATGATCTCCAATAGATCCGGGAAGGCCATTTAAGATTGATCTTTTGTAAATTGTTGTGGCGACTTGAATGGTATCTTTTCATGCGTGCTACAACATTTTGATGGTAGATTTAGCGCAAAAAAGTTGAAGTGGCGAACGAGGTACTTAAATTGTTACAAATTTGCCCATTCTGCAAGAAATCATTGGACCTACGTACACATAAGTGGATTTCAGCTTAGACTTGGGCGCCTTCAAGATTCAGTTCCCTTTTGAATTCAAGCATAGTTGACCTTACCGAATCCACTGCATTTTTTTGCTCTTGAGCCGCTCAAATAAGGCTCCTTCGACGCCGAAGGACCCTAACAACAGCTATTTGTTGTTGAGTTAAGTAGCAGATTTTTTCGAGATATCATGGATATTTAATAGAAGTTTTATAGATACTGTATCGCGAATTGTTGCTCGCCGTGCGTCCGCGAAAAAAAAAACTTAACACACAGGTTTTATAACCTGGTCAATGATCGGTCTTCTTGGAAAATACCTGTATGTAGGTATGTTGGACGCCGCCGCGAAGCGGTAATACATAACATATTGAGGAAGCGATGCGACACAGTCCGACCGTGGTTTAAGATATTTAAACGACATGTATCTGTAGATACAGATTTGCTGCATGGCTTATTGATATTATATTACAGTATTTCGTTAAATAAATTCCGTTTTGTCGTCACGACTGCAATTCGATCGCTTAAATCAAAGCAAGATGTATCTATGTAAGCGTTTTGGCTTGAATGAGTGAAATAAATATTCTGTTTGAATTAATTTAATCCTTCCCCGACACATTCGTTTGAGCTTTAGTATAACAAGACAATTTTCTACTTCATCAGGCCCAAGGACTATAATTGTCGAGACAATAGCTTATCAGTGGCTAATAGGGCTTATTTGTGTTGAGATTTCTTGTAACTTGCCGTTGCGCCTTGAGAATTTATAAAAGATCAATCTTAAATTTAATTTTTTTCTTCAACTTTAACTCGCTAATCAAGTGATTCATCATCTTCGACAGAATCCAGTGCTAACAAATTTTCGAAAGTTATATGCGCCGATAAACGAAAAATAAGAAAGAAGATATTACTAGGTCAGAAAAGACCATTGAAATTTCACGCTGTATTATCATTTCTTTTGTCGCGTGTTTGTTGTTTATTAACAACGACCATAAAATACTTTATTTCGGTTAATAACGACATAATTCGTTCCGCCGCTGTTGCTTTTTTCGAGTGTGTACCAAACGAAACGACTTAAAAGATACTTTTCAAGTGGCAAAACTCGTACAATATATTTTTTTTTAACAATTCTTATCCGTATTCGCGGTAAAATTATAGTTACCGGAACAAGTCCGAGTAATTTACAAGAACAAAACGTAGCATACTAGCGCAAACCTAAATTGTTGAAAAACACACACGCATCCAAAAATCTTCTTCATTTCCAAAACAGATTTACAAGTGAAGTTGCAGATTCAGACACTGTGTCGTCCGGAGCTCAACAATTGCTAATTGGAATATAACAATTTCAGACAACACAATTCTTCGTTTATTTAAGGTAAGATTTTAACCCTTTTTTCGTATAGTTTTTGGGGGTCAATGGATTTAATCGAGAATTCATTGACGGTCTTTTTGTTTTGGTTAATCAAGACATTTACAATATGAGCTAAGCAATAAAACGTTTGAAAGTGCAAATTATTGCAATGTAAAACTGCTGGAGTTCGAGTTGAAAGGTGCTCAAATCTAGTAGCTACCGATAGAAAAAAAAAGCTTCCTAATTAATTCAGGAAGTTATATCAGTTATTGTCCTCTATATTACCGAATCGCGCATCAAAGCCTAATTTATTTTCTTCCCTTTTTCTCTCGCGACAGAGTTTGACATGAAATTTCGCCTGAAACGTCTGAAGAACTTCAAATTTTTTTTTCTCGCCACGAGAGAGCCGCACTGAAGTCCCTTAAACAAAGTTTACAAAGTTTACCAAAGTTTACCAGTAAAGTCTCTAATACAAGGATTACAACGTGAAAAAATTTCCTAACACCATTGACAAATGTTTATAGAGAGCAAATAAGTGTTAAATTTGGTAGATTAATTATGTCAATATTTACTATAAAAATAAAAGCTGTCTCGTAATTAATTCAGATTCCTGGCACGCGTATTAATACTCATAAAAGAAATAATGATGGCACTCCAAAATGCACAAAGGAAGTCAACAGAACCAAAAAAGTATACCATGAAGTATGCTTATTTTTAGATGTTTTTTTTTATCAATTACTAATTTAAATTGATTTATTTGATTTTTAATGTATTGATTCTTTTTTCATCTCACTAGAACAATTTTGTATTCTAATTCTACAAACTTTTTGCGTCCTTTATCGACACGTCTTGAGTGATCATGAGGAACTCCTTAAGCTTTTTCTAAGTGAAACAGTTCCGTCAAAATTAAGGCGGAACTATTATTTATACTTTAACATTATATGAAATAAATTCAACCATTACAGCTATCGGTCTGAACTATCTGCAATGAAAGTGAGAGCTTGTAAAAGTATTGCGTTTCTCTTTTTCTTGGATTAAGTCGACAAAAATGTCTATTTTATCAATGGTTTGTAGGCATTTTTTCGGAAAACGATAAATTGTTTTGCCCCTCCTGTCAGAGCCGACTGTCTTGAATCTTGTATCCTAGGAGAGATCAAAAAGCTTCCCTAGGCGTAATGTAATCTGACAAGAGCCAGATTACAAATAAGTGCAAACAAGACAATGCAGAAGAAAATTGTTTCGTCAAAATTGAATATCCCGTCGCGATAACGTTCCTTACCCATCAAAGAAAGATATATTAGGCAATTTTTTAAGAGATGCAAGCAAAAAGTGGGGTTTCTATTACTTATAAAACTACGGCATAGAAATGGCAAGCATTGCACAGATATACTATAATCTGAATGGCCTGGATCGCCAATTGGTGCTACGACACCAAAAGGCATCGAAAACGTAGAAAAACTCATGAAAAAGACAACCGGCTAAAGGAAGAAAAGTTGCAGCATTGCTTGAGGGATTTTCCATAAGCCATAAACCAACCATAAACTTCTGACATAGACATTGGATTCCACCTTAATTTTGGATTAAATTTTAATTGACAAAAAAAATTTGGATTGAATTTTGGATTGGGCGATCTTGCGGTTTGTGAAAGATTCTCGTCAGAGAATCTATACATCACTTTAAATCACGAACGCAGCGAATATCCCCGTGAGTTTTTCGGCGCTTTTGAGACCAAAAGGAAGGTTATGTGTCTCGGATTTTCACTGACAATCCAACTAAGACTCATGATAATGACGAAAAAGCCGAAGTAAGAGAGTCAATACAGTGCAATAAAAAATTAGACTGGCTCCTCAAAAAATCGAAGAATCTCAGAGTGTCTCAATGAGTTCAAAATTAAAATTCAATAATTTTTTTCCGTCCATTTTGACCATTTTTCTGAATGCCGAAGTTAGGCTTTTTGTTGGGTTTAGCCAACGCGAGGCCTTCACAACAGGAGTATTTCTTTACAAAAAAATTAGGGGATACAAACCAACAAAAATGAAAAAAAGGAAAAATTCTGGCATAATGTGAGCTTCCTCTTGCATGGCAACGTTTCCGTGCTCCAGAGTCATGCGGTGATAGTTGACGTTTACTCATGCCGTTTTGAAAAGGAAGTGTCACCCACCTTAGAGTCTGAGAGTCTAGTCAAGTCTTTTTACTTCAGGAAAGATGGAAAATATGCATCAAAACTGATTTTGCGACAGTAATAAAGTGGCCTCAATAATTTCGAACCTATTTTGGTAAAATTAGCAAGTTATTTGATAGATTTTACAAACGTGTTAAGATCAAGGGAGATCTGAAAACGAAAAATCGTTTCGATGTTTCATTTAAACCCACTTCTTTGCCTCATCACGAACGTTTTGATATCTCCCTGTATTTTGATTCATTCAGTTTTACTCGGATCAGCTGAAAACAGCTCAGGTTTTTCTAGTATAAATTATTTAATTACTTAGGTCGGGTATATTATTCAGAATGCTATGAATATGTAGGTTGCTAATTATATTTCTGGCCTAAATATGAATGGGCAATAATTTATCAATGAAAATCGCTTAACTGTTTTTCAAAGTTTTGTCCATGAATATAGATACACCCTATGCATGCGTGTAAGCCAATTATCAAAACTTTTTTTCCACTACGTTCGTGAAACCTCCAAACGTGATTTTTAACATTGTAACAGCTCCTTTAGACACCGGAAATTGCTGCCCACATCTTATATTTCTGCTGGAAGGGACCAAAAGAAGAAATCGGTCGGTGCCAAATCAGGACATTGAATGACACATTAATTCGATATTATGATTGATCACAAATCAGTTGTTCAAAATTCTGTTGTTTACTGATCATTTGTTTGATCAGCCGAGTGCAAGCTTGCATTATTATGGTGAAGAAAGAATCGACATCTTTTGTATTTTTACTCATTTCATCAAACACTTCGGGGAGCAAATGGTTCTGCACCATTCAGAATCGACCGTTCTCCGTTGGTCTAGTGTAACTGTTGCCAGTTGCCCAGTTAGTTTGAGGCGATAATTTGTTCCGAAATCGTTTCTATACGAACAACTTTTATTGGCTTTGCGTTGGTCCTGAGAGACCCACATGGTCGATTACTGTTTTTTTTGCAGCTCGTACGCATGAACCCATGATTTGTCATCTGATGCAATCGTACAAATGTATTTTACATCAACACGACCGGAATTGTAAACATTTCCTTACACCAATTGGTATAAGTATTTTTTCGAGCGATTTTCAAATTATGTGGGGTTCATTTTTTCACGGCCAAACGTTAATGAAATATCTTACATACACAAGTGACTCTAGTATCCAGGAATATCTAAATCTAAATCTACGGTAGGTTAAATGACGATCTCCCATTTTCAATTTTCTGACTGCATCGATGTTTTCTCGTAAAATCACAGATTTTGGACGAATCGCACGGAACACATTGGTGAGCGAACTGCAACAACGGCTGAATTCGTCACACGAATTTTTTAACAATGCGTGATATATCACCGAAATTCGAATCAAGTTGATCAATGCACCCTTCTCTTGATAATCTACATCAAAAATCGGAGCGAATTCTCGTATGAAAATGTTCATGTTTTTCGGCAGAGATAAGTTTGTCAAGTTACTGAGAACAAAACTAACAGCGCCTGTACGTCAAAACGTTTAACCTACGTATGTGCCGAAATTGTCAAAATTTGTGAGTAGGTCAATGGTTTGTTTTGGTTGACACTAGTATTGCCATAAGCCACATATAGAAAAAGCAACACTCGTATTAGTATGAATGTTGCTTCAGCTCTAATCTATCGCTGAGCAACATACAAATTAATTTCCTCCTTCTAAATGCAATAGGCGGTTTTTATATGATCTTTGTATATTATCATTTCCTTGGCGTCCATAGTTGTAAAAAAAGAATGAGCAGCTCCCCACGTCTGGCGCTTATGACTACAAAGGGTTCATCCAGTCGTTTTTCGGACACTAAGGAAGTACCTTTGCTCTATGTTGGCGAATTGGTCCACTTTTGTTACTATTCTGTTAATATTCCTTAGTCTATTGAGGGTTTTGTAAGCCTAGTTTGGACAAACTAGAAGCAATCTTTCTGTATTTTTTTTTCATTTTATGGCACCTAAAGACATAATTTGTTGCTATGATGAGTTTATAAATAAAAATTATTTGAAAAACAGTTTGTTTATAACTTTTACCTTGTAAATTGACTTGAAACAGTGTCGTCAAAGTTACTTTTAGGTTGAACCAAATTAAATATTATATGAGACTAAAGCAAAACTTGAGAAAGCAATTCCTGTAGACGATTTCCAAGCGACACTGCTCCCGCTAAATATCATATATTTGAAATAGTACAAATCCCGAGTTTGATTTTTTGAATTTGAAAATAGTTTGGAAACCAATCTTCATCGTTTAGTTAGAATTGGAACTTGAATTTACGGGGATTAATGTGGGATTTTCCAAGAAACTAAATTTCGTGGTTGAAATTCGAAATTCAAAATCTTAATTTCAATTCAATTCAATTGAAATGACACATGTTTTGACATTTGCTAGCGTTCGTTGCATATACGTAGTCGATATTGACTATGAACCAAGCCGTGAACTTTATTCTTTGCCAAAAAGTATCTTCTTTCTAATGGCAACGGCCGTTAAATAGGTGTGTGTTGAGGGAGCACTTTGAAAAGTGAGTGTTTAGAATTAGACTTAGTATCTCTTTTATGATGAAACGTGATTATTAGAACTATGTCATACTACTTTATGATGTTGAAAAGGAGTTGAGAAGTTAAATACGAATGAATGGAGCAATTGCAATTTGTTTTTTGCAGAGCATCTAGAAACATGTGATAATAATTTTTTATAAGAACATTACAAAACCTCATGCTAAGAATAAGTTTAACACAGATTTTCCTGATGTCCAGGGATACTACCCAGTAATCTAGAAATCTAATCCTGTAAATGTAATAAAGCTATCATCTATCTTTAAAGAAAGTTAAGGTAAAAAGCGTACTGAGATAAGCGAAGATGCTAAGATGTCAACCCTTAGAAATATTTCAGAAATTTTCGGTAGATCAATTTTGCCATTTTCACTTACAATATTGTAAGTGATTTATACCCTTGCTAAGCTAACTCAGCGAAGACTCATGGGTGCGGAAGTTCTTATCAAATTTTTCGAATATCTCGAAAGTTAATTAATACTGAGAAAGATGGAAAGAGCTCAAGCTGGTTTCGAACACGCGTCCCTGCCGCTTCTCGTCTTGTAAGTGAAAATGGAAAAATTGATCTACCAAAAACTTCTGAAATTGATAAAGCCAGACCAAATGCAATTTGGAAAAATAGGACAAGTACAAGCTGAGAGCAATATTCATAATTAGTAAAAATAACCAGTCGACATCAACCTAAGCTGGTAGTGCCAATCGATGCGTCCCGGCCTGTGAGTTGGCACCTGACAAGAAGCGGCAGGGATGCGTGTTCGAAACCAGCTTGAGCTCTTTCTATCTTTCTCAACCTTAGAAATATGCTATATCTTTTCTGTATTTTCCTTAATTACCAAATTTCCTGTATGTTAACAGGATGTATGGAAATAATGTTGTCTCCAAATTGGTTTTGCAATTAATTGATGGTTAAGCGCCCTGTGTGGCAAGTTCCACCATCTTGTTGGAACCAAATGTCGTCGATGATCAGCTGATTGATTTTTGAAAGCAGAAAATCCGTCAGCATGGCTCGGCGTTTGCCATGCACTGTAACTGTAATTTTGAAAGAAATAAGCACGATTATGCCGCCAGCATGTAAACCGTACCAAACAGTCAACTTTATTAGATATAATTGTGGTTCGACTTGAGGGTTGTCTTCGCTTCATTTATGGCAATTTTACTTGTTGACGAAGCCATATACTCAGAAATTAGCTTCATCACTAACAGAATTCTTCGTTTAAAAATGCTCATGTTCGTTCAGTTTAAAAGCAATGTAGCAAAAGCGAAATTTGACGTAAACGATGGTCATTTGGCTTGAAATTTCACAAAAACTGTATTTTACAGGCACGTATGCCAAAATTTTTACGTGTAATTTTCCACGTAGTTGAAGGACAAGGACCAACAATTGAGAACAGCGACGTATCCTCATTTCAGCGTCTTCTTCAACGCTTCACGCTATTGCAGTAATATTCTCTTCGATACGCTCATCCGGTCGTGTTGGTGGTTTCGAATCAAAAAAAGTAAACTAAGTGCATAAAAGATCAATAATTGCGCATATTCCTTGCTCACTAGGCCAATTATGTTGACTGTAAAATGGACAAACTGCTCTATGAACTTCGCGAGCGGATTTATGCATTTTAAAGTAGATTTCCACAAGGTGTTTTTCTAGCGATAAATGATTCATGACGAATCGCCAAACCTTACTGAACACAAATGTCAACACAGTTTGACATTTTCAATTGTCAAACTATAGACAACAACCATGAAAACTTCACATCCAGCTAAAAAATACCCATTAGCCACTTGTACTATCAATACCCACTTGTACTATCTTCGAGATGGATTCATGGAATCTAGAAATTGGTTTGGAAAAGTGTTTAGGTATAACTGGAGCCGAATTACATGTTTGGTGTTTGGAACTATCGCATTTCATCTAAAATAAAACCCTAAAATTTAAACCCACATCCCTCCCTCGTAATCGTAGTCGAAATGATCGACGGAAAAAACGAAAATATTTAACTCACATGCACATATTCAGCATGAAAATCACAAATTTTTTTGCAGCTTATCCAATGTTTATATCTTTTAACCATTTTCGATCTTCTTTCTATAAGAACTGAATTGAGATTAAGATGCTCTTGAATTTTCATGATAAAAATATTTCAATAATTCTTTTTCTAACACAAGCACGAGCTATTGAAATATTTCGTTATTTAGAAAGTGAATGATTGAGGAAAGTGACCAGTTAAGAAACTTTTTTTTTGCAATTGCCAAAAATATACAATCCAAAAAATATTTTTTTGGTTTTTATATCTTAAAAATAGGACAACGCTTGATGTTCTATTGTGAAAAGCAACGAAGAAGTAGCTACGTGGGGAGAAGAGTCGAGTTAGGGGAATTACGACCGTCTTATTTTTAATGAAGAACAACTTATATAGAAAGTATTCAAACGTTTTGCTTCATTAAATAAATTATATTGAGAAAAGCGTTACAACTTGCACAGTTAGTTAACTTTGCTTGAAAATTTTCCAATATTGAATTGATTCTAAACAATTGACCAATTAGAGAGAATTATTTTAAAATATAGTTTTGAATTATTAATGATTATATCAATTATTTTCGTATAACAATTTGTTTTGAGTGTAAATTAAATAAAGAACATTGTATGAAGTTAAAAGGAGCCTTTATTTAAGATTAATTCCATTATTCGTAGGAACTCATCTTCGAAGAGCCTCTATAAATTGTTGCATTTTATGTTCAGAGGAAGAAATGATTTTACTCAAGGATCTTTCTTTGACAACTTAATCTGGTAGGGTCCGTTGCTTATGGGTTGTTTTTTGTGTGGGTACAAGGAAATTTTTTATTAATGCTACTCAACTGAAATTACAACTTATAACCAACAAATGTATGAAATTTTCGGTATGACTATCAAACCATTAAATAAATCTAATTAAAATCTTTTTGAAAGTTTTGATTTCCTCCGTTACTTATTTGATCTATTTGATTCATCTGCTTAAAGAATTTTTAAAATGAAATAATTCTCGATTATAGTTTATTGAGTCCTGTGCTGTACGAGTTAAGAATACATAAAAAGCTTCTTGAAGCTCGAGTTGATGTCTCCAATAAGCAGTGAGTCTTTTAAGGAGCAGTATCCCGACTTTTATTGCTACTTTGGTCACAATTATTAAAATATTTATTACTCTTATGTCGAGGTAAAAATTCACCATAATATTCAGGTTAAGGGTAACGTATCTGATACTGATAGATAATAAAGTTAATATGCCTATACCTATTAACTGTTGATTATTCAAAATCTAGCTCTATTATAATGATCCTAGAAAGAGTTTTTGACTCTTCCAAGTTTAGCTATTATTAAGGACTTGGAAAATCATTGCTTGAAATTATGTCTTTATATTAACAGCCAATTAAATGAACTTCTGAGGAAGGACTTGTTAAAGCTTGTCTACAGAATTTGAATTTAGTATTTAACAAGCATAGAAGTAGAAGAATTTAGTAGAAGTTGGCGTCAAACCTAAATTTGTACCCGCTAACCATTAGGTTTGTGTCTATGTTCAAACTAGGTCACCGTTCATCGATTAATATCTTAAGGCTTTCATTCAAATACCAGGTCGTCCTTGCTCATACCAGGTCGCTGTTCACCGATTTAGTTCTTAAGGCTTTCTTCGATGTGAGCGACGAGTCTCAAAAGTCGAGGAAAGCATAACCACTATTAAGCGCTAATACTCCGGTGGAGCAGCACAACAAGAGAGAAACAAATGTAGCATGTAGCAAATAAAGTGAGCTTTGCATGTTAGAGAGCTTAGAAATTAAACTATGTTGGTGGGTGATGCAAAAGCAGGATATGTTTCCCACCCGGAATTTCAACTGAAATTTATTATAGGTGTTTTTTACGAGAAAAATATGTGCGAGAGTATTGAAAACAATTTCAAATTCGTCGCAGTGAGTGGTTTTGTCAGTTTGATTTATACTAAATTTGAGGCTTAATCAACAAACAAAATGTAACAAAAACAAAGGAAAAAAATTATTTATAAAGAATAGTAACTTTATAACTGAAAAATCGTGTTATAAACCTGGAATAATTTCAAAAGTTAACAGTCTTAAATTTGTGGGAGATAGTTCTTCTAATTTACTCTCGTACTTGTACTCCATCTTGTGGCAAAGTACCATTTACTGTATAAATACTTCATGGACTGTGAACAGATATCAGATACTGACCAAGGCAGTGTTCAAGGTTTCACCTGTCCACCTGTGCTTCTTTTGACACTTTTTTCTTTTAGTGAAAATACTTTCATTGACGAGGCTTGGTTTACATAATAGGAATCAACTGCATAATTAATGACATTTTTAGTATTACTTACTTATTATAATTTTATAACTTGCTTCACTTCATTCTTCGAAAGATTTACTCATGTGCTCCTCAGCTCCTTTTCGCATGTTTACAGTGATTTTCGCGTTCTTTCGTAGCTAACGTATATTCAAACCCCCTTTGTTTGGCATAAACTTTGCCCAACAGTCCTCGAATAAATGTCAGCATCGTACGTGTGCAATTGGTTTATTGATTCTGTAGGTGTGGCTTTTCTATTACATAAGCTTAAGTTAATTAGTTTTTTATCCAGTCTTTGAGCCATTATCTTTTTTCGACCGTACCCTCCTAAGATTGTCTGCAGATGTTGTTGGATTTCATGTTTTTGCTTAAACGTGCAACAGGTTTTTGTGAAATTTACACATTAACTGCTATTTCTCTTTGTGAATCGTGTTTTTCTTTCAAGAATCAAGCGCTTTGATTCAAGTCTTTCATCTTTGCCATTAGTGCTGCAATTTCGAAGAAAGGCATTTGTGGTAATTTCGGGAGGAGAACGAGTATTGTCAAGTAAAAACGCCACACTTATCGTTGAAAAATTTACCTTATGGATGCATTAATATGTTTTTATTTGAGTTTACACCAAAACATACTAAAAATGTGACAGCTAACAAATCAAAACCACGTGAGATACCCAAGAGCGTCTGCTCTTGTGCGATGCAATTCACGTCTGCATCGCACGCTTATCAGAGACTTTACTTTAGTGCGTTACCAGTGCTACCAAGATCATCCGTTGTGTCATTACAATTTATTTTATGGTTGGCTAGATCTAACAAAGAACATTTACAATAAAATTGCTGTGTTAATACGAAATTTTGTGAAAAATGAGTGAAAAAAATGAATTTTGTGAAAAGCGCCTCACCATTCGACTTTAGTCTCATAATTTGGGTTTGGTAGTATGGTAAAAATGTCAGGATTTGATTGAAGTGTTCAAATTTCCGGTTCCGGAGGTAAAGGTTTGATAGGAAACTGTAACAGAATGTGATTTTGCGCAGGCATAGGGTGTCAATGGGCTTGTCAATTGCTTTTTCAAATTTCGACGTTGCCAGTTATCGTTCATTTCCACGTTGCTGCACGTATTGTCCCGTTTGATGGTTTCTTGTCGGTAGGACCGAACAAGACCTAACAAGTGCTGCTAATTTCCAAACAACAATTTTGACAGAGGCATTGATTTCCAGGGCTTTCGCCTTTCGGGTTATAGCTCCCTGGCTGCGTCTGCAAGGGACTCCAACCATAAAAGCTTAAACTGGCAACTGAGGTTTCTTGCTCGTTTTATAAACATCGAATTTATGTTTGCGAAAACATTGAATATAAAGAGAAAGGTAAGAAAACTTTCCAATGAAAAAAAAAATGGTTTTCTATTGCGTGTCAAAGGAAAGGAAAACAAACATCGGATTTCTTAGAAACTATTGGAACGTATCGATATACTATAGTGAAGTATTTCCTCCCAGTTGATTTCTGCTTTCGATAAGAATAAATAAAGTAATAATCAATCAAAATTTAAGTCGTAAATAAAAAAATTCGAAAAAACTTTATAATAATAATATTGATAAATTTGTTCTAAATATTTTCAACCAAGACAAAACGTTAGGAATTGTTTTTTCTTAACTTCGACCATACTCAGAGAGATATATATATATATATATTGGAATGGAATAAAAATAAATGGATAAATTATGCCTAACACATACAGTGAAACTTCAAATAGAAAACCGAAAAAATGTTAATGCGAAACGTAGGAGAATGACCTGAATGCTTCGCATTTTTTTGTTCCTTTTCAATTCTAGAATCGTTTTGATAGTAACATTTCATTTTAACGTGCGACTCGCACACAGAATGCGAAATCTACATATTTAGTAGCGGAAAAAAGTTCTTAAGATTGTGCTTGTTAGCTCGAGTCAAGATAGTTTTGGGCGTTTTGCAAACTCCCAGCGAGGTATTAAAAACGTCTCACAAGAATTGATGACCTGTTTCAACCAGGAATTATTAAACATTTGTAAATTTCCCATATTAATATAAGAACGGCAAAAAATGTTTTTAATAATCTGGAGTCAAAAATATTGCGAATTAACGGGACTTTTCAAAATTGAATTAAAAATTTTGTCGTTTTTTTCCATCAAAATGAGTTTGTTTCGTTGATGAAGGAAAACATTATTTTGAAAACGGTTGCATCATCACTTCATCACTAATGAAAAGCAAAAGTATCATTTGATGGCATTTTTTTCTTCTTTACATCGTAATTCCACTTGATTTGAATGGAGACGATAAAAACGGTTGACCATCGAGTTTAAGCTGCCATTAGCTTCTAACGGTTTTTTAGGTTTAAATTATGTTAATTCAAACCAAGAAAGATATCTTCGGTGTAAAGAAAATGACTACGCCCTAGGATACTGTGGACCTTAATGCCATTGAATTGAAAATGGAAGTGCTGAATCGAATTAAGAATTTCACTTTTTAAGATAACATTCATCTTGGAATTCCAAAATTTCTTTTTCGTCATGATTTTAATGCAATTTTATGCAGGAACCCTTGCGGTTTTATTGGTTTATTGGTTTCTGCTGTTTGTTTTGAAATGAAATTGTCCAAAGTTTTGGACTACAAATGGTGAATTATAGTGCAGACCGCGCCATAGTAAATTGTCACCGAAAAGGTGTTGATGCGCAGACGAAAGAGTTAACACTAACGGAAAGCGGTCTTGTAAAATTACCTGGAATTTACATCTTATGTTTATAAAATCCATATGATTTCAATAATAAAGTCCGACTGCTCTGCATTTTGTTGTAACCACAAACGTGTGGTTGTATCTAGATTGTGTTGTTATGGTGCATCAGTATAAAATTTCAGTACGAGGAAAATGAATTGACTTCAAAGGTCTTGGGTGGAATGTTGTGCAGGAATTCAAATGTTCAGGAATTCCTACAGTGATTTCTCCCAGAAGAAATCATAACACACATGTTTTTAAGAATAATAAATTAAAGATACCTGGCAAAATTTGATCAGTTTGAAGTTGAGTTCGATGTATTCGTTTTTCGTTTGATGCAACTTACCTGAAAATATAAAATAAAAAAAAAAATTATTATTATTTATTTACAATATAAAAATGCGAAGCAAGGAATTTTTTTTCATATTCAAGTCATTTTCAGAATGAAAATGAGTTTAAATACTCACATACCAAACGGGGACTAAAGCCCTAAAATTAAAAATTATTTTTTCTCGCCAAAAATTGTCAAAATTTTCAAAATTTTACAATAAGAGTGAACAAAAATTTCAAATTAGAATACTAAAATAAATTTTGGAAGTCTTATTTCAATTGAAATCGAAACATTTTTAATGATTTCTCCATTTCATACTTAAATGTTGAACAATTACTTGATCTGTTTTCAAAATTTTCAAATTTATGGCTTAGCTAATTCACGCTGAATCGGAAGTAAATATTTCAATGAGATCATTAAATCAGATTTGAGCCAAATTCTCACTAGATTTGGCTTACCTGTTTTTTTTGTTGAGTTTGATACCTTCTAGTAGAACTGGAGAGTGCTAGAGGATTACTCGGCCAGTGATCACCATTACATAGCTCTGGAGATCCATCAAGGTGCTTTCCGAAGACCAGGCGCTTGTTCATCTGCGCTCCGGTGGAATACTGAGAAAGCTGATATTGAGAAGTTTGTTGAAGTGCTTATGGCACGATCACCGATGTCGGGAGCAACGTTAGAGGACGGGGAACCCGTGGCAAGAGATGTCGTTAACTCAACTATGAGAATCATTACATCCGCCTGCAGGTCTTCAATGCCCCAACAAAGACCCCGGCACAGCAAGCCTCCAGTATACTGCTGGTCACCTGAAATTGCCGAAAAACAAAGGGAGTGTCACAAACTACGACGCAGGACACAGCGAGTTCGAACCCGGGAAGAGCCATGTATCCGGTTAGCTGCTTACAAGTCATCTAGAAAATGCCTCCGTAGACTTATCAACAGCAGCAAGGCCAGCCGCTGGCAAAATCTGGCGGACGACGTGGACAGAGACCTATGGGGCCTGGGATACAAAATAATAATGCGGAAGCTCGGTGTCCAAAGGTCACCTAGCTCTTGCGAGGCAGAAAAGATGTACGAAATCGTGAGGACTCTCTTCCCCATACATCCCGCCATCGTTGAAGCCGTTCTCTATGAAACACCAATGGAAATTCCATATTGCACGAAGATGGAATTGGAGAAAGCAGTCTTATCTATGAAGGCTAGAAAGGCTCCAGAACCAGATGGGATTCCCACAGAGGTGCTACAAAAGGTCTTCCACTTTTCCCCTGACCTGCTCCTCCGCATGTTCAACGCATGTCTGCGCAAAGGGCTGTCCTCAGAGTGCTAGAAGGTGGCGAGACTTGTGCTCATTACGAAGGGAAAAGGGGATCCCGAGTCGCCAGCTGCATACCGCCCACTGCGTATGCTTGTCACGGTCGGAAAAATTTTTGAATAACTTATCAGGGGAAGACTTGCTGACGTGATTCGTATTGCCGGGGATCTATATCCACGGCAGTATCGCTCCACCATCGATGCAATTGGAGAAGTAGTGAGTAGAGTCTCACAGTATTTCCACACGACGGGTCGTCCTGCTGGTGACTCTGGATGTCCGAAATGCATTTAGCAGCGCTAGATGGGTGGATATTCTGGAAGTGCTAGAAAATCGTTTTCAAGTACCAGTGTACCTGATGCGGATTCTCAGGAACTATTTGAAGGACCGTAGCCTGCTTTACGACTCGAAGGAGGGTAGGCGAAGTACGATTCTTATTTCAGGTGTCGCTCAGGGCTCTATCCTTGGCCCGAACTTGTGGAACAGCTCCTACGATGGACTCCTGCAGCTTGAACAGCCGGATGAGTCACGTTTGATCGGCTATGCGGGCAATGTCACGGCGCTGGTCGCTGGACGCACAGTAGACCATGCGCAACTCAGACTCAATACGTTAATGCGGTGGATAATGGACTGGATGACCGCTCATGGATTAAACCTGGCACTGGAAAAAACCAAAGTGGTCATCCTAACAAAGAAAAGAATCCCCAGAGTACGGCCTATCAGTATAGGGGAATCGAATCTGGTTGAATCGAAATCAGTAGTAAAGTCGAATCAGTAGTACTGGACTACAAACTACACAGTTCCCCTGTCGACCACGATACCTAGACCATTTGCCATATTACTTACCCTAGAACTCCTTTCCTTAGACCGTGTGGCGCCTTCGGATCACAGGAATTCCTTCTCAAGCGGGACAAGAAATTCCTCCCCTTTCTTCTCAAGTGCGAGAAGGAATTCCTGCTTCCAGCTGCTCAAGATTCAAGCAAAACAACCTCACAATCGGTCTATTTTCTGCATGATAAGAAAGTACGAAAGACGTTAACTTTCTCTCCAATGCTGAATATGTATAATCTGGAGACCGTAACTTCTCAACATTGTGCAGATAAGACTTAAAACAGTCGTGTCCGCTTAATAGAAATCAGCCTAATCATACTTCCGACTGAGCTACGATTGCAAACCGTTGATGAGACGCGCGTTCCATCTTCACTTCCATCATCACTCTCCAAAAATGTTACTAGTCGTCGAGAGTGAGATGGTTTTCACAGTTAGTGACTGATTCTTTATTCCCCCTGTGCCTTTGGATGTAGACGCGTTTAAACTCTCTGGCGTGAAGGGGCGGTGTCACCCTTGCGGTTACCAAGACGAACAGGGGCTGTTCAATATACTGATGCAATCTGCGTTGTTACTCATTTCTGCGTTTCTGTGATAGCTCTTTCTGACGCAGCGCATTATTGAGAGCTTTGATTTTCGAGATAGCCCCCTCTTAGAAAGAAACACTTTTACCAACGTTCCTGCCATTTTTTTAACCTCTCCAAAAATAAGATTTCCCGAAATCACCAAAATACGTCTCTATCTCGGCGATAACTTCCTTGTTTGTATTTTTGCTTTGCTAAATTTTTGTTCCACGAGCCGTTTCTTTATACTAGGGAACAAGAAATAGTCGCAAGAGCTAGATCAGATGGAAGCGGGGGATGCGACAACAATTCGTAACGCAATTCATACAATTTAAGGACGACAATTCCGGATGAATGTGCTGGTGCATTACTATGGTGAAACAGCACCTAATTTTTCGCCAAATGCGGCCGAGTATCCCTCAATTTATTTCCGAAGTGGTCTAAGAATTCACTGTAGGATTGTCCAGTAATCTTTCTTTCTTTTTTCTCAAAAATTCATGAGTATGATGCTTTCGCATCCTTAAAAAGACAGTCTTCGCTGTGTTTGGAGCAGATTCACTGGGGAAAATCCATTGTTTTGATTGTTGCTTGGTTTCTGGTGTGTAATCATGAATCCAGGTTTCATCAACAGTCACAACTTGACGCAAAAACTCCTTCGGATCTCGCTTAAATTCCTTGAAACACTGCTCCGAAGTCAACAGCTGCATCCACTTAATGAGCAATCGCGGCACTCATTTGGCCAACTTATCATATAAATTATTAATTGCCGATCCGGTCGACACACTTTCGTCCTCTGCTACTTCACGCACTTTCGTTTTTTTATCAGCGAGAATCAATCGTTGACTTTTTGAATGATTTTATCGTGAACCACGTGTACCAGGCGTCCTGGTTGTTCCGTGTCAAAAACAAATGTTCACCCACGTTTAAACTCGCTGAACCAATTTCATAGTGGTCATAGATGGCAAAGTGTCCCCATAAACAGCATCCAACTAAAAACTAAAGCGAATTATCGAACGCTGTCTTTTCCATCTTATCAAAAATCACGAGACACGTCGTATTCGAATAGCTGCCAAATCCCAACTAACCTATCAATTAGCGTGAAATATGTTTTGTCGTCGTTTTATATATGTCACAACACGGTGATAATACCAATTTTCCTCAGGAACGCCCTCTGTTGTCAAACACGGGTTCTTATTGAAACGCCCTCGTATATCAAAAGATTAAATTCAGTATTTATTTTTTGATTTTCAGGACTAGAAAAAAATCAAAATTTATTATCCGAATTTCAAACGATCGGCAAATTTTTGAAACACCCAATTGAGAGCTTAATAATTGAAAATAGAATTACAAAATAAAAATTTTACTTTTCTTCTTGGAATATAGAATTTTGGAAATATCTAAGCTCAGCAATTTGGTCTAAGTAACAAAATGGTTCGAAATTCCATGATATCGAAATCAAATTGCGGTAGCACGAACAAAATTTGAAAAAGTTCAGAGATTTAGAAATGAAAATTTTCAAATTGGAAAATAATTATGCAATGTATGGAAGTTCGAATTTTAATTTTTGAAATTTCATATTAATTTTACTTTGACAAATGATTCGAAAATATGTTGTAGTATCAATTTCGAAAAATCTTCAGTTCTTAAATTTTTCCTGTGAATCTGAAAATTTGTGATTCAAGGTAAGTTGGCGTGAAATTTTTAACTTCGGGGTAAACTCAGACTCAGTTCTGGTTAGAAAGTGAAGAATACTCGTCAAAGTTTAACAATTAGATTTTGAAACCGAATCTGGGAATCAAAATATAACGCAAAAAAAATTCGGTCTCGCCGTTTTTGTTGAAGAAGGATTGTTATTCAATACTCAATTTCGAAACTCAAATTTTGCTGTTCGGAATGTAATATTTGAAACACTTTTTTTTTAAACCGGGGTTGTAACTGGAGCGTCCCTTAAACGTTTTGGATAAATTTACAATTTTTGAAAAAATATGTAACAGAAAATTATGTTATAACATTTCGAGTTTCGAATTTCGAATTTCGACTGAGCATATTAATACTTTCCCCTCGATTTTCTCATTGGTGCCTGCGTTTTTATGCTTTGAAGCTACACTAAACCATTGAACAGCGTTTATTTCAAGTTGCGTAAAATTTCCTTGAAAATGTTTCTTGATTTTTCTCGACTCAATCAAATGACTGTCATTCAAATCGTAAAATGGCTTTTGGAAATTTTTTCTTTCAAAAATTTTATTCTGAGCTTGCTTTGCTAAAGCAATCTTATAAGAGTATCTTTCACTCTATCTTAGTTCTTCTTGTAAGATACTTTGTATTTGCTTATCATCCGTTGTGTGTGAAAAAGATAAATTCTTACAATTTTAGCTCCGAAAATATTTTCTGAACCTGTAGACGCTGAAACCAGGTTACTCAAATTAAACGCACAATGGAGGCGTTTCCCGGAGTCATAATTAAACGAGCACACTGAAATATGTCAATATTGTTTTCAAAACTACAGTATTACTCATTTAAATTCTCTAGTACGTATTATCCGTCAACGAAAAGATTAAAACAATTTAGTGAACGGTGAATTTCAATGAACCATACAAATATTAGCAATTCCAGGGAGAATCATTAAAAACTTTTGATTGAAATTTTGATTTGCAACCAAACAACATAAAAAACATTTTTTAACACGCGTCCCCAATAAGAATAATAAATTGATTATTGCATTATTTTTGCTGATGATGCCAGTAAGATAGCATTGATGATAAATTGCAGAATATCTTTAAAGACATGTTCATTTCACGGATACTGAAGAACAAATACTCGTAACAACATTTGTTCAGAGGAATCTGAAATTGAGGTTTTCATTTGTTTCTGCAATTCTCGATTTTTCGGATTGGTTTGAAATGAATACTGTTGATTTTTGCAATGATATGTATATGGATAATGATGATAAATTCATGCATGAGGATACAGTTTCATGTTTGATGTGGTAGGTGTACTGGTAACGATGCATTCTTGCGGTTTCGATAATTATCATTGTTAGCTGTTTGTTTGTTTGAAGAGTGTACAAGAAAAAGGTATGGGTCGTTTTTGATGCGTGAAATCAGCATCTGTATGAGTTTCCACTGAATTTTCAACATTTCGACACCATTTCGAAGTTCAATGAGGTCATAGTATCATTTCGTCGTAGGTTGCTTGGTTCTGGTATTGTTCTGTAAACTGTTACGGTCTTGAAATAGATAGATTTGAAATCAATTCAGAGATATTTGAAAACAGAATGCAGAATTGAAATTTTCAGTACTCGAATTTTCCACGGAACGCCTGGAGCGATAATAAAATTCCATTAAATTTTTCGAAAATGGGCGTTACTCTAACAGTTTGTCTCTACGGTTAAAAAGTCAGCTTGGTTGCTTAAAGCAACATGGCAAATTGGAACACATTAGACACGTGGTTTAGATACAGATTGGATTTATCATACTTTAGATACTTTGAAAGCAGTATTAATTTGAACAACCGTACTTAATTGCCAATGAAATTATGTTAAAGTAGAACATTTGGCTTAATTATAATGAAAAAAAGAAGAAAAAAAAGTATAAAAATAGTTAATACATGATTTCATACATATTGAAATTTGTGTTCTCAGTATGGTGCAAGAAACATAGTAGTACAGCCAGCTTTGTACACATATATGATCCGCTTATATTCCACATGTGCAAGATATTGTTATTGGTGGCTTTTGCTGATCAGTTATTTTAATGAGGTCCAAAATGCAGGAATAATCAAAAGAATAATCACAAATATCAATCACAAATCTGCTGTTGGCCACACGCGCCTTTAAAAACAATTTACTGTGTCAAATCAAAAAAAAAAAAACTTTAACTGATTGTTAATATTAATTATAATATATATTACAATACAAAAGCATGAGAGTAATTTAAAGCTTCCTACGAAGTAGAGTCCACGAAATGATCGTGGGCTCGTGGCCATAACATATTTCAAAAATATGTTTTTCGTTTTTAATTGTATGGATAGCTTGGGGCAGAAATGATGCAAGTGACATTTGTGCCAAAATGGAGTTAACGTAATTTCTGCAGTTAATCATGTCAAATTTACTTTGTCGCAGCGATTCAAGCAACCAAAATATTTTTATGTACAGGTGCGCATGTTTAAAATGTCGTTTCTTTCATGGAAAATACGCAATTATTCAACAACAATGGCAAAATATTTTTAATTCAAAGTATTGGCCCTCGCTTTTTACACTTTTTACACATTTTATCCGTCTCTTGGGCAATTTATGGATACTATTCCAAAAGATAGTTTCAATTTTCTTTGATATCCATTCATCGAGCCATTTTTGTACATCCTCGAAAGTCTTGAAGTGTTGTTTAGCCAGTGCAACTCCCATCGATGAGAAGAGGTGATAATTAGTAGGCGCCAGGTCTGGTGAATACGCCGGGTGGGGTAGGAGTTCCCCACAAAGCGAGGGAATTGTTTTATTGACCACTTTTGCAGAAGCGTTGTCAAGCTCCGGAAAGACATTGGCGTGTCTTCATGCCCGTTCTGGGCGTTTTTCGATCGATTTCTGCTTAAAATTGATCATTTGTCGTCGGTAGCGGACGGAATTAACTGTTTCGCCAGGCTTGAAAAGCTCGTAGTACACTACTTCCTTCTGATCCCACCACACATATAGCATTGTCTTCCTACCAAAACAATCCGGTCTTGCACTCAATGTTGATGGTTGTCCAGGCGTTACCCATGACTTCTTATGTTTGGAGTTCTCAAAATTTATCCTTTTTTCATCGCCAGTTACAACCCAATCCCAAAAACCCTTTCTTTGGTGGCGTAAATGCAGAATTTTGCACACAATTTTCATCTTTGCATTTGTGATTCGTTCAGTTTGTGTGGAACTCATTTTCCAATCTTTTGAATCTTTCCCATGGCTCTCAAGCGATCGGAAATGGCTAACCGAATGAAATTCAACTGCTCCGCTATCTTTTGTTGTATTTGTTGGGTATCGTTTTCGTCCAGTAATGATTGTAATTCGTAGTCTTCAAACTTTTTTTGGTCAATTTTCAAGGTTCTTTGTCAATAATATGAAAATCACCACTTATGAAACGTTGAAACCAGCGTTCACAAGTCTTGACGGTTGGAGCAAGATTGCCGTTAGTCTCAACAAGAATTCGATGACTTTCCGATGCCTTTTTCTTTTGATTGAACAAGAAAATCATTACATGTCGCAAATGCTCCTTGCTTGGCTCAAAATTTGACAATTGTAACACGAAAAAGAAGTATGCTCCTAGCTCGTACACAACTAAACGAAAATGACGTTTTGTAGCGGGCAGTCTTACTAACAAAATGGCGTTTTGGGCTCGACACGTTACTTCAATAGGTTTCAAACGCCATCCCTTCACAATAAAACGACATTTTAAACTGGCGCACCTGGTAGGCAAAAGTGATCTATGTTAATCAGTGTCACTTGGATTACATTATTTCCATAAAATCTCTGGTGGAGAACTAATCTTTGTATCTGTGCCTTAGGCTGCGTACGAAATAGTTTAAAAGCAAAATAAAAAGTTGAAAGGTTTCAAGGTCAAATTTTTTGACAGCCCAAACCACACTTTCTATTATTTCTTTTTTCATATTCCCTACAATTAAAAACTTAACCTTTTAACCAATTGGTACACCACATTAATATAAAAAACTCCCCCTTTCGACTTTTTCTTTATTCAAATCTTTATTTTTGTTTAATGTGGCAACTCATAGTACAACATTGTTGTAAGATAACGGGATTCCCTTAAAACGAAACGGTTTAAATACTTTATTTTAATTTAATTCCTGAGAAGTATACATAATCTATATTATGAGCAAAATAGGGGAGCACTAATTCGCGGAAGTGGGATTATCTTTTGATAACGAAAACCAAAAAGATTTTTCGAACATGGAGGAAGATCCATGTTATACAGATGATACAAACTCTGATAACCCGACAGAGGATAAGGTAGAAAGTGCGGATCAGGAAGTTAAGAGAAAATTCCAAACATTAAACAAAATAAGATTCGTGAGCTTTGTGTCTAAGAAAGAAAAGAAACTATCGAAAATATCAGCAGAGAAGTTATCACTCATGTTCCTACCATAGCCCCTAATTCAAACGTGGAAAATTTGGGTCAAAGTCATGAATTTAATAACAATTCGAAAAAACGTCCCCGGAGTGAAAAAGAAATGTTATAAAGAAGAAAAGAAACAGAAGAGAAGCATATATGAGTTATTCTCGAAAATTAATACCAGCTCAAACATTTCAACGAGTTAATTGTAATTGTGTAATGCAGTGTTAAAGTGACCTCTGAAACTCAATAAGAAATTTATTCACGATCTTATGCACTTAACTGGGATGGCCAAACTGGTTGGATCTACGCGTCTGTAGATCCAAACAGTAATAATAATAATAAAAGAGTAATTTCCCCAAAAAGACGTAAGAAACGCAACAATCAATCAATAATCAACAGGTATGTAGACAATCTTTTCTTAAAGTGCTCCAAATTTCAAACAAGAAACTAGATAATGCATTGAAAGAAGAGAGATAGAAGCGTCAAATGGATATCTGCAAACCAAACTAAAAACGGGGTTGTCACAAAAGTGTCACTTGGAAAGTTTTCCTCGTTACAAAGGCCATTATGGCGACCAAACGTCACCGCGTTAATATTTAGCTCCGGATTTTAATTTATCCAAACTATATGATCTATACAAAACGAAGGCCAAAACGGTTAGGCCTTATCTTTAATAGAAAATTTATGTACAATAATCATCATATTTATCTTGTTCAACCATATTTGAAGTTATGTTGTAGCCTCCCTTACATACTGACTCTTCATTGCTTTCTATGCCTGCCTGTTTTCAGCTACTCTCATCCAAGATGTGCCGGGTTTATTCTTTGCGTCATAGTGCCATCGTATCTTTGGGTGTCCTTTCGGTCGTTTGATTCCTCTTAGGTATCACTGCGTTATTTTTGTGGTCCATCTGCCGTCCGTCATTCTCGTCAAGTGACAGGCCCATCTGGTATTTTACTCTATGTATCACGTCTGTTACTTGGGTCCTTTCTCGCATCCACGATAGTCTTTTGCGGACCCTTCGTGTAATGTCTAATATGCATCTTTCCATGGCTCTTTTCCTTGTAAGTGAAACTATAATCATTTTCGAAATTCACACAAAATTTCGCATGATACGTGGATATGTTTTTTGTATGAGTGATAGGTCGTAGTTGTATTTCCTTTTCACCAAGGTAATTTTGCCGAAATTGATAATTGTCTATAGTTTTTAAAAAATATTTGTGTAAAATTGTCTAGTAGTGAAAAGCAAAACTGCTCAAATCTCGTTGAAACCTTATATATTTTGAAAAACCTGTCAAATACTGTCAAGACAGTGGTATGCCTTTGGCCCAAAAGCATTTTTAAAACAACTTTTCAGTATTTCAAAAGGCTCGAAATAGGGTTTTGCATAGTTTTTGAATAAGAAATAACACGGTTCGTTTATTTTGACTTGAATTGAAGCAATATCTATTATTTGGTTCCTGACACAATAAAGCAGGATTCAGTCTGAGTTTATTTAATCATGAAGCACGAAAAATTAAGAAATTCATTAGAACAGAGATTTTAAAATTTTTTGTATTATTTATTCTGTTATTATTATTTTTGTTTTTATTATTTTTTTTTGTTTTTCGAAAAGCCGTTACCAAATAAGCAGGGCTTATCAACTACTCGTGGTATCGAAGTAGGTCTTCAAGGTTTGGGTTTTGGCTTCAAGGTTTGGGATTTGTGGAACGAGTTGCGTGGATACAACATACAAAAATATCTAGCAAGTTCGCCCACTTGACCTCGAACTTAGTGCTAGTTCTGTTGTTCTACCTAGTTCTAGTATTTTTAATAAGTTTCTTGGAACCCCAGGAATGCAAACGCACAGTTGTTACGCTGGAATCGTTACTAAAATCCAACAACAGGGAAGAACTTTCTTTAAATCAGATCTTCCCCACCCTAGCGGTTTTCAGCGGTGTATGCAGCCACGATAGGAGAGTCAGATAGACGATAGACGAGGAGATAGCCTCTTCAATGACAAGCTTTCGGAAACCACAAGCTTCCGCCAGAGTTTTTTTTTCTAAAAAAAAAAGCACAAAGATCTTAGTAGAGACAAGGGTCTTCAGAAAAAACGAGCTGCTTTAACAGAGAAAAGAAAAGGATATACAGTACCGCTCAAATGCTCTGCAACTAATATTACTTTTGAAGAAATGTCAAATTTTTTCAGTGAAACAATAACTTTGAATTTAGTTTTATGCTATCTTTATTAACTCCATTTATTGCTGATTTTTCAACAAAAAGAAATATACTAATCCATTGACTAACAACAACAAAATATTTAATATAAGCCAAGGAAGCGAAAATTCATAAGCTCAAAACATGTGCAACTAATAACAATATCAAAAAAATCTAATATTTTGTTGCGTAACCGTTGCTCTTGATGACCGCCTGACATCTTCTGGGCGTTGACTCAATGAGTTTTTTTATTTAGTCCGGTGAAATAGCGTCCCATTCCTTTTTAACCTCAGTAAACAGGTCATTACCATTTTTGAAAATTTTTGGACCAATTTTGCGCTTCACCATCATCCACATGTTCTCAATCGGGTTCAGATCGGGAGACTGCGCCGGCCATGACATAACATGAATTCGGTTTTCTTCCAACCAAGATTTCACAAGCCTTGAACTATGCTTTGGATCATTGTCATGTTGAAATGTCCAAGATAGTGGCATGTTCCATTCCGCAAATGGGAGCATAACATCGCTTAAAATATTATTGTAGCTAGCCGCCCTCATCGTGCCTTCAATACGCTTAATGGGACCAATTCCTTTCCCCGAGAAACAACACCACACCATCACGTTTCCACCGCTGTGCTTGACTGTAGGTGTTGTATATTTTGGGTTGAACTTTGTACCCTCAGGTCGACGCACGTAGGACTTACAATCTGATCCGTGAAGATTGAATTTTGATTCGTCTGACCATAAAACAGCTTTCCACTGTTGTTGGCTCCAATTTTTGTGAGCATGTGCGAATCTGAGACGAAGCCTTCGATTTTTTCGGATACAAGAGATTTTTTCGTACCTTTGTAAGCTTTTAAACCAACCTCTACTGCTCTTCTTTTTATGGTGATCAGGCTGAAATCTAGACGAGTCGCTTCTTTAATATTTTTAGCAGATGCTGTAGGATTTTTCTTTATAAAAGTCTTTATTTGACGATCATCAACGGAGGTTATCGCACGAGATCTTCCTCCTCTATGGCACCATTCAATACTTTCACTTCTTACTATTCTGGAAATTGTTGATTTGTGAATTGAATATTTACATGATATCTCTTTCTGAAATAATACACTTGAAAAATCACACAAAATCATTGATCTTAGAGTTGAGTTGTATTTGTATCCACCCATATTTAGATAAAAACTTTTTCACTTTCAATGATTGCTTAAATTAGTCCAAACTCAATGAGAATGAAAATTAAATTTTGACAATTTATCGTCTGACAGATTATAATGTCAAAACAATGTGATTACCATTATAAACATTTAGTGGTTTTAGCATTAAAGTGTTTTCAATATGAAAAAAGCGAGTTGCATATGTTTTGAGCTCTTGAATTTGTGCTTCTTTCGGTTGTTTTAAATTTTTTGTTGTTGTTAGTCAATGGATTAGTATATTTCTTTTTGTTGAAAAATCAGCAATAAATGGAGTTAATAAAGATAGCATAAAACTAAATTCAAAGTTATTGTTTCACTGAAAAAATTTGACATTTCTTCAAAAGTAATATTATTTGCAGAGCATTTGAGCGGTACTGTATGTAGCGTCAATAAGCTGATAAGTCTCGAACTTAGTCTCGACTTATTGCTTTTTTTTATGTGCAGATCAAAATATCTTAAGGGCTGTTGATGAAATTTGTGATCTTCGGCTGATATAATCCAGATGATAAGAGGCCTTTTATTGACAGTAACAAACGAAGTTCAAAACCATTCTTTTACACAAGGAAATTGGATAAAATGTAAGATTGGTACAGAGTATAAAATATTTTGACTATAAATAAGTAATTTACGTCACTTTGAGAATGTCAATTGCATTGTTTTTGGCTTTACTAGATACCCATGCTTCTTTCACGTTTGACAAAGTCGAGGCATAACGGCTCACTTTTCCCAGTAAACTTGTCCTGTCAGGGAAACAAATGGCAACCTGCTATATCGTAGGCGGAAAAATAGAGCAAACGAGTGTCTAAGTTCACTGCAAATACGAGCGGATTAATGGAAAGTCAGGACACTCACGTATTTGATAATTTCATCTTGTGCCGATCAATTCTTTGTCGTTTCATGGTATTTCGATCCAAGTAATATACAGAGGCCTTGAACCAAAAAGTCCAGTATACGCGATAGCATTGGAACGAAGAATTGTAAGTATATGCCCAAATCCATTGCACCCATATTAATTCCTTTGAAAACATGATGTCATTCAATATTTTCCACGGCTCATAGTTAGCACCATTAAAAAAATTTTGAATAGACGAAACCGTCAGGCCCAAATACATAAACGGTCTAGAATTCACTTTCACCTTTCCCGAAATCACAATGGAAATTTGTCACCTGCATAGAATGAAGTTTCTAAGACCGATTTCCGCGAAAAGTAAGAAGTATGTGGTATTTGCCCACTCCTTAAAAGCGAACAAGCAGTTTTTGTTGTTCTTTTAACCTAGATAGCAAGTCTTGTTAGCGAGTCGAACCGGCCGTGGTCGATCGATAAAAAATGATCTTCATTTATATTACACTTGCTCCTGCAAGAAACAGCATTACATCCATGTCGTTTTAATCTTTAATGTTGTTTCCATTATTATCGGCTCCACATTGCATTCATTGTGCGGTTTTCAGACATCTCATATATGTTACGTGGTTTCGTGTTCCGAATTTCGACCCCGTTACCTCCCAAAGGCCACACGCTAGCGTCTCGCGCACCTGAACTTGAGTCTTCTAAGCGCACTTTCGCGAATGCTTCGGCTTCGTCTTACCTGTCCATTGGCCAGAAAGCGAAGATTGGCGAAGACGTTGCGGCTACTGGTTGAGGCAGTTAGAATGGGGATCGGTGCTAGTATCGAACCATATGTGGAATATCTTTTGGCTTCACATGATGCGAGCCCACCTCAAAAATTCAAAAGACTCAAATCTAGATCGCGCGCTCGCTTTGAAATTCAATGGCCGAACCGGAATTTTAGCTTTCATTGATATTCATAAGATCTGCAAACGCGTTGTCGTAGCTTCAGGTTCAGGTATCTAAGATACAACGGGTCTTGAACCGCGAAATTAAGAAGACTTTGGGGCCTGGCTGTCATCCACCGCTCCAAAGACTGAATTAGCGGTTTCATTCTTGGCATCACTATGTATATTAGGCGGCCATGTGTTTCTATAATTGTCAATAGATACGTTGCAAAAGATACATAGATACAAGCACAGTTAGATGGTCAGAAACAAAGTGCGTATTAACATAGCACTATCCGCTGTTTGACCAATAGCGAAAACCCCAAAAGGCAATCAGAAAACTAATTGAAAAATGCGGGGAAACATGAAACTTAGTGCACACGGAGAAAAGTATTTGAAACAAAAATCTGGTTCATTATTGAGCTAGATTCGTCTGAGATAAAAGAACGGTAAAGATACAATGTGAAACCTGTCAGATGAATGCCAAACCTCATTACGATCTCAGCTTATTGTCGTTAATTATGAATTGAATGTCTTAAATTACCTTTTAACGATCACCGATGAAAGTGTCAGTGATAGGTTTAGATTTATTATACGCCACTAAAGATACTTTCTTGAATCTTGAGATCTTGAATTCTTCAAGTACTACAAGCAAATATTCAAGGAAGACATGAAAAATTATCAACGTCTTGAAGAAAATGACCGATAACTAACGTGGAAAGCCACTGAATTCGTGGGTTTACTTGGCTTACTTACACTCAAAAAGCAATAAATCTATTTGTACTGTTTTCACAGATGTATAAATATAAATATAAAAAACTTATTAGAAATAAAAAATGTATAAGAATAAGAAATAGAAAGTATTTCAACGAATATGTGCTACAGCCATAAAATTCAAGATAGATTTGAACAACGTACTAAATTTTTAATGATTGCTAAGAAATAAAAAAATCCTCAAAGTATAATCAGTCATAGATGCATTGTATGCAACCCTTTAAACAGTTTTATTTTGGGTATTCATATCAGGTTTGAAATTATTAGTTCAGCAATAATCTGATTCAGGGTTTCTTATACAAAAGCAAACTTAAGTTGCGGAAACCGACGTTGAATCCTTCTTTATTCTATTGCGTTGACTTTCCAAGTTTTGGCCGAGCGCAAATTCAGGTATTTTGCTATTATGACAGGATTTTTATTATTCATAAGAAGCTTGGATTCGTTGTTCTTTAGGGTTAAATGAACTTTGTTTTTCCTCATATTTGTTTATTTTGATATTCGATTTATCTGCCCTGTTCATTGTTTTAATGATACTTCTTCATAGTTCTTTTCCGATTCCAAGAGTACACGCTCGTGAAGAGAGCTGCTGTGCCATTGATGAACCAGCTAGGATGACCAGCAATGTACGAGGTTTGTTCAAAAAGTATCGCGAATTTCATGTTTTTTCAAGAATTATTTATTTATTCATGAATATCTATTTTGTCCCCTTCAAAGTAATCCCCGTCAGACATTATGCACTTATGATAACGTTTTTTCCAATCCTCGAAGCATTTTGAAAAATCATTTTTTGTGATCTTCCTTCGATGTCGTCCTTATCTCCTCAATCGTGGCGTAGCGTCGTCCTTCATGGGCATCTTCAGTTTCGGGAACAAGAAAAAGTCACAGGGGGCCAAGTCTGGGAAATACGGTGGCTGCGGCATTATAAGAGTGTTGTTTTTGGCCAAAAATTCGCGCACAAGTAACGATGTGTGAGCAGGGGCGTTATCATGGTGCAAAAGCCAATTTTTGTTCTTCCACAAATCCGTGCGTTTCTGGCGGATTGCTTCTCATAAATTGCGCATTACTTGAAGGTAATATTCCTTATCGACCGTTCTACCCTGTGGCAAGAACTCATAATGCACCACGCCCCTGCAATCGAAGAAAACTGTCAGCAATACCTTCACATTCGACCGAACTTGGCGTGCTTTTTCGGTCCCTCTGAGAACATTTTGTACCACCGATAAACGTTGCGTTTGTCCAAAGTAGCTTCGCCGTATGCAACAGTCAACATTCTGAATTCATCCGCGCACTTTAAGTTGTTCTTCACACAAAATTCAATACAAATTCTTTGTTCCATTTTTTGGGATGGACAAAAATCGAAGACAAGCTAAAACACGTTCACGCACAATAACTGTCAAAAACTGACTGGACATTCAAAATAGCCGGAATTGTCAACATAAGTGAGGGTCTAAAGCACAAACATAACGCCACCAAAAGATCAAAAATCGAACGTACGTAGCCCGCGAAAATATAAAATTCGCAATACTTTTTGAACAAACCTCGTATATTCGGTATGCGAAAGGGCTGCGCAAGCTATTTGGTGGGACTCCGGATTCAATATTATGAATTATAGTTAAGCTGTTTTCATGACTAACGCCAAGTCATTTCGTACGCACAAAACAGTAAGAACACTTCCGATCGACTCCAGGAAGAAAGAGATAGAAGAAGCAATTCTCAACTAATAGTTGTTCTGTATCTTCACTCAAGTCTTATGAGGAGTTCGTTCGTGTGAAGCGAAATAATGAGAATGGAATACGCAAATATTCAGCAATACTGCAATAAATTGGCAAATCCGTCTGTTTTGTTATTTCCTTTTTCACAATAAAATCGTGAACATCAAACAATTGTTGCGTTACATTTAAATTTACAATATATATCCAGCTAGGAAGAAAAAAATTTTCTATTGACAAATTTATTATATTTGCTTTCCACGTGAATTTGTTCAGGCTTACAGAAATATATTTAATAATGGTGATAATTTTTTGTTGTCAACAGGTGAAGGGTTCTTACGCCCTTAGTTTCCGACTTCCAGTGGCAATCGAACTACTGACTAATCACCTCCTTTGAAACGCCGATAAACCTAGCCAGGAAGAATTATGCACATTATTTTGGACTGGGCCTCTTTAGTCTTGCCTACAACGCCTTTAGATTAAGGGCAATTCCTCTTCCGATTAATGGATGAGAAGGAAGAGGATTGCTGTTAGCGAGATCCCCTTCCCTCTGTGCCGTCAAGAAGAACTGTCTGCAGGTAATGTCATGCAGTTCCAATTGTCTTTTGATGTCAACATCTTCCACGTTATATTGTCTGGAGAGAGCACGCGTATTTTCTCTGAGAGATGCATGTAGAGCCTGGGTTTTTCATCTAGTAAAAGTAAGACTAAAAATATCCGTACCACAAGAGTGGTTGCGTCAGCTATAAATCAGTCTCATAATGGTTTTCGCTGAACTACAGCCCCAAGTCACTGATGAGCCCTGCGGTCCACCCTTCCCACTCCTCATTACCCATGTTTATTGTTACGAAGTTAGGGTATTTCGTCTTTCCTCTAAGCTAACAATTTCGGTTAGATCCTGTTTTTTGTAGCTTTTCCATTTTAAAAATGCTATATTTTTTTTTTTTTTTTTTTAATTTTTGAACAAATATATATTTCGGGAGTGAGTTGCTCCCTTCTTCAGTGTCAGTTATTTTCTATCTAAATAAATAAATAACTGACACTGAAGAAGGGAGCAACTCACTCCCGAAATATATATTTGTTCAAAAATTAAAAAAAAAAAAAAAATAGCATTTTTAAAATGGAAAAGCTACAAAAAACAGGATCTAATCTAGAAGTGCTAAACATGGGACAACACACACAGTAACAATTTCGCCTTCGAATTCCTACCTACGTAACTGTCTTCCGCAACTAGCACTATGAGGACCACATTCACGTATCCAGCACCGCCAGTTTAGAGGTAGTGTGGTATGTAGCTGTTATCCGCAGAGCTTCCTGTCTCTGCACTGGTCCAAGACGGCACAGTGCAACTCTTTACTAAGAGCGTCAGACAAGACTTTGAAGCCCTGAAGAGTACTGAATCCAGTGCACACATGAGTAGACATTTTTTGCTGGAGGTTGCTCATTCAGTGTTGACCATATGGTGGCCGAGAAGCGACACTCCCACAGCACCCTTATTCGCTGACGCTCGAACCAAATCATAGAAGGTAATCTTCGAGTGGATCATCAAGCCAAGATATTTTGTTGTGTAATCCATCTTGATCATCATTTCATCAACCAAAACGAGGACAATACAAGGGATCCGCCTTGTGGCCAGTATGACGGCCTCGGGTTTTTCCAGTATTAGATTAAGCCTACGGCCGGGCATCCACTCGCTCACTCGGGGTAGTATCCGCATTCATCAACATAGTCGATCCAGCCTGATTCCTCTAGTAGTTGGAACTTAAAAAGCTCATCGTACAAGGTTTTCCATAGGCCCGGACCAAGAGTTGTGCCTTGCGCTACCCTTAAAGGTACAACTGTTCAATGTGTCATAGACGAGCTCCCGGTTATTGAGGTAGTTCCTCTATATCCGCATCTAATATTTCGGCACCCTGAAAAACTCTAAAGCGCTGAGAATATCTGCCCACCAAGCATAATTGGAGTTTGAGTGAGTGTTCATTGTGTGTGTGGGTGTGAGTGTTCATTCCTCACTTTGAGTACTATCAAAAGTATTTTTCGCCCGAGTGTCGATTGTTGGCTTATCTTGTTTGATTGTTTGTACCAATTTTAGATCATCCAGCCTTGAAGCCACACTGCTCAGGTGATAGACCTGCAAGAGCTCGGACAGCTTCCCCAAGTCTCTCTCTGAACAGCACCTCGAGCACTTTCTCAGCGGCACTTGGTATTCATAGGTGCTGAAATACTTGTGGTTGCTCCGGATTAACTTTCCCCTTGCTTATCAGCACAAGCTTCGACTCCTTCCAGCATTCTGTGAACACGCACTTCTGCAGGCAGGCGTTGAATGTGCTGAGCAATATATCAGGATCAAGTTGGTACACAAGTTGTACCACTTCTGACGAGAAGCTCGTATTAAAGTTTTTAAGCCCGTGATAAAGATTTGTTTTTATTTAAAGTGTTTTTTTTTAATAAATTTAGAAAAATAAAAAATATGCCGCGACGCAAGAAATTAATTGAATCCGCAACAAAACTAGTGACGCAGGTGAAAACGTATGGAAAAACTATTTTGAGAGTAAGTTGCTCCCTTCATCAGTGTCAATTGTTAAAACGGTAGAAGAAAATAATTGACACTGCAGAAGCGAGCAACTGACTCCCGAAATATATATCTGTCAAAATTAAAAACATAGCATTTCGGAATGGGAAATCGAAGAATAAAATCTAATTTAAAAGTGTTAAGCACGGGAAAATCGAAACAGTATATTTTGAGAATTACACTTATATACGCGGATACTGAAGAGATAAATCGAGAAGTTATCACACGGAAAAGCGAACTCTTCTACGAGTCGCTTCGAATTTAATGGCAGCTGGGCAGTATATCAGCGCAAAGGCGGGCGTACAGATCAATTTACGAAATATTCAATGTTTATAAGTCACCAGTGTCGCAGGCATACAAGGAAGCTCGATTACAATTTGCACGAGCATGTTCTCTAGGCGAAGAAATGGTGGAGAGTACTTTTTTTGGCGGGTAACGGTTCAATTTTTAAAGCGCTGATTATTTGCGGTATTATTTCCAAGATTTGCGGTGATTATCTCTTATTTTGACTAAACGGCAAGTGGGCGGCGGTGGAGTGATGGTATGATGAGGAGACAAGACGGGTGTTATGTTCATGGACAATCAAATTGTCAGTAGTAACTATACTACACTCACCGACGAGCAGCTACCATGTAAAGGCCTAGATACAATACTGCGTGACGGCGATGCGCACGTCGTCGCGCAACGCCTTCAATTTACAACCCACGCGATGCGAGGATGAATAAAGTTCATATGACAAATGTCAATTTGGTGACGTTTTGAATGAACTTTGATTAAAACTATTTTTGATTTTTCAATGTAATTAAGGCGTTTGGATTTCAAATTTAATTTAAGCGCCGTCAAGCATCTGACAAACGTCACTGACCTCCTTGCGAGGAATTTTCGTTTTTCCGAATATTTCTCGTCTCGCATCAACGCATTGCAATCATTGTACGATGTCGTATACAAACGCATGTTACGGAAGCAGGTTGTCATTTGCTGCGAGACTCTCGTCGCGCTCTCGTATCGCAATCTCGCAGTTTTGTATTTCGGCCTTAACGCTGCAAAACATTCTGGTGGAATAAATATTTTTCAACAAGACCATGCGCCAGTGCACAACGCCTGTATCGCTTGCTAATATTTCCGAGAGCGAACGCTCAACCTTCATCCTGTTCAGCACGTTCTTCAAACTTGAAGGAAATTTACAGCTGTAGCTTGCGTTTATGGACGGTAGTTTACAACAGTAGTGTGCCATCACGAAAACATGGGCGCAAATCGACCAAAACTATATAATTAATTTTAATTGTTCCTTGTCCAACAGGATGTCTTGGTGTTGGGTGACAGATGTGGGTCTATTTAATATTAAATCACAAGCAAAGGTTGCTACATACAAAACATAATGTGAAAAACTCGTTTTTTTGATTTCATAGTTTTGTTGCGTCATCAATTATCTGAATTTTGCCTTTTTTTCAAATTTCTCGAGCTCAATATCAGTCCACATTCTTCTTGTATTTTATTGTATAAACCTTATGATTTACGGAATATCCAATCTAGTAAAGAAATACAATCGATATTGAAGCACAGATTTTCATTTTAATTTACGTGTTCCATAGTTCTGTCGCGGGCTCTTGCATGAAAATATTTTATGTTTTCCTTCTGCTTCTTAGAGTGGGTTTCCCTACAATTTTCGAGGAACAATTGTAGTTATTCTTAATAAGGGAGGTTTCCAAAAACAATAGCGGATCGCCGAAAATCTTATTATATGAATCAAGGCTATGTAGTATTATACATATTAAAGTTATGTATATCTTTAAGTTTTTCAAATCTATCATTCTCACAATTTTTAGCCGTGAGCGAACATGTGTGTACATATCCATGCAAAAAAGATGTGAACATTAAATGCAATGTCTAAACATAATCTGATAAAAATCGTGCCTCGGAGCACAAAATCCAACGTATGTAATGAAATGCTTTTACCAGTAACTGCTACCTGCCTACTAAATTAACTACTTTTACATAATTGTCTAATTAAAGCCGCGTTCTATACTTATCCTACATGAATTATGCATTAACATCATTTTAATTTCACTTATTACTCAGAAACGTTGATGGCATGAATGGCCATCTTTCTTGGATATTAGTCTGACGAAAGAAAAACACTACCACTGCCCACAACTTGAAGCGATACTAACGGTATCAACGCGTATTGTAGAGACTAAATTAAATATGAGAATCATAGCTCTAACTCGTCGAGATTGATTACCATGTCCTCTTCAAGATGAGCTTAAATAAAAACAAAAACATAAAATAATTGTTTTATGCATGGCATGTTTTGTGAATGAATTATTTGATCTAATTTTGGGTGAATTGTTTGGGATATGCTTACGTTAAGAGTTTTTTTTGGATGTTCTTATTAGGCAGCAATAAGTCTCAGCTTGTTATCTTATAGTAGATTCAGTTCGAGATTTTCGAAACTGGAGCTTTTGAAATAAGTCGAGGGTCTTAAATTAATTAGGAGTAACATAATAAGAGGTGAAATTAGATCTACATTTTCATGTGCTTAACATATGATTCCCATGCCAGCAGTCAATTTTCACGAGTGAGTGCCAATTACCTAGCAATAATTTCATTCAGACTGCTGTGTAGGTTTCATGAAGCTGCTGGCTCATTATTTTGAAGATTGGCCACTAAATGTTACGAACATATTATAACCTTAAAGTTTGTGCAGCAATATCGCTTTCCAATAATAATTTAATGAAATCTTTGGGTATAAAATTTAAGTTAAGAAATAAAAATTAATACATGAATGAAAAAACACCTATTTTCAATCAGAGGAAAACGATCGTATGAGAAAAAAGCACAGAATTATAAAATTTGATTGGAATTATAAAATTATACTTAAAGCTTATTTGGTATTAATTTTTCTAAATCTAGTTGTTAAACTTTTCCGAACGATCTTTCTAGTCCCAAGGATCAGAAAGCTGAGAGTGATTTGCTAGGCAATTTAATCATACCGCAGCAACTGGTGTCAGAAGTGAGATTTAACGAAAGCTATTAATGATATAAAGGAGCGGCAATTTTAATTGACAACTAAATAAGAACTTCTTGCCGACTACGGCAACGTAAGAAGAAGTTCAAAAACCAATGAGAAGAGTATTTAAAATGAAGGGTATTATCGTTCTTGCTCATAAATATAGTAAATTTGGTGGAACTTTATCCGAAATTCTAATGAATCAAAAAGAGAACTCGAGAATATTTTACGGATCCTTGACATGATAACGGCATAAATGCGCAAAGATGTACAGGAAAATCCAAAAATTTATCCTTTTCGTAACGATTTATCCCAGTGTTGAAGTGCATAAGAAATATTTCAGAACATGAAGAATATGTGGTGTGCGGAAATCTGAATACTCGGTAACACGAGAAAAAAAAACTACAAATTCGAAAAAGGGAATCTGTGGATATGATGAAACTGTAAGTCCTCTGGTGAAAGTCTACTCTGGCTCTGGTGAAGTCTATTGGCGAAAGTATTGTTGTTACTATGGAAGCAAATATGGCGGATTGAATGTACTTACGCTGGATAGATCCTAAAGTTAATTTTTTGAAATGATCTCGTCGAAATATCGATGAATGATGCCGACAAAGCTTAAGTATTCTAGTGTCAAAATTTCATCAGAAGAAGGACAGCAGAAATATGACGACCAATACAGTATATCAACTGCAATTACTTTAAAATAGTCTTAGATGCTATGCTAAAGCACATATTTAGAAAGTTTCATGTTTGAAAATACTGAATTTATTCTAACGGCAAGGGCAATGAATCTAGGATAAGAATTACCCATCTGGTATATATCAGAAAGACTTTCTCATGTAACATAGGTTAGATCAATAAGTTTTCTTACTACAGTGCAGATTAAACTGCTGCAACCTGACGATATTTAACTTCAATTTTTCGTATGTCTTGCAATTTTACCCAAAGCTTGTTAGAGATCGGACATGAAGATGAATATGTGGAGAGATGTGCATTTGTATTCTCTTACATCTTGCATTCAACATCAATAGCACATATTTACTATTAAAGCAGAAAAACTATTCTCAAATGCATTTTGGGTCAGAAAGCTATGCACAACGATAACTTGTAAGCTCTCTTTCTCGCAAAGCTCACTTTATTTGCTTTTTGTAGTCTTCAGATCTCTTTTTTCGGAATGCCAATAAAACGAAGGAAGTATGTATGCATTATGAATGAAACGTAGAAAAAATATATTCCATCATCAAATATGATATAATTCCATCGTTCGTAAGATAGTTTTATATGATGTACATAAACGAAGTTTAGAATCGATGCAACGCTAATTGAGTGATTTGTTTCAAAATCGAAAGCATACTGAATTTAAAACTAATCTGCCTATCTTACGTAACTAATCCGCGTAAGCATAGTATCTCCTTATAGTCTTCGATATCGTTGGTAGACTAGACCGTTGCAATTCCCTACTCTGCACGTGCATCGCCCGAGATAAATAAAGGGAGTGATACTTAATGCTGTGTCCGTAGGTGTCACGAGATAAACCGTTTAGTACTTAACTGCGAGGATGAGTCAAATATAAACCGGACTTTTGTCTTTATGAGTCTCAGACTCTGCCGAGCGGTTTGGTGGGGGTGTTAGGTTAGTTTGTTAGGAGTGACAACAGCCGCTTCCGGGCTGCTCATTCTTCCAGTTGGTCAGTAGCAATCATGAGTGAGCAAGCGGCTCCTTTATCCATTGAGCAACGTATTATTATTAAATTTTTAACAAATGAAAACGTTTAACCAACGAATATTTTGGCTAAGTTGAAGGTGCAGTTTGGTGACAATACGCTTTCACGGACACAAGTGTTTGATTGGGCTAGAAAATTTAAAAATGAACGAGAAAGTGTAGAAAATGAAACTCATGATCGACGCCCAAGATCAAGTGTAACTCTTGACAATATTAGAGCGGTTGAAAATCTAATCGAGGGTGAACTCCGATTCACTATTAATGAAATCGCTTCAGAAGTGGGTCAGAAAAAGCCGCCTACAGAAATAAAAGAAAGAAAAATCCCATGAGAGAGGCCATGCTCCTCCATGACAATGCCCGACCTCAAACTGCTGTATTGACAAAGGATAAATTAATTGAGCAGAACTGGGAGACCCTGGAACTCCTTCCCTACAGCCCAGACTTGTCCTCATGCGATTATTTTTTGTTTTGTCCGATGACGGAAGCTTTGGGAGGCGAAACATTTTAAGCGAATGAAGAAATTGAGGAGCGCGTGCGCAATTGGTTGACAACTTGACTTCAAACTTGCTATGAACAAGGAATTTTTAAGCTGCCAAAACGTTGCAAAAATGTGTAGAGCGTGCTAGAGACTATGTAGAAAAATGATTTAAGTCTTATTTAAATATTATTACTGTTAATAAAATGTGCCTAAAAAAGTCCGGCTTATATTTGACTCACCATCGTTCTTAACGTCTTGCCCGAGGTCGTCGCTGGTGAAACCGTTTGATATTTTGACACTCTAGCCATAACTGTTAGGGGACACACTAACAATGGACTTGACCACTGAATAAGTTTCTTAAGAACACGAACGGTCTAAGGACAACAAAGGCACTGAAACGGCTGCGAAAACCAGCAAAGATGCTTGAAAAAGAGGACTTTTAGGGCGAAAAGACGCTCAACAGAAAAAAATCAAATAAAAACATTATCAGGCTGATCTGGCCAGTGTTGATGATGGCGTTCTATTTTATTTTTCAGACATAGCAGATAAATCGAATGTCGATGCTTAAAATTAAATATTCAGAAAATATTAAGAAGCAAAATGGAAAAACTTTTAACACGTTTCTCTCGAAACAAAGATTTTTCTTTGAAATGGCGGAAAAAAAAATTCCGTATCAAATCCAAATATTTGGGAATTCTTGGTATGTTCTATGTAATAATTTTTTTTTCATATCCTTCAAATATGTTTTCAAATATGAAATAGTATTAAAAAATATTCATTTTAATATCTAATCTATCATCAGTGAAAAATAGTTTAGATAATTGTCTTTTTTGCCATCTAGATACTACATAGTATCTATTTCTGATTTTTCAAGATCAGTTTCCTCACAGATATGTTGTATCACACTGAATCTCATTCAATGAATTATATTTATCACACAGTGCGAAGAACAAGGCAAGGCACTAGAACAGGACTTTTCATTTGTGACCAGTTGACAACTATGATTGGTTCATATTAAAAATCTCGAAAAAATCCAGTTTATTGTTATTTTGGGCATAGTCTTCATTCCCCGTATTTTCCTACAAGCTTTTATTTAATATTTTCAACAATTAGCAAGTATTTACGTGTGCAAATTGTTGAAAGCTATATTTGATTATGCATTGAAATTTCTTTCAGAGAGAACAGAAAGGGATTTTCGTAACAAATTTTCACTCGGTTTCTCATGCCGGTCAGAAAGATGTTTGAGAAAATCGTAGATTTTTCTCAGTGTGTGGGAAGAAATCAGGCACATTTGTCATTTAACAAATTTTTTTTTTATTTCACAACAATGTTATCGCCTGAAAAGTAGTTGCCTTAGGCCCTACACTATTAAGGCAGTTCGTAATGAACTTGTCAACAGTGCTGGAAGACTTCGACTGGTTTGGCTTTAACTGGTCGTTCATAGTTTTTGAAATGTTCTCTAGAGTTTCAAAATTACATCGTTTCAAGATATGTTTAAATTTCGGGTAAAGAAAATTGTCACAAAGCCTGAAATCAGGCGAAAAGGGGAAGGGTGAGAAATAACAAAAGTGCGTTTTGAATTCAAAAATTCACTGCTTTTATTGGCTGTGCGTCGAAGGTAATTGAAACCCATCAGTGAAAGTGTTAAAATTCAACAGTTCAGTCATCATCCATTGTTAAACGCCAGTCTGATCTCAAGAGAGCCATCAAACGTTTAACATTTCCGTCAGTTTTCGAATTTGAAATTCAACCTGAGCAGAGTTGAACTTCAATGTGTTCTGTGTCCAACGTGATTTGTGCCAGCAGAGACTAGTGCTCTTGATAAGCAGAATTCTGCATAGGACTGTTTCAACTTGTCAAAAGTCACACATGTGGGGTCAATGAGTTCAACAAAAAACTTGATTCCACAACTTTGCACGAAATTCTGATGCTAAATTTGTGTAACACAAAACAAAATCTCAAGTTCATTGAAAGCGATGTCAGACAGAATATGCTTGCTGTACCGAGTTGAAACATACACTGAGAAAATGGAAGGAATTAACAGACCGGTCTAGTACAGTCCTGTAGGCACAACGTTGCCAGATCATTTCTCACAAACTTCGTTGTACGTCTTCTACAGTTTTGGCTTATTTTGCTGCATCGAAAACGGATGAGGATGTTTCAAAGATATTCAATCACTACAGCCAGGAAATAGCTGAGTAATTCATATTTCTAGAGCAAAAATTTTTATTCAGCTGTTGTAGATCACAGAAATGCAAAGTAGAGCTGAGAAGTGTGTGGATAAGAAGCAAAACATACGCTCCCTTGCGTTTATGTTATCAAAACATGTAGAATTTTATAGAAGTTAAAAATTTTTTCATACTGTTTAGTTTCGAAATATTAAAAAAAGTGATAACTGGTATCTCGTTTGATATCTAATTAACGTGGGAAAAATCGTTTATTTGAAATTTAACCCCTTCATGCATAAAACCCCTAACTCTGAACGATTTTTTATCACGAACTTTATCCGAGTTCATCACCCTATCGTCATTATTGTGGGTACCGCGATGATCAGTCAAAAAAATTACGGCCGCGATGTGACTGCGCGATAGTTTCCAATTCAACTTGATTCTCACATCTCACCTGTGATCCATTTGTCATGAATAATTTATCGCTTTGTCGGCTGCGCCCAAGCCAACACTGTTCACCTGTACTATATGTATATCCGCAAGTAGTACATTCAGTACGTTCTCATATGAAAGCATGTGAGTTTCCAAGGTACAGGTAAAACGAGGTAATAAGAACAAGAAACGTTCGCCGGGCTGGGTAGCTTTTAATTCAAGCTTAGTTCGGATGCTATGAAAATCTTTAAGTACTCGCAACCATTCTGAAATGTTCATATGTGTAGCTTTGCATGTGTATCTTGCAACGATTGTACACAGAAGACTACTTTCGCGTCGAACTTTTTGTCTGAAGAGTCGTTTTCAATTTCGATTCTGAATTGGGTTTCTTGTGTGTCTGGGTTGCATTTTTTTTTAGATTTATTTCAAACTTATGTGTCTTTTTGAATGTAGCAGTGAAATGTTCGTTGGAATTTTGTTGGGCGGTGGCAGGTGAACAGAACTGAGAGACCATGATTTTGCCGACAATGATCTTGAATGACCGTTCATGATCACATTATAATCATTCAACGGTTCATGCTTGCATGACGACTGGCTGACATTGCCAGCTCTAAAGATTTTACTCTAATATTTTTAACTTTTATAGCTTAATTTTGAGATTTCAGATTTGTATTGAATTGGGTCCAGTATTTGCATTACTTTACCCCTCCTGCAATTGATGATAATGAATCTCAATTGTTATTAGACGTTATAACTTCAAAAAGTTTTATTAAAATTTCTATAATTATTCTTTATACAGCCGTAGAAATTCAAAGTTGAACTCAGAAGATTGACAATTATTTTCATAATCTAATATGTGGTAACCTATACGATGCCAGGAAAAAAATTAATTTCGGAAGTCTGTTTGTTTTGGCAAAATTTAATAGCCTATTATTTGAGGTTCGAACTTGGAGAATATTGTTTAAAAGAAGTTTATATCTACCCAATGTTGCATTAAGGCATAAGCCTAGAAAAGCAGTAGACATTGTTAATCTTTTATTTAATGCGAGCCTCAAACTTCGGTTACTCTCCTGAATGAAAATACGCAGTGGTGAAACCAATATCTAAGCCTGGTGAAAACCTCAAACTTCATAATCGTTATCGACCCATCAGTATGCCTTCGGCCCATAAGAAGGGCGTGAATAAGGTTTTCAATGCATACAAACTTATTACAACAATTTGAGTTTTGTTTCAAAACCGATCACTCAAAAGACGTACAATTCCTCACGGTCCTAACCTTAGACATACAAAACGCCTTCGATACCGATTTTCTCAAAGAATTTCTGTATAATTTTCCTGGTTATGACTACCCAGCCGAACTGGTATAACCAATTAGATCGTTTCTTTTCTGGCAGACATTTACGGTCAGCATCATAGCATCAGCATCACCAAACTCTGCCACAAAGTCAGTCCAGCTGGAGTCCCAGAAAGCTCTTGTTTGAGCCCAACTCTCCATTGCACGTCTACTTATTCATCCTGTGTCTACCAAACGCAGGCTCATCATAGTGTTTATACAACAGTAGTCGATTCAAATCCTAAAAATTTAGAGCATATGCACTATAACTATACTTTCATAGAGTTCGAAAAATTAATATACACAAAGAGAAAATCAGAGCGATTTTCTCCACAAAGCGCAGAAAAAAGTGTTTCTTTCGCAATAAATGTCTAAATTTTCCATCAGCAAAATACTCAAAAAATAGAGTTGAAAGGCTATAAAAATCCATAAAAGTTTTGAGTTATTTTCCTTCGATATTGATACACTATTCATAAGAAAAATATGTTAAATTTCAATCTAACAAGCAGTATTGACGATCAAAACTTAAGTAGAGTCTTTTTAGGTTAATATATATGAATATTTTTGAAAGTACGATTATGTATATTTATTGGAAAATGCTACAATGAATCAGGTACCAAACCGAAATTGAGCGTTCCTCATTTTTTCCCATTGTAACTGAGACTGGATCAATGATTTCTAGATTTACAACAATATCCTCACGTTATGAACGGCTGCTGTAAAATAAGATCGACCGTTTCAATAAAATCTTCAAGAGTTGCAGTTTGCGAGAGTAGCAGCTTATGATCATGTATGAGTGAAGTTTCAAGATACCAAAGTCATCTTCTTCGGCCCACATCGAATTTTACCCGAATCACTTTTAAGAATCCTTAATCCATACTTTGTATTCGCATTTCATTTATTTACTTAGTCCTACCGTGCACTTATTTCTGAAGATGTTACAGCTTACAATCCAACTAATATACTCACATTTTGGTAAAATTATGCTTTATGCAATAGATAATTTTCTGCTCATTCCCTATTTATTTAGCTTGAAAATAATTCTGATTAGCTGCACCGCGCCAACTGTGTTCTTGCCCGACAATATATGCCGCTCTCGATGACTTCATAGTGGAACTCATCTTTCTTCTCAAATATTCGGACGTATATTCGCTTCTCAAATGGAATCTTTACTAGCCTTTCATCGGTTATCCTCCATGTTCTTCCTTCTTCAAATTCAGGACGCTCTACCTTGCAAATTCCACTTTTTCAACAACCTTCATGTGGAATTTTTTTAAGCAGTCTTTGAGCTTACGAAACTTAAGTGACATCGGGCGGCTCCATCTTATTTTCTCATCCTCATTTGTACAATATATGTGGTATCGACTTGTTGCCTCTGTTTATTTTCGCGATATTGCCCTGTTGAGGCCTTAGTGAAAAGTCGATCAACGCAGCTACTACATATTGATCAATGATTCCACCAGCCCACACAGGCCCGCAAACCATGAGTTATTTCGGATGTAATGGTGTTTGGACAACCGCATGTGGAGTTACTCATCACAACAAATGCAACAAATGTTTTTGATTTTTTTAATATTTGAATTTGGAATTTTCCTTCGTTTGGCAAATAATAGCCTCAACAAGGATGCACGAAATTTTCATTCAAAATTCATTCATAAAAAATTCATATTACATAAAAAGTAATAAAGGCGTTTGAATTTCAAATTTCATTTACGCGCCATAGAGCATCTGACAAACGTCACGCACCTCGTTGCGAGGAATTTTCGTTTTTCCGAATATTTCTCGCCACGCATCGACGCTTCGCAATCATTGTACGTTGTTGTATACAAATGCATGTTACGAAAACTGCTTGACTGTTGCTGCGAGACTGTCGTTACGCTTTCGCATAGCCGTCTCAGAGTATTGTATTTCGGCCTTCATACAGCTGCTTTGGTTCTTCATGACGCACTGTGCAACGTCTAGATGGATTTGTGTTGTCAATGAGAGTAAATGTGCGCGGAATCGATCCATGGTCAGTCGAATTAATTGTTCTGATCGAAGATTATGTCGGCCATAAAATTGATGGAAAACACAACAAGTTTCTCGAAGAGAACCGTTTTTTCGAAATAAACATGGACAATATACAAATCAATCTAACAATAAGACGCATGACAGCTGTCACACCGCTCGTAGCATGTAAATGTGTTGTCAACGTAAAGCACTATATTCTTAAAAAACATCTTTTAGTTGCTATTATATATTATAGAAAATCAATAATTAATCAAAATTAGTTTGCAATTAAATGATCTAAATTTACACAGTGAAACTTAGAACAATTGTAATTATCAGTGATCATAAGAGTGCTCTTGAATTTGAAAGACATTTGCTGGACCAGTATGGGTACTTATAAGTTTAAGTATTCATAAATGTTTCTGCGTTTCAATGTCATATTTTAAGTGCAATTGTTAATGTACTGATCAATTCAAAGGGACTGGTGTTTGCAAGATGAAGATAGCATTTCTTCATAGCAATATGGTGCTGAAAAATCTCGGGGTGATGCGGAATACCACGGTAATATATTTCCTGAAAGTTTTCATCTGAAGAATCTCACCAACTGAAGAATCTTCTGACATGAATGGCATAGGAAAATCAGAAGGGTGCTATTCTCTGCAACAACTTCCAAAAAATACTATGATTTATTTGTATATCTTCTTTTCTGAGCTAGATAAATTGAGCAGCCCAAAAAATCTAGAAAGTTTGCGAAATTCGCTGCTTACGTGGACAAATTATCATTATACCTTTAATTACTCGAAAAATGACCCGCAAATCTTGGGGTTCCTCTTACAATTACAAGGACAGAATGCAAAAAGAAGACAAAAGCCAGAAAACTCGAAGGCATTGAGGCATTTAAGGCCAGATTTATAAATGATGAATCTAGTTTTGGTCAAAATAAATCTGAATTTTGATAAATTGATCCAACATATATAAGGTCAACAGTACATGCCATAGGAGTGCGGGATCTTCATAATTCTCACAGTCCGCTAATTGATCATTCATGATGCGAAAAAAAACCATGTGACGACTATGTTCAACATCCAAGACAAGGAAGGACAATTTTTGTTTCAGTTGGTAACATTCTTCCAGAATATCACGAGTATTTTAGAGGTAGGAGAACGATGACCTACTAACTACTCACAGTTACGTAATTAATGTTTGCCAAAAAGTTATATCAAACAAAGAACAACAAATAAACACAACAACAATACCATTCAGTTCAGCTGATCCAAATTAAATTTCTGGGGTGACATTTGAGATTCAAACAAAAAACCATCTGACTACTGATTTTGAGGTTAGAGACGATTAGAAGGAAAAACTGAAACGGTTAGAAAGTCTTTTATCACTGATGGTTTCACCAAGTTCTTGAATATTTAATAAAAAAATCTTTCATTGATACAAAAGACATACCTACAATGGGAAAGATACTCCAATACATGGAGGATATTTTATTTATGCGAGTGATATTTCATGCAAGATATGTACACGCGATAATGGGTATAACGACCAAGAATGACGAAGAACATTTTCTGGAATATCTTTAAAACAAAAAGCAATCTAAAGACCGGAATGAAAATGAAGACCGAAAAAGAGGCACAAATAAATAATAGTAAACTTAAATAGAATGAACATTTACCGAATTCAAATACGAGACATATAGAAAACCCACAGCCACAGACTCAATAATACTCAACTCATCAAACCATCCCCAACAGCTTAAAAAGGCAGCAATAAGGCAATTAATAACAAGACTGGGGCGGACAACCCTAACAGACGAAGCCTACAGCATGAAATTAAACATGATTTACACGATTGCAGAAAACAATGGATACTGGATAGAACTTCAAACACCCAAAAAAGTACAGAAAAAAAGAAAAAAACCGTCAAAAAAGCTTTGACAATATTAATCTACACGGGAAAATAAACATATAAATTGGTGAAGTTATTCAAGAAATATAACATCAATACGTCTTTTAAAACAAGGAGCAATTCGGGACAAATGCTAAGAACAAACATATCCGAAGAGGACCCACCAGGCAAACAGTAAGTTTATAAATTAATCTGTGCGTGCCAACATAGCTACATCGGTTCATCAGGACGTAAAACAAGGCCAAAATTTCGCATGCACATAAGGGACTACAACAAAAGGACGCAACAACTGAGTCTAACTACGCAAACAAAGAAAGTGACGGGAAACAACGGAATGTTTCGATGATAAAAATCAAAGTTGCGCCATGCTGCAAGTCGAACGTGATCGTAGCCAATGCGAATGATGGTGTCAAGATTCTCTACATTTGTTGACGAAATCTTGTTAATGAGTATCAGAAGCGAAAGAGGCAGAGATGTAGATTAACTCAGCCAAACAAGGTACATGGTCCAAATGTAAAAACTCTCCCAAAACCGTTAATCAATAATCTTGGATGTTCGAAGAGATGAAAATTATACACCTAGGCGTAAAACGAATGAAAGATCGTAATTAATTATCTAATGTATATGAAAGAAAACGGCTTGCGTAAAAGACGTTTTTATCTGTTTTCGAAATTTGCAACACCAGCTGCATACACAGGATAGATAAGCTGTAAATATACGAGGCAAGCCATGTGTTATGCTTAGAATGTGAGCCATGAATCAGGATGGGAGAATTTGCAAAAAATTGACTTTATTTGACATGTGTTTGAGGGTGGATTGTATGAGCGAAACATAAATACAAATAAGGTACAAATAAGGACGAACTATTTGACCAGCTAGATGACCCCAACATTATAAAATTATGCAACATACTATGGTTTTGACACATCCAGCAGATAAATGAGAAACGAATAGTATTGAACGAGGATCACTGGGGAAATCAAAGAAGGGATGGTCGGACTTGATTGACAAGGACAATGAGGGGCTACCGGGATTTTGTGATTCGACAACGTGGTCGATGAAGCAAGATAGTTGGATATGTGAAATACTAGAGGGCCATGCCAAAAATGGGTTGTAGTGCCAACCAGAAAATGGAGTCCATTTTTGTGCGGCCTTAGTCCCGTTATTGTTCCGGATTAATTCCTGTTTATTTGTCCCAGCCCCAGCAGGATTCTTTCGATAAGCTTCACTTTGATCCTAAAGAAAATATGAAATCACAACAATAGGAATTCCTTGCTAATAAAAGCTAAAGGATTTTCAAGTGAATTTTTCAGTAAGTCTTCGAAAAACAAGGAGGAAACGTTATAAAAAACGTTATATAAAACGTCAAAAACTACATAACATCTTAAATTAATGGTTCGAAGGGTGTAAGTTAGCTAATTCTGCTTGATATCGTTGAACTGATGGAGTTTATACTTTGCATTGCAACGTGCACAAAATCAAGACATATCAAGGAGATCTTTGAAGAAAAGAATTAAGCGTAACATATTAAATTCTGTTGGCAATGCTGCTCTGGTCTGCTGAAGGTGCAATGAGATACCTGTACGTTCAAAATAAATAAAATGAAATTTGTAGCATCAACAATATTTGAACATCATCCAGGATCAACTCATGAATGAAAATGTGCCTTTCATTGTTGATGTACAGACAAGGTCCAAAGCAATTCATCTTGAGTATTTTTCCAGTACAATGGATCACTTTGCTGAATGTAAACGGCGATTTATTGAATGATCAACCAAACTCACGCTACGCGGATACTTTGGGGCAGATTCCGCATTGTAGACATAGATTGTACAGGTAGAGTCCAAAGAGAATATCAAAGAATAATCGGTGAACTATACGACCTTACGTCCAGCATGTTGCAAGCAATACCGACAGGTACCATAGACAGATACCTGTGGAAATGAGTGTAAACAATAATTGTTAATGGTTTGCAGAGTCATGAATCGCGGTAAGTGGGTCAAAGCTATAATGTTGGCTGTATCTTTGCTTCCTCTGGGCAAGATGGTGATGATGATGATGATGTTCAGCATGTTGATCAGTTTCTACGTCATGATATGCACTTTTCCGGATTTCGGCTTCATCTTGGCGGAGTATTCTTCATGCAGGTGACGATGACCGTTAAATAGCCTAAGAAAGCCATGAGATACGGCTCAGCAAATAGCGTATGTGAGCTTTAAGCGCTAATGAAGAGATAATTTTTCTTCTGGTTAATGCTTATTACCATTATTCAATGAGTGGTTCGAGATTGATGGACCTGAAAAGATTTCCATCATCAACTACGACGCATGCATAAAAAGTTGTGCTGATCGGAAGAAATAGAACGAAAGTGAATGATTTAAGCGAATAGACTCACATTGATTCAATTTTGGCCCGATTGGAGTTTATTGGCGTAAAGATTTCGAAAGTGTTGTTTACCGTAATTAATGGTAGTTCCAAGAGATACATTGCTTGCATGTTTTTTTTTTCGCGGGGAGATTTCGAGCTTGCTTCAAGCATTTTTTGCAACTGTATGTAGACCCACATACGTATATGCTTGCTTGTGCATTGATTTTTCACTAAATACAAAAGCGGTCAACATTTGATGTTCAAGAATTTTGGGTAAATGGTCTAAATATTATTGTTTTCTAGCGAAAGTATACGAATCGGGTACCGACTTTTACATTCATGATTAATTGCCACAGTGGCCAATGAAAACTTGTAAAAGCTTGTATATCCCCTCTTAAATCTTTCAGATGAAACGAATCATTTCTTTCTTCATAGGATAAACGGTTCGATCGAAATGGGTGTAGTGGTATTATAAGTTAATGTTAACTTTCAAAGCATATCATGTAAAGTGAACATTGTTCTTCAGTTACGACGTACATAGAGTCAACATTGATTACATGTGAAATTCTAATTTCCACTGACCATTTCAACTAGGGTAGTCTATGACTGCGTACTAATTGTTTCAGACACAATGAAACGTGACGCTTCATAAATTCACGTTAATCCTTTTTACACTACAATCATCATACAACCTTTATTTCAAAAACACTCTTTCTGCATGAACTCACTATAATAATGCCAAACTAATGAAGGAAAACTAAAACGAAAAACCAAACTAACAACTTAAAACATCAAATGCAAATTTCGCAGGACAGAATGTGAAGGATTCCACAGCGAGATCAGTAAAACGGAATATGCAGAAGCAAATCTTAACACTAAACGCCTCAAGCGAGGTCAAATGACCCATTTTGAATTTTTTTCATTTTTTTAAATTTTATTCGGACATTTGACTTTCAGTAAAGTCTTATATCATCCGATTATTCAATTTCTCGTTTTCTGATTTTCTCGTTGCTTATTTTTTACTTTCAGAAGTTTTTGGTAGATCAATTTTGCATTTTCACTTACAACTTATAAGTGATTTATACCATTGCTAAGCTAACTCAGCGAAGACTCATGGGTGCGGAAGTTCTGATCAAATGTTTCGAGTACCTCGATAGTGAATTTAATATTTATAAAGAATTGTGGAAAGAGTTCAAGCTGGTTTCGAACAAAGACCAAAGGCAATTTGGAATATAGGAAAAAGTTCAAAGCTGTAGAGCAATATTCATAACTAGTAAATAACCAGTCGACATCCACCTAAGCTGGTAGTGCCAATCGACGCGTCCCAGCCTGTGAGTACGCACCTGATGAGAAGCGCCAGGGACGCGTGTTCGAAATCAGCTTGAGCTCTTTCCACAATTCTTTATGAATATTATTTTGTACTGACAAAAATTCCTTACCCACCATAATGTGTCTTTCAACTCCATACGAAGTTTACGTATTTTTCTGCAGTTCTCAAACCAACCAACCTTAGTTCTTACATCAGATAAACTTCTCAAGTGATGGTTTCATTTATCTGAACTTGATATGTTTGTTTGGTTTCGGCATAAGCATTTGGACGACCCTACCAGGTATATATAACGTAACACATAAAAAGAACGGACCCTTATCGGAGATTCACAAGCAACAATCACGCCAATGAGTTCTCTTTAGCTAAACGAAATCGAAATGCAGTCGTATATTGAGAGTCGCAGAGCAAAGATCAGAGCCTACAAGAAATAAAGTTCGACAAGTTGTGACAATACACAACCGTTTTAGTTATATTTTGAACATTTCTGTTACATTCAAATGACCTTGTGTTTTACTGCAATCCTGAATATGTCTGCCCGGATAGATTTTGACGAATAAGTGAAGTGCATTCAGGTGAAGAAGATGCAATACCTGAAGATGATCAAAGTGATTTTCCAAACAATCAGCAAATTCAGGATGGTAATGTGGTTGCCGATGGAACTAAGAGTTTTTTGAATCCCCGTAAAGGACAGACGCGCCAAACATTTTTATCGGATTCTGAAAGTGGTAGTCAACAGATTTTCGAAAAAAACTGTCACGACTCTTGATGGAACTGATTGGCAGCGAATCCGAGTAGGACCAACAATCAGAAGACCACCACTTTCTTTCAGATGAGTATCAGGTCCAACAGCACACACCAGAAGAAATATTTTGATTGCTAAAGCCTCGTCTGCATTTTCGGTGATAATAGATCACACCATTATTGAAAAAAATACATACAGAAGTTTTACGAGTTTTGAGGACAGCACGGAATCAGCCTATGAAAAAATATATGCATTCGTTGGGGTGTTGTATGTACGTGGCGCTTACATTGCAAAAAATTTACTCAAGTCCCACATGTGGACATGGAAATGGGAACCTCTCATTTTTTTGAATGCAATGAGTAGAACGCTTTCTCAGAAATTTTGAGATTTCTGCGATTCTATGACAAAAGCCAACGAATCCAACGTTTGAGTGTGAGCATGTTCGCTCTCATTTCAGACAAGCCAGTCGCGGATCTGAGCATTGATGAGGAACTCTTTCCCACAAAAGCTAGATAGAAATTTACATAATACATACCAAACAAGCCCGACAAAATTGGAATAAAATTTTAGTTAGCGTACCAAAACTGGTAGTTCTTTTGCTAGTTCTTCATCATCCATAATTATAGGAAGATTTTCCTGACCTTATTTTATGAAACTGAATTTTTTGAAGCAGTTGAAAAACGTAAGGGATGTTACAGCTCTCCATGCCTTGTCAATCAGTAAAAAAGCCGTCAGAACGGTGATATTTGCAATGAGCTGCTTGTGAAGAGATTCTAAAACGAGTTTAACAATTTCTTTGAGATAAAACGTCTTAAAATTACGCATGATACCTTGGTCCCTTGGAAAGAAGTAGAATTCTACCTTGGGCACTGTAGGAGGACTATTGTGGACAGTGCAATTGTAAAGTTGTAAAATTTTCCGCTCTTGTCGTTTCATGTAAAGATCAATTGCTAAAAGTCAATTGTTAAAAATTCTCTCATCATTCATTACAATCATTCTTTAAATCATTCTTTAAAATCATTCTTTAAAATCAAGCGTCTTGTCCGGTAAACATTTGAAAAAAGGCCAATTTCATCAGCACTAAAAATGTATCTGGCATTATACAATAGTTTTCAATCAAAGTCTACAATTTGCCATGCCATGCCAATCTAAGTAAATTGCATCATTACCAGTTCCACTTATCCCACAAACTTTTTTGAACAGAACTCAATTTCTCATTTTGAAATTTGTAAGCCACCCTTCACTTGCCACAAATTTTTTGATGCTAAGAATATAAGCGAACTTTTTTGCTTTTTATTAGTTTTTCTTTTCTTGTCATCTTTCGAGTTTAAATCACATCAAGGTATAAGGATATTTGCAAACTATAAAGAGAAATAAAAATTTCAAATTGTGTGTAAAAAGGCGTCCGCACTGTTTCACCATCGTACTATCAACAGTCTTATCGTCGTCGTCGTTGTAGCGCTACAGCCCATTTCGGGCCTTGGCTTCCCGTAGGTGTCGCCTCCAGTTGTCTCGGTCCATCGACCGCGTCCTCCAATTTCGGGATCCGAGTAGCGTGCTGCTATCTTCGTCTACAAAGTCGGACCAGCGCTTTCTTGGCTTTCCCACTGGCCTGCGTCCCTCAGTTTTTCCGACAAATACCTTTCTAGGTATCCGACCTTCATTCATTCGCTGCACATGGCCAGCCTATTGCAGCTTCCGCAGTTTTATCACAGTGGAGACTTCTGGCTCGTCGAAAAGTTCGTACAACTCATGGTTGTACCTAATTCGCCATTGACCTCCTTCCTGCGTTGCTCCCACGATTCGTCTTAGGACCCTCCTTTCGAAAATGTTTAGTATGTTTGCGGAAGCTTGAGTGAGGGTCCATGTCTCACATCCGTAGTACAAAACAGGTCTTACCACAGATTTGTATACTTGCAGCTTTGTTTTCCTATGTATGAAGCTGGCCTTCAGAATACCCAAAACTGAGTAGAACGCTTTATATGCGAGCTATATTCTAAGCTTTATTTCCGCCGTTTCATTACCATCCTTCACTAGCTTGGAGCCAAGATATGTAAATTCGTCCACATTTTCCAGGTTGAATTCGTTGAGTGTTATGTTTTGCCGGTTGGGGGTGTTTCTCCTTGTTTGTAGCATAACTTTTGTTTTGGACTCGTTGATTTGCAGCCCCACCTGCTTCGCTTCTTGGTCTAGTTTGAGCAGGAGTTCCTTGGCAGATGAAAAGGATCTTGACAGGATATTGATGTCATCCGCATAGGCCACCAGTTGGCTCGATTTGTAGAGTAGTGTTCCTTTCGTATCCACAGGTAGTTTCCGAATGACGTATTCTAGAGCTAGGTTGAATAGCAGTGGAGCCAGCCCATCGCCCTGCTTCAATCCTACCTTTGTCTCAAAGACATTAGTCAGCTAGTTATTGATCCTGACTTGTGCTGTTGTTGATGCCATTATCATTCTTGTCAGGCGGACTAGCTTCGCTGGGATTCCAAGCTGAAGCATTATTTGGTACAGTACTTCTCGATCAATACTGTCATATGCTTGCTTAAAGTCCACGAAGATTTGGTGGACGTCGATGTTAAATTCCCAGCACTTTTCAAGGATCTGCCTAACTGTAAACAGTTGGTCAGTAGTTGATCGTCCGGCTCTAAAACCACCTTGATACTCCCCAATTATTTTTTCAGCATATGGTGTTAATCTACCTTCAAGTATTTTTGTGAGGATTTTGTAGGATGTACAGAGTAGTGATATACCTCTGTAATTTTCGCACTGTAGTTTGTCTCCTTTTTTGTGGATAGGGATGATGATGGATTGGCACCACTCTTGCGGCATCTGCTCTTGATCCCAGACGTGTTGGATCAGCTTGTGGATGATTTTCTGTGCCGCAATACCGCCGTTCTTTGTCAGTTCTGCTGGAATTTCATCAATGCCCGGCGCTTTACTGGTTTCTGGCTTTTGATGGCATACTTGACTTCTTCCAGAGTTGGAGGAGCCAAAGGAGACGGTTCGAAGATGTTTGACGACTCTTTTGTTCTTGAGCCATGCGTAGGATGAAGGAGCTCCATGAAATAGGCAGCCCATCTTTTCTTAATCCTATCGTCGTCAGCAATGATGTTACCGCTTTCATCTTTACAGAGTGATGTCTTGGGCTGATATCCTCGTCTTAAGCTTTTCACTACTTTGTAAGCGTTTCTCGATCTATTGCTTGCTAAATTTGCATTTATTGACCTTAATTGGTCATCAAAAATATTTTGATGACCAATATTCAACAGTCTTATACGGTCTCCCAATACCACGCATCAATGCTGCTTCGAAATAAGAAAATGTGTTTAAGGACTCACTTCTTCAATTGATGTATTGTATCGAATGTATTTAGAAAAGTTGGCCGAGCATATTTAATAATAGTTGATAATCAATACTTTATTTCTTGGTATCCGCGTGAAAGAATGATCACATTTTTTGACAACACCTAGCCGAAAATTTGATTGGAACAAAATTGATCTTGACCTCAGACAATATGCCAAATAAAATAAAATGATTGAAATCGAGGAACGGTAAAAAAAGGGAGTCAGGAGTCAGGGAACCAGGACAGGAGTCTCTATCCTCTAGCATTCTACACTTATGGCCCACGTACAATTGTGCCACCAAGCCCTACTGTTGGAAGCCCTACAGCATAAACATGAGGACGAATTATTTCAAACAACATTTTTTAAGATAAATTGCTTTTGACGGTTCATGATAGATACGGGTGTACGAAAAAGAAATATTTATGCTCAAACTCACAACGTGCCTCTTCGATTGGTGACCATCCCAAATAAAAATTAAACAAAACGTAAACGTAAAACTAGGTTGTGAAAAGTAGAATAAATTTAGAACTATGATTGTCCGGGGTATAAATGAATGGCAACAATGAAACTGGATACGTCCTTTATTACCAACTGTCCAAGGCCCAATACTGTAGAACTAAGAAAAATCAGATTCTTTGACTTTTATTGACTGCGGACATATCTAAAAATATGGGCGTACCATTGAAATTAACTGATGAAACGAAGGTCTAACCCACAAAATTGTAGGTGAGAAACGAAAAATCGTTTTCGAAAAATTCCATGCAACAAATTGAACCTGTGCGTTTTCTATTCTTCGCAAATTCAATTTTAATATGAAAGGTAAAATAAACTTAAAATTTCATACTTCTAAGTCATGCTTCTTTTCTCGAACTCAAATTATGGAATTCCAAAATGGGTTTTCGAAGTGGTCTTGGCCTAACCTTTCCATTTTCGAAAATCTTAGGTTTTTGAGTATAGTAAACACAGGCTTAGTTTTTGTATTTTTATAGGAAAAAGAACTCTCCGGACTTCGAAATGTTTTGTTCGAAATGTTTTGTGTTTATGAAACCCGTTTCCAAATAAAAAATTCAATGCTGTTTCTGACATTCGAACTTACATTTTCGAAAAAAAGATTAAAAGTATTGATGATTTCGAGACTTAATACAACGCAATTAGTTCCGCAAAGAAGACAAAATGAAATGTAAAAATGCTACGGGCAGTTGGAGTTAAATCTTTAACAAAATATTAAAGTTTGATAGCTGAAAATTATTTGGAAGTTCGAAAATCTAAAATTTTCGTTGTCCTGAAGATTTCACAGCCGACACTGATATCTCTCCTCTCTGACGTCTCCAACATGTTTGGGCCTTTCTTAATGTCCTCAATTCAATATCCGAGAAACTTCAAGTTTGCACCGTTGACTGAATCCGGTCTGGGCTTTCAAAATTTTTCTAGTGGCCTGATTGTTATGTCAAATAACTTTTGAGGTACTCTACAGTTGGTCATACGCTGCTATTGACGACTTTAAGTTTCTGCAGTTTCATTTTACAGGAGACGTAAGGTTTGCCAGTCTTTCGCAAAACATATTGTTGTATTTGGTTAACCAGTGGTCTCTGGCGCATTTTGCCCCATCATTTGCGTCGACACCCTTCTTCCAGAAAAGGTGGCTGTGTTTTGATTGCTTGTGTGAGGTTTATGGTTCGTATTCATAGTAAAACATAAATCATATTAGGGAATATTTTAAATGTGCCTTCAGTTTGTTGTCTTTTTAACTTTATTTTAAAGTTAACAAGGTTACAATAATAAAGTTACAACACTGCATTCTTCAGCTAGACTCTCTAGTTAAGCCCACGTTACAATAACTCGAGGGATCGATATTAGAGTGCGATGCAAGTCTGGCTCGCTATCTGACATTGCATTGCAATTCACCATGCTTGCGGTGTAAGGAAGAAATAAATTTCAAGTTTTTGTTTTGTGTATGGAATTATTCCAGGCCTACAGAGGTAAATATTCAAAAATAAATGACAATAATTATGAATGAAAACTTTCTTGATCAAGAGTTCATAATTAAATTTAGTTTTTTTTTCGAAAAATTTCTAAATGAATTTCCAACCTTCCGAAAATGATATCAAATCATAAGTAACTTCCAATGCACTAGAACCTATTGTTCATATTTACCCGTTTTGAGTTACCGTTGCAACTAATTTTTAGTTTCACTACACAGGAGAGTTAGTCTTTCAGTTCAGTTAGTCTTTCATTGACTGTTTTGTGTGATACACGTTACTTTAAAATGCTTATTTAACCTGCAAAATAGAGAGCGAAAATGGCATATATTTGTCATATAAAGATTTGGAAAGTTAAACAAGGCACCACCAAACTGATCTGGCAGTTCGAAACCTGTATATAAAAGTCTATTCTGGGAATGTGGTCTTAAGGGAATAAGTGAGGGCGGGACGTCCTCGAGGAAGTGTTCTGTACTTTCTTCCTCCTCGCCGCAAGCTCGGCAAGTGTCATCCGTTTGGATTCCTATTCGTTTGGCGTGTTGACCTAGAAGATTATGGCCCGTTAATACTGCCACCAATGTTCTAACGCCATTTCGGTTTTTTCCTAAGAGTTGTTTTGTCCCCATTTGATTAAGGTGAGGCCAAATAGGTCAAAAGCCGTATCTGTCTCTTTCCAGAGGATTTCTTCTAGTTCCGTTATTACCGTTGCTAGTGGCACTTTAATTGTGTCTATTCTAGTGGCATTTAGGTCGGCTGATCCAGCTCTCACTAGCTCATCTGCTCTTTCGTTTCTCTCTACACCGCTGTGTCTAGGGACCCATGTCAGTTTTACATTTACTCGGGTTGTTGCGGTTTTAAGAGCCTGCCTACAATCCTGCACCAGTTGTGAAACTACCTAACCAACTGAAAGACCACTTTTTCCAAAAGTCCAAGGGGTTTCTCAATTCGCTCAATTCGAATTGTGACTTTGCAATATGGACTTCTGACTTTATTGCAATGCTGATTATTCTATTCTATATATTCTATGACTTTATATATACATATCAAAATGCTTGGTTAGTACCGTTACCTGGTAATATTTTTAGAGAAAACGCAGTCAGACAAAAACTTTCTTATGTGTGATGGTGACGTTTATTTGTGTTTGTATTTTGTTCTTTATGAGAATAGATTATCGTGTTTATTTTTTATTTTGTTTCTAAAGTAAAGTAAAGTAAATAATAATTGTAAAGAACATTTGAGGACATGAACTGAATACCGTCTTATTTATTCTAACTTGATCACAGAAATGGTGGGCGGACGAACACTTCTTTGACACACAGTGCTGATTCTGAAGTGAATCGCTTGGAAATGTATATTTCCTCGTTATATATTCATCTTAATCAAGAATTAAATGTCATCAAGATTATTTAAGTGGAATTCCACTAGGATTGTTAAATTTAATATTATTTTGGTAAAACAAGAAAACCCCGCTCAAAATTTACGCATAGAAACGCAATACAAATATAAATAGGTTCATGCTGTCTCTCTCTCGGTCGAAGAGTGACTGCACGCGAGTGTTAATGCTATATGTACGTATGCTTTAGCATTATATAGCGCGTATAGTTGCTCTTGCCACGAAGAATTTTAGAGTAAAATTTTCCATCACGTCGAATGATAAGCAAGCTTTATTGATCTATAACTTATGTTAGCCATCGCATAGGTTTGTTGATGTCTTCAAAAGGGTAGTTATTTCCTATCGATTGAAGCTAAGAGTCGATTTTGCTCAGATATCCCTTGCATCGAATATGCAGTTGTCTCTATAAAGAAGGGATGGTAACTTCGTTAGCTGGTCGGGATCATGAGAATGTGGAATTAAGAATGTTGAGTAATCTCTGAACAGGTATAGCAGCTCAAGCATCTCAAGCATCTCAAAATTTTTGCTAGTCATCTTGGTCATGAATAGTTCAAATGCATGGAATATGTGTAACCCATAGATTAAGAATCGAAATACAAACACACAATTTTGCACTTAAAACACAGAAATATGATAAAGGTCGATTTCAGTTGCTTCAAAGGGTAATTTTAATTTGCACGGACACGCAATAACATTTCAAATATCAGCGAATGTAAATTAAGCATATTTCATGACTAACTTTTATTAACAACGTAATATTTTGTTGAAATTCTCTACATTCCAGGTAATGAACATTGCTGAGGCAATACAAACTAGTATTAACGAAATTCAGTACAAAATAAAGATTACTTGCTTTGTATTATCACTGATTTGCCATCAATTAGAGAATCTTTTTCATCACTTTCGGCTCCTGGGTCCAGATCAGAGTTTTTTGTTAGGCGATGTAAAACTTTTACACTATCAAATTCAGTTTGCGGCATTTTATTTAAAAAAATAATTTACTAATAAAAACAGACCAATAAACACTAAATTCTATTAAAAGTCTTAAAACACAACACAAAAGAGCTCGCGAAATGCCGAAAAAGTGCAGACACAAAACTGCAGCTGAGGTTTGCACTTAAAACTTAAAATTGCAGCTTACAGAAATGCATCCATAGTAACAATAAAAAAAGTCAAGTGTAAGTGCATCTTGTAACAGTATCGTTTGTTTATAGATAGGTACAGAGCCGGATTGCAATGACTTTGCGAGTAAAAGTATTTATTTTCGGTTTGAAGTTTCTAATATGAAGCGACTGCAATAAAGTAATAAAATTTGCTGTCGACGTCAATAAATTGCTTGGAACTGTACACATGCGATGAAATGTTAATCATTTTTGGTCTATGCAATAATTATATGCTGTAGCTGAGAATATAGAGTACCTAAGGCATACATATGTATGACAATTGTCCGATTGCTATTATTATCTCCTTAGTTTTCGCGAATATATATACGTAAACAAATCTTTCAAGTATTTTGCTTCTTAGCGAATACATTAACAACAACACATTCAAAAAATGAAAGAAAAGTAAAAAACAAACAACCAAACAATGTAAACACTAAGAATAAATGCAAATTATTAGGAAACAGGTTAAACTCGTGGCAATCCTCAGCCAGAGTTACCTTGTCCCAGTGGTAGATAACGTTAATATTAGAAAAAAAAAATTCTAGAAATAATTCAATTTCCAATTTTATGATCTGTTCATTATTAGTTTCTTGATGTACACCATTGGAAAAACGCATAAGTCAGCAGCGCTCCTTAGCTTCCAGAGTTGCTGCTCCTGCAAATGATCCATCCACCTGTCCTACAGAAACCAATTGTTCCGATTCTATTGCGTTAGTGTTCCTAAGCCGATTGAATCGGTTGTTGGCCAGGCTCAGACAATCTAGGCGGAAGTGTTCTGTACTTTCTCCTTCCTCAGCACAAGATCAGCGATTGTCATCCGAAAGTTTTCCTATTCGTTTGACATATTGGGCTGAGAGGTTATGTCGTTTAAGTATTGCCACCAGCCATCATTTCCTAATCGTATTGCCACCTAGGGTTTCACGTCATATTGTTTTTCCTTAGGAGTTGTTTGTCTTCGTTACTCCTGTCATGTCTGTTATTTACATGCAGAGAAAATCAAATTTTTTTAAGAAGTTCAAACCATGGATTTTATTAAATTTTAAGAAATTTTAAGTAAAAGTGAGTACCTTAGGTAAGGGTTCAACTTTTTTTGAGGGGAAATTAAAAATACGGTGCAAAATTCCTTTGTTGAGAAAAGCGTTTTTACTGAAAATTTATAATGCTTAACTCATGAAAAATCGGGAACGATGTGGAGTAACTAGTACCACGTACAATTTCAGCAAAATTTACTTTGTTTTCCGTATATTTCAACTCCTTACACTTCAGAAACCATGTCCTGAATGCGTACACAGAAATTTAAAAAAAATTAAATAATAAAATTAGTCTTAATGTGCGAACATTTTTGGTTTCGTCGAGATGCAACAAGTTGTTGAGCATGCAATTAGGCACGTTCATTCGTATCCTATTTCTTTCATAGTTGCATTACCTTATTGGCTTCCCAGAAAAATCCGTTTCAGTTTGTAACTCTGTGGAAATATTGACTATTTCGAAGGATCTGTGCATCAACTACGTACATTTTTAATGTATTAGAAACTTGTAGCAATATAAAAAAAAAACCTTGAACGCGTTTTTCATGAATTTGCATTATTTCAATATGCGGATAATTCTCTCTCGCCTAATTTCATAAAATCTTGATCGATTTTCTTCACTACCCGCTTGACTTTTTACCAGATATTCATTAGAAAATATTTTCTGATTAGAAAATTTACTAGAAAATAGAAAGCAGAAAACTATTTTAGAAAATAAATAAAAAATATCGACAAAGAAAGTCTGCAAACAAAGCCAATTTTTTCGAGAGCGTGTTAAGCATCTGCTAGTTTTTGCACTTGACGGGTTTTTAACAAACGTTCATAAATTTACATTTAAAATATTTTCTTTTTAAGCATGTCTCTTGGTTTCATTGTTTTCATTTCTGGAAATAACTAAAATAATAATAAAATAATTTCATGGTGGTTTTGAATCAAGAAGAGTAACATAAGTTCAAAAACGATCAATATTTCCACAATTGAAATTGAAACTGCCACAAAAATGTACCCAATTTGTATGCGTTGTTCTAACGTTGGACGTCGTTGGATGATGAATTGCCAAACTTTACTGAACAGAAATGTCAACACAGTTTGACATTCTCAACTGTCAAACCATGGACAATAACCATCGAAACTTCTCATGCAGCTAAAAAACACCCACACAAAAAAAGTTTCATAATCAAATGCGATAAAAAGGCTGAAAAATAAAATTTGAATCGAAAAATAGTTGATTCTCACTAATTTCTACACAATCCCCTTTAGTCCCTAGTTCAATATATCGTGAACACCCACATGTGGAAAAGCGTCTACAAAAGGGCAATTAGAAAATCGATAGCAATTTTGAGATAAGATGAGGCAAAGAAAATAAGACTTATTACAGAAGATGAGAAGTTGATTCACTGTAAACATTCAGACGTGAAAAGGTTGAGCAAAGACTGTAAAGCTTGTCGAATCGCTGTCAAAGCGAGGTAACGGTAAAATGAGGAGCTATTTGTTCAGTTGGATATGGAAATTGAGTAGTACTCGTTACTGAAACCTTTTGAAACCAAAGCAGTTGACGTCTACTAACAATCAAGCGCAAAAAGCCCGGTGAAAAAGAACCATTACAGACAACCAACCGAATAAGCGAAGCGAAACGATCAATTAATTTCGCAATATTACAATGCTATATATATTGTATTAAAATCTATTCCAGTAGATGTAACCGATTCTTAGTGCAGAGCAAGTATGATAAATAAAATAGAGATAAAAGAGCAGATGGTCTGGCAAGAGTTAGATCAGCTAACCTAAATGTGACAAAAATAGACAAAGTCATTATGACACTAGGAACAGAAAAAAAGGAACCGAACTAAACCCTCTTAAAAGAGATAAATACGGCTTGGAATGACAGAAATAACTGCCAAATCAGCCGAACTCGTTACTCTCTATGCTTTTTGAATACTGTTAAGCAAAGTAAAAAAAAAAATTCAAATTGTACGCGCTCTAACCTAACTTTCATTCTCATGTAAACACTTACTCTTTTCATGTATTCAGGCCCTTAAGGCCCATCACAGTCATGCCAACCTTTAACACAAAACTCACACCATAAAACTTTCACCACACTCACTTAGCATTCAGCTTTCGTACTGTTCAGACGTGTTTAAATATATCCTCAGTTTATTCAACAATCTTTGTTGTTATTTATTGTTCACCCTGCCTGTTTAACAAATACAAACTGCGAAAGTATCATATTTGACGGAAATGAATGTATGTAAGGATCGAAAGAGCATTGACAAACGTGAAGAGATACGCTTCATATTGACAGCTGCGTGAACCTGCGATTTCTGGTGAATCAACTAAATATGAGTTGGCTTTGTTTTTCACTAATTCACACGAAACTCTAAATTTATCCGATTTTTAGCGTCTTCTGGTCTAAGATAACAACTTGTTTGTACGGAACATCAAACCGAAGATAACGCACCGCCGAAACGTGCCTGTGGACGAATCAAAGGAATTGACGGGGAACGATGGAATGCTCTCAGGACATAAAAAAAACGTGCCCTTTCTATATTGTTTATTGATTTTTAATTTTACCTTTATTTTTGCTTTCGCTAAAAGTGGTGCAAACCCTATTCGTTTGAAAGACATTTGAGTTCATTCAATTATTGTATACTACGCACCTGTAAATGAAAATATAAAAATTGTTAAGCGCAGCCCAGTGAACTTTAAAAGTTAAATTGGTAAATATTTCCTTAAATACGATAGAATAAAAAAGGGGGATAAAATATGAGAAATTGAAAACTTATGCTCAAATTTAGCCATATTGCTAGGTTCCGTTTTGTCTGAGCGATGGAAATGTGTTTCTTTTTTAAATTTGTTTTATGAATTTTTTTTTAATTGAGTTGATATATTTTTATTTCGCTGGTCGATACGACGAGTCTGTAATACTTGATGACCTTGAAAATGATGTTGACATTTCAAAGATTTATTGAGAGATAGTTTATGAACTCGTTCAAACAGTTGGAAAAATCGAGCTAGTTCTAACTGATTTAAGTGCTTCTTAGCACCATCTGTGAGTCAGAAATATGTAAAATTCTAAATAGGGCTGGTATTTCGAATCGTTCTAATTTAATTTAAGTGTTTTGAAAATTCGAATATGATTTGAATTTTGATTTGATTTATGATTTGATTTTGTAATGAATTTTTTGTTTTTGGTATGAAAATTTAATTCATTAGGATTGAGATGAATGTCAACCAATATCATTCTCAACCTGATTCATATCAGCATAAGGATCACCTTTCCAGCGTTTTGAATATCCTTTTTTTCGAAAAAAACTTAGCCTATGCTGAAATATGTTGCCTCAGTCACTTCCTTAAATTTTAAATTTAATCTGTAGTCTTATAAATGACGTATTTCATAAATGTAATGATGACAACTAGAGCCACAATATTAAGAGAAACTGGTATCCGCTGGAATCACGTAAAGTTTCAAAGTAACTATTGGCTATATGCCCAGGCATTATCATACGATACCCCTTCTGAAAGAGTGTCGACATTCTTCATACTTCTTACCTTATTGCGAAACTTGTGAAAGACGACAAGGAATCAGCAGAAACAAATATAAAAAAACAGCTCACGTTTAAAACGTTTCCTATCGGTTTTGACAATGTCCGAAGCCAATTTGACACACAGGAAAATAAAACCTTTGGTATGCTGCGATTGTGAAATGTGGATCATAACATTCGCAAAAAAATAAAGGCATTATAACGGTGATTTGTTAGGTGTATTTCAGGATCGAAACATATTGTTTAAACACAAGCTGTAGTAAAGCGTAACAATTAATAAGCACGAACACGGCCAAAAAACATCGAATTCAACAGTATTCAACTCCAATTTCTCAGATTCATTAGTATTGGTAGGCAAAATTTTTTGGAGGCAGGACAAAGCTGCAGAAATATACGTATTTGCATATTGTCTTAAATTTTTTTTTCTTGCAAAATCGCTCACATAGACTATTTGACCAGAGATATATTGGCATATATATAGATTTGCGCTCACAGCTATCGCTATTCCTATGATCCCCTGAGTCGTTTAATTTCTCTCAGGAGGTCTCATATACGGACGGTCCACACCCGAAAGGATCTGTAGTACTACGACCACAAAGGCCTTAGGAACATATGTCTCCGCAATAGTTTTGTTTGTTAGTTTTTGAAACGGAGTTGGCTTGTTAAGGTAGACTTCGCTCCTGCCGAAAACTCAAAACGTGTACGAGGTCTGTTCAAAAAGTACCCGGAATTTTTAAATTTCACGGGTCTGGAGAGTCCGATTGTCACAATTGTCCGATTGTCATTGTGTTGGTATACACACCCCTAAAGTATGATAAAATTTTCAGCCATATTCACTGTTTACTTTGTCCGTGGTAGTCGCTAAGGTTCGACGTGTTTTTGTGAGCTCGGCGATTTTTGCTTGTTTAAACAATGGAAGAATTGAAGAGTCAAAGAATTTGTATTAAATCTTGCGTAAAAAATGAAGTAAAGTGTAACAAAGTGTGTGAAATGTTACAAAAAGCCTATGGTGAGTCTACTATGAAAAAAACAAGTGTTTACGAGTGATATAAGCATTTCCAAGATGGCCGCGAAGACGTTAAAGATGACGAACACTCCGGTCGACCCAGCGCGTCAATAATCGATGAAAATGTGGAAGAAATGGTTATAAATGATCGCCGAATAACAATAAGACAAATTGCTGAGGAAGTTGGCATATCAATTGGCTTATGTCATAACATTTTTTCAAAAGTTTTGGGCATGAAACGAGTGGCAGCAAAATTCATTCCAAAACTGCTGAATTTTGACCAAAAAAACAATCGCATGAACATCACTCAGGAGCTGTTAAATGACGTCAACGACGATCCAAGTTTGCTTGAAAGGGTCATAACTGGTGATGAAACATGGGTGTATGGTTATGATATCGAAACCAAAGCACAACCGTCCACCTGGAAGCATTCAACGTCACCAAGAGCGAAAAAAGCACGTCAAGTTCAATCAAATGTCAAGGTTTTACTTACTGTTTTCTTCGATTATAATGGCATAGTGCATCAAGAGTTCTTACCACAAGGTCGTACGGTTAATAAGGAGTATTACCTTGAAGTTATGCGACGTTTGCGTGAAGCAATCCGAAAAAAAACGACCCGATTTATGGGAAAAGAATTCATGGCTTTTGCACCACGATAACGCACCTGCTCACTCGTCGTTGCTTGTTCGTAATTTTTGGCCAAAACAATACCGTAGTCATGCCCCAACCTCCATATTCACCAGATATGGCTCCGTGTGACTTTTGAAGTTGAAGAGACCCATGAAAGGACGGCGTCTTTCCTCGATTGAAGAAATAAAGGCCGAATCGCTGAGAGTGCTCAAGGACATACCAAAAAGTGAATATCAAAAGTGCTTCGAAGATTGGAAAAAACGCTGGAATAAGTGTATTATATCTGGGGGGACTACTTTGAAGGGGACCACATTGATGTAGACGAATAAATAAATATTTTTTGGAGAAAACGAAAATTCCGGGTACTTTTTGAACAAACCTCGTAAATGAAAACTCCAAAAAGCTCTAGAAAAAGTGATTAAAGTTCCTCACAATTTTTCGTGAGTTTATGATCCCTTAAGTGGAAGTTGAAAATTTAGCTCGAAATTTTTGTCATTATTAAAAATATTAGCGATTTATTTTAAGGTTCTTTTTTGCTAATCTCATGCTTAGATATTCATTAGCATCATCATCGGCATAACAGTCCGGATATAGTCCGGCATAACAGTCCGGAAAATGAAAATGAAGATAAATAAGTCTCTTTTTGAAATTTCCGCTCCGATCATAAACATTTACGCAATCATTCGAAAAACGCGCCAAGTGCATTGAAAGTGCAACTGAAAGGTTCTGTGATGAAACTTCGATGCGAAATGAGATTCGAACCGATGGCAAATCTGCAGATATTCTGTGATATGATGACTTGTCAAGCATGGACGATTCAAGGACATTGAAAAACATATTATGCTGAAGGACCGCAAAAAGCATATGGCCTACGCAAAGTTTGAAACGACTGAACCTTTCAAATTCAATTTCAGAGGATACTACAAGCACTCCAGAATAAGAGCGCTCGGCCTAAAATCCACAAAAATTTTAGACAATATATCTTAAAGGCAATTGGTCTATCGGAAATTTTTGAAATGTGGAAATTCTAAATTATCCTCGTTTCTGAATTTGACTTTTCAGCTTTCAATTTGAATGGGATCCGGCTGGTTATGTTACACTTTGCTTTTGCGAAATTCCAAAAAGGAAACACAAGATTTTTCAAATTGCATGATCTTGCAATCGAATCATGATCATGCCTTGAAATTCGCGTTTATCAAGCTTTGGAAGTAACAAATCAGGGTTTGCGCGTTATAGAATCTTCCTAATGTATACTCAAAACTAAGTTTTTAATTTATTTATTGAACAGAGTAACTTTCCCAAAATTCATTTTACAACTCACTTCCTTTCTTTAAATCACAGATCTTATATCTAGGGAAATTGTCAACAAAGTTGGCACGTGAATGAACAGGTGCAAAAAATATATAACAGGTGCAAACAAATATATAGCAGGTGCATAAAAATATATAGCAGGTGCATATCAGCATACTGCAGCTGTAGAAATTGATGCACGTGTGGTCCGTTCCAGGTGGCTTGAATATAACTCGCGTGTTATGCGACATAACGAACAGTCATGTCAACTAAGGTCTGGTCTGGTAGTCTTGTTAAAAGTAAACATTCGCTTTAGTTATGCAGTGAATTTTTAAGACAAAGTCAGCTAGCATGGATATGTATCGGTTGGAACTCGCAGCAACTGCAATTCCATGGTCACTTTAAAAAAAATCATATGTCAGTGATTCCTTACGACCACAAACCATAACAAATGGTCACATTTTCAGGATGCTTTAGTTGTTTTTGACGTTTTCTAAAATTTTCTGGGGTCTAAGCACCAAAATTTTGCCTTTTTACGGCTCTATGCAATATAAAATGTATTTTACGCTTACGATGCTTCGCGATGGAAATTTGACTGCAATCGCGCAATGTTCGTTGTGCTAACCGGAGAATACACGAATTCTAAATTTATCAAAACATGTAAACTGAAGTCCTTGTTCATTGTACGAAGGAAACTAAATGAGAAAACGCCTAGCTCATGTAATCGCTGAATGACACTCGACTTTCCTTAAAACTATCATTTTTTATTCTCGACGCTTATCGACATATCATAACTGAATCGTTAACTTTAAATTTTCTGCTTAAAACGTTTGTTTAAAAGGCTAAAAAAAAACAAATCTTTAAAGAGTTAATGGTTTGTTAACCCGTTTTGTCGATTAAGATGTTGAAAAATCAGATGTTTGAGTTTATTGTAATTACTACACGAATGCATTTGTACATTATTTTAATTTGTTGTGTTTTAAAGTGTTCTTAAATAACCTTTTTTCATTGTTCAATTGTTCATAAGTACACGGTGATAAATAGCAAACATTAAATTACTAAAATGACTGACAAAACGTGTCCAATATTTAACACAATAATTAATTTTGATATAAAACAGAACTTTTTAATTAAGTACATTATTTTGTTTCTTGATGTATACCGTAGACCTTATAGGGCTAATTATGACATAAACTATCGGGGAAAAGCATTTAATAGTTTTGCTGGCATATAATCACCCTTTAATTAAACACCTTTTGAAAATCTTTCATTGCTGCGGCTGAAATTCATAAATACTGCGCTCAATAACCTCCTTCAAAACCTGGGTGGCCGTTGGCTTGTTGGCATGAACCTTAGAGTTCAAAAACCTCCACAGACAAAAAGTCCAATGAGGTCTAATTGCATGACCTGGCCGGCCAATACACATCGCCAAAGGAAAGTAAATGACCAGGCAATGACTGACACACGTTCTATTGCCTTATATAATGTAAAAAAATCTGGATGAAACCATACGTCAGACTCATTCATATCTTGAAATTTAGTTTCAAAAAAATTTATTATGATATCTTGAGAAAGAGAAGCATCAACGCTTCTTGCTTTACCAGCCGTCTTTTCGAAGTAGAATTGTCTAAGGACGCCTTTAGCCAAAAATCCGCACCAATAAGCGACGCATATTTTTCTGCAACCACTTTTAGATTCTCCGAACCCTTAATCTGACATTTTGCGAAATGACTTTTGATTTCCCCGAACCCTTAATCTGACATTTTGCCGACTGACAAAATCAATAAGGTGAAATTGAACTTCATAACTGGCGAAGATTTTGCTTGAAGAATCAGCATCTAATTGTTGTTGCTCGCTCAGTCGTTCAACGTAATCTCTTCACTTTTTGGGAGCAGAAGGCTTCAGTTGTTGACCTAATTGAACTTTTTGTGCTTGAAGTTTCAGATTTTTCGTTAGAAAATGCTTTAGAGGGTTTCTTGAAATGTCAAATTGTTGCCTATAAGATCTTACTCATGTTTTGCAAACTGCTTTGATATGATTTCTTGAACGACTTTTGAAAACGGAAAGATCATAATAGCAAAATTCCAATTGAACCGCGCTCCAATAGTTTTTGAATTACTCTTTTCAAGATTGACGTATTCGAAACACGTTTTTGACGTGTTTGAACCATATTTTATCTGAAACTTGCGAACCATAACTTACTTACTAATCTTTCACTATTATTAAAATACTGCTCAACAAAAAAAACTCGTTGTTCTTTCGTGTAGTACTCCGTTTCTACTAATCCGAGAACGTCAGTTCACTAGCTGTTTTCTCACAGTCTTCGCTTTGCCGCAGACATAACGGGGAATTTAAATCTTCCATGACTGATGAGACACCCATTAGAAGACCGATGATTAAAATGGCGTCTCTGCGAATTAATATTTATTATCTACATTTCATTTTACGGATTTTGTGCAGAAAGTTTGAATAAATTTAGACTTACATAAAAGTAATTAGTTAGTAATAACTCTTACAAAGGATGATATTTTTTGTTATAAGAAAGAGCTATAAAATAGGAAGGTATAAACTCAAAGCACTTTCCCCAATCCGACTCTGTTCGATTGAAATGCATATTAATTTTGATCAACTTGATCAAGATTTAGTAGTTCGCATGCTTATCTTTGTATCTTTTAACAACTCGCTAAATCAAAGCACTGTCATGCATAGAATTAATCGATACATAGAATTGCGCGTGAACAGAGTTTCGTTTGTTTTAAAAGTACACAACAAACAACTATGTAGTATTAGTAATAAAACGATAACAAAACGTGGTTTTTAAGTATTATCGAAAGGAAAACTTCACAATACCCCATCTCACGCGCTGCTTTGAAGTTGTGATTGAATTTTATATCATACTATATATCAGTTATTCTAATTGACGCTAAAGTAGGAGAATTATTCTTGTTGATGAGTTTATAATGCAAACAGTGTCACAATTTTATCCGTTTCGCATGGATCTAAGCCGATTATTTATCTTGAGCTCTTATCATTTATTGTTCTGCACGTAAAACTACTTTAATGCGCTCATGCTAGCCGCATTTTATGATATTTGTCAATTAAATAAATATTCTTACACATATTCAAGTCTTTGTTGTAATGCTTTGTTGTAAGGAGAAAAATGTTGAGGGTAATTTTCCAGTCCGACGCTGATATATATATTCAAATTTATTTAATATATTCTGTGAATACGACAACTTTAACGCGTGTGCAGGTTAAGACTTTTGCAGATTATTTTAAAAGTTAAACATGGTTCCTGCCTTTGTATTCATACTTAGTACGAACATACTTAGTATTACAGTCTTACCCTTTCATCGACGTTTAGTACGATGAAAATCAATAAATGAACTTCATACTACCTCAGTAATGAATATGAACTGCATCGTCTTATTTGAAAAGCTTATTCAGTATCACAAACCACTGGAAAAGCTAACAGAAAATTACTTTTTCACACATGCTAAGCTCCTTGCGCGTTTGACTACATTAGAATTGAAACTGCTGATAATTAGTGTAATTGTTTTTCCTTATTACAAATGAAAATCGAGATAAAGCTAAGTCTGACTTGAACGCACTTTAATGCTAAAATTTTATCTAAAAGAAAATTGTTCGAGCTTTCTGTTATGAAGTTAATTAGGGTCGGTCTTTAGTTTAACTTTTGATAAAATTTCATTAGCAACTCTATACAAGGTATGTAATATTTTCTTCTTTCTTTTGCAGGTATGTTACCACATGGAAAATCTGCTTGCGGTGTTCAATTTCACATATGCTTGCACAAAAGGTTTGTGTATGCATGTTCGAGTTGAGAAAAATTGATTTAAATTATAAAATTCATAAGTTCAATATTCAAAGATTATCAGTTTACTGAATGTTCAATAGATATTCTACAAAACAAGTGGTTTGCTCGTTAGAATTTTGGGCCGACTATGAATATTTATGTATTTTTGAATTTATACAATTTACTATGCAACCCATCGTTATTGGCATTGACGTATTTCGTATAAAGTAGCAAATAAATCTTATCAGAATTTTCACTTTTCTATATATTTTCTCTTTTATTAACATAAGAACATTTTTTGCGCTCGCTCATCAACATAACCATTCTAAAATAGACAAAGATCTAGACATTTTTTTCGTTGCAGTTAAAGAATTTAATTTACATATCTAGTTAAAAAATTTATCCATAAAATGCTAAGGTAGCATGTTAAATTTTTAAATGATTTTTATGCTTTAATAAAGTTCTTCGCTTTATTTTATAATTGATCTTGCAATTTAAACTAAAGCATAAGAGAGTAAAGCTTACACGATCATTTTATTTAAGGACTACCTATTTCGACAAAAACTCTGTACTTCCTGGGTGTTAACGTACACTCTTTTATCTCAAATCATTTTATGTATGCTTTCAATGCTTAAAAATAATGGAAATCGCAGGATAATAAGAAAGAGCCACTTAATTCAGTCTTCAACAGACAGATTTCGTAGTTGCGAAAATACGACGCGCGTTAGCAAAAAAAAAAAATGTCCAAAACCATACCATTGAAATGGGGTGGGATTATCGAAAATTGAAAATCATCTTCCAAACGTTTCAACTCTATTTGCTGAACATTTGAACTCGATTTTAAGTGTTACAAAGCCTCCGAAACCCTCCCAGTACATTCCCCTTGGACTTAACACCTTTGCAAACATAATACAAAATTAAAAATAAAACAATAAAAATAAGAGGGCCTCCACTGTGACAACAGCAGGCAAATCAGAATGAACCTATGATGGCCAAGAATATTTTCTGACAATGTTTGTGACAGTGGCTGAAAATTAATCATCCTTAAGAAGCTTTCGCTTTAACTTTAAAATACCAAGAAATACTAAGAAACTCAAGCACAGCGTAGCTAATAATTTGTTATTAGTGCTAATAATTCGTGGAAATTCCGACTTTAACGGTATTTGTACAAAATACAGTGAAACCTTCGCTTGCGGACATCTCCAATAGGCTGATACCTCGCATATCTGGAAAAAGTTTCTCTAAACACGCTCGAGAATTCGACTTTGGAACAAATAGACTTGAAACAAGCGAACTCTCCAATGGACGGACGCGGTCGTCATAATTCTTTACTGTTGCTACGCAACTATACAATCGGGGACGAAGAACTTAATAAATTTAAATTTAAAAAAAAATTGATTCGATTCGATAAATAGATAAATTTAACATGTGAGCGCAATACAACGTATGTTGATCTAATAGAAAATATGAAATACGATTTTCAAATTGCAAGACGAAAAAGTAATATTTGCATGCATATTTTCATCGCGTACTGTATGTTTATACAGCTACATACATAAATTCAGGATTTAAATACATTTCCGTTTTGAAGCAAAACTGAAAAAAAAAACAGTTTATCGTTCTGCATAGTTCTGTTCATTTTTGGAATAAAGGCCGGATAGTTCGTACCGTGCGCTTTGTACCTTTGTTTTTTCGTGCGTTGCGTTTTTTTTAAAAGTAGTAGCCTTGTGCTTGCAATAAACAGTTTAAGTTATATTAAATCAGAGTTTCATTTCAAATTATTACTTGTGTATTAATTTACATAAGTAAGAAAGTGCGCTGAATAAAACAGCAAAAACAAGTTCGTTAACTTCCCGTTTACGGCGAAACCAAGAAAAGTTTCACGCTTCGACATGTACATTTGATGCAAAAAAAACCCCTTACAAGCGGACACAAAACGTATTTCAACCAAATATTGCTTCGAAAATTGAAATCAAATCGGGGATTCCACTTACAAAAATTTTGTTGAATGTTTGAGGAAGTCGTTTTCCTGGAATTTAAAGGGGGCTTTTCTTTCTTCTTTGAAAAGTTTTGTATTGGGAAAAATCAAGCGGAAAATATTGTAAAAAATCGAAATGCCATTCGTTCCAAATGGAATTCTAGTATTAACATCTAACAAAAGAAAAGCTTTAAAGCAAATAAATCAGATCTGCTTTGATTGGTTTGGCAAGGCCAGAAGCCAGAATGTTCTAATTTCAAGGCCAATTATAAAAGCGAAAGTAAAACAAATGGCCAACCGTTAAAGATGTCTTCATAATAAAAATACATCTTCTTAACAAAAAACACCACATTGGTTTCGGCTAGACACTGACAAAAACGTTCCTGAAAGCTCATCAGAAGAAGATGAGCTTCTGGTTGACCTAATCTGTGGCCTTTTTTCAAGGCTTCCGTAAGGCTGCTCCACAAACGCTTTATTCATAAAAGTGGTTGGGGTGGTGTAGCGTGTTTGAGATCATCCAATTATCTGACTGGTAGCTTTTTACCCCAGAAGAGCAAATAACTCCGTTTGCTGAGCGAGTATCCTGAAAGCGTTTGGAAATCATTTCCAAATACCATAACAACTGATGCGATCTTGAAATATCTTTCTGAAGAATCGCTGTCTTTTTTGCCAGCGGAGAAAATACGCCAAAGGTTGCCGTTACGTTGGATGTTCCTATGGGCTCTGTCCTCGGTATGGTCCAATGGATCATCTTCTTTGACGCACCACTGAAGTTTTGAGTTGACGGATGAGTCACGCTTGGTTGACTATGCGGTTGATGCTTGGACACTCTTTAGGGCGTAGATTAAAAATCCCGATAAAACTTCAAAAATTTGACAGTTTAACAGGATTTGACCATATTAATAGAACTTTGTATTGTTAAAGTTTTTCTCGTTATTTTGTTAAACAATTATTAATATTAAATTATCATTATTAAATTTTATTTTGTTTAATCCCACACCCCTCTCTCCCTGAACTTTTTGAGTAAAACTGCAATGCAGTCCAAACTGCTGGAAGTTGTCCGGAAATGTTTCCAATGCTCGTGCTGATGTCTTAGCGCAAATATACACAACACAAGCACTTCAGGAAAACTCTCGAGGTAACAGTAATTGACAGAAATAATTTTTATTGTATTTAAATTGGTTGTTTTTCTCTCTTATTCTGCGTTAAACAAGATTACCCCTTCCAAAACTTTTGTGTAAAATCGCAAATCTGCACGTATTTTTTTCTATCTCTTTCCAAAGCAGGTCAGTCGAGAGTGTTGATGCTGTATGTAACTACGTTTTGCTTGCGCTATTCATTAGTCGCTGGACGCACATAGGAGAAGGCGAAGTTCTACAGCGAGTGAGGGACTTAAATGCTCAGCGATCCGAGCTGACGTTGGTAAAGCCGAAGTAGTCATCCTGACAAAGAAAGGATTGTCCAGAGTCATCTTTCCTCAGTCAGGATGGACCTCTATCCAGAGTATAGGTTTGTATCGAACCAAAACTAGCAGTGATAAACATGGGCATATAACAAATTTCAGATTCGTTATGTGATCAATTCGTAATGCAAGTGCAATAATTTTGAATAAGTTGCTTGGCGGAATGTCAACATAACATATTTTATAGTGCTGCCATATTCTATTGTGTTTGAATTCTTATTTGATTGGGAAGTTGCTACTGTTTTCCTTTGAGGATGAGTATCGCAATTTTTGCATTACTATCAGGTTGAATGTTCCACGTATCAAAACATTCTATGTAAGTATCGATGAAGTACTTATTTTATTTAGATTTGTTTCCGTGGTCCCTGTTTGACCAAGTATTGTCCTCTTTCGGCTTTTAGCTGCGACAGAGTTGTTGTTGATGGTCCATACTGTTGTCCAAATAAGCCCACGACAACCGCCAAATCCATGGTCCTTTCTCTGATGCTAGGTCGTTTCTTCCTCCACTCATACTGATGCCTGGTGGGTGAAACTCAGACAGTCTAATCTGGGACGACCCCAAACAATCGATATAGTGTTACAGTCTTAACATGATGAATTCTGGGTATTATTGGTTTCCATTGGCATGTCAGGTATCTTTGGCCCTTGAGGCTAGCTGTACTCTTTTAGGAAGACAAGGCACGCGCGTAGGATTTGTGCAACAGAAGTTTGGTTAGATGAGTGATTCATGTGGGACTCCAATTTGTTCATTAATTACCAGGTTTTAGGGTCTGTGAAAAAGTCTTTCATTTCGCCTACATGTATTTAGAGATTTTATAACAACATACATGATCATTCTCCTGGCACAACTACTGAAAAGCACTTGCATTTCGGAAGGGTATCAAAAAGAAAAAATAAATTACTCCAAGTAGCAAACAAAGCGAGCTTCGCCATATAAAGAGCTTGTGAATCGCAAGCTTTCGGAGCTTAAATTTACACCACAGTAATTTTCCTGCTGAAGTAGTAAATTTTAAATATTCTGTGTGAATACAAAATCAAGAATGTTATCTATGAATCTGTGAATGGTAGCTGTGGGAGGGTGAAAACAACGGAGACTCGCGAAGACGTTATCTAAGTCAGCCAAAAACCTGTCCACTGACGCCGAAGAAGAGAAATCTGGGATGCAAACAAACAGCTGGTATAACATCTATCCCGTGACGGATGCCATATCAGCTGTTCCAGGGTTTCGCTAAACAGATTACGAATAAAGGCGTAAACGGGCATTTTAGTAATTGCACTGAAGTGAAATTTGGAGGGGCGGAATTTCAGACCATATAGCGATTTTTCTCCCCACCGATCAAACTATTTGCGACAATTTGATTCTGTACTGACGGTCTGCAGCGTGAAGTTTTAAACGAAGTTTATGCCACCTCGCTGGATAACAATCAAGCTTTTGAAGAGAAAAGGCTATGTTAGTGCTCTGCAACTTTGCTGAGTGCAATTTCTGGAGCTAGGAAGTTTCCTTTCTCGGCGAGGTCCCAATCGACTAGGCGGACGACCATATGACAGTGAATGCGATAAAAACTCCGTCGGGCTAAAGTGACTTCCTATTTTTCGTCTTTATTTTTTGCTTGTGACTGTTGCAGGGACGATTCTTATTCCATTCTTTATTCTAAGGAAATGTTTCAAAGACAATATGCTACTAAAACATAGAATTTAATTTGAGCATCCTAGTCGAACAGAGAAAGGCGAGAGCATTAGAATGTAAGTTTTGTGTTTTATGAAAAACATTTTTTTTTCTTTTTCAACAATAAATTAGTTTCTCTTGCTCGGTATTTTTTGTCCATTGTTTTTTGTCCCATCTGCGTCCCGTAACACCATCCGCGAAGGAGTGAAAGAGGAGTGAATGTGAAGTGGTATTGGACTGCCCATCTAGATCTTGCAGATGCCCGGCAGTGACGTCCTCCTTAGTGAGTGCGATTGATGAGATGGCGCTCCTTCAAAGATTCGTGGTCTATAGGGAGATGGAGGAGGAGCTCCTCATGCCATTTTCTGAAAAGGCCAACCAGAACCCAATTCACACCACCTTAAGGAAATCGCGTAATATGGGAGCCCATCGTCTCTGCGCACCTTCGCCTCGATGCCTTATATCGAATAAGTTTTCCATACAAATACCGATGTAACATATACCGATTTATCGTTACATTATTTGTTATTCTGTTAACTTTCATATTCATTCTAGGATGACACGTGCTTCTTAGTCGTTTCCGTATTTAGATTAACTTCCTCCTTATCAAGAGCCTTAATGCTTCCCCTTAATAGTTTTACCGAAACCCTTGATTGCTGAGTTGATACTATCTTGTCCTCTTTTGTCAGCTTTTCGTTTTTTGGTTTGCCCTATCTTCTATGACTTCTTGAACGTCTGTAACTGCACATGTACGCGACTCATGTTCACGTTTAGATCCATAAGGATGATAGGGACGTAAATAATTTCCAATTTTCTGGAAGAAAATGATCGGACAAAGAAGATTTAATTGCTTGTGCAACGCCTAAAAGCGATACGGGGCCAGTGTCCTGGCTCTCATTAAACAGAAGTTGATGTTTGAAATCTTGATTTTCGAAAAAGTGATTTTCCACTGTGACTTTCACTGTGAAAAATGATTTTCCATTTTGATTTTTTTCATACGTATTAACATATTTGCCAAAAACTTATTAAGAACACGCAAAATAAAGTTTTCAGTATGCTTGAATGTATTATACTTGATAAATCCCGACGAACATAGAGACAACATACATTGACATCTTCTCAGGAGTCTTGAAGGCTTGATTGTGGTAAAAACTTCGAGGATATGTTTTTCATGTTTGATGCAGATGATAGTTTTATGTTTATGGGAAGAATTCAACGAAATCCTGCCTTAGACGGGTCTGAATCTGTAATTTACAAATAATGACGGCCCATAATTTCCCAAGTCTATCTGTATAGAGTACAGGTGAAAGACAGCAGGATAAATTATCTGCGGTATCTTTTCTGCTAATTAGTACCAAGACCAGATAGCATGACGCCGACCACCACCGCCGCACTTGTAACCACAAGGCAATCATGTTAACGCAGAAGTGAGCCATATTGATTACGCGAACATTCTCAGGTGTCTTATTAATTTACTTTCATGTTCCGGCTCGCAGCGAAAGGATCTGTGCCATTTCACCTGCATCTTTGCATAAGAAAATGCACTTTGGTTAGTGTGGGAACTTGGCGAGCCTGGCGATGAAAAGTTCAGTCTGAAAGACTTCATACCGATTTATCTGCATATGTGAACACACTCGCAATGTACGTGTTGCTTGAAACGCATCAAAGACGATTGTTTGCAGTTCATGTTCCTTTGCTTGTTTATTCTTGGACCTGCTGCTGTTGTCTTTGCTGGTTAAGACGATGTTGATGAGTTCAGCAGCCAAAGTTGCTGGTACTACCACCGTTGGTAGTGCACGGGGAGAATGTATCTTGGGTTGAAATGTTTCGCTTCAGTGCTGTAGTAAACGATGCTTCAACAAACCAGCGAAGATGTACCACGACGACTATTCCACAATTCCGTTTTGATTAAATACCGCCGCGCATTATCCAAGAAACTAACGGGAGTCACTCGATCTAATTGTAGAGACGTGTGCTTATTACCTGTTTAAGGTTTCGATGCAAAAGAAATTAGCTTCAGCTACATGGTTGTCGCTACTTTTGCAGCCAATTGAAACAAGGAGGCTGCCTAGCATATGGACGTGCAGACTGCATCTTAACATGTGACTGCACACATGGTGGGAAGTGGGTGCGCTATCTGCTGAACGATACTGTGGGAGGCAATTTGGGGTACTAGGTCAATAGAAAATTGGTAGATGTGCAGCACGAGAAGCGTGACTCCACTTCACACTACTTTCACTGGAGCCAGCCATCCTTCTTGATGACCTCTCACCTACCTATCCTGTTGTAGCAATCAACAGCCCGTATGAGTGGGTACTTAACCATATATGAACCTAGAATGTACGTTCGCGATGCTGATTGGAACTTTTGCAGAGTCAGTCGGAGAAGCCCATTGTAAGTTCGTTGCCTGACCTGGCAGCAGTTTCGCCAATAGAGTCAAACCTCGATGAATCAGCAGATACAGAAGTGTCTTTGTTTTTGTCACCTGTTCGATTCATTGGCATTGCTAATGCTAATGAACGTCTGACCTAGTAATACCTATCATTGCTTAAAATAAGCGCAGACTGGCCGGCGGTGAAAAAATTCCACCAACCCAGTCGAATCATTCAATAAATATTCCACGGGAATCCTGAAACGTTCCATTCACATTCGCGATGCCGTCATTAACATACTTAGACTCATCTAATTAGATGCAAAGCAAATGTTCACCTATGTTTCCATCCAGTCAATAAGTCTATAGAATCGATGTTCCTTGGACGGTCACATTATAACGTATCCAAAGATGATTGCTATGCAGTCACCTTTGATTGCAGTTGAATTTCATTTTCATTTTCCCTCTCATAACACGTCTTGACTGTAGTCCTGGGCAAAAAGATAATGGTGAACCGGTCTCCGTCGGAGTCTTTGCATACTACATCGCGCGGGTTTCAAAAAAATTCCTCAAATCACCTGGGAAGATACTTTCAGGTGCTCATATGTATGCAAGTAATTGCATTTGCTTTTATGGAACCGCTAGTTACGTTTTGCAAAAACCATTGATTGTGACTCTGAAGTTGTTAGTTTGGAGACTGTGGCATGTAATGAGAACACTAAACTGGACTTTTGTAGAGTTTCGAGCACGTTTGTTTAACTAATTAGCATATTGGCAATTTTTCTGTCACATGGATAAGAATGCTTGTGAGTTGCAGACATACCGGTGGCTTGCCAGGCGGCAAGATATAAGAAAAAGAAGACCCCAATATGCAAATACTGTTGGGAATTTAGACATTGCTGCGTTTCACGTGTAATGTAAGATGGAATTATAGGTGGAGGTATACATATGTGAAGAAACCAATCGAGGCATTATAAAATGTTATAATGCCGCTGTTATTAGGCGCTATTGAACGCCTTTTGACTTATTTTGGACTTCAGCTTTTACAGACTACTTTCTATCAAGGATCAAAATAATTACATGAAGTATTCACAGACAGTTCTTATTCAGGCTTGTTTTATTCTAGAAATGGTCTTCTCTTGGTCTTCTTGGCAACTTAAACCGGGTGACCAGTAACAAAAAACGGTAATTATGTACTTTTTGACCCCATTGTCGTAGGGGGTGGGAGTTGCGGGGGGTAATGTAAAAAGGTGCTCTTGACAAGAATCCGAAGGAATTAGCCGTCGGCCATCTCTTATAAAAAAATTAAGAAGGGTTGAAATTGTTATATTTGTGAATTTATAATTTATTACACTTATTGGCAACTTACACAATAATTTGACAATGATTATGCAATAGCTACAAAATAATTACAATATTACGATGACTCTGAGGGAAAATCATCCTCTGTAATGGGAAACATTACACTAATTGCGTTGAAAAAAGCTTCAATCCGTTCGCGATACTCGAAATGGCGTTTAAATAAAAATTCAGCGATATAAAAAGACCAGTTACTCTTCTTTCGCCCATACTTAGGAACAGCACCTCGTAGATCCCTCCACACACGCTCTATGTTTTGAGTGTGAGCACCAGTGTCGGGATCTACGAAATTCATTGAGTGATTAACAGTTAAATGCTGATAACCTCTTTCATTTAAACAATTGTATGCACGCCAACAATCTGATATAATTGTTGTGCCGTCCATGATATATCGTCTTATCACCGATAACAAAGTTTCAGCATCCCGTGTTCTTACAGGTACTATGAAAACCTCCTTGGTTGTACGGTCGATCCCTCCAAACACCCATTGACCTGTTATTAAGCGTCCCTTGTGATATTTGCGTCTTCCTAACTTGGCTTCATCTATTTCAACTGTCCGTCCAATACCTCCTATACGTTTTTCACGTTGTCGAACCCAATGTTGACAAACCTACATTATAATAATAATGATTTATAATGTAACAACTCGCTCAATGACCCAATAAAATCATTATTTAAAGAATATTACCTCGCGGCAAAAAGATAAATAGTCAACACATATTCTGCTTGAAAGTGATAACTCTGCCATTAATAATTCAACATGTGAAGGTGGAAACCAACAGAAAAATCCTATGAATTTGCAAATTCTCTCCAAATGTCGTGTATTATGAAACCAAGTACCCGTAAGAGCAGAAATGCGATACGTACACCGAACTGTTTGCCGTTTTCTTTTCGCAATAACCTTGTATGTAGATGATGGGCATTGTAATTTTAATGTGTTTCGATTGACATTAATAAAAGTACCACACTCTCGACACACAATATGTTCACGAATTACTCGCTTCGCAAATAAAAAATTCAAGAATTCTTCACGATTTTGCACGAGAGTGATGAATTCACACAAACGCATGATGACAGGTTGATGGATATCAATAAACTGAATCACCTTTAGTAACTATTATAGTTTTGCTGACCGGTTTTGGTGACCGACGGCTAATTCCAACGGAATTATGTTCAGAGAGCACCTCGTGAACATCCCCCGCAACCCCCACCCCCTACGACAATGGGGTCAAAAAGTACATAATTACCCAAAAAACTAATACTGTGTGTGTTGTCCCGTGTTTAGCACTTCTAGATTAGATCCTGTTTTTTGTAGCTTTTCCATTTTAAAAATGCTATGTTTTTTTAATTTTTGAACAAATATATATTTCGGGAGTGAGTTGCTCCCTTCTTCAGTGTCAGTTATTTTCTACTGACACTGAAGAAAAATACTGAATACTGAAAATAACTGACACTGAAGAAGGGAGCAACTCACTCCCGAAATATATATTTGTTCAAAAATAAAAAAAACATAGCATTTTTAAAATGGAAAAGCTACAAAAAACAGGATCTAAAAAACTAATATTCCCAGCACTTAACTTCTTCAACACCCTCGTTTAAGTGTCCGCAGCGTAGTCCATTCAATTCCCACTGAAATTTATCGGACCCCGTAAAACCACTTTCAAAAAACTTTCTCTCCACACGTTCATGGCAATACTAGAATCATTAATAATGATAGCCAAAGATGTCATTCTAGAAATGTTCATACCTTTCACACCCCCTAGATGGTCTCATCAATTCCAATGTGAGCGATTTCTTTCGTTACAACTCCCAATCCTTACGTTACCGAATGCGGTTATATGATTCGGTGCTCATTCTTACAAAGATGTCAAAAGAATTTTAGATTCTGTTGTCCTACATTTTGGGCATATCTTATTTATTCAAACGTTTTTGCGCTCAAGGATAGTCCAAACAAACGAGCAGCTACCAGATTTGCTGCGAATTTGTCGCAGAAGGCACCATCAAATGTATTAACAATATTATTATCGGGCTCTGATAATAATGTTGTTGATATGTAGTATCCACGCATGATGTAGAAGGTTTAGAGTTCAGGAATGCACACAAAAGAGTTTGTTATTCATGCCTGACAATATCTTGAAGTTGCTGTAATGATTGCCACGGAGGTACTATGGTACTATTAACGCATACGCACAGCTCTTACACTGTAGGGCGACTTCTCGCAGATAAAGACAGAATCACGTTTTCCATTTTTACGCAGGAGCCTTTAGTGGGATATACGAGGGCGATAAGTACTTAGTCTACAAATGAAAAAAACAAAAATTTTAAGATAAATTGCATTTTATTTTTCAATACAATCTCCTTTTAGTTCGATACACTTGATCCAGCGATGCTTCAACTTCTGCAACCCATTTAAGAACAGTTTTCCCGAGGTCTGCATAGTAGGCCTCCGTGGCGGCGATTACTACCTGGTTCGAGTGAAATTTCTGCCCGGCGAGTGACTTTTTCTAATTGAGAAAGGAAAAGAAGTTGCACGGGGCCAACTCTGGAGAATACGGTTGGTAGGGCAGCAGTTCGTAGCCCCATTTGATCTGTTTAGTCGTGGTGAGTGCGGAGATGTGAGCCGGTTCATTGTCGTGGTAGAAAAGCACTTTTCTCTTCACTAAATGAGGTGTTTTTTTTTAATTCGGAGCCAAATTGGCACCAATAATTCAACATAGTACTGTCCTGTGATCGTATTGCCCTTCTCAATGTAGTCAATGTATATCACATCTTGAGAATCCCAAAAAACGGTGGCAATCTCCTTTCCGTTGGATGGGACATATTTTCCCTTCTTCTGAGTAGGTTCACCAGGTAAAGTCCACTGTTTTGACTGTTCCTTGGCCTCTGATGTGTACCAGTGGATCCATATTTCGTTGACGGTCGTGTAACGACGCAAAAACTACTTTGGATTGCAGTTGAACAGCGCCAAACACTTCTCTGAAGTGGTCATACGGTTGCGCTTGTTATCCGCTTAGTCAGCAAACGCGGCACCCATCTGGCAGAGAACAAAATTGATGCCGTTCTCATATCAAAACTTCATGTAGGATATGTGTCACGTGGTCATTTAAGATGCCTACTATCTCAGCTGTATTGCGCACCTTCAATCGGTGGTCTGCCAAAACGAGATCGTGGACTTTCACCTCGTTATCTTCCGTGGTTACTGTTTTCGGAGCACCTGGTCGTGGCTCATCAAAAACCGAGTTGCGGTAGCGCTGAGATTCGTTGAACCAATTTATGACAGTCGCCATCGAAGGAGAAGCGTCTTCATACACTGCATCCAAACGCTCTTTGATTTCATCCCGCGATTTCCCTTCCAAGAACAAGAACCAAATCACCGACCCATATAGCTCCTTTTCCATTCTTTTTTAACAGGCACCCTTGGTTCAAACGCTCTCAAAACAGACCTACAAGTCCAATCTGGCTGAAATTTCATCAGTAGCCGTCTACAGGAAAGTTTTACACTAAAGTCTATTTCTCTTGCGATAGTGGCGCCATCGGGCAGTGAGTCTAAGTACTCATCGAATAGCCCTCGTTCATGCTGTACGCAAAAATTAGAGTAAATTTTAAGAGAGAGGGAAAAAATTCGAGAAAAAAAACTGAAGATATATTCCTTTACTTAGGTCAAATACCGTTATGTTGGGAGTTTTTTCGAAGTTTTAGTGCTGTACGTTCTTACACTATGGCAGTTCTATCTCATTTCTTAGGATTTCAGATTCAGTGTAGGTTGTTGATGGTCAAGTTAGGAGTTGCGCTAGAAGTGTAAAAGGAAATACCACCCACAAACGCTGTTACTTCGGAGTTTTGTCTTGCATTAGTCAGAAGAGTTTGCACTAAAAACAGATAGAATAAGTTACGAACCTTGTGTAACACTAGCAGAGGTAGCTTTTTTGTGGATGTTGAAATAAGAAACTTAACTTAGTACTTTTTATACCCCAGAAAGTATCATATCAGATTGTGCAATCAATTTAGCTACCAAAAATCCTACAGAATTTTTCAATTTAGTCAACCTACTTTAGTTTACATACAAGTCAATTTTACTTGCTCGGGTTTTAAGATGGATTACTAATTTTATTCGTGTTTCCTATTTTTAAAGCTGAATTTTAATGAAATTTTATTCATAAATTTTTCATTTCATAGTTAATGAAAATCAATTATTGGAAAAGTATTCAAAATAATTGACCATTTTATTACTTTTTGTTAATTAAAATTGCAGTATAATGTTATTCGTTTGCACACGGGAATTCTGTTTTTTTTTTCGCAACTACTAACATGGTTTCGCACCATTGTCTCTCTAATTTACTTTTAAACTAGACTTTTAATGTTAAGGCGCCAGACCGATTTCTGAAAACTGCTATTATTAACTTTTTAAGAAGTTTTCCCATTCTCCCTGATTCTAAATCCCTATAAGTGTTTGTTAAGGAAGTAATTATGGTAATATGGCTTAGCATTGACTGAGGTCGTTCCCATAAAGCGGCTATGCTCAGAGCGGAGGCCATTTCAGCATAATTAGCCTGGCAAAACTGACACAACTGCCATTATAGACTTTCGATTATTTCACAAAAGCTTTGGAAACTTAGTTTATTTTGATTGGATTTTTTCTCGTAGCTCTAAAAAATAGCCCTATCTTCAACGAAATATCCATTATGTGGTTTGATTGATAGAGCTTTGTTTCACCTCGAAATCGTATGAGTATTAATAAGGCTGATTTCACATTTAGTGTGTTCTAACTTCTATTCAGGAGAAATATCATTTATTTAATAGCAGCATACAAAATCCGTCAGGATTTTGACTGATATTAGGAAGTCGCCACTTACACGTCGTCTTTACCTGTAGCACATCGATTTGACACCCAGCGAATAAACACTTCGAAAAAACTCCAAAACGAACGATATTCTTCCGTTGAAGAAAATCCAAAATGGCAACACGAATCGGTGCATATACGAGGGCGGTTCAATAAGAACCTGCGTTGGTCGACAATGGCAGTTCCTGAGAGAATTTAGTATTATTATCGTGTGCTGCCATCTATCAAACGACAATGAAACAGATTTCAGACTGTTGATATACTAGTTTTGATTCCTTCATCTGCCTTCTGCCAAGATGGCAGAAGGCAGGTGTAGTTCGTTAATTCGCTTTTTGTTTTTGGCTGAAAAAAAAGGCGAGTAGATGAAAACAAAGTTGGATGCTGTTTATGGGTACACTTCGCCATCTTTGATCACAGTTTGCTTTGCTTCATCGAATCTAAACGTGCGCAATCATCAGTTTTTGATAAGAAACGAAAGGATGCCCGACAGACGTGGTTACCGAGGAAATCATTCAAAATGCTACAACATAATTTTTGCTTTTCGACGAACAAAAGTGCGCGAAGTAGCAGAGGTCTTAGATGTGTTGACCGGAACGGGAATTAATATTTTACATAATAAGTTGGCAATGAAAAATTGTTGGCCCGATGTGTGCCGCTATTGCTTCCGGTAACCAACAACAAGCGGATGCGGCTGTTAACTTTGAAGCAGTACTTCAAGCAATTTAGGCGAAATGCGAAGGAGTTTTTGCGTCAATTTGGCACTGTTGATTAATTTGGATTCACCATTACACACCAGAAACTCAGCAACAGTCAAAACAATGGATTTCCCCCTGTGAATTTGCTCCAAAGAAGGTGAAGCCGGTCTCATCGGCCGGAAAGGTCATGGCGACCAATTTTTTGGGATGCGAACGGCGTCATCCTCATGGTTTTTTTTTTTTTTTAGAAAAACGAAGAACGATCACTGGACATTGCTGTGAATTATTGTTATCAGTGAGTTGTTGGACCGTTTCTACAAAAAAAAAATAAGGAGACACGCCCACATTTGGCGAAAAAGAATGTACTGTTTCACCATGATAACGCATGAGAACATTCACCCACCACAAATTTACGAATTGCTGGGGCACCGCCATGTTCACCGGATCTGGCTCCCTGCAATTTTGTCATGTTCCCTTACATGAAGAAAGGGCTCGCGGGAAAAATTTTAAGCCCAAACGAGGAAGTCATTGCCGAGACAGAGACGTTTTATTCAGAATTCGACAAATCATATTTTTGGAGTCGTTGAAAAATGGAAGGGACGTTGGAAGAAATGTATCTTTCTAAAAAAGGGCTATGTTGAAAAATAAGAAACAATTTTTTTGATAAAATGGTGTCCTCATTTCTAACATGGATGCTTGTTGAACCGCTCTCGCAGAAGGAACTACGTAGAAGGGATTCGTATAAGGGACTATAACAAAAAGATTCGGAAGCCTGGACGTAACAAGTTAGGCAACTTTTCTATCCACATGATTACTAACAAATGCATACCAACTGACATTATGAAAACAGTGTAAGAACTACATGTACACAATATAGGATGGCGTTTGAAACTCTTCGCACATAAAACATGGATATGTATAACCAAAAAACAGTCAATGGACGAATCATTAATGAACAAACCAGCTCTCATTCGAACATAATCCTAGAGCCGCTGAAAAAAATTTGAAAACACGAAAGGTCATACCGCACAATGACACCAATCAAAGGAGCGCGGGATCAAACCAAGGGATACCGTCAAACTAGAAAAATTCGGCGTGTAATTAAGGACCCAGGAATAACGATACTTAAGATCGACAAACTTAAGACGAAATCGCACGCTGAATGGCTTACTGCAGAAACTCGTTCAGAATCGTTCAGATGTGATGGATTATTGCAAAGAAATTAGAAAGAAATATGGCAGAGAAAGAAGAATCTTCCTGATTTTTTTTGCGTAAAACAAAAAAACCCTACAAAGCGTTTGCGCTATAACTGCTTTTGCTTTTGCTATCTCTGTCAGAGAGAAGCCGCCTAAGAGTGTATATGCTGTATGTACTTACGGTACAAACTCTGCAGCAAACACCAGAGAAATTGGATAATCCTTGAAGGATATTCAAACCTTGAACACATACACTGATAAAGCGATTATCTACCTATTTTTCCGAAATTGAACATGATTTTAAAAGAAGAACACCTCTTAATCAATCAATAACTGGCTTGTACTAATTAAATTTATAAAGATTCATTACTGCGTCGGAATCTCTCATGAAAAGACTTTTTTTTATTTTGAAATTTTTTGGAAGAATTTCTTCCGGGTAAGAGGAAAACTTACTTATGGCATGCTCACTTGAAGAATGTATCGCACTATTAATTTCCATGAGACATTCGTGATGACTAACTTTAATGTTTTTTCGCTTCTCCCATAAACATTCCCAGTTTTTGTTGCCAATTTAATAGCTTTGATCATCAATTGACCACCAGATATAGTAAAAGCTCTCAACATTTTTTGAGTGGGAATGCTGACCACATATCTTTATTTAATAAAACTGGTTTCACTGTTTTGTTGTTTTTCTACTAAAAATTGATATTAACATCATTTGGTATTTCTTAAGACGCTTGAGCAAGGTGTCTGAGATCGGGACGTACGGGTCAGTACAGTTCACTTAACTGTAACCAATCATTCTGCATATTAACACAACCATTTCCCAGCAGGTGTAAGATGGCATGGTTGGCGTGCCATCGCGGCTATGGCGCGAACTCTAATTGACTTGAGTCACACGTTCGATTGACTCTAATTCAAGATTATCCAATCGGATTAGTATCACTTATCTTGCATTCCTGGAATAATGTGACTGAACCACGACTGACCTTTGACAATGTCTTTTCGATTCAGGTAATCTGTTAGCCTTGTGGCATGTGGTAGGAAGTAGTTTTCCATGCCTACTATGCATTCCCAAGCCCAGGATAAGATGAAGCTGATCAAAATCACATCCCACAATGATGCAGTGTTGCATTCAACGAAGTGATTTTGAAATTCTTGCAGATGCGATTAGATACAACCAGCGATAGTATCTTTTGCTGAGTTTAGTAATGAGACAAGTTGACTGTGCCTTCAGAAAGGACGTATAACGATGAATTTCCTTTACATGTCTGGACTATAGTTGGCAGGTACACGTTGGAATGTCGCGGCATTAAATTACCCAGAGGTTTATGTTACTCTGGCTTTTTCAACTTAAGGACTAAATGTACAAGGACGCGTGTGCTGTTCAACACTGATCAATTCTGATTTGGTTTTCGTTTTATGATAGTTGTCAATTATCAGTTTATTTTCCTGTTTGACACAATTACTATGGCATGGCTGAATATCAGTCAAAGAACTTGCCTTCTTTGTAAAATGTCTTCGATTCGAGTGTTGGTATTTAAGGGCTAAAATAAAATTCCTTGACTGTTGTAAATGAAAGTTCTCATGTTCAATTCTATTTCGTTTTTGTCATGCTCAAATAAATCACAAAGAAAAGTGTGTTAACTTTAAGGTCAAATTTGGTAAAAACTAGAATTGGGAAGTCAGGAATTGCCATCCCATTGGATCCCATTCACATCCCCACAATATATCTCTCATTCGTTTATACGAGTATTAAGTTTATGTAATTTTCTGACCCAATCTCCTTGCTGGTGAACATGCTTTGTGTAAGGATTCCAAACAAATCGCTTAATTTTTTACACAGTTTCTTCTTCTTCATTTCTCATCGGAAAATCTATTAAAGTTCCAAAAGAGGTTATATCCTACTTGGGACTTCAAAAAAGTAACACAGTCACAAGTAAGCTAGGTAGTAAACTATGTCTGAACGGCGTAGTCAGACGATGAACCTTAACGATTAGATTTTGGTATGCTATAGACGATTTGGGGACGTATTCCTGCTTAAATACCGCTCCTCATATATTAAAAGCTTCATCACTTGCGGAATAGATTGATAAGTATCTTGTATATGGATAATTCTTAAACTAAAGGATATCTTTACAAATTTTTGAATAATTTGTAGAAACAGATCCGGAAGGTGGGGAAATATATTCCCTCTCCTTTTTTCCCAAATTGCTTTTGACGTATGCTTTTTAACTTATTTTTGCCGCACGTTGTCATGATTGAATATTATAGCTCTAAGACGTTTCTGATAGCCCACTGTTTTTTTTTTGTTTTGCTTTTTTGGCTAATCCTCTCTCAAATGAATTAATTATCTGAGTTATTGAGTTATTCATGCCATGAATGGCATCCTAGAACAATCTCAATATCTCAGATGCATGAAATTAGATTGTCTAGCATGACTTTGGCAGCTCACAATGCATCATTTCCGTTTGATCCTGCTAAATACAGAGCATTACCATAGGGTCAAGGATATTTCGCCTTTCCGCCGACTTGGCTGGTTGTTCAAGCATCGCATATGGTTTCTTGTACTTCTTGTGGTTATTGAAATGAATAATTTACTCATCACAAGTCCAATCCAGCATCACGTTCCGACATTGTCTGTGGACGCTGCTCGCAGTCGGGACACAGCTCCGGGCGTTGTAATAATCTGCCGCATTGCAGGAATTGCGCCTTCCGTGGACTTCCTGCTCCACATTCTATTAGATCAGAAGTGTGCCCTGTGTATGCGGATTTAGTCGCGAGGTCGAATGCTAGACATTAGTATGACAGTACACAAAATTGTGCAATTGAACTGCGCGAGGACTGCTGCAGTAATGTACGAATTGGGAGCCTATATGGTGCAGAACCATATAGTCGCTGGCGTATTACAGAAACCGTGGGTTCTTTTTGGATCTGTGAAGGGTTTACCGACTGGCATGCATGTATATAAATCTGTTGGTGCCAAGTCTGCTGTAGTTGTGTCTGGTAATAATGTAGCTAGCATGCTGATGCATGATTTGACAGATGAGTATGGAGTTTGTGTTTGGCTGAAGGGCAGCTTTGGTGAACTGTACATAGTCAGTGTTTATTGTGAGTTTGGTAGCCCCATTCAGCCCTACTTGGAGTATTTGGATTGAGTCTTACCACTTATTGGTGGCAAACCCTGCATCCTTGGTCTAGATGCGAATGCGGATTTCCCGGTGTGGCACAGTAAGTCTTCCTCGCGGAAGACTCGCTCGGTTGCTATACGCCGTGGGGAGAAGCTAGCCGATCTAATACTTGTACGTGACTTATCTGTTTTGAATATATCATGTGAACTGTCTACTTTTGATGGGCCGATGGGGTGTAGTGACATTGATGTTACATGTGCTAATAGTGCAGCCATGAGTGCCTTACAGTTTGATTGGAGACTGGTACCTGGTTGGGGGACGAGTGATCATAACCTCATTGAGATCAGTATGAGCTCTAATGAGAAGGTGACTACTCGCCAATTAGCCAGGTGGTCCTGGTGCCATGGGTCCGAACCCAATAGGGTTCGCTATGAAGCTCTGATGCAAGAATACACTGAAGCAGTGTCCACCGCTGACTTTAGTACTCTTAGCATCAGGTACATGATAGCACATATATATGGGTGCTATACTAGAGTAAACAACAAGCTGCTTCGCAAAATAAGCAAACCCGTACAAGCACGAGTGGCCTGGTGGTCGGTTGATCTTTCTGACAAACGTGCCGAAGTAATGAGAGCTCGTAGACAATTCCAGAAGGCCAGATATCGCAAGTCTGAATTGGTAGATCAGCTAAGGTCGGTTTATAGGAGACTGGTGAAAGATTACCACAAGATGCTTGCTTCAGCTAAAGAGAGGCACTGGCAATGCTTTGTTAGTGAAAATGCTGATGACCCGTGGGGGAAGGCGTATAGGTTATGTCGTGGAGGTAGTGACAAGCGGCAATTCCATGGGGTTAGAATTGATGGCAACCCGGCGCCCACATGGAAGAACCGTGTGGAACATCTGCTGACGAGCCATACCAGACTATGTCCAATGTCTGTTGAGTAGATGCTTTCTACTAGGCTCCTTCCCGATGGACTATAAGCGTGCCCAAGTAGTCATACTGCTTAAATCGCCGGAAAAGGATCCAACCCTACCTGGATCGTATCGGGGCGTATCTTTGCTTCCATCGCTTGGTAAAGTGATGGAGCGGATAATGGTCCGGCGACTCGAGAGGCTTGTCTCTGATTCCCTGTCGGATAGGCAGTATGGCTTTCGCGAGAAGCGTTGCACTAGCGATGCATGGTTAGATGTCCTCTCTAAGGTGCGAGCAAGTCAACATAAATATATGCTGGGTTTATTCCTTGATTTTAAAGGAGCGTTCGATAATCTTAGCTGGTCTGCCATTCTGACGAAACTGGTGGTGGTCTGGAGTAAATAGTTGGGCCTCTGGAAGAGCTACTTCTCTGGAAGATCTGCATTTGTTAAGGGAGTCTGTGATAGTGTTAATGTGTCTGTTGAGAGGGGCTGCCCGTAGGGATCCATTGCTGGACCATTTATTTGGAACCTAGTAATGGATGACCTGCTGAAGGAATTAATAAATGTTAGCTATGTGTGTGCGTATGCGGATGATTTGCTGGTGTTGGTGGAGGGAAATAGTCGTAGGCAGTTAGAGGTAGTCGCTATGCAATGCATGGCCAAGGCAGAGGGATGGTGTGGGAAGGTAGGACTGACCGTCTCTGTTGATAAATCGTCGATGATGCTACTGAAAGGAGTTCTCAATCCGAGTCGCCCCCCATGGGTAAGATATGAGGGACGAGCGCTCAAGTATGTGACTTCTGTCACATACTTGGGAATTCGTGTGGGCGAAAGGCTAACCTTCTGGCACCATTTTAGGTGGCTGAATGAACGCCTTAAGCAGCTAGCCTCTATGTTGAGGAGAATCGGCAAAAAGGACTGGGGTTTGCGCCGGGAAGCTCTCAAGAGAGTGTATTATGGACTATTTGTCGCGGTAGCGACGTATGGTTCTCCTATACTTCTTGAGAGCGCTATGAGTACTACTGACAGAATCCTCATTGTACGTGCACAACGAGCGGTGCTTATTGCATCCCTGCGAGTATGTCTCACAGTCTCCACTAGTGCTATGCAGGTCCTCATGGGAGTCCCACCACTGGATCTGGAAATCATCCGCCGAGGACTGATTTACAGATTGCGGAAGGGTCTCCCTATGGGTGAACATCAATGGCTACATGGTATGGATCCTAATGGACTAAGTCAGACCACCATTCGTCAAATGATGGAAGAGGGATTGATTGCTCAATGGCAATCCAGGTGGAGTGAATGCGCTGAGGGTCGTACTACGTATCAGTTCCTACCTGATGTGATGACTGCAATGAAGATGCGAAAGTTTGATTTTTGTTTGGAGTTAGGATACTTACTAACTGGGCATGGTAGTATGAATGAATGGTTGAGTAGTCGTGGTATTAGTAATCAACGTGAATGTCCGTTATGTGGTGCTGGGAGTGAGAAGTGGCAGCATGTTTTGTTCGAATGTCAGGCATATGCTGGCCTTCGTTTTGCGCGGGGTATTACTACTTTGAGAACCCCAGAAGATGTTGGGGATGCATTGCAGGATGAGGAGGCCTTTCCAAGGCTCCCGCGAGAAGCCTTCCGATTACGACTGCAGCACTCTGTTACGCAAGGAAATGCAGGCTCTGTTACTGTCTGCTAGTCTCTAAATGTTGTCTTCGTTATGTGTCCCACGCTCTATGTTATCCTGTTTTATGTTTTGTCTAGTCCTACTGTTGTGAATGTATTGCTGTCTGGGGATTATGGGGTCACCAACCCTTCGATATAGGAACGTAAATTGGTAGTGGAACAAGTTTATGTTCTGCGAAAACCTGAGCAGAGGTTTGATCTGTACCACGGGTTAGGGGGAGGCCCATGACAGGTTACTGTCATCCCCCTACACGGTGAGGAGCCTATCCTGGCTGAAACGTGGTGGTTTGTGGTTTGCGATGTGGCTGGAAAGTAGTTTTGAGTACCAACCAGTGTAACTTGGGATTCCTAAATTTTGATTACTGGGACCTCATTTTTAATGAGGGGCGTTGGTTGACGCATTATATCTAGCGTTGGTTGACGCATTATATCTACTATTGAGACTGTGAGGTAAGGCCTAATGGTGGCAGGTACTCACGTTAAGCACTTCGACTTCATCACGTCCCGACAGGATGCTGCTTTTTTCATTTAGCATACAAACAGCTTGTTTTAAATGAATACAGACGCTTGAACGCCCCTGAAAATTGCTCCTTGTGTATCCTCAAATATAAGGTTATGTGACGCATTTGGAGACGATATTGTGTCAGAACGTACAGCTCAAAGATGGTTTGCCTGATTCCGCACCGGAATGAAGACATTATCTTAGAAGAATGGAACAAAAACAAGATAGTTGCGCATTTTCTATCTCTATCTGAGAGAAGCTAGCCTTAAGTATGAACACTATATGTATTAACGCCTTCATTGCTGATAAATGTAAGTCAACCATGGAGGTATATCATACACGTCAAAAAGGGAAAAAACTCTTTCACACCCGAAGGCCAACATGTCCTCGTCTTGTTGGGATGATTCGAATCAATAATCTGGGCCCAATAATCCAAACTACTAAACATAGTAAGATAATATGTAGAAAAACTGTGAATTATAAACAAAATAATAAAATAAAATAATCTTATTTTGTTCAAATAACTAATCAAAACGAAAACCTGATTTTTAGTCCTGCGATTTTTTCATTTTTTTGCGGTCTTTTCAATTTCGTAGACGTAAACCTACGTTACAATATTTTTAACGTTATTATACTGCTGCTCATTTCTTTCGTAAAATTGACAATGTTTTGATTTTGCAGTCAATAAATCCGTTTTTAAAAAGTCTTAATTGGTTGATGCAATTGGTTTTATAATCCCAACCCTTTTGATTCGACCATTGACATTGAAAATTTAATTTGATACTAATTTTTTTTGTAATTTGTTGGTATAAAGAAAAAGGACCCGACTCGAATTTTTCAACTTATATGCTCGATATGGTTTTTGAAAGTAAGGTCCGATCGAGTTGTAGACGTTATCATTTCAGATGTTTGGACCGAGAAATCAATTGGCTTAAGAAGTTTATGGGTTTGTCAGGCAGAAAAGTGACTTTTTTTTCTTGTGAAGATATATTCATGATTTCCTCTATATTGACTTGATTTTCCCTCGGGAAAAGTTCCGATAGATTTTTCCCAGCATTTAATTTAGGTTGGTGACGATCACGCTAGGTTTCGCGCAAGAAGTGTAGAAGCAGTTGTAGTTCTGCTGCTATTTGGCAGTTTTGTCTTGGGTTCAAGTCGAATGACTAAATATTAAAAATTTTGGGACTAAGATATGAGCCTTGTGGGGTACTAGAAGGGGCAGTTTTTTCAGTGTATTTTGACCATTTAGCTTGGTCTGTTTTATCTCTTAGATAGTATGAAACCAGCAAGTATGGTGGGGTGCTACACTCTTTGAGCGTATGGAATAGAATGTCATGCGAAATGCTATCAGAAGCCTTTTCATTATCCATGGTTAACAATGCCCACCGAATGTTTTGTATTGAGCGCTACTCAAATTCCTTGATTACATGTCATACCTGGTACTTTAGCCCGTATTTGGTGGAGTTCTGTTGTGTTCACATATTTGAAGCCAAACTGCAAGTAAGGGAGGATGTTATTGACCTCCAGGTGTATTGGTGGACCAGTTTGACTAGCTACACTTTTTTAGAAGACGAGCTTCTAAACAAGGCATTCAAGCGGTCACAAAAGCTTGTTTGACAAAAAACAAGACAAGTAACAAGACAAAAAATTATGGTTGACAAAAGCCATAATTTTGGGAACCTTGCAGATCTTTACTTGGTCACAGGATTCGTATTAAAGTTGTGTATTTCAAGGAATTTGGAAAGAACGCCATTTTCAAGCAGACGCTGAATATTTGGTTAGTTAAAACAATTTATTTTTTGGCAGGGTTTTGACAGATATGTGGTATTTTTTCAGGGGCGGGGGGGTTTTCCATTTTTTTTGGTTTTGTTTTTATGAGAGGTCTAAGGAGTATGTAGGCTGTATTTGGTGCCACTTGCAGTGAGTTTGGTACTATTGTTTCTGCAATATTGTTGCAGAGTACACTGAAGATATTTTGTTGCCGTTCTTTTATTATTTATAGTAGTAGTAGGTAGTAGTGGTAGTAGTAGTAGTCGTAGTAGTAGTTGTAGTAGTTGTAGTCGTAGTAGTAGTAGTAGTAGTTATAGAAGTAGTATTAGTTGTAGTAGTAGCAGTTTTAGTGGTAGTGTAAAGTATATTAGTAGTAGAACCTATTGAAGTTCGTGGGCTTCTAAAGTTTTTATGCGTTGTGGTCAAGGACGCCGAGGAAAATGTTTCAGCGTTGGCTTCGGAAGTTAGTAATTTTGATTTGCAAACATTTTGACAGAGCTTACCCAAATTTTCAAAAACGGTTCAGGATTTGTTTGTGACTAACACCGTGAAATTGATTCATAAGCTACCTTATCGAATACCATGGTCAAGACTGCCACTTTATTTGGGATAAACGAACCTTTCATCGACAACTTCACGGCATTTGTGCAAAAAGGCGTGTTTTAAGCAGTGGAATCGTTTTGACACCCTTTGAGAATTTTAGGCTGCTTCGAATGGAGAACAAAACCGAAAAGCATGATGAGAATAGTGCTTGGAAAGCTGAAAGTTCTGAAGATTCTCACATTTTCATTACGTAGGAATTGAGGATAGGCTCAGTATCTTGGGGGAATTAAAAGTGGGTTCTTGGCAGAGGTGTAGGACTACGTTTTTTTCACTCCCGAGATCAAAAGTGACTTAAACTGCTTGGCTATTGCGTGTACAACTCCATTGTCACCACATAAGAGAGAGATTTTTTTTTCAAATTTGTTTAATTTACCCGGCGAACAGAATGTTTTTTACTAATTGTTGATGGTACTAATCCTAAATTTTGTATGGAAAGTTGGCCATGAAAAAGAAAGCAATGGATGTGGAATAGAGTTTTCGATGGATGTTGCCACACCTTCCCCAATACTCTATTGACCGTCGTGCCAATAGATTTATAATGTGTGCGTTTCAGTGTATTATGTGTCCTTCACCATGTTTATTTTATGATAAAAAATATCAATGTTGATTTTGCCTATGAAATTATATGCTATATATATATATATGTATTAAAATACATAAATAAAGTAAGTTGAATCCTAATAACTATGATTTTATCTAATTAAAAATGTAAAAGAATGGTTTTTGAGCGAAATTCTTTCTTTAATTTTATGAATTCGAGCAATTTCCATAAGGTTCTACTATTTATTTGCTATTTCCACAAAATTCTACTGCTACTGCTCTAAATTTCTACTGCTAGTTGCCGGCTTTCTCAGTATATTTTCGATTGAGCAAAGATAACGATAAGATTACATCCTGTTTTCGGAAGCCTATAGTTTCGAATCAACAGCATGCAACCACGTTTTTATGAGCATAAAAAGAACTATGAGAAAAAAAGAACATCAATAGAAGGAATTTAAAGGAAACTGCTCGGTTTCAAAAAATTGAAAACAATTTTATCGTTACAATTAATGATTTTTGACGGGTTTCGACGACATAAATATTCAATGTTTTAGTGCAAATAAGGCTGCCAACTTGCGAAATTTCTTCGCAGAGAATTTAAAGTTTTTTAAATTTAAACGTTGTGCTAGGAAACATCCAAAAATTACAACAGAATTGCGAACTTATCCATTGATTTTCCGGGCTTTTTTTGGACGTCTGTCCTTCTTAAGAGAACTTCTTCTTGACCAATCCATACTAATGATGTTAGTCGGTTTTGTTTTCTTTGGTGCTAGTACGACCATCAAACCAATTCGTTCCATCTTTATTTTTGTGTCTGGTTTCAGCGTTCTTCTGTGACTCCTTCTTCCTGCGACTTCTTGGTGTTGTTCTGAATTTAATATGTATCAGTCTGTCTACACACTGCTGATGTATACATGATGCATCGTCTAAGGATAGTCCAACATGCCGCAAGCATTTCGCAAAAAGTTAACACGTTTGGATATAAGTGACGCTAATAAACCGTTTCAAGCAAATTCAATTAGCCGGTTAATTTTCGCGGTAATTCTCGTTAATGAGATCAAAGGAAAGGTTGCGAACATTGAGGTACTATGTGTTAATATTAGAATAGAAGAAGTGAAGTTAGAAACCGCAACAGTCATATTGAATTCATGTTCCGATAAGCAGCCAGACCAAAGGTAAAAGCCTATAACTCCGCATGCACCATCTCTTTAACAAGATCAGTGAGTAACAGCAGCACCACTTGCATAGCTACTTGGTTAATCGAACAAATAGCTTAATTGCTTCGACTACTTACTTACCACTATCTCCTAAGCCAAATCATTCAACTTTAGAATCACAGTTAGCTTGCCTAAGACAACGTGAGAGACATTTCTGGTTTCGTCTAAGATGATCACGTCTTGGCACCTCACCTTGGCCGTGATCTTGGCTGATTTGCTTCTTCTGTGGCTGCACTTTCTTGCTTTTTTGCAGAATCGGCAACTAACCATGTGTAACCTCCGCAGATACTAATCATTCAAGTGGTTTTTGTTAATTGGAAAAGACGAGAGGATCGTTCGGAGTCGGAGATAAGGTCACAATTAAAACTGACATATTAACTTCCAGTACCGAAGAATGCTTGGAAGTGGTATTAACTATTTGAAAGAATCGAGACACAATTTCGAATGCGACTTTCACTGGAAAAATTTGAATACATTTCCTTGACTCCGTTCTTCTTTTAGAAATGAGCATTTTTATTATAATTCGACTACATCTCATTTGAACCCACGCTCATAAAAATGTGAATAAATCGTTTTCTTTTGCTGCTTCTTTCACGTCTTGAATTACTTTCCACCAACTCAGCCATCTGCAACTTTATCAATCAATAGGAAGTTTCTTTATTTTTTTTGTCCAAGATGCCCATAACATCCTCAACCTCATCCAAGGCTTATCTTCAAGATTTTCATGAGATCTTCATCCAGCTGAGGCACTTATTTCATTAGCATGCAAGTATTGGTATAACTCCCTAATTTTTTTCGTTTTAACAATGGAGTATAGCAGTGTGGCAGATCGATGGAACGAGATTAGGCCTAAGTAAATAAGATTTAATTTCACAGCAGATAATTCATGCTCAGTATGCAAATCCTGCAAATTATTTCCACGGCTGTAGAGCTGTTGATACGCTCAAATACTTGCGTAAGATTTTTCTGATTGGAATCCACATGAGCCCATGAAATGTTCGAAAAGAAAGTCTCTTAGGACTAACCATACATTTTTTCCATCGATCTCCTTAATGAGAGGAAGTAGTATTCAGATAAGTAAAAACTGAATATGAATGAGATCGGAAACCAGCAATTCATTTGAAAATTCCAAGAGATTACTCGAAATCGGATTTAATTCGTGCTAAGTACGAAGGAACGTGTTTGAATGGAATAAAGATCAGAGCATAACATGGAAATCAAAACTATGTCGAAAACTATTGCTTGGTGTAGGAGTTTGTTTCCAATTCGGTCCTGTTGATGTCCTCTGAATGAACTCAATGCAATTCTACTATATACACGTCACATAAACCTTGGAGCGTTCCAAGGTAATTTTTGTCAACTTATTCTGCCGGGTCATGCTGTGTTTGAACAAAGAATCCGTTTCGCTTCACATGTAGGAATGTCTAGTAGGAAATCGACGCATTGGCTGGTAAAACTAAGTTATTACAACTACCCTGCGGTTGACTGTTGGAAAAATCATAAGCCAGAATCAACCCTGAGCTCCCCTTGTACGGTACTATTAGTTACAGATGGTTCATCCTATATTGAGAGTATCAGTTAATAATATCTATTTAGATAACAGATGACGCAAGTTTTACACATGGTTTGTGTCTATAATAATTTAGATGTTATTTTGAAGGGTAAACACCTGTCATTAATTCTTAGTTAGTCGTTGAACAAAATAGCTTTAACAAAATTTGCTTCGAAAATGTCGAATTTTGGGCCTGAAAAAGTTGTTTTACTGGGACGTTTAAAAATCTTTTTTCACTTGAAGAAAAACGCTGCTGAAAGTTATGGATTGTTGGTAGAAGCTTACGGTGTACATGCTACAACTCAAAAAACTTGTGTACGATGGCCTACACGCTTCCGAAGTGCGTATGACTGATAAGACAAAAAACGGCCAGATCAACCAAAAAAATTTGAAGATGCAGAATTGCAAGCATTATTGGATGAAAATTCGTGGCAAACGCCAAAAGAACTTGCTTTGGAGTTGGGTGTCACCAGATCAACCATTTCTAAACGTTTACATGCAGTGGGAAAGATTCGAAAACTTGAAAAATGGGTCGCACATCAACGAAACGAAAATAAACTCAATGCTCGATTCATGCTAGTATTTTGAGTCAAATCGTTACTGGCAATGAAAATTGGGTTTAATACGTTAACCCTAAATGTAAAGTATCCTATGTTGATCCGGGCCAACCACCAGATTCACAACCAAAACGCAATATTCATTGCCGAAAGCCTATGCGGTGGGACCAGAAAGGTGGAAAAAGAAGATTTGGTGGGACCAGAAGGGTGTTGTGTATTATGAGGTACTAAAACCGAATGAAACAGTCACAGCTAATCGCCACCGATGCCAGCTGACCAATTTGCCACACGCACTAAACGAAAAACGACCATTGATAGCTTGAAAACACCATAAAGTTCTGTTCCACGATGACAATACCAACCCTCTTCGGGCAAATATCGTTGAAGAAAAATTAGAAAGGCTCGGTTGGGAACAGTTTGATCACCCCCCGAGCTATCTAGGTCTTGTTCCTTCTGAGTACCATTTGTTCCGATCGATGCACATCAGCTTCGCCGACGTACGCTTTCAAAATGCTGAAAAAGTTCGAAAATGGGTTGATGAATGGATTGCTTCGAAAGATGAATATTTCTTCAAACGTGGAATCAAAAAACTTCCCAGGAGATGGGAGAAAGTCATAGTTAGCGATGTTAATGGCAACAATATATTGGTTAACGTACTCATTCATTTGGTTAGTGAAATAAGTGCTCTTCTCAAAAAAGCAAAAAAAAAAATCGACATTATCAACCGACACTTCCAATAGTTCTGCCATAGCTTACAACGTTAAAAGTTCGAACAATCTCCCAATCTAACGGTATTCAATCAAAATAAAGGCCAAAATACAATACTACGAGACTGCGATGCGAGAGCGTGACAAGAGTGTCACAGTAAATGTCAAGCAGTTTTCGTAACATGCGTTTGTATAGAACAATGTACTATGATTACGATGCGTCAATGCGAGGCAAGAAATATTCGGAAAATCAAAAAATCCTCGCAATGACATGCGTTGACGTTTGTCAGATGCTTGATGGCGCTTAAATAAAATTTGATATTCAAACGCCTAAATTACTTTTTAAGTACTGGGGTGTTTCTGAATGAATTTTGAATGAAAATTTCGTGCATCCTTGCTGAAGCTATTATTTGCTAAACGAAAGAAAATTCAAAATTCAAAACTTTTCAAAAATCAAAAACTCCATGCAAATTTCATTAAAAACGTTACCAATTTGTCATATTAACATTATTCTTCCTAACATCGCGTGCATTGTAACTTGAAGGCGTTGAGCTGCGGCGTGTGACAATCGCATCACAGTCTCGCAGTATTGTGTTTCTGGCTTATGTGAAAGTTTCTTTGCGTTGGTAAATTTGGTTTTTCTTGTGTTGACAGAGATTTTCTCTCGGAAGGGTTTTGCGTAAAATCACAAAAGTAAGATAAGTCTATTTATGTTATGTTTTATATCTGTCCGTGAGATATCGCCTAGTAGTGTTAACGTAGCATGTTGCAAACTACTTGTGTTAATACTTAATTGGATTATTTAGTCTATGATTTCACTGAGCTCCTGATTCATACCTGTCTGCGAGGGTCAAACACCCACCACTATTTAAGGAGGAGGAAGTCAATTTATCAAGTCAGTTGTCATTGATCGGAGCCCCAGGTATATCTGATGAATTTCACTAGCTGGAATACTGAAGAATCTCATGATACAATTTGGAATTCCTTCCATTTTGTCAAATGATGTTCACGACTTCGTATCTATCTTTCTAATGTATCTAGTCGAAGGTCTTTGTCTGTTTTTCTACTGCATCATGGACTTCAGAAAATCCTCCGTAATGCTCTATTTGGCAGGGTTTAGTGAGCGTTTCTATTAGTCTTGGCTCGTTGGCATGGTAGAAGGCTACAGTGGCAGATTTTTCTTGGTACTGATGTTGCCGCACAGTAGATTCGGTGTAGATTAGATTCCCATGCAGGGGGTTCCTTCCATTTGAAAATGTTCTTGTCAGGCCAATATGTAAGTGTTAAGTGTTTCAATGATCTCTTCCACTAAATTGGTTCAAAATCTACTCCTAGTGCCGTTGTCTTCTGCTACTTCTGATTAAAATGGCTTGTGTATTGTCCTTATCAATCAAAATTTTCCAAAAACAAAATTTTTCACGCATTACTTTGATATACTATTGCATTTTTGAAGGGATGATTTTAGCTTGTTTTAAAGTATAGCATTTCCAGGTATCGTCTGTGCATTATGACAATAGTACGTTGTTTTGGAGGAATGAGATAATTGCAGTATAGAAATTGTACAGTATAGGTGAAAAGTGTCATTCCTGTAGAAACCCATCTCAAATCTTATCTGAATGTAGGATCTTCTATCTGAAGTTTTAATTAACTCGCATTTTGAAATTTGAAAATAAGTTAGAGGTATGGAAGAACCTATAAGCAATTCATGCATTTTAAAGATAAAATCTGGATGACAGAAGGTCTTTATCGATATCGAACGTGACGAAGCATGATGTCTCCTCACGGATAATGGAGTTCAGTTCAGTGAGCTTATCTGATAGCAAATTATTGGTCAGGAATGATAGTTAGCTCGACTGTTACCTGGATGAATATAGGACTTTCCGATATTTTGGAGAGTTAAGGTAGAAGACTTATAGATCTCCAATTTAACAGAGAAGTATGATTTTCGCCATGGTTAGGATTGTTCCTTATGATAGCCGATTTCTTCGTGTTGGTTTATCTTCGCTGGCGGAAAATAGCGTTCCTCATATCTTTGACAATAGTAATGACGCGTTGCCATGACTTTTTCAGCAAAGTGTTTAAAATAGTATCTGGTCCGGTTACTTTCCGATTGTTGAGCCTAAATATTAGGTCTTTAATTTCTTCTTCATCCAGGGGCTGCATTATGTCCTCCACCTGGCTCTCACTTGTCATGAGTTCATTGTTTTCGTGCAAAACTTCTTCGTTACGGTAGTGCTCCCAGGAAGTATTTTCCTGAAAACGTTTCTCCAGCGTATTTGCAAAGGCCTCGGCTTTTCTTTCTTTATCATATTTTACGCCGTTTCGGCCATGTATAGCTTGCATGACTATCTTAATTCTTGATCAAAATATTTAAACCCTCTGGGAGGCATGTCGAAAGGCATGAAGTATTGCCGAAACTTCCGTAGGCTCTGGGCTCCCCTCTAGCTTCCGTTGATCGTTTTCAAACTGACCAATTTTCTTGCGAACTTATTTTCACAACCAATTTTGACCGGCTTTGGCTCGAAATCTAAGATCACATCACAATATATTAAGATCAGATGTACTCCTAGTTCTTCTCTGGTATTGATTCTTCCTTCTGTGTCTATGGTCGGCCTTAAAAGATCAAATTACCGGAAATTATCTTTTTAGATCAAATAATGTGTGGAGATCTTCTTCAAGATGTTCATCACGAGGTGGATTATAGAAATAACAACGATAACAAACAGAAAAGAGCTCCTCTGAACTTTGATGGCTATTGTTTCAGTATTTTGGAGTTTTGGTGTATAAACAGATGGTTCACCTGCCTGTTAGATTTTCTGTTTTTTTCTTGCACAGACTATTTCCTTCCTTTATACATTGGGAAACAAGAGACGATTTCCAGCTTGAAAAAAGTTTCCTGGATGAGATAAAAGTCAAATTTAATATCTAGTCTAAAAGTCTGCCTAATTTCTCAAGTCTAATAAGGAGCAAGTCTGAAGCAAGGAGTTAGTAACCTACGCAAGTATAGGGACATGATTGATTGATATGATACGTTAACGAAGCCTCGCAATGAGCTGGGAAAAGAATTAGCTGATAAACTAAAGCTGGTAAACCAAGAAAATAAGCTGATAAACGATGAAAGAAACGATAGGTCATGATTATTCCAACTAATGAAGTAATAAACGTATTGTTGAGAAAAACCTAATACTTTTATAATTATTTTTAATAACTTCAGTTATTATCTTTGATAATTACGTTTTATTACATTGATTAAGTCGTTATTGATGAAGTATCCTTAGAGTTGTTAGTTGTTAAGAATAAATTAAGTCGCAGAAGCAAACCGAGTGATAATGGACGAAAATCGATTTCGTAAATAAAAGAGTGACAAAATTAAAACGATACATTTTATCTTTCAGATAAGTTTGGGCATTTTGTTTCGTAAAAGCTGTACCAAATATTGTAAATTCTATGTTAGTTGAAGTGAGTGGCTCATTTGGGGCTGTGGTCTGGGAGCTTAATAAGGTTATCAGGAAGCCTCAGTAGCTTACACTGTGATTATCTCCACCAAAGATATGTTCAGCCTCTTGTTCTTGAGTTTTATTACACTAGTGAATTTATTAAGACCATCACATTAAGCACAACAAGCTTGAGTATTGTCAGGTTTTCAAGATGTCCTCCTTTTAAAATAGGGTATCTCATACTCATTGACTAGTTTTGAGAGTGGTGGTTGTGTTTTTAGTGGGAATAATTCAATAGATGGAAAGCCTTGCGATTGCAGTCATAATATACTTTTATTCCAACCCGTGAAGGCCTAAAATTAAAACATTATGGCTTCTCTCTAGGAGTTATGTATATATTATATGTGTGATATAATTTGTATTTTTATATTTATTTTTATTAATATTTTAAATACACTTTGCCTATGGAATAATTTCGATTTCTAAGAATATTTATGTTGCAAGTTTAATTCAATTTTATGTTATCATTCTGTTTAGGGTTGATAATTTGGTTGTATCATGTAGGATAATAAGCCCTGTCCATTATGTAGGGTTTGTAGTGTTCTCTGTTTTTCGAGTTTCTTTAAAATTGGATGGGATAGTCAGTACTGGGAGCTTGGGCGCAATTTCAAGCTCCGGGAGAGCTATACATGATTTAAGTCATGGAAGAAGAAGGAACTTCTTCTTGTCCCTTCTATCCGTCTCCATTATTTCTACAGTTTCTTTATCTTCTTCCTCGTTAGGCTCATGTCCTTCAACTTTCAAGAAGGAAGGTGTTATTTAGGGAAAAAGTGTGTTATTGAGGCTCAGCAGATTTTTATTATTTAGTGACTTAAGCTTTAAGGACATCGCATATTCAACTTTGGTCGGCACGTTCAGTGTTTACTCTTTGTAGCCTTTTCAGCCGGCTTGTAATCATTCTCGAACCAATCTTTGTAAGTTAATCTGTTATTTAAGAAGTTCGTGGAATAACTCAGTAGATTGACAGACTGAAGGATCGTGTTTCGTGATCATGTTTTTCCGTCCTTGCGTAAGCACAGCGCAGCTACCATAGGCAAGTACAAAGAGCGCTAACGCTTCAAGCATAATCCTGATTCAACGAAATTCACTCAAAATAATTTGAAATTTATTCAGATTGTTAAATTTTGTATAATTTTAACGTAAACCAATAAAGCCCTTTTCATGCTTTTCCGTGAACATGTGATACAAACACAAATCATCTTATATCTTTTCTATCTCTGTCTGACATAAGCCCGCCGAAAGTGTTAGCACTTTATTTTCATACTTACGCTATGCTGCAACTGCGGGAAAATTTAACGTTTGGGATATGTATTCTTACTTTGAATGCGAGTTTTATGGTCTTTTTGTAGTAAAATACAAACTGCATGTATTCAACGTTCAAAGAAAGCCAATGTAGATATGAGAATAAAAACATGGTGCATATTTGACGTTTTTATTTAAAGTTTTGAGCGTTGAAAATATTTGGAAAATTTAAATTACACTTTATCCTAAAGTATTTGGTATTATTTTAATATAATTGGAATATGAGTTGGGAATTTATCTTGAAAGCAAGTATTGATTATTTGTGTAATCCTTTCATGTTACGAAAGTTTTTCAAAGTCCGAGTTGGTTAAAGTCCGAATGTTGTATGTTATTCTCCCTTTTTTTCCTACCAAAGTGTTCTTGGAAATATCACTTTTAATATCAAGGGCCTGTGTCTGACTGTTTTAAGACTAAAGACTGTATTTTACGTACATGATCTTGGATTTTTCAACGACTTGTCTTCGTCAGTAGATAGGCTTATGAGCTGACCGTTCCAGATTTCATACGGAAAACTCAAGCACATTTACCCTCAAATTAATCAGCGGAATAATTACCAATTTTTATATTTTCTGTCAAACGTCTAAGGTCGGCGATTTTCAAAATCATAGTGTTATCAATTTTATCAGTGTTTAGTATTCTAATTTTGGCGGATACCACTAGAATGTATACGTATGCTAACGTGGTTTTTCGCGGCATATTTTCAGGTACTTTAACTTTTCTAAAAGATCTTCGTTTTGTCTTTACTTTTCGCTATACAAAATTACTTGCCTGTATGCATATATGAGGTACGTCTGCAGATAAATTTTTTATGTGACTCTGTATTAATTCGCTATTAAAAAGGATATTATATTAAGTTGGTAGCTTTCCTCTTTAAAACTTTTTCAAATAAGATTTTTTTCATTTTTTCCTTGATGCTAAAACTCCAAGTAGAAACACGTTGTGGACATTTAGGTCTCAAGAGTTTTTCAAAATCTACAAGAACGGTATAGCTCAATTTTTTTGAAATAGTCTCAAATTTCAAATTTTCTCACGTAGTTTTTTGGCACCAGACAAATGAGTTATCAAAATATAAGGAAAAAGTTGGTCCTTTCCGAAAATTTATTTCAGATGTCTATCCTCGTTTGCAGTTTTCTACTATTCCGAAAACTTTTTATTGAATTATAAAGCAGTTATTCGATGTGTTTAAATCCTTTACACCACACCATAAATTTACTTCGCAATGTGTTTTTTAATTGGTTGAATCGCTTTCGTATCATTGCTTTGCTTCGACAAAATATTTTCACTATATTGAATTTTACAATATGTAAGAAGACTATAAGGTAGTGTTGAAAAAAGCTGATCGTGGATCATACTAAAGTCCTCGCGGTGGAACTCAGTCATATAACCAAATTCATAATTTTACTATCAAATCCACCTTCAAAAAAATATTTCAATTTCCAATCCGTATAAATAAATTTATTGTAACCCATTTCTTCCTTACACTCCACTTGAATAAGAAATTAATTGTTTTTTTTAATACATATTTGAGTGTTGTTACGCAGGAGAGTTGTAAGAAGTTGAGAGAAATAGCAAGGGCATACCAAAATTAGGAGTTTGTAATGGTGTAAGCTGTCAAATGAAAATTATGCATGATACTACGGAAAATTGTGTGATAAGTCTGGAGTTAAAAAGCAGAAACATGAATCTTTCGTGATAAATATTATTTGTTGTTCACAAGCAGCTGAAATTTTACCTTGACCCAATTGCAATTTCGAATGTCCTAGTCCCTACAGCTTTCCATGTTAAAATCCATCGTTCTGGTTCTGATTATGATGATTGCTTAGTTTTAAAACAATGAAAGTGTTCTTTGAGTTTTATGTTTAGTACCTTTTAGATACTTTCATTTTTAGCTCTTCAGATTTTCATTGTTCTGAAATCAACATTTCCCCAAATCAATATATAAATTAACTTCAGTATTTCTCGGCAAAAATATCACGGAAATATAAGTTGATGTGAGACGATAAATACTCAAAATAATATGGCGATTGTTCTTTTGCAAATTAAGAAGTAACACTACAGTAAATGTAGGAAAATGAGGCTCGACTTTGAATGTTTTTTTTTTTTAGAAAAGGTGAGAGGGAGGTCCGGTTGCGATCCACGCTGCGGTATTGGTTCTGCCTAGCATTGTGCGGCTGATGAGATAATTTCTTATGCATCAATTCCATTCTTCACCTATTCCTCTCACCTCTCATTTCATTGCCACCATTTTCCCAACAGCCCTTTCCAAATATCCACCTCAATAGTTAGTACACGACCCAATGTATTTGAATTTCATATAATTCAAAACTTATGTAAACAAACCAACAGCATAATAAAAACATGTAAATCATTACCAGATGTTTCATACAATCCTGTTAGATTAGCCTTTTAGAATACTAACGTGAAAAAGGTCAAAGTAATGTTTATTTAAAGTAAGATTTGAAACGAACAAAGAAGATGTTGATTTTACAATTAGAAGATGTATCTTAAATAGATAAGATTTGAAAAGGACCCGAAAAGGGCGAAAACACGTATTAATAATATTTGTTTAGTTAGCGAGTAGACTTAAGTATAAAAGCAAATGTATTGTAAAGGGTAAGCGGCAGTTGAGTAGAAATAAAGTTAGAGAAAAGACAAGGAAACAAGTTGAGTTTGTCTTTCGCGTTAATTTCAGACGTTCGGAACCACAGACGTAACTCAAATGCATTGAATACTACTAACAACAATCCGGCTACCATCAAATAATAATAAAACTTAATAAACCAAATAATAATAATAAATAAAACAAATACATAGTAAGAGAGCAAACTGAAGAAATGTCTAAGTACCAGCGGGTTTAAAAAAACTTTCCAAAGTTAATCGCCTTACATTTTTTTGATGATTAGACTCTAAAAGGATCTGTGCATCTGCTACCAATTTGAAACCTTCAGGGATGTCCCGATCTAGGAAGTATTGTTTAATTTTTTGCATAGAAGTCACAGCTTCAGCATATGTTACGTTTTCTTGAACTTGCAAGCCTTCGGTTTCTTCAGGGTCTAGGTCTTCAGGATGTTCACTTTCCCTTACATCATTAATTATTGAATCTAGGTCGATGCATTGATTATCAGTAGACACATTTTCATCGATGGAGATGTAGTCACAATTATTGCAGTCACCTAGCACTTGAAGTTGGTCACTAATTCCTTCTGTTTCATCATTTTCTTGAGTGTCATTTACATTTGGCATTTGCAATCCCGCTTTGATGAAACAGTTGCGAACTGTGCTCGGCTTCATATCTTTTATGGATGAACTGATCCAAAGGACTGAAATAGATTTTTCGACAGCTAAATAATCTTTATGCGAATCTATTTTTGAAATTAAATGATTCAAAACTTTTTTCCTGTAATGAACTTTAACATTTTTATAATGCCTTGATCCAGTGGTTGACATCTTGAAGTTGTTTGAGGCGGTAAGAAAACCAATTTAACATTTTTTAACTCTGGGCTCGAATGAGAAGAAGCATTGTCTAGCAGCAATAAAATTTTCCTGTTCAATCTTCCCACTTTATTGTCAAGATAAGTTAACCAGTCATTGAAAATTTGTCGAGTCATCCATGCCTTTTTATTGTGCTCCCACTGAACATAACTTGCTAGGATCTACGTTTTTGAAACAGCGTGGCTTTTTTGATTTACCTGTCACCAAAGAAACTTCGAATTCACTTATTATGTTGACACACAAAAGCACCGTGAGCCTCTCCTTTCAAATTTTGCCGCCAGAACAGGAGTCTCCTTTAAGAACCATGGTTTTGTTTGGAAGTGCGCGATAAAATAAAAAATAAAGAAGATAGTTTTTTCTTCGTAGCCATTGAATAGATTGACAATTTTCCTTATCTACTCTTCTACTGCCCCTTCTGGAACTGAATTACTTTCATCACAAATCGATTTGTATTTGATGTTGTATCGAGTTCGAAATTTTTAAAGCCATCCGTTCGAAGCTTTAAAATCATTTTTTTTCGTTTTGCTGCCAATTCTTTTGCCCTTTTCTGCATAAATGGACCAGAGATCGGTATGTTTGCAGCTCGAGCACGACCGATCCATTCGATTAAATATGAATCGATTTCACTCACCTGTGAAAGGCTGATAACTTTGGAATGAATGTTCTTATTTTCCTGCCACAGTTTCTAGATTTTCACTCGATTCTTCAAAACACTTGACACTACCGATTTACTCACATTCAATTTTTTGGCTAATTCCCTTACACTTGGCCGGCCAATTTTTTCGTACTCATCAATGATTTTCTTTTTTTCTTTTAATGAAATCCTTTTACGTGTTGGAGACATGTTGTTAATTCAAAGATTTTGAAAAAACTGGTTTAAAATGAAAATAAATGTTCACCCTACGCAATGTTCTGTGGTGAGAAAGGTGAGAAAAGGGGGAAGGATAGGAAGTGACTCTGTTTACTGAGTATCAGTTGAATTGGACTAAAGACTAAAGCATTGTCGGAAAATGCTTGGAACAAATTTTACACTGTCGTTTAACTAGAGGTCTTAAAACCCATTTTCAGGCAATTTTCACAGTCCGTGTCCCCTGAAAAGAGGTTCAAAAGCATTATTTCCGTATATCCAGCGCCAGTGCAATTGAAAGTTGTCCCATAAACACAGGTGTCCTTTTAAGGGAGTGGTCCTTAACGAGATGTTTCACTGCACAATACTGCGAGACGGCGATGCGAGAGCGCGATGCGATTCTCGCACGTCGTGGCGCAACACATTCAATTTACAATGCACACGATGCGAGGCAGAATAATGTTCAGAGAGCAGAGTAATGTAATAAATGAAATATGCTTGCAATTTTTTTTTTACATTTTAAATGTTTTGAATTTGGAATTTTCTTTCGTTTGGCAAATAATAGCCTCGACAAGGATGCACGAAATTTTCATTCAAAATTCATTCAGAATAACCCTAATACTTAAAAAGTAATTAAGGCGTTAGAATTTCAAATTTCATTAAAGTGCCATATAGATTCTGATAAACGTTAACGCATCTCGTTGCGAAGAATTTTCGATATTCCAAATATTTCTCGCCTCGCACTGACGCATCGCAATCATTGTACGATGTCGTATACACATGCATGTTACGAAAACGGGTTGACATTTGCTGCGTGACTCTCGTCGCGCTCTTGCATCGCAGTCTCGCAGTATTGTATTTCGGCCTTAAGTCAGGTCAAGCAGCTCCGTTGCGCAGTGGATTGGCAGCGGCTTGTGGACCCTAGACGCTGGGTTCAAGTCCACTGTGGGTGATGACTTTTGATCGAGTCATCTTCTTTAAGGTGATTGATTGATATTCAATCTGCTCTGAGCAAGTTGACCTTGACTGTAGGATGAAAGGGTATAGCCCACGAACAGGAGGAACTGCAACCCGAAAAAACAGAAATAAGGAGTTGAGTGCGAAACACCGGGGAGAAAAGATCGAGAGTGGAAAGTTTTTGGTTTTGGAGGGAGATTTAGAATCATTGCGGGATAGCGTGAAAAAAGGACCATTGTGAGCCATGTAGTGGACGGTGAAGTGTGAAAGAAGCGAATGGCGTCGGTGTGAACCTTTGTAGGGTGTTGAGGTATACGACTACGGGCAATATATCCCTGTAGTGCGAATTACAAAGATATATGGGTACTGCACGTTAATTACAAAAAAAGTGGCGAAAGTATTTCCGAAGTTACGACGTCGGGAACGGGAAAAATCGTATAGGATAGGCAATATAGAATATATACATGTGTTAGCGAAAGCACTGTTTCCCGATCGTTTTCTTTTAAACATCATTCAGGCGAGAAGCGAAGGATAAGAGTTGAGGCGAGTCAAATTATCCAGAATTTACATTTGTTTAATTGGAAAGTTTGCTTTAAAGTTTGCGTTGAATTAATAATAATTATGCGTTTAAACCATACCCGATCGGGTTAGGTGGTGGCTAGATCCATTTTGTTTATTTCTTTTACTTTTGTTTTGTTATCTTGACGGCTGGAAGACTCCTTTTTCATTTTCTTTTTTTTATACGATCATTCTATTTGGTAATATTATCTTATTTTACTATATTTTCGTATCAAATTATTTTTTTTTATTTTTTCTTAATAACATGAATTACAATTAAGAAAAAATGACTTTCTTTTGTTGAGACATCCCTCCCTCGCATCCTCTCCCTTTCCCCGATATGTAAATTATGTGTTTTTGGTTTTGATTAAGGTGGCCCAGCACGTGCAGTGATGTTCCCCACGAAAAACCGACGGACTGAGTGCAGCCGGCCTCAGAGAGCCACTTAGGGGACCCAAAGATTACTGCCACATAAATTTCTGCGGCTGCGGCAGCCGTGCTTCGCAATAGTCCTACTACTGGAAGCTTTTTTCGGATAATCAATAAATAAGTACAGGGTGGGCCATCTAACTTTTGCATTTTGAACTACTGTTTATTTAGAGAATGACAGCTCAAATGTCATTCAATTTGTGTTCATAATTTAGTTAAAGGTTTGACATTTACGAAATGGGACGCTATACGCTTGCACAAAATTGGGAAATATTGAAAACTTACTTCCAAAGTGGTGAGTCTTCAGTGCAAACTGTAAGAAATTTGAAAAAAAAAAATTCCATAAAAATGAGTGGCCACCAAGGCAGTTTGTGGATCAATTTGTGAATCGTGTTCGAGAAACTGGATCGTTGGTGGACAAAACAACCCGCTCCTGTTCTCGTGCAGTGCGCACAGCCGAAAACATTGCTGCTGTAGCCGAAAATGTCCGTTAACATCCATCAACTTCAACTCGTCATCGTTCTCACGAATTGAACATTTCACGCACCTCCCTGAGGAGAATTTTGCATAAAGACCTCAGTATGCAGGCTCACAAAGTTCAATTAGTCCAAGAACTTACGCATAATGACCATCCGTTGCGTTTTCGGTTCGGCCAATGGGCAGAAGATCGTTTGGCCGAAGATGAGCATTTTCACCGAAAAATCGTCTTTTCAGATGAAGCCCATTTTCACTTCGGAGGCTATGTCAATAGGCAAAACTGTCGCATCTGGGGGTCGGAAAATCCACACGTTACCATTGAGAAGCCAATGCACCCACAAAGAGTTACGGTTTGGTGTGGGTTTTGGTCCGGCGGCATCATTGGGCCATTTTTCTTCGAAAATGAGCAAGGAGCCGCCGTTACGGTCAATGGCGAGCGTTACCGTGCTATGCTCAACGAATTTTTTTTCCAAAAGTTGAAGAGTATGACATGGACGACATTTGGTTTCAACAGGATGGCGCAACATGCCACACAGCTAACATGACAGTCGAACTTTTGGGCACCGTTTTCGAAAATCGAATAATCAGCCGAAATTTTGATTTAACCCCGTTGGACTATTTTTTGTGGGGAGCTGTAAAGGACAAGTGTTACGCTAATCATCCAAAGACGATTGATGCCTTGAAACACGAAATCGAAGTTGCCATTAATGAAATTCGAGCCAAAACAATCGAAAAAGTGCTTGAAAATTGGGTTGACCGAATGGCGTACTGTAAAGCCAGTCGTGGCAGTCATATGAACGATATCGTTTTTCATTCATAAATAACAAAGTTCAAGCTTTCCAATAAAAAAAAAAGTTTGGAAGAATAATCATTAGTCTTTTTTTTATAGCCGATTCAAAATGCAAACGTTATATGGCCCACCCTATATATTCTTTTTTTAATAATTGTCTACAGAACACCATACGATATTCGCGATATAACTACTTTGATTAAAATGACGCATCTTTAATAAGAAATCAATATTTTCCCCCGTTAAAAGACTGTTTTTTTTTTGATTATAAGAAACTGATTTTTTAAGATACAAAAAATAAAGGCTACGGTGTTGCCTAGAAATACACTCAAGCAATATTGAGTAAAATTTTTATGCAAATCGGTAGAGTAGTTTTTGAGTAATCCTTTCAGTAAGGTAGTAAAAAGTGGTTCCGAGAAATCCACGTCAGGCTTAGAAACGCAAGAAAACCAACCGTGCCAAGCTGTCATAAATCGACATTTTAATGATAAATAAACCAAGATATGCATTCTTGTGTTCCGATTCGTCTTAGAAGGTTATAAATATTTAATTTAAGCCCCCGAAACTACCCTTTGAACTATAACTATAAACTAAACCCCCCTCTTTTTCATCCTGGAATAATTAACGCCATTTTATTCATTTGGAATAATGTCGCCGATTCGCAGTGCTTCTCATATAAAAGATAATTTAATTAAAAAACAAATTTACTACTACTTATAATACATACAAAATATATTTGATTAACATTCAATATTTTCAGGTAATTTTCTGACAAACATAATCATGGCTTTTGCTCGGTATGTAAACAAATTTTTTATTATAAATGTTGTAATCTCAATGTTCTGAATTTGTTCATATGGTTTTTATGGAATTGAATCGACATCATTGCGCGGTTATCGTTCATTCCACTCCGGTTTACGATTGCAACGTTAAATGTGAAGTAAATCGAAGTTTATATTGCTGTTCCGATTTCATATAATTCGCAATGTATGGGCACAACCAATTAGTATTACAAATAGATTGGTTAATAATAATACAATAGACAAAAATATGAGTATTAAACGCTGAGCTACATAATAATATTTGAGCTGATAACAATTTTGGGAACAAGTCGATGAAGTTTTTCGGTTTTTTTCATTTTGATGCTACTGTTCACAATGTCCTCTTGTATCCCCCCAAGTAAAATAAATAATTTACCGAGCCACCATCCTGAGCTCCGCAGTTCTTATTACCCTTTTTGGTAGAAAGGTATTTTTCGCGAAGAACACCTGTCCCTTCTTGCATTGCATACCTGTTATGCTTCAAATTTCTCAATGCCATAAACTATTAAATGCAACGCAACTAACACTAACGAGCTGCCGGTTGTTAATATAAGTTACAATGATTGTATTGCTTCGGAGACGTCCTCTAACGTGAATTTAACTGGAAGGCAAATAAGTAAGTGGAGTTGATCCTGTTTTTTGCCATCACATCGTGATTTTTTCCAATGTCGATCACATATTTGCTCGGGATGGGTTTGGTTCGGTTTGGTAGCAACCGGTTACGCGCGAATAAGGATAAAACAACTTTTTTCCAATGTCATTATTAGCCTTTAATGTATTTAATATGCACTAGGTATCGCATATCATCACTAAGCAACAAACAGTATTACGCGTTAATACATTCCGTTTTGCGTTGATGTGCATTCCTTGGAATCTTCGAGATGGATGGGATAATACTTACATTGTTAGATTGTTGCTGATACTTTAGCTATTGAGCGACTACTCGACATTTCGAAAATATAAAATTAATAGTATCAAAGAGGAATATAATAGAATTTCTTAATTTTTTTTATTTTCTTTACTCTTATCCATATCAGCAGTGATTTTCCCCGAACATTATTACTACTTTCATTACATCAGCAATTATCCTTGGTTGGGAGAAAGCATTTTTGGGACACTAAGAACAAGAATGAGAAAGCTGCATAAATTCACATTTTTTTTTTAAATCGACAGGTCAATATGTTGGAACTGAGCGAGCACAAACTAAAATATTGAAAATAGTTTTTGAACATTGAAAAACTAAACTTTAGATGTTAGTCTGTACTATGGAATTTGCCAATAATTCCGTTTTGAAGAAGGAACCTCACTTGAATGGAGAAAAGATAAGCCATCACATAGTTTTATTTCTTGTGATTAACTTCGTCTGCACAATCAATTGCGATGTTAAGAAGTTATTAAATACTAAGCATACACAATTAACTTACATTTAGTTTTCAGCCAAGCGCTAATTTATATGCACTTCGTTCTATTTTATTCTGAACATGTAAAATCTGACAACAGTGTAAGTACATACAGCGCTAACTCTCCCAACAAACTCTTAAATTGGATTGGTAAATTATCTCTTTCTTTTTCTTAAAACAAGCCTTCACAAAGCTTTTGCGGAGAAACTCTATACAATCAAACGAACTCGGCAAAGATAGAGAGCAGAAACATTAAGCAACATACATGAGCGACGTAGGCGGCCGAACTGAACTTCAATGTACCGTGAGCAGCACTTTTCCCTAAGAATGGTCCATTTGATGCGTTATGTCAATCATTACACATTATGTCAATCATCTTCGACTTTGTGTCCAAACTGTTTTATTTACCACTGCATCTAGAGGAAAATCGGCTTGATTTCGTTAGGTTTGGAATTAAAAATTAATAATTGAAATATTTTCACTTCTTGGAATAATATTTCGTTCAGATTTCAGCAATAGAGAAAGTATCCAAAATAGACTCTGCGTTAAAGGACGCTTGTGGGAGGGCTCACTATGAATATTATTGTATGCTCAGGTGGCAAAGAAAGTATTGAAAAAATTGTGTAGCAGTGTAGTAGTGGCCACTACTTGGGGTAATTTATCTCCAAAAAAAGCAATAAACGGCGAAGCAGTATTTCATACAGACGCTAGTTAAACGAAGTTCAGAAAGTCGAAAAAAAATGTTTGCGTAAAAATGGAGCCGTTGCGACAGGTGCAAATACCACTTCTCTCCAGGCTCTAGGGGTCACATCACACCAAGGGCAGCTCTACCGCTAATCCAAATTCTAGTGAAAAAAATTGACTTGACTTTATAGCTCATACCAATTTCGTATCAGACGAATTATGCAAGCTAGCCTAATATAATTTGCTCCTAAAGATAAAGCTGCTCCATATGACAATAGGAATGGCAGCTCCCGAAGAGGAATGTAAGTTGCACCTGCCGAAACTGGAAAGTTGAAACAGATCGTAGTAAAACTGGCTCCCAGCTTACTGCCTAAAGTCCTGATTTCAGTCGTTTCTCTAAGATTAAGGAACCCATTGAAGAGTGCGTTTTGACTTTGGTGAGTTATGATCTCCGGTGTTCAGTGTAAATGGGACGTTCAGTAGAATTCAATGGCACCTGCACCGCTGATAAGAACATATTTACTAAAAAAAGATTATATTGAAAGAATTTTAAGAAGTTCTTTTTCAACAACTTGTTTTCTTGCCATTTTCACTGCAGTCAGTGGGTCATCAAAAAATACACAAGACAATAATAATGCTAACAAATTGAGGGTTGAGGTGGGTTTGGGCTGGCTAAAATGAACGACACAAGAGATCTTCGTAAATGAGTTCTTTCTTTATAAATAATTTAGTCCTATTCCACGAATCTTCCCCTAGAGTTTTATGGCATGGGCCGACAAATTTCAAGGACGCAAGGCAATGCCTATCTTGGTATAGTTCAGCGCTTTGTTTCTTGCGCTCTATCTAAACTTACCGCCATTGTATTTAGAAACTGTAGAAAACTAGAAACTGTAGCAACATCTGCAACGTAAAAAACTTGTCACGAAAAAGAAATTGGGTCGAGTACGTACACCGTCGATTGCTTGTCGGGAATATTTAGCTTTCCTAGCGAACTTAGTTAAGTGTGTATTGGAAAATCGATAAGGTGGTATTCCAACGCCTCTAAAATATCTACCGGCGACTGATTCCGCAAGCGTCGCACGGGGGAATGAGATCCCTGCAGCATCAACGAAGCTCTCAGATAGAGTGAAATGGGGTACAGCAGCGGTTGCGGGATGGAAAAAAGAGGCTTATTAGGCCACGCTGCCGGATGAGCTGAATCTCTCAGTCCTGGAAATAAGCTCTGACAAGGATCCCACGGCGGAAGAAACAGGGGGTTGCACCAGCAGTTTCCAAAAAGAAATGAAGGAGAATATAACCCGTTTAGCACAGGTGGACCTTCATCATGCTAAGGCGCTTTCTTGGCATGAATGTTTACAAAACCAAAAATACAACTAGCACTGACACATGAAAATCGTATCAGAGGCCTAAACACTCGCTATTCCAACGCAGTCCGCGCAGAGAGGCTGGGTCCTCCCAGAGTGGGTGCTATGATAAGGAAAAACATTAATAATATATGTCTTTCAGAATACTTGACGCTGGACTTGGTACCTCTGAAGACTTCTATTATGGTCAAGGGTAAAACCCGTGACATAGTTATTGCATCAGCCTATTTTCCAGGAGATGCGGAAAGCATTCCACCACAGGAAGTACAAAGGCTAGTAGCACATTGTGAGAGAAAAAATATTCCACTCTTGATCGGATGCAATGCTAACGCCCATAATGAGCTTTGCGGAAGCACTGACACGAATCAATGAGGTAGTGAACTACACGAGTTCATAATGAATTTAAATAGATTATCCACAACGTAGCGAGAAGACCTACGTTTGTTACCAGAATAAGCAAGGAGGTACTGGATATTACTGTCAGTAGTATGATTCTGGACTCCTTGGTTAAAAGGTGGCATGTATCCGAGGAAACCTCCATGTCGGATCATGAAGTTTTAAGGTATGACCTCGAAGAGCTGAGGATGGAGCCCATCATCATAAGGAACCCAAGACGCACCGATTTACCACCCGTTTTGTGGGAAATTTTCCAACATGTCTCCGTCAAAAGGACCCCCAAAAATAGTCTTGAACTTGAACATGCTGGAGATGAAGTTCACAAGGCTATTGTGAATGCCTTTGAGTTCTGAACGCTGAAAAGCTGTCCTGAACGCATCTTAATGGCGGACAAAGAACCCATGTGGTGGAATGAAGGACTAGCGACACTTCGAGTCGAGGTGCGGAAACTCCACAATAAGGGAAAACGTACCAACGGTTTGGACGAATACCATAGAATTCTAACAAACTATGGGAAAGAAATCCGAAGGGCAAAATGTCACAATTTAAGATCTTTTTGCGAGAATGTTAAGGAAGCACCTGTGGCAGCTAGATTACACAAAGCCATGGCTAAGCAGGGAAATAAATTTAACTTAGCACTAAGGAAAAGCGACGACAGTTTCACCGAAAATGAAAATGAGCGCAATCTTCTGTTCATCGATACCCATTTCCCGGGAAGCTCTGTAATAAATGATGGGATTGACGATATGGTACAAGAAAGAAGACCAAACTGCTCCGATTGGAAGAAGGTTGCGACCATATGTTCGGAAAAACGTATAAGATGGGCTTTAAACTCTTTCCAACCCTTTAAATCACCGGGAGTTTATAGGGTGTATCCAGCCCTTATTCAGTAGTGACAGAATCTGCTTTTATCGCACCTGATACGCCTCTTTAAAAGTAGCCTGGCATTGGGATGTATACCAAAGCCATAGAGGCAGGCGAAAGCAATCTTTATACCGAAAGTAGGAAGAAATGATAAAACTAATCCAAAAGCTTGCCGGCCGATTAGTTAAACGTCGTTTATTTTCAAAACGATGGAGAAAGTGGTAGGTAACTCACGTAATAAAACATCCACTACATTCAAGTCAACACGCATAAAGGACGGGAAAATCAACAGACACCGCACTGTACGAATTGACTCGCAGAATCAAAGAATCCTTAGAATATAAAGAAGTAGCACTAGGTGCATTTCTTAATGTTGAAGGGGCCTTTGACAATACCAGCAACGATGCGGTAAAGAGGGCGCTGATGAAAAGGGAGATTAATCCTTCCCTTATTCGCTGGCTGGCTTAATCACTGGCGGGGCGAACCGTCGTATGTAAACTGGGATCAAGCACCATCAACGTACGTACGGACCGTGGATGTCCACAAGGAGGTTTTCTTTCACCACTACTATGTACTCTCGTGGCAGGTGAAGTCTTAGGAAGACTGTCAGAAGCTGGGGTGATATGTCACGCGTGTGCGGATGATATCACAATTCTAACCAGAGGAAAATACGAAGAGAAACTGTGTGATATAATGCAGGGGGCACTTCGAATTGTGAACAGCTGGTGCCAGGAGATAGGTTTAAGGCTTAAACCTGATAAAACCACACTGGTGTCGTTCACAAGAAGACGAAATATGGATCAACTCCGCACCATATACCTAAATGGGACTGAGATTGGGTATAAAAATGAAATCAAGTATCTTGGATTGCTGTTGGACGGCAAGCTCAGTGGAACGGACACAATAAGGCAGTGTCTGCAAAGCCTGTCAGAGCTCTGAGGCTGTGTGCAGGAACATGATAGGCAGCTTCTGGGGTAACCCGGGAATCGTGCGGTGGATGTACACCATGATGGTGAGACCAATCATCACCTATGGAGCGGTGGCCTGGGCAGACAAAATCTAGGAACGCAAGACGAGGCTGGCACTCGATCGAATTCAACGTTAGGCATGTATCTGCATCACCGGAGCCATAAAGTCATGTCCCACAGCAGCTCTCCAGAAAATCTTTAACCTATCGCAACTTCATTTGGTGGTAGAAATAGCAGCGACGTCTACGATGTCAAGAATCTTCCATGAAGGAAGAGAAAATGGCCTCAAAATGGGGCACAAGGCCGTAGGTACATTAGTGAAGGTGACCCCATTCATATATGTACCATCGGATCGCATGACGTCGGCATTTAGCTTTCACAACAACTTTTGTGTAGTGCTGAGTGACACGAGGGAATGGAGCGTTGGATCCAATATGCATCTCATGAGACGGAATGCAATCAGGTGGTATACGGATGGCTCCAAGACATCTGAGGGAACAGGAATTATAGTATTTGGGCCTGCCAATCGACGGGAAGTATGCCAAGTATCTATCTGGCTGAGGTCTATACCATCGCTATAAGCGCACAACTCAGCATAGACAGACGATATAAAGCCAAAACTATAGCTATAATATCTGATAGAAGCCTTAAAAGCACTAGAATCCCCAGTGATTACATCGAGAATGGTTCTAGATTGTTGCAATACACTCAACAAATTGAGTGCGCACAATAGGGCTACCCTATACTGGGTGCCGGGGCACGCAGGTATCGAGGGCAATGAGCAGGCGAACCAACTGGCGAGGAAAGGAGCATCGACAGCATTCATCAGTCCTGATCACTTTAGTACAACTGAAATGAATTTACAGGGCCCTAATGGAAACTGAGGATAGAGAATGCACTTTCAGGGCTTCGAATGTCGAAGCTGTTCTTCGACGCTTATGACCAGAAGAAGTTTCGAGCGTGCATCGAAATGAATAAAAGAAAGCTAGGGGTCCTGACTGGGATCTTCACGGGGCACTGCAGACTCGGAGGGCATCTCAAAAGGATGGGCTTGGCAGCGAATGAGGAGTGCAGATTTTGTAATCTTGCGGAGGAGACACCAGGGCGACTACTGGCAGCGACACAGTGTCCACTGTCACTGTCAGGAGAAGACAGCTTAGGAAGCTGCTTCCCTGTCGAGGAGGAATTGGGACGCCTGAGGCCGAAGCAGATCATTGACCTTCTGAGAAAGATTGATCTGCTTGAGGCGCACTAGGCGCATCAGAAGCGAGGGCACAATAAACCTGTTAGGGTTGACGTGCACCATCGCCAACAGCAAATGAATCAATCAAAATATCTGCCAGAACAGGAATCAGTGTATTGGGCCAAATATTCGCCAATATTTTTATTGAATTTCGAACGATTCCCTGCAAGAATCGAAAGGCAGCATCTACCATTCCTGACTCTTTCAGTATAACTGCATTTAGTTTAATTTGCAGAGGTCTTAAATATGGCATGGAAAAATAAAGTGAGAGAAACCAGATGTCTTAGCGAAAGAGTTCTGGAGCCTTAAAACTCAAAACGCTCGTATATAATTATTATATATTTTAAGTATAATATTATCTCTTCTTCTTCTTCAAATAATTCTTATATACTCAGAAGATGTATCGAGTTTGTATTAAACTGGACATAAGAGCTCTCTATTAAGAGTCTTACTAGAGATCAGCACGGAACGTTGCAAGTTTGAAGGATCTCTAAAAAACTGTCTGTGGAAGCCAATATTGAGTGCAGTTTTTGCACATTTGTGGAAAAGATAACCGTAGCTCCACTAGTATTAAAGATACCGAACTCCACTGTTATATTTCATTGGACGAAGCATCTCGTGTTCGCAAGAGCTGCTTTGCTTTGGGCTGGGCTGGCAAAGGACTTCAATTAGGCTCTATCGTCGTACTCACTCAAATGAAGTCTGACACTCCTTCGATTTGTAGGGGGTCCCAGATGGAACCAAGGTGTCTAATAATGTTTCTTTTCAATAATTTAATAAACTCGTGAAATTGCGTAAGGATAAATTGCTTTCCATCGTGAGAAATCCATCAAATCTTACATCCGTTTGTTAAAGAACGAACAGCAATTCTTCAGAGCAAGTAGCTCAACCATGTCTCTCAGTGATAGGGCCACTTCGTTTTTAAGCAAAATAAATCTTAGTAGGTAGATTAGAATAAATTATTTCAGTTGGGCTTAAGTTTAAAAGTTTAAAAGATTAATTTTAAAAAAAGGGTCATTTACAATTTTCCTCTTGCAATCAAATGCGATTTAATACTAAGACTCATCTGCACAAAACATAGAAAGAAGCTATCAAAGATGAAATGAATGAAGATTCAGAAGACGCACAGTAAATTATTGAATTACTCTACATAAAATGAATAATGCCGATGTGGATAACAGAAAACAATTTAAATAAAATACAGATAATATTTGGTAAATACATTTAACAAAATTTGGGATTGCAAAAAGATTTTTTAATTTAGTATGTTGGTCCTGGTATCAGGGAAAATTTTCTCTTGCACTATGTCACCAACCGTCCTTAAACGATCTTGTATGGTAATATATGTTCTCCTGTCAATTTTCAGTTTATATCGTGTTGAATTCAATGAGTTTTGGAGGAAGAGATGGTATACGTTGGGTGTAGTCAAAAGGGTAAATAACAATCTTTCCTCATCATATATTTGAGAAAAGCATTTTTCCAGCTCACATCCATGTCTAGACAGCTACTTCCTACTGTGGTTTCCTTTACCATGCTTCCACTTTATCGACTGCCTGGGTACCGGCGGGCCCGGGTATCCATTGGATGATGCAGGTTATACTGTATTAAATTGCATATCTCGTGTATAACCCACCTTCTGTCTTTTTTTTTTGATCGAATATCTTAGGCGCTATACTGGAACCGGTGAAGAACAATGCTCGATAGCAGGATTTTCTTTTAAAAGCTTTTTTTTCCCAAGGCTGAGAAACTAGCCTAAAGTTCCGCCTCTGGCAAGGTAACCGTGCTACTAAGACTAAAGGCCTGGAAGCTGTTCAGGATCAGGTTGAAATAGCCGATACTAGAACCAAATTAATTTTTTAAGGGCATCTTTGACGAATGCTAGTTTTCTCTGATTTATTAGTTTGTGAACATATGCCAGGAAGTTTTAATTTAGGTCTTCAAAACTTGCTGTTCTTGCATTACCAATGTGGATGATGCTCAATTAAAAGTCGTTGGTTTATTGATGCTGTTAGTGGGATTTATCCTGGATAAGTGGTTCCTGGCATTCAACACGGTGTGGATATAGCTGGTCATGAGGTTACTTTCCTAGTCTTTGGTAAGGATAAGTCAACTGGTTGGATTGGTTAACTGAAGGATGCTTTTATTCATAAACTAGCTTAGCTCCTTTGCAGCAAGGTATTCTAATTTTACCTTGATTTTAAGTTCGGCTGCTATTCCGAAAGCGTTAAGATTTGATGTGCTGGGTGGCAGTCCAAGACACTGTTTCAGTATCTGAGCTTTAAACATGTCTCTATTTAGAAAGAAGTATCTCGAAGCAGTTGCAAATGTTGTGATGCTTTACGCTAGCTTCGGCCTGATGAGGGATTTATACAAGTCAAACGCGTCAAGTCAGGACATTGCTGTCTATCGTCTTATATATTTTTAAAGCAGTATGCATCTTGGCGCTATCTTGCATCAGAATCACTTCCTTCTCAACCTAGAATTATTATTGTTTATTTGGGCATCGCTCAAAAACAGGGAAAATAGTTTCCTGTCATATTTTGAAATATTCTTCATTAACAGACACTCCAGTCCGTGACTGTTCACTCCGCCAGCTACCACGATTCAATGTCGAAATTCAGAGTCTGTATACCGGAAAAAACTGCGTAATCGCTGGTTCTCACTGGCCTTTTCTGTCGATCCAGTTGAAGCAACAACCCGTTCGTAAAAAGGATGTTTGCACGTTGTGAACTTTGAAGCCAAGTCTGTTTAAGTTTAAAGGCTGGAATTCAGCTTCGAATTTCTTCCTCTTGGCAAAGGAGAGGTTTCTTGTTGCGTCGAATGCTTTGTTGACTCCAATTGGTGGGCTGAACGGTCAATCTCGACATGTTTTTAGTTCCTCCAGAAAGCGCTGTCAAGCCGTTTGGTCACTGTTCGCTTCCCCACTCCCGGCTTATTTTGCGCCAATGCTTGAAATTTCCTTTTTTGCTTTTGCTGAAACAACCGACAGTTGACCACTTCTTTGCATATGGTCCACGATTCCTGCCTCGGCAGTTGGCCATTTTTGACGGTGATTTTGCTGGCCCTGAGTACTTTGAATATTTAACTGTAGTCCAAGTGACCCAGAACTCCTTTTTCATAGGCGTTAGTGATGCCAATTATGTAATTATGTCATAGTTCCTTTGGCCAACTTCTGAACGAGTGTGTTAAGGCAGGTTATGGTTGATGTGTTATTTGTGCATGGAATGGTATGCAAAGATATTGAATTGGTGAATTTTTCATGTCTAAGGTCTGAAACTTGTCTGGCATCCTGTAGTATTAGAAAGTTACCCGCGTACTGTCATTATACTGGTGTTTAAGCCGAATTTGTAAGATTTGAAGAGGAGGTGACTTTGCACATTACCCGTGGGATACCATTTGTCATCTCTGCCCAGGCATTGTCTAGATCTTAAACTCAATATCTTCATCAAAAACTTTATGGGCTTCAGAGCCACCGCACGTTGATTCTGGGTATGATTAGTTTTATCAGGGTTCCTCTAAGATGATCAAGATCTACTTTTTCATAGGCGTCAATAATGCCAATTATCTTATCTACTTTGAAGGCTTCCATGTTTCTTTCTGCAAAGTTCCGAAAGAGTGTGTTGAGGCTAGTTATGGCTTATTTTATCCTTGTGCAAGCTAAGCAATGAGATGCTAAAATATTCTAATCTTATTTAAACTTACAGATTTTGTTTCGCATTAGTTTGCTAATTGTTTTTTAAAGGAATATTTAAAAGTGTTATGTGTCTAAATTTGGGCCGTGGTCAAAAAGACCTGTTCGGTCAAAAAGACCACAGAAGAGCTGTTTGGTTTGGGAATGGATACAATTATGATCCGCCTGTCTGGTTCGGGGAACTGACTTTTTGCTACCTTATTATTAAATGTTTCCATCATAGCTGTTCTAATTGAGCTGGAAAAGGGATTAAATAATTTTATAGTTAATATCGCCAGATCGCGGTGCCGTGGATTTACTTTTTTCGGCTAGTATTCCTTCCAGCTCCTCTGGCTTGTATGCCTGGTCATTATAATGGGAGGCTATGGCGTGTGATTGTGAAGGCTCTAGGATACGTATAGCCTGGTCTACATTGATGATATTTTGCGGTTGGAGTTTCCTATTATGCCTGATGTTTGTGATGAAGCTCAAGAAATGTTTTTCTTGAATTCTGGCCTCCCAATATCTGGGTTTCACTGCTCTAGAGCGTAACCGCCACTCCTCTCGAAGCTCCCATGCAAAATTGTCCAGTTGACCATACTTTTCTTTCTGTTGTTATTCAAGAGAGCTTTGTAATTTTTTTGTTTTCAATATTTTAAGATCTTTAGCCGCCAGCACTTCGGGGAGAACTTATAGGTCTGTTTCACTATGTTTCGCTGTATAATATCAGGATTTTATCATATGCTAAGATAATCCAAAAAAGTACTTTGTTGGATATCTTGTGAATATTAATGACAATTGGTGAGCGCTCTGCGGCCTGGGAGGTGAAAGGTATGGAGATTTTCGAAGGGCAATGACTGCATCGCCTTATTCCTGCAATGGGATGCTCCTTCCAGGTGATATTATCTATGTTCGTATTCGTCACAGTGACATCTGGTCCAAAACGAAATTTGTCCAGTCTACTGAAGGTTTATATACTCGTTTTCAAAATTTTCATGCCATGATCCGTCACCCATTCCTTAAGCAGTCTGCCTTTGGTATTTGTGAATTGATCTCCCCACGTTTAGTGCCTGGGATTAAGGTCTTCATGCATAAATATATTCTAAGTGTGGTCTAGCGAGCTTGTTAGTTTGACCACATTCGTTTAGAGCTTATAAGGTTATCCTTTCGGTGGTGCATTAACAGGCGATACAGTGAGATTGGTTCTAAAGTTTAGTCCTTGAGGCGCCTTCACTTCCAGGTTACTGCCTGTTTGGATCTGCCGGAACTTAATGTCTTTCTTAACAGAAATAGCTACATCCCTACCATGTATAGGGTATGGGAATAAGTTTCCGCCGATTTTTCGACAAAGTTTTTAGTTTATGTCAACATTAAAAAAAGTCACGTCATTTAAAGCATGTACCATTTGAAGCTATGACCTTACCCCATCTTTCTAGTGGTAGATAGATTTAACGGCGGAAACATTTCCCATCCTTCGATTCGATCCCGTCATGTAGCGATTTTTGATGCCTTCATAAGAAGTAAATCGTTCTCCGGTGAGGGCCGATTGAGCTGGATTCAATAACAAAAATTAAAGGAAGTTTGGAAGTTTTTCTGAATCTGGCTTTCGCTCTAGGATCACTTTATCGGATACTACTTCCTTCGGTTGCAGAACAGGTTGAGTCACCAAAATTCCGAAAAAAGAAGCTATCAGCACGTCCTTAGATAATTCTTTTGGAAACAAACGTATCTTGATTTTGGAGTTGATATTCATATGTGACCGGATACCAAGGAAAAACCAAGGAAATTATGTAATTGATTGAATAAGAAAATTCCAGTTATCTTGACATTATGTTCAATTTTCTCAGTATCTGGACTTTCTATTATCGAATGAAACACAGTGGAATTTTTCAGCAAGCTATTAAGTGTAAAGGTGTTAACACATATGCTAGCAACCGTTTTTAATTTGGAAAATCGGTAAAAGTTCTTGTTTGATAAAGAATTTAAGTGAAATATGAAACCAGAAACTCCATTTATGTGTTTGGCTAAGACTAAGTCTGAGTGTTTCGTTCAGTCGCCAAGTGTTTGCTCACCTAATTAAAGATGCAGCTGCCTCGGTTGCCCATCCGGATAAATACAGCTGCTCATCGGTCCTCACATACCATACCATCAACATATCAATATATCAACATATCAACAAGTCACAGTGTATTGATGATGACAAATAGTACGAAAAAACAAACATGATGACCTCCCTATATGTGGAGTAAGTACATTTGCGCGAGCACTTGTTTTCCGATATATTGTGTATTTCTGCATGTTCTGCTTGGTCTTCTTCATTGGGAAGGCTTTCTTCTATTTGTTCGCCATTTCAAAGACAAATATCGTCGCAAAGTACAGTTTCAATTAGAATTCTTGGGAAAACAATATACGGAGGTAATAATGATGATGATGATGGCGGCGATCAGATGATAAAATGATGATGATGACCACAATGGCGATCGATGATGGACAACAACGGAGATGAGGATGTCGTTTGGAATGGAATGGAATCGGTAAACGGCGCGATAAATGGTTGGACGGACAGGAGCAAACAGAGCCGCTAAATGACGCGTTGTCCAATGTGGATCGCGATACCAAGCGTTTATTGTCACGACAATTACAACAAATACTGCGCTGCACTCGCTGGATCCATCTCGGATCCAGCTTTGGATTAGTGTCTAATAGTTGGACATTTTGTCGGTGAAATGATATAGACGACATTCGTTGACCAACGTATTTCGATACGAACATCTTAGGACGGCCAGAAGAAGTGTGACAACATCTTAAGTTGTCACAAGCTACAGAAAAATCCACGGCAATGCGTTGTATTGGAACAAGACAGTTAACAAGCGATAGAAGGGAAGCAGCAACGACGATGGTAGCTCCTCCGACTACCTACCATGTTCCAAGTGCAATTACATTTTTATACAACTATTGATGTTGATTATGATGATGGTCATTATAAATGACGAACGATCCTTCTGCAAGGTACTCGCCGTTTTTCAACATGCCTTCAGTGTTGGAGTGAAGTGCAGATCCGTAGGTTGACGAGATGTTGCAACATGAAATCAGGACGACGAGCCTGTAAGTGGTTGGTTTCGCAGCTGTTTCCGTTTTTGTGTGGGATTTTTTTTTCATGTAAATTCACATGAACAGCTCATTTACGAGATAGTCCTTTGTTTTTGCTTTTGTGGGTATATTTCTTTGACGATTGCGCTCCGGTATGCCCAAAGTGGACGAAAACTTCTAAAGTCTCGCTTAAGACTTGGAATATTTTGGTGAACAAAAAACTTCCATAGAAAACGAAATCTGTGATTCCTCAACATTGGACTTCCATGAAAACGATCTAGCAACGAGTTACCATTGCACTTTCCATTGCTTCCCGGCCATCCTGATTCCCATACCCTACAGGTCAAGTGAAGTAGGTCAATCGGTCCGTATCTTCCCATCAAATCGTTTTCTTCAACTTTAAGAAAATTCACCACACAGCTTAAGTTTTGCTGGTATACTCATGGTTGTCGATCGTTCCATTCTTCTGCTCCCATAAATCTGGGAAGTTGCACATTTCCCCGAATCGCAGCTTTCTTCGTTCCTTTGCAAACATTCAAATTATTCAGAACTGGAAGAGAACTGCGAAGTTCTTTCTAATCCGGACAATCAACATTTCACATCAATGGAGCCTGTGGTATTCGCCAGGAATCCACATTCGCAATATTGAATTGCAATCATGCTTCGGCGCAGACGCAGCCACTGATAATGAAAAATTATATTTGTTACGGTCTTGTGTGTACCTAACGAGCACGACGCAAGGTATTTGCAGTCCTTTATTTCCCTCGTTCCTGACGGTGAAGTTGCATCTTCAAGCAAAGACTTAATGTCGGGCTAAGTTGCATATCAAATTGTATAATTTGGACAGTGTGTGGTGCAAGAGGGTGCTGCGTTTTTGTGCAAGAGGAAAATGAGTCCTAATCGTCATCAAGCCTCAGTCAGATGGAGGATATAAAAAGTTGACAATGGCTTACAAATTCTAAATTATTGGATGCAAGAAATTTTATAATGAAGAAAAAATGAACAAAAAAATTCGAAATTTATTTTGAAATGCTTTTGACAGTGTTCGACGCGGTGTTTCATGCCAGAGTAATAATTAAATTAAAATCATGAAAATTATAGTCCTGCTTCCTGTCTTCCTTATGCCAGATTATGTATCATTGCCATGGCGTGCAAGCGCTTACTGATGGTCAATCTGTCGACGTTTAATTCCTTGGAACATTCATCCATGCTTCGCCTTGAATCTTCGTCAAACAATTCCCGTAGTTGTGAATGTTCAAACTGTTGCGCTACCCTCTCACGATCTTTATCAGTCATGTCAAAATCACCATTTTTAATACGTCGAAATCACTCTCTGCAAGTCATCGCAGATGGAGTATGATCACCGTAATCATCGAGCATTATACAATAAGTTTCCGCAGCACTTTTTTTGGGAATGAAATAATGAACTAAGACTTCCCGCGAATGCAGCTTTTTCGATACGAAAATCGACATTTTCAACACGAGAAAAAAACGGTGTTTACGCTTTGAATGAATGTCGAATACTGCATTCGTGAGCCAACGCATACATATAATATTTAGGGTTTTGAAGAGGTGTATAACTTTGAAATGCAATAAACTACGGATAAATTATTTTGATTGCCATTAATAAGGTACATCTAGAAAGATAATTGAATATGATTATGGAAATACTGGAACCACGATTCCCGCGGAGGAAGTCCAATTTAAAACTCTTCTAACCAATGTTTAGGACTGCATGCCGTCAATAACGTGGCGAATGTTGTCTTACAAATGGTCAAGCATCTCGGGCTTATCGGCGTACACGAGTCAATTGACAGATTTCCCCAAGAAAGAAGCCACAATGTTGGAACACGAGACCTTGCAGGCCAGTTTACAGGTCGAAAACGAGAAATTATAGGCTCAAATGGTTCTATCAATACGTCGATGACTGCAATAGCTGAATAAAACGCCACGGGATCCCGTTCGAACCAGAAGTCCCCTGCATTTCGCAGAGTCCATTCCGAGACGACAAAGTCATAGATCATGGCTCTATAGCGGTGGCCATTGACTTCAATGTCATTCTCACCAGCAGTTTTGAAGACATGTGGAACGATGATTCCACCGGCCCACACAGCACCCCAAACAGTAACTTTCTTCGGATGTAACGGTGTTTGGCCTATCGTCTCTGTTTGCCCATCACTCCAAATGCGGCAGTTGTGTTTATTAACGTTTGAACAATGCATCTGTTGTTTTTGAACTATTCACCCAGTAACGAGCCTCATGGCTAAACAAAATTTTCTTGTAGAATTCGGTTGTGCAGCGATTTGTCCTTGGGTACATGCATCGAATATACGCCGTTTCCAATTGTCGTTCGGCATGCATTGGACTTGTAATCCTGCAAACCTAGGTTTTTCCGTAAAATCTTTCATTAGATTGATGGACACAAGTTTCACGAGTTTTACGTTTCAGCGCACGATGTCGAATGGACCTACTTGGGTCTTCATCGATACTATGTTCTACAGCGGCTATAATTTCTTCATTACGCACTGCACGACATCTGGATGGATGCGAATTATCAGTGAGAATAAACATGTTGCAGAAACGATCCCTGGATCATCAAATTAATTGTAGTGATGTAAAATTATGTCAGCCATGAAATTGACCGAGTGTGCGATGAATTTCTCGGGCGTTACTCAGATTTTAACCTATTTATGATAAAATGGCAAACCATGCAAACCTAAAATCTCATGACAGCTGGAACACCATTTGTAGCTTTCTAAAGCGTTACCAACTTAAAATTTCTATACGCCTAAATAAACACCATTTATACTATACGCCTAAACAAACGCCTAATTTAAACGCAACACCACTGGAGTAAGAGTCAAGAACCGCTAATGAAAAAGACCAAATACCGCGAAGAATACAGCTTGGAAATAAAGTAATTTTTTCAATTCTGACGATTTTGAAAACCAGCACCATATACAGGAAAACAAAGCTCCAAGTACACAATCCTGCGAAAAGACTTGCACTTTGCAAAGGGGAGAAACATGGCCCCTATCCCAAGAATCAGCAAATATATTGAACGCCGTTGAACGACGCCTTTGAATTGATGTCGAGTTGAGACCAATCATGAGTTGCATAAACATATTTGATAAGCCGAGTATCTGAACGATTACTAGACTGCGGAAATAACAATAGGCTGACAATATGAATCGTTTGGACCAACAACGGATACCCAAAAAGGATTTCGTTGGGAGTACGGAAGTGAGGAAACCGAGAAAACGCTGGTCAGAATCTGTTTACGAAAATATTTAATCGCTGCTCGGATTTGTAAAGAGGAGGACGCGATCGACTAACCCAGACACTTGAAGGTCCTTGTTGCAGGAAGCAAAGGCCCGAGAGAGGCTATAGAGATACGAAGAAGAAGATCAAAGAAATTCGTTTTTCCACTTATGAAATAGTTGATGATGCCTCTGGAGCTTATTTAAACATCCTTTTTGAAGTCAAGATAAAGTGAGGATGCCACAATTCTCTTGCAATAGCTTACAATAGCGTTTAAGAAGGTAAGATCTTTTTAAAATAATTTGAGAGTGCGGCTGCAGGGCTTGGTGAGCATTGCTCAGATTCTCAATTTGTTCATTTCCACCACCAGGTGATAACATTATTTTAATTGTTACGCCTGGGACACGTTTGAAGTAGTATATCTGGACCTTATGTGGGGCATATCAGATGAGCGGCTCCTTCAAATAATCTTCTTTGTGACTCTCTGTAGCGTTCATGGTCTTTGTTTAGTTTTGCGATGACATGCGTGTTTGTGACTTCAATGTTCATAAGATCAAAGAATATAACCATAGGAAACATTTAAGTGATGCACAACACTGAATACGTGTCAAAGAACAATATCCATAACATATTTGTTTTACTTTGACTTTCTGTTAGTCACTTTTTGTTATCATCTTTGGTTTCTTGACGTCTTCGGTCGACTCATCAATATATAGGAGCTCAAACTTCAACTCTTCCTGTTTTCGGTATTTACGGTAATATAGCGCCATGCGATTGAAATGCAAAAACAGACCTATTTACCTCTTTTCCTATTATAGATATAGTAAAGGAAGATTCCTGAGGCCTTTTTTTTCATATGGATTCTAACATAGTGAAAATTTAATCCATGAGTAACTCGTTCCATAAACAGGAAACTGATTAACTTAATGTCAATCACAACATTTATATTAAGGTTTCTTAAAGGCGCCACCAAACATCAGCCGCAGATTCCTTGATTGTGAATTAATTGTGATTGCCTCCTTTTTGCCCACATATAATTCAATATTGTAATATGCAGTGTAAACTAGACGGGCTACAAATAATATAATCATTTTCATCTCATACTTCCTTTGTTTAATTGAAGGTTTTAAAAAAATGGACATCGATCAAATGTTTTTTCTCCAATTTTTCATCGATGAAGACATGGTATTGCAGTGAAAAATATTTCTTTATATTCGCGTTCAATACTTTAAATATATAAAGAAATGTCGCGAGTTTCTCTCTTGTCTTGTTCCACCACGCGTACGTATGTTGCCAAGGCGCAAGCATCCAAAAAGGAAACGGTAAAGTGAAAATACCATCAAACATATACCAATGCTTTCTACAAGCCACAGGTCTTCGGTGTTCAGTTTTCCGCATCAAAGCTTTCCGCAATAAATACAATCATCTCAAAAGAGCTTGGATTTCTTGTATATCTGTTGAGTTACAATCGTTCCGTTACTTCCTCCCTCTCCAAAATATTTTGACCTCCGATTTACGTTATGCATATGAGTGTAGTAACATTCATGTAACATTCGCAATGTACTATCCAAGTATTGGCAAAAATACGAAAAATACAATCATAAATCACTAATAACAGCTGAAAAATGCACAACTTTTACGTGTTTTTAGTTAAACAGTTAACAGTTGACAGTTAGAAAAGCAAATTCTGTTAAGGAATGGTCACATTTACCACTTGCATGTTGAAAAAATTATTATCGGTCGCTGAATCATGCACTCAAATCAGTCAACGTTTCAAAATGCGCAAACACTTATATTGAGCATTTGTAATTCTCTTTAAGCACATGAGGCATATGGATATACTCATTAATGACATTCACAACGGAATTAAAGATTTGAACACATTTGATTAGCTTAGTGTAGCCTTGAGACCAGCTTCAGATTGAAATTTCCCCGTGTTCAATCGGCTCGAGGAAATTAAATCCGAAATCGATCAGCTGTGAAAATGTATCGTATGAGCGGGATTTAATTATTCGGGAAACGATGTTTGTGCGGAGTTAACAGTCATGTTAAGTCGATTCTTTTATGTCCATGGGCAGTACAGATTTCCTTTCGTAAATTTATTGATCTAAGGACAAAATATTGTTTATGAGTATTCGGATGATCAAATACGAATGAAAACAAAATAGTGCTTGAATTATAGCAAGCAAATATGGTGATGTTTGTGACCACAGTTCAGATCGTGAAATTCTTGTCTGTACATATATACGACCTCTGATTATTTTTAAGCAAGTATTGAAGTACAGATATGACAGCGTAAGGCCCCTCTATACCTACTTCCTGTATGCTACTGGGCAACAACACCCGTATGTACCTTGTACGTCTGTTGTGGTTGAGCTCCGCGCGCACACTGGCATCTCATTCAAAATATTGGAGAGTCACTTGTCTCTCGAAATGTAACAAAAGCGGCGCGGCGAAAAACCACTAAGAAAAGAAAATATTTATGAATTTATGCACTTTGTGGTAAATTTTACGCGGTAACGCCTCCTGCCGAGGTGCAAGTGCGGAAATAATTGAATTTTTTGACAATAATTGTTTTGAGCTCAGAACAACTAAGTTATATCGTAACGAAATCCTTTTGACCCGCTGTTTTTATCACACATTGTTGTCGGCTTATTGTTGAACGTTTGTTTTAGATTCTATGCTGCACAAATCATCGTCACGTTTTCATTTATGCTCATTAAACATGCATTACCTCATCATGCAATGCAAGAGTCCCTAGCATATGTTACATGCATTAGATCTGCACAAAGTGATTTAGAATTATCTTAAGTGGATTCGAAGAAAATATTATAAATGTATTGCAAATTGCGCGAACTAAATGGAACCTAGATACTTGGGAGATCTTTGGGTCTTGCGTACAATCCTTAGAGTCATTAAGTTGTTTGATGCAGAGATGCACCAGCCGATCGGAAATTCCAGCTGAATCAAATATTCGAAGTACCTTACCATTCCAATGAAATTGCAGCCATGATGCCCAACCTCGCAATAAATTAATGAGCAATGAGGAAATTCGAACATCACTTAGACAAGTTATCGTTTGAAACAAAGTCGCTGTTGGAATTTTATAAACGATTTCAAGGATGAGTTGGGACGGGTTACAAAGTGATTCTGATACCATTAAAAATGCTATTTATACGGCTAATGAGAAAGTATCATTGAGTTCCGCCGATTAGCCTGCAAAGAATTTATCTAAAATTCGAACCGAAAATGTTTCTCTTTTGAAGGGATCTCAACTACTGATAAACACATGTGATTTATTATTGCCTGGGTCGAATTCATCCTACCAAATTGTGCTACGTATACAGGCGTGTTTGGTGGTGAAAGAGAGAGGCTTTACATTTTTCCTTGACAAACGCCTGTGTGGCAGACTCGATCCAGGGTGATCCCAAGACAAGAAGAAATGCAGATATGTTATTCGCGACTTATCTACCAGCTAACAGGATTAACCCTTTGCACCCGAACGGCGCCTCTCAGGCGCCATCCTTTTTATTACTGCAACTCGAACGGCGCCCGAGAGGCGCCATTACTATTTATGATAATATTGCACCATATGCATGCGTGCATGCGTTGTAAATTTTTTTACTAGGAGTGTGTGAGATTAGTCCATGGACATGGTGAACACTTAGATCCTGCAGTGTTAACACTGAAGCGTTTCAGGGAACATCGTAGCAAAATTTTTGATGCTCTGTTAAGTAAAAACACTGATAAGCGAAATCGAAACAAACGTTTGATATTCTGTTAAGCGAAAGCATTGGTGTTTAAAATCACTTTTTTTGTGTGTAGTATCTTTTTGAAATACTTTTACAAGCGAGAGTAAGTGAATTGTGAACTTATCAAAATATTTTACTATTTCAAATTTAGTCCATTTAAGGCCATAAAAATGGAATCATTGGACGAAATTTGTAGCAGCAAAGATGAGTTTGATCTGAATGAACATAAAGAAGATAGTGATCAAGATAATAGAAGTGAAGAAAGTGATGAAGTATTTGGTACAAGAAAAAAAAAATAAGAATAATAGAAAGCGAAAGTGATGATTCTTCTGATCCAGACGTTAGAGAAGAGGAAGATAGTTCTGAATGGGAAGATGTCACTGAATCTACAGAAATACCTGAAAGAATACAATTTAGAAGTGGTGAAAAATCTGCAGGTCCCCATGTTAGTGCAAATGTCACGGAACCATTGGATTTTTTTAAATTATTTTATACCGACCAGCTAATTGATACAATTGTCACTGAAACAAATAAATATGCACATAATAAATTGAAAGATAAAGAGTTATCGAAAAAGTCTATGTGGATAAACTGGAAAGAAACAACAACACAAGAATTCTGTGCATTCCTAGCGGTCATCCTTAATATGGGAACCATGCCGCTTGCAAATATAGCACAATATTGGTCGACGGATGGAAATAGTCGAATTCCTTTTTATCCGAATGTATTTACACGAGACAGGTTCACTCAAATTTTTTGGATGCTGCACATGAAAACAATTACACCTAGAGCTACAAATGTAAAAACTCGCTTACAGCGGGTTAGTAACTACTTGGAAGAAATAAATACTAAATTTTTGGAACATTTCGTTCCTGGCCAAAATATATGTGTCGATGAATCCGTTGTGAAATTTAAAGGTAAATTTTGTTTTATTACTTATAATCCTCATAAACCGACAAAATGGGGAATAAGGATTTATGTACTCTGCGATTCAGAAACAGGATATATTTGTGGGTTTCTTCCATATTATGGTAGCATCACAACCGAACAGTTGATAAGACCTGTCCTCCCGGTGACTACCAGAATTCCGTTACACTTATATAAAATGCTACTAAATTCTGTTCCCGGTGCACAAGGCCACCACATGTTTACAGATAGATATTATACGAGTCTTGTACTAGCCGAAGAATTATATAAAATCAAGTGTCATTTAACTGGCACAATACAAACCAACCGGAAAGGAATGCCGTTTGCTATAAAGAAACCAAAATTTGGAAGAACAAAGACAGTAGCATATCGGAAAAATAATACTATGATCCTGGCTTGGAAAGATAAACGGGTTGTGACCATGATGTCGAATTGGTGCGATGCTGACATGACTACCGTAAAAAGGTTTCAACGAGGTGGTGTTGAAATTGCTGTTAAGAAACCAAACGTTATTCTAAAATATATTGAATTTATGGGGGGCGTTGATCGTGCCGATCAATATACATCTACGTACTGTTTTATGCGGAAATCCTTAAAATGGTGGAGAAAGTTATTTTTTTGGGGATTGGAAATATGTGTAATCAATTCCTATATTTTATATAAAATGGTGAAAAAGCAGAAAAACGAGCGACCAATCAGTCATTACAAATTTGTGAAATTATTAGTGGATCAGCTAAAAGGAGATTATCGACAAGATCGTGGAGCTGGCCGTGGTTCGACATCTGCAACTACCGATAACAGTATCCGATTAAATGGTAAGCTACATGTGATGCAAAAAGGAAAAAAGAAAGATTGTAGAGTGTGCTCTGACCGAACGACAAAGATAAGCGGAAGACGTGAAACGGTGTATTACTGTGACACATGTCCTGAAAAACCCAGGTTACACCTTGGAGAGTGCTTCCTCAAATATCACACTAAGGAAAATTATAAAATTTAATATTAAAATATTATGTTTGTAGTATGTAAATAAAAATGAAATATGTTAATAAACTACTTGTATTACAATTTTTTATTAAAACTACTGTCGGGTAGCTGAGTACCCATACTAAAAAATGGTTCGGGTGCAAAGGGTTAAGAAATAAATCTTGGAGCGTTGTCGGTCACGATGGAACCACCATAGATGCATGATCCAATCTGCTTGAAAACTTCATGACATGAAAGACTGCAGCAATAAACTTTTGGAACAAGAAAACTTCAACAAATTGGATCGCGTGCGTTACCAAACTTCTTCGACGAAAATTGTAAACAATCTCGCGATCATACTACCAAGGATACAACCCACAACTTTCTCCGCTCTTGTACGTGTAACGCCAGTTACTTTTTGGGATAATAAAACTATATTGCTGGGGATCTACGTACTTATAATTTGGAATCCTGCACTTCAATTAGTGCCTAGGAGGCATTTAATCACTTTATTGTTACCAATGACGGGGTTATGATCTTACGGCCAAAATAGCAATAAAACATCCACTTGAATTGAGTGGACTAGATATCCGCGAAAGCGTGCTTCGTCGGAAATATCTGAAGTGATTAGAAGAAATTTGTAAGAATTGCTCACGTCATGCATGGATCTTCTTATGGTTACATGCGACGGATACAGATACATTTGCGCACCGTCACTGATTGTGGGAAAATTCTTTCGTCAACGTGGTGTTCAGAAAGCGGTCTTAGTTTGAATGGAAAATGGTCATTAGTTTTGTTCAGTGATGTGTAGTGGATCTCATGAACATTTGGAACACTTAATAACACGAGTGCCTGATCTAAGAAAACATTGAGATCGAAATACGGCATCTTTCTCTAAGATTTCTTGCAAGAAATTCAACCTCTCAGCTGTATCTAAATCATAGATTTGGCATTTTGGAGTGGCTTGCAAATAGCATAAATTTGCCGTTGCAAATTCAATAGCATAAAAGTTCGAAAGGTCTTAAGACATACGCTATAGAATATTCTGTTCTTTAATATTTTTTTTATTGGATATTGAAGAAATAAACTTATACTTTACGGCAATCAAAACTATACGTGAAACAATGAACTAGTAAGTAGTTGCTAAGACTTAACCTGAATTTTCGTTTCTTATGCCTATGCTTGGTTGCTATCGAAAAAGTATGTTGAATTTGACCTACTTTTACCCATCTCATTGTATTAAACCAATTCTCATCGAATCCGCAAACAAATTAACCGGAATGGTCTCACTGATGTTTGTGAAAAAAAAAATCATTTCATTCTTAATTCACGTCAACATTTCATCCTCACTCATCATTTAGTTTAAGGCTCTCTTCAGTTAATTTGGTATTACTAACATTGACTTTTGAGGGTCCCCGGAGGCTCTTTTTGAAACCTTCAAATCAGAGTTCGCGATTTTCAATGGGTTAGTGCACCAAATAACAATCCAACTAAGAAACATAGAGTTAGCGTCTACCGGAAGAAATTGTTAATCTTGGATCCTTTTTCAGCTGAATTACTGTTATAGACGCTTTCCGGTTACCAAGCAACAGTTCTTCAACTAAGCCCTCACACGAAGGATGTTGCCTCCGCACCGTAGCTAAGCCCGGCGGGAGAGTGGTGGGGTGTGAGATACCCCGTCTATTGTTTTCGGCGTAGTATGTTCTTTTTTTTTTCAATGTGATATTTTATGGGCTTCGTGTAGCTGAATGAAGGGACAGTGGCGTGACCTCAGATTTGCGTCTGTCAGCGTTTGTGATACACGCGTGTACAAGTTCATATTGTATGTTACTTCCGCCTCCAGTATGCGTTTCACAACAAATTTATCTAGTGTATATTTTGTTTAGCCTAGTTTTTTTGCTTTGCATTTAGATTATTGTCAAACATGGATAAGCAAAGTGGTGAAAGAAGATTTAGGTCTACGTTGCACGACTTGTTGGAGAATTCTTCGGGTGAATCTAGTTCAACAGAAGTGTCAGATTATTGCAGCGAAGCCAATCTGGAATCTGATACAGAACAGGAAGTTAATGATGATGAAGTGAAAAGCGGCAGTGATTGGGAGTCGGAGGATAGTATTCCTCTTTCAACTCTGAGGAGACACCGCTCATCTACCCAAGTTCACGCACCTCAATAAAAATCTAAAGATGGTCAAATATAGCAACCACAAGCGCCACATACAAATGTGCGAACTCAGTTCGAAAATATAGTTTATCAGCATCCTGGAGTCAAAGGATCAGCGAAAGAAGCGAAAACTGAAACGTAAGGTTGGAATACTTTTTTACCATGAAAACGAAGTGTGATATATTGAACATTCGAACGAAGAAATCTTGAGACGACAGGCATGTTGCGAAAATCCTATAAGCTTTTACTGAACTTGATGCATTTATTGGCTTGGTGTACATAGCTGGTCCTGAAAGCCTGAAAGACTTATGGAGAACTGATGGACTCGGAGTTTATATATTTCGGACGAAAATGTCATTGCAACGATTTTAATTTTTACAAAATTGGGTACGCTTTGATGGCAAATCTTCGAGGAAGGATCGAAAGAAAGTGGACAACATGGCTCATATTACCACTTGATTAGATGTTGAAAAGATGCGTATATACCACAAGAATATACGACAATTGATGAGATGCTTTTGGCATTTTAAAAAACGTTGCCCCTTCCGAGTTTATATACCTAGGAAGCGTGCTAAATACGGCGTAAAAATTCTAGAACTAGTAGATGCTAAGGTTTTCTACATTTTCAATTTGGTAGTTTACACTGAAAAGTAGCCTGCAGGGACGTATGCTCTTAGTAAAAGCGCTTTTGGCAATATCTAAGTCGAACCGCAATTTGTTTCGCTGGAACAGTTCGCAAAACAAAAGATGCATTCCACCTGCGTTTTTGAAGACAGGAAAAGAGCCAGGAACCTCAATGTTCGGTTTCCAGAAGGGTATTTCTTTGGTTTCGTATGCTCCTAAGAAAAAAAAAGAGGCAGTTGCAATGTCCACTCTTGACCATGACGTTAAAATTGATGAGAGAACTGAAGATAAGAAAAAAACGAGTGTGCTTTAGATCACACGACTGAAGTTAATTTTCTTTACCTCTAACTGTATGTATATATATATGTTTATATATGTATAATATATACATGTATTAATTTCTTACAAATATTTAAATTTATTATCGGTGTTATTGATAAATTAGTATTTTTGAAATTTTTTATTTATCTTCATTATTTTTTATTATTTTCATTATCGGATACATCAGTATTTGCTGTTGTTACGGTTGGTTGTAAGAACAAAACAGTAGCCTTATGGTATGAGAAATAAGATACATATATTTTCGAATGCAGATTAGAAAGATATCTAAAGAAAACTGCATCGATTGTTGTACCATGTTTTGTGATAGGCTCGTTTCGGTTATTATTCATTTGTAGTTCTAATTTATCTTGTAGAAAGTTTAGCAAGCGTCGTCCATCATCTGACGCAAAATTAACATTGATATCTCCCGTTAAAATAAGCGGCAAAAGATAATGTGCGCGCGCACCTCTCTCTCTTGCCTCTGCAGTAATGTACGAAACGTAACTCTCTCTCTCTTTCTATCTTTACTAACTTGTATCTCCCTTTCATCTTCCGTTCGCGTCACCCGATCTCAATTTTCTTAACGTCTCGTCACGCATTCACCAACTTAAGGCCGAAATACAATACTGCGTGACGGCGATGCGTGAGCGCGATGCGATTCTCCCTCGTAGTCACGCAACGCATTCAATTTACAATGCGCGAGATGCGGGGAACATTAATGTTCATATGACAAATGTCAAATTGGTGACATTTTAAATGAAATTTGCTGAAAATTGTTTTTGATTTTTTTAAAGTTTTGAATTTGGAAATTTCCTTCGTTTAGCAAATAAAAGTCTTAACTAGAATGCACGAAATTTTCATTCAAAATTCATTCATAATAACCAATGTACTTAAAAAGTAATTAAGGCGTTTGAATTTCAAATTTCATTTAAGCGCCATATCGCATTAGACAAACGTCACGCACCGCGTTGCGAGGAATTTTCGTTTTTCTGAATATTTCCCGTCTCGCATCGAAGCATTGCAATCATTGTACGATGTCGCATACAAATGCATGTTACGAAAACTGCTTGACATTCGCTGCGAGACTCTCGTCGCGTTCTCGTATCGCAGTCTCGCACTATTGTATTTCGGCCTTTACTCCCCAAGTCTACAAAGCGCACCGTATTTGTGCATAAAGGCCGACATACAATAGTGCGAGACTGCGATACGAGAGCGCGACGAGAATCTCCTAGCAAATGTCAAACAGTTTTCGTAACATCCATTTGTATGCGACATCGTTCAATGATTGCGATGCGTCGATGCGAGGCGGAAAATATTCGAAAAAACGAAAATTCCTCGCAACGCGGTGCGTGACGTTTGTTAAATGCAATTTGGCGCTTAAATGAAATTTGAAATTCAAACGCCCTAATTACATTTTAAGTACTTTGGTTATTATAAATGAATTTTAAATGAAAATTTCGTGCATTCTAGTTAAGGCTTTTATTTGCTAACCGAAGGAACACTCCAAATTCAAAACTTTTAAAAAATCAAAAACAATTTTCAGTAAATTTGATTTAAAATGTCACCAATTTGACATTTGTTATATGAACACTAATGTTCCCCGGATGTTCCCACTAATGTTTGGAATTTTTTTTTAATGTTTTTGGAGTTGTCAATTAATTTTAATGAGTACCTTGAGTTTTTGGACCTAAAATTGGTGCCTTAGACTTAAAAATGAAAGTGATTAAATTTATTGATACTACTCGTTTTTTTTTATATAAATCTGCCTTCTCTGTAGCTTAATTGAAATAAAAAAATAATTTGGCACAATGCAGCTAAAAATAACTGATGGCAGATGATCAGGAGAACTGATGAGCAGCAGAAGTTCACTGATGTCCTTCTTCAATGGAGATTTCAATAACTTTAACTTGAGGCGCTTGGTTTGAAAGTATCTTCCATCCCTCTCTCCCCAATCTTCCCTCGAAAGTTCTTAGCACAATTTCATTCCTTCAAACCACATTGGAAATTTTCGCTTTGCTGATCCAGAACCTCTTCGAAGTCTGATCGCTTTTTACCAATAACGCTATGATATTACTTTATACTACATCCTGGCTTAATGAAGTCTAATTCACAATAATTCTGGAAGATTCCTGTTTTTCGCAGGCTGATGAAAGAATAAGTGGTAGACGGGGTCAACAGCCCTAGAATCGAAACTAGCAGGTGATTTTTTTATGAATAGAACTTTCTGCAAGTATTATGCTCACGGTGCTGTCCAAAAAGACTTCAGCCATTCGCTTGAGGCTAACACCAAATTTCTTTTCCCATCTTCTGTAAAAAAAGACTGTATAAATCGCAATATCTTTGTCTTCTTCCTTATTATGCAATGAGTAGACCATGATTATTAATCTCAGGCTTGTAGGACTGAAAACATCAATGCCCACTCAAAAAACGCACTCTATGTCAACCAGTGTCAAATTGATTCAATTCGATGGCCCATAACCAGAGATCTTTGATACGCATTGTCTCTTATTGTCTCTGCGTTCTCATTCATCCTGGACAGTAGCTATCCTGCCAAAATTTTGAAGATTTAGTATGATTTCAAAGTCGTGCACACAATGCACTGAAGAACACAGTTTAGTAAGAACTCAGTGAGAAGAAATTAGGAAGACCTTAGTTTTCTCTTGATCTCAGCTTTTTCTTCATTTATTTTTTGTAAGAAAGTGGTGTCATTTTGTAGTAAATATATATTCCTTGAGTAATATGCTGCCTTTTTCCATATCAATCGGGTTTTAGTATAGAGAAAAAATCGAAGGCCGCTATCCACCCTCCCCGACTGTCACAAAATACGATCAGCAATGTCTTAATATTAGATTTACTCATGCTTGCTTTCACTGGACGTAAGGGAGTGGAAATGTTTATTGAGATACCTGTTGACAGATTGTCCAAAACGTTTTTGTTTGGTTTGAATATACTGCGCCACCTTGCTTATGTCCAAATCTTCGTGAACAATGGCTCCTACTCTTAAAGGGGTCAATTGTTTTTGATTCGGATTGAGCAGGTTTGCAATTGTAACTGGTTTTTACCACCAACTTATAATGGTGGTCACCTAAAAGCATTGTTTTTCAAATGACACTAAATGAACCCTATCATTTCGCAACCAGAGTCCTTTATAAAATAGCTAATATCAGCCCTCTAAACATTCTCGTGAGTCCGCACAGATAGATCTGCTGAAAAAAGTTGAACCTCCTCGAATCCTTATTTAAATCTCTTTGCGCGTATAAGAAGTACGAGGAGGGGGCGATAAGTACTTAGCCTTAACGTTCGATGGTGCCACTATCGCAAGAGAGATTGTATTCCCTGAAGTATAATTTCATAGATGACGATTGTCAAAATTTGTCAAAAACCGAATCGGACTCGATTGTTCGAATTGTTCCATCATAGATTATACGTTTTGGTGGAAAGAATATTCTAAGCCAACTTTTTTAAGCAATGACTCTTACAGGAAAAGACTCTCAAAAATTGGAAAACGAAATTTCAGATATAAAAGTGCCACGAAGTGGTGACCAACGCTGACCAACCTAAATGAATTCAACCAACTAATTACATTGGGGGTTTGAATCGCCGAAAATTTGAATTAAGAAACACCAAAATAAACTTAGTTCTACCCTTATAGAGGGCTTCTTCAGCGAAGGTTACTGCCGAACGGATGAAGATGGATAATATTTTAAAAACATTAACGAAGGTGCCGGACGCCCCCATGAAATTCGAAAATTCAATGATGACTTGGTCTGCAACTGATATATGTGATGAAGAAGATTGACAAATTTCAATCACTACATAATTACGATTTTCATAACAAAAACATTTTTCGATTTTTTTAGACGTGGAAAAGGTATCGTTTCGAAGTTTTCAAAAGAATTTTTCAGGATTTTAGGAGCAAAAAAAAAGGTTTCCGAATTTTCGAAGCTGCTTTTTGATTTTAAGAATTTTTTTTTAAAATGACCAAAATTTATGGCGCACGTGATTTCTAGAGTTGAGGAAAACATCTGAAGAAAACCAAAACGGAAACTAATCGGTTTTAGAGATTGAAAAATCGAAGAATTTATTTTCGATCGACATGATCCTGGTTGGCGCGATTGGGAGGCATATCATCAACAACGTATGAAAAATTCAGAGCAATCAGCTCAATAGTCTATTTCAATCGTATCCGCCAACTCATAAAAAAACATGGTTTCGAGAATAAAACTGTAATATTTAGTATATAATTGAAATACTTTCTATCAAAAAAGTACCGGAATTTGTTAGTTAAAACGCTAAGGCTAAATGGATTTTGATTTTTTTTCTTAGGTTGGAAGGACTGTCATTCATTGTTATGGCAAATTTGAGCGCGATCTGGCAACCAGTTCGTTTGCAGCAACTGGTAAAGTCAGTCAACCGCGTGCCGATTTTTAACATGAAAGAAATTATTGAACAAAGAGTTTGCCTTAAATTTTGTGTTTCGAACAAAATTTATTGTGTTGACGCATTGAAAATGTTAGGAAATGCTTATGTTGATTCAATTTTATCCAAGGCCCGTGTATACGAGTCGCACAAAGCGTTCAAAGAAGGCCGTGAAATCATCAAAGACCCGCCTCGTTCTGGACGACCTTCGACCTCTCTAACCCAAAATTAACGTCGATGTAGCGAAGGTTCGAAAATCGTCATGCCATCGTAAGAAAGGTAGCTACCATCCTGATTGAGCATTTGAGCATGAGACGTGTTGCTGGACGGCTTGTGCCAAAAGAGCTTAATTTGCTTCAAAATCAGTACCGTGAACTAGTCTCTTTGGTCATGCTGAAACGCTCGAATTCCGACCCACTCATGGATGCATGAGTTTGACAATCTCACCAATCAACAGGCTACCGATTAGCGCGCTATCAATGAGTCAAAACCGAGATAAGCACGTCAAGTCGGTCAAATATCAAGGTGATGCTCATTGTTTTCGTCGATATTCGTTGTCTGATTCATCTTGAGTTCGTTTCACAGGTTCAGATGATAAATAAAGAGTTTTATTTGACTCATTATTTATTTTATAAGAGTTTATTTAAATTTGAGAGTATCAAGACGTTTACGTGAACGGATTCGAGAGAAACGCCCGGCTGTATGGGCAAAAAAATCGTGATTTTTTCACGAAGCTAACGCGCCGTGGCATCGGGCTACAATCTCGATAAACTCGATAAACACCACCGATCAACCACCGTTTTCGCCTGTTTAAGCTCTATGCGAATTTTTCTCTTCCCCAAAACTATAATTGCCCCTCCGTGGAACACGTTTCGGGTCCATTGAAGCCATCAAAAAGAATTCGGCGAGTGAATTGAAGGCCATCCAAGAAATTGCTTATAAAAAATGGTTTGAAGAATGGAAAAGGAATGGAAGAATGGGGAATACTTTGAAGGCGACAAAATATTTTTTGATGATTATATGTAAAATGTATGTTTTATTTACAAATTCCAGGTACCTTTTTCCACAGAAAGGATGTCATATTCAGTACATAATTCAACTTTATATTGAAGCAGATATTGTATTGAAGCAGATTCAAAACGATTGGTGCTATGCAACAAGTTCAAAACTTTTAAATTGCTCTAAAATCTTTTGCATCTCGTTTAAAATGTATTTAGAGCAAAAATCAGTAAAAAAAACATCGATTTTTTCAAATTTCGAACTTAAAACCTCCTTGATTTGATGTTTAAATTTTTGGATGTCAATAAACTTAAATATGAATAAAAATGAATGAAATATGAATGAAAAATAATTATAAATAAAATCAATAAATTGTTGATTTTATCGTATTAAATGTGGTTTCGACCGATTTTATTTCAACCGTAAAAGGAAAAGTACCAGCAATTAGATACCATGTCAACGTGCTACCTAGCGCCCGAAAGAAATGTACATAAACTCCTGGACGATCGCTGAAATACCGTTAGCCAAAGCCAATATCCTCGCTAACGGTAATTTTCTATAAATTTTAGTTGGATTGGTTCCTCTAACATTTCTTGTTTAACAATGCTGGGAAATGGTAATCTTCTTGTGCCTTTTCTATCTCCTACTTAGAGAAGTCGTTCGGGAGTGTTAGCGCTGAATGTAATTACGCCGTGCTTCTAAGATGAACTAGGGCAGTAGGTCAGAGACACACGGGAAAGGGTGTACTCCCCTCCCAACCTTGTTTCAATCATTTTACAGTCACATGGAATACGAGGTCTGATCAAAAAATACCCGGAATTTCTAAATTTCGCGGGTCTGGAGAGTCCGATTATCAAAATTTTTTTTATTGTCTTGGTATACATGCCCCTAAAGTATGATAAAATTTTCAGCCATATTCACTGTTTACTTTGTCTGTGGTAGTCGCTAAGGTTCGACGTGTTTTTATGAGCTCGGCGATTTTTGCTTGTTTAAACAATGGAAGAATTGAAGAGTCATAGAATTTGTATTAAATTTTTGCGTAAAAAATGAAATAAAGTGTAACAAAGTGTGTGAAATGTTACAAAAAGCCTATGGTGAGTCTACTATGAAAAAAACAAGTGTTTACGAGTGGTATAAGCGTTTCCAAGATGGCCGCGAAGACGTTGAAGATGACGAACGCTCCGGTCGACCCAGCACGTCAATAATCGAAATGTCAATAATGAAAAAGTGGAAAAAATGGTTAGAAATGATCGCCGAATAACAATAAGACAAATTGCTGATGAAGTTGGTATATCAATTGGCTCATCTCGCTCTCGAACATCGCTCAGTCGAAAACAAAGCACAATCGTCCAGCTGGAAGCATTCAACTTCACCAAAAGCGAAAAAAGCACGTCAAGTTCGATCAAATGTCAAGGTTTTACTTACTGTTTTCTTCGATTATAATGGCATAGTGCATCAAGAGTTCTTACCACAAGGTCGTACGGTTAATAAGGAGTATTACCTTGAAGTTATGCGACGTTTGCGTGAAGCAATCCGAAAAAAACGCCCCGATTTATGGAAAAAGAATTCATGGCTTTTGCACCACGATAACGCACCTGCTCACTCGTCGTTGCTTGTTCGTAATTTTTTGGCCAAAAACAATATCGTAGTCATGCCCCAACCTCCATATTCAACAGATATGGCTCCGTGCGACTTTTTCCTGCTCCCAAAGTTGAAGAGACTCATGAAATGGCCGGCGTCTTTCCTCGATTGAAGAAATAAAGGCCGAATCGCTGAGAGTGCTCAAGGACATACCAAAAAGTGAATATCAAAAGTGCTTCGTGCATAAGTGTGTTAAATCTGGGGGGGACTACTTTGAAGGGGACCACATTGATGTAGACGAAGGAATAAATATTTTTTTGAAAAAACGAAAATTCCGTGTACTTTTTAGTACCTCGTAGTACCGAGTAGACCTCGTATGAGCCCATGGGATATACAGCATTTGAATTGTATATACATTTTGCTGATGAATATCGAATCGGTTACAGTTTTTAAGCGTTTCAATCTCACACATTCAATCAAAATAACATTTCAAAAGGCGTCAGCCTGTTCCCATTAGTAAAACTGGCTTAGGATTGGCCTCAGGGTTTCATAGACAAATTTATTTACGGAGAAGACCGATGCGAACTCGGCCCTCAACACAAATCCTTGCAAACGCGGAAAGTGAGAAGGATACCATACTTACTAGCGCAAAAATTTCGAATGAACTCCTAAGCCAACGGTATCTGACTAAAATTTTATAGATGTATTGGCTCTTATAAGGTAAACTTGTTAGGACATAAAAATGAAGGTGCGGAGTAATGCGCACTTACATATACTAATATTCTTTATTTAATAAATATTAAAATTTAATCAGATTCAATCTTCTTGTTTTTACAGAAATTCCAAGATAGCAAAAGCTCCAGGATGTGGAGTTCACAGAAAGGTCCTACACGACTGTGGGACCTTAGTTTAAGCCATTTATTTATATTACATTGTATGGTGAGTTTGAATATTTGTTCTTTTCATTGAGTTAGTTTAGTCTTGCTTTTCAAAATTCTTTTACTTCAATTATTCGAATTGAAATTTATATGTCAAAATTTTATGTATCAAATTCATACATCAAATGTAATTACAAATTATGATAAACTGTGCATTTTATTATTTTGAAAATATTCCCGATACCTCACTTTTATTTCTTTGAGTCCCACCTCGAATTTTCAGATTGACAAATCCGTTAATATGTTTCGAAATTCAATTTTCGACTATATGGAATTTATTTCGAATCTTATGTATGAATTTAAAAAATTTTGTAGTTTGCAATAATTTATTAATAATGAAAGTAATGTAGAATTTATTATATTTTATTTCTTTGATTTCTCTGTAGAATTTATTTCTCTTTATTTCAAATTGATTTAATTCATTTATTTCATTCAAATGACCGAATTTTCGAAATTCGATAAGAAATTTTCGAAAAAGATTTCTGCCAGCCATTTTTAGAAACATTTCTTTAAATCAAACATTCTTAATTAGTAATTGTATAGAAAATATATATTTAAGTAAAGAAAGTTTTCCTTTCCTCTGTGCATATGGTTTTTCCTTTTCATTTAACGTTATTGACAATCGGAAACATGTAATTAAACGTCTTCGGTACGCTGTGGCAATTTAATTGGTATCACCACCAAAACATTGGTCAATTGCCAAAAATGCTTTTCTGACTGAATTGCAGCCAATTCTTATAAGTCTGAAATTTACGTGTGAACTATTCTTATCACTTGAGGCGATGAGTTAACAAACAAAAAAAAACAATTATCTAAATTTTATCTTTACTTAAATTAATGTAAATTTCAGGAAACCTTAAGGGGTTTTTCGCTTTATTTTAATGTGGAAAATTGTCCGAATAAGTCAACTAATTCTTAAAAGAAATCAATGCAAAGAGGAAAATTTGGCGAAGGAAGCTCTGTAATAAAATGAAAATTCGCATCATGACAATTTCAATCATACAAACACTATAAACAGAGTTTAAAACTCAATAAATAAGTCATATTTTGAATCATGATAACGAAGTGTGGTCGTGTGGGTGGGAGGGTATTTAGTTTTTATATGATAGCGAATGTGGGTTGAACTGTTTACAGACTATGCTTTTGATTCCTCCAAGCACCAGATTTTTGAGTTTGTTTCCGAATTTGAATAAGTTATTTGGTAAGACACTTCTTAGATATCCAAAGTTTAGCTGTCAAATTTTAGGCCCCGTTGAAAATAAGATAGTTAGCAACAAAATGATTACGATGCCATCTGCAATAGTTGGTTGTATGAGGTGGTAATTTGACGCTATTTAAAATTAAATAAATTACAAATAAATTGATTTGATTGCCATGAAACTGGTTATATCGGAAAGATGATTTTTGACATTTTGAATTGACATCTGATTTCAGGGAATCAGAAATGGCCGCATGGCTATGGAAAATTTTCTTATGAATTTCGGAATCTGCAGCAATTTGTTCTTTGGCTCATACACCGAAGCTACTCTGTGGCCAGTGGGCGCTTGGCATCAATTCTTGTGATTGTTTGATTTGGATTTTGTAAGCCCATAAACCTAGATGCTCTCGTAAAATGTTCCAGAATGTAAATTGGCACACTTTTAATTGTTGAGGACGATATCAAATGGACTCAAATGGACTCAAATGGACGTGAGTCTTGCTAGATACTACGCTCTACAGCTGAATGTGTATTATCATTGAGAGGAGATTTCTTGCGGGAACGATCCATAGTTAATCGATTTAATTGTTCTGATGGACGAGTTTTTCGGCCATAAAACTGGCGGAGTGCGCGATGAGTTTTTCGAACAAAACGGCTTTTTGAAATAAATCTGCAGAATTGGTAGACGTTGTTCTAACGTCAGCCTGTTTATGGTAAAATGGCAAACCAAACTAACTATAAAACGCCTGACAGCTGTCACCTCTTACTTGGCTTTAAGAAGAGTTGCCAATTTATAGTAATTTTGCTATTCGAAGTCTCTTTTTGTTGTTAACTCTGATAGTTATTCCTTTGATTTTTTTCGTTACACTGATTTTAAATTTGACTCAAACAAATCACCGTTACTTTTCAAAAAATAAGGTCATCTAGTAACCACGGAAGTATTTGGCTTTCCTTTTTATGTAGTATTCTGATAGCCATGCTTTCCAAGTCATTTCGAGCATCAAATACTTCTTTGCCAGAACTTTTTGTTGCTGGAATAGTTTTGTTTAGGGGATGAGGTGTAGTATTTGACAATTAACTCTAGACCTTTGTCAGAAACGATAGAACTGAAATTTACCGGAAAGTCATCGGATCAGTAAAAACAAGACGAGGAAAGGAACGTTTAAATAAGTAAGTTAATATAAGATCGATCTGAATAATACAAAGAGATGTTTTCTTTGTCCGTCAATCCCCCATTTGTTGCCTTATATCTTCCATACACAGATTTCTACGGTATGCTATGTTTGTTGTTTGATTTTATCCTTTTCACCATGGATGGCACGGCGCCGAAGGCGTATGCCTACGATAGAAGGAAACATAGGGAAACGATGGCACTTTGTTTGTAGGAAACAAAAAGAAATTTCCAATCCTGTCTGCCAAAAATGTAAATAAAGAGAGACTTGAAAAGACAATTCCGTTTATTTCCTATCAGCTACAATTTGCTAGTTGATCAGCCTTCTTAATTAGACTTATTTGCTTAAAACCTTGGTCATATTCCACAGGACAGCATTTCAGAGTAATCTCACCGAATCTCAAGTCCAACGCACAATCTATGGCATTTTGAGCCCTTTTTCCATGCCAGATTAATTTGGTCGAAATGCAGATAAACTTCAAAACTAGCGAGAAATGGCAATCAATGAATTCATTGATTCCAGATAATAAATAAGTCATATAGAATCAAAGAAACAAGTACTAATGACTTGACAACAGTTTTTTTCAGCATGGCTACACCTCTGCTTGGTTTACATCTAACTTGAAACTACTTTTTCTTTACCAACTATGACTTAGGTTATACGCTAACTCTGTTTGGATCTAGATCTGTTTTTCCATGGACGAGGACATTTGATCTTGGTTTTTCCAGGCTTTATATATTAGGTTGCTACAGATGAAATGGCCAATTTAATAATAAATTTTTAAACAGCTGTAATTCTATAATAAAATTCAGCTTCATTATTAAATATTTTTCCCTGTCGAAAATTGATCCAAAAGAAATGGTGATCTGTTGGTGAGAGGTCTGGAATATGGAGGGTTAGGAAGAGTGTCATAGCACAAATCGTTTAATTTTAGGACCGTTGTTGTCGATACATGAGGTTGTGCGTTATCATGAAGCAGTATCACTCCATCCCTGTTGATAAGCCTAGGTCGTTGGACTATCAATTTCTGATGCATTTCATCCAGTTGAGTACAGTATTTATCAGCATTGATGGTTTCGCCAGGTTGCTGGAACGAATAGAGGATAACTCCAGCTACAGACCACCAAACATTTACCATTATTTTCTTTGGATGAAAGCTTGGTTTTGGCATGTGTCTTGCCGCTTCGTCGGCATCTTGCCATTAGGTCGATTGGCAACGATTATCGAATAAAATCTACTTTCCATCGCAGGTCACAATTCGGTGCATATACGGTTCCCTTTTGTTGCAGGAGAGAAGTGAACTTGAAATCTCCATTCGACACGACATGTTTGGCTCAGTAAGATCATCCTGAACCGATTTGTCAAGTTTTTTCACTTTTCCAAGTTGTTGCAAGTGGCAGCAAACTGTCGAATTGTGAACGTTTCACTTTTCGGGAAGATCCCTAATGGTTTCGCAGAGGTCAGACTCCACTAATGTACGCAGCTCGTCGTTATCGATCGATTGTACTGGGTGTCCACGTGGCTCAATTCCAAGGTCCATGTCTTCGGATCGAAATTTTTCGAACCATCGCCTAGTGGTTCGTTCGCTAACTGTATCAGGCCCAAATGCGCTGCTGGTATTCCTCGTTGCATTTGTTGCGTTGTGGTCTAATTGAAGTTCGTATATCAAAAGTAGACAGGTCGATTCACTTTTTTCGATTTTCACTTTCTCTTTTTGTTTTAACGATCACTATGGAAGGCAAAACATAAATGACTCCATAAGCCAAGGAAGCAGTTTTTATACTTCAATATACCATAACATTTGCGCCGCCTTGTGCCAACATAATACGCTAAATTTGCAGCCAACTTTATGTCATTGCTAAATCGTCCATTACATCTGCAGCAACATAATACTATTAAGGAATATGATGGGGGATGCAAGGAGTTTTTAGCTTAGAGCAAATACGCTCTTCGCGAATCAGCATCCGAATCCGTTTATAGCTTATAGTAGCAATTTTGTGTAGCAATCTAGAGCAAAAAGGAGGATTTGTCTAAGGCCAGTTTTAATTTGCGAGTGCATTAATCGATTTAAAGTATCAAGCGCATTGGTTCCATGAAGACTCTGCAGATTAGAACTGGTTAGATGCTGTTTTCAAGGATGAAGACTTTATCACGAAGACTCAAGGGCTACTATCGATCAGGTTATGAGTATAGAGACAAAATAGACTTGAATGTCTTAGAACTTATGTGCTCAATGTGGGTTTTAAATGTTAGCTTTTGGTCGAGTTTAAGACCCAAATAAGTCAGATCTTCGGTCTTGGAATGATTTGGCCTAGGAAGTTAAGGGTTCTGTTATTCAGCACGTACGTTTTCCGCTAAGGAATATTGCTGTGTTTATCATTACGTTCATTTAAATTGGCCAACAATAGAAGTATCGGTAGATTATTTATTTCTAGCATTTCTTCAAGATTATAGATTATCTGGTAAGGGTTGTTGCCAGAAGTATTGAAGCAAATGTGGCAAAATCAGCTAGTTAGCAGTTTTGCTTGTGGATATGTCTGAAGTTTATATATTGAAAAATGCTGGACTGAACCATGAACCTTGAGGCATACCAGCAGGAGGCGTTTTCATAGAGGATTTGGCTCCTCGAGCTTTAATCTTTATGGTCTATCTTTCGAGAAGGATGAAATTAGCTTATACAGGTATGGTGGAGTGCAGCGCTTATGGAGTAGACCGTCATGTCAAACGGTACCGCAAGCTCACCAGCTGTTTTGTATTCGTCAGTGGTTTTTTTGTCTTTGGAGACACCTAGAAGCCGATGCTCTGTTGAGTTTCCATCCCTGAAGTCAAATTGAAACTCAGCAAGGATAATTTTATTTGATAACCTTTAGATAAGCTTCGTAAATAGCTTTTCAAGCTTATTGCTTAAGCTAAGCTTATTGGTCTGTAGTTGTTAGGGTCTTGCGGATCTTTACCAGGATTCAGAACTGGTATTATGCTGGCATGTTTCCAGCATTTTGGAATGTACGAACTCTGCCGAAAGGAGTAGAAAATGAGGAAAACTAACACTTTTGCTTTTATTATTGGTAGATGGTTGATGGCTATATTGAATGTTCCGTCAAATCCCGGGGTCTTGCCATTCTTTAACTACTTAGCTTGCTCAATTATATGTTTCGTTCTTTTGAGAGCTCCAGAACGTAAATTGGCGGTGCTTGCGTTGGTTTGTAGTGATTTAGCGACTATTATTTCTGCAGAGTTGTTGCTCATTCGACGCGAGATTTTGTTGGTTTGTAGAATTTATAAGCAAACTACTCTGCTTTCCCTTCATAAGAATGAAGTTGGATACCGTTGTCGTCTTTCAGAGTATTTGGAAGAACATGATGTTTTCGTTAAAGTATTTTTTTCAGCTTTCAGAATTTTTCAGACTATTTTTTTAATTAATTTGACTAATTTTTTCTAGTTGTTACGCATGTCCGTAATTTCCATCCGGTAGCTCTCCTTAGAGAGGGCTCACAAATTTTCGCAATTGACGCAGTAAAGTATGACATGCTCGGATCAGCTTATATGCTCATCGAGTTACAAACAGGATTGGAATTTCGGAGCTTAATCGCATCAATATTCAGGGACTCATTCCCCACGCAGCCGATCGAATTTTTTCCTTTTCTCCGATTGAGCTATAAATACTTAAACAGAAATAATTGAATTTTATGTTGCAAATTCAAATTTTTTGTTTATGTTTTTTTGAACATGATAATACTGATAAGCACAAAAGAAAAAGTAATTTGCAGTAGTTTGGAAATTCAAAATGACATCGACATGCAAAATCTTATTAGGAATTTTGGTGGAATTTTGTAATTCATCATCACGCTTCGCTACACGCGCTCAAATAATAATCATCAAAAACTGCAGTGTATATAAAGTTTCAAAAAAAAAAAAAACGAAAAAAGGAAACAGGCGTTAAGAGATTGTTACTCCTGTAATCTGGTACAGCAATTTTCTTCTGAAGCGCTCTTACCGAAAGTATTGGATACGAACCTTGCATCAGATTTGTAGTGCAAAATGTCTCTAAAAATTTCGTTTAACTACCGAAAATGAAATATCCATTGGATCGTTCATAAATTTTGCTGAAGTCGAATATGATGTGATTTTCATAACTGATTAAATTTGTGGGAAATGCTGTGCATGTTTAGTTGGAAAAGTTCTGATTTTGTGAATTGATTTTTACCTAAATTTTCTTGCCAGCTGCGGAAAAGCATGTATAAGTTGAACGACAGCGTTATTTATACTTTAATATAACCCAAAAACATAGTCATGAAAAACGAGCAAAGCGATATTAGGAAGTGAAAATTCCAAGAACTAAATTTGAGTCTTATATGAAAACCTGTTCAGTACTACTCCTCTTTGATTGGCTCATAATTAATTACCATCATCAAATACTTCTTGTCTAGATTTCTGACACCACAACAATAGCATTGAAACCAATCCAATTAAAATACCTGAACTTGAATTGCATACTATTATTATCAATCTAACATGCGCGACTGACGGAATGTTGCGCATGTAGATATGTTAACTATACACATGTGTATCTACGCATGAATACGAATGCTACCGTTTCATGCGTGTACTCTCTATGCAACGCATTGTGCGGTACATTGCATCGATGATCGACTAATCCCAGGTTCCATACTCAATTTCAGATTGCCCGTCCATATGAAACGAAACAGTAATTTGATCTGCATATGTTCCATCATGTCTGTATCTATTTTGCGTACGCACGAGTGGCTAGAAGTATGCCAGTAGAACTTACCTGTCGGATTGAATGCAGTTTTATGTATGCATGATACACTTTATCCCGTTTGTAATTCCAACATGCATGCCATACACGCGAATTACACATGTAAGAATCATTATAATTGGGTCTATTGCAATATTCAGACATAATCTTGTTATGCATATTGAAGGTGAGCAACGCCTTATCTACTTGTATCTATGAATATATCTAATTATTTTCTATGTAATATAGCTTTCTCATATAGAAATTACCTTCATGTAATTGGATTTCCTTAGGGACAGAGTTAAGCGTCTATTTGGTTAGATAATGCTTCTAAGGAGTGTGTTTTTCTTTGAATTATCATTAACGGCTTAAATATGTGATTAAATTTTAAGTACATAATTGGCAGTTGGACAAAGTACGCAATGTGTGGTTATTAGACTGTAATCAATTAACATGTACTAGGAGCAGGATGAAGGTGAGCAGGCTATGAATAACATTCATCCAAGGTGTCAAAATTACCTTCAGGAGATTCGCTTGATCCAAATCATTATCCGGGTGCGAGGAAAAGGACACTGATACAATTTCGTTGTAACATTTATGATTAACCATGCATTCATTAGAAGACCGGACTGTATACGAAAGGATGTCAAAGAGTTCACAGAATATAGGGCTGAAGAATAGAGAAGAATAGAGAGAATCGTTTGAGGGTGAGTCCTAATCCACACAGACCACCACGTCAGAAATCGAGCAGAAAAATCTATGGAAATGTTAAAAAATCCTAAAATTAGTAAAGTAGGTACCGAAAGACGATCGTGTGAACAAGAGGACACTTGCAGCATTGGGCGGAATATCTGAAACATTCACTTCTAACATCCTAGATTCAAATCGTTGGGTGAAAGAAAGATGGTGATGAAAGGCTCTGAGATTGTTTGTACCACTTGAAAAACGTGAAATCGTCGCAAGTTCGTCCAAATCTTGGAGCAGTGTCGAGAGCAATGCAAAGGAAACAGTGAGGACTGTCAATGGATACGAAGTTTAGATTCGCTGCAACAAACCCAAGTCTAAGTAAGATTTGACTCTGTGGTGTAAAATATATGTACAAATTCTTTAAAATACAATTTGTTTCCATCAGCTGTGAAGGTCTTGAGAGCTTTTTTCTTGGGATACAGGGAAATAATATGTTCATATATTATGTCCTATTGATTGATGATCCTTATTTATAAGCCAGATTGAAGTTTGCTTTCAAAGAAAAAAGTTGCGGAAAATTTGACAACCACAACTTTTTCGAGCAAACTCACTCACCCTACAGGTTAAAATTGGCCTATCACCACTGTTATTTATTCCAAAAAATGGAAAGACAACTGAGAGGAAATTGAAGAACGTGAATTGAAGAAGTGGAAGTTTACCATATCTGCCTTTTTTAAGGCCAAAGGCATGAGTTTTTTTCTTAGTTCTTAATAAGAGGTTGTACAATTGATATCAAAAATATATTTGGAACGAGGAAGAGCATGATGAATCAACATATGCCCCTGTAATCCCGCGATCATCAGCTCTAAGTTTTTTATATTTATATCTTCAGAGAACCGTCTATCCTACTGGCTCTTCTGGTCGATATATGTTTAGCTAACGAAATCTTTCCTAGATTTCGGGACATCACTACCATTTTTGGGTCAAGGTTTTAATTTCAATCCACATAGTGTTCCTTAAAATATTTTACCGTTTAAATATTTAAACGTCAACCCCTATGTATACTGACATATTTTCTTTTCTCGTGAATCTTTGATCTGTTCAGTTTTATTTAAAATACGGGTCATAAGAAGATTGAAAAATGCGAACTATTTTCCAGGGTAGTTGCTAGATCCCATTAGATGGAACACTTCAAACAATTTTTTTGTTGATATGTGAGTGCGATATGTGAGACAAGTGCTTCATGCTAACCTCCTGAAAAAATGAATTAAACTCCTGGTAAACATCCCTTAGCAGATAATTGGTGCTGGCTATCATATATACTCTACCTATGTTTTAAATTGTAATTTCTGCCACTTTTTCGGTTAGGGATATGTTGATGTCAAGTTTTGAATTTGATTTATGAGTGCAGAAAGCTTTACCATTGAAGTTTATCGTAGCGCTCCTGGGGAAGAGTGGGGGTGACTGTCTAGTTTCTAGTAAAATACGTACCACGTCAGTAATCTACGGCATTTTATAACGTGCATGTGATGGTCTTTTTGGACCTCTGTTAAGTGAACCGTCGGATCTTGAAGATGCTTTATCCTTTAGAGCAGACTTACGCAATAAAACGTTCTATTTTACTCGACAAAAAGTTGTTAACATATTGAGGACTGCAAAGACATCTGTAAGGCATACGCGTGGAACCGCCCGCCTTGGCCGTTTAGGTAGTAGAATACTAGGTATGAAAGTAAGTGACGTCTAAAGACAGCGTGTGGAAAATATGGGTTATTTCGTGATTCATCCGTAAGTGATGGGACGTGGAACACGAGGAAACTCGTGAGCGGTCCTTGATGTGTTGAGCTACACAAAGCTTTCGGCATTGATACTCTGTTTCAAAATATGATTAATCACTGGCTCAAAATGTTTGGAGGGAAGGAGCTGTGATCAAGCCAAAAATGTAGCACCTTGGATGACTACCTGCCGAATATTTTCGAAGCGATACTGGAGCTGAAGACGAAGTACTTAAATGAGTTCCTCATCGATTTCTTCCTAGACGCGTATCGTGAGACTACGAGGTGGACTACGAGCGAAATTGTTCCCATGCATAAGGACTCTGTTGCGAAGAATTTTAAAATCTTGCACTGTATGCACACTTTACCTCATTCAACTTTGCTTTGTGTCAGATACTACACAAAAGGTTTCGCGTTTTTCTCGTTCCTTATTTCTAATTCCCTCTCTGCGATTTATAATCAAGCTTCAAAAGAATCCAATCCTTTTGCTCAGTCTAAGCCACTTATAATCTGGATATTTTCAACCATAGAACTCCAACAGGATCCACTATTCGATTCTTTAGAAGAAACTCTTTGCTAATTCTCTATATAAGTTGTTGGTCTAGTGCGAATTACCTTTTTCTAGCTATTGCTGTTTCCTAACATAAATGGAGAGAGAGAGAGCGCGCAAATTTTTTCACGTTTTCATTATTTTCTCATAATCAATGCATATCACTACTTTCAATGGAATAGATTGGGTATGGGAATAAGTTTCCGCCGTTTTTTCGAATACAAATAAAGAATACAGTCATTCAAAGTCTTTCAAAGTATGCACCATTTGAAGCTATGGCCTTCTCCCATCTTTCTGATAGTATATGGATTCCTCGGCGGAAAAAGTCCCCATCCTTCTATTCGACGCAGTCATCGAGCCATTTTTTGATGCCTTCATGAGAAGTAAATCGTTCTCCAGTGAGGGCCGATTACATGGTGCGGAACAAATGGTAATCCGAAGGAGCAATGTCTGGGGATGACGGCAGGTGGGGAAAGATTTTCCAATTCACATCTTCCAAATATTTTTGACCGACTTGGCTACGTGCGGCCTTGCATTGTCATGCAGCAAATTCAGCTTGTCCTGTCTGTTATTCCATTCTGGCCTTTTTTCGTTCAGGCCTCGATTGAGACGGATGAGTTGTCGTCGGTACATATCCCCAGTGGTTGTTATTTTTAGAGATGGTTTCAGGAGTTCGTAATAGATGACGACACTGTGGTCCCACCAGAAGCTCAACATGCCCTTGGAAGCGTGAATATTCCATTTTAGCGTCGATGAACCTGGTTCACCTGGCATTATTCTATGTTTTGGTCGCTTAGGATTATTCTGGCACATCCATTTCTCATTGCCTGTCGCGATTCGATGCATGAAACCCCTTATTTCGTGTCGTTAAAGAAGCATCTCGCACGTCACCAAACGCCGTTCGATGTCCCTCTATCTCAGTTGATGTGGCACCCAAGTCCCTGCTCTTTGGATCATTCCCCTTGCGTGCACTGAAATAGTATCTGTAAGGAGATCTGTCTACCAACGGCGGAAACTTATTCCCATACCCAATAGTAATAATGGAACGGTGGTAATCTAGGAGTGCTAGAAAAGTTCGTTCTTCAATCATCTAGGCCTCTTCAAAGTATTTTAGTAACATTGGTGACGTTTGGGGCTGATTTACTGATTCCTTCTGGAGGTCTTCCATCAAAAAATTCACAAAAATTAAAGGTTAGGATTATAATTATGAGACTGTTATTCCACATAATTTTCTATTATTATTGTAAATATTATTCTTCGTACTACTAGAGCTAGGGAAAATTCCATGTCATCTTTGTTGCTACCATAGAAAATTTTGGTCTATCTTTATTCTTCAGCCAGCCCAAATCCAACTTTGTTTGACAGTTCGACAGTAATTAAAAATTCATATTCGCCTTTCAGTTTTGACAGTTCGCTTATTGTTTTGAGTTTTTCTTCAAATTTTGTAGTTTAGCGGACATTACAGGTGGAGCATGCATTTAACATTTTAAGATAATGATACAAGAGAGGCAAGAGGAACAAAGAGCTACTAGTTTTCGATACTTTTGGCTTCGTCAGACATTCTTCCTTGTTTGTCTTCAGATCCTGGAGGAGTAAGTTCAGATCGTATACAATATCTCATTTTAAATTATTATCGTTGATTTCCGGATAGACTTTGTATTCTAGATTTTAGAATTAAGACTTTCTTTGTCTTACTCTCCCTTAGAGCGTTCAGGACTTTCAGGAAAATAAATACAATAAAAAATAAAATAAAACTAATAATAAAAAAAAAGATTGAACAGATTTATCAAATTGGAAAATTCATATGGCAGAAATGAACAGAATAATACAAACATACCACACTCGGAATGGATCACTCATGTATTCTGTGGTTTGCTCAGAGTGATCAAGTGAAATGGTAACCAGAAGAGTAGTTTTATGGTTTTTGCGCACATATGCATGTAATGTGCATATATGATTTAAATATTTATATTTTTATTACCTGCACAAAGTGAAGGAGTGCAAAAAATTGAAAAAAAAAAATCCGTTCAGAGTCCGTCGCAGCGCGTCAATATTTTATTTAAGGCAAGCGCGTTCAACCTTTTTGTAATTTTTGAAGAAAGAACAAGAACTTAAGATTGTAAATCTTAAAATTGTTGTTTTCCTTCCAGGGAAAAGGATTCCTGGTTGAAAAATTCCAATCTGATTACCGATTGGAATAGTCAGTATGTAGATTTTTAAGTGATCCATCCTGTTGTTTTTTCATTGCTATTTGCAGAGCAAGTAAGTGTTCAAATACTTGAATGGGTATTTGCTTGCTTATTGGTGAGCTGCCTGCCGAATATTTACTGGTTGTGTGTTCCAATCAGCATATTTACTCTCATTTGTTTCGCTACTTTCTCAGCTTTATTTACTTCAACTTGCGCTAGTCATATTTGTGGCCAAACATATGGTTTGCCAAAGATGGAACCCCCATTTTCATCTCATTTTCATTTATGTTTGCTTGTTTGACATAAAGGACTACCGTCTTCTCAAAATCTTGTAGTACCTGTGTTGCAGTACGCAAATTTGCTTGTTTTTGTTCTTTGTCCTGTATGTCCACTGGGTCTTCTCTGTTTATATTAATTGTCAAAGTTTTGAGTTTTTTCCAGGCTACCTAACTAAAAACTACTAAAAACTAAAACCTAAAATAACTACTAAAAATCACTCATACTTCGTAGGCGAATCATGATAAAAGAAGCAAAATCAACGTGTAGGAAACAAATTTAGCTTTGAAAGAGAACAAGAGCTTCAAATTTAACGAGATAGGAAGGGATCACGACGGCTATCTCTCGAATATCAAATATATATCAGAACATTTTTTCGGAAGTTAAGAATTCGTATTTTAAGAATTCGTAATTTAAGAGAAAGTTAATACGTGACATTCTGCAACTTATTCTTTATGTTCTTCAACAAGTTTTGCTTACATAGACCAATGAATCTGGAAAATTGTAGAAAAAAACCGTTAGATTGATCGTTTGTTAGTGTTAGCTTTTGTTAGTGGTAAAGCTAAAACGAGGACAAAACAACTCCTGGGGAAAAGCAGAAATGGCGTTAGAACATTGGTGACAGTATTAACGAATAGGAACCCAAACGGATGGCACCTGCTGAACTTGCGGCGAGGAGGAAGAAAGCACAGAACACTTCCTCCTAGATTGCCCGAGCCTGGCCAGCAGCCGCCTTATTTGACTGAGGTGTTCTGGCGTAACAGAATTGGAGCACTTGGCGACCACAGAACTGGGGGAACTCCTTGGCTTCTGTAGGACGACAGGATGGACCATCTGTAAACAATAGTACTACACATGGGGAACTAAGGGCCGATGCTGGCCTATGCTATTTCCAGCAAGTGGACCCCAGTTCAAATAACAATAATAATAATAATAATAATAATAATAATAGTGGTACAGCTGTAGTCCTTGATAAAATTTCAATTTTCTACGTCATGAAAAATTTTATTCGCTTTCATGTTGAAAATTTCGCGTATGGTAATATTTTCCTAGTTTTTCTTTTCAGTTGTTTCTTTGGATTGTTTTAAAACTTCTTCTACTCCTGTTAATCAGGTCTTTTTTTCATCGATTTCAAAAATGTCCCCTTTAAATGAGACCAATTTTTCTTGGGTTAAACGAGCAGAATGCGGATGGGCATTATAATGCCCATGGGATGGATGGGTGAAACAAAAACACTATTCGTCTCAACAAACCTGGTCGTTTGTTATTGATTGCTTTTCGTAAACAATCCAAAACACCGCATTAGTTCTCTGCGTTGATAGTCCTAGTTTTGTCGTGGTAATCAATCAAAAGAACACCTCGCTAAATCCAAAGCACTGTCATTAACTTCATCATGGAGTTCTTTTCTTCCGTTTAGGTACGCTGTTCGCCATGACATAACCATTTGAAGGCTCATAGATTGCTTACCTTATACAGAAGATAATTCTCGATATATTTCACGAGCAGATAATTTTTTTGCGGTCAAAAAACGTATCACACTACGCGCTTCACATTTGGGCGCTTCTTCTCTCGGCGTCTCCATTTTAACTCGTTGTAAAAAAAAACCAAAAAATAGACTTGAGAATAGATAACGTCAAATTGGTAAGGATAGATGAGAGAACAACTTCATAAAATTTGGTTAGCTTATCTTTTAACCACGCGGAGCGTTGCTACATTTAAACTTACTTTCTTACTGGTCCTCGTATATTGTGCTGTGTACGGGATTTTCTGTCATTTCTAGTTAAAATTAATCCCCTGTTGCTTATCATTCCTCTTCTGTAATTTTGTCGTCCGAGAACCTCGTGGAGATCGTTACTCCCAAGACCACGTTCGGCATATCTTGTTTGTCAACGATTTATTGGGTTGTTTGATAATTCATATCGATTTTTTCTCATAGTTGGCGTGAACTGCATGTTTCAGGTAGTAGTGGCTGTGTCGCTTATTCATATACTTTTTTATTGTTAGACTTGAGACTATCTTCTTTCAAAAGCTCAGCGTCATTAGTTAACAAGAAATAACTACGTTAAAATAAACTTGAAAATAAACAATCAAAGAGAATTTTATCGGTATTTTGTATTACTTTTATTCTTGAAAGAACTTGTGTGAAGTTTGTGTAGATAACTGCCTTATTAAACGCAAGTGTCAGTGTTGGCTTGCTAGCTGCCGTTCTGAAAATTTTAATGCGCAAATTGACGGCCAAAAAAAAAACGTGTCAATCATTAGTAACTGGCGTATGACAACTCGAAATATAGCAGATAAGCTCGATATATTGAATTCAACCGTTTACTCATACTTGCAACAGTTTGGTTACGTTAACAAACTGAATGTTTGTTTCATATGTTAACATATGCGACGCTTTGCTGAATAGGAACCACAACGGCAAATTTCTGAAGAAAACTTCTTAAAAATTACAAGGGCTTAGCCTACTTTAAGCTGTTTCCAAGAAACCAACTATTGATTCGAAAGTGTAATGTCGTCAACTATCGAAATCGAGCGAAGAAATCAAGAAAAAATGGCCTAAACTGACCTATCGCAAAGGCGGAGTCTTCCGTCATAATAACGCCAGGCCATGTACCTCTTAAAAAATAAATGGAGGTCAATTGAGAACTGGTGCCCCATCTTTCCTGCTATAAGCTTTTTTTTGGGTTGGGGGTAAAGGCAATTTACGCCCGGAGTGTGGGACTCCTAGCAGCGCATGCTACCAAACTACCTACTAAACACCCCCCTGTTGGAACCGTTTGACACATTACTTCGGGCTAGGCCTCTTTTCACTTCGCCCTAGGGCGCCGTCAGCCTAAGGAAATCTCCCCCAGCGGGAGGGGGCAAGATGGAGGAGGATTGCTGGAAAGGAGACCTCCCTAGACCCCGCGCCCAAGGTTATCCATTGTATATTTTTTGGCAGTAAGTATTGCCCGAGAGTAATGTGCCACACAGCTTCATTTGTCGAAACTTTTCAGCATTTCTCCGACCAGATTGTCTGGAGAGAGCTCTCCCATTTCCTCCCACAAGTCCTGCCGCATCCTGTTCCACCTTCTACAATTGAAGAAGGTGTGACATGCGTCGTTCCTTTCCCCGGGGCAGAAAATTCAGTCTGGGGACCGTGATTTACCAATCTTGTGCAAGTAAGACTGAAAATACCCATGCCCGCTAAGAAGCTGGGTAAGGTAATAATCAGTCTCACCGTGCCTTCGATTTAGCCACGATCCCACGGCCCCTATAAGGCGGGTAGTCCAGCGGCCATTGGCGGCTTCCCATGACTGTTGCCACTCGAGTATTGTGCACTGCACTCTCGGTTGACAGCATATCTTGAGCCCTCCACTTTACGGTCATAAATTCTCCGTCGTTCTCTAGCAAGGAGGGCGATGGGTATCACTCCTGCGATCACCAACACGGCCGACTCAGAGACAGTGCGGTATGCAGACGCAACCCGCAAAGCTCCTCGTCTCTGTACCTGGGCCAAGCGCTTTCGGTACAGCTCCTTACTGAGAGCTCCGGCCCAAACCTCAGAGCCGTACAGTGGCACTGACTGTACAGCACTCATGAGAAGTCGGCGTTTGCTCGGTGTGGGTCCACCGATGCTGCACATTAGCCGACTTATAGCTGAGACGCCTATCGCAGCCTTTTTCGCCGTTGCCCTGATCTGTTCCGGAAAGCTCATTTTGGAATCGATCAATAGTCCCAAATATTTTATTGCAAGTTTAGACTCAACAGTCGCATCTCCGATCTGCAAAGGAATTACCATGGGAATTCTTTTTTTCGTGAGAATGACCACCTCGGTTTTCTCTAGTGCCAAACTGAACCCGCGGATGGTCATCCGTTCCCTCATTTGACGCATTAGCACTCCCAGTCGGCGCTGCGCATGTTCAACTGTGCGTCCGGCGACCAGTGCTGCTATATAATCTGCATAGCCGACTAAGCGCGACTCATCTGGCAGCTCAAGCCTCAATAGTCCGTCGTATGAGGCGTTCCACAAGTCTGGTCCCAGTATGGAGCCTTGCGCTACACCAGACGTTATCTCCATACTGCGTCGCCCATCTTGTGTGTCATAGAGCAGTCTGCGGTCCTTTAAGTACTCCCTCAAAATTCGCATCAGATACGCTGGCAATCAGAAAAAATTTTCCAATGTGCCAAGAATATCCGACCATCTGTCACTAGCAAGACAACTCGTTTTTCAGTTTTGTGCGCTTCGGCTCGACGGACTGCATTCACCACTTCCATGATGTCATCGGAAGTGAATCGCCCTGCTCGAAAGCCATACTGCCGAGAAGATAGGTCCCCTGCAGCACGAATTGCGTCAGTGAGTCTTCTCTTGATGAGCTTTTCGAACACTTTCCCGTCCGTGTCCAGCATACGAAGCGGGTGGTATGTAGAAGGCAGCCCGGTGTCCCCTTTTCCCTTGCTGATCAATTTGAGCCTCGCTACCTTCCAGCGAGATGGGAATACACCTTCTCTAAGGCAAGCGTTAAACACATTGAGTAGCAAATCAGGGAAAACGTGGAAAACCATTTGTAGCACCTCGGTTGGAATGCCGTCTGGTCCTGGTGCCTTTCGAGGTTTCATAGAAAGCACCACATCTCCCAGCTCATTTTTAGTGAACGATGGACATTCGCCTGTGTTTATCTCGTGGGCAGCATCAACACGGACAGGGTGAGTTGGAAAAAGCGCCTGCACTATGCCGTCTATCTTGTCTGTTTGAAGTAAACACGGCTTCGGTGCGGAGCCGAGCTTGCGCCGAGCTTGCGCTGTTCACATCGTCCACAAGTTCTCGCCAGCAGCTTGCTTTACTCTCATTGATGAGTCTTCGGAGTTCTTTCCTCGCTGATCTGTATGCTGCTGTCCTATTGGATGCTTCCTCTACGTTTCTCGAGCGCTGAGCTGCACGTCGAAGTCTGTGGCACTCGCCTCGTTTGTCTGCGATATCTTTTGACCACCAATGTACAGCAGGCCTGTTTGTCGAGGCCTCCGTCGAGGCATAGATGAGCTACAGGCGGAAGTGATGAGGTTCATCGTGGACTCCACCATTCCCTCGACTCCAGCCCTTCCGCTCCCTAAAGGACACCCCGATGTCGTTCCGCCTTCCAGAATCACATTGGCGAAAGTCTCCACATCCATTTTTCGGATATTCCATCCGGGAATGAAAGATCGTCGAGACGAGCCAGGAGTGGTATCGCCGATCTCAAACGCGATGTATTGGTGATCACTCGCTGAATAATCCTCGAGTACTCTCCAGTTCAGCGTCGTCGGAGCAAGGGACTCCGAGGCGAATGTCACATCTGGGATTGTTCCTTCGCAGCCCCAGCGCCGGAATGTCGGTACATTGCTGGTATTTAAAACCACCAACCCGGTCCTCGCCGACAAGTCCAGAATGCGTTGCCCTCTGGAATCGGTTTGAGGCATGCCCCACTCAACGGCTCTGGCGTTGAAGTCTCCTGCTACGAGGACTTTGCCATCTGTGTTCAGAACAGCATCTTCTAGCGTGTCCTCAAATGGACTCATTCGGCGTCAGGTGTACGCTCAAAAACGTTATACCCGGGCACCGATTCCACACGAAACCGTCTCCTCGGCCATGACCTTGAATCTGGAGTCGCATGCTGCCACGAACCCAAATGGCAGCAGAATGAGAGTCATCGGAGAACCAGGCTGGCGAGGTCTTATTTCGATGTTGTTCGCTAAGCCGCAGCAGATCAGCTCTCTTTTCTCTGGCGACCTGCTCTAACAAATCTTGTGCATTGATGCTACGGTTCAAGTTAATTTGAAGAGCCTTGATCATCACCTCAGAGCTGCTTTTGCTTTTGGTAGTGCCTCTCTAAAGATTGGGCACGCGCCTGTTCCTGCAACGTGAAGGTGCTCTGTCAGTTGAGAGTTAAGATGATTACATAATAAAACAGCGCGGAGTCTCAACGCAGTCTTTTTTCTTGTGCCCAGACGCTCCACACTTAAAGCAAAGCATACTACGGTCAGGGCCCTTGCAGTTCAAAGTGGTGTGCCCGTATCCAAGGCACTTGTAGCATCGTACTGGGATGGCTCGGCGGCGAATTCTGCACACCACCCAGCCGATTTTTATTTTTCCTTTGGCCAGGAGTTGTGTAGCATCTTTCTCCCTTACGTCGAGTATGGCGTCGAGTATGGTATATTTGCCCTCGGCGATTCTCAGGAGAAAGCTTTACTTTTTCTAGAGTTATTCCAGGGAACTCTTTTAGAATGTCTTCTTCGACCTCAGCCGGATCGGCGATGCAATCCAGGTCCCTTACTTTCAATGAAGCTCTTAGCTCCAAGGTATAGACGGTGGCTTTTAACCCAAGGACGTCCTTTATTTTGTCGCGGAATATCGATTTATCGGAGGAGTCCGCTCCAAACTCGACGAGTAGCCCTCTGGACCTCGTCGATCGTAGAGTTTTAATAATCGTCCCTGTTTCCTCCTGCTTGACATTCTTGCAGATATCGCGTAGAACGTCAGAAAAGCTCCTTCCGTCTGTGGGCTTCACAAGAATGGCGTCTCCAAGGACTCTTCGCTTTTTCCTTGCTGGTTTGTCCACGGTATTTGTCGTTGTTTGAACAGGCTCTGTTTTTTGGCTTAGCTTATGTTCGCGTTTTGCGGATTTTTTTGCCGCCTTAGATATCACGAGTTGGAAGGCGTCTTTTCTTTGTGGCTTTTCTTTTTCTGGCTCAACGTTCTCTTTACGCCTTTTCTCCTGTTCGCTCTCAAGAGGGTTAGCAGCAGTCCTCTTGATACTGGGAAGGAAAGGTTGGGTGACTTTAACGTGCATCGTTTGACCTGGATGTTCTTCTTTGATCTGGATGTTGCTATAAGCTTAAAAATCATTTGTTTTGCTCCCTTCAAAACCATTTGAACAGTGAAACTCTCGGTCAAAATAGTCAATACATTGTAGACTTATGTGTGGAGTTAAAGTATATAAATTTACTTTGAAAAACATGAAAAAAAAACAATAGTAATTATTGAACAACCCAGCATGGATTTTAGGGTTTTGACTCCTAGTAAATTTGTTTGTTCACAGATATTGTTGCTCAATCAGAAATTCATTCGCGTTTATGTGATTTTAAAGATGTACATAAATTGTACAGAAAGTCCTTTATTCTTCTTCTTCAAACAGTTTTTTATGCGATATATTAATCAATTTTGCTATGCAATCAAATGATCGTTTATTAATGTGTTTTGTTGCTGCTATGTTGCTCAGTTAGCTATTCAGTTCTGTGAAGACAAATATGGCGCTAAAATTAAAAATTAAATTAATTATTTTCTTAGTGATAATGGAAAGGGAAAACTCGAATCTTTTCCATATTATGGTTAGTTTCAATCACGTGTAGCAAAGGATATGTTCTAAACAAAAAAATCTACAATGATCTTGTCAATAGAACGCCAGTCTATTAATCTAACCGCCAACACAAGCCACGTACGCTACATTAGTTAAAGATTATGAATATATTAACATTACAGAAAATAATCAATGTCGGTTACATAATAATTGTTATTTGAAGCTTTGTTGATGTCTAAAATCTAACAAGTTTTATTCATTATTAAGAAAACTAATGTTTAAGAGTGAACTACCGGATTATAAGTGCCATTAATCATACCTGGCAATATTCAAGTCACGGAGGAAATGAGCAATGATAAGCTTGAAAAATCACCACATTTTCACTTGTTATCAGTTTTCAAGTGAAAAGTGTAAATTGCTACTTTATCTTTCAGGAAACTCGCAGTGCAAACTATTTACTTTCGGTAGCATGTGTGCTATAGAGCTTCATCATATGCGTTTCCCTTTAATCAATTGAGGTAGGAGTGCAAAAAATAAGAAGTAAAATAGCACTCGGAAAATAAAGGTCTGCGGTTATGAGATTATGACTCTTGCCTTGTCTAGAAGTGTTTTGTATTTCCCCCATAGAATTAAAATCCAGGAAAATTCACATTGTAGTAATGTCAATGTGTTCAGTTTCTAACATGAAAAAAATCGAATAACAATGCCATAGTACAATGATTGCTTTGAATGAAAAGGGAAATCCCTGATCAAGTTATTAGTGAATAGTGAATAGAAGCAATCTTCTTCATAACAGAGCAGCAACCTATCTGTTCTCCAAACGTTTTTAGTAATTCACTCATATCGAGATAAGAAGTAGCCAATTTCGGTTGATGACAAAAGGACAAAAAGTTTCAGAAGAAAACAAGTAACTCCGAGGAAGAAGTAATTTACTCCTGCAATGGATAACATAATTGATTAAACATCAGCATTTTGAAAAACAAAACTAACGAAAAACAAAGCAGATGTAAAGTGTTCCAGATAGACAAGTATTTAGAATATTTATATGTATTAGTCGTCAATCGGCTTGACGCATTCCTAAAAATAATCCTGATTCGACTGAAGAGCACGCTTTTGTCAATGTTTGTGGTATGACCTAGAGGGTAACTAATGTTTAGCGCTAACACTTCAAATGAATCTCGCATCTGGAGAAATTTGAACGATTTATCCCGAGATGTACGGGTATTTAGTAAAAAATATGATTTAAAATAGGGCATAAGCAATCGTACGTTAAATACGAATTGACTTACACCTCAAGTTTTTGGTCATAAACAATGATTTATATATGATATTAAGTCGGACTTTTTCCTCACAACAGAATGAACTTAAGAAAAACCATATCGCGATCTTTCGACACTCACCTAAGTCATATCATTTTGACACTTTCTAAATTGCACAAGGTTGCTTTATTTATGTGCTAAAGTGGATATTCTTGTCTCTTTCTTTGTTATGCCAACTAGAAGGCTAATGCTTCTGAGTGGTTACGCTTTATCCTTTGAATTTGACTTTCATCGCATTTGGGTGCTTTTGAACTATGAAAATAGCCGAAGGACAATAGAGAACGAGAAAGGTTCACTTTGAGGAGCTTAAAGACCAAAAGATTTGAAGAAGTTTGGGAAATATTAAGCGAGATTGAAAAATTATGGAGGATTTTGCTTGTGTCGTAAATTCTTGAGCGTTTAAAATTACTCAATTTGTAATCATAGAAACAAAACATAAAATATCAAAAAATAGTTTTTCGGGGTGGCCAAACACTTTTAGTCGAGTGATGTTCTCTTGCTGTACTATCCCACAAGCATAAGAAGCATGGGTGTATAGTAAAGTCTACCGGCTGATCTAAAAGCATCGTGAGTATCCCACAAACCATCCAGTGATGGTCCTGGTATTTAATTTGTTTCATGATAATGGCCAAAGCGTTATAGTTTTCTTCCATATGCACAGAATATCTCATCGAAAGCGATGCAAATTTATTTCCATTATGCAATAATACTTCTTTTAGACTAGTTTTGGATGGATCAATGAAAAGGCGCCATTCAAATGAGTCATGCTGTATATCAAAGTAATATATAAGTCTACCACTTCATTGTAAAAAACTAAACTTCCTTCTTTTAAGAAAAACTGGATAATGAAAATGAGGTGACAGATGATAACAGGTTTTTATTTTCCAATCTGGAACTTAACAGTTCGGCTGCATCTTTTGAATGACCTTAATCTGTTACTAGATCACTGAGCTCACTCGGAGAAAATAGTTGGGGCCTTTCATCTTCGTCTGAAGAAAAATCTGAGCTTGATTCACGCTGAGAAGGTAATTTAACTATGTCCTCCAACTCACTCTGCTGTTCATCCAATCTGGAAAGTGGGTGTAGTATAGGTATTTCAGAGCTATAGGGCATTGGACGTATAGCTGAGTGAAGGTTAGGATAATTTATGCCTTCTTTGTATGTTCAATCAGGAGTATGGTTTTTCTGCCCGAGCCATATCATACGAATTCCAAATCGAAATGCGTTTTTATTACCCTCAAACTACAAACGAAGGTCTTCACCACACCTTATGCGAGGCCCATGGCTGATCTTAAATTTTACTTAAGTTTTAATTAAAAGTAAGCAAAATAAACTTTCCTCGCAAAATCACTTATGTTTCTCAGTTGACTTTCAATAGTGTATTCAACACAAATATAACAAAAACTGTTTGCAGAAATAACACAAACTCTTGTAGCCATGACTAGACAGAAACAACAGCACTGTTCACTTGAAGAGCAGTATGTTTACTGAGAGTTTCTCTTTATTCGACTTGTCGCAACACGATAAAACTGAACAATAAGATTGTGTGGATTTGCTTCTCGCACCCAGAAGTTCACGTTAAAACCTGCTCAGTCCCACCAGCCAAATTCCCCATTTATCAATTAAAAGCGCTTCAACGTGAATAAACACATTCTCTGAACTTCTTAACACAAAATCTACTGTACCGTGTTTAGAGATTGAATATTGAATATATTTGAAATAAAAAAAATGCAAACTCCATTAAATAGTTGAAATATTTTTTTCAAATGTATTTTTAAGACTTTAAATACAGGTTTGCTCTTGTGTGAAGTAATCAATTCATAATTTACTATCAGAAGCTCAAAGGAAATTAGTATCATGGATTCCCGTCAGTGTTTTGGATTGTTAAAAGAACTCTCATTCATTTTTTATCCTTGAAAAATACAAGATATTCGACCATACCATTTAAATCTGATAGTGATGCATTTCATGCGAATTTTCTGGGAAAAATTTTATCATTTACGTGTCAGTATGTTCATATTCAAATTTAGTAGTATTTTAGTTCCTCCGTGGTTTTTCAAATGAAAATATGATTCATTTGTAGTTGTTTAAAAGAAAATTTGATTTTGACATAACAGTTAGTCTCCAAAAACAGCATAAAATCAATTTCTATCTGATATGTGCAAAAGATCGAAAAACTAATTGGTATTATTAAGAACGAAATAGGGCCTATAATGGAGAAATTCCGTTTCTACGTCATTTACATTGACACTTCAGGGTATCGTATCAGGGTCCCTACCGGGCAGTGGTGAATTAAAAATGTGCGTATTCGGGTTGTATTGAGAATATATTCCCCATTGCGCCTTAAAATAATGCTCAGGCTCAATGTAAGCCCCTCCTTCCTGCTGTCCCACTTACTTATCAATGACTCAGACAAAAACTAAGTACTGCGGTCGAGCTGCTTCTGAGCTAAATTTGAAGAGGTAGGTCCTGAAGTGGAATTCCGTTGGTCTTTCCGAAACCGCCAACGAATTATCCTATCATTACTGATTGATCTGAAACTCTAGCAATCGAATGAATGAATTTATTTAATTCGGTCGTCTTTTTCTCATCAATGTCAGCTGGTAGATAAAACAAGAGTGAATTTGCAGTTCTAGAGTTTTACTCCTGCATATCAAACTGTTCTGATCCAGCAAAACATTTGTTTTTATCGTTTTAAGGATGTTTATCGGCTCTTTAATGACGTTTAGATGCATTTCTGAATACTAATGACTTGAGGCTTGCTCAGCTGGGCTCACATTCATTTCGTCCTCAAACTATTCTAGGCAATTCTGGACAAAGCTACAAGTCAAATAAGTTGTGGGAAGTCGATTGAGTTATTGTTTTCTTTGGTTTTTGTGTTTTTGGTTTTTTCTTCGAGAACATTCCAGGACATAATTGCAAAAATTTGACAAGGGCTCCTATAAATCAAATGACAAGCATAAATATTTTACATGTTTAAATATCAATAAGTCATAAATTTCGTTATGAGCAGGTTACCTCTCAAGGCTCAACTTCCTGTTTGAAATATGAGACTATTGAATAAAGCAGATAGTAATATACGTATTGAAAAGGGTTATCCAGGAACCTCGAAAATTTCTAAGATTTAATGCAGATATTTTGGGAAGCATCATTTCTTTGCTTCTTTTGGAATAACCCATAGGACGTTTGATTTTGGTTCGTTGTGTTGATGTTGGTAAATTCCTTCAGGACAAAATTTTGAAAATCATCTTTATATTCACATTTCAGGTCTCAGAGCCGTTTGATTTGATCGCTACCATCTTTCAGTAGAATGTTAATGCAAAATTATAAATTTTAGCTGTTTCGTTTGAGTTTGCTCAGGTATAATAAATTTTTGTAGCATTATCTTAGTAACCTCATGAATTTAATTGCAAGGATGTTTTCAATTATTCAAAAAGATTCCACTCACTGAGAAAATAACAATATACTATGAGATAATAGTTTTGGTGAATGTTTTTGAAATTAAAGACGCTTACGTTTGTCCGTTCATTTTTTCAACAATTACAAGGATTATATTATAGGGTCTAATGCAGTCCAATAAACTTGCCAACAACTTGCAAGAGGTGTAAGTTGGTGCTGGTATATCGCATACAGAGCTTGATTTTTAATCCATCTGAGCTACCATATCAATGAAGCTTAATACAAAGAATAGTTCGGGAGCACTTATACACTGCTCCTTTTCATTATTTAAGCAAACACTTCACCGATGATATTTGGATTCTCAGCAATAATTTTGACAACACGTCACAGGTTTTCATTGACGGACCTTGGTTGGCATAAAAACGATCTTTTAGAATGGTGAAATTGTTTTTTACCGGATTTTGTTGGGCAATAAAAATAATCTCCCTTCAATAATTTGGACGTAAATGTCCTTACTTATACTTATACGACTGGCGGATATGTTCTCGTGGAACTTCTTGGATGATTCATTCATGTTGAGTTATCTTGATCTACCGTATCTACTACCGATTTTCGGTTTTATGTCATCCTACTGAGCTTGAATAGTTTAAAATAATTTTAAAAGACTTTAAGATTTTGGGTATGTAAAGTCTCGTTGGAATTTCCTAAATATCTCTAGCCATTATGAGTATTTTTAGCTATAACGTGATTTTTGTTTCGGAAGTTCTCACCAAAAGTTGCTTAATTTTCTAACAATTTCTTAAATTATGGCACATCAGTTTTTTGTTTGTGGTTTTATGTTCTATTTCAGTCAGCAAGCTCACTCTTTTCCATACTTTGTGCTTCATTCATACTCATTTCTCCTTTCAAGAAATCCTTTTTTTTTCTATCCATTACATTAGGACATTACACATCAATGAACAAAAGCCAAAAGCTTGAAATATTTTCTTGTTCGTCACATCCAGTCCTTTTTTGCAATTGGTGAACATGATATGTAGTATTGTGGTACTCCATACCTATTTTTGGTCCTTGTGTTACGGTAACATAGGCCCATCAATAGTTGATAGAGGAAAACATCTCTCAAGAAAATTTTAACTGCCATTTTATAAGTTATAGAAGTCATCTACTTCGTATGTATAAATCAAACTTGCTGTCCCTACATAGGACGACGGGAGGTTTAGTTTTTCTGCTCATATAAAATGCTGCGTCAGCAGAATGATCCAAACCTTTTTGGAGTATAGGTAACGTTCTCTCTGTGCAGTCCTGTTTGTGATTGTTGACCGCGAAACCGCCAATTGACAAAAGAGTCTAGTCCGTCCAGTTGTTTATTATTGATCTAGAGCTTGGATCTGGGTTTTGACTTTCTTCATCTGGGATTCTGAGTATTTCCATGGTTCTCATCAAAATCCCGTCGATCTTGTCAAAAAGTTTCAGTGTTCTGTACTTATTTAATGTATTTTCCAACGATGTTAATTAGTAATTTTTCTGTATGTCCGTCTTGCGAGCATATGATGCACTTCAGAAAAGAGATTGCTGTCTGACAGATAGCGGTGCTGCCATATAATAGTGTCAGTCTGATTGTGTGCCTGCATATAAGAACCACCTTTTCAAAATTTAAAAGTGGTCTTTTTTATCAATGTTTATCTGAATAGTCGTTGTTAATGACGAATCAGGCTTGGATCTTATCTTTATTCCTAATTTTCTATTTGAAGAAGTACTCTTTGGTTATTAGAATTGATTGTTGCTGTTTTGAAGTGATCACTCCTGCTTATTTTTGGAGTAAAATATACGCAAGTGCCATTCGCATTTATTGATATTTGAACATTATTTGACAAGCTTCGATTATTTAAAGTGCACAGACTGAACAATATTGGTTAAATGGGTGATCCTTGTGGTCCTCCAGTTAGAATAGTTCTCAGACTCGCGAGATGACTTTTCTAACTAACTCTAAAAGATTTACCTTTTAGGAAAGATTGTTTCAGTTTAACTTTTGGTAGGGAGGATTTCATGCATTTTCATCACTCCTGCATGCCAGACTTTGTCAAAGGCTTTCATTCTGTCAAAAGTAACTAGGCCTTTTGACTTGCCGCGGTTCATGTCATTTCTAATGTGTTGGGTCGTTCTTTCTTGTTGGAATTACATTGAATGTGCTTCTCTGAATCCATGTTATTTGTCTGGAATTATTTGTCACTACTTCATTCAATCTTATCAGTAGTCCTTTTTCAGCTATTTTAGAGAACGGCAACAGAAGACTGAAGGGGTCCAGCTTTGAGGAAAGGCATTTTACCCAGGAGACTGGGTATTACTATTCTGACAGTCGATTTCTATTCTGTAGGGAATCTCCGACATCCGAAAATTGTGTTGATTGTGTCATTCAAGGTGCTTAAGACCTTGTCTGGGAGCCATTTCAAAATTGCTTTAGTCACTATATCGTGTCCTGTGCTTTTCGTTTGTTAAGTGTCTGAATTTCAATTTGGTTACCTTTTGTCACCTTCGTTTCTAGTATATCAATTTGTTTTGTCACTCCTACTGAATGTTTCAAGACAAAATCTCTCTTACTTTATTTAATAATTCGTACTTCTCTTCAAGATCCTAATCACAGAAGATATTTTCACAAAATTCTAGCTCTAGTTTATCTGCCAAGGCATTTGCTCTTCCGAATTTAAGAAATTTGATACCATTTGAACTGTATATACGTGACACGACGGCCTTATTCTGTATGCGAAAGAATTTTGACTTCTTGTAGAAGGCATTGTCATCTGGCTCGCGGCAGTTGGTAGGGATTGTAAGGGATTCTACTGCTTTATCGGTGTTGTAACTGCATTGTTTTCTTTTGCCTGCTTTACAACGCGATTACTCCTTAGGTGAAACGTTGTTTGGTCAGATGATCGTGGAAAACATACCAGTCTGTTCTCTTGCTTCTTCCTGCAGGTTCATCTATATGGATGTCCTCTTTTACGAAGTGTACCGATTGATAATCTGATATAGGCTCTTTGAAGACATTTATTCCTATATTTGCATACAATTCTCGGGAAACTCTAAAATTATATTTCACGTGGAAATTATATATCTCCGCATATTTTTTTGGGGTAGGTTCAGGCTTACGTTCTTGCTTGTGATCCAAACCTATTTGCGCTGAAATTTCAAATGATTTTTTATTGAAAATTCATATAAACTTGGGTTGAGGTCTGTTTCATTGATTTATGACGTTGAATATTGTAAGAGTTCCACGAAAACTCGAACAAAATGTTGTGTTGTCAACTCTTGGCCACACACCATACGGCTATTGGGTTGAAACTATGGCTGGGCTTTATCTCTTGGAGTGAGCGTTTAGGATTTACAGATCGAAAAAACGCTGAAAATGAACTGCTCTGCGTCCTGAAAGTAATCAAGACCAAGCCAAGAAGAAAAATAAGTACAAATGGGTAAATTATCACGGCCAAGCGAGGTTTGGCTCAGGTCAGCTTCATGTTTTCTTGGGTACTCAAGAAATCATTTCAATGCGGCGGGCTAGAACTGCCTCAAGGACCAAGGACGGTAGTGGACTATTACGCCACAATAACAGTGAATGGTGAGAAAATAACAATGCCCTATATCATCGTCCTTCAATAAAGCGCAGAAATAATCGATACTTCTTGTGCAACCAGTATAGTTGGTGTTTCTGAAAATATTACGATTTCCAGATGGGCCTATAAGGTACATATTATTTGGCAATTATTATTACAATCTAGCGCTGGTATATTAGTGTAAAAGAAGGCTACAAGGCTCAGTTGAATTTTGTTAGCTTTTTTTTGTTTTATTGTAGTTTATTTGTTTTAAGTTAGCATAATTTTCGTAAGATTTGCAATGTTTAGCACAAGTTATAGTACAAGGTTCAAAATAATTTTTTTTAGATTGCATATTTTACCTTAAACGGATATCGATACATTTGATATCTTATCTCTCCGATTGATGAGTGGTTGCTTTATGATGCACCAAGATGTGACATCATATTTCATTCACATTAGAATACCTTCCCAATGAATACTTAATATTTTGAATTAACATGACTAATCTGATTATTTCATGTATGTATGTAATGTTTTTATCCATCAGACATTCTACATGAAGCAAGACTTCAAGGCTAGTAACTTACTGACGTTAATTATCTTAAGTAACACTCGGATGCATATATAATTCTAAGTGTAATAGCTTCAAATCAAGTGACCTTTCTGAAACTTATTCCTCAACTTCATATTGAATTGCTTGGTTTGCTGATTTCAAATGAATACCTTAATATTTCAATCCTAATTAGGATTATTAAACTACGTTAATGGTATATAAACATTTGATATCTTTAACGTAAATCGAAAAGTCATTAAATTTATGAGGTATTCATTACGTTTTATATGAATGGCATTTAGGGTTCCTGCTTATTCCAATACGAAGAAGGGACGTTGTCCGAGTATTCAGTCATTTCTAAATCCAAATGATATGCACCTCTGGTTTGGAAGAATTATATCACATAATCCTTATAACATCATGTGACTTATGTAAATTATGTCACATTCTGGACATCACTCAAGCCAAGGGCAAGCATAGAATCTAGAAGGAACAGTGGAATAGCAATTGGCCAAAAGGATCTCGAACCTTAAGATTCTCATTATGTCATTATATTTTTGAAGATTCGAAAATTCAGCGCTAATAAAAACTGTTTAATTTAAAGCATCAGATAAATTTTTCAAATTAAACCAGACAAGATAATCACAAAAATGATATTCGTAAGATTATTAAAATATATTTAGATCGAATTCGACCAAACTAACCTTCACAAACTTAGAAAATTATAGCCTTAACATGTTATAAGTGTAGTAATAAACGCTTTAATTATTACTTTATTCGAAAATATTTAAAAAACCAAACATATTTCAACTAAGTATCCGAAATGGAAAAATTAAAAAAAAGTCTTCAGGTATTTTTCAACCATTTCTTACCTAAATTAAACTGTCCACTTTGCCGTATTGGCCGGGTAATAATATCCGTCATACTTTAGTTTCTGAATGTATCCTTTTCGAAAGCTCACTGAAAATAATTATACACCACTAAACTCATCAATTATTGGCCGAACTTCTCTTCGCGATCACGAAATAAAAAACAAACAAAAGCAAACTTAAAAAAAGATACAATTAAAGATATTTAGATTCACTTTGCCGTTTTTTTTGTATCTAATAAACACTAATTTTCTTACGAGAAGTGAAAAATCGACGCTGCTTGGCGACTACTTATTGCCACCAAACCAAACCACCAAACAAACCACACTTTAGTTGGTCTAGTGCAAAATATGAGCCTTAATTGAAAGACTGCAATCGGGGAAATCAATCTTATAATTCTAGATCAAAATAGACTGCTACTAGACTGTAACGTCTTGAAGAAATAAAGAAACTGATCAACAGTGAATCGCATTGATTTGCTGACAAACCGATGACTCGTCGAGATTGCAATATCTTGGGAAAACATGTTGCGTTGCCTTCCAAATGTACAGAAGAGAACGCAGGATCGTTTGTTATTTGAAGTATTCGGAGAGGGAGAAAAGCCCAAACTTCAAGCTTCAACTAATACACGTGGAATACGTTTTCTTTATTGTTTAAGTGAAGTGTTTTTTTAAGTGAAGTACTAACACTAAAATACTACTCAAAAACTAATTTAAGTGTTTTATGTCGTGGTAAAGTTAACTTCTATTCGTCCTGCAATTTTAATTTTAAATGTGTTCATGGTTACTTATGGGACGTTTTATTCTTCAGTATTGCAAAAATGCCCAGGACATGTTCGAAAGGATGGAATACCATTTGGTCCAGCTCACAACATGATGTATCATGGGGACTTGATTACTGTGATGAATTTCCTTCGATTATTTGCCACTTCTGGGTGTCTGGAAAATCTAGTGAAAAACTAATAATTCCCAAGGTTCAAGCCTAAACAAGCCTGTCAGGGTATCAATTATGTTGTGAGTCAAAAAGATTTTTAATCCGGATCGCAACTTTCAAGAACTTTTCTTCAATATTTTTTCATATTTTTTATTGGTTAATCGAAGTGAAGTAAAAGTCATCGCTCTTACCCCCTTGGAGAGAAGGATTATAATCTTATCGAACGTTAAAAGTGCTCATTGTTTTCACCAGTTCTTCTTTTTATTAAAACCTACATGGTGCGGCATTTTAACAATTTTAAATATTCTCTGATCACATGTTAATTTCAAACAGACCTGAGCTCGCCAGGATGATCAGTCAGTCACCAATAATTGTTAAATCAAACAAAAGAAAATTTTTTTATTATGTGTGTATTCACCGATTGTAAGTAAGTAGATATAAAACGACGCGCTAGGCTCTGACAAGAAGGGAACGGAGACAATGAAGGATGCTGGGTTATTATCTTAGCTAAAAATTGTTTTGAGAAATTATTCTCAAATTTTGAGAAACCCTTCATTATTTTCAGGTAAAAATGTGTATTTCAGTCTACCCGTCTAATTTGTAGCACATCTAATTGACCTGCATCCCGTAGTTCAGGAAATAATAAGAAATTTTTCAGGTGTGCTATCCTTTTTGCGCGCACTGTACGTATAAAGACTCAGTAAATCTATCTATCTATCTGACCCACCTGAGTTTTCTTTGTCCGCACTTACATATTATAGAGAAATGTTTCTTCTTCTACTATGGTCCCGCGAAATAAGTTTCGAAAGTGTCTCTTCTTTCCTTCGTTCTTTAGCCAGGAGCACAATAGGTATTGTACCCGCGATGATCAGATTCACCGACTCCAATACATGACGATACACTGACGAACTTCTTAGAAAGCTTCTTCGAAGCACCTTTGTCCATCGCTTCCTGTAAGACTTCCGAGACGACTTCTAATATAAATTTCATCCTAAAACTCGGAATCGTGTAGTAGTACCCAAGCGTAGCTACTACAACCAGTGTTAACACATCGCAGCTCAAAATCTGACGGTAAGATACGGAGAGGGCCATTCCCCTTCGGTGTTTCAAGTGCCTCGGATACGGTCATACCGCACAGACATGTAATGGAACTGACCGAAGCTCCTCGTGCTACAATTGCGGTAAGACAGGGCATAAAAAGAAGGAATGCACAGACGAGTCACACTATGTTCTTTGCCAGGAGTATAACCCGAGACCAGATGATTTGAAACATATCCCAGGCACAGGGAAGTGTCGGGTCTTCCAAGAAGCCCTAACCAAGGCAAAAGCGCTTCTGCAATGATTCGTATACTCCAAATCAACCTACATCGAAGTATCATCGCCCAAGACCTACTGGAACAGTTCGCGAGAGACAGGCAACCTGACTTACTACTGCTGAGCGAGCAACATCACACCAGAAACTCATCAACATGGTATTCTGACGAATCCGGTACAGCCACCATTTGGTTTCGGAACAGTGCACACCTACAGGTGCAGGATCGGGGGCGAGGAGATGGTTTTGTTTGGGTTCGGTGTTCGGGAACTACACTCTTCAGTGTATACCTAACTCCGAACGAATCGTTGTCGTCCTTTCAAATTAAGCTCAATGCTTTGGAGGACGCTGTTTCGAGTATTGAGGGCCATGTGCTCGTCGGAGGGGACTTCAATGCAAAGGGAATCGAGTTGGGCATGCCCCAGTCAAACGCTCGGGGTAAACGGATTGTTTAAATGGCAGCACGAACTGGGCTCGTTGTACTGAACACAGGCCACAGCCCAACTTTCCGTTGATGGGGTTGCGTCGACACCGTACCTGATGTGACATTCGCCTCGGAGTGCCTAGCACAATCAGTTAAAAATTGGAGAGTGCTAGAGGATTACTCGGCCGGTGATCACCAGTACATAGCTCTGGAGATCCATCACGATGCTTCCCGAAGACCACGCGCTTGTTCTTCTGCGCTCCGGTGGAATACTGAGAAAGCGGATATTGAGAAGTTTGTTGAAGTGCTTATGGCACGATCACCACTGTCGGAAGTAACGCTAGAGGACGGAGAACCCGCGGCAAGAGATGTCGTTAACTCAACTATGAGAATCATTACATCCGCCTGCAGTTCTTCAATGTCCCTACGAAGACCCCGGCACAGCAAGCCTCATGTATACTGGTGGTCACCTGATATTGCCGAAAAACGAAGGGAGTGTCACAAACTACGACGCAAGTCACAGTGAGCTCGAACCCGGGAAGAGGCATGTATCCGATTAGCTGATTACAAGTCATATAGAAAATACCTCCGTAGACCTTTCAACAGCAGCAAGGCCAGCCGCTGGCAAAATCTGGCGGACGACGTGGACAGAGACCCATGGGGCCTGGGCTACAAAATAATAATGCAGAAGCTCGGTGTCCAAAGGTCACCTCGCTCTTGCGAGGCAGAAAAGATGTACGAAATCGTGCGAGCTCTCTTCCCCATCCATCCCGCCATCGTTGAAGCTGTTCACTATGAAACACCAATGGAAATTCCATTTTTCACGAAGACGGAATTGGAGAAAGCAGTCTTGTCTATGAACGCCAGAAAGGCTCCAGGACCAGATGGGATTCCCGCAGAGGTGCTACAAATGGTCTTCCACTTTTCCCCTGACCTGCTCCTCCGCATGTTCAACGCATGCCTGCGCGAAGGACTGTTCCCAGAGTGCAGTAAGGCGGCGAGACTTGTGCTCATTACGAAGGGAAAAGTGGATCCCGAGTCGCCAGCTGCATACCGCCCACTGTGTATGCTTGATACAGTCGGAACAGTTTTTGAAAAACTTATCAGGGGAAGACTCGCTGACGTGATTCGTATTGCCGGGGATGTATCTTCACAGCAGTATGGCTTCAGAGCAGGCCGCTCCACTATCGATGTAGTTGGAGAAGTAGTGAGCGCGGTCCAACGTGCGGAGTCTCACAGTATTTCCACACGACGGGTCGTCCTGCTGGTTACTCTGGATGTCCGAAATGCATTTAACAGCGCTAGATGGGTGGATATTATGGAACCGCTAGAAAATCGTTTTCAAGTACCAGTGTACCTGATGCGGATTCTCAGGAACTATTTGAAGGACCGCAGCCTACTTTACGACTCGAAGGAGGGTAGGCGAAGTACAAATCTTACTTCAGGTATCTCTCAGGGCTTCATTCTTGGCCCGGACCTGTGGAACATCTCCTACGATAGCCTCCTGCAGCTTGAACTGTCGGAAGAGTCACGTTTGATCGGCTATGCGGACGATGTCGGGGCGCTGGTCGCTAGACGCACAGTAGACCATGCGCAGCTCAGACTCAATACGTTAATGCGGAGGGTAATGGACTGGATGACCACTCACGGATTAAAGCTGGTACTGAAAAAAACCGAAGTGGTCATCCTAACGAAGAAGAAAATCTCCAGAATACGGCCTATCAATATAGGGGGCGAGCTGGTCGAATCGAAATCAGCAGTAAAGTACCTGGGCGTCTTGATAGACTCAAAGATGAGTTTTTCCCAACAAATCAGGGCAGCAGCTGACAAGGCTGCGGCGCGTGTAAAGGCACTCACCCGATTAATGGCCAACATAGGGGGGTCCACCACATCAAGGAGACGGCTCTTAATTAGCGTTGTTCAGTCGCTTCTACGGATCAGAACTGTGGGGCGACGCTCTCAGCAAGGAGTTACACCGGAAGCGGTTGGCACAGGTGCAGAGACAAGGAGCACTTCCAATCGCATGCGCATATCGAACGATCTTCGGGGCGGCAGTGCTGGTAATCGCAGGGGAGATACCCATCATCCTCCTTGCGAGAGAGTGCAGAAATATTTAGATGCGCAGAGGCGAAAACCGAAGAGAAGAGATCAGCAGGGAAGAGAGACGTCGCTCTCTCAGCGATTGGCAACAGTCCTGGGAGCAAGAAACAAGGGGAAGGTGGACTGCACATCTGATCCCTGACCTGAGGCCGTGGTTCAGTCGAGTGCATGGTGAGACCGATTTATACTTGACCCAGCTCTTAAGCGGGCACGGTTGTTTTCGGTCCTATCTGTACAAAATTGACAGAGCACGGTCTCCTAACTGTGTGTTTTGTGCAGGAGAGTTGGATGACGCCTGTCACACATTCTTCTACTGCAAAAGGTGGAGCCAGCAGCGAGGGGCCTACTCAGCGAAATCGGAGAGCTCTGTCCGGAAACTATCGTCGGAGTAATGCTGAAAACAGTTGACAGTTGGAATCGTGTGGCGCAATATGCTCGGGCAGTGCTGATATTAAAAAAAGCTTTATTGGAGCGCTTGGAGGCATCGGGGATGGATGGATCTCTTTTGTAGCACTTCCTTCCTCTCCTGTCCTTCCCGTTAGAGAAAAGATACCCATAATCCGAAGGCACCTCTAGGCGTAGAAACACGAGGCCTAGCCCGAAGTAATGTGTCAAACGGTTCCAGGCTAGGTTCTCAGGTTGGCAGGGGAGGTTTTAGTGGGTAGTCCAAATGCATTTTGCGTCTGGAAGTCCCACACTCAGGGCGTAAACAGCTTTCCCCCATCTCTACCACAATAAAAAAGATCTGACGATATTAACTTGAATAAATAGAATTTTACTTTAACGGTATGAACCTGAATAAATGGGATTTTAATTGTATTGGTAGATTTTCTGTCGTTTCGGTGTAAAACAAGAAGATTCCTTTGATAAGTTCTATGAAAAATCGCCGTGTTGTGTGTTTTTTTCTCTCTCTGTCTATGTAAAGCCGCCCGAGAATGTTTGACCTATATGCGCGTTGGCTATGGCGAACAAACGTCACTGTGTACATCGGTAGGCGTCGCATTGCCCGTGATTGGCGCTCCGAAGTTATTCTAATGATATAAAACGGTTCAGGTAATCAAATTGCTTGTTTTTAAGTTCCTCCTCGGGTCTATCAGTCGATTCAAGATGTTCTAGCGTCTTATTACACTTGATAGTCATCAAATTTTTCTGTGGAACTTATTTTTAGTCAGAAGAACAATATCTGCTTTTACACGCCCTATGCTGCACCCCAGGTCTGGCATCTACGGGTTCGCTCGAAGTTTTATGCACTCATACCGATTTTGAGTTATGCCCACCTTACAGGGCGTCCGGTGCCTAATACCAATACATCATCAGCATAGCCACCAAAATATCATCAGCCTGTAACATTTGTCATATTAGACATTCAATAGGCCTGGTGCGCAAGTGGAAGCTAGTGCCGCCCCTGACCTGAAGTTTGTCCTTTGTTGACATTCCTTTGGGCTACAGATGATTCCTCGTTGTTAGAGCCAATCGCGCAATATTCGTGTAAGATACTTTGGCGCACTTGAAGCGATGAGAAATCGCACTTGAAGAAATGAGCACTCTTTGCGAAAAATTGCTGAAATGTGAAAGGTCCGTCACAGTCTGTCACTGTACTATGAGTTAGGAAAAGAAAGACCAAAATTGCTATAGGATGCTGATGTGTAATGACTGGACAGACTTCTAAAAAGTGAAAATTGCCGGGAAGCTAGCATACCGAAAATGGTAGTGCAACTTATGAACAAAACTGTTACCTTTTTAGAAGATTGGAAACAAGTAGTTTGGTAAGATGAAACCGAAATAAATCGATTTCAGTCTGATGGCAAGAATATTATTGGTATTGACAAAATGCGAGTCTTCGGAAACAACAGGTGGAGCAAACATTAAAACATGAAGGTAAAAGTTTAATTGTTTCTGGTTGCTTCACTCACCATTTGTGTTCGGGAATCCAGGTAGCTTAAATAAATTGGGAGTTGGGACTGAGACTTGTGCCAGATTCTAGGGGTGGTGGTTGACACATTATTTCAACCCCGTCTATGGAGATCGTGGGATTAAGCCATACAAGGTAGGTGTCCACGTTAATCCACGAGACTTCATGTTACTGGTTGCTTCAATTGGCAGCATCTGGGTCCATTGGCGAAACTAGATGGTATAATGAAGGAGAATTGTTATTTTCATATATTTTAAAAACAAACTTACCAGATTTCATCGATGAAAGCGCCGATTGTATCAAAGAAATCGTTTTTCAACAGTATGATGACCCGAAGCACAACGCTAAAATTTGATTTAACGAGGAATAAATCTTAAAACTCAAACAGCCAGCGCAAAGTTCGTATTTAAATCCGATTGAAAATTTGTATAAATATAAAGAATTTTTATAAATACGACTGGCACAATGATAATCCTCAAAAATATCTGATAGAACTCTGAAATTGAGTTCAAGCTGAATGCGGAAAAACCCCACGTGACACCATCCAGAAGTTAGTTGAAAGCATGCCAGCACCTACTTTGGGTGTCATAAAAACAAAGGACTGTGGACAAAGTATACTTAAGAGTACCCGAAAATTTATTTTAATTAAAACCGCGCAAAACTAGACAAATTTATGAATATATTTTTTTATTATAATTAATTTTCTGTAGAAAGCTAATGTTTTTCTTTTTTGCTGTAATGAAGTGGATTATTCTTGTATTATTGTCTTTGTCTGTGAGCTGACAAATCTTGTCTGTGAGCGATTTTGCACTCACTGTAACCTAAATTGTTGTACTAGTTTGTGTTAACAGTTGATCTGATAGTGGAATAAGTTATTTATCTAACTTCAGGAATTCCATGGTTTTACTAGAGTGTTAGAGTGTCAATTTGGTCGAAAAGTTTTAGTGCTCTGTCGCGTATGTATTTCTTAATTATGTCCAGCCTGAAGTCCTTGTGTATGTCCACGTTTCTAATATACCATGGAATTGTTCCGATCCACCTCAGAGCCTTATTTTGTATTGTCTGGAGTGCTTTTTAGTTTTTATGAAGTCTGGTGAAATGCAATTCTGCCGTAGAGTAACGTTGGTCGTATTGTTTGTGTCTATATTAGTCTTTTGTTGACCATGTTCAGACGGCCAGATTTGAGGATTGGTTATAAGGATAGGGGGGTTTCTATACAGTGTAGTCTTTTTTGTCGTATGTGGTCATTCCATGTAAGGCGATGGTAAATTATTAGTCCTAAGTATTTTGCTGTCTTGTCCCATGTTATCTGTTCGTTAACGACTTGTAGCAAGTGAGGGTGTTGCTGTTTCTTTCTGGTGACGAGCTGTGCCTGGGTTTTGTCCTTATTAAGTTATATTTTCAATTTGCGAAAGTATTCCAGGAGAATATCGATGAAGCTTTGCAGTTTGGTCGTGATGACTTCTGCTTGTCGATCTGTATGGAATAGACAAGTCTCATGCTCGCACAGGGATAAACTTATTTTTTTGGCAGACGAGGCAGATCTGCAGTGTATAGACTGTAGAGAATTTGTGACATAGATAATCCTTGCAGAACTCTAGTTTCGATTGATCGCATATCTGAGAGGTGATTGTCAATTCTGACACGAAAGGTTCTGCCTTTGAGAAATGAGTGAATAATTTGTATCACTTGGAGTGGAATATGAAGTTCATGCGTTTTGAAGATTAGTCCTGCATGCCAGACTTTATCGAAGGCTTTTGCTCTGTCAAACATAAAAAAGCCTGTCGATTTGGTGCGATTGATCCATTTGCGGATATGTTGGACCACCCTGATGAGCTGGAGATCCGTGGAGTGCTCGGCATAAACCAAATTGTTCGTTGGGGATAATGTTTTGATCTTTGACAGTTTCTTGTAGTCCATACAGAATAACCCTTTCGGCTATTTTGGAAACGAATGACAAGAGGCTAATTGGTCTCCAATTTTGCGGAAATCTGTGGTCTTTGCTTGGTTTGAGAATGACTATTACGGTCGCTAGTTTCCACGCTTGTGGATATTTTTGCAATTGCAAAACTTTGTTTGTAATGTTCGTTATTGTCGTTAGTATGTTGTTGGGAAGCCATTTAAGCATTGTATTGCTGATCATATCCAGACCAGACGTCTTTAGATTGTTGAGTCCCACTATAATATTGTTTGTCTTGCACTGGTCTATAGGTCGTATTTTGTACTCTTCATGTTGCCGTGAAAATATTATTTTTCTTCCTTTTAAAAGAATTGCTTCCTCCTCTTTAGGGTCCTCTTCCGCGAAAGAGTTTTCGCGAAATTGTTGTTCTAAGATATCCGCGAACGCCTCCGCCTTCCACCAAGTTTCGTATTGGAGTCCGTTTTGTCCGTGGATAGGGGGCATAACTGTCTTGGTTTTCGTTCGTAAATATTTGGATATCCTCCAGAAGGCATTCTCGCCAGGCTCCAAGCTTTGTAGGAATCCGACCCATTGATCATTTCGGAACTCGTGGACTATTTGTTTTCGGACCTTGTTTTCAGACTTTTCGTTTTCAAGCTAGGATCACCCGTGTTCTTATCAGGTTATCTCCTTATCAGGTTTTTTAAGTCCTGAGGGCGTTCGCAGGGACTATGTTCCCTGGCCGGAGTTGTGGCCATAGGGCTCTCCTTTGCCTGTTAGATTTTCTTTGTTATTTCTTCTAGTATTTTGTCGAGATCCCTAGCTGTTTTTAAGCATGGTTTTAGCATGGGTGAAACTTTCATTTGCTAGCGTGTCTCAGAAAGCCTTCCGATCTATTGTATTCTTTACTTTTAGCGGTACATCTATGAAGATGTCCTCTAAAAGAAAATGGACCTGATTCATACGTTTCTTACGTGGAAATCTCTGGCGATTCCAAATCTATGGTTGTCGCAGAGTTTCATATGTGGTTTGTTGGTTCGTCTGAAATGTGTAAGCTGCCTTGTGTGCTAGTGATGGGCCTGTTAAGCTCAGCCCCGGTTCGGTTACTTCTCACTGCTACCCAGTCGCGGTGGTATGCGTTAAAGTCGCCTATGATTAGTAGTGGGCCTTCTAAGGTGAAGAGAGCTTCTAGGTCTTGTGCAAATTCCTTGTTGTTTGGGGGGTTGTAAAGAGAAATCACGGAGAATTCAAAGGAGCTCCATTGCATTTTGATAGCTGTGACTTCTGTTTATTCTAACTGGGGTGCAAAGATCTCATAATGGCACATATTTCACCTCACGAGAATGACTGTATCACCTCTTCTACCTGACAGCTTGTCATTTTTGTTCCGAGTGTAGTTGGATTAAAATAATGTCAAATTTATAATCTAGTATAAATTGTTTAAACTCTCCATACTTTTGATACAAGACGTTTGCATTCCACGTTAGTATGGAAATGCGGTTAACCAGATCCATTTGTGTTTGTGTTTGTGTTTGCGGCTGTGAACATCCCCTGTGACATCTTTGTCATCATATGGTCCAGATTGAAGTTTTGTAGGAAAAACTTCTCTGGGATGGAAGCCCTGAGCTTCTGGGTCTTCGTTAATCTCCTAACAGCTAAGTTCGTGAAGTTCTCGCAGAATGACGTTTAATTTTTTATCTTACGTATGATATTGCAGTTTGAGGTTATTCAACAGTTTTGTCATCTGTCTATGATCTTTGGTCATTTCGGGGGTTATTTGTATACCCAGATAAACTCTCTTAGCTGAAACAAAGTTCATTTCCTTCTTAGTTCCTTCGCCAGTAAAGTCCAGCTTTCTGGCTCTCTGAGAATGACCGGTACCGTGCATTTTTTGTTGGGCTCACCTTGTTCCTGTGTGTCTTTGGGTTTGTTACTATTTGATGTAGTCGGTTTTAGGGAGATGATTGGTTTTCGCTGTATCTTCATTTCTGTGAAGCACACGGCTGGTTTAGTAGGCTGGTGTGGTGGGAATCTGCCTCATCTTGGGCTTCTTCAGTCCCTCTTTCTGTGTCTCTTCTTCTTCGAAGGCTTTTTCCTCGTCTTCTTCCTGTTGCATTTTCTCTTCAGAACTTGTGTTCTCCTCTTTTTCATCACATGATGAGGAGGCTGACTCCCTCGCTGGTGAGGGAGAGTTTACGGTTTTCCGCTTTTTCTTTACCTTTGGGGGTTTCTTAAGGGAAATAATGATTTGGAGGAGCTGATCATTTTTCTTTCTCTGCTCATGAATTTCTTCGTGAGCCTTCTGGATTTACAGTTGCGAGCTTTGCAACTGTTCTAAGTGAACTTGAGTTGTATTAATGTTGAATATCAGTAAATACTTACACTCCTGGATTCGCTATACTCTCACATAGGTATGCGAGCTAGTATGAAGATATGTAGATTGTGAAGTAGTGGGAGGGCGCGCATCTAGAAATGTATACTTAAGAGACAGCACCCTAGTGGTTTCTCACTTTTCTACATTATGATAGATCTATGAGTCTATAGTCAGTCGATAGAGTAATATCACGACGCGAAGATATGTAATTCCGCATCTCTAAATAGGAGTGTATTCGGAGTTCTAATAATAATAAAAGTATTCATATAATTTATACAATGCCTTACTTTATTTAAATCATCCAAACTCCACCTTTCCCAACAATTATGATATTGTAACATTATTATTCATTGAAAATTAACAAGATAGCAGCCTTTGACTAGAATTTATAAATCATGTATCCACTTTTGCTCGCCACTGTATATCTCAAAATCCAATACTATTTTAATACGTATCTCATAAAAAATATCGCTTGATTTATGTTAAAAAAAATTCTTTTCCTTTATATCCATTGCTTCTTATGAAAGGACAATTGTTATACATGCTAACTTTTTCCATTTAAGAAAAATAATCAATTACACACCGTTCCGTTTGCAAAGTAAAAGGCATTTTGTCTTAGCAACTATTTGTGCTGTTCTCATGATAAATCTATTGAATAATTAGATAAACATTATGGTGAAACTCTTTCAGTGTACTTCAATTTTCAACGTAGGAGCACATAGTACAAGTTCTTGATATTCAATTCTTTCAATTCGCAGTGGAGACATTTAAACCTTTATTCAGTAGACTCGCGTAATGTTTCCTTGTCTGAATAACTTGTTAGAGGATCTGATTCGTATAAATAACGTTGTATTTTTAATTTCGAGCCTTTGCTTTTGAAAGTGTTTTTACTAAATTTTCCACTACGAAACTCATAAAAGCGATTAAATTTCCAACCAAGTAAAGGACTCCTAAGACGCTCAAAAAGTAAATGGAAAATGGTCGTGGCCCAGTCGAAATGCAGTGTGTGTAGTTGAGAGGGTAAAAACGAGGGGTGAACGTCATCGCATCACTTTTCCATTTGCGAATTAAACCAAAGGAGTGTATACGCCATAAATAATCGTTTAAAGCATCGTAAAACGGAGAATTTTTCCAAATAGCGAATCCATTGAGCACCACGCCGAAAAATGGAAGCTTTACGCCGTGGAAAACAGGTCGTTCAAAAAGTTGCTGGCGGGCTTCTATTACTTCATAGTGCTCCACTGTGGTCATGTATCCATATCTTCGATCGAATTCGTTGATATGGGATACGATTGTTTTCTGAGGGGTTTCAATCGCGATGTCGCTGTATTCCTCCAATAAATTGATAATGTTTCTCGATGCAAGAATTTTCAGTCCCCTTTCGCGGGCCTCCTCGAGAGAATTGATTTCATTCTCGAAAACGCCTGTTGTCATAAAGGTGGTCATATGTGAGATATATAAGTTCGTGAATATGAAGCCAGTAAACCAGAGATAAATGCGAATAAATCGACAACTCCGTGATAGCGGACTGTTCGGAATTGGAAAGGAAATAAGCCCTAGAATGGCATTGCAAATTGTTTTGCCAAAATCGGATTCTGCGTTCACAAGCTGAGCCAACCACTCTGCGATGGCGAAGAAAACAACTATGAGTGAAATCAGCATCCACATTCCTAATTTCAAAGGTTCCAGAATGTAAAATGCGCGATCCTTTAAATCTGATTTTGGAAACAAATAATAAACAGATGATATTAGAGGTTCTGTGGAGAAACCTAGATTGCTATCATTCGTTAAGAGGAACCCGGCGTTGGTGAGTTCTGCCGCTCGACTAGTAACCTTCGCGGAGATTTCCACAATATCCAAAAACTTATCGGGATCCGTTTCGATGTCAAAAAGTGATCCATTCAGTCTTTCGACAAATGTTTCAATAACTTTGTATCCATACCCATACAGTTTTATATCTCCATCTCTTTTGACTTTGACAAGCTTGGGAGGTAACTGATGCAAAATTGTTTTTAATTTATATCCATGTATGTTTTTGACTTGTCTGTTAAGGATATTTAACATTGATGTGTTTACAGCGAGTTGCACCAGTCGTATATCGGGGAAGGGATTGTAAGTGAACATGATTTGTTTATCGGTTAATGTAAAATATACTAGTACGATATTTATGATTCCGTTCGACCAGCACCAGTCAAAGATATTTTTGGAAGTATCACTAACATCCTCGACGCTGTTGGTTACGATGAACACTATTTTCAGCTGTTGTACCGTGGAAAATAGACGTGGAAACTGATTTAAGAAGTTCGTATCGGGTCTATGCACGAGAAACGCAATCACTAGAAGTGGTTTCCTAAGTTGAGCGATGACGGGGTATTTGTTGGCCCCTATAGTCAAAACCTGTCCACTTGCTTTTCCATTTGAAAATACCTCAGAAATAAACCGATCAATGTTAATTCCAAGCTCAACATTTTCAGTGGAAATTATAACGAAATTTGGGAAATGTTCAACGAGTTCCACAATGTTTGTCAAATCTGGGGCTGCGCGTGAATACAACACAAAAAATACTAGAAAATAGCAGAGAACAGTTTGCATCACGTCCGTTTTGGTGAATTTTATCAAATTTTCACTAAGCAAAACAGCCCATGGAAAGCTTTATATATGCCAAGCTACAATTTAAATTGTCGTTAATTGTGATTTTGCCATTGCATTAGAGTACGCGCTTAATGGAATAAAATTGATAGTTTCCCATTAAGTGCTACAATTTCCAAAGGATTTACAATTGACATAAGGAATCCACTAATGACGATTATCATTTATTTGAGATCGAAGAACATTTATTGATTTCCATATGGTTGTCTGATACTCATAAATCTGTAAGTGCAATAATATTTAAATTTTAATCATAGGTAAGCGCAGATGTGCAAGTCCTCGAAATGCATATCACCTTCCCAATTCAGCGCTCTAGACAAGGAGGAGCAATATACGCGAAAACATTACTATGTTGTTCAAAACAGTGCTCAATGTTGAGTTATATGATTTGATTCTGAGTTTTCACATACCAGCACTGCCATTAGGAGCTTTTCATCCTTTTCTAGTATCGAAGCAGGTTGATAATATACTCTGACAATACATTCTTTCTTTCCTTTTCGCAATTCAATGGTTTTACCACTGCATTGGTTTAAGTTGCCTAACTCCACAATCGCTCATATAGTATAGTGTACTATAGTGGCGTGTGTTAGAGTACACACGCCAGGCTCAAGTCCGCCGGTTGCGAGAATAGCAGCGATTTGTGGTTGACCTCCCGTGCTAACAAGGCAGATAGCTCTGAAAATAGTTAAAGTCAAGGATTATTCAAAAGAAATCACTTCGTTAGTTTTGATCACAAGATTAAATGGTAAAAATTTACCACCCAAGACAGCACGATTTTCTTTGCACATCGTATTCTGTGGCTGTTTCTGTTGCCGACAATTCAACAAGAAAATTTGTTTCATTTTCAAAAGGACGTCGAACATACCTAGCAACTCCGAGAAGTGACAAAATCTTTTTATGTAATTTTCGTAAATTATTTACTTAAATTCCAAACACCTAGGTCCAATTTAGACTGTTGCGCCATTGATACTCGAGAAAATGAAAACAAGGACACCTGTTGGAACTGGTTTGAAACTCATACCAAGGCAGTCCTTGGTGACCAAATATTAAACACATTTCTTATGAAGGCTTCTACGTTAATGATATGATGCGGAATTAATCCTGAACGATTGTATCACTTTTCAACTTTGTGAAAGACACTTTGTGAGTGTTTTTGTGTTTGTGGCTGTGAACATCCCCTGTGACATCTTTGTCATCATATCTTGCATCATCAGTTGAAACTCACATTCCTATGTGGAACGCGATAGTGGAAAGACATAATAATTAGTAATTACGATCTTTGGACTTTGGCTGACATACAGGAATACTTTTACAAAGGAAAAGAACAGTGAATACCCTTTTACTTTCTTAAGTGAAGTGAACAATTGGTGGACATAATATAGCATACATCTAGCACCTTAATATTTCATTCTGTGATTTGTGACATGGAAGAAAACTCTGAGGTAGAACCCCAGACCCAGGGGACCCAAACACCAAAACTCTCAAAAAAAGAAGATTAGTTGAAAACAACGAAAATACCAAGAGCAAGGGAGAGTTGAAAAGCTTTGTACCAAATAATAACACATCCTTGTACTCAAACCCCTCTGAAGACACACCACGTGCCATACCATCTCAAGTCCCGCTAGTCAACATGAAAGTCAATAAATGTCAACCCGATGCGAAAGGTAAATCCTTTGCAATCCTTATCGATAGTGTGGATATAAATGCTGACAGGGTCAGACTAACCCCAATGAAGATGTTCGTCAATAACAAAAGCTTAAACATCCAAGGCATCAAAGATATTAAGCAAGCTGGGTTCAATAGACTCAGGGTAATCTTTGAAACTCCAAGCTGAAAGAATTCAACCTCAGGGCCTTTATCCCCAGCAATTTTGTTTATAGATATGGAGTCATCAGAGACATCCCGCACGAAATTAACACAGAAGAGTTCGTCAACTCAGCTAAGCCTTGTAACAGAATGGGAATTCTATTAGAAAACATAAAGATACTACAAGCACAATGATTGAATACCAGAGATAGAAACGACCCCAACAAATTCATCCCAACCACAACACTCAAGCTAACCTTCGCAGGAACTGACCTCCCGGACTCCCTGAAATTTGAATATATAATAAGCAAAGTAAGCTTTTTTTTAAATTTAGACCTAGACAATGCACAAACTGCGGCCTCCTAGGTCACTCGGCGCAGTTTTGCAAAAACAAGAAGAAAACCTGCCTTAAATGTGGTGCGGACAACTGCGACAATAAATGCACGAAAATCATGTGTGCATTATGTAAGAGCGAGGAGCACGAGGCAACACATAGAAGATGCCCCAAATGGGTAGCATATAAACAAGAGGTAGATGTTAGCTCTATCCTGAACATCACAAACAGAGAAGCAAGAGTTATTATCAACAGAAACAAATTTGCGGGTTTAGATGTAGTGGAAAGACACAATACCAGAAACCCCCAACAGGACACGCAAAAGGTACTATTCAAAAGCTCCTTTGCTCAAATCGCTGGCATAAACAAGAAACCCAACATATCAAGAAACATCGTTAAATATAGTTTCCCCTCTACTGAAACTCTCACCATACCAAGTAAACCCATTACATGTAACCCACACAAAACCACTGAATTGGAAAAACTCCTTGGAAAGATGGTAGATGAAATCAACAGAAATACCAGAGACAACAAGGAAAACGAGGACTTACTAATAACTAGTGTTCAAGCATGAGCAAAAACATTAAAGAAATACCTCGCCAACTCTGGAAATGAGAACAGTAACACAAGAAAGAGTAACAACAACATTATCATCTAACACATGAACATTTTACAACTAAACATCCAAAGTATCAACAAGCACAAGGACAATATAATATACTACTTATACAAAAATAACATAGCCTTCGCACTCCTACAAGAAATACTCAGTAATTTAAATGTTAATATGAAGTTTACCAACTACAATATAATCTTCAAAATCAGAGACAACAACATAGGAGGAGGAGTTGCAATATTAATCAGAAAGGACATTAAGTTTAGACAGATCCACACAAACAGTCGTATAGAAAATGTAGTAATCCAGACCCTAAACCTTAAACACAACATAATTTTAGCATCCCTATATGCTCCCCCCGCTATCAATACCCAATTTTTCAAAAAAGAATTAGAATAACTTTCCAACATCTTAGAATACACTAAAGACATACTCATTGGAGGAGATCTAAACGCAAGAAACAAGCCATGGGGAGATCATCTTAACAATGCCAAAGGCAGAATTCTGAAAGGTTGGATCACGAAGCACAACCTCAAAACATTGAACACTGGCATATACACTTATAAAACAACAAACAAAAACGGCAAAATTTTACAGCCAACGCCGTATATAACTCTTAGTAACATGAATAGGAATAGTATCCTCTGGATGGAAGACAAGGAACACATCGGCAACAGTAATCATATAACAATTAAAATCTGCTTGCCCAGTACACCCATTTCAAACACCAAGAAAATCAAATATAGGAACCTCGCTCAAGAAATAAACAAAACCCCTTTTTCACCAAACCTCAATAGTATATACGATAAACTAAGCCACCTAATAGACCTAAACTCAAACACGATAAGATACACGCACACCCCCAAACACTTGTGGTCCAAGGATTTAGCAAGGCTCTGGAAAATAAAAAATAAGGCACTACTTAATTACAACAGACTCAAATCAAATGCCAACTGGGCAATTCTCCACGAGGCAAAAACAAACTGGAGGCAAAGATCCAAAGAGGCCAAGCAGAGAAGCTGGACAGACAAACTAGAACAAATCAGAGTCAGCGGAAACATAAAATACTTCTGGAGATTTATCAACAGTATCAGGAATTATAAAGAACCCCCCTCACGATACAACCTTGATGAGTTGATAAATGAGGACCAGACTAAAACCTACCTCAACATGATTAAATCCAAGCACCATCCTAATAACACCTTAAACATGATGCCACACAATCCACTGGAACACCCACCAGACTTCGAACAAGAAGAATTCAATAATGTTATAAATGAGAAACGCAAATCCACAACCTCTGGTCTTGATAACATTAATTACAATCTTATTAAAGCCTTACTCACACATCACCCATATAATCTTTTACAGGCTATTAATGATGCAGTTAATAGATGTGATATACCCACATCTGGAAGGCATACTAGAATCGTTCCCGTTCCCAAACCCAATATAAATCTCGAAGACCTCAACAACTATAGACCCATATCCCTCCTCAGTGTTCCCATTAAAATCATAAATAAACTTATAAAGCAAAGAATCAAAACACACCTAATAAACACAAATCCACTACCAACCCTTACTTTTGCTTACACAAAAAACAAATCCTCGACAACATGCTTTAACACCCTTTTACAAAAACTTGAAAACAAATCTACTTTCCCCTTCAAAACTGCCTGTGTTATAGATTTTTCAAATGCATATGAGAAAGTCGACCTACAGATCCTGAACAAGCTTCTTTCAGACCTCAACATCCCAAAAACCTACACCTCATGGATCATAAATCTATATAAAGAAAGAATACTCCACCTCAACCAACAACACACGACAATCTCTAATGATCTGCCACAAGGAGACGTCTTGAGCCCACTTCTTTTCAATATATACACTTCCAAACTTCACAATATCTCTGACAGCAACACAACTCTTCTACAATATGCTGATGACTTCCTCATTCTAACTGAGGGAACTAATTTAAAGAACATGATTAACCTACTTCAACTTAAACTAAATCTTTTCTCCACAATGAGTGACAACCTCAAGCTACCCTTCAACCCGGACAAAATACAAGCCATTAATTCCCACTATAGTAAGAACACAGATATAATTCTCCAGCACAATAACACCCAAATCAAATGGAGCAATAGCATAAAATACTTAGGCATCAATCTAAATAAGAATCTAACCTTTAAAAACATAGGCAACATCATAAAATATCTGAATAGACCCACCAATCCCTTTAGCCCCACCTTGGCTCTAAATCTTTTCAAATCATTAGTCAGGTCCAAAATAGAATACGGACTAACTACAATGGCACATGCACCAGCATACTTATTCAATACCATGGACAGGCTAAAAGCAAAAATTCTCAAGCAATGCCTAGGTTTACCCCCTAGCACACCCAACCTCTATGCTTTTAACATGGCATCCGAACATCAATCTATAGATAGAGCAGCTCTACTAACGGCGAAAGAACTAGGTAAACAAATAGTCAACAACACTTTCAGACCAACATGGACTGAACAGGATCCAGTCCACAAAAGCAGCTACAATTACATCCTCCACAAATTTAATCACCACCTGAGAAAGCTCAACCCAACTCATCGGACTAAAAGACCAGCTAACCTGTTCACCACACCTTTCTCAACAACGTCCTCTTTCCTCCATTCCCACAACCAAACAAAACCCAACCTTACCTTCAAGAAGTATACAGATAACCTTATAAAACAAAATGCCCTGATACTGGTGACCGATGCAGCCAAAAATCTTTTTGGCACAGGGATAGGATTCCTGAACCTTAACAACAACATCACCTACAATGCTAGCTTCCGCAAGAGCGTAACAACTACAGCAGCGGAACTACACGCGATCCTGTCGGCCCTACATAAGAACAACATACAGAACCACCATAAGATTTTTGTCTTCACTGATTCCAATAATGCTATCAAAAGTCTAAAGGATAATCAAGAATACAGAAAGACCACACAAGATATATGGAAGTTCATTGAAAATTACCCGGAGAAAATCTTCAATTTCATCTAGATCCCGGGACACGCGGGCATCATACCGTTAAAAACAGCCGAAAAACAAACCAAAATAGGTGTTTTAAGCCATAGTGTCATGGACACACAATATGAACTGGACGAAATAATAAACTTAATAAAAGAAGAGATAGACGATAAGTGGAAGGGCAGAATTAGAGCTCAAACCACCAACTACGCACCCTGCATGTGGAAAGAGGCACACCATCTCAACAACAAAGGAAAACCATGGTTTCACAAAGCCAATATCACCCCCAAACATATCAAAACCATCAACAGAATCCTCACAAACAGAGCCTACAATAAACTTCGTCTCTTTCAAATTTAAAAAAAGCACTACCGATCTATGCATACAATGCAACAAAACTGACACAATAGATCACCAATTGTTTCACTGCACTAAATACGAAAGGATCAGGGCAAATCACAATCTTTTCCTTAATTACAATAATATTAAAGACCTAATTCTCAAAAACGACAGCAACTTACTTGACAGCTTTGGAGCGTTCTTAGCAGAAGCGAACCCTAACATATAAAACCCAACGACATATCACTCATACCCACACAATCAATCTATAACTAAGCCACAGGCTATCTATGAACAAGTAATAATGATATAATACACAGGATCGACAACGCTGGCCAGTGCCATAGCAGCCCGGGCCAATCTTAAACTGGTATCCTTCCAGTGTGAATTTAAAAAAAAAATCAGTTGAAACTAATTCTGCGTAGACATCTGGTGTTGTGAGGGGGTGCTGGTGCATATGCGAGGGTGAATTTATATTGCGGTTTATTCGCGGGTTCAGTATTGGATGGCGTGTTTGCTTGCGTGGTTATGTTCTTTTGGGCAGCTATTTGTGCAAACGTCTTCTTAACGTTCTTCACGTTCGTAGGACACCCCCGTAATTAGCTGTATGCCTGCCTTTGCAGTTTACGCAAGTTGGAGCCTGCTCTTTTGGCTTTTTACATTCTTTATGATGGTGAAGCCCGTCACGTTTTACGCATCTCGCTTATGCATGGCAATTGCCCGAAGAGTGTCCGAATTGCTGACAGTTGTGACACATTGACAAGCCATTTCGGGGTTTCAGCGCTTCAACTTGATGTACTAGGTGGCAGACATCTTTGATCTTGAATATCGAGGTTTCCTCCTTCGGGAGAAGAACCTTAACAAGTTTGGATGGTCCAGATTGAAGTTTTATAGGATAAACTTTTCTGGGATGGAAGTCCTGAGCTTCTGGGTCTTCCTTGATTACTTCCTTACGACGTTTAATCTTTTATCTTCAAGAAGACATTACGTATGATATTGCAGTTTGAGGTTATTCAACAGTTTTGTCATCTGTCTATGATCCTTGGTCGTTTCGGGGGTGATTTGTATACCCAGATAAACTCTTTTAGCTGAAACCAAGTTCATTTCCTTCTTAGTTCCTTTGCCAGTAAAGTCCAGCTTTCTGGCTCTCTGAGAATGACCGGTACCGTGCATTTTTTGTTGGGCTCACCTTGTTCCTGTGTGTCTTTGGGTTTGTTGCTATTTGATGTAGTCCGTTTTAGGGAGATGGTTGGTTTTCGCTGTATCTTCATTTCTGTGAAGCACACGGCTGGTTTAGTAGGCTGGTGTGGTGGGAATCTGCCTCATCTTGGGCTTCTTCAGTCCCTCTTTCTGTGTCTCTTCTTCTTCGAAGGCTTTTTCCTCGTCTTCTTCCTGTTGCATTTTCTCTTCAGAACTTGTGTTCTCCTCTTTTTCATCATATGATGAGGAAGCTGACTCCCTCGCTGGTGAGGGAGAGTTTACGGTATTCCGCTTTTTCTTTACCTTTGGGGGTTTTTAAGGGAAATAATGATTTTGAGGAGCTGATCATTTTTCTTTCTCTGCTCATGAATTTCTTCGTGAGCCTTCTGGATTTACAGTTGCGAGCTTTGCAACTGTTCTAAGTGAACTTGAGTTGTATTAATGTTGAATATCAGTAAATACTTACACTCCTGGATTCGCTATACTCTCACATAGGTATGCGAGCTAGTATGAAGATATGTAGATTGTGAAGTAGTGGGAGGGCGCGCGCATCTAGAAATGTGTACTTAAGAGACAGCACACTAGTGCTTTCTCACTTTTCTACATTATGATAGATCTATGAGTCTATAGTCAGTCGATAGAGTAATATCACGACGCGAAGATATGTAATTCCGCATCTCTAAATAGGAGTATATTCGGAGTTCTAATAATAATAAAAGTATTCATATAATTTATACAATGCCTTACTTTATTTAAATCATCCAAACTCCACCTTTTCCAACAATTATGATATTGTAACATTATTATTCATTGAAAATTAACAAGAAAGCAGCCTTTGACTAGAATTTATAAATCATGTATCCACTTTTGCTCGCCACTGTATATCTCAAAATCCAATACTATCTTAATACGTATCTCATAAAAAATATCGCTTGATTTATGTTAAAAAAAATTCTTTTCCTTTATTTCAATTGCTTCTTATGAAAGGACAGTTGTTATACATGCTAACTTTTTCCATTTAAGAAAAATAATCAATTACACACCGTTCCGTTTGCAAAGTAAAAGGCATTTTGTCTTAGCAACTATTTGTGCTGTTCTCATGATAAATCTAATAGATAATTAGATAAACCTTATGGTGAAACTCTTTCAGTGTATTTCAATTTTCAAAGTAGGAGCGCATAGTACAAGTTCTTGATATTCTCAATATCCTTCAATTCGCAATGGAGACTTTTAAACCTTTATTCAGTAGACTCGCGTAATGTTTCCTTGTCTGAATAACTTGTTAGAGGATCTGATTCGTATAAATAACGTTGTATTTTTAATTTCGAGCCTTTGCTTTTGAAAGTGTTTTTACTAAATTTTCCACTACGAAACTCATAAAAGCGATTAAATTTCCAACCAAGTAAAGGACTCCTAAGACACTCAAAAAGTAAATGGAAAATGGTTGTGGCCCAGCCGAAATGCAGTGTGTGTAGTTCAGAGCGTAAAAACGAGGGGTGAACATCATCGCATCACTTTTCCATTTGCGAATTAAACCAAAGGAGTGTATACGCCATAAATAATCGTTTAAAGCATCGTAAAACGGAGAATTTTTCCAAATAGCGAATCCATTGAGCACCACGCCGAAAAATGGAAGCTTTACGCCGTGGAAAACAGGTCGTTCAAAAAGTTGCTGGCGGGCTTCTATTACTTCATAGTGCTCCACTGTGGTCATGTATCCATATCTTCGATCGAATTCGTTGATATGGGATGCGATTGTTTTATGAGGGGTTTCGATTGCGATGTCGCTGTATTCCTCCAATAAATTGATAGTGTTTCTCGATGCAAGGATTTTCAGTCCCCTTTCTCGGGCCTCCTCGAGAGAATTGATTTCATTCTCGAAAACGCCTGTTGTCATAAAGGTGGTCATATATGAGATATATAAGTTCGTGAATATGAAGCCAGTAAACCAGAGATAAATGCGAATAAATCGAGAACTCCGTGATAGCGGACTGTTCGGAATTGGAAAGGAAATAAGCCCTAGAATGGCATTGCAAATTGTTTTGCCAAAATCGGATTCTGCATTCACAAGCTGAGCCAACCACTCTGCGATAGCGAAGAAAACAACTATGAGTGAAATCAGCATCCACATTCCTAATTTCATAGGTTCCAGAATGTAGAATGCGCGATCCTTTAAATCTGATTTTGGAAACAAATAATAAACAGATGATATTAGAGGTTCTGTGGAGAAACCTAGATTGCTATCATTCGTTAAGAGGAACCCGGCGTTGGTGAGTTCCGCCGCTCGACTAGTAACCTTCGCGGAGATTTCCACAATATCCAAAAACTTATCAGGATCCGTTTCGATGTCAAAAAGTGATCCATTCAGTCTTTCGACAAATGTTTCAATAACTTTGTATCCATGCCCATACAGTTTTATATCTCCATCTCTTTTGACTTTGACAAGCTTGGGAGGTAACTGATGCAAAATTGTTTTTAATTTATATCCATGTATGTTTTTGACTTGTCTGTTAAGGATATTTAACATTGATGTGTTTACAGCGAGTTGCACCAGTCGTATATCGGGGAAGGGATTGTAAGTGAACATGATTTGTTTATCGGTTAATGTAAAATATACTAGTACGATATTTATGATTCCGTTCGACCAGCACCAGTCAAAGATATTTTTGGAAGTATCACTAACATCCTCGACGCTGTTGGTTACGATGAACACTATTTTCAGCTGTTGTACCGTGGAAAATAGACGTGGAAACTGATTTAAGAAGTTCGTATCGGGTCTATGCACGAGAAACGCAATCACTAGAAGTGGTTTCCTAAGTTGAGCGATGACGGGGTATTTGTTGGCCCCTATAGTCAAAACCTGTCCACTTGCTTTTCCATTTGAAAATACCTCAGAAATAAACCGATCAATGTTAATTCCAAGCTCAACATTTTCAGTGGAAATTATAACGAAATTTGGGAAATGTTCAACGAGTTCCACAATGTTTGTCAAATCTGGGGCTGCGCGTGAATACAACACAAAAAATACTAGAAAATAGCAGAGAACAGTTTGCATCACGTCCGTTTTGGTGAATTTTATCAAATTTTCACTAAGCAAAACAGCCCATGGAAAGCTTTATATATGCCAAGCTACAATTTAAATTGTCGTTAATTGTGATTTTGCCATTGCATTAGAGTACGCGCTTAATGGAATAAAATTGATAGTTTCCCATTAAGTGCTACAATTTCCAAAGGATTTACAATTGACATAAGGAATCCACTAATGACGATTATCATTTATTTGAGATCGAAGAACATTTATTGATTTCCATATGGTTATCTGATACTCATAAATCTGTAAGTGCAATAATATTTAAATTTTATTCATTTTAATCATAAGCGCAGATGTGCAAGTCCTCGAAATGCATATCACCTTCCCAATTCAGCGCTCTAGACAAGGAGGAGCAATATACGCGAAAACATTACTATGTTTCCAATTATTGGTTCGGATGTTTGCAACCTTCTAAAAAATTAAAAAAATTCTTGTTAGATTCCATTTTTAGGTTGATATTTTTATTTTGCAACAGACAGCTGTTTCGAGGCCGATATGGTCCCTTCTTCAGTGTTATGTCTATTAAAGTACAAGTGGGCGAATTATCTTTTTTAAACCTACAACATTTATCATACAATAAGTTTCCCTTCATTATCCTCAAATATTTTTCTATCATATTTATGGCCTCAAATTGTAAAGATCATGTTTAAACCTACTAATTGTGATTATTTATGGTGTTTAGCTTAAATGTCTACCCTAATTGCTTATTTTGTTTTTTTGATGTATTTTTGATGCGGCCATTGTCCTTCCAAGCTTTTGGAAGAAGAACAAAACGGACAATTAAGCTTTTTAGATATCAAGATCCTAAGAGAAGCGAAAACTTTACAATACGAAATATGCAAGAAGCCAACACAAACGCAACGAACAATTCCTGCATGTTCCAACCACAGCTGGCCACAAAAAATGGCAATATTCAACTCATGGATACACAGGCTACTCACCCTTCAACTTAGTGAAGATAACTTCAACAAAGAAGAGCAGTACAACCTAGACACAGCAAAGAAGAACGGATACACGGAAAGGGAAATCCTAAACGTCATGAATAAAAAGAAAAAACAATTGGCAAATGACAACCTAACAACGCTCTTCAAACAGAATAGAGAAATCAACCACCGAGAGAAGAAATGGCTAGCCGTTACACACACAAAGTTGGACAGAAAAATTGGACAAATCCTCAAACCGTGGGACATATCAATAGCGTCAACTAGCAGCAACACAAAGCTGAGTTCAAGACTGGGAACATCAAAGGACAAAAAAACGGAAAACGAAAAAAGCGGCATATATGAGATTGCATGCAAAGACTGCCCAAAAACCTACATAGGACAAACAAAGAGGCTGGTCACAACGAGAGTTCAGGAGCATCTACGAGAAGCTGAAATCAGAAAGAAACGCCAAAAAATCAGCGCATATAAGTCTGTGGTTGCAAAACACATAGTAGAATGCCAGCATAACGTGCAATGGAACGTTAAAAAAGCTACGACAAATAAAAAATTGGACGCATACGAAACGATTTTCATCCTGACAACAAAGGAACAAAATCGGCTAAACACAGACACAGGAAATTGTGACACCAAACTGATTAGGCTAGCCGCATCAAAAATACATCAAAAAAACAAAATAAGCAATTAGGGTAGACATTTAAGCTAAACACCATAAATAATCACAATTAGTAGGTTTAAACATGATCTTTACAATTTGAGGCCATAAATATGATAGAAAAATATTTGAGGATAATGAAGGGAAACTTATTGTATGATAAATGTTGTAGGTTTAAAAAAGATAATTCGCCAACTTGTACTTTAATAGACATAACACTGAAGAAGGGACCATATCGGCCTCGAAACAGCTGTCTGTTGCAAAATAAAAATATCAACCTAAAAATGAAATCTAACACGAATTTTTTTAATTACTATGTTGTTACTAATGATAATAAATTATAATAATTATAATACTACTATAATATTACTAATCATATTACTCTATGTTGAGTAATATGATTTCATTCTGAGTTTTCACATACCAGCACTGCCATTAGGAGCTTTTCATCCTTTTCTAGTATCGAATCAGGTTGATAATATATTCTGACAATACATTCTTTCTTGCCTTTTTGCAATTCAATGGTTTTACCACTGCATTGGTTTAAGTTGCCTAACTCCACAATCGCTCATATAGTATAGTGTACTATAGTGGCGTGTGTTAGAGTACACACGCCAGGCTCAAGTCCGCCGGTTGCGAGAATAGCAGCGATTTGTTGTTAACCTCCCGTGCTAACAAGGCAAATAGCTTTGAAAATAGTTAAAGTCAAGGATTATTCAAAAGAAATCACTTCGTTAGTTTTGATCACAAGATTAAATGGTAAAAATTTACCACCCAAGACAGCACGATTTTCTTTGTACATCGTCTCCTGTGGCTGTTTCTGTTGCCGACAATTCAACAAGAAAATTTGTTTCATTTTCAAAAGGACGTCGAACATACAACAACAAGCAACTCCGCGAAGTGGCAAAATCTTTTTATGTAATTTTCGTAAATTATTTACTTAAATTCCAAACACCTAGGTCCAATTTAGACTGTTGCGCCATTGATACTCGAGAAAATGAAAACAAGGACACCTGTTGGAACTGGTTTGAAACTCATACCAAGGCGGTCCTTGGTGACCAAATATTAAACACATTTCTTATGAAGGCTTCTACGTTAATGATATGATGCGAAATGAATCCTGAAGGATTGTATCACTTTTAATAGAGATCAACCTTGGGTGACAGGATCAAATTTTTTTATTTCATCGCTCTGTGCTGCAAATTTTCGGCTTAGCTTATCTTCAAGCAAATCAAAGATATTCACCATTAAGTGGAATAATCTTTAGTGTTGCTTTGTTGCCTCCAATGTACAGGAGAGGCACACTGCAGGATTGAATGCTCTCCGGGCTGTCGTATATGCTTACTTTGAGCAGAATCTTTAAAAAACATTTAATTAGCAGGACCATACGTTGAGATCTACTCTTACGAGTTACGACTGCAACACTCTTAAGACAACCCAATTCAAATGCTTCAGAAATGTTTAGAAAGTACAAAGCTGCAAGAAGGATTAGTATCCTCCCACAAAAAAACCAAAAAGTTTTTGATTGCTATAAAAAACCTTTTTTGGATATTTTATCTATTTCGAAAAAGATTAACAGATGGAATTTCAGATTCAGATACGGCATTGTCCGGAAAAGTTCATTTATTAATTGGAATTAAACAATATCAGTCAACACAATTTTGTGGTATTTGAGATTAGATTGGAACCCCTGCTGGTTATTTTAAATTGGGCGTCTCAGTTTGGTGAAACTTATCAAATTTTTAAATGAAGAAGTTGTCAGACCCGTATAAAATAAGCATTAAAGACAGAATGGCTTTCATGTGTTGCTGGCCATATTTATAGGTGAAATTCTTTTAAATGGATACATAAAAGGAATAGGAATCTATAAAACTGATGAACCCGATAAGCTTGTAACGAGAAAGAGAGTACAGAAAGCCTTTTTCATGACATTGGCACACAGGACTACAGCATTTGGCCCCCTCTGAGGTCAATCAACCCCAAAAGCCTGAGATTGTTGGCTCAACCGATAATACTATAGTTGAGAGATGAAGGGCGAAGCTGGACTTCAGTGAATAATAATAATGTTTTTTTTATTGGTTGGTTGGTTGGTTGGTTGCTACCAACCCTCCTACACCGAGATCCTAGCCAATCCTGTTTGTCTCGTTACTTTTATCCCAAGCAGTGCCTTTAGGTTAGTGAAATCTATCTTTCAGCAGGAATGGCTGAAAGAGAGAGGCTTTTCTGTCAGAGAGACCCATCCCCCTTTCTTTGCACCATCTAGCGATCAATAATGTCAATAATAAAAAAGAACTATTTTTCAATTTTGTTTTGAAACATTCTTTGGGTAAAGTCGAAGATTCCATAGCAGTTTCCATAGTCAGTTCATAACGATTGTCTCTGAATAGGACATATTTTAATTTTTTTTATTTATTTTTTTTTGATATTAGATTTATCAAAACCAATGCTTTTGAATAATTTTTATTTTTCGGATTTTTGGTAGGTTTGACTCTAAATACAAGCATGTACAAACTACCTTAGCTCTAATCTAGCCCGGTAATTAGTTTATGAGCAAGGGAATTTAAAGGAAATGCAGCCTTACGTATGAAATAGACTCCCTGCCCAAACAAAGAAAGGCATAACGGGAAATTTTTCAAGTGACTTTAGGCATATACGGGCTCAATTCCATATGAGACAACAGGTTGTAAACAAAAAACAAACAATTTAATTGAAGATAACTCTAGATCTTTGCCACGGTGCAACAGGACATCGAAAAAGTAGAAAAACTTGTACTGAGATATGGCCGCCTAATTAATTATGAGCTCTCAAATTTGGTTGGAGTACCTAAATAAACCATTCTATATATCCTGTGTCAAAATATTTTATTTGAATGGAAGATGAAGGTTTTTACTAAATTCTTAAGGTGAGACTATCAGGTGCGCAATACTTCTGTACTAATCACCAACTATCTCCCTTGTCAACCTGGCAGCCTAGTTTGGAACCGTTTGACACATAACTTTGGGTAATCTTTAAATTGTGGGAATCCTCTCTTAGCGGGGAGAATGGGAGGACAAAGGAGTGCTAAAAAAGAAATTCCTATAGTGCTGAAGCCTTCTGATACCAAAGAATGCGTTTTGCCAACTGTTAAGACTGCACGAGCATCGCCGATTCTTTCATCAACATCTTCAGTTGGCGAAAGTGTGTACACAGGGGTTGCCAAATTTCATAAACAACATGAGCGCGTAGAATGATTTTGTGTGCGGTTTGGCCGGAGCGCAGAAGTTAATAAATATGTATCGTATTGTTACATATGTTGAAAGTTGTATACACGATTGAGACCCTACATTTAAGCAACAGTCGATACAGTGGCATAAAGAAGTTATGCAGCAGTTCTAAACATTTTAAAGCATCTGAATCGATGGAAAGATTATGGAGATCATTATTTGGAACACGAATGGTATCCTTTAGATCAATTTAAAGAAACGTGATATCCTCTGAATAGAAACGTTCTACACTTCGTTACTAGGTTGATTAAATGATGCAATCATGGGAAAATTGCTTAAAATCGACAACAGGTGTGCTTCTCTGTATGACAAGTCATGCTGCGATGGCTTTCATTGAACGACTGCGTCACCTATTTTGCAGTACAGATCTGTCTTCGAGTGACGAGTACTTATTTACGAAGATTAAGAAAGTCCTACGTGGAAAAACTTAGCGACGATGATTAAGTCTAGTGTGAAAATTCGGCAAACAAAACAATTCATGTTTTTGGGACGGTATTGGCAAATTTTGACAAAGAAATATGCAGTTCTATAAAAAAAAAGCACAAGTTTATTGAAAAGGAAAGACAGCTTGATGTCGACCCTTTTCCCTAATTTTGTGCGATTATTATGTCCTTCCCTAGTATTAAAACTGCACAAAGCATGCTAACCCTTCTTAGCTTCATTCAAAATCTAAAGGTGGTCTATGTCCACAAATTGTTAACATTCACTGTAAATTATTTTTCGCATCACTGACAAATCTATTTTCTTGTTCACACCACTCGTTTACGTGGGGAACATGTGTAGTACGTGCATATGTTACTCGTAATTCCCATTATGCACATGCTGTTGAATGTATTTTCAATAAACTCATCGACGATACTACGTCATGGGTCAAGTTCAATACTATTCGCGGAAAAACCGCTTGAGAATTATCAATCGTGTCCGAGTGATGGTATCAAGTATTTGTTTAGGGATGTATGGGGAAATTTAAACGATTTTGCTTTTGGTTATTCAATGAAATCTTGTATGCATCTCACTTGTGCATCTCACTGGTGCAGATCATTCTACTGGTGTATGGCCCATGATCAGAATCCTAAGAAGAAATAAGTATATGTGACAATGACAAGTGCATATAAACTTTATTCCCTTTTGGTCTAAGGGGGCCAATTTTATTCTAATATTGATCAAACGCGGCGAAATATTAAGACAATTCATACATATTAAAAGGAAATATATAACTTTACTGATAACCATTCTAAGTTGCATGATGCATGTGTAGTATTTCAACTTTGTGTACATGTAACAAATTGAATACAATAAGACTTTGAAAGTGCGTTTTCCCTCCACATTCCATTAATGAATTGATAACATCTTCGAGTGCAGTTTACTGAGTATAATCGCGTCAAAAGATTGTGAAACGCAATGAACAATATAAATACTTAAGATTATATCAAGATATCAACATTTTATTTGCTGTATTAGAAATTGCAATGCTTGTGGGTTATCTGTAGAAACTATTTTGATGAAAAAGTATATTTTTTTAATATCGTAGCTTAAAATTGTTAATTTTTGAGACTAAGCGTTTTCTCTGAGACTGAGCTCATGACAATTTTTCAAATTGCGGATCCTTTTCATCTGACATGGTCCAGTATGTTCGTCCTGAACGGCTGATCACTGGTTGTTACATTCTCTATGTGATCAATACAAATTATGCATCGTACATCTCCAAACACTGTTGCCGTGGCTTAGTTACCGACATATTTACCTTAAGGCCTTTCTTTGGTGAACATACGCGAAAAGAGGACCTGAATATTTGACCTGGGAACAACTTTTTGTTCACTATTAGACTATGAACTTCTGTAGTATACTAAGATGTATCTATACAGCATAAGCAGCTACCATACAACGTGAAAACCTTTTCTGCTTGCGCTGCGGCATTGCCATGCATCCTTCAGAAGATGACAGATATGAGTGTATCTTTTTCAGTGATGAGTAAGAGCGATATCCATCTTGCAGGAAGCTTGTTCAAAGCGAAATGAAAACATTTTTTATTCATTGACTTGGAACAAGATAGGACTCAACTTTTTCTTGTACTTTTACTCTCTGAACATTAATCACGATTTCGAGGATTTATCACCACTGGCCTCCGCACAGCTTTATTTGAACATCCTGAGTAAGTGACATAAAAAACGCTTGTGTGGTATATGTGGGTTCTGTTAGCTAATATTTCAAGTGAATCTAATATTAGATACATCGATACTAAATGTTTTAAGGTAAATAGAGACACTCTTTAAATACATGAACAATTTTATTTCATTATAACAATTTTTTCGTTCACATTAAGGCATTGATTACAAAAAATTTTGGCATATGTTCGTGACTCCTCCAAACATGGATACTTCTGCGCTTTGAGTAGAGTCTCTAAGATGGCTTATTTGAAATGAGAAAAAGATTGAGTATGATCATGGCTATCGCAAATACTCGGATTTTGACTTTAAATGCAAATATGACAAATTGGCGGCAATTTTTCGCAAATGATAGAAATAAATCATCTTTTAATTATACGAAGTAAAGTCAAAACATCAGCAAGCTTCTAGTTTGCGCGAGGGCCACACATGTTATAAGGAAGTGCTTTAAGTTTCATATGGAAAAGTTCAACACTATTAACAAGAGGTTTTTTGGGGGGGGGGGGGGGATGAAGGCTTTTTACGCCCTGAGTATCCGAATTCAGTGAGGCTACTGGATTACCGACTAAACACCGCAGCGCCTAGCCTGGAACCTTTTGACACTATACTTGGGGCTAGGCCTCCCAATTTTATGCCTTTTAAGCCATCCCTGTAACCCGAAAGCGGCTTTTGGCTTCTAAAGTTGCATGGGAAAGAGGAGGAGGATTGCTAGAGGTGGAAACCCTCCATCCTCGACGATTCAAGCCGATCAAGTATGCTTTTTTCATTACTAGAATCACCCAAGCGTAAATTATTGCCCACAATACCTCTTGTTAACAAGAGGTTGAAAATCGGTGTTTTAAGAAAAACATATGTTAAGTTATTTTATATGAAAAATTGTAAAGAAACTTACCTTCACCTGACGCCTGGTTTCACGCAACATCTTCAAACCAGGCCATATTGCCGCTAGCTGGTATTGTTTCTTCAAGTTTTGAAGTTACACTACTGCTGAAATATGCTAGTCACCACGTGGTAGTCGTATGTAGATATACAGGATAATCTGCGTAAGGAGCAATCCTCTGCGCTCGAGCGTTGTACACCAAATTCAACGAGAAACAAAGTTATATTGCTCCGATGCTTATGCATTTTTGACACAAATATAAAAACAGTTAAAAAACGAAATTAAAGTAGGCGATTTTCCTAAGTATTGAAAGTAGTTAGACGCTTGAAAATGCAAGAAAGATGCGAATTTTACGTAAGTACATTTACGAATAATTTCCCTTTTAAAATGCTCTATCCTTCATATTTCGATCAAAGCGTTGATATAGTCAGTACATATAGCGCTAATACTTCAAAAAACCTTCGATTTAATCGAAGCGAGAATACAACGAATGGGATTAACTGAGCGGTCCATTAAGTACTTAGACTACAAGAGAAAAATGAAAATTTTGGCGAATCCGTGATTTATTTTTCTACATAGTCTCCTTCACCTCGACACACTACACCCAGTAATACTCCAACTTAACCCGTCCCAGCAATTCAACCCGTCTGAAAAATACGTTTTCTTTTTGTTTACAAAGTAGGTCTCCTGACCCCCTCATTTGACTCAAATGTTTGCCCGGCGAGTGACTTTTTCAAGTTTGGAAGCAAAAAGAAATCGCACGGGGCCAAATCTGGAGAAAAGGGTGGATGAGCCAGTTATTTGTAGCCGAAATTGACCGTGTGGTGCGAGTTAGTGCGTTGTTATAGTGTAATAGAACTTTTCTCTTCGCAAAATGGGGCCTCATTTCTACCACTCGGTATCGAATCAGCCTAAGAATTCGGCAAAGCGGATTCTTGTCATCATTTTGCCCGTCTCCAAGTAGTCGATGCAGTCAAACTTTGTAAATCTCTAAAATCGGTGGCCAGCACCTTTCCGGCCGATAGGACAGTTTTTGCCTCCTTTGGTAGACGTTAACTGATGAAGTCTACTGTTTTGACTGTTCCTTTGCTCCTGGTGTATACCAGTGAACCTATATTTCATCAGCGATCATGAAACGATGCAGAAGCTCTCTCTGATTGCGCTCTGAAGTGATCGCACGGTTGTGCTGGTTATTTGACGTGTGCATACGCGGCACTTATCGCGCCAACAGCTTTCACATGCCTTGCATTTCTTTCTCGATATGATCCTTGGCGACCTAAAAACAAAGGAAGTAAATTAGACTAAAGATTCATGCACAGGTGTTTTAAACATGAGTTATATGTGTTATTAATAGGCTGTATAAACTTTCGAATTTTTCCCCACTTTTAAACGACCGACTATTTTATCGACCCACTTTATTTTGAAAAAAAGAATTTTGAAAATATCTAAAGGCATAAATGTAGTTCAGTATATAGATTATTGTAGTCATTATATTATTTATCTCACAAAATAAATTCCTTCTACGATTTTTCTCATTTCAGATTAGTTTAGTCCTAGCTGGTAATGAAATTTGGCCTTTAGAAAGGCCCGATGGTATGCCAACAATTAGTTCATTAGAAGTAATGTGCGGTAAGGATCATATGGATGTTCATTTGACATTTTCACAACCATTTGAAGGCATTGTTAGTTCCAAAGGTAATTATTTTAATGAATATTGTATTACACATGAAACATTTAAATATTTTTTATTCCTAAATTTATATGCTTTAAATGAATTTCTTTACTTATTTAGGTCAACATAGCGATCCACGTTGTATATATGTGCCACCTTCTACTGGAAAAACATTTTTTTCCTTTCGAATATCATACTCTAGATGTGGGACGAAGCCTGATTTGAATGGGCAATTTTATGAAAATACGGTGAGTTTTACATATTTAACTAACATATTTAATTTGTTTTCTTATATGAATAGAATATATAAACTCCCCTTTCGAATCAAGAATGCACCTTACAAGCATCACATAAATTAAGTGACCTATAAATGTTAAGTATAGTTCTAATATTAAATGTTAAGTATTAGTTCAATTGGCAACTTATTGCTATGACTGTATGTTACACAGGATAACACTTTCGAAGTGCAGTATTTAGACTTTTGTTGTAACAACAGTTTTCTTCAATCTTTCAACAAGTTATCTAAATAATCTTCGGAATAAGACTCTTTAGTCAGGATGCATTAGATGAATTGGTCATACCTAAAGTTGTATTTCTTTCTGCTTGTCAGTTACACTTTTTCGGAAGACCTTAACCGATTCAAAACTCTTAACCTTGGGTTTTTTCAATTCACATTGAAAAGAAAAGCTTCGGGAATGACAAACCTGAATTTGGGAGCTGTGCAAGCTCTTTCTTGGTTTTTGAGGTCCTAATCGTCATCATCAGCACGTTGCTAACACCACCAGTGATAAAAACGTCAGAAAACTTTTCTGTCTTTCCGGCACTTTCCAGTGCTTCACAAGACAGGCCCAGATGTATTTCATTTTGGCAGTTGAAAATCCAGAGACCAGCTTCCGGTTCTTTTTGAACAGTACTTTACGACAAATTTAACTCCTTAGGAATCTCTCAAAGATTTCAAAGACGGTCGATGTCAGAAAACGCACGCGCTCTGCCCACATTTTCTTCGTTAAGTGATTTTGCCAATTTCCCAAAGCGGTTCACGTTAGTAGTGGCTTCTCATCCGTTCCTTGTGTCACTGGTAGGTTTACTTCTTGGGTAGAAGTCCATCTCCGTCAGACGCACAAAAATAGTCCTGAGTCTCAGTAAGATTTTTTTTGGGTTTTCTACAAGAGTAAATTGATTGAGTAGCGCTATTCTATCGAGTATAACATTTCCACAACTTCATAAATGTGACTAAGCGCAGCAATTATCTGCCCATGTCAAACGATACTGACTCAGCCACAGACATCTAACAAAAATTTTCCTTTGCCCCATACATGGTGGAGGTCACTGCAGAGACTCGACAAATGGTGTATGGAAAAAATTAGGTTATTTTCGGATCGTACCTTGTACTCGAGAGTATTTGGGATCAATTTAGTGACATCATATTTATATGAGCTAGCAAGGGCGTCGCCAGCCACTAGGCTAGGGGTGGGGATGTGAGGTGGCAAGCTGCCTAATACAAGTGTACAACTTGAAGTAAAATAATTATAGGTTATGCCAATAAAACACACGCTCCGTGCCTTTTAGCCCTTCAACAACGGTCAATTCAGTGACATTGGTTTGGTTTCCCACAATTTCTACCACAATTCAATTTCATTTTTTAAAGTATGCAAATTTTAAAATTCGCAGAAGGTTTCGCAAGCTTCACTTAAATTGTTAAGGACATAGTTTGCATTTGGGCGGGGTGAAACTTTAATAATACGAAAACTGGAGTGTACAGGAAAACGTTCTCCTAGATATCTAATAATGGAATCTAAGTACGGGGTTACTGCAGACCTCCTCCAAAACTCTGATGGAATGTCTGCTGGATAGTTCCTGCGATAATGCTGTCCTCTGACAAGGCGTGAAATCACCGAAATATTTTCATCCAACCCGAGTTTTTGTACCATGGCATCAGCGTCTTTCAAAATTTCATTTGTGACTTGATCTGGATCATCACGGTGCATTTTGAAACGCTTTAAAAGGCGTTTAATGTGTTGCGAAGCCTTGACCGTGTCCAAAACTACTATCTGAAGTATATTCAACACCAGTTCCATCAAAGCTGAGTATTTGGCTATCAACAAAAGGCACATCATATAAGGAACTCTAGAAGCGGCGGAATAAAGTTGAAAAGCGACTTTCTGAGTCACATTATTGCCTACGACTGATAGGGTTTCTAATGCTTCCATTATTGCAAAGGTGAGAGTGCATCTCAATCATAGGTGAGAATGGATAAGTTGATCTACCAAAGCTTCTGTAGTTAATAAAGCCCACCAATTGCAATTTGGAAAAGAGGATAAGCTAAGAGTAATAATAGCAAGTAAAATAACCAGACGGTGTCCATCTAGCTGGTAGTGCCAATCGATACGTCCCGGCCTGTGAGTTGGTACCTGACGAGAAGCGGCAGGGGCGCGTGTTCGAAACCAACATGAGCTCTTTCCACCTTTCTTTCTTATTATAAATTCACTTTCGAAGGGATTCAATAAAGATGAAAAACTCGAACAATTTGAAAAAACCATTTGATCCTAGTTATATTTCTATCTGTCTCAATGAAAGGTTCGGCTAATCTAAAACAGTTCTCGTAGCTATACATTTATCACTTCGGCTTGTTTGCCCTTTTCCTTGGTATATAAAAGCAGAGTATAAGAAATGAGTTCCCGCATCACAAACACACATAATTTTTGTGACATACGGTACACCAGGACTTCATTCACCATCAATTAATCCGAAGCTATATAACTGTCCTTATAGTTCTCCATAATAATGTCAAATATATAAGAAATAAGAGTAGTCACTAAGGCTTCTTATTCGTGAATTTGAACGTCATCAAACCTCAGTTGCCCACAGAGTGCGCACGTCCTTATGGTTGACTTGAACCATTCAGAATTAGAATACCTATAAAGGCTCTGTTTTCCACTTCATTAGAATGCAACAAACGAAAGCTGGCAAGTCATTGGTAATACTCTTCCCTAAAATTTCACTTTTCTCATTAGTTTTGATAGTAATGTTCGAAATCATATTTGGTATAAACAAGGACCATGATTCAAGAGATGTCAAATGAGTTTTTTCAACAGCGGAACCTTGAATGTCGGGTAAATGCAGTACAATGTTGTGAGCCCTTGTTCAAGAAGTTGTAGGTTGAGCTTTGATTTATCGATTTTTATCTTAGAAATAACCCGACTCGCAGATAAACTCAGATAAAGTGCACTGAAATAAAGCGTCACTCAGTTTCAATTTCTCCGTTGCCGTCTGAAAAATCTGGCTCCGAAATTTTTGAATTTCCTTCTTTACTCAAATATCGCACCATTTACCCCTAAAAAAGGTAAATAAACAAGAAAGACGATAGATGAAAACTCGAATGTTGTTAAGATCGTGGTGTACTTTTCTACCCCAACGTACATCTGTACGTCAACGTACATCTTCTTTTTCTTCCCTAAGTAGCTTAAGGATGTCGTAAGCACTTGAAGACAAATAAGGATTCTAGGGCGGGCGCTTAAGACCTCATTCTCTGCGTTGCTAAGGGTAATGTAGTTGTATTTGGGCTAGCCTTAACAAGCACCTCACTTCAGATGGGTATCTTGCCTCCTTTGTCTATATAAAGGTTTCATTGGATCCAACAATTGGCACTTATACAAAGTATTTATTGTGATGCGTTTGAAAGTTGAACGAAAATTTTCCGCACAAGCACAGGTCATTGCTCAGATTTTCCATATTGTATACTTGGTTGTTTGTGTCAGTCGTAGAAATGAGTTCTTCATAGTGTTCTTGCATAGATATGTGTAACCGCGTTCCTGGCTAATCTGGTTGAAAAAATCGTCCTTCCTATTATTGGAATTTAGTAGTAAATCCGACAAGTATTTGCGCTACTGTGGTCCCGAGATGCTTAGTCAAATCACAAGAACTATGGTCCTAGTTTGAAGCAGAGCAACTAAGCTTCCTAGATACTACTGTATAGATTGTCATAGCGATATTTCTCCATTTAAGGTTCCATTGGTCTCAAAAATGCACGGAATAGCTTCTTTCACTGCCTACCAGTGTAAAAATTGGAGATTCTCAATGCACACTCCTTCTTCATCATGATGTAGCAGAGGATATTTGTTGTCGAATCTCAACTCTTGTGAAGAGACTTTGAAGTTAGGCCTAATCAAGGCGGGTTCACACAATTAAACTTGCAACTTCATTACCAAACTGTTCTGACAGTTCGTGGAAAGTTTTGGAAATTCTTGCATAATAAATTTGGAAATCGTGTGTTGCATTACTTGTGTCCTGCGTAGACAGCTGATAAAGTACCTCAGTCTAACATATATCGATATATGATAAATAAAAAATTCGGTTCAGATTTGAATCAGGCAGTTGTATTTATTAACGTTTGAGCCATTCAACTATCGTTTTTCAGCTTTTCAACCAGAAATGAGCCTCATCGCTAAACAAAGTCTTCGTATGAAATTCAGGATTTGCAGCAATGTATTCTTGGGCCAATACACCGAAGCTACACCGATCCCGGTGGTCGCTTGGCTTCAATTCCTGCACAATTTATATTTTGAAAGCCCGAAAAATAAGATCCTGCAGTAAAATCCTCTATAATGTGGGTGGGCACAGTTGAACACGATGTCGAAGGTACTCAGTACGGTCTTTAGCAATACCATGGTCTATAGCTGCTATGCTTTCATCATTAAGCACTGTACGATATCTGGCTGTATGCGTATTATAAGAAAAAGATAGTAAACGTGATGCGCCAATGATTCATTGTTCATCGAAATATTTGTTCTGAATGGACGATTATGTCGGCCATAAAGTTGAGTAATGAGTAAACTGAGTGCAGAGTGCACAATGAGTAAACTCATTGTGCACTCTGCACAATGAGTTTCTCGAACAGAACGGTTTTTTCAAAATAAAATTACACATTTTGCAGACGTTGCTCAGGCGTTAACCAGTATACAATGAAATGAGAAAACCAAACTACCCATAAAACGAATGACAGCTATCATACCATACGTGGCATTAAAAAGTATTGCCAACTAAAATTACTGTACCTAAAAAACGTACCTCGTAGCGGATCTGAAAACGTCACGAAAATTTAAGTCACAGCTGAATCTCAGTTTCTGATGAGTGTGCGATCCAGAAGATACATACATTATAAGATTATTATGAATTTGATCAAATTATAAAAGATTTTCACTAAATTAGTCTTCTTGGAGTACAGATTACACAATAACCGCACTCTTCGCACTCTAATCTGTGAACTCATGTCACTGGCGTTAAAATTTATTTAGATATTTATTTGCATACGATACATTCGTTTTTCTGTGCAATGAAACTCCTTAAAAATCGAGCACAGATTTTTGGAAAATGTATCAGAGAACTTCAGTTTCATTATTGAAAGAATTCGCTGCCGTGTTGCTTCGATGTAATTGCTTTGGTTTGGATATGATTTGCAAATTTGCACCTTGATATCTTGAGCAATCTGGGAATATACTGGAAGGAATATACCTTTTGCCCTCTCTGGAGCATATTAGCACTGTTTGATCTTCTTCTGAAGCGATTGCCATCTCACAACTCCAAAATTAAAGTACGGTGTGTTTGGAAGACTCCTGGCTTTCTGTAATAGGTGACAGTTTATATCCTTTTTTTGAAGTTTTTCACTGTGGGTGCTCTCTACTTTACGTTTCAATGAGATCAAAAATATATTCCTCGATGTTCCAGGCCCTTCAGCAGAGAGGTCTGAAGAACTAACTATGAAGTTCCGTGATTCCATGCAAGCAACCACTGTATTGCAGAGCTGGTAACCGCAAGGACGTGTTGATTGTAATTAAGAGTTCTCATTGGCCTTAAATGTTGGCTGCAGTTAACCTGATCCGCTCACTGCCGGTGGTATGGAATATGCCTTTGATTTTCTACTTAGCTTAACTCCTGCATCGTTCGCTCTCTTTCCTGATCGGACGACTAGCGAAGAGAGTGTGGGCGTGGAAGTAGTTAAATTAAGTGGTTACTATGTAGTAGTTGTAAGTAGTTAAATGTGTAAGCAATTTCGTAAGCATAAGGCCGTGTGCAGTACTGGTTTCGTAATATCCTTTTCACAAGCGTGACGGCAATTTTTCTTTGATGGTCAATCTAAGTTAAATTTAACAGGGCATGTCCTTGGGAATCTTGGGATCTCGGGTTAATTTATTGTGTTTATGACTAAAAAAATTGTAATTTATCCGTTGCAATTTGACTGAAGCTACAACGATTATGGCTGCGTTTCATCGATTTATCTTTCTGTAGAGTGCAACTGCGTTTCTAGCTTACGTCAAAAGAATATATATTTTCTCATGCAATATCCAGTTAAGATGTTTTATCCAATCGGCAAGTGATATTATAGTTCCTCGTTTATAGTGACTGAACATTAATCTCCAGTAAATGAATTGCTTGAAAGCCTTTCAAAGCAATTGTGAATTCCTGACTTTTATTTATGAAACTTGCATTTTTTCATACTAGACAAGCTGAATTATTACATTTGATCGTTCAAAGAATAATAATCTTCTTGTAAATGAAGTTGCCATGTGATGTCAATATTACATAAAGGCTTGGCCATATAAATAAACTCCCACTCTTCGAGCTTTGTTGTTCTTACCGAAATAATTTATTCAAATTGGAATGGAGATCAACTGGTCAGCTGAAATCAAACCGACTGAATGGCCGCCTAGTGATTAATTTTAATAATTTCGAATATTACGAAAGTTTTATTGCATAAAATTTACAACATTCTTGGCGAATACCAAAGCAGAAACTTGCTTTAACCGGATTCATGATAAATTTATGATTCTCATATGACTTCCACATAATGCACATGTGAAGCCTGTGCTGGTTGATCATTCTGAGCAGTACAAGTTGAAAATTTATTTATTGAATAAGTGCATGCTTACGTTATTTACAATTGTCGGTAATTTTGCAACAGCCAGTATTTATTAATAGTTAAAAGTTTCATGAAGTAGGAATACTGCTTCAGATAGTGCTGGTCTGCTTCAATACTGCTGGTCCAGGCAGTGATTACAGGAATAAATTGGTGTGAGGACAATCATTAGTATCATTATACAAAGTTTTTTTCTACTTCGATATTCCCCCATCAACTTATACCTAAAGTGTGGCTTGAAAAATCATTTCAGATTGTAGGGACTAGGGGTCCATTGTTTCTAAAAACCCAAAGGTCAGCATAATCTCTTAGAGTCCCTGCATATGGTGCTACTGTTTACAGATCAGAATATGGTGCTATTCGCATCCTTCAGGGCATGCTGAGGGCACCAAGAGTTCCAGGTCTGTTACGTTACTTTTCTTCAGTCAAGTTAGGAATGTGTTAGCCAAGTTCAGATAATCTAGCAAAAAATCTTTTACACACCACAAACACGACATGGGTCATCCGTTCAGATGGTGGCCTGCTAGTATTGCTACCAAAGTTCTTACGCCACTTTTGTTTTGACTACCTTTTGTTAGAGTCTGGCCAAAATTTTCAATGTTTCCAGTTCTTCCTGTCATTTCAAGCGTTTTCTATCTCTTTCCAAAGAGTTTTTTTTTAAATTTAAGCATTTTAGTCTTGTCTGTTTTAGTTGCATTTTAGTTGACTAGACCTGTTTTTGCTAGATCATCCGCTCTTTCATTTCCTTCCACACTGCAGTATACAGTGACTTCTGTCAGTTTTACATTAACTCGGATTGTTGTGGCTCAGAGGAGCAGGACCATAGGCCTGCATTATTTCTGAAACTGGGCGGTTTGAGGCAAATGCCTGTAGACCCAACATGTGTACGCGAGTTTTTATATTCCTCCATTAAGGCCATTTATTGAGGTCTCAGTGGCCACATATATAGTATAGCAAATACTTCCGACTAGATAAGTCTGGTATGACTCTCAAGTTTGTACCTAAGATTGAAAATTCGTGTGCCACTTCTGTCATTCGTTTTGAAACTATCGGTGTAGATTACAATTCTGCTTCTACATGTGGATTCTTGTACCGTTTCTGGTGCCATTCTCCGTCCCAGACTGATTTGGACCCTTATTGATTATTGGACACTTTAAAGCTGGTGGGCAATCTTGAGTTTGAAGCCCCAAGTTTTCACAACTCCAGCCTTATCAGTGCGAAGAGGCCCACTGTAGCTCTCTGATTGCTGATCATGTAAGTTTAAGATAGACCAAGTTTAGTATCTGAAATATTGGAAGGAAGTTCAGTTAGGTGTTTTTCATGGACAATCGGGCGTGAAAATGTTTCCGGTCTGCGTCCGTCATTGTGTAATTTTCGATGGAGGATTCTCTCAGTTCTGCTCACTCGTCATGTATAACCATCTTTGTTTGATTATCTTCTTCATTGCTATTTTTATTCAATAAACTTGCTTTTTTGATGATGGATGAGAGAATTGGCATCAATCGTTATCGTTATACCTCGAATTCTCGAGGTATTCTCGTCAGAATACTTTCTCGAGGAAGTTTTTCGAATTTAATATGAATGTTCGTTTAAAAGGCTGCTACGTGTGCTGGCTGTTGCACGTGGCTGCTACGTGTGATATCCCAACGTCTACATAAGTTTGCATAAGTTTAGATGTTATTAATTTAGCATTTAAGGTTTGATCGACGGACTGCTACTTATTAAACGTCTCACATTCCACGATTGGGCTGCGTGGAATCCGTGCGGCCATGTCGTCGGGCGTTATCTTATTCCCCTATATTAAGTTCAAGGTATTTAATATTTATTTGTCAATTTTTAATAAGTCAATTGTTATTTTATAAGGATATAAGATCGGTCATATGATGGATATGCTTTATAGGTAAGCAAGTACACCCGGCCTTTACAGCTTCAATAACTTTTTATCTTCGAAGGTCCTTCTTTAGATTTTCATAATTTAACATCATATTGGTATTTGCTTCTCCATTATTTATAATCGTCTGTATTATTTCTTTGGACTGTGGACCACAACAGTTGGTGGCATTCACATTGTACAAGTTTATGTTGGAGCTAATCCAGCTTTTATATAGGAAGATGTTGAAGGCAGCTTTAGCTGACATTGTTACTGATAATTCCATTCTACTAGAAGCTAACACAGCTTCAACAATACTCCCATAAAAGTCGCAACTAACAAACAGAACCATCCGAAGATGCTTGCTCATTAGCTACTCTTGGTCACTGAATATACTTCCAAGGTTGAGGTTTGCGTCCTCAGTTGCCATGATACTTCTCATGTTAGCATCAAGAGAGATCGGTTGCTTTGCTTCGAAATTAATACCTAGTTTAAGTATTTTTAGTAAGCTAAGGACCCCCGCAGTGCTAACGCCTATCGGGCTTACAGGAATCGTATATTGAACTCAGAAAAAGGTATTAAGTGTCTTGCAATAAGATCCGCCAGCCTCGACATAGCCGGGAGATAAAAGCGGATAACCGGAGCCGAAGAAACCTCGAGCCATAACATGAAGGCATCAAGGGTGATGAACCGACAGACCAATTCTTAGTTTGACGGGATTAAATTTACAAGGACATAAAAGAAATAAACGTGGGAGAATGCAATAGACTTTGTAGTAGGTTTAAGATCTTCAAATGTTTTTCGTCGGCATCTAAGCCAAGACAAATTTGACAGCCTTCCAGGTTCTTAATGCAATCAACACAAGCATTGGAAAATGGAACTTCCTTGTTGAAGATGAATTGGCACGAATCTTTGGCAGATCAGTTGATCCATTGGCTGTGATACACACGCATACTTACCTTTAGAGTGCTTCTTCCCAATGGCTTCAAATAACAAAGGAGGGATCAAGCTACAGAGCTAAGCACTCGAAGTTTCAGTGAGGCTCACAGATGGACCATCTGTGAAAACTAAGCCATATGAAGGATACAGAGACACAACACTAACGTTACTACAATAATAAATGGATCTCGATAACAACAATAGTACATAGTTTAGATAGTACAGACTTGAAAATAATCAGGGTTAGGAGCTTTGTATGAAATTCTTCTATTTGATAAGCAAATTCCTTGATTGCTTTAAAGTTAAACCTTTCATTGTATTTTTGTACCTTTCAATTTTTCGAACCTTCCATGGGCGATTTTGCGGTTGGGTAATTTTAAGGAAGGGAAATTTTGGGGAGGGGAAATACCACAAAGGGATATTTTGAGGAGTAAGATTTTCGGAGCAAATTTTTCGGAGTAAACTTTATGGAATGAATTTTTCGGAGTACATTTTTCAAACTAATTTTTTTCGGTAATTAAAGTTTTTAAAGTTTTTCAAATTCGAACTAAATTTTAAGGGCCAAACTTTCGGAGCGAAAATTTGTATTTTAAAAAGTTAAAAGGTTCGAAAAAGGTGAAAAACTTAAACTTGGGGAGTTTCACAAAACATAACGGTAATTTATTCGATGAAAAACTCTTCCAAAAATTTCCCCTGCAGAAAAGTTGAGAGATTTATAAAGTTGACAAATAGAATGACACATTCAAAACATTTCTCAGCTAAAATTTATGTTAACTGAAAGGTTTAGTTATCAGGCAGACTGGAAAATTTCCCGTCCGAAAAGTTGAAATGTTCAAAAAGTTGACAGGTTCAAAAAATTGAATTTATTATTAAGTAATAAATATTTCAGAATATTTCCATTCCGAAAATTTTCCCTATACAAGAGTTGAAAGTTTAAAAAAGTTACTTTGAAACGCCCTTTCCTCTACAAAGGAACAGAATAGAGAATGCATTTTGTATCTGGCATTAGGTACAAAATGAGTCCTTTAATGTCGTTATAAGTCGAGGCTTAATGGTTTCTATTTTCACGTTTTGTAGGTCGTTGTACAATACGATAAGGATTTGTTGGAAGTATGGGATGAAGCGAAGCGACTACGTTGTGAATGGTTCAATGATTACGAGAAAACAGCATCGAAACCACCAATGGTGATTGCAGACCTCGATGTTATTCAACTCGATTTCAGAGGTAAGTCATGCATTGTCAAGATTGAAATAATAACTGACAAAATTTTGTTAATATTTAAGGTGATAACGTTGATTGCTGGATGGAGATTCAACACGGGAAAGGACCCTGGGCACCACCAGTTAGTGGCATCGTTCCATTAGGCTCAACTTTAACATTGGTGGTCGCTATCAATGATTACAGAGGTGAGTTAGAGATATCAGTATTTCAGTAAATGAATTCCCGGTGATGGAAATATAAATTGTCATTGTTATAAAACTCACTCTACTGTGCTTGCATCCCACATTCATTTCTGAACATTCCCATTTTCTAGAGAAATACTGAATCCCATTCCCTGACACCAATCTAGGATATACGTCTGTGCATGCCTGCAGAATTCTTCCTCGTTCACATTAACGTACGCGACTAATTTGAATTTCACACATGATCAACTCAAGTGCCTACTTTTATGTACATGCCAACGATCTGAGAGTATTAAGATTCACATCCATATAAGATGCATTCTATGCATGCGAATTAGATATTCTTATGTGTCCGTCGCCCACCTTGTCGGCACGTTCTTTCATGAATATAATGTATAGGAAAACCGTTTTATTTGTCATGGAATATTCTAAACGGTATAGGATGTTTTTCAACCGAGCTGACCAGGTAAGAAAGGTAAACGGGCTCAGCTGCTCGACGAAGAAATCTGCTGGGATTTCCCAGTATGGAAACCTGAGTTGCATAATTTTATTGCATTAAGCGCGCAAGTAAAATGCAAATTTGTCAATCTCTTTAAATAGGCATTTCAATCAAATTGGCATGCTCCACATGTCAAAGTCATCGGGCATATGTCGAAAGCATGCATGTTATCCCAGTAGCGTGAAAAAATAGGTTGGTATTTTGTATGCTGTTGAGGGACTTCGGGTTCCTACAAGTTTGTGTGAATAAATTTGGAGAAGGTGATTGAGTAAACACTGACAGTGTTTGAACTTATAAGTTAATCTTATGGACAGGTGTCAACAGCATCAGGAAAGTATATCGATGGAATTTTAATGTTTTAATTTCGAACCCAGTCAGAAAAGCGATTTTAAAATCAGTAAAATTTTATTGGTTATCCAAGTTTATTTTACGACAGCCGAAGGATAATCTGTGCTCGTTTCTACTTGTTCCTGCTGGCTTTAACTGCTGGCTTTACCATATACTTTACCATACTTTACAATATGATTTTGAATATTCACATGAGATGTGTACCTGGAATTCGAATACTATCAAAAAAAGTTATCATGTAAGAAATATGACACGTGTTTTCAGTCTGTGATTCTTGCCAAGTATTGACATATTGTATTGCGCCTTGTTCTTGTAACTCCTGGAATACATAGATTTGGTAGCCACCCAAAGAGAGGAAATTACGCCTCGTTACAGCAGATATATATTGAGTATTGAAACCCTATTGAAAGGTGTAAACATTTTCAACTCAAACTGCATCATTTGACAGCAGCAAGACGAAGACTCAGTCATCTGTAATATGCATATTGAAGTCCTGCATAGTAGGTAAATTTGGAGCCTTTTATCATAGAAACCAAACATTTTACAATCACAGCAACAAGCACGTTAACGGAAAAAGTGAAAATTTGGCTGCCTTGAACACCAGAACCGCGATGAGGTTTTTTCGTCTTGATCTCCACGCATGGAAGCTATAGTGCTTTTTTGAGAATTTGGTTCCTAGAATTTCTGAACTGATAGATCCATCGAAAGCCAAAGCAACGCTTGTACCTCAGCCAAAAGCATGCGTCGTAATCGATGTAAAGAAGGTTATTTGTCAAAAGACTTATGGAAACCATGAAAACGTTCCAAATTCCAGACAATCTTGTACCATTCTGATTTTCTTCCAACCTTCCTTCTTTTTTTTGCATATTACTGACAAATTTAATCTATCTACAATGCAATAGCCAGGCGGGTTCATTATTTAATCTGATTTAACCACAAAATATGAAACAAATTGATGAATGAAGAAAGAAGAGCCCGCATGTCTATTCCTTTGCGATGATCCCATAATTTACATTCTATGTATCCCCGAACTAAAAATTAGATTCGTACTGCAAAGTGATTCTAAGGATTGGAAACTTTGGTAATGAATGGTAATTTGAATAAAAACATCAATTAAACATGGAAGTCATGATATATTTCAATCAAATCTTGATCAAATGTTGGATTAACGTTTTGCAAGAAATATTCTGCCCGAATAAATGTAAACAAAAAAAAAACATAATATGCAACTTTCATTAAATGCTGGCTTCATCAAAATGGCCACTCTTATTTCAAGTTATTTCATTATTTTTCACAATTATTTTATTATTTTTTTACACAAATTTTACTCATTCTATTGATTAATTTAATGAAGTTTTCGGAACCCATCGATTACCATACTTCATAAATGAGCCAAAACTGTGCTCAGCACAGTGCATAGTGTCTTCTAACTCTTCTGTCAAGTTCGTTTGGTACTAATTCTATGGGACAGAGATCGCGCGATTTTTAAGGCTATTTCATGAGTTTCAAAAATTTTTTGGTTTTGTTTTTGCTCCTACCCCTGATATAATTTTCATGAATGTCTTGGGTCGTATTGCTGGATGAAAAAGCCGTGCCCACGTAGACTCAGTGCAGAAGGAATTGAATATTCCTGCAGTATTTTCAGTTAGCCTTCTATGTTTAGTTTTTCTACAATTTTAATCAAATGTTCAAGCTTATTGTTACCAAGTCATTCACAAATCATTACACAGTCATCGCCATGTTTAACGTTCTACATGGAACATACTCTTGAAGCCAGTTCGTTATTTGATCTACGCACAAAAACATGTCTACTTAATCATAAAAATCTGACCTGGACTTGTCTGTCAAAATGACTTTTCTCAGTACTTTTACGTCCAATTTTCATATGCCTTAGCCTACAATAGTCTTATGAGTAAGTGGTAGTCTTGCTTGTTAGCTGTAATGCACCCTCTCAGGCCAGGCCACAATAAACTTCTCTCTACAGTGATTGAAATTGGCTTTTTTCGTTTTATTTTCGTGTTTCGTTTAAAATGACAGCAAATGATGATACTGTCAGCCGTCGATTTCCACTGGATAACGCTTTAATAATCATCCTGCAATGTTGTAGATTTGGGACATCCAGATCTTTTCTTCTCTTGTTTGTTTCTTCATGTTTTCTAAAGAATAAAGAATATTCTCCTTTGCACACAGTAAGAAACTCAAGTCGCTCTACAAGAGGAGTTGGTTTTTTGGCCGTTTTATGCGTTCACCAACTGTTGTTGGTATCAGATAAATGTCTGAAAATATATTGAACATTGAAGCTTAATGATTTTTGAAATTTTAAACTACCATATTTAAGGGTATTTAACTTTATACAAAAAAGTTTAAGAAGTCAACAGTGGGCAGTGTGCCGGTCTTATTTTAAAATGAGGAATAATTAATACCAAGAATTTATTTTTTTTTTCAAAATTGGTTTTAACACGGTTGTAAAAATAAAAGATCTTTTCATTAAAAACGTGGTTATTTCATATTAATTTTGGCTTTTTTTATGTTTTTAATATATTGAAAATAAGGGTGTTCCCGCACTTTTGAAGGGTCGCGTATCCAACACCTGGACTGGGGTTATTAAGTACAATAAAACAAAGGAAAAAAAGAAAAAAGTTCCTTTCTTGTTCATTTTTAAGTATGATTTTGTTAAAAGTTGATTTTGAGTTTCGCATTCTTTTAACTGAGTCATGGCGTGACGTAACTGCAAGGTGACCCACCCTCCTTTAAGTCCTTAGAAAAAAGCATTAAAACAATTTTTTTCGTAAATTTTTTTTTCAAAATAATCTCTTTGAAGCTCAATACACTTGGTTAGACGTTTCTCTAGTTTTTTTAACCCGTCAGAAGAAAAAAGATTTTGGAAGATCCTTAAAATAAGCATTTGTTTGATCGATGACTTATTCATTTGCAAAAAACGTTGTCCAGCGAAGCGAAGGAAAAAATCACTGGGGGCTAAATCTGGCGAATACGTTGGGTGGTGGACCGATTCGAACTTTAATTCTTCAATTTTAGCCATTGATTGGCAACATGTGTGAACTGGGGTATTGTCCTGATGAAAGAGGATTGTTTAAATGAGGCCGTTTTACTACAATCTTTTCTTTTAGCTGGTTCAATAAAGATGCATAATACTCCCCTGTTATTGTTTTTCCTTTTTCCAAATAGTAAACGAAAATAACTCTACATGCATCCCAAAAAAACGGTAGCCAAAACCTTATCAGCTGATTTTACGATTTTCGTCTTCTTTGGACATGGTTCACCTTTAACAATCCACTGCTTTGACTGTTCTTTAGTCTCGGGAGTGAAGTGGTGTATCTTTGTTTCATCTACAGTCTTATACCGACGAAAAAACTCACCCGGACTACGTTGCATGAGTGACCACAGAGCTTTAGAGGCAACCACCATATTGCGTTTATTGTCGACTGAGCAAACGCGGCACCCATCTTGCCGCAATCTTTTTCATATCCCATTTATCATGTAAAATAGAAATGACGCTTTTCCTTTTGAAATCCATGTAACCTCAACTATCTCACTTAACTTTAATCTTCGGTAACTTCGGTAACACCATATCGTGGATTTTATTAATTATTTCTGGCGTAGTCACCTCTACAGGGCGTCCGGAGCGTGGTTCATCCTTTGTTGATGTACGACCACGTTTAAATTCATTTAAGCAGTTATAAATAATTGCAAATGAAGGAGTAAATGTGCCGTAAATCAAATCCATCTTATTTTTTTACTTCTTTTGCTGTTAAGGCTTTTATACGAAAATGTCTAGAAACATATCCAAACTAAATTTTTTTCATTTTTGTAATTAATTTTTTTTTAAATACACGAGAAACACACAACAACTCAACCAATCCGGCTGAAACTTCACAGCATATTAAGTCGGTAGTGCCGATGCATAAAAACGGACCGCTTATAGTGCTAGTCACGCCATCTGTTTAATTTTCTAAGGATTTATTGACCTACCCTCGTAGGAATAAGCTTTACCCCTCTCGAGAGACATCATTAAGAAAGAGATATGAAGACTCTTTTCAGCTTATAAAGTAAATACGTGGATAACAGAGGGCGTAAAAATGAAGCGACAAAGATTTAGAGTGAATCGGGTGAAATGGTAGTCGAGCTGATATCTAGAATCTGATCTAGACATCAGCACGTGCTACCGCTAGATCTAGAAGTGGTAGACAGTTCTAGTGGTAGAAATAAATTGCTAGAAATCGCATTACAATGAAATGAAAAGCAACTATTGCGAACTCGTTCTTTAAGTATGCTCTGTGAAAATTATTTTAGAGGGTATGCTTGCGCAAAAAGTTTTTTGTTCATTTATATGTTAGTTGCTTTTTTGAAAATTTATAGAATATTTTGATTGCAGCTATTGCTATTGATTGTAGCAAGAGTTGTTTTGGAGCTTTGATTGATTTCCTCTTCATCTTCCTCGTAGCACTTGAGCCCCAATTGGGCTTTCGTTTCTTGGAGCAAGTGCCTTCAACTGTCGTGGTCTATGGACCGCGTCTGCTGATTCTGAAATTCGAGCGGCGAATCCTCGTCCTCGTCAACAGAGTCAGACCAGCGCTTCCTCGGTTTCCCCACTGGTCTCTGCCATTCAATTCTCTCAACGAATACATTTTTGGGTATCCATTATACGTTCTTAGATTGTTATGCTTCTCTTTAATTGTTTAACTTTGGTTTCGTTGGTAAATATGGTGGTCAATTCATCTTTTAATATTTCATATATGCAAAGAAATGTGCTTCTCCAATCAAAGTTCTTAGCACAATCGATGATTTTTTTCAAAACATTTGTTTTCGTTATGATTGAATGGTAATCTTGTTCATTGTCTGCTTACACTTGTTCGCAGTCTGTCTATCGCCATTGGATGACGAACCAAGTCTTAAATAATTTATAAAATATTAAATTACTGATGCATAAGATTTATTCAAATTATTAGCTTTAAAACAACTTTAGAATTAATTCCAAAAAAAGCACAAGGTGTCGCAAAAGTTTCTTACAATCTATTCTACCCACACCTTCCGAACGCAGGATTTTGTTAGTATAACTGAAGAATTCCTGTGTCACCTGCAGGATAGAGTGTAATCACGTCCATCTAACGTGTGTATATCATCTGATCTAGAACTCTTTCCCAAGAAATTGATTTTTGAACACCTTGTGGTTGCACGGAGCCTTCATTTCATACCAATGGTTTGTTTTTTCGTTCGGCGGATACCTTAGCTATAGATATATTGTAATGGTCCTATATCATTGTATAAATTCAAACCATATTTGGTTAGAAAAACCATATTTCTAAAAAATATTTGCAAGCGATAACAGGGGACAGTTTCTGAGATTTTTAAAATTTGGAATCTTATATTTAGAACGGTTCCAGGAATAATAAAGTGCACATCTGGATATTAATTTCCTAGAATTACACTTTAATTTCAAATATTTTGAGTTTTTTTACTGAACTAAGACCTTACTTAAATCTTGATTTTTCATTCAAAGAGAGACTTATTGGACACTCTGTATAGCTTGCACCGGTAGTGTAATTAATCATATCAATTAATCCTGATCTTATTACTTGTTATGTCTTACCAAACCCATGCAAAAATGCTAATCATTAGTTTGAGCGGATATTAATTTTTTCTCTTTGTCCATCAATCGAAGGTTATGTTTGTTATACAACTGAATTCAACAATAACATACTCATTTATCAATTTCATTTCAGGTGAATTCGATATGCGAGTGAAGTCATGTGCAGCCTCCGATGGTGCAGGACATGTAATAAAATTGTCGGATGAGTTTGGTTGTGTGTTGCGACCAAAGATGATTTCGAGATTCCTTAAGGCACGGGCACCAGATGAGCGTGCTACGGTTATAACCTATGCATTCTTCCATGCTTTCAAATTCCCAGATGCACTGAGCGTCCATATCAAATGCAAAGTGGAAATTTGTCGCCACGGCTGCTTGGATCATTGTCAGCTGACTGGCAATGCCCATGAACGCAAGGACACAATTTTACCAACGTCTGAAAATGACATCGTCCATGAAAACCCAGACGAGGTGATGGATCGAGAGCACGACACGTTCTATGATGATATCATACACAATAGGAAGCAAATCAAACAAGTGACCGAGGAAACAGGAAACGGACTAGGTGGCGCGAATATGTTTGAAAAGAATGCGAACCTAGAGCCCAGGCCAGTACACGAGGACGATGATGAGCTATCATTAGATGCATTGTTCGATAATGATGAATCAGAGGATCAAGAAATGCTGAAAGAGCACTATCTGGAGTTGAAGAACAAAGATGACAAGTTCCCTCATGGTCCTCGGTTAATCGAAGCCCAAAATCGTATGGGAATGCCGCCAGTTGCAGGACCACGTTCATTAGAACCTCGGCCAGATGAAATTCATCCAGTATATCGCCCGGAAAAGCCAGGAAACAACACGGAACGCAGGCGCAGATCAGTGACAGTTCTTGACAGGAAGGCACGTAGTGCTGATGTTGGAGTAAGTGGAATATACGACGTTATATCTGAGGCTGATCTGGCTTTCAGTCCTGATTCCAAACAAGAAGCAGTCACCGTTTTCCAAGGACGTATCACAGAAGAGGTGGTTTATGGTATCTGCATGCCTGTACCTGGATTCAGTATACTCTTCATTGTCGTTATATCAGCGACGATTGTCTCAGCGTTAATAGCTGGCTCACTCCTCTACCGGTACCAACTCCAAAAGGAAGCGATCGAAAAGCAAACGCCCTTGCCTGCAACAACGTTCGCCTCATGGATGACCATGCGTTTGTTCCGAATGCGACATGCAACAGAATCGCCCACCACGCGAGAAACAACACAATAAGACACCAAAAACATCAACACTTCTAAATGACTGATATACAATATTTATTTAATTTGTTTAATTCGGGCCGATATGCAATAACAAATAATGCTACATTGATTTGAAGAAAGAAGAGAAAAACTAATAATTGCAATAAAAGGGCGGGCCGGTGGAGTCCAATGGTTTTCGGTGGCGCATGAGGGCATTACGTTGGTGTTATATCGGCTTGCTCCTTGATTCGAAGGAAATAGTTGATTGTTCTACCAGGACGGCACCAAGTAGCAATAAATTTCGATTGCGGCCATCTTCACACCAGACCATTCAGGCTCGACACCCACCCAAATCCAATAAACGCATTAAAGAAAGTCAACAATTGGAATATTTCCAAAGTGTTTCTTTTATCAGTTAGATTATCGCATATTTTTATCTTTGATTTAATGTTTTGGTGCTGACAAGGTGCGGTTACGAGTATATAATTTAACTACTTGCAAAAGTCGATTGTGTTTTGTTAAACTTTCGTGTTTGATTTTGTTTCTTTTCTAATGAGTGTTTGTTTATGATCATTTAGTTTTTGAATTTTCTTTCTTCAGAGTTTTTATTGCTCATTGCCACCCTGTTTCATTTGTAATTTCTAAGAAAATATAGAACAAAGTGTTTAAGCTATTACAATTTGTATCCATTTATGATTCGCAAGAAATTTCACTGATACATTTTCCACCTTCATGCTGGTACTTTTCTACTTTCACATATGGTACGAAGTAATTATGTAAATCAGTAATAGAAACGAAATGATTGAAATGAACAAGAAAAGTTATTTATTGAAAAAGAAGTATGTAAGCAGTCGTTTAATTTATTATTTAAATAATGGAAATATAGATTTTAAATGTAGTTTTTGGCGTTTGAGTTTGATGAAAGTTTTTAGTCAGATCATATGGCACTAGATGAAGATAAAGGATCAGAATTAAATAAATCATGTGGTCAAGAAGTGTTGCGTCGCACTCTTGCAAAAATATTAAGCCACGTGTATAAAATGAAAATAATGTTAATTACTAAACATGAATGTAAGTAAAGAAGATTTGCGTCCTTCTGTGCCGTCAAGACGTAAGCCCACGGTTGTCATCAACGTTCTCGGCTCAAGTGCGCTAAAAATCTTTCTAACCATAGCTAATTAGTGATCTAAAAAGTACACAGCACATTAATACTCAAGGATAATATAAAGTCAACAAACGATGGTAACCACCACTTCGTTGCCAATGGAGCTCCTGAGGTGGGCAACATTTTGCCGAAGGCTTCCCAATTGCTGCAGACAGATGAAACCTCTGTTAAGGTTAACATGACTCTAGGTCAGGATTTGCTAGAAGCAACTGGAAGTTCCTTTTAATCTTTGCTCCTGGTATCGTTTCTTAAAAAACAATTTTCTCAAAGCCTTAGAGTAAAAACGCAATACAAATTTAATAATAAAAATAGAACAATAATAATAGTTCTTTCTTGTTCTTAACCTTTACAGGCTAATATCTTAATGTGAGAATTCGGAATTCGGTATTCATTGCAGCTAGTTATGTATGCGTCAGCACACATTAATTATAAAGACATTTCCCACGCGTCTGTATCTATTCTAGCAAATTCAGAAAAATTAGACTTAAAGAAAAATGACCCTCTCTGGGAAACAGTGCAAACATTTCTGAAGAATAATAAAACACCTGACGCATCGTCAGCAAAGTAAAGGCCGAAAAACAATACTGCGAGACGGCGATGCGAGAGCGCGACGAGAGTCTCGCAGCAAAAGTCAAGCAGTTTTCGTAACATGCGTTTGTAGACGACATCGTACAATGATTGCAATGCGTCGATGCGAGGCGAGATATATTCGGAAAAACGGAAATTCCTCGCAACGAGGTGCGTCAGATGCTCTATGGCGCGTAATTGAAATTTGAAATTCAAACGCCTTAATTACATTTTAAGTACTTTGGTTATTCTGAATGAATTTTGAATGAAAATTTCGTGCATCCTTGTTGAGGCTATTATTTGCAAAACGATGGAAAATTCAAATATTAAAAAAATCAAAACCAATTTTAATCAAATTTCATTTGAAACGTCACCAATTTGACATTTGTCATATGAACAGTATTCTTCCTCGCATCGCGTGCATTGTAAATTGAATGCGTTGCGCGACGACGAGCGAGAATCGCATCACGCTCTTGCATCGCCTTCACGCAGTATTGTATATGGGCCTTAAAATCTATTAAGACCGCGGAACATGAACTTCTCACCAAGTTGCGCATATACACCTGTCGTTATAACAAACTCATTCCGAAAAATGTTAATAAAATTGTTAAAAACGATTCACTAGTGTGTTTTACTTCAATCCCGGTGGTTGTTTTTGGGATTAGACAATAATTTATTTTTTCCCGCCGCTCGCTTCCCACAACATATTTAGATACAGTATTTTTTTTGTTTGTACCACAAATGTTTCTTGTATTTATGGTATATTTATAAAAGTAGAGGAAAATTCAACAAAAACCTCTTTTAAACTTAATTCTGACTTAAACTTAAACTACTGCTACCTATGTTAGAACCTATTTACATACTATTTTGGATCTTAATAATTACTATCAATACTCAGTTGAGGACGCATGATCTATTAGGTTGACTTATAAATCTAAATTCTGGGTGCTCCAATGCATGGATTCGACGCGTGTTCTGCCTTAGCTAATAGATTATCTTTGCGTGAGAGCTCGAGTTTATTGATAGGGCTAATATTAGCAAGTTCATTTTATTTGCGTGATGAGAAATAAAGAGGCTTATTTAGCGCCATTTTTAAGTACCTGTTTTGAATGGCTTGAAGTTTTGGTTTCAAATATTTGGCGCATTGGCTCCAAGTAGGCACTTCGTATAATATTGTAGGCTGGATGACCATGTTTAAAATTATTATCTTATTCTTTATATTCGATTCGGACCTTCTGAGTAGTGTACCACCTGAGTAGTGGATACAGTTGTAGTACAGAATTTAAGGCTTTATAAAAAAGGTATCGTCCGCAAAGGCAGCTATTTGGCAGTGTTCACTTATAGGGAGATCGGATGTATAGATATTGAAAAGGGTAGGGCTCAGACAGGAGCCTTGGGGAAAACCAGCAGGGATGCTTCTCACAGTAGACGTGTTATCTCGAAGTTACTTTACCTTAAGTGATCTATCTTTGAGGTAGGAAGCTATTAAACTACGTAAGTAAGATGGAGTTTGGTACTCTGGGAGCTTATAAAGTAAACCTTCGTGCCACACTCTATCGAATGCTTTTTCAATATCAATGGTGACCATTCCAACCCATTGGTTTCCTATTAGAGCTGTCTTAATGTCCTTTTAGACGCGATACAGCTGATGCTCCGTTGAATAACCGTGTCTGAAACCAAACTGAAAGTCAGGAAGTATGTTGGCATTTTCAACAAAGTCTGTTAGTCTTTTGAGGATTAACTTTTCGAAGAGTTCACAAAAGGCTGGCAAAAGGCTTATTGGCCTGTAGCTATCTGGCTCACGTGCATCCTTCGCAGGCTTAAGAAGTGCTACTACAACAGCTTCGTGCCAGGCGAGCGGAAAATAAGGTAGTTTGAAGCAAGCATTAAATAAGAGGGAAGTGAGAACAATCCCTTTCTTTGGCAGATTTTTCATCACAGAATTAGGAATTCCATCGTTACCAGGAGCTGTATGATGCTTTAGTTTTTTTAATTGCCTAATCATGAAAAATTTAATTTTAGCTTTGCTGTATTTTACTACTTTACTACCTTCATTCCTTGCGGTTAAGTTTTGAGAAACGAGAAGCGAGAAAGTTTTTACCCATGGGCTGTTAAAACATCTAACAAATGTCCTAGTAGAACAAAGACACAACCAACCCAATCTCAGTCGTAGATTAAACACAAGGGTAGCTTACAATGTCACTTATAAAATATATATACTACTGATAAATTCATAAAGCAAAGAGCCTCACCAACACTGTTTGGAGCACTGAGTAAAACTATAACATTTACATGGCTAATATCAATTATATTATTTTTTGTGGTAAGGAGGTGAGGACTGTCAACCGTTTTAAGCATTCCTCTAACTATAGCTTCAAGGGGGTATCAACCAACAAGTGATCGAAGTGATAAATGAAAACAATGAACTCCAAGTTAAAAATGTGCTTATTTATTCAGAAGAAAACGGAAAACGATAATAAAACAGAGAAGTAAAAGTTACACTTACTGGAAACAGATGGCAGACACGTTCCCAGTAGGTGCAGAAATAATATTGCATTTCGTATTTTGAGATGCGAGAAGTATTCAATCACAACGCTTATTCAACGTCAATCTACGTCTTTAAGGAATATAACTTCATTGGCCGTCTCAGCGGTCAGCTGGCGTCTCCCTTCCCTTAGAATTTGCGCAGCCCAGAATTTGCCCTTTTTTGAAGGAACTGAAGTCGATACCACTGGCGCATATGTTAAGACACCCTGAGAAACTGCTGGGAACATCTCAGCCATCTGTTTCCAGACATATACCGGATTTCGTGAAATCCTCTCCTGTGGCGATCTCATATAGAAACTGAATTCCTGATTTATGCCACCTGGAATATCTTGGGGTGTCGTACGACTCTTGGACCACATCTTGTGAATACTTTTGTTGTTATTATTTAAAAAAAACCAAACATTGTGCACCTGAAAGCAAGAAATATATTCCTCGATCTATAATGGATTACAGTCTACTCTCTTATAAAGCGGTGAGTGCGTACCGCGTTATATGGAAACCGCGCTATAAGAAACTCGGATTTAACCGTACAAACCAGGCTAATTCGTAGCGCGTTGTAGGGAAATCGCGTATGGAAATTAGTACAAATCACATCATTCGTACCGCGTTATATGGAGATCAATAAATACAAAAGACAAGATAAATTATAAATTATTTTTATTGAATTGAAGAGTTCATATAAGGAAATGATATAAAAAATGAAACAAAAACTAAACTAAAAAACTGTTTTCCAACAAAAACAAGAAAGACTTTTGTAAAATTATGTAATCTTTCAACACTCATCCTCGCTGTCAGATATGAGTCGCCTAACTCGTCTTTTTTAAATGGGCAAAATGTCTTCCTCATTTGGTTCATCTTCACATTGGTTTTCGATTGTAGCTTTCTTTTCTAACTCCACTAAAATCTGTCTATAGGGAGCTAAGCAATTTTTTAACTCGCTTTTAAACTTTGCGCTGCGCAATGATTAGTTTGCATGAAATTAAGTCCTAATTCTTCAGCCAAATTTAGCCCTTTTTTCACATCTTGTAAATCGAGATTTGGCACCCATTCGTTTTCCTTATTTTCGTTTACCAATGCATTTCAGGTGGATGCATCAATTAATTCCATCAGTTCTTCCTCATTTAAAGTTTCTTCCCCGAGTAGTAGTTCTCTTACATCCTGATGGCTTACTACAAATTCTTCATCGCTTAAACGAGAAGCATTTTATTTAATATTACTATATATTTTGTTTACTATTTCTGTAACTGAGAGTGAAACTGTAGAATCATCTTGTATAGCTTGAACCATTTGAGGTAAAAGAGGTTTCCAACACGCATTAAGCGTTGATGGTTTAATTTCCGCGCAAGCCAATGACACGGTTCCAATACAATCTAAAATAGAAAATTCCATCCACACTTGAGTAAGAGTTTTATTTTCACTATTTTCTAATCTGTCAAAAATGGTTTCGAAAAGTTGGCGTGTAGTACATTTTTAAAGTTTAAATGACACCTTGCTCCAATGGTTGTATGAATGACGTGCAGTTAGGATGAAGGAAGACAATTTTCACATTTGGAAGATTCAGTTCTATGTTATGAACCAGCGTTATCAAGAACCAATAGAACTTTGAAATACAAATTTTTTCCCATCGTATAGGTTTCCACTGCCGGGATAAAACAATTATAAAACCAATCCTTAAATAAATCTATTAATATCCAATTAACATCCAAGCTTTCTTATTAGATCGCCAGAATACAGGCAATTGGGTCTTATTAATATTTTTCATTACACGGGGAGTTGAAGGAAGACGTATTATCATTGGTTTTATCATCAGACTCCCTGATAGATTGCTGCACACATGAAGGGTGATACGTTCTTTTGAAGGTTAAAACCGCTGAGCACGCCTTTGATTTTTCGAAATGTAGGTCCTAGATGGTAGTTTTTCCAATATTATGCCGTCTCATCGGCCTTAAAAATCTGATCAGGTGAATAACCTCCTTCATTGGCAATTCTAGCTAGTTCCAACTAATAATTTTCGGCAGCGTTAGCATCTGCTGAGGTCTGTTCCCCTTGAAACTTAATATTGTGCAATTTGTACCTTTTTTTAGTTTTTCAAACCATCCTTTACTCGCAACAAACGAATGATTTTCTAGCTCTGCATAAGAATGCCCAATACTCCTTAAATGTGCGTAAATTTTAGGTGACGAGATTGATAAGATTTCCACTGATAATAATCTTTTTGGCTATACAGTCTTCCACCCAGATCATTAACGCTCGTTCCATTTTAACCATATTAAAATTTCGTGTGCAAGTAGCACGTTTCGCACCTAACGGACCGCCATCTGCCACAGTTTTCCTTATATTATCTGCATTTGTCTTTAAGGCTCGAATTGTAGATTCATTCAAATTTGTTGATTTTGCAAAAGATGATATTTTTTCCCCGCCTTCTAAACGATTTAAAATTTGGATTTTATCTTCAAACGATATAAACTTTCTTCTTAATCCTTTCCTTGTTTCTTTTGTGTTTGACATGATGCAAATCTAGGGTTAATAATTACCTTATTATTATTATATTACAACAAATGAATAATATTACTTACAGTATTGTGTAATGTTGTCCAATTATACACCACAAATTAAGCAGCAAAAAGCTAAACGAATGGACGGTGCAGACAAAATTTTAGAAAGAATTGGTCACCAACGAGACGTACTGTGAAAGAGCTCTTAGACGACAGAAACCGATGCCGTAAACGGCTAAGAGATAAACTAAAATGCTGCTTCCCCCACTCGATCTAGTCCGTTCCGCAGAACATGGTCTTTCTATAGTCTTCACGTCACTGTAGTTAAAAGAATCACATATACATCTTTGATATCACAGTTTTATTAAACTCACACAGGCGTTGCATCGCTGTCGAATAGGTGCGATGCGAAATTGTTTAGTTAATGGAAGTGGAAGATAGCGCGTGAGGGGCCCCACTCGTGGACCACGCTGATATAAACATATATAGTTAAAACGGAAAGAACTGATGAGACGTTGTTGAACGGAAACCGCGCTGTAAGAGTACCGCGTTATAGGAGGGCTGTCGCAATTTCTGCTCTACGTTCTGAGAGTACCGCGTTATAGAAGGGTTGACTGTATAGGATCTAAATTTACCCCTTGTAGTGATTCGCCTCTCAAGTGTGCCGATTGCGCCAAGGTGGCACACTTGAGGGTTACGAGCTTACCCTAAATTCACCTCGCAAATGGGATAATGCCGACACGGCGACACGCTGGTGGAAAAAAAGCCAACACGACTAAGACGCGTAGGATCCCATTGCCGGAAAGCTGTTAGTGCTTAGCGGAGTGTGCGTGTTCTTGCGAGATAGTAAACATTTTCGATGGGTTGAGAAGTGTGTTCAGAAAACCACAAAAATTCCGGGAAATAAGAGTATTGAAAATGAGCACCATCCTGTGCGACAGCTACGCCGCGAACAAGCCAAAAAGTTGATGCAAATAGTGCGCGCGGATCAGTGCGACTCCAAAGCAGTGACAACTCCACGACGAACCCGTTAACTGTAATTACCAAAATTAAAATTTGAAAAAAAAAGTGCGCGGAACTAGGCAACTGTAAATTCCGTGGTTGCTTAACGGTTTCAAGATCGTGAGACAAATATTCGAGTTCGAAGCGCGGACCTTTGTCCGGTGACACGTTTAGGGTGTCCTTTGCGGGCGAATAACATTGTGATCTAGTGATTATACTCTCTATCTCATTCTTGTTCTGTGCTGCGATCTCCAAATCTGTAGAAAATAACCGGAATTGAATGCTTACTAAAATTAATGCAAAAATAGGTAAATCGTAGTGAGCTTCCGAGTGGTTGACCCTCAGGTTGCGACCGAATGTCGGTGCGAGGCCGACTCATCCTGCTTTCGTGGCCGTGACGATTGCGGGTTAAAATCCATTTCACCCTAACATACCTACCCAACAGGATAACAAATTAGTAACATAAGATTAAAAACTGTTTATTTTTAATATTTGTATAATATTTTTATTGTTTATATTGTAAAAGTACACAAAATGGGAGTTTATTTCTTTAAATTAATATTATCCAGATGTGACTCTTGATTATTTCAACACTGCTGCACCCTGCAGCGGAAATTTTCAATTACTGCCTTACAAGTGTTTTGTGAAACGTTTTGAATTTCCTCGCGGATATATGATTTTAATTTTTCACGAGACTCTGGGTTTTTGTTATAAATTTTACTTTTAATGTATTCCCAAAGCAAATAGTCAATTTTCCTTTAGGTATCCCCAAAGTAAATAAGGATTAAGTCTGAGCTACGAGCTAGTTAATGTCACCTCTTTTCGATATAATTTTTTCCATAAAAATTTTGTGAACTGCATTCAATGAACCATGTGACATGTAGCCTCATCTTGTTGAAACCACGTGCGTTAATTAAAACCAGTAGCGCTGGAGTAAAAACTTCTGTACTCTCATCTGTACTAACTCTAACAGGATCTCCTCTTTAGGGTTTCATAAATGTACGGATCAATTATTCCTGCTAACAAAGCTGAATGCAGGGATTTTGATACTACAACTAAGGATTGGTGTCCAGTAATTTTGCCTATTTACATACTCTTTCAGGCGGAAGTGCACCTCGTCTGAGCAAATAATGTTGGAGAACCTGATGAACTTTCTTAACATTTCATTAGCAAACAGAAACCTGTGAGCATGATTTTGAGGCTTCAATTTCTGCACAATTTGAATTGTGTACCGATGGTCATATAAATCTCTGTGAAGAATGGAACTGAAAGATATTGTGGACAAATTTAAGACTCTAGACTGTTTTCGAGTTGAGTCCAGGTTGTTCGCAAACAGACGCTCTTACATGCTCTACGATTTCGGGATCCCTTGATGAGCTAGGGAAACAAGATTGTGGTAAATTTATTGTTGAACCCATCTCTTCGAACTTCCATCGATTTTTTAATCAGTTGAATCGTTGAAGCTTCATCTTTACGCCATATTTTGTAATGAAGGGAATATATTCGTGGCGATAGAGTAGAAGTATCGTTGTTTTGATTGTACTCCAATGAATGACACCATGGTACTGAATTCCCATTTGTTGCTCTTTCGATGCGTAACTCGTCTGCCCAACAACGGCTGGCCATGCGACGCAGCTAACGATTTAAATGTTACTGGACTTTCGATCCACCCTGTACTTGCATGCTGGATGACAGGCCCTTTACAGATCCGAAAAACAACCAAGGATCCTACTTAATGGCGATACTGACACGATTCTCGTGCATGTACTAGTAAAGCTCATCCACAGCCTAAAAGTCCTGGTGGCATTCCCTCAGGATCAGATTAGTATATAAATCATGTTCCTAGCTGGGCTTCCAAACATCGTGGAATTTCTGCTGTGCCGTGAATTTTTGCAGCCTCAAGCACAGTGCGCAGACAGAGAACAGCATGGGAAGACATAATCAGACACATGACACTACGATACTGGGTGATCGAATCCTTAATATGTATTACAAGCCTTAACCGGGTCCTACAATAGTCTTAAGCCTTGACCTACAAGCTCAATTGAAAATGAGCATTAATCACCTCCTTCATACTTTCAAGTATAACATTCGATGTCGAATCGGCTTTTTCATTGGTTTTGAAAATCATTTTCATCCCTTCTAGATTGTGTTTTCAGAAACCTCTGTTTCAAATTTTTCTATGTTCATACATGAATTTTTCGTTAATATTTAAATAAAAAATTGATTTTAAACGAATTTCTACAATGGATGAGTTTTGACGTAGAAAGTATTTCGTGCCAACCCCAGGAATGTGCATGGGACAGCTCCAAAAGTCAAAGTGCAGCCAGCACGTCCTTTGATTGCGTAACCAGAGTACCAATAATTGCTTCGCGTCAATTTTGTCCTACTAACGCTTCCTATTTTTCCTGAAGAGCATTCATCCCTTATCCATGCCCGCCAGAATCTGCTTAGGTATCCGTTCCTCCTTCATCTGCTGCCAATGAATAGTTGATGGCAGTTTCCGCAGATCCTCAATCTTTGCGGATCTACACAACGTTGAAAGTTCGTGCAGCTCGTGGTTGACTCATATTCGACCTTTTGAGTTTGAGTAAAATTTTTGAGTGATGTAGGTAGTATGATTTATTGAATGGAAGTCCTGAATTCTTTGTATTTTAGTTAGTTTTCTCTTTTATGTTGCGAACAGGTAAATTTAGTTGATCTCTGCTTGAAATCCACTTCCCGACACGCAAAAGGTGTTCGAAGTACCATTTCATGTTGGTGAGAGAATAAAGAAACTATTTCCAGGACTAATGAGACCGGGTATTGCAATGCACTCCGGAGGTTGCGCTCATGACGGAGAGGATTCGAGATGACATGTCAATGCCGAGGGAAGAACAGTATCTTGTACAATAAGCCATATCTGCTTCATCCTTTCCAGCTGAAGGTAGTCGAATGCACTGCACGAAAAACGAGAAAGGAGACTCGGCTCCAAGAAATAAGGCTACCAGTTCTAAACTCAGTTTTCGATGGCAGGAAAGGTGTTTATTCGGTAATACCTGCTCTTTCTGAAGCTTCGAGTCCACATTCGTGGTATAAATAGCCTTCACCTCATAAACCAATAGAGAATATGCGATGGTAGCAACAGAATATATTATATTGGTGTTAAGAAGATCAATACAAAAATTGTCAAATTAAAACTTGCAGGAGTAGACATCGTGTCATCTCCTAATTTACCTGTTTTTTAAATTAAAAACGCCAGACAAATTAATCCAGAAGGATTATTATATTGATGAGCTTATCTTTACAACTGTGTTTACCCATTCGAAGGATTTCGCTGATACTCATTTTATCAGCAATTATATTTACAAATCCACTATGTAATACCCTTACACAGGTAATGGGTTGTGAACAAACGTTATGAAAAATATTAGAAGCTTTCACAGTCATTTTCTTATCTCGGAAAGGCGGTAAAAGCGACATAACTGCCTTTAGTAGGCCAATAGATAGCAGAGCGTGGGATCAACATGTTGTGGGATATTTACTTAAGACTAACATTCAACAGCCGTTATCATCACATTAGAATGTTTGTTTTGGTGAAAAAGTCAACCATATAATTTGGCGATATGTGTGGAACACACTTCCCAGCTAATTATGCGTAGGTGATTTTATTAATATTTAGTAAGTTGTGACATCGAGTTTAAAATTGCAATTTGTTATCAACAAAGTAATTAATCGAAAGCCAAGCAAACTTAGCTTAGACTTGGCGCAACTCAGTAATGAATAATTGAGAATATGTTTATCTTCTAAGTAGCCTCAACGTCTGCCGCGCTCTGTCCTCATCGCACGATATGTGGGCCACGCTCTAGAAGACAGGTAGATTAGATTAACATACGTTTACTCGCAAGTTGTCGAATAAAGCCAAGTTTATCTGCGTTGGCCCATCTAAATCGATAGACTGCCAATCAAAATCTCCAGGAGCGGCATTAGTTGGAACATCTTTTCAGTACAGCACGCACCGTTTGGTAGGATGCTAGACAAATCAACACCAGTTTGGATATCATTGCTTTTGGTAATACAGAAATAATCCTTGTTTGTGCGTTTTTCAGTATCAATTGCTTAATCTTCTCATAAATATTCAGGTGCTGTCCGTAGAGTCCACTATTGATACCTGTGTATATCGCAACCTCGGCAACCTGCCTCCTGAAATATTTTCGTTCTGGGCGGATTGGGGCTGCTACATTTACACTAGACCCGATTTGTTTGCCGGAGAACAATTACAAGCTTCCAAGTGCTATGAGAAATATAATAAAACTCGATATGAGGTGCCGGGACTCATCAACGAAGAGAAGTGTGTACCCTTCTCGCATCGGAATGATTTCATCACAACGGCTGCAGAAAGGACTTTCCGCGAGCCCGGAACATTGAAAAGGTGGATACAATGCTGTCAGGATGCTGAAATGTGTTGTAAAAGTGTTATCATGCAAAGCGAAGTAAAAAACGGTATGTAAGTGCATGTGTGCACATGTGAAAAATATCTTCACCTCAGTGTCGTACAGCTTTTCAGGTATACCACGACGTACCTGAATGTTGTTTTCTATGAAAGTGTGTAATTTCCTACTTTATACAATGTGGTTTGCTGTGTGACGAATATAGTGCTTTGCAACAAGTTATCGGTTTTAAAAATTGATGAAATTGTTGTTGAGCAAACGCGTGCTATTAAATTTCATTTTTGAAATTAAATCCTCTTTCGTCATGCACTAAGTACGTTATGCCTCAATCACATATATAATCAAAATTACATAATCTGAAAAAGTTCAGAATTTATTTGGAATTTGTAATTTATTTTGTAAAGCTCTGCTTGCTGTAAAGCATGAAATCATTTTAGCTTAAAGCCAAGATTTACCACATATATTTAAAAAATCAAAATATCGTCCGATAACGAACCAAACGAACCAAACATTTCTATAAAATCATACATTCAAATATTATCAAGGACGACCAGTGCGTCCGCATTGAATTTGATATGAACACAGAAGACTGAATGAATCCTTAGTATGATAAAGTTCTTATTTATCTCAGTGTCCCTTTTATTATTTGTTCTATCTTTTATTTAATAGGGTGGTAAAAATTTTCGGAGCAAAACGAATCAAAAAAAATCAATCAATCAAAAAAGATATCAAAAGTATAACAACGCATAAAACGTCTGACCCTCAGGAAACAATTCTTTTGTTATAGCAAACAAAGCCATGTCATCATCGTAAGAGGCAACTAAAATAGCTATCGTGAAAATAGTACAAATTTCAGAAACGAACTTTTTGTAAGGGATCTTATCCTATTCTTGGTACGGTTTTGAAATCCCGTAGGGAGAGTGCTGGTTAATAGGGGTTTGCTGGAAGCTAGTATTCTTTAGGGGCCATCCCACTTACTCAATGACTACAAGATTTCCTTTATGACTTCTCCAGCAAAATGTAAATTTGCAGTGACTCTGGACAATGAAATATTGGACCAAGTGCCACCGGAGTATAAGTATTGTACCGTTTACATCCCGGTTAAGCCGGGTTTGGTTGAGGCGAACTTCTGATTAGGATTTGTCTCGCTCTAAGCACCTGTTACCATAAAGGCTGGCATCAACCTTCGCATGGCCTCCGTGCTTCATATAGGGACGCATGAGCTCATTCAGGCGACTACCCTTACGCGTAAAGAAAGCGTTTCCGTGGAGTGATTCTTCTTAAATGATGTACTGTAAAATTATAATAACCTCAACATAACTAAAAGCAACAAACAAAAAACCGAATTCTATCGACAAAGGGATGAATGAAACTACCATTCATACCATCAGAGCTCCAGGTTCCGGCACAAACATGAAAAGCCCGACTCAAAATGAGGCCCAGGTTAGTTCGATTGTACTTTACTGCCATGAAAAAGGCAAGCAACATAGTAAAGAAGATCAAATGCCACTCGCAGCAATCTTAGAAGACTGTGACAAAACAAGGAAGGACAAAGCAGCAAACAAACAGGCGCCAAAGCCGTAATGACGGATTTCAAATGGTGAAAACTAAGGTCACCAGAAAAGTGGCCGAAAAATTTCACTTCCCAAAAGCGGACAATGAAAACCTACTCATGATGGACAAAGGCAAGTAAACGCCGAGCAACAAACATAAACGGCGAATAAACCTGCGCTGCAAACCCTTAAAACTTAATCTAGAACAGTAGAACTTACACTGAGAAAAAAACCGGAAAAACTAGGGAAAACCAGGTTTTCGGAAAAAACAGGGGCTAAAGCTACTAAATGAGTGTGTTTAAACCAGATGAAACGAGCAACAAATCCGGAGATGGGAGTCAGAGTGGGACTAGTCTATGATGATTTATGTTACACTGCCACCTTCTGTTGTTTCAGCAGCGATGGTACTCATGTCCGAACGTGACATTTGTCTCGGAGTCCTCCTTATCAAAGACATACAATTGGAGAGTTCTAGAGGATTATTCGGCCAGTGATCATCATATATAGCATTCGAAATCTTCGATAATACTCCTAGACTCAGCGCTCCGCCTTTGTGTAGAATACTGGGAAGATTGGCGTGGAAAAGTTTGTTGATGCACGGTCGCCCAGGAAATGACATCTCGCATTGATAAACCAGAAGCTTGTCGAAGACGTGAACATTGACCCATGGAACCTGGGCTATAAGCTAGTTATGTCTAAGTTCCGTGCATAACAGCTGACCTGCGTAAAAGATGCCGACAAAATGTACAAGATAAACGGGCTTTCTTCCCCACACATTCCATATGTGTTGCAGGAGCCCACATGAAAGGAGACCAGATTTGTCCTGATCAGGAAAGAGAAGGAAAATTGTGTAGGTGCTCATCTTTATACATCAAAATTATTTCTATCGTAAAATATGACTTCGTCCCAATAGTTTAAAACTGATTATGTTGCTGAAGAGAAATCATTTCTCATCATTTTATGCGGATTTCCAAAGCTCTAGACGAATACTTGTTAGCAGTAAGGCCTCGGTCTGACTTCCAACTAGTGTTAACATTTCGAACCAATTTCCAATTCATCGGGGTTTGACAAATACATTTACAGATGGATTGGCATTGGTAATCTAGACTAGTTGGAATTTAGACACAAAGACGAAGGTGCAGCAAGTCTGGAAATTTGTATTTCTAACTATAACATTGGAACAGTATTTCTCATGTATGTGGGATTGTAATAATGACAATGATCTATGAATGAATTTATTAGAATTAAGCAATACATGTGGGATTGATATAGCAATTATATTAGAATGAATTGAACGGCTCTCCGCAACTGTTTTTCATGGCAACTAAAACCCGTCTGTCTCGCTGTTTGCCATCACCAACCGGTTCTTCACCCACTCGTCATCTCGTTGGTTTCATCTAACAGGCCACTTGCTCCGAGCTGCCAGCACAGCTCGTTTCCCACATGTATACTAGAGTTCAGAAATCTACTCATATCGATCTTTCAACGCACCTACGTCGTTTAAATTTTCAGGCTCTCTTTCTTTCAAACATCAGCTTTATTTGCTACGTGCGATGTTCACATCTCTTTCTTGGTGATGCCCTAGAGAGTGTTAGTCCTTTCTTGTGGTTTCGCTGTGTTCGCTATTGACTTCTTCTAGTTACTAAAACGAATTCACCTTCTGATGCTTCCTCGTCAGAACAATTGTTTTTATATCTTGTTAGTTTAACTTACTGTCCTTCCCTTTTCACTACTTTCTTCACGCTTCTTAATTTACTTTAATTTTTTCTTTCAGTAACATTTACATACACCGATTTTTCTTCAGAAAGTGAAGATTAAATTTCCCTCGTTTCTGTCTCATATTGACTACTGTTTATAGATCGCATTTATAAATTCTTGTTTAAGTGAATAAAACTGGACTTACATATTATACATACATATTATATATTATATTATAGTTTGCAAATGAGTGAGACAGCTTGCGAAATACGATGGAGCAGAGAATGATGCGGATACATTTTAAGATGGAGCATGTGTTGAAGAAAATAATCTCGTATATTGTTCCAAGCTACTATTTCGTTCTCTTTTTTCGAAAAACACTTCTGTCCGCATCATTTTTAGCCAATTTTAATTTTATTTACCAAAAAGTGGAGAAAATCGCCCGGTCAAGCAGAAGAGAATTGCAATTGCAATTGCAATTGCATTGCATACACAACAATCCAATAGAAAATGAAAACACCGAACAGAGACGAGTGGCAAATAGTGCAAGAATTCAGGTCTTCTTCTTTTTCTCCACTTAAGCACTACAGCCCCTCTTTGGTCTTCGCATGCTGCAACAAGCGCCTCCAATTGTCTCGGTACATTGACCGCGTCCTCCAATTTTGAAATCCGAGTAGCAATGAACTGTCTGACCTAGAAAACCCGCGTTTTCTAAGTTTCTCCAATCCCTTGTGCAGGAACCTTCGTTGGGGAGGACTGAAGGTTCCTTTACCTTTTTACCCTTATCGTTTAATACATTTTTGGGTATCCGTTGTTCGTCCATTCAATGAACATGGTTAGCCTATTGAGCTTCTACAGTCTTAAAGTCGTTGAGACTTCAACCAAAACCAGAATTACGGCCCAAAAGTAAGATCGTAATCGACTTTAGCAGTTCCAATATAGGTGAAACAGGGGCGCTGATGTCTTCTTCCGAGATAATTTGCAATAACCAAAGTCATAAACTTGAAAGTAATAGCACAGTGCTCCAATCAAAAATGTTTTCAATAAAAGCAGCAACAAACAACCTCAACGGAGGTCAAATCTGCAGAAGCAAATTTAGCTTCGAAACAAGTGTTGGACTGTAGGCAAGCTTTCAAAGCCGCAATAAATCGCATGTAGAAAGAAAATAATGAGCTAAAAAGGACTGGATCAGTCTTTTGAAATGCAATTAGAATGTATACAATCAAAGTTCCATTGGCAATAGTAAAAAAAAAAACAGATGAAGGCCTCTGGAAGGAGATTGATACTCCTTGAAACGACGTTTAAAAAAGTTTAAATTGAAAGCCATGTTGAAACTGAGTTAAGCGTTCTCGTTTTCAACACAGTTTTATTTAAATATTTAAATATGTATAATATTTTAATATTTTAAATATTTGTTACAAAAAACACTATTTATCATAAATTCAAACATTCCTTTCTCAACATAGTCACACAGCATTTCAGAGTTCGTGGAGCTCCAGTATTTTCACGTAGCTGTCACTTTGGAAATCTGCCCTGTACTAACGCCGAAATTGCAAAGTTAGAGATATGATGCATAAAACCAGCAAAATGCAAGGAAGATAAATGTCTTTAAAACAATTTAATCCTTTCAATTTTTAACAGTGCACTAATTAAGACATTTATACTTTTAACGCGTTAACTTCTTGACCTTCAAGCTTTTCGAAAGTTACTACTTTGGACCCTTTCAACTTCTATGACCAATCAACGTTTTGGATCTCTCAGATTTTTAAGACCTTTTAAGTTGTAATCGTTTCCCTTTTTAGACCTTTTATCATTAAGATCCTTTTAACTATTTAAACTATCTTCATGTTTCTAAATATTTAACTTTCAACTATTTTTTTTCGAATTTTAACTATTTTTTTTTTCGACCACACAAATCACTACACCTATTTATTGTTAATTTTCATTTGTTTTTGCACCTTTAAGACCTTTCAATTTTTCTTCGAACCTTTATGGTTTTCAAACCGTTCAACTTTTCGTACCCTTTAAATTTTTAGACCATTCAACTTTTAAGACCTTTCAAATGTTAACGACTATCAGATTTATTGCACATCTCAACTTTTTAGACCATTCAATTTTCTAGACCTTCAACTTAGACAATTCATCATATTAAATCTCTCAACTGTATAGACAGTTCAGCTGTTTCACTTTCTTGACGTTTATAACATTAGCAACCTTTAAACTGACAGACCTTTAAATTTTTTATATCTTTCACCTTCTAAGACCTTTCAACTTATCAACCGTTTAGCTATTAAGACTTTTCAACTTTTTAATCAGTTTAACTTTGTAGACCTTTGAGATCAAATTTTTAGAGCATCTAACATTTTTTTGTTTTTCAATTTTTAACACCATTCAACTTTTTATACCTTTCAATAAATTGGAACCCTCCTACCTTCCACATCTTTGTAATTATGTAGTTTGAGGTAAAGCACACAAAAGGAGATCTTTAAAAAAATAAGAAAACAGCTTGAACTCATGAATTTCGTCTAAGGCAAAGGTCATAATTTCGTTTTATTCGAAATTTCAATTAAGGCATTTCAATAAGGTTTTTAAGGCATAACAAAGCGTAAAATTCTCTGGGAATTGAAGTGAAACTGCAAAATTCGCTTTTCAAATCTTTTCGTCTATATGAATGCTAAGGAGTCTAACTATTGTCCTTCGATTTTTTCGCCAGGACAGTATTGCCCTGATGTATGGGATGGTTGGTCATGTTTTCCTGCCACTCCTGCAGGAGAGACTCATCAGTTAGTCTGTTCTCAATATGCATATACAACACAACCGCCAGTATGTCACCGTAAGTCCTTGAATTGATTCGACATCAAGCAAAATCAAAACATTTTATGTATTTTTCTTAGATTACAGCTCCAAAATGTGCTACTCTAATGGAACGTGGGAGGATCAGACTGATTACTCAGCATGCGACATCACGCCAAGGATCATTTTTCGCACCGTATGGCATATGGTGGCCCTGTCAATATGCATCATTATATGCTTGCCTACTATTCTAATAATGGTATTTTATCCTACTCTGCATACGGATAAATTATCTATGGTTCGAACAGTGCTTATCGTCTTGGTTCTGCGTAATTTTTTCGTTGTCATTGTGAAAGGGACATTGATCCTTGAAGAACTTACATCTACGGTACCCACGACGATGAGCGAAAATGATTGGTCATGCAAAATGCTGTCAGTCTTGGAAAAGTTCTTTGGAACAGCTGTTTTCACATCGATGTTGCTGGAAGGTGTATACCTACACCAAATGTTAACCAATGTATTCCGAGCAAGGCTTAGAGGAGGTCTTCGCACAACAGAATTGTACATTGTTGGTTTTCTAGTTACATCAGCAATAACTTTAGCATGGGCTGTAGCCATGGTCTTAGATGACAAAAAACATTGTTGGCAAGTAACTGAAGGAACGGATTATCATTGGATTTTTGACGGCCCGCGACTTATGATGTTAGTTGCAAATTTTTTCTTGCTTGTACGAATTATATGGGCATTGTATAGGACGTTCAACTTACGGCAAGAAGAACATCATCCAGTATTGTGAGTAAATTAAATACTTTAATTAACTTATCGTAGTTCAACGCAGATTTTAATTTTATCTTTCTAGTCGAACAGCTAAGGCAGCACTTATTTGTCTTCCATTATTTGGAGTTCCATTTTTCTTCCTCTTGATTCGTCCAAATACAACAGACTGCAGATGGGAACAAGCTTATTATATTACTTACTATACCGTCGAAGCTCTACAAGGAGTTTTAATTGCAGTTTTGCATTGTTATTCTGAAAAAGAGGCAAGTACTTACTTTATCGAATAAAACGCAAGGAATCCTCTTAGATTCCATTTGAGTGTTTGTGGTAGTTCTTTAAGTTGATGTCGTTGCCAAAAACCATATGTAAATGCGTGTAAATCATCTTCCTCCAAACACATAAGAAAAATTGACCTTATAATCTCTTTCAATTTCTCTTCTTTAAATTGTAATAACGAAGAATTAGTTACTTATTAATGTTTCAATGAAATTCTTAAAGGATAAAAACCTTCAACTCATGTACTTATCCCTCACCACCAGGATAATGTAATTCCTCCATGCCGAAATCTATAGAAAAAAAGCCTCACAATTATTTTTCAGAGATGTTGATTTGATCCAGGCGGGGCGAAGTAACAAACCAGCGTGTATACTATGGAGGGATACAGGGAGGAAAGAGAAACGAGTATCTCATGTGTAATACCAAAAAAGGCAAGCTCCTGCTGGATAGAAGATGTATGTAAATAAACTACGTAGGTGAAACATTATTTACTGATACAAGTTTGAGAGAATGTTGATGCACGTCTACCACTCCTTCGTCTTTTTGGCCCATTCCCAGCAAATTTTCCTTTCAAATACTGAACCATCTGGAAAAAGAGGTTGAACCCCGCATAAAGAGGTTGAGGTTAGATTGGCAACATGTTCGAGGTGTAAATGCTGGTTAGTTGTTAACGTTGTAGTTCACAAGAGCCCAAATATTTCGTTGAATCGATCTAGTGGTGCCACAAGATAAAATTTTTGAATAGTTTTAATAACTAAAACTTTGAGTATATTCCATTTATAAGGTCATTTTGGTGTGCCTTCAGTGGATATGAGTAGTTGCCTTATGTTAAACATGCCAAAACATGGCCTCAATGTAGCCAACGTCATGATCTATTTAATATTTACTTTAACCGATGCAACTGGCTGATGGCAGTCTGCCCTTATTTGTGGCAATTGAACACGATATTGCGGAAAATATTCACCATTTTGAACTTAAAATAAAAGTTACTGTTGTGGATACTCATAGTATTTTATTTATAATTGTAATTGCGCAGAATATGTTTGCGCAGAAGTCCAAAACTCTCAAAAAAGTTGTCAAATATTGGATGATTTGCTGAATATTTAACGCAAGCTGGTACGCCACAGCCTGTGCAGGCTTTTCGCATTTTCCCACCTAATGTTAGGGTTCTCTGCATAGAGTATAACTTCCAACGTCAAAATATGGTCTGTAGAATCCAGTAGTATCTGACTTGTTGAAATGACAAATGCAGGAGGAATAGGAAGTTTTCATTCCTAGTCAAGTACGTTCTGCATTGCAGATATAATGGACTTTAATAGTTTTTAAAAATTGTCTTTGTCAAAGTTGTCTTTTCAGTTCATTCTCCGAATTTTCGATTGGTAATTGCTCTTGCTCTTAATACTAAAATTAAATTTAATAATAAATTTTCATTAAATATTTGACTACTGAGGGATGAAGAACATTTACTGATCCTACTTTTTTGGCTCCAAAGACGCTTAGTTAGCCAACTGAGTTGACTCAGAATATTCGAACCGTAGAAATGTATTTGATTGTATAAACAGCATAAGCACTCCAACTTGGCTTCTGTGAGACAAAGATAGAAAGAACATAGGTTGCTATAGTTACATAGTACCTGCGGCCTTATTCAAAAGCTTTGCATTATTTTCCAATTGTTGATTCGGGTGCTTAAAAATTTCTACAAAATTATAAAAGTTCTTATTTTTTCCATTTTAAGGTTGAGGTTTTTTATTTTTCGAACAGACAGTTGTTTCGAGGTCAGTTTGGTCCCTTCTTCAGTTTTATGTCTATTAAAGTACAAGTGGGCGAATTATCTTTTCAATCCTTAGACATTTATCATACAATAACTTTTCCTTCATTATCCTAAAATATTTTTATGGCATAAAATCGTAAAGACTATGTTTAAACCTTCTTATTATGAATATTTATGGTATTTAGCTTTAGTTTAAGCTAATTCCTGAAAGTCTCATTGCTTTTTTTTGTTGTTTGTTTGATGCGGCTAGTCTCGTCAGTCGTGGTGTCACAATTTTGTTGTGTCTGTGCCGATTTTGCTCTTTCGTTGTCAGGATGAAAATCGTGTCATATGCGTCAATTTTTTTGTAGTGGCTTTTAGCACCACTTACCCTAGCACCACTATCTCTAACAAATAATAATCAAGAAAAACTTGTGAAAGAACTTAAGCAGAAAAAAGATTACTATCTCAAAGTGGATAAGGGAAACTCAGTAGTGATCATAGACAAGGAGGACAATGAGGATCAAGTAAATCATAAACTCAAAAATGTAAACTTTCTAGAACTACGTAATGATCCACCACCTAGCTCATTAACAAGGATAGAGAAAGCATTGAAAGAGTGTGAATGAATAATCAAACATAAGATGGATATGAGGATGCCAGACCTTTCTCTACCGAGTATTAAGTGACTCCTCAAAATACACAAAGACGGACAAGAAATGAGAGACATCATCGCAGCTGTTAATGGACCAACGCAAACCATTGCCAACTAGATTCTAAAGCAAATAGGAAGACTTGGATTAAAAAGAGGGGTACATACAATGAAAAACACTTAGCTGTAGTTAGAAGTAGTTGAACGCCTAAATAAACAAGGGCAAATCAGGAAGGATGAAATATTTATTTCATTCGACGTAGAATCACTATTCCCGAGCATCTCAACCGTAGACGCGCTATATACATTTGAGGAATAGATTGCATACTATGAAGAAACCTCAAAATGGCAAAGAAAAAATAAACAAAACACTAAACTAGCTAGACTATGTATAGGGGAAAATTATTTAAAGTAATGTCAGGAGCAGCAACGGGTAATCCTTTATCCCCTCTTCTTCGTGACCTTTTTATGGACCTTCTTTATGATTTATAAAAACGGGGACTCCTTCCAAGGTTTTGGGTAAGATATGTAGATGATATTTTGGCGATAGTTAAAAAAATATCAATCAGACGTTAAATTTAATAGTATAAATAAAATTCATCCCAAAAATCATGATTCAACTAGAGGAAGAACACAATGGACAATTAGATATTAGTTATCAAAATCTCAAGAAAATCGAAAACTTGGCAATACGAAATATATAGGAAGCCAACACAAACGCGACAAACAATACTAGCACGTTTTAACCACAGCTGGCCACATCAAATTCAACGCATGGATACATATGTTACTCAGCCTTCCAATTACCGAACATACATCGACACAGCAAAGAAGAACGGATACACGGAAAGGAAAATCCTAATGACAACCTAACAACGTTCTTCAAACCGAACAGGGAAGTCAACCAGCGAGAGAAGAAATGGCTAGCCGTGGCGCTCACAAATTTGGACAGAAAAATTGGAGAAATCCTCAAACCGTGGGACATATCATTAGCGTTAACAAGCAGCAACACAAAACTGAGTCAGAGACTGGGAACATCAAAGGACAAAAAAAAATGGAAAACGGAAAACGAAAAAAGCGGCATATGTGGGATTGCATGCAAAGATTGCCCAAATCCCTACATCGGACAAACAAAGGGGCTGGTCACAACGAGAGTTCAGGAGCATCTTCGAGAAAATGAAATTCCAAAGAAACGCCAAAAAATCAGCGCATGTTAGTCGGTGGTCGTAAATCACGTAGTAGAATGCCAGCATGAATTGCAGTGCTGTGTTGCAGGAATATTGAAGTTGATTAATTTACGCTTGGTATCTGGTAGATGATTCAAATGACGGTTGATAAAGGATGTTAAGATAAGTTCACCGCTGTATGTTGTTAAGATCGCCTTAAAAGCAAAAATTGATTTTTTTAAAGCTATTTTCTATGTTTCTATATTTCAATTCGGAAGACACTTACACCTTTTTTAAGGAGGCAATGCTTATATATTCTGTTTCTTTGGGGATATATGTTTTTGCATTGCTTCAAAACATATAAAGCAAAATTTTTAGCATTTCTTGTGATTTTTTTGACTTCAATTGTTCAAAAAATCACATTTTTTTTTGCTCTAGATATCTTTCCTTCCTATCCTTTGCTTCCTTTTCCCATAACTAGAAATGTAGTCATGAATGTGGTTGCATGTTTAGGTAGGTGATTGATAGCTGACATTGATAGGCGCCTTTTTAATCAGGAAGAGCAATATGCTTTTCTTCCGTAAGTTTGTAAATTTTTAAATAACGATGCATTTTACATTTTCCAAGCATTCCATCGATTTGTTTGTTACATTGGGGATGTTAAAAAGACTCGTTTAGGTCCTAGGGTTCGGTAGGTTTAATCTTCAAAAATTTCGAAAAGGGGAAAATTTCTTGATTTTAAATTGAATTTACATTAAAGTCCAAAAATTTCTGCATATTTTGAATTCTAATTTCAAAGTAGAATTTTTCAATTGCAAAAAAGATTTCAAAGTTTAATTTTCAAAATTACATTTGATTTGGTTATTTTTGCGGTTTTCACTTCGGATTTTGATATTAAGATTAAGACTTTTTAAGTGCAAAAAACGCGAAAAAGTTAAACTTTTACAGTTGGTTTTTGAACTTTTTCTTAATTTATTGGATAGTCTTTAAAAGTATTGAGCCTTTTTTGTCACTAGATGGTGTTCGTGTCATACATCGAGCAATACTTATCAGATTGAGTCAATCTGACATTTCAGTCTACAATTTTTATATGGACAGTTTTGAATTTCGTCATTCGTGTCAAAAGTTATATTCATTTTAAAATAAGTGAAATTTCTGAAAAAATTCGTTATATCTTACAATATCACTACGAACGGGTCATAATGCATCGCAGGCCCGTGAAAAAATTTGTGGTGTCTACGATCAAGATATTTTATCAAAAGCCACAGCCAAGAGATGGTTCGCTCGCTTTCGTCCGGGAAATTTTGATGTCAAAGATGCACCTCGCTCAGGTCGACCAATAACTGAAAAAGTCGATGAAATCTTACAAAAAAGTAAGGAAGACCCCCACATAAGCAGACATAACATTGCTAACGAACTAAATATCCAGCAACAACAGGTTTGGAACCATTTGCTTAAGGCTGGATACAGAAAGAAGCTCGACGTTTGGGTGCCGCATGAATTAACACAAAAAAATTTGATCGACCGAATTTATATTTGCGAAATGCTAGTAAAACGTAACGAAATCGAGCCATTTTTGAAGCAAATCATTACGCACGGTGAAGTCGTTCGAAAAAGATCATGGTCAAAAAAAAGCTAAATCATCACAAACGACTTCAACGCCAGGATTGACACCAAATAAGGTTATGCTGTGTGTATGGTGAGATTGGAAGGGAATTGTTTATCATGAGGTGCTAGAAACAAGCCAAACACTTAATTCGACTCTGTACTGTCAGCAATAAACCAAACTGCCAACAAGCAATTCAAAAAAACCGATCAGAATTGATCAATAGAAAAGCCGTAGTCTTCCATCATGACAATGCCAGACGAAACATATATTTGATGACTCGGCGAAAATTGACAGAGCTTGGCTGGAAAGTTTTGATAAATCCATCGTATAGTCCAAACCTTGCACCATCAGACTACCATTTGTTTCGGTCTCTGCAAAACTTCCTTAATGAAAAGTAATTCACTTCAAAAAGGGACTGTGAAAATCACTTGGCCAAGTTTTTCATCGATACACCACAATTCACCACAGAAGTTCTATACAGATGGAATAAAGGCTCTACCTAAAAATTGCAAAAAGTCATAGATAATAATGGACAATATGTACTTAATAACATCTATTTTAAATAAAAGGAATATTCAATCGCAAAATGACAAAAAAAAAGGCTCAATACTTTTTAGACTTACCAATGTACTCATGTTTTCGAAAATCATCAATCGAAATAAATTTTCCAGACTTAAAATATTAAGCTGTTAATTTCCTTACTTGGGTTTTAAGTATCTTCTTCCCTGCAGAATCAATCTGAGTTTTAGTTTGATCATGAAATTTAAAAAATCATTGTGATCTGGCGAATAGCATTCTTATTAAATATATAGGAGAGAAATAAGGTGCTTATTCTAATTGTTATTTCGATATGTCTTGGCGGATTGGAAAAGAATAGCATAAGATTATCTTCGTTTGACTTTCTATGACCGATGGTGTACAACTGTGATCAAAAAGTAAGGTTTTATAGGTTTTTTTTGCTAATAAAATGTGAATTCTGTACTTTTTCTTCGACAATAATTTAGTCCCCATCAAATCAATCCCCGCCCGATAGATCTTACTTTTGCCAACGCTTTTTCCAGTCCTTGAAGCATTCGGAATAGTCTATTTCCGGTATAGCCTTCAAGACCTTCTGCGATTCTGTTTTTATCTCCTCAATCGTGTCATAATGGCGTCCGCGCAATGGACTTTTGGGTTTACTGAATAGCCAGAAGTCGCACGGCATCAAATTAGGCGAATCACCTTACTTACACCACCTCGAGAATGGGTCCTGTTGGGTTAAAAATATTTGGAACATCTGCCAGAAAGACTAAAAAAGACATTCTTTCAGTTCCAGGAACAAACAATTTTTTTCATTTACAAACAGTTTGTCGAGTTAACATGACAAAAAAAGTCATGTTTTGCAATAAAATTTCGTTATATTTTTTGCGGATTGAAAGCCCGAGCATATTGCGCCACACGATTTCAATTGTCAACTGTTTTCAGCATTACTCCGACGATAGTTTCCGGACAGAGCTCTCCAATTTCGCTTAGTAGGACCCCTCGGTGCTGGCTGCATCTTTTGCAGTAGAAGAATGTGTGACACGCGTCATCCGGTTCCCCCGCACAAAACACACAGGAGACCGTGCTCTGTCCATTTTGTACAGGTAGGACCGAAAACAACCGTGCCCGCTTAAGAGCTGGGTCAAGTAGAAATCGGTCTCACCATGCACTCGACACTCGAAGTCAGGGATCAGACGTGCAGTCTACCTTCCCCTTGTTTCTTGCTCCCATGACTGTTGCCAATCGCTGAGAGAGCGACGTCTCTCTTCCCCGGTGATCTCTTCTCTTCGATCTTCGCCTCTGCGCAGGTAAATATTTCTGCGCTCTCTCGCAAGGAAGGTGATGGGTATCACCTCTGCGATTACCAGCACTGCCGCCCGGAGACCATTCGGTATGCGCATGCGATTGGCAGTGCTCCTTGTCTCTGCACCTGTGCCAACCGCTTCCGGTGTAACTTCTTGCTGAGAGTGTTGCCCCACAGTTCTGATCCGTAGAGTAAAAGCGACTGCACAACGCTCATTAAGAGTCGTCTCCTTGATGTGGTGGGCTCCCCTATGTTGGCCATTAATCGCGTGAGTGCCTTTACACGCGCTGCAGCCTTGTCAGCTGCTGGCCTGATTTGTTGGGAAAAACTCATCTTCGAGTCTATCAGGACGCCCAGAAACTTTACTGCTGATTTCGATTCGACCAGCTCGTCCCCTATACTGACAGGCCGTACTTTGGGCATTCTCTTCTTCGTTAGGATGACCACTTCATTTTTTTCCAGTGCCAGCTTCAAACCGTGAGCGGTCATCCAGTCCATTACCCTCCACATTAACGTATTGAGTCTGAGTTGTGCATGGTCTACTGTGCGTCCAGCGACCAGCGCCACGACATTGTCAGTTCATCCGGCAGTTCAAGCTGCAGGAGTCCATCGTAGGAGATGTTCCACAGGTCCGGGCCAAGGATAGAGCCCTGAGCGACACCTGAAGTAAGATTTGTACTTCGCCTACCCTCCTTCGAGTCGTAGAGTAGGCTGGGGTCCTTCTAATAGTTCCTGAGAATTCGCATCAGGTACACTGGTACTTGAAAACGATTTTCTAGCGCTTCCAGAATATCCACCCATCTAGTGCTGTTAAATGCATTTCGGACATCCAGAGTCACCAGCAGAACGACCCGTCGTGTGGAAATACAGTGAGACTCCGCACGTTGGACTGCGCTTACTACTTCTCCAATTGCATCGATGGTGGAGCGGCCTGCTCTGAAGCCATACTGCTGTGGAGATACATCCCCGACAATACGAATCACGTCAGCGAGTCTTCCCCTGATAAGTTTTTCAAAAACGTCTCAGTCCGTGTCAAGCATACACGGTGGGCGGTATGCAGTTGGCGACTCGGGATCCCTTTACCCCTCGTAATGAGCACAAGTCTCGCCACCTTCCAGCACTCTGGGAACAGCCCTTCGCGCAGGCATGCGTTGAACATGCGGAGGAGCAGGTCAGGGGAAAAGTGGAAGACCATTTGTAGCACCTCAGCTGGAGTCCCATCTGGTCCTGGAGCCTTTCTGGCCTTCATAGATAAGACTGCTTTCTCCAATTTCATCTTCGTGAAAAATGGAATTCCCGTTGGTGTTTCATAGTGAACAGTTTCAACGATGGCAGGATGGATGGGGAAGAGAGCTCGCACGATTTCGTACATCTTTTCTGCCTCGCAAGAGCGAGGTGACCTTTGGACACCGAGCTTCCGCATTATTAACTGTAGCCCAGGACCCATGGGTCTCTGTTCACGTCGTCCACCAGGTTTTGCCAGCGGCTGGGCTTGCTTCTGTTGATAAGTCTACCGAGGCATTTTCTAGATGACTTGTAAGCAGCTAATGAGATACATGCCTCTTCCCGGGTTCGAGCTCGCTGTGTCCTGCGTCGTAGTATGTGACATTCCCTTCGTTTTTCGGCAATATCAGGTGACCAGCAGTATACTGGAGGCTTGCTGTGCTGGGGTCTTTGTAGGGGCATTGAAGACATGCAGCCGGATGTAATGATTCTCATGGTTGAGTTAACGACATGTCTTGCCGCAGGTTCTCCGTTTTCCAGCGTTTCTTCCGACAGTGGTGATCGTGCAATAAGCACTTCGACAACTTCTCAATATCCGCTTTCTCAGTATTCCACGGGAGCACAGAAGAAGAAGCGCTTGGTCTTCGGGAAGCATCGTGATGGATCTCCAGAGCTATGTACTGGTGATCACCGGCCGAGTAATCCTCTAGCACTCTCCAATTTTTAACTGATTGTGCTAGGCACTCCGAGGCGAATGTCACATCAAGTACGGTGCCGACGCAACCCCATCGACGGAAAGTTGGGGTGTGGCCTGTGTTCAGTACGACGAGCCCAGTTCGTGCTGCCATTTCCACGATCCGTTTGCCCCGAGCGTCTGACTTGGGCATGCCCCATTCGATTCCCTTTGCGTTGAAGTCACCTCCGACGAGCACATGTCCCTCAGTACTCGAAACAGCGTCCTCCAAAGCATTAAGCCTATGTTGAAAGGACGACAACGATTCGTTCGGAGTTAGGTATACACTGAAGAGTGTAGTTCCCGAACACTGTTTGGGGACACTGTTATGTGATTTGATATGGGCTTGGTGACCTAGTTAGTTGCTAGTATAAACATTGATGGTTGGTTAGTAGGGTTATCCGTTGGGGAATGTTGTGAGCTATTGGTGGAAATTGAGTATTGGACGCTCACAGCTCTGCCTTGGCTTCCTCCAAGAATTTGCCCAGCTGCCAGATACGAAATCTTTTGTTAGAATTGAATATTTGATCTATTGAGGATACTTCTTTAAACAGTGAACATTTTTTTTTTAAGTTATCAAAGTGCGAGTATTTGAAGATTTGATGTTCTAGTTCATCACGACTTCGATGTAGTTATGTTCGCTCTCTTAAGTATTGTCTTGCTGTACGCTATGTTTGTCAGTATCCTAGTTATTTGTTTAGTGACATTGCTGTCTAGAGGTTGCTTTTTAGCCAAGGGCAGTGTTTTAAATTCTTCATGTTTTCTTTGTACTCCGTTTTCCATTCGTCATTTACTTTTTCATGGATTAACTTTATCGTATCGTCCCATTCTGTGTAGTTCGGGGCATCATTGCCCTCATTAATAGCTTTTTTGGCAGCAGTGTCAGTACGACTGAAGGTAGCTCATTCCCAGTTTCTTGAAATCCAATAGAAGACGAATTTCCTGTTGCGGTTATCACTGAAATATTTTCTTCGTGTAGGATTTTCCTTGGATAGAGTGTTGTGAGTCTGTGAACATGATGATATTTTTAGCTTTCTTAGTGGCGTGTTCCGTAATGGCTAGGTGTGTTGCCATAATTTCTGCATTATTTACTGAGGAGATGTTGTTGAGTTTGTAGAGGCTCGTTGTTTCTGTGTTTACGTGATGAATAGTGCATCCTGGGCCAAAGGGATTTTTACCTGCAGCTGTACAAAAGATTTCATGGGTTTCCATTAATGAGACCACAATTGCAGGTAAGGAAGTTGGGGAATCGTTGTAAGGGGAGTGTTGTGTGTGAAGTTGTTATCTCGGAGTTGTTGAGTTGAAAAAGGAAGGAGAGTCCCAGACATCTTTTCATTGTGTCGGCTTGGCAAACGGTGGTCTTATTATTGCTCTGAAGGTGTTAATTGCGTTAGGGGCGCAGAAGCCATGTTTGGGGCTTGTCAGTTTCTTGATAATATGATTGCAAACCTTCGCTTTAGTTTGAGTTATCGGTAGCTGGTTTCGGATATTGACAATCTTGTTGAGATTGATTATTCGAATAGAAATATATGGCAGAAGTTTTATTCAAATTAAGTTCCAGGTGCAAGTTTTATACAATGTTCTGGAAACACAAAAACCGGTTTTGTCAGTTGAGAAAGGTTTCTGAAACATTTGGCCCCTTGTTGATTAGGATGAAGTCATCCGCGTACTGAAGCAGCGTTGATTTATCGTTGGTGATGTTGTGTTGTTTGTGCGAGTAGATGTTGAAAAGAATTGGGCTTAAAACATTCCCTTGTGGTAGTCCATTTTTTAATTTGATTGTACTACCATTCAACGTGAGGATTCTTGATTTCGGGAAGTTATGTATCCAGTTAATGTAGTACTTGTCAATGTTGAAGCTATTAACAGCTTGGACTAATGAATTGATGTTACCCTTCTCATATGCATTTGCAATGTCACAAGTAATAACCATAAATTTGTTTTGTGTGCCTCTTGCTGTTTTGTGAAGTTTATTTATCCATAGATTGACCGATTTTCCTTGCCTATGGCAAAGCTGTTGTCACTTTGTAGCTTCCTTTACTCAATGAAAGTGTTGATTCTGATTTTAATCAAATAGTTGATGATTTTTAATGGTACGCTGAGGAGCGAAATTGGATGATAGCTTTCCATAAGGTATGGCGGATTTTGGCGGTTGATTTCTTGGTACGGGGACGATTCTAATCTTTCTGAGGGAGAGCGGAATTTGATTGTTTCTGAAACTACGGTTGATTGATGCTAGAAAAGCTTCTTTATTTTCCTTATTCAGACATTGAACAGTGCCCTACTCGATTCTATCTGAACCTGGTGATGCTTTGTGAGTGAAATTTAAGGAGTTACTCAAGTTCCTGTATCGTGAAGTTCTTAGGAGAAACAGTGGTGGAGTTCGAACAGGCGCTAGTTGGATCGGTTATTGTGGTGTGTTTATTTTTAATCATTTCCAGAAATTTAGATTTGTTTTTGGGATCCCATTGTGACTTCGCAGTGAAAATTGTATTTGATGTTGTTGATGAGTTTCCAGAAATTTTTATTGTTTGGATTTTGGTTAAGCTCATTGAATTTGTTCTCCCACATTTTCTTTTTTTCTAATTTTATAGCTTCTTTCCATTTCAAGTTTGTTTCCCATAACCTTTGATAGTTCTTGGAGTTCTTCAGTTTAACACAGTTTTTCCAGCATTTTTGGCCGTCCTTTATTTACTCAGTTCTTTGTCCCACCATAGTTTAGAAGAGTATTTAAAACATGAGTTATTGACTGTATTATGATAGCCCGGTTGATGTGTAGACGGGTTTCATCCAGATCTTCTAATAAGACAGTGTTATCTTGTTGTTCCTTTACTGTTTTTCTGTTGAAATTCTGTTCTGTTCTGTTGAAATTATTTTAGTTTAAGTGGTTTATGTTGATTTCAAAGACGAGGAAACTATGCTAACTTTCTGGGGTTTTGATTTTAGCGTCTCCCCAATTGTTGTTATCACTCTTACAATTGGAAAGAGTGATGTCAATACTCGATCTGTGCGTCTTCCCGTTTGAGTGTATCCTGTAGAAAGTTGGGACTCCGGAGTTGCGAATATGTAATTTGTGGTTGTAGATGATGTCCTTCAGCGTTTTGCCCCTAGGACAACAGAAGGTGTCTCCTCACATGCTGTGTCTAGCGTTCATACCTCCTGCTATAACCAGCGGTTTGTTTTTGTTACTTAGTCGCAAAAGCCGCTCAACTTGTTGTTTTATCTCGACTTTGTTTGCATCCGGAGGATGTATGCTGAGAAATGAGAATATTTTAAACTTTATAACAACGCATAAATAATATGTCAAAGGCTTTTTCTCAATAACAAAAATCAGAAAACTACCACAATTAGTCAGTTTTCTTTGTTTTTCCGATGCAATCTAAGCAAACATACGCTCTGTGCTGATCACACATTGGAAGGAGGCAAGAACGACAATTTCCTGGCTTTGCCTTTTTTCCAGACTTCACATCTCTATTGTTTCTCAAGCCTCCAACGTTCATTGGCTACGAGTCCAGATGGTGGATCTTTTTTCAAAATTTCCAGCATTCCAAGCTTGAAGTCATTACAAAGAGTTGGCAAAAGGAGCCGTTCTTCCAGCTCCGGTCTTACTAGTCCTAACGACAACTCCTGTGAACAATCCCGAGCAGTTATTCACTAATTCAAACCAGCTCTTTGTCGTTGGTATTGGGCTAAAATGCGTGCATTCACAGCCGCTTAAATGAGCATGCCAAAAAATATCCGCACTGACCACCGGTTTGTTCTTCGGGGAAACAGTGAAGGCGTGGTAGAGCATGTCAAAGCAGTCAGTTCCACCTTTAGGGGAGTTGTAATGGTGGATTATTTCATGCTTCTGATTTCCAATATTTGTTATGCGTGAATAATTAGAAGCCACCAACACAATCTTGTTCTTTGTAGACATGTGTGACAAGAGTGCGATACCAGGACCAGAAAAAAACGTGGCGTATTCTGGTCGGAAACATACATTTCTGCTGAAATCTCGCGTTTATTTTTCCGAATAGTTCCAGTCACTGGTAGATTAAATGGTTCATTCACCGTACGCTCGAGAAGTGGGATGGAAATATAGCAGTTATGAGATGTGACTGTTCTATTAGTGTTGTGTATAGGGGATGTAGCTACTCGAAAAAAATAGGCCGAAACGGACTCCGTTTTGTCTTCAAGGGTTACCTTCCCCAAACATGGAACCCCATGTATGAAATAACTCGTATCAACATCATTTAGTGTTATAATTTTGGGATCATATTTATCTGGCTCTGATTTTATGTACATTCTAAAACAACATCGTCCTCAAAATCCTGGCAACTGTTCATCGACTGTACAGAAGTTTGATGGCTCATGATTGTCTTTGCAGTTACGGTTGAAAATATCCTAAATATCCCGTATTTGGGAAAATTTGTCTTTGGGGTTTCGCTTTGTCCAATCATCAAACCGGAAGCAAGTGCATAAAAATATGAATCACGCTTCACTCATACCGCATCTACAAAATGATATTCAATTTCCGGCTCTTCACAAATCCTTAAAATCTACATTTGACTGTTTCCATATACCGCGTAATATAAAATCCACTTAATGTACTAATGCACTAGTTACACTAGTGTGATAGTGTTTACTCTGGAAATCTTGTCCATTTGAAATGATTTTCAAACAAACTGCTTCAATGTGACTATTTGCGTGTTCGAGTATAATTTTGATAATCTTTCAATAAATAACATAGACCAAAACTCGGTGATACTTTATAGGTTTGATGATGCGCCTTTGGTACCTACTTCTTCCACGATTTGATCTTCTTTCTGGAACCTTCAAAGGCACACGTAGCCACTTTTTTCTCATAACTTCGATGCAGGTCTGCCACGTGCTCGTGATTGAAGCGTGCGAGCATCAGCTGTTGCATCCTCTGCCTATATTCCTATGTCTAAATTGGTACCTCTATCGGATTCTCCATGCTCAGAAAATTCTTATTATTCTTCAGAAACATGGTTGAACTCATCATCGGGTGGTTCTTGATCTATAGCCTCAGGTTCTGGTTCCTCCAAAAATAAACCACGAACACGCCGTGAACGAAGACTGTACGCCGTCCGTATACTTGGCAGAAAATATAGATGAAACTGATACGGAAAAATTCTGGCACTTCACAGTTTACATTTTATACATAAAAAAATAATCGCAAGAGTGCACTCTAGTCACATTGGCTGAATTTCACCCATAGATTTTAGAAGTTCTGATTGTGTTGGACGCTACGTGAAGACTAATAGACGCTTTAAACCCTGACGACTCCGAAAACTCCAATTGTAGGTTCCCAGGTTACACCAGGGTGCACCACAAATCCAGTCTCATACATTCAGGAACTCTCCAAGGGGTTCAAAGTTTTTTCTGGATGAAATTCACCCAGAGTGACCCTAGAGGGTTAAATCATTAGTACCGTCATTCTGAAAATTTCGAGGGGCGCGCAGAAGGATATTCTGGAAGGATATTTGTTACAGCATATCTGTCTCTTTTTCATTCTTCGAATCCTTGGCCAAAAACATAAGTTTTAATAGGCATGTGCCTCATTTTCCGCGTCATTAGCATCATTCAATTCCTATTTTTTATTTAAATAAAAACCAGGAAAGGAAAATCATTTTTCAAATTATCATCCTATTGACAAAAACAAAAGGACCATAGCATCTCGAAGCCGTTCCGAAATAACTCAGCTCAAAAAACGTTCGTATATGGATTCAACAGTTTGTTAGTGTATCACCCGGCTGATTGGTTAGTTTGAAACAATTTATCATCCTTGAAAACCCTTTTCATCCTTTCAAATTCGTCTTTGATTAAATCGCTAAAGTGACTTGAACTTCGGACAAACTCTTCGGAAACTTCGGACGACTTCCAGCAACAGTTGTATTTAAAAGCAAAAGATTTTAGAGAATGGTCATATATAAAGGAGTGAGAAAAGATGCAAATGCGATTCAATATTCTATTTTGAAACATACAAGTTAACAAATTTTGTATTAATAAACAATGACTCATGCATGTTTAAAAATTTCTCTCATAAATACTAATACTTTATTGCTTAGAATGCTTGGCATCGCTACCACTCCACTCACCTACGTCATTTAATTGTTAAGCTCTCTATCTTGCAAAGCTCCCATTATTTGCTACATGGGTTGTTTGTGTTTCTTTGTGTGACTTTGCTATGCTTGGAAGTTTTCAAATCTGAACTGTCTGTTCTTATCCAACCGAGGACCAAAATGATGTAGAATGACCGGTTTACCAAGTCAACATCATCGTTCAACATACTTTTTTTCATGGGAAATCGAAAACACTGAAATACGAATATGTGGTTTTTATGTGCTTGTGATATACTTAAGCATATGCCAATTATTTTGTGAGTTATCGTCCGGGCTTGGTGTAATACCAAAAGCAAAAAGTAATAGTTTAATTCTTTATTCTTTTCAGGTTAAATCGAAAATTTCTGGAAAAATAAAACGTCTCAAAAGAAACATTTGTGACATATACGGCCAAACTGGTCAGTTAGTAAGTTCAAATAAATCCAATAAAAGACGGCCTGTATCTGAATTTTCTGGTATTTTGGGAAAATTAGCATACCAATCGGTATATTATTAAAAAAATTTTTTATTAGGCAGTAGTACCCCACGATCTTCGATGCAATCACGAAGAGAATCAGAAACATCAGCTTCTACCCTAGCCACGCCTCAAACGGATTCTAACAAAGAGAGGTTCTCATTTCCACTTCCGAGAATTCAGGAGGATGACGAAAGGAATATAAGTAGTGGATCCAACCCAAATGGAACTATCAAACACACTGTCAGTTCAGGAAATTTAAGTTCAACATCGAGTTCAAAAAGTCGGGATCCACCGTCAAGCAGACGACATTCAGCTGATGAAATAGAAGCAGATCGGTCCGAAGAATCAGTTCAACTGGGCAAACATGAATAGCTTTATTTGTGTGGAATTTTATTCAATATTTATTGTTTCCTTTTCATTGATGTGATATTAGGTTAAATTCATGTATTATGTTCAAATTATCAGGACCTCATTTCATTTATTGTATGGTAGGAGAAGTAAAGCTTATTACAAATAAACAACTACGAAAAAATTTAATGTTGTAAAAAAATTAGCAGCTTACATATCAATGGCAGAGAACATACATATGTGTTCACTAACACACACCCATCCTTCGAATGGGATCTCCTCCAGAAAATCGCACGGAAATATCGTCAACATTTTCAATCTTTAACCAGAGCTTTATTAGAAAAGTCAGACTGAACTGAAAACTGTTAAAGGTTAATTTCTCGGATTTCATTTCTCACAGACGATTTTCAGGAGTCTACTTTCTGCAGTTGATTTCTTTCAATCAATTCCTCGAAGTCAATTGCTCGCATCAAATTTCCCGAATTTGGCTTTTTGGAGTCACTTCCCCGAAGTCAATTGCTCGGAGTCAATTTATTTGAGTCAATTTTCCGGACTGAAGATTACGGAGTGGATTACTCGGACGCAATTCCTTGGAGTCGCTTTCCAGGAGTGAAGTTTTTGGATTAAATATTTCGGAGACGATTCCTCGGATTAAATTTTTTGGATCTAAATTTTAAAAGTCAATTCTCGGGGTTAGTTTCATGGAGCTAATTTCTCGAAGTCAAATTTTTCTAGTCAATTTCTCGAAGTTAGATTTTCGGAGTCAATTTTCGGTGTTGTCTATGATAATTTCTCAGAGTTTATTACTCTGTGATAGTTTCTCGGATACCATTTTTTGGAGTTACTTTCTACAAACCAATTTATTGGAGTCAATACCTCGGAGCCGATTCTTGGCAGTTAATTTCTCCGAGCCGATTTCTCGGAGTCAATGCTTTAATACCGATTTCTCGGAGTCAATTTATAAGTGTACAGATTTATTTACACTTATTAATTACAAAAAGTTATTGTCTTGGAGTCAATTTCTGGTAGTTGATTTTTCGGAATGGATTTCTTAGTGTCAATTTTTCGGTGTAAATTCCTCTCAAGCCAATTTCTCGGAGTAAAATTTTTGGAGTCTTGAATTTCTTGAAGTTAACCTTTGAAAGTTAATTTTTGGTTGTAAATCTGGAAGTAGATTTCTCGAAGTCAATTACGGAGAGTCAATATTGAGAAGCAAATTGCTCAGTGTGAGTTTTTTCGAGTCAATTTCTCAATGTCAGTCCAGTCTCTCCATTTTCTCACAGTAAAATTTTTGGTATTTATATCTCGGAGTATCTTTCTCGATGTCCATTTGCTGGAGTCTATTTCGTGGTTTAGCAGAGTCAGTTTATCGGAGTCTTTTTCTATTGGAGTCAAATTCTTTGAGTCACTTTTGGGTGTCAATTTCCCGGAATCAATTCATTGGAGTTATATTTTCGGGGTCCCTTTTTCGGAAATACCTGAGAACCGAATCTTTGCAGTTATTTTCTTAGAGCAAAGTTATCGAAGTTGATTTCTTCGAGTTAACTTCTAGTTGTCGATTCCTCGGAGTCACTTTGCGTGGGCGATTCCTCGGGTTGATCAATCGGAGGAAATTGCTTGGACTTAATTTCTCGGCGGTGTTTCTTGATTTCTCGGGTTAACTTTCTGGGCGGCCAATTTTTGGGAACTAATTCTCCAGAGCCAGTAACGCATAGTCTATTTCTCGGAAAAAAAATTTTTGGAGGCAATTTTTCGGAGTCAATTGCTCGCAGTCTCGTTTCGGAGTCAACGCATACGAGTGAATTTCTCGAAGCGGGTTTCTTGGAGTCAATTATTCGGAATAACGTTTTCGAAGTCAGTTCCTAGGAATTGATTTCACGGAATTAATTTCTTGGAAACAATTTCTAGGGGTCAGTTATATTTGACATACATATCCCTTTTGTTTTTTTTGTTTGTTTAGTGGATTTACTTTCTAGGAGGCAATTTTTCGGAGTCAATTTCTCATAGTAAATGCCTTGGAGTCATATCTCTAAGTGAAGATTCGGAGTAAATTTATCGGAGTCACTTCCTCGGGGTCAATTTCATGAAGTCAACTTGTCGAAGTAAACATGTCAATTTGTGGAAGTTAATTGCTCGGATTCAATATCGCGGAGTCAATAAAACGGGACTTGTTTTATGGGTCAATTTTTTGGAGTGGATTTCTGGTTGTCAAAGTATAAATCAATACAAATACTCAAGAGGAGTAGCAAAAATCAGCTGAAAGACATTTTTTGATCTACTAAGGACAAACCGCAACCAGACGAATTAGGTATATAGCGGATCGAGTGCCTCGATTGTCGCCTAGCTTACATTGCACAAACAAAGACAATCAAAGTCAGGATGTGCTTTAGCGTTTAAACATTTAAGCAAGACATGTACAGCGAAGACAAATAGATGTAAGAACTATTTTCGATCGGCAATGGCGCAATATATCGTAACTAAGGGTAGCCAAATCATATTGGAAGACGTAACACTAATCCAATGGGTAAAAGATACGAGAGAAACTTGTCCAATAGTAAATTGAGTGATATTAACGTCTGCCGAAAGTGTGAATAGCATTGCTCAATAATTAGTATACGCTAAGAACGGGGTAGGCGGGAGATCAAATAGGACGCATTACAAAGTTATACATTAACCTCATCAAGGATTTCACCAGCAACTTAATGGAAAATTAGTTTGGATGGGAATTGGGTGGAAAATTTGTTTGGATTAGGATGGAAAGAAATGGAAATGATGTCCTTTTTTATATATGCGCTCCTCAATTAACATTAATTTTAAATATCATGTAAGACTGTTGACCACGAAAAGTAAGAAATTAGCAATTTGTATTTGGTTTTCTCGTTTTTCGTTTTATAATTTGGAGTGGTAATTCGCCTCAGTGAGTTTCCATTGGAAACAAATGAAATGGCAATCATGCATTTTATTTAAACTTGATTCAATTGCAGTCGGAAAATTTGTACAACTAAAAAAGTCACCACAGGCGACAGTCAGCCTGGCAAATTGGCGCTTTTCCAATCAGCTGAGCTGAAAGCGAAAAACATCGAGTGTTCGTTCATATGAAAACAATGCAACGAACACTATTGCGCATGCATTAACATTTCCCCAATCGATGTATGAATGTCGTAAAAGAATTTTCTCGCTGACGTCAAATCAATAGGCGGTCATGAATTTCCCCAGTCATCGTGCGAAAAGCGTGCAAAGGCAGTGCATTTACTATAGCCGTGGATTAAGAAGTAAAATAAAGATTAATTGATTCTTGCTTTGAAATCTTTGTATATGTGTGAGAGTTAAGATCGTGGTTGTGTTGAATGCGAAACGCGACATTTGATTTTAATTATTAACAAAGTGTTAACGTATCAGAAGTGCTCAGTTGCAAAGGTGTCAACCCCAACAACCTGTGGAAATTGTTAATTATTGTCTTGGTAATAAACACTCTACGACAATGTTTTGTTTGCACTTTGTGCATTTCCTGAGAAAATTTTTCATTTTCTACATTTAAAGCTTGGGATTAATCTCAATGCATAGAAATATTGCAAAGGAAGATTTGAAGTTGTCACCACTCAATCATAAACAAATTTAAATTATATTACATCTATACCAAAATTAAGAAAGCGGATCGTAGTAAAGCATTTGTTGTCGTTTGGAATTTGGTATCCTTCGAAATATTCCAGCATAAATATCTTCGGAATAAAATTACCTTTATCTTTATTTTCTTTGATGTTTTTTTATTTTTTTATTTTCATTCTTTATTTTCTAATCTTAAACAAATGAAGTGAGAAACACAACGATAAGATAGAAGAAGATAAGTAGTAATGTCATTCTAGCATTCTTTGACGATAATCTTCAGTTTTATCGAGCATGAGATTACCGCTTAAAATATTCGCTCAAACATCGCAAAGGACTGCAGGAATAACGTTGACAGGAAACGAATAAATCGTTCGTCAATATTTGCCTGCTTTAGCAAACATATAGCGACAAATTTTTCGTTGATTTTATCTTTCTTTTCATTCCTAGGCAGGACGTCAAACTGGGAAATAATGGGGACTTTCAATTAGATCAATGAGATTATATCCGAACAAAATCGATATAAAGTACACTTACAGTCATTCCTCAAAAAAAACTGCAAACGTCCGAAAATTGATTACAGACAAAAAATTCGCGACGCAAAGTTAAAAGGAAGGTTTTGTCTTATCTTCTTTTCTCAGAAACTGCGTGCAGAATTTGGAACCTACAAGTTATTCCCTCACTACTTTATAGCTTATTTACAATTCTTTATTGAGCACTATATAGCACTAAACCTTTGAAAAAGTTCGTTATTAAAGGTTGTTCAAGAAAAGTAAGTGAAATTTTGTTGGTTTTAGTAAACTTTTGGGCATTATTGCATCCAAAACTGGGCTGTACATAATATTTGGTCTGGTAGCCCCTACCATTGATGACAGTTGTGGCTTGCATGTATTGCACGGGAAACAATATAGTAGTGCTCACGAAATCTTCATCACACAAATGCCATTATAACACTAAAAATCTTACCTGAGCGTCTCTCTCTTTCTTCTCGACTGTGCTTGGGACTAGCTTAGACGAATCTACAGTTCTATTGATGGTAGGAGCCGCACGATTTGCGGCCACTTTAATAAAGTTTCACATCAAATATTTGCACGCACTCTATTTTATACCAATAATTCGTTTTTTCCTCAAAAATTTTGCGCAAGTGTCCTCTACTTTCGCGAAAACCAGACGATATTCCGGTAAAATCACTACTTGTCGCGACACGGTCCACGTGTGGCCAGACAAATCTCGAATCCCATGCTAATTTTCCCGTCTAATCCATCTATTTGTATTCATATGTGTGGCTTTGGGTGCAGACTTCCAGGCCGTTTATTACGTATGGCCCTGATTAGAGAAGAACATCCCACTCGAATCTTTTGAATAAAACACGAAGCAAATATGAATCTACCTGCGCCTTTTCTTTTTCTTTCTGCGATAAGTCGCTGTGGTAAGTACCCGCTGTACTTACTCACACTATGCTAAGTATTCATACAAAACAAATTTTTTAAGTGAATACTTCTCTAATTTTTTGGTATTAATTCATTCGATATGCAAAACTGTGTTTTCTTGAGGCAATGATAATTTTCAGTATTAAATCAAAAACGAAAGGATGTGGATAAATTCGGATTTTTTTTTCGACTTCATTATCAACAAAACTGCTTCAAAAATGTTTCCTTTTCTTGCAATAGATATTGGTTCTCGTGCACCTTATTGTACCTGTAGATAGTAAATAGCGTTCCATGTTTGCCGTTCGAATCCTTAAAAATTTCAACAAAAGAATCATTTATCTCCAAAAGTTTGATCATCATGCTCTACTTTTCTATCTAAATTAATGTCTACTACATTTAAAATTCGGGGAAATATTTTCTCCGTCACTGCTAAAATTTTCACTCTAGATCCTCCTGCTTCTTTGTGAAATTATCCACCAAGTCAATTTAAATGGGAATCCAAAATAAACTTCTTAAGAACACAATCTCGAGATTTCTTCTCAGATCACAACGAAGTTGTGGTGGAAAATTACTTTAGCCGTTATGATTCATGATTATAATAAGGTACCCTGTTCAATACAGTCGTCAACTTCTGTCAACTTGTTGATTCTAGTTTCTGCAACATCGAATCTTTGTATAGCGTAATTACAAAACAACGAAAACATTTTGAACATTTTTGCAAACCAAGGGAGCTTTGTAGGATAGAGAGCTTAGAAATTAAAGAACGTTGATGGGTGGAAACATTACCATGGCTAGCTTCTTAAGCTGAAATGTATGCTAGTAATTTCCTGTATAAAAGTATATTGTGATTTTTCCTGTATAAAAGTATATTTAAATCATTGATTTTGAATACAAAATTTAAGAGATAAAATATTAAGGGGGTCTTACTATATAATACCTCATTTCCGAGCGCTATATTCAAAAATTGATTACTTGTAAACTACAAACGATTTCGGGAAGCAGTTTTTTGTAATGTTATCATTCATTATTGAATTTTACATAGTTTTTTTTTGGTTTTACATAAAAATGACGTATGACGACCGCTACCCGTCCTTCACTGTGTACTCGACAAAAGTGTCCAGGGCGCACGGGGTGAACGATTTTGACCGATCAGATGATCTGAAACCAAAAAACCTTTAAAATTTATTTTTATCATCTTATCCCTTGGCTATGGATAGACACGAGTTTTTTTCAAAAATTCAAAAAATTCTTATAGTAATAGTATTTTGAAAAAAAAAATTTTTTTTTGACACATCTATTTCTGCTATTCAAGGCTGTTAAATATTTTTGGAGAAAAATTTCAAAATAAGCTCGTGTCTATCTGTTGCGAAAGGTTTCTGATAATAAAATGTTTAGTATGACAAGATCGGTCAGTTAGATTTTTCGAAAACGTTCACCCCACCTCAAAAAAGACGACTTTCGGAAAAACACGTTTCGGACAACGCAATAAAATATTGTTAAAAATTCTTACGATCAATCTGCGATCCCAGGTCCGTAGAGTTCACCTTCTTGTTCGAGGAGGAATTCGCGTTGAGCCACTTGCTCTTCTCTTTGCTCGATCCTGGCCCTTTTCGCTGCATCAGTCACCCTACGCTCCGAGCGGTCGATGCGTTGCTCGTCAAGTCACGCAGCGCACGCCTCTGCTTCATGCCCCAACTTGATTCCCATAGTATTCATGGTTTTGAGGATCGTTCGGTATCCTTCATTGAATACCATTACTGCCAAACAGGTAGCAATGTCGACCACCTGGTTACCTGAGTGCAAAGTCTCGGTAAATCGGCTCGATAGCTTCTACGACTTGAGGACTCAGAGGAACAAGTGTATGTTCAAAAGTTGCCAAAGTTGCGGTTGCTTCGGCCTGACGCCACTTGCACCAACTCTCCTTGCCTGGTGGGCACTTTGAGTGCTTAGGATTATCATCACTTGAGCTGCAGTGATCTAACGTAGCCCAAATTGCCTCCCTCATTTTTTCAACGGAATCGGGATTTCTTCTCATCGTCAAACCGTAAAATTTCGTAAGTTCCCCGATGAATTTGTCTATTAGATTTCCCTTTCCTTTCCCTCTGAGACCTTTTTTGGATTTTTTCATGTTCCTAAGCCTCGTGCCCATCCGCTTTTCCACATGGCCGACGCATTCTTTTTTTTAACGATGAAACGATTACATTGTAAGTTTTGCTGTCACTATAACTTACATACGTAACGTACTTCACGCCATATTTCTCTGTGGATCGTTTGAACATCTCCACTACTCCGTCAAATTCCATTTTTCCAGAGCTTCCTTCGTGGTTTGCGTGACAATCTATCTTGTTCATGGCTTTTATACCATTCTTCAAAATCATCTGAGCTCCCGTTTGTCAACCTTTTCTGGGATGTGGAGGCTTAGCAAAAACTAGATTTCACTATCGCGTCTATTACTTTTTTGCTGTAGATTTCAATGAGTGTTGAGACACCGAACAAAGAAGAAAAACATCTCTTCTTCCACGTTCCATCCCCCAAAACTATCAAATTATTCTCATCGTTTCCACGCAACACACTTAGTTCTTTTTCTTCGTCGACAGTTTTTTTTAAAACAGATTCATATACAGCCGACGCAGCGGTTTCAATGTTTTTCAGACACGCGTAATAAGCACGGACCGAAATTCCACTACAAATGTCCATTAAACCACAAAATTTGTCAACGCCTTTTCGACCGATTCCCAGCAAACGAAATATAAAAACTAATCTGCGGTTAATTTCATACGGGTTGTTTATATATGGACATGAAGGAATAGTTTTTTCACTACACTTGCACTCCATAATAATAATTAAACCCGCGCCACGTTTCGAACTCTAGGAAAATTTCAATTTTTCCTTGCACACCTTACATATTGCATTTTTCGCAATGGCGGAGAAAACAGTCCTGAAATTCAAAATGCAATACAAAATACCAGGAGTAGTTTTCACTTCCACTGATCGCCTGGTCTTGAGTTTTTTCGCCAACGTGCTTGCATACGCTGTTTCCTTCTCCGCAACATGCGGATTCGGGGTTTTTCTTTTCTTGATACGACCGCCAATACGACTACGACGCACTGCTCACGATCCTTTTTTATTCATTTTCCGCGAAAAATGAAAATAAAGCGAAAAAACTGAAAAAAAACTCCGACCGAAACACTTTCGAAACAAGCGAGATGTTCAAGGTGCCAACATTATTTTCAGACTGAATCAAAAGTAAGATATAAAGAATTTTTTCAAAAGAGCATCTCAAACACTAACTAACGGGAAAAATGTAAAATGGTTTTCGCAGCTCTTCACATAATCAGTTCCGCACCTCGAAAAACGGTCCCACGAGGGACTACAACGGAAACGTGAAAAACGACCGCGCGTGACCGTGAAAAATGCTCTGTCACTGCCAAACGAGCCCGTTCACAGTTCAATCTTTTTACCAGCGTATTTCTAACACTATTTAGATGAACAATATGTTAAAAAAATCGATTTTTTGAAACTGTTACATAGTAAGACCCCCATAATCCACATCTCTCCACACCTAGGTTTCTATGTCTCTTTGATGATTTTAAATACCAATGCGGGAAATAAGCACCCAATATCGGTTGATAAGAGGTTGTTCGAGTTGTTGGCTAGTTAAAACAAGTATAATTATAAGCTATGGGGTGCCAAGAATGGATATGACTAACTTATATTCTTGGCATAAGTTCTTGCCATATAACTTTTCAAGTTACAATGGTAATTGCATTTCAATAATATTTCAATGCATTATGTATTTTTGATTATCTTGTCACGAATGTCGATGCACCATACTGTGTTCTAGACGAGGTCCTGATGAAACTGAAATGCATCCTCACCAAAAATCCGTAGTTTGAAAACATAAGACTCAATAAAATTTCGACTTGCGCTGACAATACAACGGACTTCGTTATAATAATCTTTATAATCTTAAAATAAATACGACATGCTATTTTCGACTTCTTTTGCCTGAGTGAATAAGAACTAAGGACAAAACGATTTAATTATTTTCCCTTTTTACTATATACAACTGCTACTACAATACAACAATTACACCTTTCAAGCAGTAATTTATACTTTTCTTAAAAACACTTTTCTAATTTAATTAATTTTTAATAATTTTTTATATTCTGATTTAGTTATCTTAATTTTTTATAATTGAGGTATAATGGCGTCCTTTAATATTTATTTACTTGAAAGCGCCTTTTCAAAAAGCACTTAAATTACTTTGATTATAAAAATAATGACCGAGCGGTAGGTCATGTTGAAGCTCATGTTGTGCAGGACCACGAATATAACATGGTAAAATCTTTTCAGAGCTAATTCTTGGAGCAAAATTTTCGGAATCAATGTATCGAGGTGAATTTCACATTGCCAATCGAAATCACAATTCACAATTACTCGGAGTCAATGCCTCGGAATCGAATCCTCTGAGTCAATTTCTCAGAGTAAAGTTTTCGGAGTAAATTTCTGGTGGTCGATAGTTGGGGTCAATTCATTGGGGCTGATTCTTAGGCGTAAAGATTTTGGAGGCAATTCCTTGAAGTCAAATTTTTGGAGTCATTTTTCGTAGTGAATTACTCGGAGTAAATTTTCGGACTTAATTTCTCGAAATCGATTTCCCACGATCAATTATTCGGAGCAACTTTCACGGAGTAGAGATTTCCAAATCAATTTCTTGATATCAGTTTCTCGGTGTCGGTTTCTCAGGGGTAAATTCTTTGAATCAATTTCTCGGAATCAATCTTTCAGAGACAAATTTTCAGAGCCAATCGCTTGGAGTAAAGTTTTCGGACGCTGTCTCGAGCTCGGAAGGCCGAATCCTTATGGGCGGAGACTTTAATGCAAGGGCGGAAGAATGGGGAATTACTCATCCAGTTCCAAGAGGAAAGCGAATCCTGGAAATAGCGGCAAGGGGGGGAACTGGTCATCAAGAACGCTGGGAACACACCAACTTTCGACGGCGAGATTGTTTGGGAACCATCTCGGACGTCACATTTGCTTCGGAGTCCTTAGTGCCTAGTAAACACAAATGGAGGGTACTGGAGGACTACTCTGCGACCGATCACCAGTACATTGCTTTAAAAAATATCGAGCGTGGTACTCAACGCGTAGCAGCCCAACCTTCAACTGTAGGTTGGAACATTGCTAAAATAGATGTTGACGCGTTTGCCGCAATCCTAATAGGCGGTGAAATCATGACTTGGTAGATAGTATTCTCAGCTGAAAACATAGTGAACTCAACAATGAGACTCATCTAGTCTGCGTGCAACTGCTCTATGCCTATGTGACGGCCATGAAACTATAAGCCTGCTGTGTACTAGTGGTTAGCAGAAATTGCTGAAAATCGAAGAGAATGTCACATACTTCGTTGCGAAGCCCAACGTTCAAGGGAACGAAACGAGTCATATTCCCGAACGCTGGCATACAAGTCGGCTCGAAAATTCCTCCGTAGGTCGATCAACGAGAGCAAGTCTCGCTGCTGGCGCAAGATCGTTGAAGACATCAACAAGGACCCGTGGGGTCTGGGCTACATGCTTGCCATGCGCAAACTAGGAGCCATACGGAGGCCCTGTGTGCTTGAAGCGAATCAAATGGACGAGGTTGTTCGAGCGCTTTTCACTGTGAATCCCATCTGTACCAACGTTTCAGACGGAGAAAATCCTGGAGAATGCCCACTTCTTCGTGCCATCGAGCTGGATGGGGCAGTGAAATTATAAAAAACGATGGAGGCCCCGGGGCTACACGGTAACCCAGCGTAAGTGGTGCAGTTTGCATATCAACTTTGCCCTGACATGCTGCTCAGCACATTCAACACCTGCTTGCAGCAGGGCGTGTTTCCAAAGTCTTGGAAAGAAGTAAGCCTTGTGTTGATCAACAATCCGGGAATCCGGAGCAACCATCTTCATACCGGCCCCTATGTTTGTTGAACGCCGCCAGGAAAGTGTTCGAGAAACGCATCAGAGTGGGACTTGGGGAGGCTATCCGAGCTGCTTGGGATCTATCAACTCAGCAGTACGGCTTTAGGGCTAGCCGATCCATGATCGGTGCAATAAGAGAGGTGGTGAATGCGTTCCAGCAGGAAGAAGCCCACAATCACCACTTGAGGCGAATAATACTATTTGTAACACTTGATGTGAGGAATGCCTTTAATTTTGCTAGATGAGCACATATTTTGGGTGCTCTGGAGTATATCAGGGTTCCAAAGGATCTTACGCGGATATTGAAAGACGCTCGTCTATGACACATTGGGTACAGGGCGAAGAAGTAAGGGGCATCAAGGATGGCGCAAGGCTCCATTCTTGGCCCGGATCTATGGAATGTCTCGTATGACGAGCTTTTGAGTTTGCAGCTCAAAACGCTCAAATGACGTCGCGTTGTCGTGGTGGAAGAGCACTCTTATCTTCGCCAAACGGGGCCGCTTTTTATTCAATTCGACGTCCAACTGGCCCAATAAGTCAGCATAGTACGCTCCGTGATTGTTCTACATTTCTCGAGGTAATCAAAGTGGATCACACCATGTGAATGCCCAAAAACAGTGGCCATCACCTTTCCGGCCGATCGAACAGTCTTCGCCTTCTTCGGAGCACGTTTATCGGGTGAAATCCTCTGTTACGACTGTTTCTTGGTCTCTGTTGTGTACCAGTAAATCCATGTTTTGTCGACTGTTACAAAACGACGGAAGAACTCCGTTGGATTGCGCTGAAACAGCGCCAAACACGTCGCCGATGTGGTCTCGTGGTTGCGTTTGTTTTCCGGTGTGAGCGAACACGGCGCCCATTGCGCCGACAGCTTTCTCATGCCCAGTTCTTCACGTAGAATTTGATGCACCATTCTTTCTGTGATGCCTACAGTGCCAGCTATTTAGTGAACCTTCAATCGACGGTCGGCCAACACGCGATCGTGGATTTTTTTACCGTTTTCCTTCGTAATAGCCGTTTTCGGGGCACCTGGGCGTGGCTAATCAAAAACCGATGTGCGGCCATAAACAAACTCGTTGAACCAATTTTCAACGGAAGCCGCCAAAGCAAAAGAGTCACCGTACACAGTATCTAAGCGATCATTGGTTTCACTGCGTGTTTACGCTTCCAAAACCAGAATCTAATCATCGAACGATATTTTTTTCCAGTTTTGTTTATCCGACCGACACGCTCGCTTCGAATGGCTATCAAAACAAAACGAATGAAGGTAATTGACAGAAGCTTTGACAGTAGTCTCTTTTAGTCTCAGTAAACTCTTTTGTAATAGCAGCGCCATCGGGCGGTGAGGCTAAGTACTTGTTGAATGACCCTCGTATGTCTGTTCCAATTTGCGTGTTTGGGCTTTTCGACTTATTCGCTATGCAACAGCTCACTTTAATTACGCTGAGCGAGAGCATGCTTACCGGATTACTGTCTGAAAAAGACTCACTCACCTTTTTGTGCCAAGTGAAAAAAAAGGCCCAAAAAAAACCGCGAAGATGTAAGGATGCTGATAGGAAAGGGACATTTATGGTTTTCTTTTAATCTAATTGACTAGAATAAAATTGTGGGAATTCCACAGCAGGAAACAGATGGGTCGTAGGACTCAGCGAGTGTTTGACTGTGAACCATAAACGCATTAGAAACCTCCATGAAAATATGCATGTTGCATGTGTTAGAGCACATCTTTCGCTGATAAGAAAATTTACTGTAGACATTTTATGGTTAGACATTTGCTGTAGACATTCCTTTTCAGGGAATTATGATGATAACGTTCACTATATCAGTCGATCCAGTCGGTCCTTTTTGTCTTTTTTTCAACAAGACCTGTAGTTCAAAATGCACATTATGGCATTTTCTTAATTTCCTGCTAAAGATTTTTGAAGAACAGGAAATGCATCCAAACATGATGATCTAAATTTTCATCTTAGAAAATTTGATGACGCTTTGATATGAAAAAATATGAAATTTGTGTGAAATTCCGCCTCAATGAATCAAAGCAAATTACATTGCAACTAATAAGGAAGTAATGATGAGTTAATGTAACGAAGTTAATCTTAAGACCACATTCAAACTGTTAGCACTCCGAAGAGTTCCTCTGCATTAGTCATAAATATAATTTATCTTCCAGTAAAGTAATTCGCGTTTTATTGGTAATTATTCAAAACTTCGTTCAACTTCAGTGGAAATTTGGCTCCAAAGAACCAAATTGGAAATTGATTTTGATTTTTGAACGAATATTCTTAAGTAATTGGCGCAGTCCTACCGACTCCGAAACGAAGAACAGGGATTCCCTTTACGAAGAACAGGGATTCACTGATCCGAAACGATCGCACTTTCCGGGAAACGTGATTAATTCCGTGTTCGCGGTATAATAAAAAATCATCCAGAGGTTTATTGTTAAGCTTAAGGAATGCCTTTAAACCGATACTGAGGCTGGTATCGAATCTTCTTTTTGAGAAAAACAGGTTGAACACAGAAATGGAACAAGAGCTGCAAAGATTACTACAAGCTATGCACCAAATGCAGAAACAACATCGCATCGAAATGGAAAGCTGACAAAAGCAGTTAGTGCAACCCAAAAGAGTTTTTCAACTAAGTGTCGACCAAGTCCTAAAAAAAATTCAAGCATCAAATTTTTTTACGGGAAACGAGAAGATTCACTACAAAAATTCCTGAACGCAGTGGAAAACGTTCCTGTGTGTGGCGGAAACGCAACGTTATTATAATTTTGACTGCATACTATTTTTACAGAAAAAATGCAAGGAGAAGCGGAATTAGCGATAGAACGGCTAGACAAGGTCCTTACATGGGATGCGGTAAAAGCGGAACTCAAACTTCACAACAGACTTCGAAACACATACAAGAAATGGATGGAGGGGACAAGGAACATTAAAACAATTCTGGCAATAGGGATCGTCTTTCTCATGGTCCCTCTTATCCACAGTAGAATCACGGTAGAGAAGATTAACTCGGAATTAGGTTACCGATGAAGTTGAAAAAACCGGTGAAGTTGAATTGCTGAGCAAATTTAAAATTGCGTTGCATAGTATCTACCCCAACGAAATTATTAAAATCCTCAATAAATAAGAAGAAGCCACTAATACCCTTTTACTCGATATCACTCGCGAAATCGCAAATCATCATATAAATAGCGTAAAAAGTCTCGCGACGACATTAACCCCTCGTTGGTATAAAAGAGTCTTGATTAACCTAGGCGGAGACATATTAAAATAGTGGTTTGGGACAATGGAGGACCTTGACCGACACGACATTAAGAAACATCTGGAAACTGACAAAAATTACCACCAAACGATAGAAAATACCAACAAATCAAAATAAACGACAATTTTGACAAACCATACGTCCTTGTTCAAAATGCAATTGAACTCGACAGGTAAAGTGAACGACTAGAATTGATGAAATTGAGAGACAAATACATGGTATAAGGTTGTAAACCATGTTTTGAACAAATGACCAGGATAGACCTGATTAGACGTCAAATTGGAAACATACAGAACAACATTGCTTCAGGGAGATTGGGAATTATGCACCCAAACATACTAACTGACAAGGAAATAAGAACTCATAACTCTACAAAACTGTCACAGATAAGATTGGGTATAGTTACATACTATGACGGATCACTGATAATCGGAATCAAAATTCCAATAGAATTTCGAAAAACTTCTTAAAAATTACAAATTCCGACACCAAACACAAACCACAAACAGATCGACCAAGATATAGAGCTAATAAAACATACATGTACGAAAATAATAAAAATTTCAAAGAGATATTCTTTTGACATAAAAAAAAATAGGATAAGTGTCATTTTCAATGATTGGATTTTTAATTTTTGCATTCTTTTTGTAAAATGAGAAATGTCAGACTCAATATTACAGAAAGGATTCGGGAGGATCCTTACTCTAGCAGAGGAGGAGTTACTTTGGACAACATAACCAACATTCAAAATAAATATATGAAACCACGAATTCCACGGTGAGGGTTCCAGTAAATCCAAATAATGTCATTTAATACAAAACGCATATTGAAGCATTTTCTTAATTTCCAGACAGAAATGCATTTCCTGTTAAATATATCTGAATAAAATGAAATGCATTGAAACAAGATGCTCTAAAGTTCGATAGAAGTAAATCGCGCGTATTTTTTATTTTTAAATAATGGATAACCTTTCAAATGTCTCATATTTTCAAACTCTCGAAGTGTTGGACTGACCATTGAAGTTATCACCATGCACATTCTCACCTATACGCGTACTACACGACTCCCCTATCTAAAACGTATCAAGTTCATTGAAGCCATCGCCACGCGCATTTTCTCTATATACATTTTCTCACCTTTATGCGACAGGTTGATTGATCTAGATAATAATCGATGACATAACTATTGTCTGCAATTGTTGTGCACATGTTGCTGCGAGTGCAATTATTAAATTCAATGCACCTAAGTAATCTTTGATTACATGTACAATTTAATTGTATAAATTTAAGAAATTAGATTAAGAAAAGGCTTTTTGTCCGCGACGCTGACTGTGATCAGATCCATTGTAACGATCGTTAAATAAAAGTATAAAAAACATGAAACAAAGTTTTTTATTTCGTTTATCGCGGTGCAAATTGTCATAACTTTGATATTGTTTCAACGCGTAGGCGTTGCATCAATAATGAATCGTTACCAAACCGTTCTGTGAAAGGCCTAAAATTTCGCCAATTAGCAGTTTTTCAGGACCTTTACTTAAGTATTCTGCCTTGAGCTCCTACAATAGCGCTGCGAAGTAATCATCAGGTGGACCTTCTTTGAGAAACACTGAAGTAAAAATTCCAATGTGCAGTTTGAAACCGTGCCATGGTATTTTTTTAAAGAAATCCTTATGCATTCATAAACATAGAGTGATTTGATGGAATGCAGTTAATGAATGACGCATGACGTAAAGAAGCTTTGCTATCATTCCTAGAATAGCGCGCCTGTTGCACTTGGTTCATTGCGGTCGGTAAAGTAGTTCACTTTCATTTTTGTAACGTATAATTAGTAACGTAAACCACCGCAAAGGTGCCTTTAACGTCCAAATCACAAAAAGCTTCCTGAAGCTCGAAATTTTCTGTTATGTTGCTAACTTCACTATTATTTTGCATTGAATTTATCCTTGAAAGGTAAAATGCCATCATTGTGGAAGCCGTTGACGAGTTAGCAGAGGGGAAATCATCGCATTAAAGCTTCGCCTTCTCTATGACGACAAAGTGGTTTTTGTGGACATAGTCGGAAGATTCCTTGCAGGGAAAGTCAAACGAATAATTTTCCTCCGGAAAAACGGGTTTCGATTGAGGAAGAAGATTTTAATCAGATTTGATTGCAAGTAAAACAGTCGATTCAGTGAAAGTTTCAGTTTTTATTCCATCAATAGTGCAAAATAAGAGACGTAAGTCTATTAGAACACAAATTCCGTGAGATTTCCGTTCAGATAACGTTTTCCTCATAAGTCAGAAAAATTTGCACTTCCTTCGGGGACTTTTTCTCCCGAAAAAAAAACGAGTGAAAAGGCAAATTTTGATTCTCAATGGTAGAATAATTGGACGGAATTGAGTTTTACAGCAGAAAATACGTTTCGAAAAGGATTGTATTTCGTTTAGTTCGCAGAAAACTACGCGAAATAATTTTCCTTGCTAGAATCGATTTTTCACGAAAAAAATTTTCCAGAGCGTGTGTGTGCCGAGGCAGCAGGATATTGAATTAAAAAGGTTGAATGTCGGGAACGCCATTGATAAGGAACTTCGTTCAGAATAAGAAAAATTAATTACTGTGCAGTGGCAAAGAGTCTTCCGCATCGAGCCCTGGCCCCATTCTTCAAACGGAACAAGGGAAAATCGAAGATTCGTTAAAAGTGTGTTAAATCAATGGCGACGGCAGGTGGTGAGTAAGCACACTCGCCCTATCTCTATCGGTTGATAGTGGGCGGTGGAAATAAGTGGGTGACGGGTGAGTTTTTCTTTTCGATGTAATTCGCCGAGAAGGGTGATTATCCGTATATACGTATTTATTAGTGAGGTAGTCATCCAGTTACTTCGCTTTTAGATTTGCCATGTGAATTGATTGATTGCGAACTGGTCCAACTTTGGATGTAGATAGGAGTGTACGTACCAGTCCAAAAGTAGAACCAATCCAAATATAGATGCATAAGATTGGATGAACGTGGGAATTTTCCTTTTTATCTAGTTGTCAGACTTCCTGGTGTATTTTAATCGCTTGTTTCGTATGTGTGTATATCTTATTTCAAATTTTAAACACTTGAAGGATGGAGCCCTGCATGTTGCACTAATTCTAGTGACTTTGTTTCACCAATTTTTATTCTTTTGAGTGCGTTTTTTAATCGTAGAGCAATCAATTTGCTTAATTTTCTCAACTAGAACGAAATTTTTTGTGGAATGTTCACTTTCAAGCGTTGCGATATTTCCTTGCTGACTTCATTCAACATTTTTATGACATTTACATTGACCTTTACCTTTTTTATAAAATCAATCAACCGTCTAACCTAAAAACTTGAGTTCTTGATCTGCTAAGAGAAAAGGATTCGTATCCTGTTTCGAGGATTTTCAGACGCCTTGTGTTAAATTAAAATGTTGGAATCGCTGTGGACGAAAATTAATAAAATATGGTGGACGATTATATTGGATGCATTAAAGGATTACATTGCAACATCGTGATTAAGGTTTGAGAAAGTAATACTGACGAAACCAGCGAAAAGGATAATATTGTACTGGAAATGTAAAAGTCGGCCCAACAAGCGCTATAGCGTACTCGAAATTATAATAACTCATAGTCACTTCAGCGATAAATTTTTACCCTTGATATAAATCGAATGTGCAGACCTGATTAATTTTCTTGTGGGAAATTTGTTTGACAAAATTTGTTGAAAATTTGTTTGACAGGGCATAATTTATTTTAAAAATCTTTTTAAAATTTTGTCGTGCGATTCGGAATTGTTCAAATATTTCAAAGACATAACATTGTTCTAAACATTTTTTTAAGAATGATTTTGTTTCCGGAAACAAAGGAAATACAAGCTTTAACTTTTTTACCAAGTTTTTAAGTAATAGCTCATTTGCGCAATATATATTCCCTCCTGCGTGACTGCTTCACTCCTGATTCTATTTAAAACGTGCGTACTCTTACTCATGTTTGTCTTACGTAGATTAACTCGTGACTCTCATAGTTGCGAAGTTCGATGTTTTGAATTTTCATTGATTATCTCTACTACACTCTTTACTGTTTTAAATGTTTTAAAAATTTGAAATCTTGACAGTCCAACATCCTTTCGGAATCATCTCAATGTTCCACGACATCAAATTGTGGAGAAAACTACATGTTTGTGTGGAGCAATCACCAGTCTTCAGTGTAGACTAAACGCCTTTAGCGGATAAGATTTCCATTCACGGCTTGGTCGACTTTGTCAGATCATGCAAATCAAATTCTATTATTTCATTAAGGTTTTCATTAAGGAAGACCTCTAGGATGGATGGAGGATGAAATCATCCTCGGGGAAGACAATGCATGTTCTTATTATATGTTAGTTGTATAGGGCTTAAAGTCAGTTGCAGAAATATCGTATCCCGCAAGTATATCCTAGTTAGAGCACCCGAGGTATGAAGAATGCACTTGTATGCCTGGCAAGGAAGCATTATTAACGCATAATCCGAATGTTTTTGGAGAAAACAGGTGCTCTGTATTTCGTGAAATAAGGAGAGCATTTTGTACTAAGCGATAATAAAAGCAAGAAAACCATTTAAACCCTCAAGGGGAAAGGTGAAGTAAATCAAATGCTCAGAGAGACCAACGACATGAAGATTTTCTTAAGCAGATCATGAAGGCGAAACAGCTCAGTTCTCAGTTCAGTGTCTTTTCGCCAAGTTCCTCGATCCTTCGATCACATCCCTTTATTTTGAAGTATAAGCAGTTTTGCAGTCTCCGTGAAAAGAAGCACCTCAACTCTAAGTTGCCAAAGTTTCAAAGAAAGTCTCAATCTTCAAAGCTTCTCTAGTGCTCTCTGTACTTCAGCCTCCCGTTTTTAATATCCGAATGTCCTTTATGCAAAATTCATGTATATATACTTATATATATTGAAAATACTGCAGGTTTGCTAGTTCGAAACTACTGGCTATTCCCTTTACTTGATTTGTGATCATTTTGCTTCGATTGTTCCTCTGGGAACTCTCCTTTTGAAGACGTCTACCAGTTGGTCAAATGCTTGCAATAGTGTTCATTCTTTGCATTCAAGCCATTTTAATGATAAGTAATCGAAGTCAATAGACAGTGTCTTCTTGTGTCTGTGGGACTTACTTACAGATTCGATACGACTGAACCACTGCATAATTCCAACCTGGATTAGTCGCTTGCCATTCCCTGCGCAATCAACTGTGTTAGATAATATTATAATGTCATTCATTCGTACTAATTTCTCTATAGCTCCTCTTGTGGTGGTCGAATTCCTTGTTAATATCATAATTTTTTCTCTGCCACCTACCCCGCAAGTCGTCAGGAACTATTTGGAATATCATGGATGAGCATTTTCACTTCTCCTACTCTATTCATCCGATAAGAATTCTCTATTTATCATCCATGTGTCATCTGCATATCAATTGTTTTATTCGATGTAGGGCGCGAAGAATGCACTTTTTTTTATATGGAGGAAACGCAAATTTGCTCAATCTATAGTATTCCTGGGCATGGAAACTGACCAAATCTATTAAGATCGAATATTCGAATTTAATCATTATAGCGTTCGGCTGGCAATAGACATCGTACAGAAAGGAAATTTCCATTGAAAATCCTCTTAAAATGTAATAAAATAAAATTGTTTCGTAGAAACTACCACGCTATCCCGATTTGAGTTGGATGGGCCAGATAGATTTACGAATTTGCAAATACCGTACATAGTAGCAAAATACGAGTAGGCTGATGAAAGGCTCATTTTCTGAAAATTCGACTACAAAAGAGCATTTGATTGGCCAGTAGTATACGCTTTGGGTTATCAACTGTCATAAATAAATCACAACACCATATACGAAGGGCAATAAACCAGAAATGAGTACGATATCTCCGATGGGCTGATGGCGCTTTTTAGACCAATATGCGGTTCTAACCTGATCAAGAAGGCAACAATAGTACACAGCGTTCGATGAGGGATGACCCTGAAAGAAATCAATGAATAAGACTTCTTGAGAGTCCCCAAAACCGTTGACATAAACTTTCCGGTTACCAAGCGTGTTTTGGCTTTTGGTGATCCTGGTTCCTCCGTCGTTCTCCGCTCCATGTCAGCGTTGTTCGATTCGTGGGTATAGTAGACAAACCCTCCTTTCATTACATGTCACAATAAGTTTCGTTATGAAAAATGAACCAGAAGCCTCTGACAAACTTTAATTCTCGCATTTTTGTGTTCTTGCATAAGCAGACGTGGAATCCTTCTTGCCGATTTCTAAATTCAAGGTGGTTTCAAACGATTGTGTTTACACTTTCAATACGGATTCCCGTTTCTTTATTGATTTCAGCTACAGTAGTTCGGCGATTTCTTTCAATGAAGTTGCGAACAGCTGCATTATTATGGGGCATAATATTGAAGCTGGAGCGTCTTCGATGACCCAAATTTTCTAATTTTTCACTGCCTTCTGTGAATTTTTTACACCAGGCTCATATTCGATTCCTAGTTGGTTTTAAAAAGCATGGATGAACTTTTCCTTCCCTCATTTTAAGTGAACTGGTCGAGCCGTCGATCTGGCCTCGAGGCATCTAGAGGTTATCTACTCTTTTACAATGCTTCGCCCATCTCCATCACGCTTTTTAAGTCCTCAGAATCAAAAGGCTCGTTTATATTTGAATGTCTCTACCAATATCTCTATGATTGGTTAAATGTATCAGTAAACGTATGGTTGGGTTATAGTGAAAAAATTTTGAGATCGCGAACGACACTGAAAAAGCCTGAGGGTCGACATGCATGAAGGATGCATTTAGCATGTTGAGTACTTCTATAGAATATGATCCTTGATCGTAAACTCTCAAGGAACTGACTGGGTTCACCCTTCAAAAAGTCTTTGAAACATATTTTGTTGAAAGATAGGATTATATAAAATTTCACATTTTATTAGTTCAGCGTAGGGAATGAAGTCCAATAACGTCAATTTGAGCGATGTTGTTTTGTTCCACAGTAAAGAGACTTCCATTTTTATTTGAGGCGAATTTTTCGCTCAAGTTGCTTTTCAAATTCAAGATTAATTGTTTACGTTGGGCTGCACTCTAAGTGGAATCAAAGCAATAAAAGTTTTCTTTTCTGAACATCCTCGGAATGTTTTACCAGCCCAACTGACATTCCTCCCCCTCAGCAGTTTAGACGCAGAGAATAGTCTATCCTTATTTCTTTTTTTGCGAGCTATCACAACAAACACCCTAAGTACTTTGTTACAAGATTTTTTCCATATCTGCATCGATACGAAGCGTTCAATATGTGAACATGGATATCAATCCCTTTTGTAGACCATTATTCAATCGAGTGTTATTACACCCACCGCAACTTTATCAGCAACCCAGTGTATTGCTCGGAAAGACTATTTGTCGTGGCTACTAATATGCTAAGGTATTTTTCTAGTTATATTGGTTCGTTCAGCGTTACAACAATGCAGACAGACGTCTAACAAATCAACTCAGTATGCGACTTAAGCCAACGTTCTCTTTGACAATTTGACAACACACATACTTACGTTATACTGACAACGTTTAAACTTACGATTGAAAGTTAATCTCCTGTTAGATTGCACGATCCCTTTCAATCCACCACTTTTAAATAAGTTTTCCTCGACATTCTTTGTAGATACCTACACGCTAAATAGGCTAAACTTTTCTTTTATGATTGGCGATATCGATTTTCAAGTAATTGCAGACCTTGTATATGATCCTTCAGGACAGCAAGCTTCGTTGTTTAATGCGAGGACTTCCTCCTGTGCTGCTCAAAAACTGAGAAAAAACTAGGAAAGATCTCAGTCCTAAGAAACATGTGAATTATTATTTGAAGGAAGTTTCATTTGCTTCTTACTCGGAAGTCCTTAGAATAAATCGACGTTTGTCTGAACAACAAAATTGGTATACCACTGACCCTCACCAAATAAGTTCTTTTCGCCTGGACACGAGGGGTTACTTAAAACAAGTGTTGAAACTTATGCTTCACTTTATTGTTATGAACGAGATAATGTCTAGATTGAACACTCGGTTGGTTTTATGATCTGTATCAACTGGCTCCAGTTATAATAACTTTTTTGACAGATACCTAAAGCTGACTCTTAGTCCAATTTGCTATCGTTGGTGCTTTATTTAGCTGCGATACTATTTTTTCATTAGATAAGAGATAGTCTGCTGAATAGTGAATTTGGAAGTTAGGGTTTCTTAAGGTTTGACTTATCCTTGCAGTCTGTTATTGGTTTCTATTCGTACTCTGCTGGTAAAGGATTCATGAACAATTTTTAACCGAATGTCAAAAGGTTCTTACTTTGTATTAAGAATGAGAAATACTATTATTGGTAATATTCAGTAGCTTCTGGCGATTTGAAAAAAAAATAAAATTTTATAAAAATCCTTGACGTAATCTGACAAAAAAAAAACAAAAAAGAATTGCCAACTGTTTCGCAGCTAATATAAACTATTTTTCGAGTTCTGGATGAAAAACTTGGAAGAAACCAAACTGTTTCTTCTAAATATATTTTCTAGATATTAATATTAGAACACCTTTGAAACAGGAAGATCATTTTGACTGGATGTCAAGTACATCGTCCAGCAACCAAACCAGCATGATATTTCCCAAGTTTAAACTCTTCTTGTAAGCTAGTTTTTTTTCGGATCTACCGGTATAAGTTCTCATGTCGTGTGATAGATTTTCTTTGCCGGCTCGTCCTTAACAAGATACTTTTTTGGAGCAGTTACTGCAGTGAATTCCCAAAAGCTTAAGTTTTCTCATACCATTATACTTTGAATCTTACAGTCTGTAAATGTTTGGTAACCCTCTAGGAATAATCAGATTAAAACATAATGTTCAGTGACATCCTGTCTGATTGCTTGTTACGAAATACATGGATCTTGTGAAGGTTATAGCCAAGCACCTAAAGTGCTTATGCAAAGAATGTTTCCTAGATCTAGTCCTGCACCTTGTCCGGCCTTAGGGTGCCATCTATGCGACCGATATCCTGTGTCCAGCAGAAACCTCCCATTTCTTGATAAAATATTTGAAAATTTTGCAAAGCTTATGCTCACCTGAAATGACTTAGCGGGAAAAAAGAAACCATGTCATGGCAGATGTCAAGTATTGTCATTCGAAATAAGGGAGTACAATCTGTTCTATTCCTCAACAACCTCAATCTATAAGGAAAGGCTATGTATGCTAAACAATTTCAATTCATGGTAATAGGTACTAGGTATGTTTTATGATGAAAATTTTTTCAGGAAATGCTTAGCCAGGAACGCATACTCGAACCGTGACCGCGGTTGAATAATTTATAATATTTTAATCCGGGTAGTCCAGTATCCTATAAAGATATCAAGCTATTACTTTGTGTCTACATAAGATATCAAATACGAAGCAACAGTTCGTCATGGTCCTTCTAGAGGCAATGAACGAATGCTATATTGAAAATATGAAGTCTGTGAATTAAAAATAAATATGAAATAACATCTGTGAAATAAAAAAGCCTGTGCTTCAATATAGAAGTATGTTTTCTAGAAAATTCCTCCATGTAAATTCCATACCATGTACTCATCTTAACGTGAAACGGACGAACAATTTTGAAACGAGCTCAACGCTCTGTTCGTAGATATGACAGATAGAATTCCAAATGAGCCAGGTGTATTAAACAATCAGCGAAGAAAGGATAGCTACATATAATACTTTTGAAACCCTTATCATCTTTTTAATCAAGCTTATAATTTTTGCAAAGGAAGCGATAGCGTCTGCATCTTCAGCTACAACGTCAAGTGAATGGCTCCTTTGAGTAATGATGATCGCTTGAATTTTCTGGAGCAGCCAGCACGTCCAAACAGTACGCACTTTATCCTCGCTGAACGTTCCTTCAAACGGAACGTAAGTTACGTTAAAATTGCGACAGTTTCCGACCACCCAGTGCAGCCTTCTAGACATATTCGCTAGTCCTTTCATCTTGCGGGGCTCTGAACCGCTTAGTGAGCTCATCCTGAACTTTACTGCATGGCAAGAGTTCTTTGGTGGGTTCATAATGACGTCCTTCACCTCGATAATGTACCGGGCAAAGAGTAGATACTGCATGATTAAATTTCACGATCTCGCCTTCTATGTTGGCAGCAAAGCTCCCTTCTATGATCACAATCCATAGCGCAGGTTCTGTTGGCATTAACGGGGGAAGTCAGAGCGATATGTAGTCGGTAGACTGTCCTGGTCTGTTGATTGCCATTTCTGGGGCCATGGCACTGCTAGAACCACACGCAATTAAATCAGTTCAGAGCACGTCGGGGTCACCATATATGGCTGGTTCCTCTGAAACAAAAAAATTCGATTTAAATAAATATTTGATTCCTAGTTAATGTCACGAAATGAACTGCTCGGAAAATATCGACTCTGACTATAAACGAATTTTTTCTTTAATTTATATACCCTGGTATAGGTAGGATTGAGAGGAATTTCGGACGCACGCGGATTTTCCGGAAAAATTGCTACTCCGTGATGTTACTATACCATGAATGTGCGAAAGATTTTTTCAGATATTTTCGGGGAACATTGGATTGCGTTATGGTTGGGTAAGTTGAGAAGGATTTGAGAATGATTTGCCCGGGATGATTACAAACATCAACGCGGGTTTGGTGCTGTCTATCTTTTTCTTCGTCAATGGCCGAGAATTTGTGTAGTGTTAACGTCACAGAACCTATGCTTAGGTGTACAGAAAACTTCCTCGTAATGCAACTAAAAGCAGTATTTTCCGTGGGAAAAAGGACGAGGCCTGTTGTGTTTACTTGATACTTAAGTTTATGGTAGTTAAGGTGCAAATTACGCGCATTTGCACTGGAAAACATTTTTCTTGTTATTTTTAAACTTTAGGAAAAGCGGGTTAATTTCAAACTGTTTAAAAATTTTCTTTGTGAGGTGCAGTTGAGTTCATCGATATCGAAAGGATTTGATTATCGTTTTGGAAAACCTTAAGAATATAAGATAATTCTTTAGAATGATCTGAAATAAAAAATAATAGGATCTAAATGGTAGCTTTGAGGCGCACTAAGTTTATTCCATATTTCTTTGAACAGAAATCCTAGAAATTTCAGTGTTTGAAGAACAATTTAATGAGTCATGAATGAAACTAGTTCAGTGAGGGAGTACTGCTTCTCATTTTTTAAATGTCCCTCATCAAAATTGTTTGGCTGACCAGATCGAATTGGGTGTTTATCACGTCAATCTAAAGTGCCTTCTCTATTCTATAGAAGATGCCATTTGTTTTCGTTGAAATGCATAATGTTGGTTGCTAAGCCAACGCTCAAAGGTAGAAGACATTTGAAAATAGATTATTGGTTCAAATAATTTTTTGTTATTTGAAAAAACAAACAAAAAAAAAAAGGACAAAATACACAAGGAAAGTGTAGATGAGGCTCGGATCCTTCATTGAGATCAAGCATATTAATTGGCTTCAGCAATTCTTCTTTTCACCGATTAGAGTTACTTCATGTTAGAATGAAGGAATTCGGAGCATAACACATATGTTGAGAGTGGTTCTCAAGGCATTTTTGCAGATACCATTTTTGGGTTTTGGGAGACAACAAATGAAAGCCTTTTCCCAGATCATCTGTTTTATATTTCACTTCAGAACTCATATTGGATCTTGTTTAAACGGTTTTATACAGTTCAATTATGATATTTTGCAAAAATCAGAGCAGCTACCCAGCCAAGGCTCTGAAAGCTTCATTTTCTTCTTTATTTTAGGTTGGTATCTTCCAGCTTAGTCCATGGAATAAATGGACAACAAAATAAAAATAAAAAATCCAACATCGTTCGCACAATTATTTGGCTCAACCACTTCGTTTTTGCAAGCATTCGTCCTAATTCCTTACCAGTCGTTAAATACTAAGTAAGTTCAAGGCTTGTTCTTAGATCCTTTGGAAGAAGATCATAATCAATTGTCATCACCCTTACTCTTTGGGTGGTACCCATTACTGTTCCAAGGCTTATTTTTGTTCAGGGCTTTCACTATCTTACTATTTTGAAACCATCTCAAATTTACATCAATTGAATATCGTCTCGATTCACTTATTGGAATCTCTATGATATTTATTTTCCCACACACTGATAAAATCAAACTGAGGTGGAAATTTTGCATATTGAAGTTCATAAAGGGTCGCTAGTTCCTATCAGGAAAATTACTTGCAAAATCAAATTGATGCAGAAATTCTGCATTTTCTAGTTTATAAGGAACCCGTTGTATCTGCCTGGAAAATTTTGTTTGCATCAGGATTGCTTGGCAAAATTCCTTTCTAAAAACTTGATCGTAGTTCTTTCTACGGGATGATCGCTGAATCAATACTAACCAGCCTGATGTGGTGCTGTTGTAGGCATTGGGATATAAAACGTAGTGATCATAACTTTAGTTACGATGATACATACATATGTAATTAAAAACTATGTTAGCGATTGTATGCATCAGTCATAAGAAAAACAAACGGTAGATGCATGATTTATAAGAAAATAATTAGACAAAAATTTAAAATAATAAATTTGAGTCCAAGTTTAAAATTTTGCCAACAAATCGTCTTATCAATGAACTCATTAGGTTCTCTCTGTTCTTGTCTTGCAGACCACTTTTGATGTCTCCCATACTAGATAATGCTTAAGCTACCAAAAGGCCTAAAAAAGAAAAAGAAAGGAAAAAAATCCAAAAAAGACCAGGAGCTTTTCACTGAGGAAGAGCTCGAGCAATATAAGCAACAACTTAAACAAAAAGAGCTCCAACAAGAACAACAGTTAGACGGAGAGCAGCCAAGAGAGACATCAACATCTGATACTGAGGGTGCCAAAGGTACATCATCGAAGGATCCAAACCAAACTGAAGAAGATGAGGAGTGGTTGAAATTTAAAGCGCTAACAGCAGGAGTTGATTCAATTGTACATAAAACACAAGAAGATCTCGATCGTATCAAATCTCAATCTTTCTTTCAACGCGTTCCTCCGCCAAGTGAAAAGAAAAAGAAAGAAGAGCAGGAAGCAGCACGACGTGAAGCCGAGAGGTTAGAGGCAGAACGTCGAAGAAAGGAGGAAGAAGAAGCCAATCGAGACGTTCTCGCCGAAGCAGTTGTAGAACTCTCTGAATCTGAAGAGGAGTCTGAAGAGGCTGATGATATCTTTAATACTGAATATATTGAGGCTATAACAAGTGGAGAAGTTCAGTTAGCAGTAGTTCCAGACTCGCCTGAGTATACAATAGATGAAGGCCCCGATCCATTCGATACCTCATACGCAGATAAACTAATAAAAGGGCCTGAAATTTCTAAGAGGGGAAAGAAGTTAGTTGATATCGGATCAGCTGTTGAAGTCCTCACAGGAAGAGTAGAGTCTTATCAGCCGGCAGGTTCGATTCGGAGGAAGCCGCGTAAAGGTGTACAGGACTTACTGTTAGATACTGCTAACGACGAAGCTGGGGCGTCAACTACTCCAGAACCTGAAAAATCTTTAACACCTGAGCCACCAAAGACTCTTTTAGATGTGCTTGAAGACGAAGCTCCCATCGAGCTACCACCAGTTGATTTAAGTGTTTCCTTGCATTTGACTTTACAAAAACAGATAGAGGAGAACAAAGTATCCAATAATGATGATAAATCAGGCGTTGTATCCGAGTTTGATGTTTTGAAAGATGAAACGGATGACGAATTTGCTGAATTAGCCATCGAATCATTGACCAAAAAAGAGGAAGTTAATGTTATTAAACGAGTTCCACCATTAGAATATACTGGACTAGTTTCGTCGAATTGGGCAGAGTTTGAAAATCGAAAAGAAGAGACTGTAGAAGACGCATCTATTAAATGTGAGTACCAAGGTGCTAAATATAAGGTTGCTTCTTAGGACATTGCTGAACAGTTTATTCTATTTTATGGAGTCTCTATTTAAATGTTTCGTTTTTTGTATTTTATTTTAGCGAAGCCACCGCGACCACCACCAGTTGTTTCAAACGGTGTTGCAGCGCCATCGAAAGGCGATAGCGAATTTGACCTGCCAGAAGATGATCCCTTTGATACAACTTTTGTCGAAAGAGTAATTCCAGTACAGACAAAGGACGAGGACGACTTTGACTTTGACCCGAGGGCCGATGAAAATGTACATCTTTCTGAATTCAAGAGGGAAAAAGACTTACTAGGAGGCAGCAATACCAATTTGACTGTGATCACACCCCTTGAAGGAGGCTTAACTGTCTCACATAAAGACTTACTTGGAGGGAGCGTAACTGATCTAAGTTCAGTCGGACCAGCACCAATTAACCCACAGTCAGATAGTGCTCAGAATGAGGAATCAGATGATTTCGACCCTTTTGATACATCTGCCGTTATAAGTATAGTGCAACCCAAGGAAACTGAGCTGAAATTTCTCGAAAAAGAATTACTCGAAGAATCGAAACTTAAACATTCGGTTAGCGATCCCGACTTTGATCCAAGGGCAGGGGAAGAGGAACAACAATCGAAAGCTTCCCAGCCAATAGATAAGTCTGAGCAGGCTCGCAGAAAGTCTTCACTGCATTTAAATATTCATCAAAAGGCTGTCGGCTTCCTCGTGCCAGATCCTGATTTACTTGGAACAGATCATGCATCAAGTAAAATTCACAAGCCTTTAACACCGTACTATACTAACGAGCAAGTCCTGATTGAAACTGAGGTCAAAGAAGCTGAAGATCCCTTTGATACCTCTTTTGTTCCCGACGCGAAGCCCACACAAGTGGAGTTAAATCTGCTGGAAAAAGATTTACTTAGTAATACGAGTTTAAAGCACAGTTTATCAGATCCAGACTTTGATCCGCGCGCCGAAGATTTTCCTGAGTTGTCAGTAGTTGAGGAAATTAAGTCTGATTTACTTGCCGTTGAAAATCAAATCAATATCAAGGTCCTCACACCTTCCGCTGAGATCAATAGTCAAGAAGTCGCATCACAACAGGAAAGGACTAACATAATCGATCCCTTTGATACATCTTCAGTAGAATTAAATATTCTTCCTGGAAAAACAGAACTCAAATTAATAGAGAACGAGCTACTCACTGCTAAAAGTCCTGAAACCGTAACCGGAGTACTAGATACTCTCACCGACGCTCAAGAGCTAGGCTTAGGAGATAAAGTATTAACGCCTCAAGCTACTCCTGCCGTTGCATCACATTCTTCAGAAGAAGTTGATCCTTTTGATACTACGTTTGCTGAAAATTTGGGACCAGGAAAAGCTGAGATAAAAATTCTAGAATCTGAACTTATTCGAAACTAACTGGTTCTATTGCATCATTAGGCTTCTCGTTCCAACACAAACCTTAGCTTAAAACAAATATGGCAAATCCATTTTTAATGACAGACGATGATATCGTCGATATGACATCTGCAACAAATGATGTGACATTTAATCCATTCCTTGCGCAAGATGCGGATGGGGATTCTGAATTGACCGACAATCCTTTCTTAGGAGGCGCTACGAATCCTTTTGCTGGCTTTGGTGATGATCCGGTAGCTGTACCAGTCGCTACAGCTCTAGAACCTGCTGCATCACAATCTGGTACGGGTGCGTCTTTTAGTAAATCACATGCATTTAAATTTATAAGTGCTAATTCTTTTGAACCAACAGATGCTGCAATGAGCTTCTTTGGTACAACTATTCAGGAGGATGATCCTACAGCATCTGAGCAGAAATTACCCAACCCACTAGCAAATTTTGAGGATCCTATTTCAGAGTATTCTAGTGAGGATGAGTTGGCCAGAAAAAAAGCTCCACCAAGGCCTTTGCCGCCTTCTCAAACAACACAAGACCTTATTTTCGCCGTCGCTGATCAACTAGACCAAGCAAGTTCTCAAATGTTAGGAAGACTTCCAAAAACTCGATCACCTAGTCCTGTCTCAATGCGTGACATGCACTCACCTAGTCCTACACCTGATGCAGCTTTAGGAGATTTCTTAGACTGTTCAGACCAAGCTAATGAATCGAGTGCCGCAGCGTCTATCTTTGAGCAAGACCTAATGGCGACATCTAGCGAAAACCCCTTCACGATGCCATCTGTTCCAGTGATGGAAGCAACTCAGCCTATAGTCAAGCAACCTCCGCGTCCACCTCCACCGCGTCCAGTTCCGCCTCGCCCCACTCCTCCCGTTATGGCACCTCCAGCAGCAGGACAAACTGTTATTGCGCCACCGACTCCTGTTCAGCAAGTTCCACAGCCAGCACAACAAAGTCAAGAACCAGATTTGTTCGACATGTTTGATGCGGCTCCTGCAGCACCGCCCAAACCACCTGCACCAAAAACCAAGGAGGACATTCTCAGCTTATTCAATGCTCCAAAACCACAGGCGCAGCCACAGCAAGCACAACCTGATCTTCTGAGTGGTGACATACTTGATAACATCAATCCATCAAATGATTTTGCCTTGCCACCTCTGAATGAGCCAATAATACCCCCTGCGTCAAGAGGTTCCATATCCTTAACTGACACATCAGAAATGTTTCCGATGGCTGCAAACGCAGGATTTACATCAGCTACGGAACCGCTCATTGCGGCAAACCAAGCACATCCAGTTAGTGAAAGCCAACCTACTATTTCAGAGCCAGAAAAACAAACTAACGACGGTCTTGATCTCAATTTGCAAAATGTATTGGAAGAAACGTCTGAACCAGTGCTGGACTCGCAAATTATAGAAGAGTCACAGAAGTTGATTATGGATAGCATCACGCCTGATCCTGGTTGTAAGCGGGCGCCAACTCCAGACATAGAAATAACTACCGTGGAAAGCTTGCCACGTTCAGATGATGAAGAAGAGCAGCTGGAGAAAGATTTTGACAGCAGTGTTGAAATGGAAGACTCAAAGAGCATAATCGCAGACGATTCCGATCAGAGCCATGCCTTAGAATCTGCTACAACCACCCAGGCTTTGCAAGAATCTCCACCGGAATCGAACAATGTTGAGCCAGCTATGGAGCACGAACAAATGGACACCGGACTTGATTTTGCACCGTCGATTCCAAGCGGAAGTGCATCTGCAAACCCATTCGCGAGTCCGGAAACAGAAGACGTTTATCCTTCGATCCCTCCCCAAGTGACAAATATTTTCGCTGTTGAAGAACCAATCACACAACCATCTCCTTTCACTGAACCATTTGCCGTACCTGCACCCACAGTACCTCACCCTGCCACGCCCATGCCGAATATTTTTGCCATTGACGATGGCTTAGCGGAAACAGTGGCGCGTTCTGATGAGTTCGATGCATTTTCCGCCAAGTTTGACTCAGCCACCAAGGATTCTGCGTTGATAGAAGGAATTGGTGGAACGACCCCTGTTGCAAGTGGAGACGGTAAGGAACTTATCTGCCCAAAGCTAATTATCTGAATAAATTGACACATGCTCTATTTTGCAGCTTGGGGAGCAGGCGAGCAATTTGAAGCGTTGATAACAACAAATACAGGTTCGGGAGATGGGTTTGGAGGCGAAGACGAATTCGACACATTTTTGTCTATGAAAGCCCCAGAACAACCAGCAATAAGCCGCAAAGATTCTGCGGACTCGATCAATGACGATAAGGAGTTTAATGTTGTGATACGTCCAAAAGGAGAGATTGCTCAATCACACGGCCAAATTCTTGTTCCGCCGCCTCCTCCAAGAAGCTCTCAAAATAACTCCATTTACTCCGGAGACTCGTCACCAAGATTTAACCCATTCGACAAAAGCGATGAAGTCGCAAGTGCGGAAGGAGTCCCGGCAGTCCCTGAGCCAGCAGCAATGCAGCGCACAGATTCCCTAGAAACTCCTACAACACCTTTATTCGACGACGATGTTTCACAGCCACTTGAAGATTTCCCAAGAATTAATTACACAGGATCAGGGTGGGAGATGCAGCTGCGGCAGCCGAACAAAAAGAAAATTACTGGTCAACGGTTCTGGAAGAAAATATTCGTCAAAATTGTATCTCAAGGAGACAGTGCAGTTGCGCAGTTGTTCAATCAAGCAACGGACAAGGAGCCGTTCCAGGAACTTCCCTTACAACCTTGTTATTCGGTGTCCGAAATTGGTGCCCAGCAGTATGATCAGTTTGGGAAAATATTCACGGTGAAACTGCAGTACATATTTTACAAGGAACGCCCGGGCGTTAGACCGGGTCAAGTGACCAAGGCTGAAAGGCTGACAAATAAATTGAGCCAGTTTGCTGCATATGCAATACAGGGTGACTACCAGGGTGTTAAGGAATTTGGAAGTGATTTGAAGAAACTAGGTCTTCCTGTGGAACACGCCCCTCAAGTGTCTCAGCTCTTCAAAATAGGATCGATGAGTTACGAGGATATGAAACAATTCTCGGTCTGTGTTGAGGAGGCATTGTTCAAACTGCCGGCTCATAGGGATCGAGCGTTGAACTATAAGTCTGAGGAAGTGCAAATAACGGCAGTTGATGAACTATACGTAGAACAGGATGCTGACGGGCATGTTCACAAGCAGATAGCAAGAGTGCGATTGTTTTTCCTTGGATTCCTTTCAGGTTTGCATCGTCTATTTGTTCAGATTGCCTCACTGCTTTCTGCTATTACTCGGCGTATTAGCTGTTCGCCACGCTATTTGAATTTCTGCACTTTTTCCAGCGATCTCTCTTGTCACATTCACTACCATATTTTGACTTGACTCGTTGATTCTAGGTATGCCATGGATTGAGTTGGGTGTTAATGACTTGTGGCGCCAAGGAAAGGAAGTTGTTGGCCGTCATGATATCATTCCTGTTGTAACCGAGGAGTGGATTCGGCTAGAAGGTGTAGAGTTCCATAATACTGTTCAACTAGATGAATACGAAAGGAGCAGGATAATAAAGTAAATTCATATATATTTATACTCGAATTGATCGGTGTATTTTAAGAAATTTACCTTCATTGCAACAGATTTCAACCTCCAGATGCATGTTATATAGAACTCATGAGGTTCAGAGTTCGGCCTCCGAAAAATCGTGAACTTCCCTTACAGGTTAAAGCCTCGTGGTGTGTTACTGGCAATCGGGTGGAGCTACGAGCTGATGTTTTGGTTCCCGGATTTGCTTCTCGGAAATTAGGACAAATTCCTTGTGAAGATGTTTCCATTCGCTTCCCTATTCCAGAGTGCTGGATTTACTTGTTTCGTGTAGAGAAACATTTCAGGTAACCTTCCTAGAAAACCTTCCATTTCAAACGTCTGATTTATTGTTTACTTTGTGTTTTAAGGTATGGTTCAGTGAAATCTGCACATCGTCGGACTGGCAAAATCAAGGGAATTGAAAGAATACTAGGAACGGTAGATACCTTGCAAGAATCTTTGATTGAAGTTACATCGGGTCAGGCTAAATACGAACATCATCACAGAGCCATTGTGTGGAGGTGCCCAAGGTTGCCGAAAGAGGGACAAGGTAGACGTAACAAATTGTTGGTTTCATGTAGATCAATTGAATAAATTACAGGAGCATATACAACGCATCAAATGGTTTGTCGCATGGCGTTAACTTCATATGATCAAATTCCTGAGCAACTAGCGCCATATTGCTATGTAGAGTTTACGATGCCGGCGACCCAGGTCTCTCATACAACTGTACGGTCAGTGAGTGTACAGGACTCTGATAGCGATGAGCCACCGGAAAAGTATGTTAGATATTTGGCAAGGCATGAATATCGGTATGTTCGCTCTCTTCAAATTCCCGAATGATATTTTACATGTCCCATTCATTTCAGTGTTGGAATTGAGTGTACAACAGGTGAATCTGAAAATCCTTATTTAAGTGCTACAAGGACGACAATTAAAGAAGAGGCTCCACCCCCACAAGCAGTAACATCTCCAATGGCGCCAAGTGATTCTGACTCCGAATCGAACTAAACAGTAAGTTGAAAGGAATCATTGGAATGTCACTGTTGAAATGCGTGATATATTCTGCAGCTTATTTGGAGCACTTTTAAAGGAGGTCAGAGTAATTTTTGAATTCTTTTATCAAAATGTTGGTCTTTAATGTTTCGAATAAAATGCTGAGCAACCATTCGTGATAGCAAATACCAACCTTGAATGCGCAATTGACAAACAAGCAAGTCTGTCCATGCATAAACTTTTTTGATAGTGAAATCTCGAGACGCGTCCTGTAATCTTGACCTTTGAGATTCCTGTAATCTTGGCTAGAGTCCGCGAATTCTACAAAAAAATAAAACACTACAGTCCCTGACTGCAAAAAAAAACTTCCGGGACGTCAATTCATCTGGAATTGCCGCAGGTGCTGGTTCCCATTTTCAATAGGGATCATCTAGGGCGGCTCATTATATTTCTACAGAAATACCCAAAAAATTGTTCTTAACAGCATACATATTTCCACAAACCTGCAAATTTAAGAATTGAATAGGTAAATGAGAACTTGCCAGCCTGGACAGTACTATTATTGATGGATGCTGTTTAGTTTTTTCTGGTTATTATTGTTGATTCCAGCTCGAACTAGTCCTATTTACAATTTAATCTACAAATCAAGTCACGTCAAGTTTCATTATTCCTTTACTTTATGTGGAATTGAATTTATACAGTTTATCAACAGATCCGCCAGTTTAGAACTTGACTTCTACTTTTTGAATTTAGTGAGGATATTAAATTGCATCTCACCACGCTTTTGTTCTGATTCCCTCATTCTATCTATTATTGTTTACAGGATTAATGCATATACAACGAAATGGTTGTATCCCGTTTTCGTGTATAGTAGTGTCGTGTATAGTAGTCACGCTTTCACCAAAACCATAACCAGTGTTTTCAGTTTCAGTAGTGTTTTCTAGCGCAACAGTCTCAGAAGGCACTACAAAGAAGCGCATAAAGAAAACCCTTGCTTAACAGAGGCACAACTTAAGTAAATATAGCCCTGATACTATATGGTGGCTTCCCTTAGACAGAGATAGAAAAACCACAAGTAAATGTTTCCTTGTGTTGTGCTTTTATTCAAAAGTCGTACGAGAGGTTCTCTTGTTTCACGCGAAAATTAGGAAAAATTTAAAAATAGAATACAGCTACTCTTATTTGGATTAAATACCGGAATAATCGGGAGTTTGGCTGAGATGTTAGCGGTGGTTGTAGGTACGCTATGTCAGAGTTTATGAAAATTAAACAACACGATGACTGTCTTAATAAATTGCGTACCCATACTGCATGGATCGTTTTGTAGCGTGTTTTTCAATTGCCTCAGATATTTCAATCAAACGCATTGTGTATGGCATATATTAAAATTGATAATTTATAACGATAAAAGGATGCTTCGAAAGTCTGGTGTTATGTGAAGCCCCCAATAAGACAAAGACATATGCGTACCGATGAAATATCATTTCTGTTTGTAAAAGTGTTATTGTAGAGCCAGGAATGTCAATTTAACGTCATTTACATCAACTCTGGCTTTCCTCATTCACCACATGCAACATTTTTCGTCGAATTCGTAGTTCCGCCTATACACTAGTCCAATGTAACTAACTACACTGCTTCATTGTGAAACGCAAATAACAAAATAAGAAATCGGGAAATAATTCAGAAAGCTAAGAGTTCTAATCGCTCCACTCACTTATGTCGTTTGAGGTTAACGCTTTACGGTTTACTAGTTTCGGAAAAGTAGCACTTTATTCGCGTTTTTATTGTGACGCCCGTGAAGAATTTAGTGGTTTTTTTTTGGTTGCGTTTTAAACAAAGACTAACCACTCACAAGCGCTAACCCTTCGAACAAACCCCGATCGCATGGTATTCAAAAATCTGACAGATGGATTGGTATTTGCAAGCAAATCTTGCAGATAGGATATAAAAATGAAGTTGAAGAGAGATATGCATTAACATTCTCTTAAGTTTCGTATTCATAAATGATTACTCACATAGAGTATTAAAACAGAAAAATGATTCCCACTTTAGATCCAGCAAGCGAATCACCACGATCTCTCCACTCACAAGACCCGCAGCCGTTGGTTCTTGGTCCCATGCATCGAACATACGCAGTGGCCAATGGTTGTTCTGCTTCAATTTTTGCGCAAGTTGAGTTTGTAAGCGTGCCAAGAAGGATTTTCAGTAATATCTTCCTTAATGTAGATTGACACAGGTTTAATCGTTGAGCATGTGTCGAATGGACTCACATGGGTCTTCACCGATACTACGCTCTACAGCCGCTAGGGTTACTTCATTACACACTGGATGGATGTGCATTATCAATGAAAGCAACAGTGGTGCGGAAACGATCCCTGGTTAATCCAATGAATTGTTCTGTTGGGCGATTATATCGGCCATAGAATTGACGGAATGCGTGATGAATTTTTCGAACAGAACAGTTTTTTCTAAATGAATTTGCAGTCGTTGCTCAGGCGTCAACGTATTTATGGTAAAACTCCAAATCAAACTAACCATAAAACGCATGACAGTTGTTACATCATACGTAGCATTAAAAAATGTTGCCAACTTAAAGTATGTACCTCGCGAAAACCGTCCTTAAAATAAAGCGAATATCTCATATTATGCTCTGCCTTATCGGCTGTGCAATCAAACTGACAGCATCTACTCAATGAGCGCTCTTTGAAGATGCACATTCTTCATTGAAGAAGAACTCTCCGAATATACTAAGTGTTGTACCGTAATCCAGCTCAGTAGATCTTCCTCTAATGTCATCCTTGATACTTGTGCGAAGTCCAAGCCAGACGTTTGGGAAAACGTCAACCAATTCCTGGTTATTATTACCTGTGCCAACAGCATGTCATTCGCGGCAGGATGATAAGCAGTAGTCCGTGGTTTCTTGCAGCCCACTATATGCGTCAGTGACTGGAACAAAACATATTCAAGCTGTGATCCTTGATCTGAGGTAAGCATGATAGGAGCTCCAACCCGCGCTACCCAGTTGCAGTAGAACGCAGCTGCAACTTCTTCCGCAGTAATAGTTTTGAAAGCGAAAGCCACTGAAAGCGATCGATCATCGTCAAAACGTATGAGAATCCTTTCGAAGGCTTTAATGGCCCAACGATGTTAATATGGACAGGGCTGAATCTTTCGTCAGGAAGTCCAATTTTTTCAAGTGGAGGTTTGGCGTGCGTTCCTATTTTGCTGTGCTGACATCCATGACTAACGAGCCCATTCAAGAATATCTTTCGACAACTAGGTCACATATACATCTTGGTTATCATCTTCTTTGTTACACGCCCACTAGGTTGTGATAACCGATAGGTTAACTCGAATTACTCCCGAATATTTTTGGGACGTACAACCAAATTTCTTGTGTCGAGACATTACAATAAGCCAACGCGTCACTGTCTTCTAATCACAGCTTCTACAATCGAATGATTGAGTCAGCTTCTCTCCTGAGCCTTCGCCAACCCCTTAATTGTGATTGCTAATGGCATTGTGATATTGCTAATTTGAGACAATGCATCTGCTGTTGTGTTATCTTCTTCGGCGATGTGGATGATGTTTGTTGAAAATTATCCTTTTAGCTGAACGCACATACGATCGGCTTATGTGTGTATATATATCAGTCTGTAAGATAACTGGGCGTCCTTGGAGCATATAATGGAGCATGCGCTTCGCTGAATTTTTTTGAAAAGAATCCGAGCGGTTCCCAATCGTTGTTGTTCGATTTCTCGAATGCTACTCCCGTTGCCGTATCAGATGCGTCACATTTGATTGCAAGCCTAGCATTTTCGATAGAATGTCATATTATTGCTGCATTGGCGATTTGCTGCTTGGACTCCTTAAAGGCTGCTCTCGCTCGTGAATTCAATGGTATTTCTCCATTGTTCTTTTTCGCGGCAGCGACGAGGAACTCGAGAACTGGTGCTTGAATAGAGCGCTGCACTCCTTAACGATTTTCGGTGAAAATTGCTTTTGCTTCGCGAAGTTTTTCTGGTGTCAAGCGTCTAGCTTTTTCAGCGACTGGTGGTGCTTCGGTTAGAATATGGTGATAAATACCTTGAGTCGTGAACTGTGGGGATGAATCCGGGTTGCTTCTATAAATCAGAATTAAAAACAATAATGAAAAATATTTAATATCGTCAAAAAAATAACGGATGCGTTTCGAATGACGGCTAAAAGTACAAGAAGAAGTTAATGACATATTGAACCTAGACAGTTTATATTGGAGTCGCTGTCGATCCTTGTAGCGTGTTGTTTGAAAGCTGAAATGTCGCTTTGCCATAGAACAAGAGTCATCTATAGAAAGCAAATTGAATTGATTTATACTTATTACACAGTATTTCCAAAGTGACGATGACTTTGCGTGATGCCATAGCATACACAATTCCTTTGCGGTATTGAAAAATTCATGCTGAAACGCCTCTGAATGGTGTCTGCCAATTAAACGTTTAGAGCCGAGCTTGAATTTTATTTGTCGAAGTCCTGATAGCGCATTCAATTTATTTAAGTGAAGGATATGGGTACCTAACGATATTGATTTATTAAATATATCATTTAACACTGGGTTCGTTGTGTTGTTTTCCTAATGGTTCGCTTTCATCTTGGTCAAATAATATGTATTCCCGCTCTTTGTGTATTTACAACAGGACCATTCCGAAAAGCATTGATTCTGTTCGAATCGAAGGCCAAGCCCGTACCTGAAACCTGGTGGTAAAAACATTTTTTTCAGCTACGTTTTTGCGGAAAGATTTTCATACATCCTTCTTTTTTTCTTTTATGTGCCCTATTGAGACGTTTTGGATCTCTTCTCAGATTGGTTATTTTTCCTTCGAGAGTTTCGTCCCGGGAAAATTAACAGTATACAATTCTCTGTTGGTTTCTGCTTGTATTACCCTCATGTTGTTGATGGAGCAGCATTCGAAGGATAGGAGAGGCGAATATGGGGTGCAATTTTTTGGTTGCTTTTGTAACGCCTTTCCGTGTGTTCTTAACCGGGTATGTTTGATGATACAGATATCAATATTGCTTCCAATTCGATCCCTCCTGGGCATGTTACATGGTGCACTTGTACCTTGGCTGCCAAACGTCGAGGAGTGCGACAAGCGAGAAGTAGATAACAAAAGGCGCTGTTCCGTAAACAGGACACTGCAACCTCCCTTAAATACGAGTATCGCAGACTTGCATAGGAGTATCAGTGACTTTTCACGCAGACAAAGGATGAGCATTGGCAGCGCTTTGTCAATGGAAATGCATCAGATCTTTGGGGGCAGGCCTACAAGGTTTGTCGACTATGTTGGGCGTATGCGTTAGTGGTAATGCGTCCTGAACATGGTCTGACTGTGTTAGGCACTTGTTGAAGCGATTGTTCCCTAGGGGGGAGACTGGAACTCCACACTTCAACAGCTCCGCAGAATAGGAGAACGCTCCAGTGGTGCTGAACTGGGAAATAGATAGGATCGAAAGAGGGCTCTGTTATCAACTCAAATAACCAGTTGTTGGAGATCGCCTGCGTAGGACGGCATGAACGGCAAGGTCTGTAAAAAAATCTGGCGGGGCGTGCCATAGTACATCAGCTGTTTCTTCAACAAGTACTGTGGCTTAGTTCTTTCCCCATCGCCTTCACGCGTGCTCGACTAACCATATTGCTTACGCCCCCAGACAGGGGTCCATCCTTCCGAACTCGAACCGAGGTATTTCCCTTCTCCCAATACTTGGTAAAGTCCTCGAGAGGGTTATGGTCCGGCGAGTCGAAGAGCAGGTATCCTGTAGTCTGTCGGATAAGCAGTATGGTTTTAGAGCGGGAAGTTGTACTGATGATGCGTGGCCCTATGTTACTACTACGGTGCGTGATAGTAACTGCAAATACGTGCTCGAAGTCTTTATTGACCTCAAGGGAGCTTTTAATCACTGATCTGATATTGTGGAGTTGAAAATGGAGAGGGAATATCCACAAGTCTCTGTCGCGAGTCCATTTAAATGGGACCTTGTGATGAATTACCTTCAGGAGAAGCTGGAAGATAGTTGCAAGGTGTGTGCATATGCCGATGACCTGCCCCTTCGAGTTGTAGCTGACAGCCGGTCGAAGTTGGAGGCGAGTGTGGGGCAGTATGTGCAGTTTGTGCATGAGTGTTGTGAATGCAGGGGATTATCTATTTCCACTGATAAGACTTCGATGCTGCTCTTGAAAGGTCCTCCTTGGGTGCAATATAGGGGAATTGCTCTCAAGTATGTGACTACGGTCAGATACTTGGGAATACTGATTGGTGAGAGACTGTACTTCTGGCCTCACTTTGGGGACATGAAGCAACGTTTTTTGCTACTTGCATCGAGGATCAGACGTATATACTTTCAGGAGTGGGTTCTTAGTCGTGGAGCTCTAAGAAGAATACATGAGGGCTTATTTGTTGCCTGTGCAACATATGGTCTTCTTCGAGTCCGCGATGAGATTAACTGGTAGGAGACGAAAATTGGATCTTGTCAGCGTGTATTGTTATTATTTTGTATTGCTGTCTGTCGGACAGTGTCTATTGTAGCCATGCAGGTACTGATGGGGGCCCATCAGTACCGATTAATTCGGTAATCGTTTACGGTCGATTAATCTATCGACCGTAAACGATTAATTTTCAGACTACGGAGGCGACTCTCAGTTGACGCAGGGGACTCTCAGAATGGTTTAGAGGTATGAATCCGAAAGGTGTGAGTGTGGCCTCTCTGCAAAAGTTGCTGGTGGAAGGAATGCTTTCCAGTTGGCAGACACAGTGGAATAAATGTGTGAAAAGGTCGGGTGACGTATGTGTTGGTCCCTTATGTCAAGACAGCATGGAGAAATCATGACTTCGACTTGGGACGAGGCCTTGGGTTCTTGCTGACGGGACATGGGAGTTTGAATGGATGGTTGTGTCATCGTGGACTGTCCATTGAGAGTGTCGGCCCTCTGTGTCAGTGCGAGAATGAATGCTGGCGGCCAGCATACACCGACCTCCGCAGGACGTATGGCTTGACTGCGATCACCAGCCTGGAAGATGCATGTGGTTCGATATTGGTCACGGAGGTGTTTTCCCGATTGGACCTCTTCGCAAAGCTCGGCTTCAATAAACGAACGCAGCTGCTCGAAGCGCTGATAAATGACGATTCTCCAGTGGCTCAATGTAATGTCTCAGTGCTGTTCTACATGTTTGTGTCTTACATGATGTCTATATTTGTATGTCATCTCGCAGGGGATCAGAATAAATGCAGGGTAGCTGCGTTAATTCTGATCTTGGGACTGCTGCTCTTACGAACCTGAGATGGTGTCACCATGCCCGGGTGTAGGATTCTCAAACTAGAGGACGGCAAAACCTGATCAAAGATTTGATGTGAACAGGTTACTGTCAGCCCCCTACACGTTGAGGAGCCTATCTTGGCTGAAGCGTAGTGGTTTTATATGACAAGAAAGTAGTATTGAGCGCTTACCAGTTGTGTCTAGGGTATCCTGTATTGGGGTAGGAACTGGTACCCCATCTTGATGGGGGGGGGGCGTTGGTTGTACGTACATCGTACTTCTTATTTAAGCTTTGTGGATTCCAAACTAAAACCTTAAGCCGATTGGCTATACAAAAACCTGGTGGATATATTAATGATGGCTTTAAGCTTGTCCTGTCTACTTCTACAGTAGATACAAGTCCTACCTGCGCGATTAGGAGAAGCACGTTTGTGGAATTCTCTTTATAAATATAAAAATAAGAGTTATTTATGTATCCAAGCGAATAATATTGAATGTATACATCATTAAAATTGTTTTTATATGATTTAATAACTTCTTGATTCAATGTATGGCTGTATATTTCCATTAATTGCCAATGTTTGCATTTCTTTGTATTTCAGAAATGCTCCAAATATACCTAATCGACAACCTATCTAGCCAAATATTTATCATAAGCTTAAGATATAAGTTTGATCGACTCTTACACCATTAAGAAGTTCTAGGATTGTACCAACATAAGTAGAAGCAATACTACTAAATCATAATCCCTACGTACAAGCACGAATGATTAATCTATCGACACATATTGTAAATTAGATTATCACCATTTATCAACAAACTAATGTGTTTAGGATCGATAAATTTGAATACTCTTAAAAGATATCTACGTGAATATAATTTGCGAATCTATTCATATGCGCAACAAATCACCCCCAGATTGCAAAAATCACTAGAAAATCGTTACCTGGAAGTATATCATCTAATTCATTAACTTTCTTTGTAAAATATAATCCAAATTAAATTATTCATTGACAAAATGTATACAAACATTCGTTCATAAAGTAAAACATCCATCAACACCCTTAGTTGACAATAATGAAATGAAAAGTATTAAAATAAATTTAAATAAATGGAATATAGAAGAAAAAATATATCGCAGAGTGAATTTATTAAATTATTCATTTTCAATCGCATTCACATAAATTTATCATAGAAATGAAAATGATTAAATTGTAATTGATATAGTTATTGTTGTTGATGAAAATAATGAGATATTTGTTTCTCGCCATGCATATGGCACTCAAAATTTTAAAATTATCTCGCTCGTGTGCATATAACTATCGAAAAGCATAAATCAATACGCATACACAGATATGCAAACGTATGTATAAATATTCTGCCATTACTAACAGAAGGGAAATGAAGAGATAAGGGAGAACAGCTAGGATATACCGAAATTCAACTTATTATGTGATTTATTATTAAATTCAATGCAAATCTAAGCCTGAAATAAAAAGTAACAAGGGAGATGGCATCTCAATGAGCTCTAAGAAATTCATAAGAAAACGAAGTCCATTAATTACTCTTTTATGTTTTCTTTTGATGGTAAAGGAGGTTTATCTTATAACTAAGCAAACTTATTCCTGTCTTATGATATCATTATTATTATTTTGCATCCTTATCTGAATTGCTTAAAAGTAACTACGCAGCAGTTGATCCCCGCAATGACCAGTGGTAACCATGCTTTTGCAGAGGTTGTTCTCAATCTCAATCAGAACCTTGAGCATTTTTCAATATCTAATAAGAACATGAACTTGATTAATCGAAAAGTGATACACATCGTTGACCAATAAGTTTAATGTGTTTATTGTCCAAACGTTACAAATACATAGATAAAGAGAAATGCATTAAGCGTATGGATTACTCCCAATATAAATACATAAGTCGTGTTGAATGGCATCTATGCGAAGAAAACAATTGCAATACTTGTATATACACAATTAATTGTTGATTTATCCACTATAAACTTAATTGGTACAAAACGATTCATAAAATATAATTATCGAATTATCAGTCATCATTCGCACTAGATGTTGGCATTGATTGTAGTTGAAAAATCTACATACACTAATTGCATTCATAAAAATCTAGATGTCAAATAAATATGTACATTTAATTCGATTGCTATTGATTTCTCGTCCTTTTTGATTGCTCGATGCGCGTTAATTAAAGTGGTTACGATATATTTTATAAAGCTGAATTGAACACATTATTGATAGCGATAAATGTACGACATGCATGTTAATATCTCACAATAGTTGAAAACAATACATGATATAGAAATGGATTGAATATTATGATAATGATAAATATTAATGTATGTATTAATTTATAAACTGCTCGGGAACATGCAATCCCTATAAATTATTTACAAGGAGAAATAATGAAAATGATTACTAACTGATAAACGAATGAACTGAATGTAACGAACCACATTTCATTATTATTGTGCTGAGTCAAGTTGTGAAAGTAATAGTTAATAATAGATACTTATAATAAAACGCAATGTTTAGCCAGGAATATATTAAGATTAAATAAATAAAAGAAATGAAGTTACAGTTACAGTGGAGTTTCAATTAGATGTATGCCAAAACATACCCATTTCCACGTTTCTTCATTTCATTCATTCCCAACATCTTTTCCAAATCAACAAAATCTTCTAAAGAACTCTCGAGGGCATCCTTCCAGAGCATATCTTTTGGAAATAGGATATGGAATGGTAATAATTATAATTAATACCAAATAAATATTTTCATATCTATGTATATCAAACTTTATTTTAAAAATAATGAACACTTGGCAAGGATTATTATTATCCTCGATCAACAACTTAAAACTAAACTGCAAATGCAATGAGTTGGTTCCAGAAATTTGAAGGAAGGAAAGAAGGAAATTCCCAATGTATTTTTTTTGTTTAGAAGTACACGTTTTTAATTAATGGAGGAATTTTCCCTGGGTAAGTTTTACAACTCAATAACTTCATGTTTTTTTTTTTTTTAGAAAGATACATTAAGGCCACTCATCCCATTTTCAATGGATACATTTTTTGCCCATTACATTACAAATATTTTTCAACAATATCGGACACTGGTTCCGCATCTACGTTGACGAAGAGAGTTCCATTCAGCCCAATAGATTTTTAACTCTGTGCTGCGTGCTGGTATACCCTTCCACTTGGGACGTCCTGTTGTATCTGTCGCTACCAATAATGGTCCAATATTATTGTCGACCAGCTGAGCGTCCCGAAGTTCGTGCTGCGTCCAACCCTTTTAGACTTCAGTCGTTATTATACTAACCTGGTTCCTTTTCCTCGGATCACCGGCAATGTTTACAATGAACTGGACTCGGGCGATAGGATACGCGTTGGCATTCCCATAAACTCCTCCTTCCTGCTGGATGATTTCGGAGTCATATCACTGCAGTCTTTCGATCCACCGAGCAACTTGTCCTACAGGGTTTTGGAAATGAAGCAACCATTTCAGCGAAGCATGATCTGTTCAAAGGACGAATTTCTGCCCATGTAGGTATTTGTGGGACTGCTTTGTTGCTTCAATTTAAAAAGGGGATCCTTCGGGTTACACAGTGGTTCCTTCCACTCTTTGACAAACTCAGCTGTAGTATGAAATAACTTTTTCTTCACCGTCAACTTGCTGTGACAGGACGACTCCAATTCTATTACTACTCTGTAGTAATGGCATCTGTAGCATCTGTATTAACTAAGAACATTTCTTTTTGTTTCGGATATGTTAACACCGGTGATTCACAGAGCTTCTTTTCCAACATTCCGAAGCCGGTTCGACATTGCTCACTCCAAACAAAAGGTCGGCTAACTTCTCGCCGTTTTTGTATTCTCAGGGTCCGTTTTCACATCCTCTACTGATACAACATGTCCCAGGTATTTTACTTCGGCTGCAAAAATATATAGCTTTTGGCAAGATCGAAAACAATCCCTTCGAAAATTTAGAAAAAAGTCTTCAAGACCCTAAAAGATGACAACATGAAAGTCATAAAGAAAGTTTAATTTTCTGCATTTATAGTCAGCGTAGATGGCATCAAGATAAACTATTCGACCACACTTAAAGACTGACATTCTTTCCTAGGCATGTCAGATAATATCAACGATTCATCAAAGATAATGCAGAAATCGCCAAACTCCTAACATCCCTTATAAGGGGGGAGGGTGGACGAGAGACAACTGATCCAAAAAAAAACAATGTTTCCCGACAAAGATCTAGCAACAGCGTATGACAAACTCAAAAAAATTCTCATATTTAAGGATATGGTACTTTGGAGTTAACACCAGATGCATCTAATTGTGCGTTCAGTGCTGTTTTATCTCGAGACACCAAGCCAAACATGTTTTTCAGCGCAAAGTGAATCCCCGATAAACGTATTTAGGAATGAACTCAAAATAGGAGAAGAAAATAACTATCATATCCTAAAATGCTTCGAAAACTGCAGCAGGCATATCATGATATAAAGAAATTACTCTCAATGAGACTTAAAAAATATTTTTAAAAGGTGGGTCTCATCTAAACCATATATCCCCACCACTCCAAGGGTAAATAGGATTTGCTTCAACCAAAATAAGATTTGCTGCAATCGCGTTCCTAGGGTCCATCATGCAAGACGAACTTAAGCTCGTTCGAACTCAACGGTCAATTTGAACGCTGGCACTCCACGCTGACAGAGTTTCATGGAAATCATGAGATGTTTGAAACGGGAGTCATCTCCTAGACTCTGTGAAGAACTCGAGGAACTTACATTGAACGAGTATAACTTTTCTCAACTCAACCACAACAAAATTCAACTCATTTGAATGTTTTAGACACTTGATCCTAAGATTGCATGCCCAGATAAATTTATCTTTATCCCATTATCAGCATAAGTCAACACATAGCCAGTGATGTTCTGCAAACGACTAATAGGTATAAGAACCCGCACTATAACAGGAACCGACCGAGAGTATCAGCCCAATGAGCTTCCCTCGAAGATTAAACTTCAGAAAAATCTGAGGAATCCATTCTAGGAGTAGAAAGGACATATCAGTTGACTGTCTTGTGCTTGGTGACGGTCATATAGTCATAGTCGTTTTCCTTTAAAGACATATTCCTTTAAAGTTACATCGGAAGATTTCGTGGCATATTTTGTTTCCTGTCGATACGCAGGCTCGGCCAAAAGTATCAGGCATCCTTAAAAAAATTTAAAAAAAACTATGTCTTCTATCTAAAATTGGTTTATTATTATTATTATTATTATTATTATTATTATTATTATTATTATTATTATTATTATTATTATTATTATTATTATTATTATTACTGATATGATGAGTGAAAACAAAAACAATAAACTAGGCGTAAGGATATACACCCCGACGTGTGCGGGAGCCTCGACCTCATGCGGGCTTCTCTCCAGCAATCTTCCCAGTGCATTCTTCAGTGGTGGAACACTTGTTCACTGAAGAATCAAAAACTTCAAGTGAACAAATCACCGAGGCAAGCATGTTCACCCGAAGGCCAAAACTACTGCGAACTCCGCCTCAAAGAGTAGCTAAATCTTCCCAAGTGAGAAAACTTGTGAGAAAGTGAGAGAACATCGAGCAAGCAAACCTCCATTGACCGCATTCCACCGGCGGAAAAGGTGCTTGTCCACAACATTCCTCCTTCACGAGGCGATGGAGCGAACGATACAAGAAGTGTAGTGGAGGCTTTGGGCACTGGAGCCATCGATCCGAAGTGCCATTCTCCGGGGGTCATCAAAAGTCATAAACTGAACAACGTGCAAAGCGAAAACAGTCTACCGAGAACTTCACCTGAGGATGACCTGATCACGAAAAAAGCCGTTGACAGAAGTGAGGAAGAGCGGCTGACAAGAAACATAAGCGCAATATTAAACGTGGTGAGATATGCAACGAATGTCCAAAAAATGTCAACAAGGACATCAAAAATGGGATTAGTGGGGGCTGGGTTACAAGCTTGTCATGCGGAAATGAGGAGCTGCAAGGAGGCCCTGTGTCCTTGAAACGGAAAAAATGGACGAGATTGTTCGAGCGCTTTACCCTATGCATCCTATTCGACCCGATGATGCAGATGTTGAATGTCCTGGAGAATGTCCACTTTTTGGCGCCATCGAGCTGGATGATGCGGTGAAAGCTTTAAAATCGAAATCAGGACTTCACAGTGCCAGACGGTATACCAGCGGAAGTGATACAGCTTGTACATCAACTTTGCCCTGAAAAGCTGCTGTTATGTTTTTCCAAGGAAATAATAACTATATAATTATATATAAGAATAAATAAATTGAATATTGGGCCCCGATTTGGGCCCCATGTGATGTATTTTCAAAAAAAATAAATAAATATATAATTAAAAATAAAATAAATATTAGGGCAAGCGATAGGTCGCACCTGCAGCGAAAGAAAGGAACAAGGTTAAAGAAACAGGGTTATTGAAAATATAAAGGCCGCATAATGGCGGCCGAAGGAAGTTACTTTTAACCGACTAGCTCACCGCAGCGTGGGGATTAGGACATTATTTAAGCCCTGATCCTTCCATGTCACATACACGCACATACACACACAGACAAAGAGCTCACTCCTTCATATTAGATTAATAAATAAAAAGGATCAAATACCAAACGATCAAACCTCTTGTGAATTTTTGATGAAGTGAATTTTCTCTTGTGAATTGAAAAAAGCCTCTTGTGCTGCGCTGATTCTGACCACCTCTGCTTTCTTTAGCACGAATCTCTACCTCAGGTTGGTTTTGGGACTTCACTTGTTCTGCTGCGTTACCTCTGATCGTGCTTCCTCTAGCACGAATCTCCACCTCAGGTTGATTTCAGGACTTCACTTCCTGCCGCTGCGTTACCTTTGGCCACCTCTGCTTGATTGCGGTACGTCAAGGAATTCCGCTGCGTCCTGAACACTTCTGCTGCCTGCTTATTATCTTTTTGGCATCGATCTTATGGTTCTCTTGGGCTTTGTGAATGGGCGATTCAAGGACTGGGGCTGAAAACTTCAAACAGCTTCCTTGATACTCCTATTGATTGATTCTTCCATTGATCCTATATTGATACTTCTATCCATTGATTGTCTTATAGATTGATACTTCTATTGATACCTTGATACTTGGATACCTTGATACTTCAATTGATTGATACTTCTATTAATTGAGTGTCCCATGCATCACGATTTCTATTCTTTTTATAGCGATATGTACACAACAACCAAGTGAAGCATATCAATAGAAAATTTTGTCGCAGCTAACTTCCAAGAAATTTTTCGGTTTATTTCTTGCAACTGGGAAAAATACTACTACTTTTTTCTGACATTTTATTTTTACTGAGACTTTTTTTTCATTTATTTTTTTTGTTTTGTTTGTTACTAATATTAATTAACTAAATATTAAATCTAACTATATATGTTTTTATTTTAATTTTATTCTTACTTCTATTTCATCTCGTATGATTTTCTTTTAACTAAAAAATATGGGTACATATAATAAACGCGACGGGGATGGAATTATTTTTTTGGTACTGGGAACATTTCGTCGTTCCCCGTTCCTTTCATTAGATTCTGATCGAGCGGAACATCACACCAATGATGGCACACAGTTGAAACGCGTCTGCAGACGAATCGAAGGAAGTAACTGGTGAACGACGGAATGTTCCCAATACAAAAAATAGTATGCCATTCTTACACCAACTCATTTTTTAAAGCCGTTTAAGATATTATATTGTGCTCTATTTGCGAATTTGCAAGCGCAGCTTCAAGTTCTTCTATGTACATTTCGCTGTTCATACGACCCCCGCAAATAAACATTTCGCCAATCCAATCAGCAGTCTTCCAGCCTCAGATCATTAGATTGCCTTCTTAGTGCTTGACTTTGGCTTAAAGCGATCTGGATGATATTCTTTGCCTACAGTTCGCCTCACGAAGGTAACGCCTTATTACAACAGAAAAGGAGGAATGATAAGATGCCGTTTATAATATGCTCATAACTCTTTTATCAATAGAAAAAGTAGTAAACTTGACGTATCTCAAAGTTAGATTCTTCAGACCACACCACTTTGAACCACTCTTCATTGGTTGACTGTTGGTGCCGTAGAGCTCATTGCACTGGTTTTTTGTTTTTTAAGTTGGCTTCTTCCTACCTTTGCATTCATTAAGAGCCGCTTCTCAAAGTCGTCTTTGGCTGTTCGAACACTTATTGCCTTTCCAGGCTCTTCGGACAAGGCTCTGATAGAGTTTTATTTTCATCATTACCGGATTCGCGTATAAATCTTCTATCCTCCCACCTTGTAGTAACTGAAAAAATTGAAAAAAAAAAACACACCAAATCTTTTGTTTTAGGGCACCGGCTGTTTAATGGCCTTAACGATGTGCCGATTCCTACTCCAGATAATGATTTCAGACTCTGGCGTGTCCCCTGAAAAAAGGATTTTTTCAATGTTCAATGTTCAATACGTAAACATGCAGTGTGATCTTTTATGGGGTGTCCAATACTTTCGGCCAAGACTGTATTTGGATAATCAGAGTGCACTTGCGAAATGAGAACCTGCCTCGCTTAGTACTGACACTAAAGGTGCACCATCTAATTAGTACGGATTGTGAAGGCCCATTGAGGAGTCTTCGTCGCTTCTTATTGCAAGATCAATGTTATAAAACATGCTTCATATTTCTGTCATTCAACCATTCATGTCAAGCAAACCACTAAATTGTTTGTGTTTAGTATGTTATTCATAAATTCTACCCTACTCCTGATTCTAGCTTCGAGTATTTTTTTTCCTTGTGTGTTAAATCAATCAATCTGGTGTCCGCCACGGTTCGATTCTTGGGCCTTCTCTCTTCCTTCTTTTTATAAATGACTTTCCCCTCTGTGATCTGCTCACGTTGCCTGCTGTATGTGAAAAACTTTAAAATTTGTTGGCTAATTGGACCACTTTAGGATTATAAGCTTCTTCAAGATGACTTTTCCGCATTCTGTAACTGGCGTTCTTTTACTTTTTTACGTGTTTGTACCATATAATGAATTTCCGATTAAAAGTTTCACCAATGCACTTTCGTAACACTTTAAATTAGTAGACTCTCTCTGTTCAAAATACTTCTATGTATCTAGGAAATATTTAATTAATCAAAAACCTGGCGTTCGTTTATACAAAGTGATTGCTGCACCAATTCTGGCATCATTCTGAGGCATCTTCAGAATTCGTAACTTTTTCACCACTGTGCGTTTGTTACATTGATTGTTACTTTGATTTCATACCCTATCTTAGGATACTGATCTCTAGTCTAGCCTCTTTGCTACTCTCACCTTATTTCGACAATTTTTTGGAGGGTTGGGAAACGAAGTGTCGAACTCCCATAGTTATAAGTGTCTGGACTACTCACTAAACATCTACAGTGTCAACCGTTTGAACCGTTTGATAAACTACTTTGAGTCAGGTTTCGCTTTGCCACGCCACGAAGGGAGGGCGGTAGTTTGATTTCCAAAGAAGTGATCCCCGAACCCCAACGTCTTCAGCTGCTGCAAGCCCATTTGTTTTTTAGGACCGCTCGCACATAATATGCCACACAGCTTAATTTTTCAGTTTTCATTTTCTTAGCGATAGGATTGTCCGGGGTAAGCCCTCCTGTTTCCCTAGGTCCCTAGGTTCCTAGGTCTTGCCGCAGGCTTTCCCATCATTTGCACGCAAAAAATGCATAGAAAGTGTCATCCTCTTCTCCTGGGCAAAATCTTCATTTGGGGATGGGTGATTTACAGATCTTGTGCAAGTAAAACTTAGGAAAGGACACTTAGGAAAACACTTGCCCGCTCAATAGCTGTGGTAGGTAGATGTCAATCTTATCGCTCTTATCCTTCTTTTTAAGCTCGGATAATCTAAGCTTCGGATAATATTCATAACGAAAAAAGGAATACTTGATCGGCTGGAGGCGTCGAGGGTCGAGGGTCGAGGGTCGAGGGTCGAGGGTCTCCTTTTCTAGCAATCCTCTTCCTCTTTTTCATCCAACTGGAGAAGGAATTCCTGTAACCCGAAGGCGTCAAAAGGCGTAAAATTGGGAGGCCTAGCTCGAAGTATTGTGTCAAACGGTTCCAGGCTAGGCGCTCCGGTTGACAGGGGAGGTGTTTAGTTGGTAGTCTAGTAGGTCGATGGGAGTCCGACACTCAGGGCGTAAATAGCCTTCACCTCCCTACCCAAAAAAAAGCTCCGCATCAAATCTGTGATGAGCCGCGCAGTCCACCTTCCCTTTGTGCAATTTACCCAAAACATCTGCCAATCGTTGAGTAACCGTTTTCTCTGCTCGTGAGCAATTGTCTCATTCGATATTCGTTTCTATGCAGGTAAATGTCGCAACACTTCCTAGCAAGGAAGGAAAAAGGCATCACACCTTGGATTTGATGAAACAATCCTTAGTGTTCCTGTTCTCTGAACTTGCGTTAGGCGCTTTGCATACTCTTCTTACTGAGAGCCTCGCCCCTTATTTCTGCTCAATGCAAAAGCATTGACTCTATGTTACATAAGCTCTAAGAGGCGTGTTTTTGATTGGTTAGGCCCTCTACATTGTTCATCAGTCGCCACAGAGCCAATACGTCCGAAGAAGCCTTCTTTAGCCCTGCCTTGATTTGCTTAGAGAAACGCATCTTCAAGTGGAGTGGAATTTTCTTAAGTAGTTGAGTTTAATATATCCGATAGCTCTTTCAAGTAAAGTTCATTATAACCCTGAACATACACATGCTAAGGATTATTGCAGTAATCAGGCGACCGGTAAGTTTCCTTCACCATGTATTAGTATTGGTTACAATCAAGTCCATTATCTGTAGAACCTACTGTAATTTGGTCAAAAACTAATAACTCGAAGTTAGAACGATATGTTCTTACACTATCGCGATACCAGCACCGAAGATGTCATTCGTTCTGGACGTTCGATGATATTGGATTAAAAATAAGTAACTAGAATTAAAAGTAAGTAGAATTTCAGCAAATTCGTTGCTGATAAAAGCGGGATTTAAGAAAAATGAGTTTCATTCTTCAAGAAACTCCTTATCCTCCGCACGGATCCAGAACGTTCGAGCCTATAGATATAGATACTTCTGAAGAGCTTCCAGTGGCCCTAGCAACTCTGAATGTAGTCTGTTACAAAATCAAAGCCTATTCCTTTGGACTTTAATCATAGGCTTAGAATAAATAATCAAGAATAAAGCGCCGGGCAACGAAGAGATTTCAGTGGAGCTACTTAAATATGGTGGCAGCAGTCTTCAGAAAACCATCCATAAAATCATTCACCACATCTGGCAACAAAAAGCCAATCAACCCATCAATTATATTTCCTACACATACGAAAGTACAGTGCGAAAATGCTGGGAGTTCACTACAGACGTTTGCCAGATTTTCGTTGACTTTAAGCAAGCATACGACAGTATTGATCGTAACGTATTGTATCAAATAGCCCAGCGAAATCGGTCCGTCTTACGAAAATGAAAATGTCGTCGACAATCTCCCAGGTCCGTACCAACTCACGGACGCCTTCAACAGAAATATCGGACAAAAAGCAGGACGATGAGCTGGCTACTTTGCTTTTCAATTTGGCTCTGGAAAATGTCATTAGAAAGCTACCTGTCGATGCAAGAGGGAGGACTTTTATGCAAGTCAAGCCAAGTAGCCTATAGCCTATGCCGATGATGTCAACATTTTGTAACGGTCGCTAATCATCCCCAAAGAACTTTTCCTGAAACTCGGTGGGACAAAATAAGCAGGGCTGCAAATCAATGAGATGAAAACAAAGCTCATGCGGTCCGGTGAGCTGGGTGATCCTTGAGGTCCAGCAGCTTCAATGGGTCGCGGGGTTGGTAGATGTTTGTCGATTGTCACACAATATGTTCTACTCTTCAAGAAAGAACCTATATTCAGATTGAGGTGCAATGGGAGATTCAGTTCATGCATTTTGACTATTCAGAATTACCCTTTCTGCAATAATGGTTGCGTTACGTCACTAAGTGTGTGTAGTATGTTACCTGAAAGACATGTTAGCATTGTGCTTGTTATTGTTTAAGAATGTTTTTTTGCCGGAATTGTGGGGTCTTCGTTTAATTGTCTTCTCAGGAGATTCTCTGCCAGGTCCAGTATGCCATGCACAAAATCATTGTTCTCCTCAACAGATGAGTTTCTCCAGCATTGGATTTTGAGGAAGCCCGCAAATGCCACAGCTTTACATGGCCATGGATTGGACTAATTTGCCCTTTGCCTTGCAGCCGTAAGTATTTGGACACTCTCTAAAAGGCATCCGACCCTGGGACAAAACTGTGCGGAAAGCTCTCTCATTGTTCATTACTTTTATCTTATCACGTTTTTGCTTTGTTAACATGGTGACTTTCACTTTTAATCTTTGATCACCTGTCTACCTAGCTCTTCTCCGAAGTTTATGCCTTCTCCTTATTAGTTTTCTGATGTTTTATGGCTATTTGTAGGGATTGGTTACCCTTTTCGGGGGATCTTGGTTGTTAGCTATTCAACGATTTTCTCTATGTCTTCGGCCATTTCAGGTTTCAGGTTTTCAATGTGAAAACCTTCTCTATCGAGAAAGAACCCCTTAACCCCGAACTATCTGATAATAGTTCGTTAACGATTTCCAGGCGAACTTCATTTCCGAAATTAAGTGATAGGGCAATGTTTAAAGTGAGATCATGTATTATCCCGTAGTTGGTTGATTCGTTGTGGATATGCGGGCTCAATTGATTTAATGACTATGACTATGGTACACTTGTGTAGCCCGATACCAGCTTGGTTGCTTCTCACAGTCCCCCATTGGCAATGTGTAGCGTTAAGGTCTCAGGCTATGAATATTGGACCGTCGAAAAATATAAGAGCCTCAAAGTCATTGGCATGGGAGAAGCATCTATTTCTGCATCTGGGGGTTACATGTAGAGATCCCAAAAATTCTAGGAAATCAGTTCGCGGTTTAATAACTTGGCTTCCATGTTGAAGTGTTGGAGGTGGGGTGTGTTGATAACATTGTGAGTCAGATTTCGACTCACGAGAATGGCTCTGCCGCCTCCTCTACCTGTTAGTCTATCGTTAAAGTCTAAATATTGTTAGGTGCACGAAATCGGTTTCACGGCTCCAATCTTTGATTAGCATGATGTATTTATGTTGGAATACAAATTTTTTCAATTCACCAGAATTCCAAAGCACGGAACTCGCATTCCACGGGAGTAGGGAGTATGGAGATATGACCCATTGATGTCATCAATGCTTTTTGTTTGTACCTTGTTTTCGAATTGAGTTACATTTCAGCAAATAGTAATTCTATATCTGGGATATTTGTATGAGGTATTTGTTTTGTGGAGGCGATAGCTTATATGGTGGAGTGCTTGTTTGTTGTGTGGTTACTTGTGCGAACGACTTTCTTACGTTTTTCGGATTTCTCGGGAAGGCTCCGTAGTTGGCTGGGTTTTCTTCCTTTTTTGGACAACCAGAGAGCACGGCTGTGCGTGGCACCCTGATACAGAGCGTCCGAACGCCTGTCATTTAAAACACACGGCTTGACCGTGTCGGGAGCGTTGCCCCTCAACAGTTCAGATTAGTTGGCAAAAGACGTTATGAATTTCAGACTCAGTTATTGGAAGAAGAACTTTGACCAGTTTGAATGGGTCGTTTTGCATCTCCAGATTGAATTCCTGAGCTTTTAGGTTTTCTACGTTTTCCGCAGATCCTAAATAGTGTAAGCTCGTGATTATCAGGTTAAACTGCCTCTCTTTTGGTAATATGTAAGCATGGTATTGTATTTTCTGTCCTTCCAGTAATTTTTTTAAGATTTCTGAGTCGTGGCCTTGGGTATAATTTTAACGCCAATGTAAAACTTTTAGGCTGAAGTGTACGATATATTACTCCCCTTCATTATAGACAGTGCTTCGGATTACTTGTCTGGTCCTCTAATTACAATGGGAACCATGCCATTCTCCGATTGCGTGTTTTTTTGGGCAACGTGTTCGGAAGTGGTTCTGGGTGTAGTTGTTTCCTCGGGGCGACGACCAGGCCGAGGGTTTTAGGGGTAGTAGGGCTTGAAACTCCTCCATCTCTTCTTCTTTGTTTTTGTTTGCTGTTGAGTTTGCTGATACCATACTGGAATCGTTGCTATCTTCAGTTTCGGTGTTCTCAGAGGAGGAAGAAGAAGCTTGCCATTTCCAAAACTTCTACACTTTACACTGATTTCTTTAACACTTAAACACTTTTTAACACTGACAATACACGTGACCGTCCACACATGTTCGACATATATAACTTCCAAACACTGCGACGGTCTGTGATCATCCTCTAAAAGTGTTTCTTGTCTGCGACTTTACTTACTATTTCATTGCTATTAGTTCGTACATTACCATTGCTTATACATAGCTCCTTTTTTCAAAATCGTTGTATTTTGGCGATTGACTTTTTTTCACCAACACCATATCGTCACTACTGACAAGCACTCATACTCTCGGGGGCCGTACGAATTCCCAGATATGCGAATTCCCAGTGACAAGGGTGAGCCTATGACCCAGTTAACTGTCACTCCCTGCACGGCGAGGAGCCTATCCTGGCTGAATCGTTGTGGTTTGTGTTTTGCGTTGTCGTATGGCCTAATGGTGGCTTTGATTTCAATTCCCAGTACCATCTGACGAACGTCAGTTTGTTCTGGTAAATTTGCTATAGTGTTAAGTGTGCATTGTGTCTACTGTTTTGCTGTATTACGTATGTACGTTAAAATAACAAAAAGTTTTAAAGCCAGTTTGAATAAGCCACTTATGAATGTATTATTGGTTAAAAGTTACATGACCACATAAGATTGAAAAAGGATGATAGAAAACACATTTCAAGCTTATTATCTCACACGTAAATCAAAACTAAATGCTGGGTTCCTACTTTCTATATATTTACTTATTTATATAATTTTCAATGGACTTTTGAAAATGCATTGAAAATGGGACAAGTAGCTCCCTTTTTCAAGGAAGAGTATAAGAAATTAAACTTTTGAAAATCTCAGCTTTTATTGATATATTTTTTACTATCAAAGCAAGACCACAAAGCAGAACCTTGTTTGTAGCTTGTAGCCAAGATGTTTATCTGCTAAAAATGGACAACAACCAGAGATTGATTTCCATCTCAAAATTTAATTTGTCAATTGTTTGCGCTGGGTTCAATTTTACTGGTCAAATGATACCTCATTTAGCTCATCGCTACATTGACTCCATATTTATAAACTTGCTATAAATCACGGACGATTTCATCGTCCTTACAGCTACTAAATCTCGAAAGTTATTATGCGGAAACTCCTAATTAGCACTATTTCGACTGCAAACCAAACAAAGCTATTTCTCAGGACCCTGCATAGCTATTGTTATAGATTTACACAACAGGTGTACCAGCAATATCGTTTCGGAACAAACTTTGTTTTCTTTTAAACTCTCATCATATTCAAAATAAGCAGTAGGCAATCTGCCCAGCCGGCACTCACCTCAACTTGGCCAAGCATGGGGAGAAATTTCCATTTTCCCGAAATTACTCAGCAAAACCGCACGGACAAATTTCTGCAGACTTAGTCCTTCGGCATATTTTTACCCCCTGCTGGCTGTTGTTACAGCTGACCTTCTGATATCATTATCACAAGGATTTGCCGGATTAAAAGGACACTTATGAAAATTTAATCTCACTAAATGTGTCTGCTGATGGTTGTTATAATTAAATGTAAATCAAGTTGTAAAATTTGGCATTTTCATCATCTCAATGGTTGTCCCTTCTGAAATAGGACGTTTGCTGCGATGAGGAAATTAGAAATGTTTAACAATGGTAGGTCGGTAGGTTCGTAGATTTTACTGTTAATTGGAATTTACTTTGTAAGTTAAGACTTTGGGAAATTAGAGGCGATTCGAGGACAAGGATAATCTTTGGTTGGTGCGGGACATGTTTAAGGGACAAACGGAAGCAATAAAATTTGCTATGGAGCTTTGAAGTACACTTCTGTAGTGTTTAATTTCAGAACTGGAAAACCAAATTTAAATTTTTTTCAAATTTATATCATGGAAACAACTAATTTCAATACTGCTCCGTCATTTATTCCATCCATAGTGGCACAGGACGTATACTCCCAAGCAATTTATTCCGAAGTAAAATTAGCTCGCTTTCCTTTTGAATAAAGTTTTTTTCGAAATTGCATCAATAGATATTTCTTTTCAGTAAACTCTGCATTGATACAATGAAAGAACATTCCACCTACAAGGCATAAAAGACTAAATCGCGTTTTTATGTTGTCAGCGTTCATTTTAAAATAATTCTCGAAATTGTTTAGTCAGAAAATGTGAACACATGCCCACAATTTCTATCGTCATGGATGGTAGAGAATGGAAGCGGCTCCTGCATAGCGACCATATGTGTAGCCTGTGGCTCTTTGATGTAGAACCTTTCAAAGTTCTTATTGAAGTGAGTTTATATTCATAGAAACCACTATTGGTGGTTTGAATAGAAATACATAAAAGCACGATATCATACAAAAGATGAAAAATTAAATTGCACCGTTGCTGCAATAGAAACCAGGTTATGTATATACGGCTAAATTCAACACAGGATATTCCATAAATGGTTTTCAGGTGATACGGCAAGGCTATTTGCTTTGTAGTGTCCTCACTACAGGCCATTCAAGTTTTCACGAAACCCTGCCCATTTGTGAAAAGAAAAATAAGAAATAACTGCAACCCAGGTCAGTATCCTTAATTGTACTTGTTTTTATTCAGAATTGCAAGAATCGTTTCACAATTTTTAACCTGGTATTAGAAACTAACATGTTCAAACTGTCGTACTCCAGACGGTCTTCTTTAGACTTTCTAGGTAACAGATGAAGGACTCCATAAACTTTAGAGGGAGTGTTATTTGAATTTATGTTTCTGCTTTTTGAGTATCTGCTCTCCTTGCTCTATAGCTTTGGCAAATTTCACAAGGGACCGTGTGAACCGCGATTCATTTCAGGTTATCTTTTTGTTTTTCTTTTGTTTGTGCATGCTCTGACACGCCTAGGGACCTCAGCTCCGTAGCGAACGATTGTGTCACAAAAACAACAACAACAACAACAGCAGCATCACTAGTCTAACTCCAAACGATTAGCTCTACTAACGCTCAAAGTTTTTTGAATTTCAATAGTGATGCAAAAAGAGTTGATCATCAAGACTAGAATCCTGGAAAAAGTGAAGATTACGTTTTATGTTGTTCTTCAAAACTGCAGCGGAAGTAAAGTAAGAAATTAGCTCTTTCTATGAAACAAACCACGATATGAATTGGTTAGCAATTTATAAGATTCTCCATGCTGTAGAGTGAAAAACAGAATTTTTTATCTTTGCAGTGGCTTCCATAGAAGGAGTCATGGCTATAAGATACCCAATAAGAGACCTACCTAATGTTTGTGCAAATGAAGGGCTGCAACATAAAGTTTAGTTGCTCAAAACACCTCTGTTCCTGGTAGCTTCAGAAGAAAACGAGCTAGACTGGTTTAAATAATTGATCAAAATGAATCAAGAAGGAAGTATTACTTTGGATTTCCGAAAAATATAAACATGCTTGGTTAATTAGTAATGTAACAACGAATAGTATATTTGGCTTCAGCCGAATACCGAATATTCGGTTTGATGAACACACTTACAAAATTTGGTGCATAAGCAGCATTCATGGCATTCTTCACACAGCAATGTAAATAACTCTCAGTCAACTATTCTTTTCCTTAATATATTGTGACAAAAACGTACCCGGAAATTTTGAATAAAACGCAAAATACGTAATTATTTATCAATATTTATTTTGTCGCCTTCAAGGTAATCTCCGACAGATGCAATACACCTATGCCAACGATTTGTCCAATCCTCGAAACACTTTTCATAAGCACATTTTGGGATGGCCTTTGTTTTAACTCTTCGATCGACTGAAAACGGGTTCCACGAAGCGGCAATTTCAGTTTGGTGAACAAGAAAAAGTCACTGGGAGCCAAATCCGGTGAATACGGTGGTTAATCGATGGTGTTTATTGCGTTTTTGGCTTTAAATTCTGTCACAATCGTGGCTTGATGCGATGGTGCATTATCATCGTGTAAAATCCGGTTTTCGACGGATGTTCTCACGCAAACGCCTCAATACGGCCAAATAGAACTACTTATTGACTGTCTGTCCCTCCGGAACAAATTCATGATGCACCAAACCACGAATATAGAAAAAAACAATGAGCATCACCTTGATTTTTGAGCGGCTTTGGCGTGGTTTTTTTCGGTTTCGGCTCGTTTTTTCCCCTCCATTCCGATGACTGTTGACTTGTTTGCATGTCAAACTCATACACCCATGTCTCATTGCCAGTTATAGTGCTCTCCGTGAATGTGAGATCGGAATTCGCACGATGAAGCATGTCCAAAGAGACCTGTTTACGGTACTCTTTTTGAAGAAAATTCAGCTTTATCGGGCAGACTCGAGAAAAAACGCGTTTCATACACAAAATATCCACCAAAATCATTTGAACGCATTCGCGAGAGATGTCGAGCTTTCTTGCCATCCCTCTAACACTTGCAGGACGATTTTCAAGCACCATATCCATAATTTTTTAATGTTGCTCTCAGTTAAAGAGGTCGAAGGTTGTCCAGAACGGGGCATGTCTTCAACGATCTTTCGACCGTCTTTGAAGGCTTTGTACGACTCGTAGGCTTGTGTTTTTGATAAAACTGAATCACCGGAAGCCTTTTCCAACACTCGCAACGATTCCGACCACGAAATTTGGTTTGAAACACAAAATTTCACGCAAATTCTTTGTTCAATATTTTTATCAATACTGAAAATCACAACGCACTACTGTGGTGTACCGACTTAAGCAGCTGCTGTAAACAAACTGGTTGACAGATCACGCTCATATTGGCATAGTTAATTAAGGACAGTCCTGCCAACTTAACAAAATACCTTTGTTTGCAATATCATTTACCCGGGGAAATCAAATTACAATTTCCGGATACTTTTTTGTCACAATGTATGTAAAGAAACTGTGTGAAGCCAGTCTTCACACAGTTTCTCAGAATTCATGATCAATTTCAAACAAATGCTGCTTGAGGAGTTTTTGTGCTCAGTCGCATAGAATTTTCGCCTGAATTCAACACATTCTATTTGGCAAATAATATTTTCCGTCGGTTCAAAGCTTTTCATCCTTTTCGCTCACATTTTGCTCTAATGTAAACAATGAAAAATGCGCTTCAGTCAAATTTGTTTTATGTTCCCTCTAATTCGGTTCGGGCACTTTTCTCAGTGATGATCTCGTTTCAATTCACTTTGCCAGCTTCGTTCTTTCTTTGTAGTGCTTTGGTTTGTAAACGCTATAATACGCTCAATTCCGCGACCTAAAGAAGAGTTTTTTTAAGATATTTTATTTGCTAACGATCTTGTGAGTCTGCAGCAGTATGTTGAGTAAAAAAAAAATTTTCGATTTGGAATATCTTCGAAAAAAAGGACGAAGATTCACGTAACGTGCAGTGCAAACTATTTGATAAAAAAATTTCTCGGGGAAATCTAATACGCATATCGAACGATCTTCGGGGCGGCAGTGCTGGTAATCGCAGGGGAGATACCCATCATCCTCCTTGCGAGAGAGTGCAGAAATATTTAGATGCGCAGAGGCGAAAACCGAAGAGAAGAGATCAGCAGGGAAGAGAGACGTCGCTCTCTCAGCGATTGGCAACAGTCCTGGGAGCAAGAAACAAAGGGAAGGTGGACTGCACGTCTGATCCCTGACCTGAGGCCGCGGATCAGTCGAATGCATGGTGAGACCGATTTTTATTTGACCCAGCTCTTAAGCGGGCACGGTTGTTTTTGGTACTACCTGCACAAAATTGACAGAAAATGGTCTCTTAACTGTGTGTTTTGTGCAGGAGCGTTGCATGACGCCTGTCACACATTCTACTGTTAAAGATACAGGCAGCAGCGAGGGGACAACTTCAGCGAAATTGGAGAGCTCTGTGCGAAAACAATGATTGGAGAAATGCTGAAAAGGGTTGACAATTGGTATCGCGTGGCACAATATGCTCGGGCAGTATACTTCAGTATACTGATACTGAAGAAAGCTTTATTGGAGCACTGGGAGGCGTCGGAGAGGGCGGATTCTCTTTTCTAGCACTTCCTACCTCTTCCTTCCTGCCCGTTAGAGAAGAGATTCCTATAATCCGAAGGCGCCTTTAGGCGTAGGAACACGACGCCTAGCCCAAAGTAATGTTTCAAACGGTTCCAGGCTTGGTTCTCAGATTGACAGGGGAGGTGTTAAGTGGGTAGTCCAATTGGATAGAGCGTCTGGGAGTCTCACAGATAGGGCGTAAACAGCCTTCACCTCACTGCCACAAAAAAAAATCTAAGTGCAGAGCAGTGAGAGATAGTAGACCAATTTCTAAAGTTACTTAAGCCGTTTGAGTTAACAAAAATTAACTCATTTAACTAGTTCAAATAGTGAACAAAAATTACGGGCTCAAACTTCTCCTGCTTATCCGAAGTTATTCTTCATGTTGTCACTCTCAACCGCTACTGCGACAAGGCAGTGTCTTCTGACCTTGCTGGGAAATAATTACCTTTGGCGATTGCCATGCAACAAGCGATGAAACCAAGTTTTTCACGGATTTACGATGATAAAAACTACCTGACGGCAACTTTGTTAGATACAAGGTTTAAGATGAATTTCTTCACGAATCAGCTCCAAAAAGAAAGAGCCCGACAATACGTTCTGCTTTAAGGGTTTAGTTTAAGACAATGATACCAGCAGCGATGAAAGTACCCAATATTCTTATTGCATGCAGTCTAAACGTAAGAGAACCGATGAGCCTGGAAAGGGTTGTCCTAGTCGCACATCTTTCTGAGAGTGCTACGAGGAAGTAGTTGCTGAGAGCTTCATCGATGATAACAACGGAGTTGAAATTTACTTGGTGGCCTACATATAAGTCAAAGTTTTTCCAAAGTCTAATCGAACTGGCTGCTAAATATTTAGCAGCAAAAAATATCAGTGAAGCAGTAGGAAATGCAGAAGAAACAGAAGAAAACAGGAACAGACTTCTACCTGAAATTACGGAAAAGTTGCACCATTTTAAATAATAATATTAATTTATAACGACCGAATGAAGAATATGGTTGTAAATTTCAATTGAGCTTGATTAATTTACGAAAATATCGATTTATTGCAGTATGGAATTATAGGTGGTTATTTTCGATATGGTTCATTACCTTCTTTGATCTCTTAAATATGTAATTAACAAAGTAGATTATGTTCCATTTTAATTATACTTTTGGATAACCCGGACCCTATACACTAGTGCTATAGGACCGCGGGTGACGCAGGGGGCTGATGGTCTACGCTTCAGCTTGTTCCATTCAGTCTTTGAGGAGTGCCGACCCCACGTACCCGAGAAATGAGGAAGGGTTTTCAGTCCCGTGCGCCTGGAGCATAAACTGAGAGTTTTTCGCGGACTGTAGAGAAGCGCAACCTAATCAGAGGTTATATGAACCACGGGTTGGGAGAACGCCCATGCCAGGTTACTGCTAGCCCCCTACACGGTGAGGAGCCTATGCTTGGCTGAAACGTGGTGGTTGTGGCTTCGAAGGCTAGAGAGTGCTCGTGAATCCAGGTAGCTTTGAATAAATTGGGACCAAGGACTTAAACTTACTTCAGATGTTAGGGGTGGTGGTTGATACATTGTTTCAACCCCGTCTATGGAGACCGTGGAATGAAGCCATTACGACAGCTGTCCACGTTAAACCACGTGACTTCATGTACCTTTGGATAAATAAGCAAAACCTTTTTTGGAACTTAAAATGTATATTCTGCGGTAATGAAACTTACCTATTATTTCTTACACCTGTTTCTATATATTCGGTATTCGGCCGAATACCGATTTAATATGCGGTATTCCACCGGATAGCGGAAAGTAGGCCAAATGAACCGAATACAGAATATTAACTGAATATTCGTTGCAACCCTATTAATTAGACAACAATGTAAGATGTTTCCAGAAAAAAAGAAAAAGCAGCTGTGAAATAAAAGTATCCTTATGTGATGGAACTACACCATTCAGTTCTCTGATATTGACTTAGTGCACTAACAAATCAGTAGTACTTAAAGTTTCGGTAGGGTAAACAGCCGCACAAATGCTACAGACGATACAAAATATCGACCGCATGGAAGTAAATCATAAAGGAAACATGGTGGCGGCTATATGAGATGAGTTTCCGAACTGGCTTGATTAATCTTTCGAAAACTATGAGCTTCGCTACAGACGTCATCTAGGAAGTGATCTCTGCATTTATGCACCAGAAAAATGAAAAATGAAAAATTTTCTGGAAATCATTTTTCGCTAAAGTGTCACGGATAGCCTTCGATTCTACAAGTATTTTTTTTTACGGTGTCAAAAAGGCGTTCTTCCATTTTGATCTCATTTTTTGGAAGAGTTTATCACGCATTTCATGTTGAAACCGAGCCTTTAGCAACAGTTTAAGTCCGCATTTAACGTTTGATTTTGTTCCAGAAGCTCCTTACTAATTGTCACGTTGAAATGATATATAATTTGGACGAATCGAAGCAAGAGACGGGGAACGACGAAATGTTCCGAACACAAAAAAAATAAATTCTTTACTAATGACTTCTGATGATTCGACATTTTTTGTAAAATGTCCAGTACTGATTCTAGTTGCTGTACAGGACGCGCTTTTCCTTCCAGTTACTATAATCATTCAAATAATCCTTCATAGACGAGCACGATTGGAAACACAGTAGGTCATTCTATCTTGCTTGTTTCTTTGCGAGAGTCTTTAGCACACATCCTAGCGCAAAAATTCTTCTCGATAGTGGTTCTGTGTACCTAGACCCTGTTTTACAGTTTTACAATTGTCATCTTATTATCTGCTAGTGTGACTTCCAATAAAGCATCACCTGTCACCTCCTTGAGCCGTGCTGAACGTAACTGACATTCAAACTGTCATTCTCCATTACAAAAGCGCTGAAACGACTGTTGAAATTTTCGTTCCGTTAGCAGGTTTTCTCCATAAATTCTGCTTGTACTCCGAAGAGTCTCTGCTGTGTGGTGTCTAAGATCAAACTCATACAGTAAACATAGTCTAATATGTACATTATCAGCTTCCGTGTTGGTCTATCAAATGTAATATTGATTTGTTTATAGTCATGGTAAAGAAATTTCCAAACATCTTAAGAGCTACTATTGAAAGAAAATCAATATTGAGAATCCAAAACAGTGTTCACACACCTAGGGGCGGATCTTGAATTTGTGGGGCCCTGGGCTAAAACTGCTTAGGGGCCCTACCTAATTACTCAACTAATTGCCATTTTGACAAGAAACTGTTTTCTGTAGTGATGTAGGTATATGTAATGTAATATATGTTAAGTACACGAAGAAAATAGGAAAACAAAATATTTTATTTATTTACTAAGACATTATTTATTGCAAAATAAATTGACAGGTTATAAATGGTTATGTTATATAAATTATAAAGCAACCTTTCTGCATTTTTGTGCTGCAAATTCTTTTATTTGGAACTGAACTGATAAATGATTTAGTCGATAGTTCGACATTGTTTTCCTGTATTTGTTTTCTATATACGACATCCTGGAGAAAGAGCGCTCCGCTTCACAGCTAATGATCGGCATCATTAAAAAAAATCTTTAAGATGGTATAGCAGTTTGGGAAAACATCAACAAGTTTCTTTTCATAAATTAGCCAAAAAATTTCAGTACAAGAGGTGTAAGACTCTGTCTTAGACTGCAGTAAGTAAGATTTCAACTGAATGCACTCATGTACTAAATGTTCGTCTACGTCATTTGGATAATAATCAATAATATTACGTGCACTTTCCAGATCTATGTGTTCTTCATTTTTGTCTTGCAAATCCATTAAAAATTTAAATTTTTTGCTATACGTCTCATAGGCTTGGCTTCTATTATTTAAATCCATAATCATCTTATCCAACGCAACGTTAAGCCTGTCTCTTTTAAATTTTTCTGCGCTATTTACTGAGACTTTATCTGTAGATTTATCTGAAAATTTTGAAGTAATGCGTCTCTTATTTATGTCACTGTAGTCTGTTCCCACACTTGTACTTAATTTTTTAGTTTTCTCTTCGTATTCCTTTAGCTTCTGATCTGATTGTTGCCTTATGTTTTTCACGAACTCTTTTAATGACACAATTAACTTATTGCCTTCACCAATGTCTAAACCAGGGCTCTGTACTTTTTTATTAACCACATTAAATCTCTCTAAAATTTCTTCCCAAAAAACAACCACAATTGCAGTTTCTAGTTTCGCCAGTTTATTAAATAAATTTCGTGCTTCTTTTCGGAAATCAACTTTTTCATCGTCATTTTCGCCGAAACTATTGAGAATTTTCATAATGCCATCATAATTATTTTTCAAAGCTCTGACAGCATCAAAGTTACAAGACCATCTGGTCTGGGTTAAACTTTTTAACGTAAATTTTAGTAAATTTTAGTAAAAATTTACTAAATTTTTACTAAAATTTATGACTACTAATTTAAAAATTTTAATTTTTACTTTCATTAAAATTTTTATGACTACTAATTTTAATGAAAGATACACATCTTTCATACACTTTTCCCCGAAAACAGTATGGTAATACAATAGCAAGTTGGTCACCGTGAGACAGATCTGGGGTTGAATCCATCATAATTGAATAATACTTTGTGTCGTCGTTATTTATTTCAGTTATAATTTGTTTAATTATCTGTTTACCCATAATCTCAATTATTTCCTCATATACTGTTTTTGATAAATATGATATTACAGGGTTTGGTCGCAGCTCTCGTTGAATTCTGCCAATAGCTCTAGAGCACCCATAAAATTACCATTATGTGGAGAACCAAATACTTCCTCGGAACCTCGAAGTGCTACTCAAAAATTTTAGCACTGCAATAACCCGTTTTAGGACATTGTGATAATATGCTGTTTCTTTATTTAATTGCTCCTGAAGCTGCTTGTCTAAAATAGACTTATTTTCTTTTCGCGTCAACCACACTAACATTGAATTGAAGTTCGTTTTGGTGTTGCCGCAGGCCAAAATTAACTCTGGGTGGCTTGGGTCCGCCGGGCCTTGCTTTGTGGGCCTCGAGACCCACAAAGCAAGGCCCGGCGGACCCAAGCCACCCAGAGTTAACATTGAATTCTTATGTTCATTAGAATTTTCGTGATTTTCGAAACGAAATCCTATGTGTTTCCAATCAGAAAATCCGGTTGTGTATTGAGAAGGAGTTTTAGAAAATAGTTTGCAAGTCAAACAAAAAACAGTACCCACCCTTTTTGAATAACATAACCAAGATCTTTCCAGTAATTGGCCATTTTTCATTTTTCTAGTGAAATACCTATTTGAAAAAGATCTGTTTTGTTCTTTATATTTCTTCATTGAAGCTGAATATATATTCTTCGGATCTTTATTTTGAAAGTCAGTCATTTCATGGGAGAGGACGAAATTAATAAAATCATTATTTAGCAAATCTGGCCCACGTCAACATATTTCACAAACTCAAACCTAATATTTTCTAAATGTCTTTCCACCTCGGTATCGGTATTAACTTCCTTTTGCTGAACACCAATTTCGTTTTCAGAGGAACCAGAGGTTTGCTGGAAGTCAAGATATTGCACATTTTCATCGTTGGTATTTTTATTTTCTGGTTTTCAAAATCTTGCATATTTTCATCACTTGTATTTTTTTCCTGGTTTTGCGATTTTTTGCTTCCTTCGGTTAGATTCTCTTCGCATAAAATACCTTTCTTTACGTTTTTTAATGGATTTATAGCTATTTCATTCGCGTTTATATGTTCTGATTTAAAAAACTTTAAAACTTTAATTTTCTCGATCAAACTTTAATTTTCTTTTTCTAGCTCCACTTACACATTTTCTAGCAGACATATTGTAAAATAAGATATTTTTCTGAAAATAAACAAAGAACTGGATAGAACTTTTAATTTTAATACCTACTTTGTAATGAGTGTAGCAATTCACACATTATCATTAAATGTCGAACGAGTTCGATTCATTTAGTTTTGAAAATTGAAATAAAAATAAAAAAGTCATGTCTTATAATTCGTTTTAGTTACCTACTGCCTATTAAAAGCAGGAAGCCTAGTTATGCTGAATACTTTCAATTTTAGTAAATTAAAAGAAAGGTCCGGTCCTTATAACTTTTAAGTTATCTATCACTTAGTAAACTAAACACACGCACTAAACACATTTCTGACAATAACAAAGTCAATTCGTTACTATAGTCGACGATAGCAGAAGTGCGGAAAAATAACAAAATTGCGTCGTGTGATAAGCGGAGGGAAGTCCCCAATAATAGACAATACACGGAATACACCGACCGAAAACAAGTGACAGGGAATTCCCCGTTCCGTTTGATAGATGCGCACACGGGTTGATTGATCGCAGCGTTGCCAACCTTATGATCGGATTTTTTTTAAATTCTAGATAATTTTTATTATTGACAATATCGTCTATTGGTTTCAGTTCGGTTGGGGGCCCTTTGTATTCGCGTGGCCCTGGGCTGGAGCCCAAAAAGCCTTTAAGTAGATCCGCCCTTGCACACACCCAATCGACTCAAGGAGAAACATATGAAGAAATATGGAGGGAAACATCGTATTCCTTGTAAGTAATCTTGTTCTCAGCTTGAAAAGTGTTTTATGTATGTTTCAGTTTTCCCGTTCGATAGATGAGTTACGGTCGTGCCGCTGGATTTCTTGCATAATTTAAGTTTACCAATGCATCTGATTTAGCGATAATGGAGTCTATGGAAATCTGGAAAAGTGCTCAGAAAAAAAGCCTAACCTGGAAACTTCAGTCCCGCTGTAAAAAGAAAGTAATTTATGTCATCATTTAACCGCCATTATTTCAAACGGAAAATCATAAAATCTGTCCAATTCACGTCCTTTTTTCTAGTCATTATTCTATTATCAGAAGTTCATTGGGTAAAAGTTTAATTGCGTGGAGATATTTTACGATTTTGCTTTCATTTCCCGCCGAACGGAATCAGTATTTTACTTCGTCTCAGATAAGTTCGCATAAGATTCCTCCACGCAAGTTAACCAAGAGTTCGAGTCCATAAGATAAAATTTTACGATGCTACCGTTCTACTTCGCTAGACGTGTACTATGTTCGCCTTCATCCTATCGGGAACAAGTTAATCAAAGGATGTTGTGAAACCCCGTCATATCGAGCTGCATTGCATAAGCGTAATATTCCACATTAACTTCTTAGACAACGAATTCAGATAAACAGCAAAGAATGTCAATAACATGTCAAGGCAGGACTCAATCCACCCCTCCACGATAAATTTAAAAATTTTTGATTGAAAATTTCGGAATAAATCGATACTAGCCAGCGATTTTGATCCTGGTGTGTACTCCCTTTGCACGAAAATTTTCAAAATCACCGTTTATGCTATTTCTTCACCGAATTGGTCATTATTAACTTCGAGGGAGCAGCAACAATTCGCGTTTGGCTCTTTGGAGAATATTGTCCAAGCATTGGCGGGAATCATACTTGTCCTCGTTATCGTTTGTTCATGACTTTGATATTTATGCGGATGTGTACAGATTCCTTAACGTGTAACAGTCGCAGATAGAGATTTCCCAAGAAAACTTTAGCCATTTCCAGATGACAACGGAAATGCAAAGTTAAACGATAAAGCTTTAGTGGGTTTTCATAAAATTTATGAGACGATGACAATAAGAGTTTGCCACTTTCCCAGTAATTATCGTCAGATATTGAACAGGTTATTGTACCGATGAAAATTGGAATCGAAATTGTCTGTCATAGTTGAAAAAAAGAATGTCTTCTAGTCAACGATAACCACTGAGCCGGAAAATTGATGCGATTTTTCTGTTGCTATCAGTTAATTCTTGGTTTTCGTGCAGATAATACGGATACTTGTTTATCTGTTAAATTTATCTGGTGTTTTGAGACATCCTCCTGCTTACAAATTCTTGTTGCTTGAAATCAGTCTCGTTCTTGTCGAGTTGGTGGCATTGAAATATATCTTTTGATTTCTGATTTTTGCGAAAGGCTCGAAAATTGTACAATACAGAAGAATTTTTAAGGAAGATTGCAATGAAGCAAGTCTCAAAAAAACTCAACGCTAGCAATGTTCTAGATCTTGATTATTATCCTTGTGAGGAATTTCCAATTTAACACAAAATAATGCAGTCTTTCATCACCAAGAATCAACAGAAGATGGATGTAGTAAAAGTTCTGGAATCCATTATTGTTCAAAGTATGCAACAAACTCACTATATTTGCCAAATTTGAATCTTTAAGACAAGTGAATAAGGCTTCCTTTTTCAAACCAATATAAATAGCAACACTAAATGTTATGTTTTATGGTTATTTTTCAGAATTTTTAAGTTAGATGATCTCTCTGAATTGTCGCAAACAGCTTTCGATTGTGTAGTTCTCAAATAATCCGAAAGTAGTAATATAACTACTATCAAAACCGAATATAACGACATTGAGGGGACCACATGACTTCAGAGGTTTGATTCGATAGTTGTTATAAGCAATATACTCAAGCAGTCAAATTAATAGTCTTATGTATATTGACAATTTTCAATAAAAATGTTTATCCTCGAGTAGTGTTGTTGGTTGAAACTGCTCTTGATGGTCTTCGTTCTTTCAGCTTCTGCAAGAACTGTTCCTAGGTAACTACAGAGCACACGGTAACATTTGGGTCTATTTTAATAAATTCCTCTATTTCGATCAATGATTCAGTGGAAATAGATTTGTGTAACTGAGGAGCTAATTGAGCAAGTGGCATGCTGTCATCTTCAACTGTAGGAGATTGTGTCATTCTCACTTGCAGAATATGATCATCGTCCTCCTCTTGTGATTGAGACAAATCCTCATAGCCTGCATAGCGATAGCAACTTACGATGGTGGTTTGTGTGCCGTTTTCCGAATTTTCCGATATCATTAGAGCTGCATCTAGAATGCAAAGACCTTCGCACAGTACTTGAAGTTTTCTGTGCTGTGTTTCTAAAGTTAATATCACTCCATGGTCCATGCGTTGTAAATAAGAGGGGACATTTAGCATTAAAACAAGCATAAAAAGTTTGATACATTCTAGATTGGGGACAAGTGGATGATCAAGACTACTAGGAAAAGAATTTTGCTTTTGCCAGGTTTCCAGGTTTCTCCCTTCTGGTTACTCGCCTTGACGTGGTGAGCGGATGTACTAACTCCAATGAACCCAACGACTTCACTGTAAGAGACTCTCGGATCTAACCCAGCAGGTAGGCAAAGGGTGAGAAGTGAAGCGAAGAAGAACAGAACACATGGAAGAAGTACAACGCGTAGAAGTACTCTCAGTACCTGGCATACGAGGGGGAAAAATCTCTGGGGACCGGACAACTGGCGTCACAGAACCAAGCACCATTTGCGCAGAGCTTTTAGGCCAGAAATGTACGCTGAGGGAACAGGGCGTGCATTTGACGCGGACTACAACAAAACAAGCGCAATGGCAGCTATCACACCCACTGAGAAGACGGGAGCATCAGCCAGAACGCTAATAAGAAAGGCGCAAAGGAAACGTTTCTAACGATACCTGGCACCAGCCAAAAAGCGGCAGCCAGCCAAGGGAAACTTACGAAATCGGGTGCTGCTGCCAAGGAAGCTGTACCACTAACCGTAAAAGAGAAGAATATAACCGGACCTACGTGGATGAGATGGAACGATAGCAACCCAGGCACTTGTAAAAAGGAACGGAGGGTAAGCGCCAAACCCTAAACTCAGGCGAGAAAGTCCTATCGAGAGTCAGCAGCCAATGAACTAACGGTAGCGGTGATAGACTACCTCAATGAAACAAGTAAGATCCAGGAGGATGAACTTGTGAAGCTTCACACCGCCTTGAAGAAGCCTCTTCGAGCACTTACGCAGCAAACTGGACAAAATCCCAATATTTGGAGAAATGAGACCGACAGCGGGCCATCTGGTTGTGACCTGTAACGACGAGCAGTATCGAGAATATCTAAAGACTGCAGTTGTCAAGCTAAACACCACCCTGAACGAGGAGTTTAGAGTCGTCCCTATAAAGGAGGTACCGTGGTTGTGCACCGTCAAGCTATTTATACCTGAAACAGAGCAGACACCGCAGGAATCCTTCGAGACGCCTAAACTGCAAAACACGGAAACTCCCAAGTAATTCATTACTGAGTATTTTAGGCGTTGTTTTACAATGTCGGCGAATTATATATTGGAGACCAGAATGGAGGGTACTGGAGCAGATGGGAAGAGGTTTGGACTGATTCTTCAGTAGAAAGCAATGTTTGTAGAGCGGGTCTCTCTCGCTTTCTTAATTCACCTTAAAATTTTTTGTCGGTCTGGACAGCAGGAAAAATTCGCTGGATGCCCTTCTGTTTCGCACATGACACAGAATCGGGGAGTGCTAGGTAGCTCGCTTGTCTTCCTCGGCTAGACCTGAGAGCCATGCTCCTGCCCACAGGCAACACAGCGGTTGGGAAACCCACAGTTGGCAGACACATGACCACACCTTTAGCACTTTGCATTAGGTTCTGGACTTTCCCCAAAAAGCTTTCTGATGGAGCACGTAGCACACTTTAATCAGACGAAATAAGCCCTCGTGAGAGCAGAGAGCAACTTTGTACAAGTCTAATGAGATTTCATTGGCCCTCGACCACCCAGTGCTAAGTGCCTTCACTGAAGGCCGAAATATAATAGTGCCTGACTGCAATACGAGGGCGCAACGAGAGTATTGCAGCATATGTCAAGCAGTTTTCGTAACATGCATTTTTATGCGACATCGGACAATGATTGCGATGCGTCAATGCGAGGCGGGAAATATTCGGAAAAACGGAAATTCCTCGCAACGCGGTGCGTGACGTTTGTCAAATGCAATATGGCGCTTAAATGAAATTTGAAATTCAAACGCCTTAATTACATTTTAAGTACTTTGGTTATTTTGAATGAACATTTCGTGCATCTTAGTTAAGGCTTTTATTTGCTAAACGAAGGAACATTCCAAATTCAAAACTTTTAAAAAATCAAAAACAATTCCCGGCAAATTTCATTTAAAATGTCACCAATATGACATTTGTCATATGAACATGAATGTTCCCCGCATCGCGTGTTTTGTAAATTGAATGCGTTGCGTGACGAGGAGGGAGAATCGCATCACGCTCACGTATCGCCGTCACGCAGTATTGTATTTCGGCCTTGATTCGAGTTTTATTTCTGTGCACTGAGACCTAATGTCCGCCTCAACGGCCACTGATCCAAAATCCGCTCCAACACCACGGAGCATGGCTACATACTTCTTTCTTGCTTTGGGGTAGATGAATACCCTGTTACCAAGGAAGAATTTATGAGATTCATTTTATAGTCGTGAACATGTAAATTGTCCGTAATGACTTTGAATTTTTTCTCACCAATCCGGGTCACCCTACACCGTGTGCCCAGATATTTTTTTCGTTAATATTTTTATCAATTGTTCCCTTAAGTACTGAGGGTGTAAGACTTTCAATAAATATAGGGGGATAAAATATTTTTTTTGATGGTTCATGAGAAGTATTCGGCGCGTCGCTTGACGACAAGACGTGGAAAGAATCAGGGTTAATCGGGGAAATTAACCCCAATACTTTCCAATCCCACATTCGGGGAATTCTTAGGGGCTTTACTCTTTTAATACCAACTTCCTTTTTGCTACTTTGAAATCGTTAGCTTCCTTATTGAAAAGCGCAATATCCGCTTATTTCCTTACGAGTCGCCTTCGCTTTCAGGACTTTGTTTACTTCCATTACAGCTGTGTCATAACCTTTTGTTGTTTCGACAAAGTTGTGCTCGTTCACCTCCGCTGCCACACCTTGCGAATCGGGTGAAGATTTCTTCGATTGGCTGGACATAGGCAAATGTTGTGGAGTTGATATTTCACGAAATCGAGATTTGTTCGATTTGTTTTTAACCAAATTATTACGAATTAATCAACTGCTAAATAAATACACATGTTGATATGTGAAGTCAAACAAACTACTGTCTAAAATTTATTTAGAGCCTACAACCTATCAGCTGTAAAGATCTCATAAAATATTCTTCAAATTAAAGTTTTGGACAATCAAGAAAATCAAAATTTTCCCAAACATTTTAGCAAATGAATGTCATTTCATGTTAACAAACGTTATTCCATGATGAAAAGTTGTCGAGACAAAGAAAGCCATTTCAATTTTGGTTGATTTTTTACTATCCTACTACTATATTAAGTGCGCAACTAAGTTCCAGCTATTTTGGATTGTGACAAAACCAAATCGTCATAGACCAAGCTTAGACATATGGTAAACAAACCGCTTCGACACATAAGTGATTTTGTTTTTGTGTCATATACTTTTCGTTGTGTAAAAATGTCGAATTTTGTGCCAAATATTGGTTTTTTGCGGGAATTGATGCTTTGTCTTTCATTCAAAGAAATTGGCAACTGAAGCTCATCGAGAGCTGCAAAAAGTTTATGAAAATACTCCTGTAAGTGAGACAACGTGCCGTGATTGGTTCCGTCGCTTAAAAGACGGTGATTTTGGTGTTGAAGACCGTTCCCGTGAAGAAACACCAAAAACCTTCGAAACCACTGAATTGGAGGCATTGCTCGATGAAGATCCGTGCCAAACGCAACAGGAGCTCGTTTTATTATTAGGAGTTACCCGCCAAGCAATTTCCAAGCACTTGCATACGTTGGAAATGATTCAGAAACAAGGAACTTGGGTTCCTTATGAATTGAAGCCAAAAGATGTTGAGCGTCGTTTTTTCGGTTTTCTTCATCGTATTGTAGCGAGTGATGAAAAATAGATTCATTATAGCAACCCACAGAGAAGAAAACTACGGGTACTACCCGGTCATGCTTCTACGTCGTCGGCTCGGCCGAATATTCAAGCTGCTAAGGTTTTGCTGTGTATTTGGTGGGATCAGTGGGGTGTTATTTATTATAAGCTATTGTAACCGAATGAAACCATCACTCGAGAACGATATCGAACTCAATTGATGCGATTGAGCCGAGCACTGCACGAAAAGCGGCCACAATACCAGCAGAGGCACGAAAAAGTCATACTACAGCATGACAACGCCGGCCTAATGTTTCCAAACCCGTTAAATCCTACTTTGAAACGCTCAAATGGGAAGACCTACCCCACCCGCCATATTCCTCAGATATTGCGCCGTTCCATTATCACTTATTCCGTTCTATGGCACATGGTCTGGCTACTACTTATATGAGTAGTTCTACTCATATGAACATATCTCATAATGGCTTGATTCTTTGATTGCCTCACAAGACGAACGCTTTCACCGCGACGGTATTCTAGCTCTGTCAGAAAGATGGGAAAAAGTTGTCGCTAGCGATGTGCAATATTTTGGATGATCCTTTTTAACCATTTTTTCACAATAAAGTGGCAATTTCATAAAAAAAAACAGCGAGAACTTAGTTGCGCACCTAATAATCCCAATTTAAATTTTATGATGATGAAATTGAAGACTTAATTTCATTTTTGCTAGCATGGTTGAAAAACTAAGCACTGGCCCAGCATTTCCCAACAAAAAAAACATGTTTTATGTAAATTAGGCCTAAAAGAGATTCCGATTGAAAGGCTCTTTTCATTTTAATAAGCATAAAAAGCTTGTTTTCGACCCGGAATCCCTATGACCTTTTCGAAAACGGGCACACTATATGGCCACTGATCCATGCGTCTATCTTGTTAAAATAAGTAAATAAAAGAAACATGCAAAAAAGTCCCGATTGGAAAAATTGACCGGAATCTATTAAACCCGTTCGAAAAACAATGAACACGAGAATTTATTCGGGACATTAGTACGTGTCGGCACATCTTTGCTGGGGATACAATCCTAGTATTGAAATTTCCGTATCTTGTTCTGTGCTGTTTGCGGCATTCAGCTCAAATTAATAACTACCCTACGTCCTCCCATTATCAAATCCATTAGTTGATCAAATAAATTCAATAGGATCCATATCTGTAGAGGTTGGACCATCTGTAGAATTTATTAGATAGCCGAGGTCACATCTGGGCTAAATCTTCCATTAAAGATGGTCCGTACTTAGTGAGAACATGCCATTAGGTAAGGACACGGATAATAAATGGTGCTCGGAAGCAGACGCTACCGTGTGGTTCGTGCAATACTACCAAGCTGATTGGAGTGTCGAGTCCAACTATCATTTGCTCATGCTGATTGTCGAAACACTGGGACAAAATTCAAGTTATCCCGAAATATCCTAAATACTTGCTGGGTCACGATGGATGTTGTAGTAGTGGTTATATTTATAAACGAGTCTTACATTTCGTCGAATATCCTTAAAGGTAGACAAGAAGCTTAGCTAGAGAATAAACAGATGGTAAAATTCTACTCAGACAACAAATTAACAGTAATTAATTATAATTAATTGGGCAAATAAGAAGGTTTCAATGGATTGCTGTCGAAAGGAGGAAAAATTTTGCCTTAATATCGTCAGGCACACTTTGCACTGGACACTGGAATCGTAGGCTAAATATACTTTTTACAGGAACAAAATTAAGTACACCATTTGCATTATGAATCAAAAGGGTCAAACGGCGTACGGTAGTGGGGAAACGAAAAAGGATCCTCTTATTGTTCATCTCGAATCAAGCAAATTTATTCCGAAAAATGTTGAAAAAATTGTTAAGTCTTTGGATTGTCTGTTGACAAATTCTTCGTTGATTGATGCAAGTTTTCTCAGGAAGAATTGAATATAAAGTTCAAAGATGATTGACTTCTTATTACATTTATGAAAATTTTGTAGTTTATGTACGATTTCACAACATGTTGTTGGATAAAGCATTCGTAGCGAAATATGTGGAATTACCCGCAAAAGTTTGATCCTTGTTCGAAAGATGTACCAACTTTGGTGTTGGTCAATAAAGTTAAGTTCTGGAGTTGGCTTTTCATGTTGGGATAACCCTTATCCTTTCACAAGTGACTTTGAGGTAAAAAGGTTAAATACAAAGTCAACTATGGCAAAACATAACCGGTGCATTAAATTAGTATGCGTGCCTTCCGAGAGATTCCGGCAAATTGCTCCAGACTTAACGATTTCAGGATCCGAAGTTAGTAATGGGTTGCAATAGTATCAGGGTCACGGACCAACCATTGCTTTATTAATCCGCTGGGCCTTGTTTATGTTTGCTCGATGTTTCATCTGCAAGTAATGAAATGTGATGCTTGTTGAGCAAAGCATCCCTTGATAGAGATTGCGAAGGAAAACTCTCTTCTATAGCAGGTGAAATTCAGATATGAAGGAATTAATAAACAAGATTACGAAATAAATTTTTGTAGGCGTACAGAAAAAATCGAATACATGATTTTCTGTATCGTAGCTTATATATTACATATCTATTAGATAATTTACTATCGAATAGAGAATCAAGCTTGCCTTTCGCTTTCAACTGATGAACGTAGCCTGCAAACAGAAACTTAAGGGAGACTTTGTCCTTCGAGTGCCATATTTCAGGAGTTTACAGTATATTTTTTTAAGGAAACGAGTAAAGCTAATGAGTGAGTTTTTTTTCTTGCGTTTATTCATGATAAAAGATATACAAAACGTTGAAAAAAAAAAATATTTTTTTGAAAAAAAAAACCAAAATGGCGGTCGTTTAAACTGCACGAAAATATGTCCTCAAATAACGGGAGGTAAACGGTTGACATCATTGGCCCCTCCTTGTTGATCTGAAATACAAATTCAAAGCATATTATCAATTTGTGACCCTTTGGTCATAGAATGACGGATGGGTTTTTCGTTTAGTACGAATTTCAGGAAATGGCGGCAATTAAAAAAAAATTGAATTTTCGCGTTTAATTTTTGCATAAAAAGATATATAATAAGTGCAAAAATGTATATATCGATTAAGGAAGTAGTCTTACAGGCTTCGAAAAATCGATTATTTTTTTTTGTTTCAAATCTATTCCAAAACTATCCAAAAATATGTCTTCAAAATTTCAGAGGCCAATTCGACATATTTTCGAAGCTAGAGCAGATTTAGTGGCCGAGCGTCGAGCAGGTGTGAATGCTCGGGTAGACCCGAGCGTGAGTTATGGATAATTCCTATCCTTAACACATATTGCACACATATGGTAGCATAAGATTCGGAAAAGAACAAAATGCAATAAAGCAATAAAATAACCTTTTCCGAATCTTTCTTGTGATGTCTATATGATGTTTTCCCAAATGATCTGTTAAAAATATTTGAAATACTGCAAGTGCATGATAATATAAGATTCAGAAAGGAGTAAAATGCAATAAAGCACTAAAATATCCTTTCTGAATTTCATTTGAAACGTCTTTATGGCGGTAAGGGTCCTAAAATGTGTGAAAAAGGATATAATCAGAAAAAAGGATATAAGAGGAAAGAATTTAGAGTTGAGATATTCAGTTGTAAGTTAGTAAGTAATGTACGACAAATAAAGTACTTTCTTTTAGAAAAGAATCTTTTATTTTTTTCGGTTATTCGTAAAGAAACCTTAATTCGTGCGCGTTCCGCCCCTTCATGTATTCTATTGATTGACTATACTCGTATATACCTGAAAGGGTCCAACCGTCATTTGAAATATTATTTGGAGTTTCTAGAAGGTCTGTGTTGAGTAGTCGTAGGGATAAAGGTATACAATATAACGGTAAACTATAGCTCTCGGCTTCTACACTGCTATTTGTAGCGTTAGCTTTCAGTTTCATTTATGATTTTGCCGAGCGCACATCAAAATGTCAAGCTACCCGAAAGGTGATCATTGTAACAGCCGGCGTGCTGCGGAAGCGCGAAAGCGAAAATTTCACGGCAATCGTTTTACCAGTATGTCATCGGACGATGGAGACTTACACACTAGCCGCAGTGTGAACAAGTTAAAGACAGCAAGCAGCGATGATGTCATTATTCATTCATCGCACTGCTACCGCATTATTGAATTCGTATCGGTGTTTCTCGCCATTTCGGAAATCGTAATTTGCAGATCATGCAACCAAAAATTAACGTTTGCAGAAAGCGGTCATCGAGGCCTACGATTTAAAATTGTTGTCCAGTGTATGTGTGGTGGACGCGAAATCCAGTCAGGACCATTGATAAATACCGGCTACGAAATCAACCGACGAATTGTTTTTGTTATGAGGCTCCTTGGTATCGGACGAGAAGGGATAAACGTATTCTGCGGCCTTATGGATATGTCTGCAGGTTTTGCAAAATCTACTTATCAACAAATCGTTCAGCATCTGTACGCAGCGTCGAAGACAATGTTCGAGAGCACCTGCGAAAAAGCCGTCAAGGAAGAAAAAGAAAAAAACGTTTTTGAAAAAAAAAATTTGAAGGTTTCGGGCGATGGATCATGGAAAAAGCGCGGTTATACTTCCTTGTACGGTGTAACAACGCTCATCGAATACTACAGTGGCAAAGTAATCGATCTCATTGTAAAAAGTGGTTATTGTCATTCGTGTGCCATAAATAAAAATACTTTGGACGAAGATGCATTTGAGGAGTGGTATGAGAATCATAAAGACTAATGCTCCTCAAATCATACAGGTTCGGCAGGGAAGATGGAGATAGATTCCATAACAGAGATGTTTTCGAGATCCTTCGAAAAATTTGGAGTTATGTACAGTAATTATATCGGCGATGGCGACTCCAAAACTTTTACTGGAATCTTAAATAGCAATCCTTACGGGGACGAGTGTACAGAGACGAAAAATGAGTGTGTTAGACACGTGCAAAAGCGTATGGGTACACGTTTACGGAATAAAATAAAAACCGAGTAACTTGGAGGAAAGAAGGGGCTAACGGAGAGTGTCATAAAGAAATTGACGATTTACTACGGTCTGGCAATTCGTCGAAATATGAACTCAGTAGAAGGTATGAAGAGAGCAATTATGGCAACATTAGACCACTACTGTTCCACCGATGAAAATCCTCGGCATGAAAATTTTCCAGAAGGCGCGGAGAGTTGATGCGAATGGTGCAAGGCTCAAGCGGCGAATAATCTGGCATCTTTTAAACACCCGGCAACATTGATCAATGAAAATTTAGACAAGCACATTCGTCCGATTTACGAAGATCTGTCAAATGACGATTTATTGACGCGGTGCTTAGGCGGACACACTCAAAATTCAAACGAAGAGTTCAATTCAATTGTGTGGCGCCTAAATCTGAAACACTTAAATTCCGGCTATAAAATCCTCGAAATAGCAGCAACTATGGCTACAGGCATTTTCAACGAGGGCTATTCAGCTGTGCTTTTAACCATGCAGCTCCTCAATATCATCATCGGGCAGCAGTGCAAAAATTTTGCTGACACCGTCGATGCTGAGCGCATAACGCGGGAGAATCAGCGCGCATCGTTTTGCAGCAAGGAGGCTCGTACAGCTCGAAGATCGATTTTTTGAAGAAGAGGAAGGGTTATTGTATGGCCCGAGGATAGCTGATTAACATCTAATTAGTGTAAGTATCCAAAAACTTATATTTTTTCATACCGAAAACTTTGAAGCGCGTTTTCTCGAGTTTTCATTTTCACAAGTCTTAGAAAACTGCGCCGGCGATAGCAAAAAGAATATATGTCCGATCGAAAATAATCAAAATGATCTAGCTTTAGTATTAAATTATCTTCTATTTGAACTAAAAAAGTTGGACAAAAGTATTATTTAAACTACTTGCTTTGCAACTTGAAGTGAATTTGATTTTTCAAAAAAGTGAATTTTTTTTCAAACTTAGATAAAATTAGGAATTTCATAACTTCTTCGGTATTTTTTTAGTTCATATGAAAAAGAAACTTTTATAAATTAAAAAGGTGCTTATATAAAGACAAAGTATCTGACGCTTCAGTGAGACGTTCAGAGCGCGCTGACGGTGTCAACTTTACACGCGTTTAAAATATCGTAAACATTCAAAATCCAGGAAACCCTTCGACAGATTTATTTCTACCTACAAGTAGATTAAGAATCCGTTATAAAATTTTTTTTTGAAAATTTCAAGGTCAAAGTCTCCCTTGACTTTGCTAAGTAATACCTCCATCGTAGCGTGATAACATACAGCATGAACCCTCTCGGCCAGCTTTTAACAGACAGAGATAGAAAAATCACAAGCAGATTTGTAGTGCCATTGCGTTTTTAGGCATAAGCTTTGCAAGAGGTATTCTTGTTTTACGCATAGATGAGACAAAACATACCTATTCAATTGAAGTTACACTTATTTTATGTATTATTGCAAGATCAGGAGTTTGTTCGAAGTGTTCGCGCTGGTTTTTAGTTACGTTCAGTTTGTCCTGTTGGTTTGGATCTGTCTTCGCTTATTTTTCGTTAAAATTTGGAATCCTTCTTCTACAATGCTGAACTTCGGTGTTTATGAGATGCACATACAAGTTGTACTATACTCAAAAATATGCGTTTTGCTCTACAAGAAGTAAATGCAAGTTAAAATTAGTAAATTACCTATATATAGAGAGTTTATGTATAGCTACTCGATTGAAACTCTTTAACGGCCAAGGGTTGAATCGATTGGATTATTTTATTTTTCTTGTTTTATTCAAATTTACAGCTTTCACATGTTGCATCTATTTACAGCGAATATTAGGAACATCTTATTACATTGTATTTTGGTTTTCGGTTTTGGTACGTAATGACCGAAGGACAAAACTGGTACAAATACCTTTCAGATGAGCAAAGTCACCAAGTTTTGAATCCAAATCGAACAGTTTTTGACCGAATGGAAGTACAGAAATATGGAACCATTTGTATGTCGATTTATAAGTTATGGCCAAAAACTCAAAACTGCATGAATTTGTTGATCGTATAGATGAATAGGGATGTGATTTCGAAAATTTATTTAGATTATCAAGGCAGATTTATCAGCTACATGTGCATTACGATTTGTTTCCTTGAATCTATTTTGGCTCGTTGAAGTTTTTACAAAATTTACACCCTTATCTTCATAATTAGACCAATAGAAATCTTTTTGTGAAAACTGATAATAGCCCTAAAGAAGAAGTATTAACCCTGGAAAGATAATCAGACGTAAATTTCACGCATAACTTTCAATTGTCTGCTGTGTACGATTTTCTTTACTAGTGTGAATAAACTAATTTAATTCTTATATTTGAATACAAATCAAATAAAACCCATGATAATTAGTGAGTATATATATATATATATATTATATCTATATATTCATTGACAAACAAAACACGAAATTTCTAAACTCTTCCAAAAACTAACAAAACTTAACTCCAGCTTAACATTTCATCAAAAGATCATTTTTCTTTTTCTAAGTATCCTACTTTTACACTTTAATACTAAATATTAAGTGTATCTCAAGAATATATATCGGTTTGAAAATTATCTACACACAGTTTTGACACACATCAATGTTGTGTTCGCGACATATCATATTTCGACACTTATTGCAGGATGCACTTGCCTTGTGCCTTATTTGATACGGACAATACGTACAGTATATACCTTTTTTGGTTCAGGTTCCTCTACAATATCTCTCGATGAGCCGGAAGTATCTTTTGACAAAGTTTGGCATGTATTTATGCCCAGATATCTTTTTAAAGTTGGGGCCTGTAATTTCGTACCCATAAACGGCGATGAAAGTTCCGTGCTCAGCTTCTATATAAAAGTTTTTCGATTTAAGGGCTTCTCATTTTTGCTGCTTACGTTATGGCTGTATATAATATAAGCATTTACGCATGCAACATTGATCATTCCGTAAAACACAGCCATGAGCCATCCATTAGTCTTCCTACTGCAAGACATAAGTGCGCACATTTCATCTAGTGTGTCAAATCCACCCTTAGTGTGATTATAATACAAAATCATTTCAAGTTTTCGGGAAACTTCGTCAATAGAAGCATCTTCATAGGAAGATGATAGCAAGTAGACCATTTTATTTGATTTGGGTTTAAAGAATGCCAGAGTAAGGGGCCCGTCAAAACGAAACATTTATGTTCGCACTGCTGTAGAGCGGCTGTTTTTTTATTTCTTCAGGTATCTCGGGCTTATTGGACCACACAGTTCCCATCATTGTCAACTTATATGGCTCCTGAAGCATTCTTTTGCCAACGGAATCGAGGTAAATCAGTTGTCACATGTAATAATACGATGACTGCCATGTAGGGGCCTCGACAACTCTTTGCCAAAATATTCTCCGAGAGGTACGCTGCTTGCCTAAGTTCCTTCCCAAATAAGGTATTACATGAACCATGTATTTTTTGCCACTATCACACAAAATCAAGATTTTAATGCCATACTTACTTGGCTTGCTGGGTATATATATTTTGAATGGACACCGACCTCGAAATCCAAGCAACTGCTCATCAACTGTTACGTGAGCTCCCGGAGTATACCTGCTTACACATTGGTTAATGAAAAGATCCCATATTTTGCGGATAGGACTGAAGATATCAGCAGCTCGATATGTGGAGCGTATGTGTTTGTCATCCATCCGAAAATATCTTATTAAAAAATCAAAACCTTCGCGACTCATCACCGAAATATAAATCATTGATGACCATTGGTCGAAAAGCTCATCCGTACTCAAGTGATTATCTTTTCTCATAGCTGAAATTACCAGGATTCCAAAAAGTGCGCTTATTTCATCTCAACTTGCATACCGAACTGTAGCAGCAGTCATACACTCCTTTCGCTTCAATGATATCTCAGTATTTGTCCATCTTACGATTTTACTGACTATTTCTTCAGTGAAAAAAATTTTGAAGCCTGAAACAGGATCACATCGATTACGGTACATGTGTGTCGGACCTTTTTGAGCTGTAACAATGTTCAATGCAGAAACTCGGCTTCGAAGGCTTCGAAGACGACCTGCAATATTTAGTTTTGCCTTTGATAGTTTTCTGCGACAAATATATAACCGCGACTCATTATCATCAACTAGTAGTTCTTCAGCTATCTCATCTTCAAAAGCTTCTTCTACATCACTTTCAATGCCATCTTCACTTCTATGGCTTTCATTCCACTATCAGTATCACTGACTACCATCATCCCTTTCGAACAGACCAGCCAGGATTTCATCGTCTCGTATACATCTGCTGGCCATAATAACTCAGTGCAATCGCAAAAATATCACTACACAAAGTTATTTTTCTGCAATGAAACTCGTCTTTTTCGAAAACTTTAAAATATTTATTTGACTGCGTCTAAATCCTTACTGACTAATTACAAAACATTGTCGGCTATTTATATTTTGCTTATCCTCTTATTTCTATTATATGTATACTGAGTTTTTGCCATATTCCTAAAATCCATACCATACCAATTACCATATTCCTAAAATCAGCAATGATACACCATATACGAAAGTCATCATAAGTCTAGCCTTATACAGGATCTTTATAAAATCTTTGAGATGCCGACAACCTCATAAAGCACTTTAACCGTTTCGGTGCGATTCGTCGACATAGTGACGAGCGGGCTTGACGCTTGAAATCCTTAGCACTGGAATGGTTAAAAAAGGACATGTAGCGAAACAAAGCAATTAAAAAGGGATATCACGTGTAGTGAGTGTGAAAATGAAAGGTAATGAAAAAAGGATACAGTTTAAAAGATTTGAATGGATGAGAGGTTATTATATCAGGCTCTGATATAACTACAATTCGTCCACAATTATTTCAGATGTAAATGACCGTACAAATATTCAGTTTAATTGATGGAAATCCCGGAAACTTGCACCAATATTTAGTCCAGTGGAAATCTCCAAAAATCACTTTAAAGATAATCATGCGTTTTTTTTACGTATATGATTACTTTATCCCGAAAATGCCGACACTGTGCTGAACTGCGCAGTCATCCCACGAAAGGGCAAATCTAGGAATGAGATGTCATGAAAAACTAGCAATGCAGTTGCATTGCTTAGAGCTGGAGAAGATAGATAGAAAGATATATTTATTGAGACTTTATATGTACATGTTATTTTTTGTCCTTATCTATTACGATATTGAATTTTTGACAGCGACGAGTTTGTCGACAGCTTAAACAGATTATTTTTATTGATCTGGTCGCAACCGATACTTAGTTTAAAATTAATGTATAATTCATTTGTTGCTGTAAATTCATCCTTAGCTCATAAGGCTTTTCATTCTTGGGACATGGTAAATCTTAAACCTAACTTAATTTACATACTTATTTTTATTTATAATCTAGACGTGCTTGATGTGGAGGTGGTAATCGGATGGAGATGGGGAGTCGGAGTCCTGTCAGAAGAAAAGGATGAGAAGTGTGGAAGGTCTCAGGAGCTTATCTAGGTGGCCCCATTGGTCTTAGCGATCGATATGGAAATTCACCTGTCGCTTGCGCAATTCTGTTAGCCGCGGTCACCTTCCTCTGTCTGTGTATAGAACGGTGGCTTGTGGTTCGGTGAGGTGGAGGGTTTTGTTATGGTAGTACAGTTGGATGTAAGCAGTGTAATGGGCGGTAGGTATGGAGAAACGAAGTCACCAGCGATCGAAACCCCGAATCTATAGTAAGGAAACTGTTCGGGAGAACAGTTTCCTTACAACAGTTACCTTACAATTTCGGGAGAACAGTTTCCTTACTATAGATTCGGGGTGATTTGCAAATTTCTATAGGCGTTTCGAACTAGTCTCGACCATATATTCTCGGATGGTCTTAATTTTTGTATCTCTATAAAGGATGGTGCTCCGATAGTGTTTTTTATTAGGCCTCCTATATCTGAACAGACACTTCCTCAATATTTTCCTTTCGAAGGTTTGCAATTCGTCCGCTACGGAGGGGGAAATAGTGAACCAGACAGGCAAGCAGTAGCAGATAATGGATCTGATAAGGGTTTTGTACATAAGAACTTTCGTGCTTACTTGTACTGATTTGCTAGAGAGTAGAGGGGCTAAGGCTGCAGTGGCCCAGCTGGCTTTTTCGATGGCTCTACGGGTGTGAGGATTAAATTTAAGACGATAGTTGAACAGGATACCCAAGTATTTTATGGAGTTTCTCAGGGGAACACGAACGTTATCGATGTATATTGAGAGTTCTTTGCTTTCAGCTGGCGCGTTTCGGTGGCCTTTGCCCGAGGCGTTTCTAAAGCATATGAGCTCGCATTTTTCCGCGTTGATTGGAAGAGCCCATTTAGAGAAATATTTTTGTAGGGATTCTAGGTGTGGAGCGATGTCTTGCAAGGCTTTGATAGGGGACTTGCGAGTAGCGAGGACCAGTATGTCGTCTGCATATAAGATTGTGTGGGAATAGGGGTTGGTGATATTGTTTTGTACAGGGTGCTGAATAATGTTCCTCGGTTGCATAAGAGTTGGAATGTCATGGAAATATAAGTTGAAGAGATGAGGGCCAAGTATTGATCCTTGGGGAACACCAGAGCGAATGTTTATGCTGCTGGAGTAGATATTGGCAATTTTCACCAGAAGAGTCCTTTGCTCTAGATAGTTGGCAATAATGCGCGTCGGCGGAGTCGGGCAGTGAGCCTTTACGAATTTGTATATGAGCCCTTAGGCCCACGTGGAGTCGAACGCTTTTTCTAGGTCTATTGAGCATGCCACAGTTGAACCCAGCCTTATACTCAGAACCTAGGTTCTACCACATGACGGTCCCAAGCCCATGTAAATGGGGAGGGAAGGGGTTGTGGTGTTGGTACTTTGTTGAGTGGAATTGTTGATAAAATGAAGTGACGACAGACGTACGAAACGACAGTATATGTGTGTAAACGTCTAGTTGAAACCGATGAATAAAGTTGTATGGACGGATGGATGTGCAGTTGGCAGGGTCTGACTATAATGAGTACCGAAGACGTCACTTACGGTTGGGGCCCGTAGTGTACCGAGGGAAAGTTATAGCAACCTAGCCTCTGTTGTTGAACTAGTTGACTGGTGTACTGAAGGACATGATGAAAGTTGTAACTGATGATTGACTCCACGGATAGATGATTTGACTCTTGACTGAAGGTAGATATGACGAAATTGACGAACTATATGTTGACTGTTGTGCAAATGTCTGATTGTCCGAAGGAAATCTTTGATTCCTGTATGATGTATGGAAAGAAGAGCGATGAAGTTGATGATGTAAGTTTTTGCTGGAATTGCAGAAAAGTAGGTGAAAGAAGTAAGGCAGAAGAATTAGAACTAAAGTTGTTAGAAAGAGAGGATGAAGTAGAAGTAAAGTTGATAGTAGAACAAGATGATGAAGAAGTAATGAAGGCTGAAAAAAAGAAGAAAATGAAGTAGAAATTGTAAAAGTTGAATTGCAACTTGTGGCTGAGAAAATAAGAAAAAAGAAGTAGAAGCTGTAAAAGTTGAATTGCTTGAATTGCAGAAAAAGTTGGTGGAAGAAGTAAGGCAGGGAGTAGAAGAAGAGAAGAAGAAGAGGAAGAAGAGGATGAAGTAGAAGGAAAGTTGATAGAAGTAGAAGATGATGAAGAAGTAATGAAGTAAAGAAGATGATGAAGAAGTAATCAGAAGTAGAAGAAAAAGAAGTAGAAGTTGTAAAATTAACGTGTTGTTGCAGAAGAAGATACAGATAAAGAATCGTAAGTTGTGTTTACGGTTGGAAGAGTCAGAAGGACTACGTTGATGAATTTGTTGGTATAGAAGTAATAGTTGTAAGTGATATATTTTACCTGACAGAATGACGACTGATGAACTGAATGTAACGGACTTATTGTCGTGTAGACGAAGTTTGAAAATGTTGTTAGCAAGTCGAAAAGCTCGCATTACAATATCAACTATGTTGATGATGTCTATGCGAGACTAGTACACCTGCTAAAGTTGTGAAATTGATAATGCGAGTATTGTTGATGTAAACGTTTATATATATGTTGTTACTGTAACCCGGACCCTATAGACTAGTGCTACAGTTATCCGGGTGAACGCAGGGGGACTCATGGTTTAGGTTTCGGCCTGTTCCATTCAGTCTTTGGGGAGTGCCGTGCCCACGTACCCGAGGTGTGAGGAAGGGTTATCAGTCCCGTGCGCGTGGAGCAAAAACTGAGAGTTTTTCTCGGTCTGTAGAGAAGCGCAAGCTGATCAGAGGTTATCTGAACCACGGGTTAGGGGGCATGCCATGACATGTTACTGCTAGCCCCCTACACGGTTGAGGAGCCTATTCTTGGCTGAAACGTGGTGGTTGTGGTTTCGAAGGCTAGAGAGTGGCGATGAGCACACACCAGTTGTGTTCGGGAATCCAGGTAGCTTAAGGAAATTGGGACCTAGGACTGGGACTTGTCTCAGATTCTAGGGGTGGTGGTTGACACATTGTTTCAACCTCGTCTATGGAGACCGTGGGGTTAGGCCTAATCGTGGCAGGTACCCACGTAAAACAACTTCGACTTCATGCCACAGTTGCTTCTTTATTCCTTAGGCCGGATGAGATGTGGTCGTGTAAGAGGAGGACCGCTTGTTCCGTTGATACCTTTTCTTTAAACCCGAATTGCTGCGCTGGTACAAGGGGCTTAGCAAAGGTTTTGAAAGAGAGCAGGACGATCTTCTCAAAAATATTCCCTAGGGTTGAAAGCAGATAAATTGCTCTGAACTTTTTTAAATCGCCTTTGGCTTCTTTTTTTGGATGTGAGGAGTAGTAAGGCTGTTTTCCACGCTCGGGGAAAGTATCTATTATTAATGCAGTGATTAATAATGATAGTGAGAGGCCTGTGAATGGCGTTGGCGCATTTCCTAAGTTAGTAGTTCGGGATACCATTGGAGCCGCTTGACTTTCTTGAGTTGATTGAGCGGAGGGCGAATAGTACCTGGTCAGGACTTGCAAAAGAATTTTTAAACGGCTCGCTTGACGGGCTAGAGGCTCTATTGGTTCTTGAAAAGATCGTGAGAAAGGAACCTTGGTATCAGGTGGGCAGATGGTCTCCAGGCAGTTTATTTGAGACTTTAGTGTAACGCATTCCGAATTTATTCTATTGAAATTCATATGGAAGGTTCTTTTTAGGCGTTGCTGCCATCTAGCCCTTGTTCAAATTAAGTGTTCTGTATCGAGGTTTTGCTGGTGCGTGGGTCTTCATCAGATCTTGAATACAGTTTGAGAGGGTTTGAATGGAATTGCTTTATATGGCTAAGCCATTGCTGTTAGTCGCATGGTCACCCCAAGAGGGGTGTGTGGCGTTGAGGTCACCCCCGATAGTCATTTCATAATAGCCCTAGTAGCATAGCATATACCGATAGTCGTTATTTGATCCAGCTTAAATAGCAAGTCGTATCCGTTGCCACATGGAATATAGAGTGACCCGAGCAAGACCTTGTGGATGTGCCCCTGCTGGCCGCAGAGGTGGAGCGTGGCTAACGTGCATGAAAGTGGCATGATATGACAGTCAACTTGGTAGATCGCTTGATTGGTGCATGCCAGAATCGCAGTACCTCTACCCTCGTCATTTCGAAAACTATTGTAGTAAGGAAAATGTAGTCTGTGTTTTTCTCGAAGACATGTTTTTCAAGAACACAAGGTCAGGCCTGTATTTCTGTAGCAATTGCTCGTAAGGAATTTGTCTATACGTCGTCCAAAATTCCCGGGCTTTTCTGATAAGCACCCCGAAGGAAACGCCTAAATGCTTTACGGTTTCCTGTGAGATCAGATTTAGGACGTTCTCGCTTTGGGATTACTCTTGTAGGACTGGCTCAGAGTATGTGGCTACAGGTCTCTTTAACACTGCGGAGTACTGCTGCCTTGGAGGAAGTCTGGTCGGATGATTCACGTATCCGCCAGGTGCGGGTGGGCACAACTGCTGGAAGCTTTTTGGGTCCCAGATGAACTGAGGTTGGCTTCTCAGTGTCCGCTTCTCGGCTATTTGGGCCCTAAGCTTGACACGCTCGGGGCAATTAGAATAGTTGGCCGGCTGGCTCGTGTCCAAGCATAGGACACAGAAAACTGGGGGGATGACGGGGTCTGTTGAGGCATCCTCTCGAGGATTTTCAAGACTTTTCCTCGGGCTCTGTTGACCCTCGTGCTCTTTTCCACAAGCGACGCATCTTTGGGAGAAGCCAAAATTTGAGGTCCAAAGCGCTGGCAACGAAAGCACTGAGTTATGTCACCCTTTCTGGGCTTTTCCCATGTCACTTTGCAGTTTAAGATAAATTTCATTTTCACAATTTTTCGGAGATCTTCTTCTGAGATGAGCGCAACTCTAAAGAGGTTGAGTGAAATTTTATTTTGCCGTGACCAGACAGTAGTCATTTGGGTGACTGAAGGGTATTGGATTTCCGGTATTTGATGTAAGATATCTTCTAATATCTCATTCTTTGGGAATAAGGAGCTTAGGCCTTTCAGTATCGCCACCGGTTTTCTGCGTGCCGCAGGGATGAAGGAATGGGCGCCTAATTTATTTTCCCATATCAGATTCATGATACCATCGTATGCGGTATTATTATCGACTATGATCTTTTGATAGGAAGGTGAAAGCGATTTGATGCGGTACTAAGCATCTGGAAAGCCGCGCATCATCACGCGAAGAGTAGGCTGTGACACATTGTTCACAAAGATGGCTTTGGATTTGTGCTATCAGTAGGTAGCGTTGGTGTATTTTGTGGAGGGGATATGTTAAAGAATTTATTGATGTTATTTGGTTCGTTATTTGATTTAGATACTATATTTTTTTTTTAATGACTAGCCTACCAGTTGCTAATTTGAACCTTTCTGCATCATTCTTCAACGCCGCTTGTAAATCGTTGTTGGTACTGGTTCGACTTGCGCTCTCCACATCTACGTCCTGGCGTGCAGCGCGGTTGGATGCCTCGTCCTTCCGGGTTGTCGTTGCTTTTGGTACTTTGGCGTTATGATTTCCTTGTCGGGTAGCTGTTGGTCCCCGTTTCTTAGAAGGGTTTGAAGTTCACTGCTTATCAAATCCTTTATTTGTGGTGAGAGGAGGGCATTTTTTACCAGAACCTTGTTCGATGCTCCACTTTTTTTGCTGCCTGCTCGTTTGGCTCGTTTGTTTTTGAAGGCCCGTGTGGCTGAGGTGCAATTTTGGATTTCTTGTCTATCTTTGCTTTGTATTGATTTAACAAAGTCGCGTTCCTTCTACGGTAACTTACACTTGTATTTGGGCATAACGTTTAAGTTGTTACCTCCACTTCATTACTTCCCGATCTAAAATGGCGCCCGAAAGCGTCTTTTTGTAGTTCAGAGAGGACTTGCAGTTTAAGAGGAGGGGACAAAAGTGTCAAAAGTGTCAAAAAAAGTCAAAAGTGCTTACGATGTCTTTCTCTAGCGCTGAATCCACTGTTTTATCAAGAGGAATTATATTATCATCAAATTTTTCGTCATTCTTCACTTGGTCTACCTCTGGTGAAATGTAAAATTTATCTTTGTCGTACTCTGAAATTGCTCGGAGCTCCTCCCAAGTCGTGCTTTGATGGTGCTGGGGTTCTACTTTAAACAATTTTGTTGACGAATAAAAAGTAGGTACATTAAAAAATTAATAAAAAGATTATTTATAAAAAGTTTATTAAAAAAAACAACATTCATCCCATGGTTCAGAAAAAATTGGTTAGCAATATCGTTTTAAAATCATAAATAAATAAAAAAAAACCAAGTGTTCAGTCGACTGGTCATGAATGAAATGACAATTGTTGAAGTATGCTATGCTCACAGTCTGTGAAGAAGAGGTTTTTTGGACGGAAAGTTTTACTAGGTTTCCAGGGTTTTTTGCTATAAACATTATATAATAGGAAAAGATAAAGAAATAGGGGTTCGCAAAAACTCACGTCCGAAGAAAACAACAAAATTTGATATCGACTAGCTCTGAATTTTAAAATAGAATTTTGAAATTTTACTTTCTTCATAATGAAAATCATAACTCACCATAACAATTTGCTTATATATTACGCATATATACGTTTCAGATGTGTAATGACATTCTGAAAAATTTTATTTAAAAAACATTTTTTGAAAAGTATTGTCAAAATCAGTAAAAAGGAGTAACTTCTGAATTTAGAATAAATATACAAAATATTATAAAGTTACATTTTGTTTTTTAACTAACTAAAGGTATATCGAAAAATGCCACGTAGCGAAAATTGGTTGAAAATTGGAATTGATCTAAAAAACGTGGTATTGCGTTTTCGCAGCGATGCCCGTAAATGAGTTAAATTGTATGCCACCCATATCTCATCTAAAGTAAAAGCAATCAGCCTATCTTTGGGTGGAAAACTAAAAGAAAACGATTGGAAATATTATAATCGTACAGAAAGCAGAATTTTAAAAACTCCAAATTTATCTGCTTATGCTTGTGTATTTCCATCAGAAAGATTATGTGTAGACATAATTCACAAAAATCTGTTACCGGTAAATTTAAAATTTTCCGATTCTTGCCTTTTGTTCGTACTAGTGCCCAATTGTCTTCTACTTAGAATTTTGTCTTAAGTTTTTGCCTGCCTGGATTGGTAAGAACAATCTCATTTGCTTTTCTCGAAAAACATTTCAAAAAAATTTCACATAAAAAAAAATAAATAAGGTAACATGAATGCTCTCATTCTTTCCCACGCATACGCTTACTTACGTCCTTCGATCGTTTTATTACGGTGGTTGTTCCATGTTGACACTCAAGCCCTCCACATCCTGCAAACATGTGGTCACCAACGAGTGGGATTTTCCACCATCTTCTTTATCTGAAATTTCTTCTGCCAGATGTGAAAAAACTTTCTTTTTCCCAACCAAAAACCAGTCCTTTTAAGTCTTCTGACTTGGTCGGTTCTTAGAGAATTTATCGGTATTCTTTCTAATTAATTAAATAAAATTACGTGGTCTTTCTTAGAAGGCCAAGAGACAAACCATGTGGGTCGTCGTTCGTCTCGAGAGTTGATTGAGTGCAATTACTTGGTCCATCTTCGAAGGCCTAGGGACACACCGTGTATGTCTTCGTTCGTCTTAAGAGTTGATTCATAGAAGTCCATAGCAGTCCTTCATAGAAAGCGTAGGAACACACCGTGTTTCATCACTTTTTTGGTGCCACCATTGCCCATGCATATTGTGCCACGTGATTCCATTTGTCAACCGTTTTCACGATTTCTCCGACCATAGTTTCCGGATAGAGCTCTCGAATTTCGTTTAAGAAATCACCGCGTTGCTTACTACATTTTTTGCAACCGAAGAATATGTGACAGGCGTCATCCACCTTTCTTCTGCAAAACTCGCAAAAAGGTGGCCATGACCTATTAATCTTGTGCAGGTAAGACCGAAAACAACCATGCCCAGTGAAGAATTGGGTCACGTATAAAACGGTCTTACCATGCACGTTATTGAACTTGGGTCTCAAGTCAGGAATCAGACGAGCAGTATACCTTGACCTTGTGGCTTGCTCCCAGGACTGTTGCTAATCGTTGGGAGAGCGTTTTCTCTTTGGTGACCTCTTCTCTGCTGTCTTCGCTTCTGCACAGATAATTATCTTTCTAAATTTAAGACATGAATAGTTTCTTTTCTTAATGAACTGAAAAAGAAATGCAATACCTTATGACACAGAAACACTTGGTGGCTGTAACTTTTATGATAGAATTTCAAAAGAGAAATATATTTGTTGGACCCAATAAAATACGAATGAAACAGTCAAAAAATTTGTGGTTTCATGGAATATGTGGTAGTTACAACGGACTCAAACCGAGTTTGGGCGATATTTTAAAAGGCTAAACAAACACCAGTAAATTGAGTATCCAAAAATGTACCTGATTATATTGAGTACTAATGAGAAGTTTTTGTTACTAGACTTGTGGTGTTCTTGTGGCTAAACAACCTAATTTTTATTTGTCGATTGGCCTAAAGATTAATTCAGGAACCGCAGCTGGCTGAAGAAAAAAGAATAATTAATTCGATTCTATATGGTAATGGAAACCGTCCAACAAAATAAAAGGGTACTTGCTTGATGCAAACAGTGTCTCTGTTGCAGCGATTTCGACCGTTTAAAAATTGGTTAACATCAATTTTTATGTGCCGTGACCAGGTGCCCTGAAAACGGCTACCACGAAGGATAACGTAATAACAACCCATCGAAGTAGCGCGGGATATATGATGCAGATATCATTTCAAAAAATCTCGTGGATCATATGCTGCACGAAATGTTGGGCAATAAAAAGCTGTCAGCGTGTACAGTGCCGCGTTTGTTCACTCCGGACAATGATCTGAACCGTGAGACCTCTTCAGAGCAGGGTATGACGCTTTTTAATCGCAGTCGGAAAGAGGTCCTGTGTCCTTTCGTGACCGTCGATGAAACATGGATCTACTGTTACACACCAGACACCAAGGAACAGCCATAAGTGAACGTGCTCTGAAAAAGGCAAAGACTAATGCTACAAATATTAAAACAATTGGAAGAACGCTTGTAATATTAGAGTTGCAGACGAATGTTCATCGTGAAACAGCAGAGACTGTCAAAGACTACCCAGAAAAATTGCATTGCAATTGACGGGTATCATTTACCCTTTACCCATTATGCTTAAAAAAGAAAAAGATTGTCAAAGCGATGTCTTTAAGTTTTTCTAAATTTTTCAATTTTATTGTCTCTCATAAAGTTTTCAAGTTATTTTACACAGTCCTGTACCATTATAGGTTTTTTGTTGATTTCTATGACGTAGGCTTTACAAACTCCTCTTCAAACTTCATCGGATATTTTATGTTCTACAAACACCCTTATTGCCTATTCTGATTCTAAACTTTATTTGTATGTATATTACAGTACAAAATATCTGTCCTAATGAGTTGGAGTTAACAAATGTCCTGCTAGAAACATATGCCGATACTAAATTTATCGCGTCTAGTGGACTCCATCATCCTTTCGATGACGTTTACGAGTGAAAACAAACTGCAACATGATTTCATTAGCCCTACCGCCCTAGTTAAAACGTCACTGTTGTAAGTTTCTGTCAACAATGGTAGTCACTCGTGTATATCTACCCACAAGCAGTCAAAGGTGACAACTACTTAACGTGCTAACAACAATGATGTGACCTATGAAGCGATGCATGTGAAAAACCAACCAACTCGTACGGAAACGCAATGCTCCATTAATCCTTGAGCTCACTATTTCGCATTCACGAATGTGTTTGGAAAACATTGAACGGCACTAGGGAACTAAGTGACTGTGAAATTGTTCTGCAAGCTCTCGTGGGCGTAAACGAATGCAACGAGTTTGTTGCATAGCAAAATGTTCTCAATTTCGCACTGCCGAGGAAAGAGAATGTTAATGTATCATTTCCGCGAAAAATCAAAAGAAATGAAGCTCGAAACGACGGAAAAGAACTTATTACTGGGTAAATTGACAACGCTCTTTTTAATAAAGTAGCACACAGAATCGAACATTTAATGTTCGTAAAACTCGCCGCAGGATGAAAATTTAACTGGAAATTCTGGAAATCTAGGAATGAGCATATACTTACTAGGATTAAAGTATCAATTAGAAATTGAAATGTTGTTCCTGTAGAAATCCTTATTATAATATTATGCTTTTCTTATAGCAGATTATAATTTAAAAAATTTTATGATGGTAACACTTGTTTTAATTAGCGCCGGTTTGACAGCTATCAATATTGCTCGAATTAGTTTGGTTTGATGTTTCATTATAAATGGACCGACGTCGGACTTGCGTTTGCAAATTGTTGGAATTTACTTTAAAACTGGTACTAAAAGAATATTGATAACCATTTCAACTTAACTCGTAAGTTTTCTTTTGTTATCGAGCTCAACAATACTTCAATGTCTATTATCACTATCAGAATTGTGCTATTTTACGTGAAAGCTTGAAACGTGAAAAGTTACTGCTGCATTTAATTGGCAAACAGAATCATTAAATGGCTGGTGCAAAGGTGAGAAGCTATAGAGACCAATATAAAGACATGGTTACTAATTTTAATTTGGCCTCTGTTTGTTGATGTGATTGACAACAAGGACATGAGACTGACACTTGTAGTAGAACCGAAAATGTTGATTGCTTTAATTGTCAATTGCTTCACGACTCTGTTTTCTAGTTGTTAATTCTGGACTTTCTGTCGAAAAAACTGCTGATGGGCGAACTAGTTGATGACTAATTTGCTCCGAAACTGCTCCTCACCCAGCGATGGAGACTTGTCGTTTGACTGATGTCCTTTTGACTAAATAGAGTCAATAACTTGATAATTTGAGATTGAAATGTTGAAAAATGTTTATGAGACAGATGGATTCCTGGTTTAAAATTGACTTTTATGACATTGACTCTTTTGCCTTAACAAAGCAACTTAAATTTTATTGTTTCCTAATAGCCTTGCTATATGTGACATCCTGATTTTTGTCGGCATTTCATACCTATCATATCCGAAATTCACATTTATGGCTGTTGATCGTACTTATAGATTAGGCGGCATCGTTGGTTAATTGTTTGTTGTAGTGCAAGATTTATTGTTTTTCACGTTTCGGTCGTGCTCATAAAAAATTTGGACGTCTCTCCCAATGTAAAAACTTAGACAGTGAATGGCTTCGTACTAGAAGATGATGGGTGATGAAATATATTGTATTTATGATAATCAGCACATTAATCAATAATATTCGTTTCGTAAACATACTTTATTGTTAAACCGGCTTAGACATCATTCGGCAGTTAATCTCATATTCTATACGTACTATAACTCAATAGAATAACACAAAAGTATACGTATAGGCTCCTAAAATTTGTAGTGTGTGAGGCAGTGTATTACCAAAACACAATTATCAATAAAATGCGTAATTTGCGCATAATAAAAACTTAATGCATAATAGTCAAAGACAACCGAATGAAGTATTTAACCTGGTTTGGGTTTTCTTATGGGTAAGGTCGCAATAGTATTGGAAGCTTCGGTTAAAAGTGTCGATATTTTGATTTAAATGTCGATAAATGAATGAGTCCATTGAACAATATATTGACCATCGTTAGCTATGACTTCCTCCCATCTTCTGGGAATTTTGTGGATTCCACATTTGAAGAAGTCCGCATCTTATGAGCACTTCCTTAGTATTTCGAAAGCGTACGTCGGTCAAGTTTATCTGCATCGATTGGTAGTCAGAAGGAGCAAGGTCTGGAGAGCACGAAGAGTTGCCCGTTCGAGCTATTCTAATTTTTCTTTAACGATGTTTGCCCGATGAGGTCTGGCATTGTCATCGTGAAGCAGAACTTTGTGGTATTTTCGAGCAATCAATGATTTTCGTTTAGTACGTGTGTCAAATCAGTCAGATGGCGTCGTTAGCGCTCAGCTGTGACTGTTTCATTCGGTTTCAGTAGCTCAAAATACACAAAAACCTTCTGGTCCCACTAAATACACAGCATAAGCCTTTGGCAATGAATGCCGCGTTTTGGTTGTTGTTGTTGTTGGCCGGGATCAACATACAATTCTTTACCTTTACAGTTATCGTTATAAACCCATTTTTCATCGCCAGTAACGATTCTAAAGAAAAAAACTAAAAAACTATGACTTATTTTCAACGTTCAGAAATGGTTCATCAGATGATTGTTCTTCTTGCGTTCAGCACGAGTTTTCATTCAATATTGCTAGCAATTCTGCAAATCCAATTTTTTCGGTTGACGTGACCGTTTTTTGTATTCCAAATCAATATTATCACTTTGGAAACTTGCAAACCATCGTTTACAAGGTTTTTGAGTTCGACCATATTCACAGTATGCTTCTACCAACAATCGGTAACCTTCAGCAGCGTTTAGAAGAAGGATATTAAACTTCCCCGTAAAACAAATTTTTCAGGCACAAAATCCGACATTTTCGAAGCAAAAAAACTTTGTTGTTTACGCTTTGTCGTTCAATGACTAAGTGAGAATTAATGACAGATGTTTACTCTCTCAAATACCATATAAGTTATTATAGACACAAACCATATGTAAAAGTTGCGCCATCTGTTATCTAAATCGACATTATTAACAAACACTCCCAATACATTTGGGTGAATGAAGATATTCTTTGCACCTAGGCATGCCTTAAAATGGAAGGTTTATTAATAGAACAATGAATAAGCATGCAGTGTTTTCCCATTTACATAGGGTATGATTATGTCGTTTTAGTCATACTTGTTATCAGGAAAATGATTTTGAAAAATGAATTTGGAAAATGAATTTGTATATGAGTTTATAATTAGCATTTAATGCATATCAACAGGAAAACCTACTTTTAATTTCTTCCCTTCTCTTCCCGCGGCGGCCGTGGTTTGCAATATCCTCTTGTAATTTTTTGCATGTTTTGTTCAGAAGATTTGCAAACCATTATAACCTTTCAAACAAGTTTTTATGCTACTGATTCAGGAAAACCTTTTGCTCACACTTCCCTCAAGCAAATAGACATTAAGATAAAGTCACCAAGCTATAAAAATTATTGGACATCATTTCCAGATTCAAACGATGGTTAAATATCTTTCATGACCAGATATTTCTGAGTGTTACAATATCTACTTCTAAATGAGAAAAAACTTGATGCCTAGATCCAGCCCGAGCTTCGATAATTATTAAAAATCAGAACACTACTTGACATAATCCAATGAAATTTTAAGAAGTACTATAAATCGTCTGAGAAAGTTGCTATTGACGAGAGCATAATTACATTTGAAAATATATCGCAGACAAATGAGGTGAGTGTCACAGACTTCGACGTGCAGCTCAGTGCTCGAGAAGCGAAGAGAAAGCATCAAATAGGACAGCAGCATACAGATCAGTGAGGAAAGAACTCCGAAGGCTCATCAACGAGAGTAAGGCACGCTACTGGCAATAACTTGTGGACGACGTGAACAGGGATCCATGGAGGCTCGGCTATAAGATAATGTGCCGCAAGGTCGGTACCCCATGGAAGCCCTGTTTACTTCAAGCAGACAAGATGGACAGGATAGTGCAGGCACTGTCCCCAACTCACCCGCCCGTGTTGATGCAGTCCACGAGTGGATTCGATTCAGTGGAATGTCCATTGTTCACAAAGAATGAGCTGCAGGATGCGGTGCTTTTTATGAAAGCTCGAAAAACAGCAGGACCGGACGGCATTGCAACCGTGGTGCTTCAAATGGCCTTTGGCAAAGGTGGCGAGGCTCGTATTGATCAGCAAGGGGAAAGACGACCCCGACCTGCCTTCTGCATACCGCCCGCTTTGTATGCTGGACACAGCCGGAAAAATGCTCATAAAAGGATGGCTCACTGACGGAATTCGTGCTGCAGGGGACCTATATCCTCGGCAGTATGGCTTTAGAGCAGGGCGATCCACTTCCGATGCCTTTATTCAAGTGGTGAACGCAGTCCGTCGAGCTAAAGCGCACAAAAATGATTCCAAACGAGTTGTTCTGTTAGTGACGTTAGACGTCTGGGATGCCTTCAACTCCGCCAATGGGCGGATATTCTTGGCACGTTGGAAAATTCTTTCCGGTTGTCAGAGTATCTGATGCGGATTTTGAGATATAACTTGAAGGACCGCAGTCTGCTCTATGACACGCATGATGTACGGCAAAGTATGGAGATAACGTCTGGTGTAGCGCATGGCTCCATACTGGGACCAGGCTTGTGGAATGCCTCATATGACGGATTATTGAGGCCTGAGCTGCCAGATGAATCGCGCTTGGTCAGCTATGCGAATGATGTAGCAGCACAGGTCCCCGGACGCACAGTCGAACATGCGCAGCGCAGGCTAAGAATGCTAATGCGTCGAGTGAGTGAGTATACGACCACCCGCGGGTTCGGTCTAGCACTGGAGAACACCGAGGTGATCATTATCACGAAGAAAGGAACTCCCACGGTCATTCCTATGCATCCCTGTGCGATAAAGTATTTAGGATGACTGATAGATTTGAAAATAAGCTTTTCGGAATAGATCAGGGCAATGACGGAAAAGGCCGCAATAGGCGTTTCGGCTCTTAGTCGAATCATGTGCAACATTGGTGGGCCCACACCGAGCAAACGCCGGCTTCTCAAGAGTGCTGTATAGTCAGTGCTACTGTACGGCTCTGAGGCTTTGGCCTTAGCTCTCAGCAAGGAGCTGTATTGAAAGCGCTTGGCCAGGTACAGAGACGAGGAGCTTTACGGGTTGCGTCTGCATACCGCATACTAAATTGGTGGTATTGGTGATCGCAGAAAAGATACCCATCATCCTCCTTGCTAGAGAGCGACGGAGAATTTACATCAGAAAAGGGGATGGTTCTAGATATGCTGGCAGCCGAGAAGACAGGCAGCGCACAATAATCGAGTGGCAACAGTGCTGGGAAGGCATCTCTAATGGCCACTGGACTGTCCGCCTTATAAGGGACGTGGGATCGTGGCTCAATCGAAGACACGGTGAGACTGATTATCACCTTACACAGCTTCTTAGCGGGCATGGGTATTTTCAGTCTTGCCTGCACAAAATTGGTAAGTAACGATCTCCAGACTGAATTTTCTGCCTAGGGGAAAGGACGACGCATGTCACACCTTCTTCAACTGTAGAATGTGGAACAGTATGCGGCAGGACTTGTGAGAGGTAAAGGGAAATCTTTCTCCAGACAATCTGGAATGAAAACTGCTGAAAACTTTTGACAAATGGACCTGTGTGGCACATTACTTGCGGACAATACTTACAGCGAAAAAAGGTATCATGGATTGCCTTGGTGTGCGGGGTCGGGAGGGTCTCATTTTCAGCAGTCCTCCTCCATCCTGCCGCCTCTAGGCAGGATATCCCCTCCCTAGATAAATCTCCTCTAGGAGGAGATTTCTCTAGGCTGACGGGGCCCTAGGGTGAAGTAAAAAGAGGCTTAGCCCGAAGTAATGTGTCAAACAGTTCCGGACTAGGGTTTCTTGACAGGGGAGGGTGTGTAGTGCGTAGTCTGGTAGCATGCGCTACTAGAAGAACAACACAACGGGCGTAAATTGCCTTCACCTCCCAACCAAAAAAAAATTAATTAAACTTAAGGCTAGAAATTTCTTTAAGCAGTGCGTGCCAAAAAGATTATATGCGTACAATCGGGATATTGTTTGAACTGTGAAATTTATATCAGTAAACAAGGAACGGCCATCGAGGCTGACCTTGGCGGAAAAGTTGTAGGTAAATTTCATGCGAACCTCTATGGCAAAACCGGAGATTATTTCGATAACTTCTAATAATTTTTCGTCGCAATTAGATTTACGAAAGGACCAATTTCTAGCTTGTTGAACAATCGACTCTTATGGAAAATTTTCTGCGAAAACTGAGGAAAGACAAAGATTTATAGAGGGAACAACATGACTATCACCTTAGCAACACTAAAGTCAGCATTGCGAAATGGAAAGACAAAACAGGCAAGACAGTTTTCAAGCTCTCTAAGTTTCATGACACTAAAAATGCCAGGAATGTAAGTTGATCAGTCTCCTTACGCGATGGTAATTACCATAGCTAACAACCTTTTCTTTCGAAATCCTTAAGGTTAATATTTGTTTTAGTCGTATTTTCACGTTATTTGAAATCTAAAAACAAACAAAGGAAGCAAAAAAGAATTACTTTATTTTATATTCAAAACTACGGGTGATAGAGTTAACCCTGGTCACCTATGAAGGGATGCTTCCTGGTCGTATTATTTTGCATTCTGTACATTCAAAAATAATTAAGTGAATTTCAAAATTAAGTTGCTTTCAAAGCAATCCATTTCTAGTATGAAACAAAGTCCCTCCAAAGGTTATCCGTATATCCTTCATCAAAAATATGGTTCGTTGAATCATAAAACAAAAAAAAAAGTGTTTGATTAAAATTTCCGCTCCATATTGAACAAATACTGGTATATAGCGTCGTTCTTTTATAAATTAACCGAATTCCATTTCAAACGTTGTCCTCTATTCAAGTTCAGTCTCTGTACAGTGAACAGAAAATTAAATGAATTTCTAAGCTCCACTAACATTTGATAACGCTGGCCCATATGCGCCCAAGCGTTATAAATAAATGCATGTGTAGGTCGAATAGCCATTCAAATGGAGTAAATATTGCGACAAAAACCATGAGCCTTTAGTATCAGTGAAACGTGTAAGCAGGACATTAAACTTTAATGGGTTGCATTTGCCAATTGCATTTGCTGGGCGATATTTTCATTTAATTAGCGTATCGTAGCGTTATGTGGTTGCAGTCCTAAATCCAATTTTATATTGACAATTATAGTTCGACAGTTCATTTAGTGGGTATTTAGCAACAGCCCATAACAAAGTTAAATTGATTTTGATAATGAAATTCAAATACGATAATGGATGTGCAACACTGGTGCTTGTTAAAATTTGATCAAAAAAGGGTATTTATTCAGCATGAACACAAAAAATGGCTCCGATATTGAAATATGAAATTGTTCTGAGTATCTGGAGCAAAATATGGGTCGCGCTTGTCTGAGTAATTGATTACATGTTTGACGTACAGTTTATTCCGAGATTTCAAACCTTAAATAGTAGCAGGGATGAAAAACCTCCCCAAACAGAATATTTTTCAACATTATGAAAAAATCACCCAAATCACCCATGACCATCCCTTTTATGAAAATTAACCCGGGAAAGTTTCCAGCCATGATACCATAAATGCAACTTTTGCGAATTTTTTTCTTCGGCCAGTGCTGCAAAATGTTCTTGTTGTCTTGGCAATCAATTTTAAAGGTAATTTGAAAATAAGGCCCCCCTTGCGCATCATGATAGAGATTTCGCGGACGGTCAAACTGGAAATGAAAAAGAGGGTGTCGAAATAACCACAACGATTTTAAAGATAACATAGAAGGAAATGTTGTGACCTTAAGTGATGCGCAACCTCTAGCAGCCAGCCCTCTTCAGTCATTGCTAAAAAGGATGAGCTACACTGTTCAAATTCACTGTTTAAATTTGATTAGACAGAAATTCAAATCAGAAAATAACATATGGATTCGTGATTTTGCGGGAACATCTGATGGCTTTCCCAAAAAATATATTCTTAAAGGCAGTATCCAGAAAAAGTGATCCGCACCCGCAAAAATTTCTTATAAAATCGTTATTCGCGTCACATCGGGAACGCGCTACAAATTGCCAGCCATAAAAAGAATTTAAAGGCAGACAGTAATAAATGCACGCCGCTGCATATAATAACCCTAGGCGAACCTTCCTCGCCTTTCCCAACGATACAAAATTCTCCCGAAAATCTCTTAAAAAACAATCCTACACATATTTCGAACTAATGACACACGCAATGTGCAATTAGTTCGGTAAAACCGCGCACATCCTGAATCCCTTGCAATTCTACTTTTAACGACAAGAATAAGTTGATCTTGACTCAGGGGATGACGATCCTGATGGAATCCTTGGAGTAGCTATGGCTTTTAAGGAGCATCTCAAAATTCAAAGGCATTGTTTTCCAGTCTGAAGTGTGCAGACGTCATTATGTTAAGCTCAGTTCTGGCAGGGTTTACCTTTGCATTTGATGGAATATACGTTAAACATAGAAATTGCGGAGGGTAACAGTATCCGCTTTGTGTGAAAAGTTTGATTATTTTGCGATAGGGGGTGATTTCAACGCAAGACATCCTTGCTGGGATAATCCCGTATCTAATGGATATGAAACGGCTCGGTTAAACTGGGTTCAAGCAAATATGGATCTCATTTTGATTGCGCCGAACGAGCCCACCTTTCGAAGAAGCTCGTCAACCATTGATTTTTTCATTGTGTCTGCCAACCTGGTAAATATCTCCCACAGCTCAATGAATTTTGAATGTGGATTCGTCAACGTCGTGTCTGACCGTCTTTTGGTGGAGCTGATCATAAGAGTGAAAAAGGGTGTAAAGCTGGAGGCAGCAGAACCTCAATTCTTTATCCCATACAAGCGTTTCGATTGAGAAGCAGTTAGTGCTGACTTGAGTGGGAAACTTGACGAAATTTCAATCATCAGATCGAAAAATCTCATTACCACCAAATTTGAAGAGGGAATCGCTTTCTTAAATTCAACGCTTAATACGGTCATCTCAAAGATCTCTATAAAAAACTCCTCTAGGAGTTATCTCTATAGAGATTTACCACAGGACATTTTCGAGCTTCATCGCACACGTAGTACCCTGAGAAAATTACTCTCAGGAATATACCACCGCAACTGGAATGTGGTTAACTAGGAGTACAAGAGAGTTCATCTTCTTATACTCTCCCATAATAGAATGTTCTCGAGGAGAACATCTTATTTTTCTAATGAGAGATTCGAACAGACCCTAACAAACATCAGACCAGGTGCCTGTATGCCTGCCAGGAGTTCTCACTTATAACGTTTCCATGCTCATGGATGAAAACGCTGTTTCTGCCCCCATCGCAAATCATTTTGCCAAAGTTCTTCAAGGGGAGATGGCAAATGGGGACTCTTCTTTCAGTTCGTTGGTTAAAAGAACTAAAATCAACGGTTAACAGGGACCACAAGAACCTGTGCTTGATTAGATTTTCCGATTCGAATCCGTCGGACGCTCCTATTGGCAGTAACCTGTTTGTAAGCCCTAAGAGCTTCAGGATACTCGCACTTGAGCATAATTCAGAAAAATCGGATAGGGATAATTTTTTCTTAAAAAAAACTTTCCCATGGTAATTTTGTTCTTCTCGGAATCCTTCTTTACAATTGCATAAGCATTTGCTACTTCCCTCAGCAATGGAAATGCTCTAAAAGATTTGTCATTCCGAAAGAGTCCAATAGTACTGACGTAGCCGATACTCGTCCGATATCACTTCTGTCCTACGTAGGGAAGTTAGTGCAAAGAGTAATCCTTCAAGGCATCACACAGTTTTCTGACGAAACAAGAGCTGTACCGAAGAGACAATTTGACTTTAAAAAGAGCTAGCTCAACGGTAGACGTGTTGGCTGTTTTTCAAGCCAGTATTAAAATGAAACCGGCAGATCACAAATTCTGTGGTAGCGTGTCTGATTGATGTGGAAAATGCCAATCAGGCACAATTGATTCGGTTTTGATCGACGTACTTATCTACAAGTTCATGAAATTTGGCTTCCCGGTGAGTGTTACAAAACCAGTAGGCAGAACGTAATGCCTTTGCGGTGTCCGGTGGAGCTAGTTCCAAACCCTTTGGTATCGAGTCAGGGGTCCCTCAAGGGTCTATTCTATGCCCCTTTCTCTTTAAAATATTCATGTCTGATATTCCTGGTTTAGTGATGAATTTAAACCTGAAATCGAGGTGAATCTCTTCGCTGACGAACTATTAGCGTGGTCATCTGAGTACAATCTCCGCTTTGCGCAAACGAGACTCCAAATGTACCTGGACTCGTTAATTGCATAATAAAGAAAGTGGGGGATGATGTTTAACACTAGAAAAAGTGAGTTGATTGTGTTCAAAGACCCACATCAAAAATATAGACATTGAACGAAGATTATCTGCGATGCCAGAGAAAGTTAGAACAGGCAGGTGGTGCACTGCTCCAAAAAAGCGAAGAATCTGGAGGTGATTTTCGATACGAAAAGCAGCTTCAGTGCTCACGTAAAATCTGTTTGGAAGAAAACCATTTACGCATACCATCTTCTTATGCCTCTTTTCAGGAAACAGTCAGCGACCAACAAGCGGGTTAAGATACTTGCCTACAAGTCACTGATCAGGTCCATACTCATGTATGTGGTTCTGCTATGGCAGGTAACAGCAGCGTACAAGTGGAGGAAAGTAGGATTACTGGAGCGCAGAATGCTTCGGGCCTGCACTGACCTGTATAAACGGGAGGTCGATCTACTGTACCGAGATGTAACGGTAGAACCGATCAATCTCTATGCTAAGATGCTAAGATGCTAAGCCTGCAAAATGCGGCCGAGCATTGTCATGTTGAAAAATGATTTTATCATGTCTTTGGTGAAACTCTGGTCATTTTCCCTTAAGTGCACGGTTCAATTTGATCAGTTTTTGTTGGTAACGTTCGCCGGTAATAGTCTCATCAGGTTTCAGCAGTTCGTAATACAAAGGTCCCTTACTATCCCACCAAATACACAGCAAAGTCTTCTTTCCATGATTATTTCGGACTAGTTGTGATGTTGATGGCTGGCCTGCGTGTACCCATGATTTACCAGACAGTCATTGATCATGGCTCTGTAGCGGTGACCATTGGCTGTAATGTTATTCTCATCGGCAATTTTGATGAAATATTGAACAATGATTCTACTGGCCAATAAAGCATGCCAAACAGTGACGTTTTCCGGGTTTGACAATCGCCTGTGGTTGCTCATCACTCCAAACGCGGCAGATTTGTTTATTGAACAACTGGCAGCCATTTGATCAGTAATGAGCCTCATCGCTTAAAACATTTTCTTATTAAATGCGGAATCTTCACGAATTTATTCATGGGTCCATTTACCGAATGTATGACGAAGTCGCTCATCGTTCCGCTTTAATTTGTGCACAAACCAAGCCCGCAAACCAAGATCTTACCATAATATCTTCCATAATGTCAATGGGAACAGAGTTAATGATTGAGCACAATGTCGGATGGACTTACATGAGTCTCATCTTGTTTCTGTTAACTCTGGGAAGAAAATCCCACTCCCCGAGGAGTTAACTCATTATAATCATAACAAATTTTTTTTTCTTTTTCTATTGTTTGCAAGTCATTGCCTTTTTTATACATTTATACAATATACTTTTTTCTGCTTATATTGAATTATTTTTAAACTGTTCAATAAGCTTAATTTGAACATATTTGTCAAACTGTAGAGTAATTTTCGTTGAGGATTGTTCGACAAATCATCATGGAAACATTGACGCTGCAACAACATATCCAAATTGTTCAGCTGTATTTCGAAATCAGCCTTTTGACCAGCGTTCTGTGGGAAAAAATATGAGACCCAGCATACATTACTGGATCATAATCGACCGTTTAAACCACATCCAGCTCGTTGTGAAGAGAATATATCGGCTGTCGCGGATAGTGTGGCTGAAGAGCACGACGAATGGATTCGACGTCGTTCTCAGCAGCTTGGTTTTCGTACACTACTACTTGACGTATTTTATATAAAGATCTTGGTTTTGAGTTTTGAAAATCCAACTTGTGCATGTATTGAAGCTGAGCGACTCAGGTTTGCGTTGTGCTTTTACTGAATGGGCTCTAAATCAACTCAATGAACATTCGTTGTTTTAGCACGAAATTTTGTTCAGTGATGAGCCGCACTTTTGGCACAGTGGATACGTGTATAAACAGAACTGCCGTGTTTGGACTGCTGAATAACCTAAAGTGCTCCACAGAATTGTATGTTGGTGTGGTTTATGAGACAGCGGAATCGTCGGTCCATAGTGTTCAAAAAATTAGTCCGGTAAAAACGTAACCTTCAGTGGCAACTGCTATCGCACCATTGCAACGGATTTTTTGCTAAGTGAAACTGACGCCTGTGATATTGGCGAACTTTTGTTTCAACAAGATGCCATTACTTCGGATTCAACGAGAGAAACAATGGACTTATTGAGAAATCATTTTAATGAGAACCTGATTTTGTTTTGGACCAGTAAATTTGCCGCCCAGATCAAGTGATATCACCTTTAGATCATTTCCATTTGGTTTTCACAAAGTCTTTGATCTTTAAGGATAAGCCAGTTTTAATCGGTGGTGCTTTTGAAGCCAACATTGCTCATGTCATTCGCGAGATACCGGTCGCTATACTGCAACGCATCGTCCAAAATTGGACCATCAGGATGGACCATATATGGCATTGTCACGATCAATGTATTTTTTTTTGTGGTAGGGAGGTGAAGGCTGTTCACGCCCTCGGCGTGGGACTCCCAGACGTAAAATGCTTTTGGACTATCCACTAAACACCTCCCCTGTCAACCTGAGAACCTAGCCTCGAACCGTTTGACACATTACTTCGGGCCAGGCCTCGTGTTCCTACGCCTAGAGGCGCCTTCGTATTATGGGTATCCCTTCTCTAACGGGAAGGACGGGAGAGGAAGGTAGTGCTACAAAAGAGATCCACCCATCCCCGATGTCTCCCAGCGCTCCAATAAAGCTTTTCTCAATATCAGCACTTACCGAGCATATTGCGCCACACGATTTCAATTCTCCGACGATTGTTTCCGGACAGAGCTCTCCAATTTCGCTGAGTAGGTCCCCTTGCTGCTGGCTGCATCTTTTGCAGTAGAAGAATGTGTGACACGCATCATCCGGTTCCCCCGCACAAAACACACAGTTGGGAGACCGTGCTCTGTCAATTTTGTACAGGTAGGACCGAAAACAACCATGCCCGCTTAAGAGCTGGGTCAAGTAGAAATCGGTCGATCCATGCACTTGACTGAACCACGACCTCAGGTCAGGGATCAGACGTGCAGTCTACCTTCCGTTGTTTCTTGCTCCCATGACTGTTGCCAATCGCTGAGAGAGCGACGTCTTTCATCCCTGGTGATCTCTTCTCTTCGATCTTCGCCTCTGCGCAGGTAACTACTCCTGCACTCTCTTGCAAGGAGGGTGATGGGTATCACCCTTGCGATTACGAGCACTGCCGCCCCGGAGACCGTTCGGTATGCGCATGCGATTGGAAGTGCTCCTTGTCTCTGCACCTGTGCCAACCGCTTCCGGTGTAACTCCTTGCTGACAGCGTCGCCCCACAGTTCTGATCCATAGAGTAGAAGTGACTGCACAACGCTCATTAAGAGTCGTCTCCTTGATGTGGTAGGCCCCCCTATGTTGGCCATTAATCGGGTGAGTGCGGTCACACCCACTGCAGCTTTGTCAGTTGCTGCCCTGATTTGTTGGGAAAAACCCATCTTCGAGTCTATCAGGACGCCCAGGTACTTTACTGCTGATTTCGATTCGATCAGCTCGTCCCCTATGCTGATTGGCCGTATTCTGGGGATTCCCTTCTTCGTTAGGATGACCAATTCGGTTTTTTCCAGTGCCAGCTTTAATCCGTGAGCGGTCATCCAGTCCATTACCCTCCGCATTAACGTATTGAGTCTGAGCTGCGCATGGTCTACTGTGCGTCCAGCGACCAGTGCCGCGACATCGTCCGTATAGCCAATCAAACGTGACTCTTCCGGCAGTTCAAGCTGCAGGAGTCCATCGTAGGAGATGTTCCACAGGTCCGGGCCAAGGATAGAGCCCGGAGTGACACCTGAAGTAAGATTTGTACTTCGCCCACCCTCCTACGAGTCGTAGAGTAGGCTGCGGTCCTTCAAATAGTTCCTGAGAATCCGCATCAGGTACACTGGTACTTGAAAATGATTTTCTAGCGCTTCCAGAATATCCATACCAGAATACCCATCTAGCGCTGTTAAATGCATTTCGGACATCCAGAGTCACCAGCAGGACGACCCGTCGTGTGGAAATACTGTGAGACTCCGCAAGTTGGACTACGCTCACTACTTCCCCAATTGCATCGATGGTGAAGCGGCCTGCTCTGAAGCCATACTACCGTGGAGATAGATCCCTGGCAATATGAATCACGTCAGCGAGTCTTTCCCTGATAAGTTTTTCAAAAACATTTCCGATCGTGTCCAGCATACACAGTGGGCTGTATGCAGCTGGTGACTTGAGATCCCCTTTTCCCTTCGTAATGAGCACAAGCCTCGCCACCTTCCACCACTCTGGGAACAGCCCTTCGCGCAGGCATGCGTTGAACATGAGGAGGAGCAGCTCAGGGTAAAAGTGGAAGACCATTTGTAGCACCTCTGCTGGAATCCCATCTATTCCTGGAACCTTTCTGGCCTTCATAGACAAGACTGCTTTCTCCAATTCCATCTTCGTCAAAAATGGAATTTACATTGGTGTTTCATAGTGAATGGCTTCAACGATGGCGGGATGGATGGGGAAGAGACCCCGCACGATTTTGTCCATCTTTTCTGCCTCGTATGAGTGAGGTGACCTTTGGACACCGAGCTTCCGAATGACTATTTTGTAGCCCAGGCCCCATGGGTGCCCCCCCTCCCTTGCTGCTGTTGATAAGTCTCGCGATCAATATATAAACGAAAAAATCTTTAAACAAATTAAATGTCATGGGTTGTCGTAGATCTTTCGACTCAACTTTGCCTCTGAAAACCGTCACTTCCCATTCTTAAAAACAAGAACTTGTTTATTTTCCTTGCAGGTAGTGTAATTCTTTACGAAACATTTGGGGTTTGATTTCAGGCTGCTCGTTCTATGTGACCAAAGTCAGCATAACTACGCACATACGAGTGTCCTTAAACCATGAATTTCAGATTAATGATGTCTACACTTAATTTTCGAGTTCATTTCACTAGGGCTAAAGCTAGGTTAATATTATGGTTTTCCCCGGCGCAAGTGTCACTAAAAATTATTATACGGTTAAAGGAATTTGGTTTTATGTGCTTGGTAACACATGCAGAAATTTCCTTTGATACCCTGCTTGCTTTGAACTCATCTCATATATACATTTATCCCAAATTTTTTCCCCATATTATGGGCCCCCAGGTTGTTACGGGACATTTTTCTGTAGTATGCGTCAGGCTGTAATATGCCACAGATTGCTTGTAAGTTGTGGGAGTTGAGGAGCTTTCTGCAAGTCAAAAGTTAAGGTACATACGCCTTCATAAGGTACATACATCTTCTTCCAACATCCATTTCGCTTGCAGCTTTCAAAGTACCTTATGATGAAAAAAGAACGGGAGTTAATGATTTCCTCCTGCGGCAATGCACGCATGCCAACGTTTGATCCAATTTTCTATACATTTTTTATAGGCCGTCAAAGGTATGGCCATTAGTTCACGCAGCGAATTTTCTTTTATGGCTTCTTTAGTTCCAAAATGCGTTTCCCGAATTTTTGGTCAAAAATTCCGAAATAATCAATGCCCTATAAAGCCCTATTGCGATGTAAAATCCATGAATTGTTCTTTCTTAAATCTGGCCTGTTTTACAAATGGCTTCACGCAAACGACGCATAATGCTTTAATAATATTTTTTCTTAAGCGTTTGGCCCTCCGGAGGGAATTTTTAGGGCACCACACTACGAATATCGAAGAAATCCGTGAGCAAAACTGATTTTGGACCGACTTTGGCGATCCCTCTTCGGTTTTGGCTCATTATCGATTGTTTTTCGCTCGGTATATCAAATTTGTAAACTCATGTTTTGTCACCAGTAATAATGCATTTGAAGAATTTTTGGTCGCTGTCTGCGTAGGAAATCATCTCTTAGGCCACATCAATACGACGCTGTTTTTGAACGAAATACAACCTTTTTGGCACCAGCCGTGAAGCGACGCGTTTGGCTAATGCATATGAAACCCTCAGCAACACAACAATCATCCTAATTAATACCCAACGATTCTCCAACATGATTCGCTTCGCCGATTCGATATTTTCTTCGGTAACAGACGTTGATGGCCGTCCAGGAATCTCATCGTACTCTAGGCTCTCTCGGCCACCTTTGAACCTTTTATATCATTCGCATGCTTGTTTCTTCGACAGATACGCTTCAAAATACGCCTTTTTCAACATTTTCAACGGATCGGCACAGGAAGTTTTATTTTAGCACAAAATTTTAGCTACGCGCGTAGTTCTTATTTTTCATCCATTATGAAAATCGCCACACAACAATTTTTTCGACTTCTTCGTATAGACGCCAATTGAATGCTGATCGTACGATATGCGTCAACATTTGACAGAACACCAATAAAAGTATTGCCAACGTTGAGAAAATGTTAATTTATCGATTGGATAAGCGTGGAAATTCAAAGTTCAAAGTTCCCATTCTATTTTGATCATAAGGTATCCCGTGCTTTTTCAGGTTTAGCTAAATGAAGACAGTGTTCTCACTTTATCTCAGCCCTCGTCTCTGAATTTAGTTCAATATCAGTCATTTACTTGTATCTATTGCAGTTTTTCAAATATATCTAGGTAATTGGCAAAGTAAGTTAAATTTAGACTTAAAAAGTAGTTTAAAAGTAATGTTGTTTCATTGAATTAATTTCATTTTTCACATACCATTCCGAATAACGTTTGTACATTTTTGAAATATTAAGGCCTGGGCTCAAATGTGTCTTATTATATGGAAGACGATCAATGTGGTCTATTATGGATTGTATTGGTAGCTATGAAGTTTTTCGTACAACAACATGTTTGCCTCTTCCCCTCGTACACGTCCATCTCTTAGTTTATTGTTAGCTCCGGTGACTCTACCATCACTTACAGCGAAAGTTGCCAAAATGTACTTCTTGCACACACGAATAGTGCAATCTTGTTTTTGCATGTGGGAAAACATTGCGCTTTTCTTTACTCCTTATGCTCCAGAACGTCAACGTGTACACTGCATTAACGCCTGATGAATAAGTCTACGTAAGGATGCATTTTGCTTGATAAAATTACTAATTTCAAAAAAGTTTCAACTGTACCCGTCTTTGGTTGTCCGTCAGTAATGTAAGGCAGGACACCCGCAATCAATAATTTTAAAATTACTACCCACAACATCCTTTACATTACCCTTGACATTGACATTTTACTCTCTGTGAAGGCTCTCTTTCTCTTAGCTCGTTCCCTCTTTCCGTGGTACAACCAATTTATTCTGGCAACTTCGGACTTCTACATTTTTCTCATCAGGCTTTTTTCCATACGAGCATCTTCTCCAACAAACCCTTCCAATGCTAGTGGCAGTTGTAGTATAACATGGCTGCCGATTTCTGTAAAAATAAAACCCAATGATCGTTTCAATCCTGAAATTAGGAAATATTCCGACAATGGTTTCAACACTGCTGATACATAACAATAAACTGTCCTAATGAGTAGTAATTTTCCTGCTGGGAATGGTAGACCGTATCTACGTTGCTGTCATCACTACTAAAAACTGTATCGAAAATTCCTTCACTGTTTCTATCCATGATGTTAATACCCAGCTTGCCTGATTTTTAAAGATTCCCCCCGCAACTAGCCTGTCGTTTAACATTTGGACGGAATGTTTGCCATAATGTTTATTGGTAAGCTTAGTTTACGTTTGACGTAACCTAAATTTTGCTGTGACCGATTTATCGACGGCTCCAAGAAAGTATAAGTTTTATGTAAGTTTTACTTAAACTTCGGCATACAACCATGCCCTTATCCCCATAAAATATTGTTTCTGTTCTGTCAATATATTGAAAAGTACGTGCTCAAGCATAGTTTCTTCTTCTTTGTATTTATAAACTAATGAAAAAATTCAACAGTGTACTATTAAGCAACATTCAATGAAAACAAAAAACACAAAACTTTCATAACGCTTGCAAAAAATCAACTTGATGTTCTTGTTCTTGGAAAAATCAAATATTTTTTTTTTATCTTAGAATATATTATATCATTTCTTTAAATAAAATCACACATATTTGGCTTTATTGCAAAAAGTACAACCAGATCTTCATGTCAATAAAATTAAGACAACTCGCTCCTTAAATCAAACCAATTTTGGCACAACTGTTTCGCATGTTCTTTACATAAAGGAGCATCACAGCTGAAGCAGCCATTGACAGTCTTCCTGTCTTTGTTCCTAAGACAGAACGAACAACTTTTGCGACTTTTTTTTTGGTGCTTCGTTGCTGATCATGGGACTTCTTCATTAAAAATTTCATGCACGCGTCTTCTTATATCTCGTGACATATGTGGATTGTCTTTCCCTTTCCTGATATGGTCTTCAAGTAATGAAAATCCCAAGCGTTTGATAAATTCCCTTCTAAGATTTGTCTTATTCTTCTCAATACCATTGTTTGTTTGATGCACGATGAAGGTGTTTATACCAGCATGGTTTAACATTGATAAAAACACCGTTACAGGCCAGTGTTTACTGTTACGGGGAATATCATTCAGTCAAGCAAATTTATCGATAAAATCAACGCCGCTTATTGTCAAGTTATAAATTGTAATAATTTTATTGCCGGTTATTTTTGTCACCGTTTTCTGGATCCACCTCTTTATCTTGATGTAAGAAAGACATTATATTTACGCACTTTCGTGGTTTTGGTCATATGTCATGGCCATATCTTTATCCCAAAAAGGGAAGATTTATCTTCACGTTTAGCCTTGAATTGAGGTGGATGGCACGCTTTGTTCGATCTAATTGTACCAACAGCAGTAAATTTGCGGCCCTGGAGTAAGTTTTCAGAAACTTAGCTCATGAAGAATTTATCAATTATGATGTTTCGTCCAGATCCTGATACACATATCACCGAACGATTTCCTGTATCAAACGGCTTTTTCTAACTGCATATGGGCTATTGTCAAGCTATTTTTTAGATTTATTAGATTTCTAGATGTTCAAAATTTAACGTTTTGACATCTGCGAGAGCATAAATTTTTAACCCAATATTTTGCCGGCTTGGAAGGAATATACTGTGAAAAAGAGCATTTTCATCAAATATTTAGACGACGTATAGGCATCCAGGCAGATTTTAACGAACATCTCCAAAATATCTTAAATTGGTGCCAAGCGATCTGTACCAGCTCATTCTCTTCGAGTTGATGCATCTTCAAATCTCAAACTGGTGACCAAGAATGAAAATCTTTGTCAAGACATCGTTTGTTCAAATATTTCGATTACAGTACCATCGTTAGTCCACAAATAGATTACACTTTGTTTTCCGGATCTAAATAAGCCTACCAAAAACAAAAATCTGAAAACGGCTTTCAATTTCACTTGGTCAGTTTCGTTGTAAGACGAAGTGGCAAGATTGTTACCCAATCTCAAAAAAATATTCTTGTTTGTATATTTCAAAACCATATCCACAATTTCTTTTGTAAAAAATATATCGAATCATTCCACTTGGGTTTTCTTCACTCGAACAATGCTTTTACATCATGTGTAATCATGTTTTCCCTTCTTGTCCTTACATTTGTTCTTGGCTGTGACTTAAACCATTTTGTTTTCCCATCTTTGACAGGAAAAAATGGTTAAGACATTGATGGCGCATTATCCAAAGATGGTTCCGCAAAAACTTTCGTCATCTTCCACGTCCGTATCACTAGGTACGTTCGATGCTTTGCTAATTTGATTAGATTTGCTGTCACTTCCGATTTGAAATAGTTCTTCAGCTGACAAAGAATCACTTTCCTCCAAAAAAGCCGCTGAAATTCACTCACCCAATAAATTCCTGGCAATTTTCAATACAACGTAATTTTGATTAAAATGAAATTATGTCAAAAAAAAAACACATAAATGAACACATACCTTTCACTAAAATTATTTTTAATTTAAAAAAAAACTACGTTTTTCAGAATATACTTTGCAATCCTTTGCTCATGCTCAAAGACGTACTGAACAATTTCACAGAATCCATAACTTTTTTTATTGTTGACTGTTTCTTCTCCTCTTGACATTTCTTTGGAAACATTAAGGCCGAAATACAATACTGCGTGACGGCGATACGTGAGCGCGATGCGATTCTCCCTCCTCGTCACGCAACGCATTCAATTTACAATGCACGCGATGCGGGGAACATTCATGTTCATATGACAAGTGTCAAATTGGTGACATTTTAAATGAAATTTGCTGGAAATTGTTTTTGATTTTTTTAAAGTTTTGAATTTGGAATGTTCCTTCGTTTAGCAAATAAAAGCCTTAACTAAGATGCACGAAATTTTCATTCAAAATTCATTTAAAATAACCAATGTACTTAAAAAGTAATTAAGGCGTTTGAAACTCAAATTTCATTTAAGCGCCATGTTGCATTTGACAAACGTCACGCACCTTGTTGCGAGGAATTTTCGTTTTTTTCGAATATTTCCCGCCTCGCATCGACGCATCGTAATCATTGTACGATGTCGCATATAAATGCATGTTACGAAAACTGCTTGACATTTGCTGCGAAACTCTCGTCGCGCTCTCGTATCACAGTCTTGCACTATTGTATTTCGGCCTTTAAGCACTACAAATTACTTTTTATTATAATCCTGGGTACTAAAGAATAAGTTTAGCCCTTAGCCCACATCCTTACAGGGCCTTTGAGATACAAAAAACCTTATAAAGCAATAAAAAAAGGATGTCATATTGCACTGTACATGAAAACCATCTTGAAAAATACATAGTAATATGAAAAGGATAACAGATGTACCAAGGGTGAAGAATCTAAGCGATTTAATTGTCTCAGTATCCGACTCCAGTGACCATTTTTTGCCACGTCCCGTGCAACGTAGGGTAAAAATGCCCACAACCTAATTATTGCGAATGCCTACATCGAAACACTGCTAGGAACACTTACGGTACATATTTAGCAGTGTCAATTGATGCACCAACATTCAACCTCAAGCTTATGTAAAATTCACTACATTTGGTTGTGTTTTACATAAAATTTGACGCATTTTAGAAGTCTTTGGGGTTAAAATAACCCCACGTTGTATGTCGAAGGTTAAACAATCAAGCGGGTAATAAATTGGTTATTTTTGATGCCGAAAATCTGAGTATCTCATAACTGTAAACAATGACTGTAAACACTAATATGTTTATCAGCCCTCCATCTGTTCTTACTGAGGACACATTTTTCAATGACATTTATTGTGTTTATTGTGTAATATGGAAGATTCACAAATCGGAACTTGGACTCTGTTCATTTATTTTATGGATGAAGTTTTCTAAAATTTGCGAATTGTAAAACATTTTCAGCGAAATTTTATGGACAGCGTTTTTTATATGATAATTATTTGTCAAACATTGGTTACTTCAGTCTGCTCGTGCTTTTTTAGACGGTAATTGAAATCGGCAATCCCTGTTGCCAAAAACAATTCTCACTTCCTCATTTAATCTCTCGCAGAGAGTAACTTCGAACGATACAAAACCAACAGAGCGTTTATTTGAAATCATAGTGTTTGCTAATTGCAACTTATTAGACAAAACCACACATATTTGTGGCAACCAGAAGTAGCTTGGTTCGATGGAATTTCCCCCCGGAAAATTCAATTTCCCGATGCCAAAATACATTTTCAGTTTGGCAGTTGATATTGATAGTTGAGTCGGATCTAATGTGGTGAATCAAGTGAACGAATGTAGGGAGAAAGTGTACAAAATTATGTAGCCACCCCTAATTTAAGGGTGATGGGAATTAGGGGTGTATCAATTGAATTTGCGATTTGAAAAGGAGAATCGAGTGTTAACAGTTGAACATACAACAAAAGTTGATTAGCTAATTTTATGTGCAGCAGCACGCGTTTATTATAGGTAAATTGTGTAACCAGCGTGAACATAGGTGTAAGGATATTCAACGTTACATAAATGTAGGCATGGGTAGGAGTGCATAAATGCACTTATGGTTTAAACTGAACATTAATGATATAACGGACTTTAATCTAAATATGAATCGATTCGAAGCCAAAGTATTTTCAAAATCGGATTAGAGGCTTAATGCTAGAATGTTTCTGATAGATAAGCGCCCAAACAGACATTGATTTACAATGATATTGAAGTGCGAGCTAAAGTTATGAGGGAATGAAGTTTCTCTTACAATGAAAACAAATTAAAGCCAGATGGCTACTTTAGCTTATTTGGAAAGTTCTTCCTTCTATAACTTAATTACCACTGGTTATAATAATGGGTACAGTCTCTGAGATTCATAGACCAAGCCTTTTGTATTAAATTACCCCCCCCCCCCCCATCCTTCGTAAACAAACATTGAAAATGTCCCTTTTTAAGCTCGCTACCTTAGGGTTTGGTGTAATGTCGTTGGTTAGTATCTTTTTCAATCATAATAGAGAATTCCGAAGGAGATAACCTATGATTTGGCACGAATTTCACCGTCATTGTTTGTTTCGGTCTTTTCAGATTACGCTGTCACCACATAAACATTCAATAAAAAATGAAAAAATTAGATTTATGTTTTTTTTGTAAGGTGGAGACTACCGTCTGTAAACATATCCAGTTTATCATGGGCAAAGAAATCCGCGGTAATGGTCTTGTAACAGACATGAAGAGGAGTTATACAACGTGAAAGTCTTTGGTCTGGCAATGAGCAAACAATATTTTTAGAGCAAAAACGATTTTATTCCTCGACATTATCACTATCTAGAATAATGTACTTACGAGGGAAGTATCAAAGTAGGGAATCACATATCCTACTGATTTTAATATAAGTGGTAGGATAGTCTCCCCTCAATAACTAGATAAAATGGGATGACGTATTTCGCTTTCATTTTCGATAAAAATGAGTTGAAAATGCTACTGCACTCGAATCATTTCTTCCCCCAATTTACTATTTCGTTTTATTAAAAAATTTGTTATTTTAACTAATAAATAATTCAAATGGTGAAGTTTTTCAATAGTGAATTTACATATCTAATATTTTTTTTCTTTATTTTTTTCAGTTTCAATATGTTTTATTATGTTTTATTATATTTTTATTATTATGGGAATAAGTTTGCGCCGTTGGTAGACGGATGTCTTTACACATACTATTTAAGTGTCTGTTGTGGTAGTGTTCTTGTAATTGGGAGTTGTATGCGTAGGCTCACAAACGCAGTAGTCGAGCTTCCTTCAAAGCGTGAACATCGTTTTTTTTCTCGTATTGAAGATGTCGACTTTCGTGCCGAAAAAGCTGGATTTGCTGGAAGTCTTAGTTCATTGTTTCATTCACAAGAAAAGTGCTGCAGAAACTTGTTGTATAACACTCGACGTTTACGGTGATCATGCCCCACTTGAGAACTTTTGCAGAGAGTGCTTTCGGCGTTTAAAATGGTGATTTTGACGTGACTGATAAAGATCGTGAAGGAGCACTGAAAACGGTTTAAGGTTCACAACTACGGATCTCATCCAACAAATGTTGGATGAAGATTCAAGTCGATGTCTCGAAGAATTGTCGCAGGAGTTAAATGTTGACAGATCTACCGTTGGTAAGTGCTTGTACGTCGTGCGAATGACACAAAAAGCCGGGATTTGGGTGCCGCATCGATCGGCGTTTGGTGACGTGCGAGATGTTTCTTTAGCGACATAAAAAAGGGGTTTCATGCATCGAATTGTGACAGGGGATGGGAAATAGATGTACTACGACAACAATAAGTGACCAAAACATTGGAAAATGACAGGTGAACCAGGTCCATTGACGCCAAAACGGAATATTCACGCTCCAAAAGTTATGTTGTGCACCTGGTGAGACCACAGTGGCATCATCTATTACGAGCTCCTGAAACCATCTTGAACAATCACTGGGGATATGAACCGACGACAACTCATCCATCTGAATCGAGCACTGAAGGAAAAACGGTCAGAATAGAATGACAGACATGGCAAGCTGATTTTGCTGCATAACAATGCGAGGCAATACTTAGCCAAGCCTGTCAAAAAATATTTGGCTGGTGTGAATGGGAAACCTCGCCCCACCTGCCGTATTCCCCAGACATTGCTCCTTCCGATTTCGATTTCTTCCGCTCCTTGCAATCGGCCGCCTCTGGAGAATGATTTACTTCTTATGAAGGCATCAAAAAACGGCTCGATGACTGGATCGAATCAAAGGCTGGGGATTTTTTCCGCCGAGAACCAGATAGGTGGGAAAAGATCATAGCTTCAAACGTTCTTTAATGTTTAAATAAATTAAAATTTTTGCCGAAAAAGCAGCAGAAGTTTATTCACATACCCAATAGTTTATTTAATTGTTAACGTTAATAATGAAATATTAAATATTTTAACATTCATTTTAACATTTTAACATTCTAATAATAGTCGTTATTATTATTTTTGGGAATTTTTATTGTGTTTAAATTTTGTTATAAATTTTCACTTATTGAATGCTTATTGTATTTAAAATTAAGATTAGGTGCTGGACTCTCAAACTTAATTTTACCTGTTCGAAAATCTTATACCTAGTCAAAGGGACATAAATGCAAATGCATCATACGACAGCTTTATGTATTGAAAATTGCAGTTTAAGCCGTTTGCTACCTATGAACCGAAAAATGATTAGCCAAAATATAATTTTCTCTGGTTGAGGGGGTGTCTTATTCGGGCATCGAAAATTTTTGTTTTGACCAAGACGTTTTCTTTTAACTGCAGTCATTCGACTACGAGTTTTCGTAAATATAACACGTGGAAATCATTTGGTGCTGTTTTCTCGAGTCGTCTGTGCATATTATCAAAATGAAAGGAGCGAGTACGAGCTCTCCAAACGGACGAATGAAGGACGAATCAGTGAAGAGTGCAAACATTATTGCATTTACATATTGCGAATGGTAGTTAAAAGAAAATGAGCTTGTACTAGACGATCCTCCATCATTAATTTCTTTTTATTAAAGGTTATGGGAGAGAAATTTTATAAAAGTATCTCTGAACCGCCAGATGAAAGAGAAATCATTGATGAGGAAAAGGTGTAAATTGTTATGTATGTCAACGTGTAGGTGACATAAAGCAAACAAACAAAAAATAAGAAAGTCTCAGTTAAAAAAAGTGTCAGGAAAAAAAGTCGCAGAAAAAAATTCGCAGTAGAAAAAATAAACGAAAAAATCCTCAGAATGCTATTGAGAAAAATTTTTCATTCAATATGATTCACTTGTTTGTTGTGAACATATACCTACAAGAAGGATACTAAAATGTTGAGTAGAGACAGAAAATTGTGGCTTAAGTATTGAGGATGTTAGAAATTGTGCCTTAAGTATGAAGGATAATAGAAGCTATAAATTAAGTATTGAGGATAATAAAAAGAATCAAGAAGTATTACCAGCTGTTTGAAGTGTTTAGCCGCAGAAGTCCTCGAGTCGCAAAATCTTTGAATTAGAAAGCCCAAGAAAACATTTTGATTAAGATCGATGCCAAGAAGATAGTAAGCAGGCAGCAGAGGTGGTCAGGACGCAGCATAGCGGAGTTCATTGAAGTCCCGAAATCAAGCAGAGGTTGTCAGAGGTAGGGCAGTGGAATTTATTGAAGTCCTGAGACCAAGCTGACGTGGAGATTCGTGTTGGAGGAAGCAAAGGTGGTTGGAATCATCGCAGCAGAAGCAAGTAAAGTTCCGAAATCAAGCAGAGGTGGAAATTCGTGTTGGACACAGTGCAGCAGAATTCATTTAAATTGAATATTTTATATTTAATTTGCTTATTTCATTTGTTTTATTTGCTTACTTTGATTTGATTATTTTTTCTTGATAATTTGATAAAAACAGTAAAAAAGTTTATTTTGTCTAATCAAGAAAGACTCTTTCTATGTGTCTATGTATGTGACATTGAAGGATCAGAGCTTGAATAATGTTCTAAAACTCCCACGACGCGCGCTGACCTAGTCGGTTAAAAGTAACTTACTTTGGCCACCATTATGCGGCCTTTATATTTTCAAATAACCCTCTCTATTTAACCATGTTTCTTTTTTTTCGCTGCAGGTGCAACCTATTGTTTGGGACAATTATACAATATGTTATTCTTAAATATTATAATTATTATTTTTTTTTAATACATCACAATATAGTTTTTTAATACATACATGTTTTTTATACATCTATGTTTTTAATACATCTATGAGTTTGCGTTGTTATCAACATTAATGTTGTAGATTTGAGAAAAAAGTACTCATTTTTTCCTGTAGTGAAAATTATTATAGTATTTCGTTTAATATTGATGATAAAATATTTGGTAACTTCAGCGAATTGGTGTGTCAGAAGCTCATGAGATTAGTAGAAGTTCAATATAGTATGGAGCAAGTATGAAACACTTTAAATAGCATAAAGATAAAAAACGAGAAAAATTATTTTATTTAAAAAATACAACTTTATTTAATTCAATTAATAGTTTGACTTGTGGCAACTCGAAACGTTCCGACACATTTTTCGTGCCGGAAGCAAAAATTAGTGCCGCGGCAAGTCTTTCCTTGATAACCAAAATTACGGCAAACCTTTCAAAATCGCTTAAGCCGTTCTTCTCACTTCTCACGAAGGAATATAGCAGAGATATTTCATTTGGCCATTCGGCAGCTCCAATAGCTACTATACGAATTTATGTAAATAAAGAAATTCGATTTAATTATTTAATTACGTGTGTGCACTTTAGGTGTGCATACATGCACTTCTAATTTTTAAAAGTAAAAAGAGAAGTTTTTTCTGTAAATTATTTTTATTTACTAAGGATAAGTTTCTCCTTCAATGGAGTGATTCTTACTGGCTAGCTATACAAAATGTATCTCTATTTATACTTAAAATCTATTACAAGGATATGGATAACTTAGATTCTAAGAATTCACACATTTTACATTTTCTTTTGCTTATCTCTATGACCCTCAATAAAACATAATTATTTCCAGACATTATTAGTCTGGTTGTTCTTGAAATACCGACAGTGTCATAAAAAAGGGAAAAAGGATTATTGTTTATTGAGGATGGTCGGCAGATGTGGTGCATGATGTAACTATTTCAGCTTTTGAATTCCAAATACTTTTTTGAAGATGACAATGAGAACATTGCAGCAGGGGGCTATCCGTTTTTTGTAGTTTTATGTTTTACGTAGTTGAATTTCATTTTCATGGTAATAAGCCGTGGATGGAAACAATCAAAAAAATGTGGGATCTGTCAACTCAAAGTAACGAAGTACGTGCGGCACAGAGCTGTTGCTACCATCCAAGAAGTAATGAACGCTGCCAACAGATTTCAAACTCAATTATGATATCAATACTGATCAGACCGGATGTCATTATCAAATGACACCCAATAGATAATTAGCAGGAAAAGGAGCCAAGACAATTTTGGTGAAAAACAAAGTATCAACCTTTTGTTTTTTTTTGTTTTGTTCAGGAGGTGAAGGCTATTTACGCCCTGAGTATCGGAGCACCTCCCCTGTCACACCGAGAACTTAGCCTGGAACTGTTTGTCACATTACTTCGGACTAGGCCTCATTAATCATCGCTCAGCGGTGCCTTCAGGTTAAGGGAAATCCCTCTTTCTGCACGGATGGATAGGAAGGAATTGCGATTAGAGAGAATTGCGATTATTAGAGAATTGCATTACAGAGATCCCCCGCCAAGCGATCCATGATGCAGAACACGCAAGTTGGGGATGTTGTCTTTTCCATCTTATACAGGTAAGACTGAAAATACCCATGACCACTGAGCATTTGCGTCAGGTTATAATCAGTGTCACCATGCATTCTGATAAACCACGGCCCCGAGTCACTAATCAGCCGTGCGGTCCACCTGGCTCGCGTTTCGTTTTCCCATGTTTGCTGCCACAAGGTTAGGCTCTTTCTCCGTTCCTCTCGGCTGACGGTTTCTGTCGCCAACTCCCCCCTACGTAAGTATAAACGTTTCCGTTCGTCTGCTAGTAACTTAATAGAAACCACCCTCGAGATTACCAGCACTGCAGGTTCAGAGAGAGTACAATATGCAGCCGCTATTCGTAAAGCTCGTTGAATCTGGACCTGTGCCAGACGCCTTCAGTGCGTCTCTTCCTCTTAAGAGCGTCAGTCCAAACCTCGGAGCCATACAAGAGCACTGACTCCATTGCACTCATCAGTAGACGTCTTTTGTTCGAGGTTGGTCCCCGCGTGTTAGCCATAAGGCGACTGAGAGCTGATACTCGCACAGAAGACTTATCTGTTGACGCTCGTACCTGCTCGAAAAAACTCATCTTCGATGAGTAGTCAATCATCATCTAGTCAATCATCAAGCCAAGGTATCTGATTGATTCTTTCGACTCGATGATCATTTGACCCCCACCCGAACGGGAATAACACGAGGAATCCGCTTCTTAGTCAGGACGACGTCCTCGGTCATTACCAGCGTTAGGCTAAGCCCACGGTCTGTTATCCACTCGCTCACTCGACGTATTATCGCACCCAGTTTGAGTTGCGCCTGTCCAACAGTACGTCCGGCGACTAGTACTGCTACATCATCTGCGTAGCCAACTCGTGATTGCGACTTCCCCGGTAAGTGCTCATCGTACTAGAGCTCATCGTACGAGACATTTCAGGGGTTCGGGATCAGAACGGGACCTTGCGCCACCCCTGATGTCAAATCAATTCTTCGCTGGCCTCCCAATATGTCATAGATGAGTTTCCGGTTTTTGAGATAGTCTTTCAATATCCACGTCAGATACCTCGGTACCCTCTAATATTCCAGAGCCCGAAGAATATCTGTCCAACTAGCAGAATTGAAGGCATTTCACTCATCAAGTGTTATAAGAAGTACTATTCGTCTCGAGTGGTGATTGTGGACTTCTGCCTGTTGGACCGCACTCACTACCTGTGCTATTGCACCGATCGTGGATCGTCCAGCCCTGAAGCCGTACTGTTGAGGAGACAGATCCCCAAGGCTCGAGCACCCCAAGACCTCGAGCACCATCCCAGCGGCGTTCAACATACATAGGGGCCGATATGAAGATGGTTGCTCGGCGTTCCTATTCCCCTTGTGAATCAGCAAGATCCTCGCCTCTTTCCAGCAATTTTGAAACGCGCCCTGCTGCAGACAGGCATTGAAAGTGGTGAGCAGCTTGTCAGGGCAAAGTTGATGTGCAAGCTGTATCATTTCCGCTTGTATACCGTCTGGCCCTGGGGCCGATTTCGAATTTAATGATTTCACCGCATCATCCAGCTCGATGGCGCTAAAAAGTGGGCATTCTCCAGGACATTCAACATCTGCCTCATCGGGACAAACAGGATGTATAGGGAAAAGCGCTCGAACAATCTCATCCATTTTTTCCACTTCAAGGACACAGGGCCTCCTTGCAGGTCCTAATTTCCGCATGGCAAGCTTGTAACCCAGCCCCCACGGGTCTCTATTGATGCCCTCAACAATCTTGTGCCAGCAGCGAAAATTGCTTTCGTTAATCAACCTACTGGGAAGTTTTCTAGCAGACCTGTATGCCAGCGTGTGGGAATGTGACTCATCTTGATTTCTTAAACTTTGAGATTCGCGGCGGAGTTTGTGACATTCTCTCCACTTTTCGGCGGTTTCTACCGATCACCAGTACATAGCAGGCTTATTGTCTCGAGGCCGTCGCCTGGACATAGAGCAGTCGCACGCATTCTTGATGAGCCTCATGGTGGAGTTCACCATGTTTTCACCTGGGGCTTCCCCCGTTACCGTCATAATTTCACCTCTCATAAGAACTGCGGCGAACGCGTCGACATCTATTTTAGAAATATTCCAACCTAAAGTTGAGGGTTGGGTTGCTACGCGTTGAGTAGCACGCTCGCCAATTTACTGATGATCGCTCGCCGAGTAGTCCTTCAGTACTCTCTATCTGTGTATCCTAGGCACTAAGGACTCCGAAGCAAATGTCACATTCGAAATAGTTCCCAAGCAGCCTCCCCGTCGAAAAGTTGATGTGGTCCCAACATTCATGATGACAAGTTGTCTCCTAGCCGCCATTTCTAGGATTCTTTTTCCTCTCGAGTCTGTAAGAGGCATTTCCCATTCTATTGCCTTGACACTAAAGTCGCCGCCACCACCAATTCGGCCTTCCGTGCTCGAGACAGCTTCCTTCAGTTCATCGAGCCTGCTCTGAAAACATGAAATTGACTCATTCAGCGTGAAATAGACGCTTATGAATGTCAAATCGGCGCACCCAATGAGCACGAAGCCATTTCCGCTGGAGCAAGTCCGAGTTGTGGGTAGAGCCCTATCACGTACCCAGATGGCGGTGGTGCCGGATTGATCACAATCCCATCCAACCTTCTCCTGGTTGTGGTGTTGCTCAGATATCAGCAACAAATCAACTTTTTTCTCTCTTGCAACCTGGTCTAGTAAATCTTGTGCGGTTGAGCTACGGTGTAGGTTGATTTGCAGGACTTGGATCATGTCTTTGCTCTTTTGCTGAGTGCCTCTTTGAACTCCTGGCACCTACCACTTCCTGGAATATGAGCCAGATCTTCAGACTTCCGTCCCTTATCTTTGCACAAGATGCAACTGGATTCGTTTGGGCAGTCTTTCGCCTTATCGCCGGAAGTGCCACACTTGTAGCACAGTTTGCTCCGATCTGGCCCCTTGCAGTTCAAGGAGATGTGTCCGAAGCTAAGTCACTTGTAGCATCGAGTTGGGGCTACCCTCCGACGTATCCTGCACACCACCCAGCCGACTTTAATTTTCTCCTTGGCCAGGGGTTGCACAGTGTCTTTATTTGGGATGTCTATTATTGCCATCCTTTGCCCTCTAGGATGGGTAGGCGTTAGACTTACCCTAAAGCTCTCTGCCGTAGGAAGAATTAACCTAATGGAATCTTCTACTTCTTTGGCGTCCGCAATGCAGTCAAGGTCCTTTATTTCCAAAGAGGGCATTGGCTGTAATGGAAAAAAAAGAAGGTCCTTGACAGCGCTCTCAAACAGTCCCTTATCGGTGGATTCCGCTCCGAGTTCTACGAGGAAACTGCCTGTTCTGGTCCGCCTGTTCGCTCTTACTGTTCGTATATGGACACCGTTTTTTTCAGTTTCCACATTTTGCCTGATTTCCTTGAGGACCTTGGCGTAAGTTCTCTCGTCTGCAGTCACGACTATTGTCGGCCGCTTCGCGCTTTTCTTACGGTCAGGTTTAAGTGGGCTACATGCCGCCCTTTTGCCTTTTACGAGAGGAGTAGCATTTTATAAAATATGACCATTTATGTTTGTTTGTTTTCGTAAACAAAGTATTTAGTACTAGTGGACCAAAGGGTATTTGGTCCACTATTAACAAAGAAAGTTGATCAGTTGAGTGGAAAATTGTCAGGAAATGTCGATGAGTTGAGACATGAGTATGTAAAGTTTATTAAATAAATTAGTCGAGTGGACGCAAAATTTAAATTCATTTTTCTCGAAAATAGAAACGAATAAAAACGAAAAAAATTAACTAGTTATTGAGGTTATAAAATCCGTGATTCCCAGGTTTGATACTCACTTGTTAATGTGATGACCTTTTAATTGTGGTCTGCGCCAAGTCCCTCAAAATAGATATTTGTTTCTTCCTCGGTGAGCCGCTCATTTCAATGAACTTCTTCTCAGGGGAACACGAAAAGTCGCTGAGAGGTAAATAATGGGAGTCCAATGGTTGTTAAATGACTTTGTAAAGGCCGAAATTCAATATTGCGTGACGGCGATGCGATTCTCCCTCGTCGTCACGCAACGCATTCAATTTACAATGCACGCGATGCGGGGAACATTAATGTTCATATGGATGGTTATCACCTTATCATTATGCCACAAAAATACCGAAGATGATAAAAAGCACACTTTTATATATAAAAATTTATATATTTATATTTATATAAAAACACAAAAATACCTAGGATGATAAAAAGCACACTTTTATATATTTTTTATATATATTTATATTTTATATAAATATTTATATAAAAAACTGAAAACATTCCATTATACTTAGCATTTAATTTTTTTTAAAGGTGATGAAATCACTATTTGTTGCCTTTAGTATTTTCCAGTAGGAAATTCGACAAAGCAATTCCTTTGCTCTTCTTAGGTAGAGCCCAGCTTTACATGTTAAACAAGACTATCTAGTCCTGTCTTGTTCAGCTTTTGCGCGACAAACCGTACGTGTCCGTGACGTTCCATGAAGAGGCGCGTGTTTTTTTTTTTGTCCTACCTTTTTTGACGATTTGTTGTTGGGAAGAACCATTGATTCGTCTAAAGAAATGTATTTCTAGAGAGTCTGGCTGAGTGTTTTTTTATAAAGTGTATCAACATCTTGGTCACAGTGTTTCGTTTGAAGAAAATTTTATTTATATGAAGATTTTCCAACAGTCAATGAAAACATGTTCAAGACTACAAGATTAGAGATGTGCTTATTCCGGAATTCGATTCGGCTTGACCAATACTCAGAGTGTTTCTTCTTCTTTTTCGCACTGCAGCCCCCACGGGCTTTCGCGTTCTTCAATTTTGAAATCCGAGCAGTGATGAACTGTCTTCGAGTCAGACCAGCGTTTTTTTGGTTTTCCCATTGTAGCTTCCGCAGTCTTGCAATCGTTGAGACCTCCAATTTGTCAAAATTTCATACAGCTCATGGTTGTATCGAATTCACCATTGGTCCCCATCTAGCATCGCTCCAATTATCCTCATCAGAACCCGAAGCTCGATGGAATTCAATATATTTGCGGATGTTAGGGTTAGGGTCCATGTTTCACAGGTCCAAGCACAAGTTTGTCAATTTGGAGCTTTGTTTTCCTGTGCTTGCAGCTGGTCTGAATCGTCAGAACTGAATAAAACGTTTTATTTGCGAGCTGTACTCTTCGGTGTATTTTATCTTTTTCACTCGCCGTTCTTGTAATTTTGGCGTCAAGGTACACAAATTCGCCCACATTTGCAATACTGTAATTCGCCGAGTATAGTATTTTGAGAATTTTCGGAGATTTTCCTCGAGAGTGATTATCCCAATTGAAATTTATTTTTGCATCTCGTCTACGATTGTTGGTAAAAAAGATGTTCATGTTCCTGATTGTGTGATATAAAGACAGGTTTGGTACACCAACTCTTAGGATAAGTTCTCGTCCGGGAATGAGCAAGAATAATTTTCTGCAAATATTAGCCCTTCATATTCTTGGTAATCTATTTGCAGAGGTAAAATTAAATATTAGGTTTGAGAACGGAAAGATGTCATCTAATTTGTTTTTATTAGCGATGAGGTTTATGTTTTTAAGCCCGAGATCAAAGTGCAACAAACGGAAATATTCTTTTACGCCCGTTACACATACTCACTAGGATAATAATCGACAGCTGTAATAGGGGGAATGCCAAAAAATCAGCGGTGTGGCGAGTTTTCAAAAGGTGGTAAAAAGGTAGTACCAGTAACATTGAAAGGTTCAATCGATATCAAAGACCGCTCGTGGTGAGAGAAAAGGACTTTGCGGGTTCTTTAGGGGATCCAGTGTAGTACAGTCGATGCAGTGATCTAATTAAATCCTGTATTCCGCAGCCTGAAACCTACATTGACAGTTTTTGTATCAAATCTTATCTCCGCCTTCAACAAGACACTTTGTCTCGGCTGACATTAGAGAGCACGATCAGAGTTACGGACAAGGACGGGTGAAGGCGCGTTTCCTACGCTTTAAGGTCAAGGGTTCAGCTTTAACAGGTGATACTGGTAACAATATCCATTGTCCAGAAAACGCAAAATGAAAAAACAATCACTAAAATTAAGACTGTATTCAATACGGTGTACGCATCCTGCAGAAGTGCGAAAAAAATCCACGCCTTCAATCCGTACTCAATACTCCAACTTATTTACTATTCTCGTTATTGAATTGAAAAGCGGAAGAAAATCAATATTTCTTTTATTGAGAAGGAAAACAAAGAAAAAAATTCCTAGGAAATCAACCATTCGAAGGCTTTTCCTTCATAAAGGCCATCTTGAATGCCTCAAGGAAACAGATCTAGCATACATACCATTGAAACAAAACAATCAAAGAGGAAAATTCCAATTCAATTTGGTCTGGAAAATGTTCTTTGTCAGAATATGCAACACATCAAACTTGTGAAGGAATGAGTCCTAGGTAAACTACAAGTCTTTGGTAGAAACGAAAAGGCATTGGATATTCAAATGAAAATGTCAGGTAATCGAATACTATCGTTCTGGTTCACTGTGTGGACTATATGTGATATATGAAAGCGGCTCCATTCGATTCGTTTAATAAACTTTATTGTGAAGAAACATACATACATGCATCCGTTAACAATGTGCTGAAGAATGAATCGACCGCATCTCCAGTTCTCTCGCTCGAATTTCCTTTCCTTTATGTAAATTGAAATTTTCTACAAAGAAGCCAGAACGTTTTTTTTTGTGTCGTAGCCCATGGGAAAAAGGTTATTTATTCAGGAAAAAACTTGAAGATAAAAAAAATGAGAAATTAAACAAAACCCTCGTTCGTCCTTTAGGCTATTGTATTACCCTATCCCACATGTTGGAGACGTAAATTTTAAGACAAATATAGGAGTGGTATTTGCCGTTATGACAAAAATCAATGAAACGTAATATGATCAATGAAATTTCAGATGGATTGAAATAACAACAACATCAACAAAGATTCCAGGACTTTTTCGAGCAATCTGATTTTCTTTGGAAATAAAATCCAGAAATTATTTTGAAAAGTTTAATGGATACGAAAACTGTTTATGTGTTGGCAGATCTAGATGCAACCTGCAAAAGGATCGAAGGAAAAATCCTTACTTTAAGGCACAGTTCTATACTGTTCTATACTGCCTGTACTCTGACTTGAGCTTTGAAGGGACAATTATGGAAAGGTATTAATACTCCAAACCAAATTTTCTGTTACTACAGGCCAGCGCTACAATTACTTGTATTCAAAGGGTTGTGAAACTGTGAAAGAGGAAAGAGGCTTTGAAATTCTGCTGGAATCTTATGATAAACTTTCTGAGATCATATCGTCTTAGTCTAGTTTGTGTGAAATAGCTACGGTCTGATTTCATATCATTTTTGAATTGATTATCTTGCGAAAATAATTGGAAAAGGTGGATAATGTGACGTTTTCTTCCTTTTTGTACTTAAGATTGTTAGTGTGTATTTTATTGTTTTAAATATTTATGACGACAGCTCCGTAAAGGATACATGTTGTGCATTGATGCTGCATTTTTCGAATGAAATTGGTGAAAATTTTTGGCAACTTTTGGTATTTAAGTCTCATATTTTGATTAAGATTTAAAAGATTTAAAAGGTATAAGATTTCTTAGGGAGGTTGTTCAGTGCAATATTCGGAATTTTGTCGATGCCAGGGGTTTTTCTGTTTTTCAATTTTTTCATCAAGTCTATAATTTCTCCTGGCTTGGTTAGCTCGATGTGGGGGTCGTTCAAGGAAGACGTTGTTTCTTCAAAGGATCTATACACAATTATTTCCGTAGTGAAACTTGACGCGTCTTGAGAGAGATTGTGGGAAAAGCGAAATTCTTCAGCGAAGTTCTCTGCTTTTCCTCCGTTAGAATATGTATAGTCACCGTCATCGCGGCTCAGTGGATATGGCAAGCTGTGCTGCTTCTTTTTGAGAATTTCGTTAAGTTTCCAAATTTGAATTCGAATGTTCGAATGAGTTCCAATTCCGAATAAAATAAAAATCTGACGCAAAGGTAATGTTTGCGAAGAATTTTCGGGTTGACTTTCGGATCTGTTTGCGCTTTTAGAGGGATGTTAGCTTTATCAGTAACTTTGATTCAGATAAGATAAAAAATATGATAAGATAAGAGATCAACAATGCATGAACGTATACTCATTTTAAAATCTGTGATTTTTGCAAACGTTTCATCAATAGACTTCTTTATATGGTGACTCTACCATCTTCAATGTGCATATATCCGTCAATCGTATGAAATATTAGGAAGGGAAAAAACTCTTTTATTCTTTCTAGATAGTTGCTATCAAATACGTACATCTGAAGTTTGAATGGGAAAGTCTATTTAGTGTATGCCACATAAAATTGTTTTACGGATTCTTTTTGTTGATACAAGTTACACAGGATCATAACATCAAAAACGTGCTTAGCAAAATCTACCTGTTATGCGATATAAAATCACTACACGAACGTTGCACACTTACTATAAAAGTAAACTACTGGCTGTCCTTTTTTCTTTATGTACGGACGAAACTGTGAGTAGATATTTTTTATATGTTCATCTTCACCTTCTCACCTTACCATTGACACTTCAGTTCATGGATATGTTACCAAGCATAAAACATTTACTATCCAATGACACTAAATCCCATCCGAGAAAAATTGTCTTCACACAACATAAAGCAACAGTGAAAAATGTAATGATGGGATTAGATTGCTGTTGTGTTGCTGAATCCTGATAGAGATGAATTTCTTTTGAATTTGAGCATTGTTGTGGATGAAAAGATATCTTAGAAAATGAGAGGAGGCTTTTCTTTGGACACGTATTATTTTGCGAAGCGAGTGAAATTGAAAGGCTTCGTGTGGGAATATTGATATTGAATTGTCTAGCGTTTGGTTTCAATGGGCGTCGAAAATTCAAGTATTGTTGACATTACTAAATGGAAATTTTCCGAAAGTCTAATAAAAGATATGTAACAATAAATGGAGTTAGTAAGCATGGTGGAAGTAAATTTATTCATTCAACAAGGTTCAAGTAGTTCAGCGATTCCTCGAAAAACACCAGCTTTTACCAGTTTAGCTCGCATGTCAAGTTGTCTCTTGTTGAAGAGTTGACGTTGATCAGTTCGTAACTAGATGCTTCAAAGAGAGATTTGGTACCAAAATAGGAAATCAAGTATTCCAGTGTGAATATTCATTTGGATTAACCATCAAAGAAATTTCTGATGTACTTAATTTCTCAGTAGTTAAATCATTTAAACGTATTTCTTTTCACTACTGCATTACAATTAAATCGATATCAACATAAAATAGTCCTTAAATTAGATAATATTACAAAAGATATCAATTACTCAAAATACGCAGTAATGACAGCGAACTTTAATTTATTTATGGCCCGTCGGAACACATCATTTCAACGAAACGTGTTAATACCTTCACTTTTTTCAGGTCGATTCCGGGATGGTACTTTTATATCTCCCTTTTTTTGCTGCAAAGCTTTGCTAGTGGCAGAGAATTTTATTTTGTTATATTCTAAAAAATATAACGCCAGACGGGTATGACCGCCAACAGAAAAAGCTGGCGAATTAGGAATAAAAGAAAATTCAGGAGCCGAAATCAGGGATCACGTAGAAACACTCGGAATCGGTTTTTTAGGTATTTCAGGTATAAAATGGGAAATGTTTCAACATTATTATTTGTCCTGTTTGCATTTGATATATCTTTGTATCCTTGTGCCGGAAGCCCCTATACCTGTACTCTAGCTTCTGAGTAATAGAACGCTCACCAGCAAAAATGTGTTATTCGTATGTATATCACTTCATAGCAGCTGGAAAATTATCAATTTGTCAAAGTTTTTCAGCTTTTAATTTTCTCATGGGAAACGTCCTCTTCGTTTCTTGTCTTAAAGAAAGCAAACTCATCGATTCTCAAAAACCTTCTCGCTGAGATGCATTACCTTGATGCAAAACCTTTGAATGAACTTCAGCTTTGTTACACGCATGGCCTTGTAACTGAAGAAGACACAATAAAATCTTGAGAATATACCGTTTAGAACAGTCGACAATCAATTCATAGAAGTATACTTCTGCACAACATTTGAAGGGACAAGAACGTCCATCGTGTATATACACGCTCCAGTACTTGTGCCATATGGGTTCGAAACAGCACCCAACTGAGAGTTCGGGGCCATGGGCGAAAAGATGGTTTCGAGTGGGTCCGTTGCCCAGGAATAACATTCTTGAGTGTGTACTTGGCACCGAAAGAACCAATAACATCTTTCCAGGCGAAGCTCAACTCTTTGGAGGACGCTGTCATGAGTACAGAGGGTGCTCAAGATGCAATTAGCGCAATTAGGGCTAAATGTACTAATCTGCCGGGTGGGGACGTTTGTGAGCACTCATGGGTTTAACCTAGTGTTAGAGAAAACCGAAGTCGTCATCCTGTTCAAGAAGAGGATCCCCAGAGTAAGAATGGTCCGAGTCGGGGACACATTAGTAGAGTCGAAACTATAGGTTCAGTATCTGGGTTTGCTGATAGACTCCAAACTGAGCTTCTCGGAGCAAATCAAGGCAACGACAAACAAGGCCGCAGCAGGGACCTCGGCAATCAGTCGACTGATGGCCAATTATGGGGGACCAAGTCCAACAAAAAGGCGTCTGCTAAGGAGTGTAGTGCAATCTACGCTTCTTTATGGAGCAGAGATATGGAGTGAAGCTCTCAACAAGGAACTGCACCGAAAACGGCTGGCACAGGTGCAGAGACGTGGACCACTGCGAATTGCATCAGCATACCGTACAGTCTATGAGTCAGCGATGTTGGTAATTGCAGGGGTGATACCCATCGCTCTCCTCGCTAGAGAGCGTAAAATAATCTACCTCCGAAGGTACGAGGGTAGTAAGGAAAAAGTTACTCGCGATGAAAGACGATGCACTCTCGACGAATGGCAACAATCATCGGAAGATGAGCTGAAAGGAAGATGGAAAGCACGGCTCATCAACGATTTGTGATAGTGGTTCAGTCGAACGCATGGTGAGACTGACTTCTACCTGACCCAGCTACTGAGCGGACACGGCGCTTTTTAGTTTTAACTGTATAAGATAGGTAAGTCACGGTCTCCAGACTGCATATTCTGCATTGATGTGAAGGATGACGTCTGTCATACTGTCTTTTCATGCAGAAGACGGGACAAACAGGGCGGTGATCATGCCGAAAAAGTGGGAAAGCTCAATCTACATAGCCTAATCGAAGTGATGCTAAAATCATTTGACAAATGGAATCAAGTGCCACATTACGCTCAGGCGATTGTAGTTAAGTTAAATCACGTGGCACATTACGCTCGGGTAATTCTAGTTATGAAAAAGGCAATATGTCAAACGGTTCCAGGCTAGGCGCTCCGGTTGACAATGGAGGTGTTTTGTCGATAGTTCAGTAGGTCCGTTGTGACACTGGGTGCCCGACCCTCAGGGCGTAAGTAGCTTTCAACTCCCTTCCCAAAAAAGAGGTATGCGACTTTTAAATGAAATAAGGGCCGGATTTTTTTGATTTCCATTAAATGACATGGTTTCATAGGAAAATAATTTTATCCACTCTTTTGAAATATGTTTTTGGGCATGTGGGCGCATCAAAGGCGGATTTAGTCCGTACGAGAGGTCCAATTTTCGACTACTGCAACCAATAATTGGGGACATTTTTCGCCAATAATGCGGTGAATGTGGTCTCTCAAATCGATGATTGCACGAGCTGTATGGCAGGTGATACTATCCTGTTGAAAATAAATGTCCCCTGCATTACAGCGGGTCAATTCCTGAACGAAAAAGACATTGATCATGGCTCTATAGCTGTCACCATTGACTGTAATCTATGGAAACATATGGCATTCTTGAATACATATGAACCAACTATTCCATCAGCAGATAAAGTAGACCAAATAGTGACATTAATTAGATGTAATAGTGTTTGGACAAGCACCTGTGGTTACTTATCACTTCAAATATGGCAGTTTTGTTTATTGGCCAACTCGTAGCGGTTCAACCAAAAATCACCGTCATCATTAGACAAAATTATCTAATGAAATCCGAGAAGTGCAGTACCTTATTTGTAGGCCCACACATCAAATCTACACTTCGCCCGGTGGTCGTTCGGTTTCAATTCCTGCACAACATGGATTGTGTAAGCAAAAAAACCAAGATCCTTCTGTAAAATCTTCCATTATGTGGATGGGCGCAAGTTTAATTTTTGAGAACGCTGCTGAAAGGAATCACACGGAACTTCATGAATACTACGCTCTACAGCTGCTACGGTTTCTTCATTACGACGTACGAAGCCGGAAGGGAAGTGAATTATCAGTGAGAGTAAACACGGTGCGAGTACTATCCATCGGTAATCGTATAATTTGTTCTGATATACGATTATGTCGGCCACAAAATCGAAGGAATGCGCGATGTATTTTTCGAACAGAACCGTTTTTATGTGAAATAAATCAGCATAATGTTCGGACCTTGCTCAAGCGCCAACCTATTCGTCATAAAATGCGAAACCAATCTAACGACAAGACGCATGACAGCTGTCACATCATATGTAACGCTAAAAAGAGTTGATAACTTAAATTTCTATATTCCCTTTAAAACTTCCTTTAGTACGGAAGACTTCAAAGAAAGATTACGAAGTTGTGCCATTATTCTATAGGAACAAAAACCTGCCACTTGTGAGGCAATGGATGCGTTGCTATATAGCGATGAGCGTAAACAGGTTCTATTGTTTAAAATAGTGCATACGTTTTATTCATTTCATGTCAAGAAAAGGGGAAATCTACTGGCAAGGGAGGAGCAAGTAAGGATCCAGTGCTCTGATTAATTAATATCTCTTCAAACAAGAAGCTTTCAGAGTGCTTAGTCGTAGGCAAACAATTAGTTCCTGATCGGTGTGGCACTACTTTAACGTAGTTTTCCCTTTTAAAATCTATCACACATGGTATTTGAATTTTGCGGGTATATGAATAGACGAGCTTCTATGCTAATAACTCTTTTTATAATGAAAAGCCGCAAAAACGATATATAGTAAGCCATGCACCACAAGTCTTATCACAAACATACCTTAATGACGTTCGATGATTCAATGATTAGAACACAGCGTTGTTGCACGAGTTTCTCTTATCCTTTGAATCTACAAAGATAGCTAGTTTTGAAACCCAGTGACACTGAGCAATGGTAACACATGAAAATGATAGAGGTGCAGCCTGTCCAAAAAGGCGTGTTAGAAATGTTTTGGTATGCCCTATAACACCACTGTTAAAATTAAAAAGTAGTTGCAACGAAAACTTTTTATACATGTGGTCTCCATGCTAGCATTATCAGAAAAGCTCGAAGTTATGATTTAATAGCTATAAAATATAAAAGATCTAGTTTTTTTATTAGAAATTAACTTCTTCTTTTAATTAAAATAAAATTTAAAAGTGAGTACCAAAAAGTTTTACTTGCAAGAGATAAGTGTGAGTTAATTCTTTGAGCATCAGTCGGAAGATTCATGGGAAATGCTAATTTTCAGTGAGTATTTCGCAAGTCGATTAGCACCCTAGTATATTGTACATATAAGGATTCAATCACATCTGCTATTTGGTTGTGAGTCTTCTGGAATTACTAATTGAGTGGTATAGACACGAAACGCTCGAATCGATTATCTTCCATTTGAAAACAAATCATACAATTAACGTCGATGAATTATTAAACAGCTTGTGCTAAGTTTAAGGCAGACATACTCCATCAATGAGCACTGCGCAAATTAAAAGATAATGATTTGTTTTGTCAAGGACTCATTACTAAAATCTAAATGGCCGCAGATAGGTTTCCTATTTCGCAAATATGTACAGCAAATTATTAATCCAACTATTTAGTTGTCGCTACAGTTGCTGATGTGACTGTGTCGCAAGGAGATTTCGTCGGGAGAATAGTGCAGAGGAACTAGGATTTTATTTGGAAGTGTTCACAGAGTTAATGTTCTTGCATAAAATCAAGTGAAACTATTCCTAAATGAACGTCAAAAGTAGTTTGTGGTTTTTATTTCTACTTAGTACAACTGTTCAAGCTTTTGACTTAAGTTTCATGGAAGAATTTCGTCATTTCTTCAAAAGTTACATATTCATAATATTGAACGATTACGAACCTCCCCAAGAATGGAATAACGTTTTGATGAGGATTCATGACACAGAAGCTGGTACTTCTGTGATACTTACCACCGAGCTCAACTTGAACTTGTACCAGCAAATGTCGAAACCAGTCTTGACTACCGTGGTCATAGGTGATGATACCCAAAATAATACATCGAGCATATTTTCATCCTTTTTAAGGAGCTTGAATGAAGTCAGTTTAATATTCATACTGCAATCCAATGTTGAAAGGTCAGAGACGCGTCCGAATTATCTACTAAATTGGTGTTGGAAGCGTGGGATTTTGAATTCTGTGGTGATGATAGATTCCTTAACTTATACTTATAACCCATTTCCAGTTTTCGAAATCCAACAAATAAATGAACAAGAAATTTCAAAAAAGCTTATGTCAAAAAGCATAAGCAATTTGAGCGGTTATACATTAAAAACTTTATTTTATCAGTTTCCGCCTCGTGTCCTCAAATCTTACAAAGGAGGGAAGGTAAATATCGAAGGCTATGCAGCAAAAATAGTTACGAATTTCGCTGAAAAGCTCAATGGATCCTGGGATGATATTGAAAAGACTGTCAAGCCACTAAATCGTACCGAACTAGAAGAGTATTTCGAGCAAGACATGCTGGATATTGTTCCGTATACTTTTGACTCAACATCTCCAGCAATCGCCTGGTCTCGGGACTTTATATCAATGCAACTATGTTTATTAGTTCCAAAAGGAAGAAGCCTATTGCCAGCTTTATATGTTGTCAAGCCGTTCAATAACTTTGTTTGGGTGGCTTTAATAGTTGCTACAATTTACGTGGGAGGAGCTGAATATTTTTTTATCCACTTGCAAGAAAATAGAAGTGATATTGGAAAAGCCTTGTGCAATTCATTACTCGGCCTGACATCTCAATCGATTCCAGGAAATTCGGATACACCAACCGGCCTGCGCCCTATTCGAATGCAATTGATTTTATTAGGATTCATCTTGACAAATATTTACTTAGCATTTATGTCCAGCTTCATGACTACTGGCATCTTCGAGCCGGACCCAATATCCTTCGAGGACATCAAACGAAGCGGTCTGAAAATTCTGGCTTCTGACGTACTAGTGGAACGATTGTTTCAGGAAAATCTTATCGAGACACAATTTGCCGATATTTTTATCGAAGCTGAAGTATTGACAATGTACTATACAATATATAATTTTAGTAAATCATTTGGATGTTTCGTACCCTCCGATTACATGGAACAGATGGTGCAAGCGCAACAATTTCTATCTCGGCCAGTTTATAGAAATGCAAATTTTTGCGTGCCTCCTGTTTTTCGTGGATTCATCATAGCGAAAAATTCGCCTTTCCTTCTGACGTTTGACAAATACGTCATGCAAATTTGGTCTTCAGGTATTTTGGAAAAATGGAGACGCGATGACAGTACGAAGATTGTTTGGAAAATTCTAATGAAATATCGTGGTGAGCAAGAAAAAGAAACAATTCTCACTATTAACCATATATCAGTAATGTTCTGGTTGCTGGGTTTTGGATTTACCATTTCATTGCTGTGCTTCATTGCAGAGCATGTTATATATTTCTATTTGTATGGTAAATTATTTAAATATTGAAAAAGATTTGATTCGAAAAAATTTTGTATCCCCAACCTTCAAAGGCTCTTCAAAATGAGTAAAAAATCAAATGTCAAACATTTTGGACTTTTGAAGTACCGTCTCTCAATTATAATGCGTTCAAACTTAACGAAGAAATTTACCATTTTTGTTTCATTACAAGATTGCATTATCGTTTTTGCAATAAAATAGGTAATTACATTGTCTTTCTTAAAGCAAAAGGCCAATTAATATTAACATAAATATAATTCCGATAATATCATGTGTTTGCATTAATAAAATTCAAACAATTACCATAGCGCAATGCAGGTATTTCAGTTGCAACATACAATTCAAGACATCAACTCTTTAAAATGTGTATTTCCGAGTTCTATGCTGATATTTGCAGATTAAAGTAAATTAAATTTTGAAAGATGAAATATTATTGTTTGCTTATTTTTTAACAGTCAAAATTTCAGTCAAGTCATTTAGCTCAAAAATGCTGACGAATACAATGCGTGCTGCAAATATATGCTGACTAGCAGAAAAATGCTGAAAACAAAGCAAGCTAAGTGAATCTTTATTTGGCTACTTGTACCTCAAAAGTTTCGGTTTGGATGGCTTGCGAAAGAATTCCGAATCAGAAGATTTATTTTCAGACTACAGATATGAAAATAAAGTAAGCTAAACATTGTGCTGAATTTGTGGGTCTATTCTGTAGGACACTTTCCGTGGTCGTGGACAAGCATGCTCTTAACATCCTCTCTTACTCCCACAAAAAAAAAAACTTGAAAAATCACTGCATGTTACTTGTTTTTATATAAGGACAAAGGTATTTGTGAAATGTGTGTGGGTTGTGGACGAATGAAGGGATAAAAAAAGATTGGCTTCATTTTTCAAGAATTTTTTTAATCTTTCGCACAGCTCCACAACATTAGAGCCTATAGATACAAATATTCCTGAAGAGCTTCCATTGGCCCTACCAACTCTGGTTGAAGTCTGTTCCACCATCAAAGCCCAAAAGAATATTAAAGCGTCGAGCATCGATTCCATTGGAAAACCCCTTATGAAAGAGACGAAATACGTAGACGGGTACAGATTGTTAGACAAACCTTTTATTCAGCTGTGACGATTATGAACACAAGCTGCATACATAGGAAAACAAAACTCTAACCAAAAAAATCCGTGATAAGACTTCTGCTATGCTGTAGATTTACAACATGGACCCTTACCCGAGCATCCGCAGATGTATTGAAGGCCTCCGTGCGACGAGTTCTAAGGCGGATAACTGGAGCCAAGCTAGACGGGAACCAATGGCGAATTCAATACAACCATGAATCCTATGACATTTTTGACTAGCCGGAAGTCTCAGCAATTCTAGACTGCGGAAGTCATTTGCCTTGCAATGTGAATCATATGGACGAACAACGAATACCCGAAAAGGTATTCGTTGGGAGAACTGAAGGATGGAGACTATGTGTTGACTATGACACATGATGTCATAGTCAACACTTCTTCAAATGCCAATGCCTGGAGCTATGCGAAGGATTAAGGATTTGCTTGAAAAATGAAGTCCATCCTTCCTTAATCCTGCGTTCATTATCGATGATGTTGTGTATATCATCAATGCAGAGCGTGATCTTTGGCTGATAACCGCTCTTCAAGCTTTTATTCACTTCCTATGCTAGTCTTCTGTTGCTGTTCGCCAAACTTAGCCCGAAGCTTCTCAACTGGTCCGAATATTTTTTTTTCAATTCCAAAAATCTTCTCTCTCCATCCCGGTTTTCATACCTAAATATTTTTTGTATGTTTGATTCCTTTCACCTAACGCATCCTGGCATTTGTCATTGAACCACTTATTTCTTTTGCGTCCAGCTTGATGTCCGATTGCTTGTTTTGTCACGGTCTTATTTGCCACTTTCACTTCTACCCATAGCTCGTTGCTTGTTTTGATGAGGTATCTGACATGATGGGATAGCTCCCAGCTGCTTGTCTAAGGTCTCCGTCAAATTTTTGGCAACAGACATCGTTAGGAGCATTTGGATGTCGAACTTTTTTAAAGGGCTGGTCTCCGTCTAATAAGCCTTTGACATACGACATCGATATATTCATTCAATCAAGTAGTGATCCAAGTTGCAGTTGGCTCCTCCATATGTCAAGTATGCTCGAGGCACAACATTGATGGATTGTCGTTTTTTTTTCATCTTGAAGGATATATCCGCCAGTCATATATCCTCCAGTCCTCGACGAGATAATTCATTGCCAACTTTAGCGGTGAAGTCTTCCAGAATTATTTTTCTGTTGTTTGTTGGCAACGAGTCGACTAGTTTTTCCAGTTAATTCTAAAATGTTTCCTTCATTTTTTCGACCTATTCTTTGTTCGAAACGTGTATGTCAGTATCAACTAAATTTTGAAGAATTTCGCTTTTGTGCGAATTGAACGCAGTCTTTAATTGTCTGCTAAAGTGAATAACATGTGATTTGAATTCCCTGTCGACAATAAAAGCCACTTCACATTCTCGCTTTCTAGTGGGCTTTCCCCTTTCGAATATTGTCAACGTTGTAAAGGATGGCCTGTTGTAAATGTCCTTAATAGCACCAGTGTTTTTCAGTGAATAAAGTAGATATAGATAGTTCCATAGTCATAGATTCTCGGTTCCAAATTCGTTGCCTTAGTCCAGTCCATCCCGAAGATCTGATGCAGATTTTGACATAATTCAGGGTTTTTCAGGGACGGGAAGTTAACCCTGCGAGCCTCCACTCCGGCGGGATGGTTATAACTTTGATTCCGTTATCAGGCGAATAATACTCGCCTCCATCCTCTTACGTCTTGATAAAGGAGGCGTAAGTAGGATTTAGTAGCATAGCCGTAGGTGTACTTACAGTTATTGGCATTTCTCCACATTTAATGTCCCATAATTGGCGAATCAGTCAATCTAATATGTGACCATGACACTATATGCTACCATTTATTCGTGTGGTTTGGGATGAGAAGGCATTCAAGCTGTTGGTTGGGGAAACAAATGTGTCACTCCTCCTTTTTCAACCGGACTTGGAACCGTCAATCGTGGAATTATGTTTAGGTTTGTTGTTCTATTTTCAGTGTTTTCAGTGCGAAGTAGTTAAAATAGAAGTTTATTTAAAAAAAAGGGTTTTTGAGAAGATAGAAAAATTTACCAAATTCAGACCCGATGTTTCAAGGACATTAATATGAAAAAACGACACTACAAAACGAACTTCAAAACGAACTTCATTAATACGAACCTTTTAAGTTAACTACTAATATAATCTAAGTTTTGAATTAAAACGGGGTATTTAGATTTTCGATAGACATTGCATTTCACCCAACACTATGCATAATTCTAAAATGTCAAATGGCATCTTGGAATTCATCTGGATCACTTCTACTCTTTTCTACATAAATTTCAAGTATTCACTGACGTACACTTTTGCTTTCGAAACATGGACCGCTGCGAGTCACGTGGCCATATCGAACAGGCTTCGGGACGGCAGAGCCAGTAATCACAGGAGTGACAGCTATCACCCTTTTTTCGAGAGATCGCAGAAATATTTACGCTCTGCCCAGAAACTATGACTGGAGAAATGCTATGCATATAGTAGAATAGACTCAGATCCACAGGCAAGGTGTTTAGTGTTTAGGTCAGAAGCATTGCGGGTCTAGGAGTGATACACTCAGGGCGTTAACAGCATTCACCTCTCTACCACAAAAAAAATCAAACTTGCAAAAGGAGGCATAAAAATAGGAATTTGCAAGCAATCGCTAACCTAGGGCAGCAAATATAGTTGGTGAGCGTTTTCAGGAATTTTAACAAGAGAACGACTCATTAAAAAAAGAAAGTTGAATTTCAGAGACATGCAATTGTGTAACCTTCTAAAGAAATATCTTGAAAATCAACATGTTAAATCGTTATTTTTTCAAACACGAATAAATTTTATTTCACGTAGTTGGCATTTGCGTACCTTCCAACGCCTTGTCAACGCTGCATGTATGACCAGAAACAACAAAACTTAAAGTGATTTTTCTCTTCATGGAAGAGGAAAAATTAACTTAGAATCGTAAGAAAACTCCACACCAGAAATGGTTTTTATCGTAGAATATAAGAGGCCAAGCTAAAAAAGTCATGAATGCAGTGGTTTTGGTTATGCATAACAGAATAACAGTCCTGGGTGACCAGGATGATTCCACCAGTGGTATTTTTAAAGGCCAGAAAATTCACCTGGTCCATGTTGGTCAACGCTTTCCACGACAAACCGAAGCTTTAGACAAATGGGTGGCCATTGGAGAGATTGATCGGAAAGATCACGCTCGTTTTTATAGTTTTTTCGACGTTTATATAAATCTTAAATCTCTGTTTGGATCCTCTTACTTGGGAGCAATCGGAGCAGCAGTTTTCATTGAAATTTTGAGAATCTCTTAATAACTGAAATAATTATTTCAAAACAATTCTTCTTACCGGCTGATCACTTGCGTCTTTCTTGCACAAAATGTATTGTGTTACAAGACACCGAATAAATAAAGTTATTCAACAACTCAACTCAGCTAAGAGAAGAGAAAGATAGTTCCGGCATATGCACGACGGAGCACAGTTTTCTAGAATTCTGACCTGATTGTTTTTTATAATTCTATTTCCCATTAGCATAGAAAAGTCTTGGCGATATACTGGTGTTTTTCTGGGACATAAAAGTAGATAGAACTTTAAGTTGGCAACACTTATTAATGCAACGTATTGTATAATAGCTGTCATCCGTTTAATAGTTAGTTCGATTTTCCTTTTTTTACGAATAGTTTAAGGTCTGAGCAAAGTCTACAAATTGTGCACTTTTTTTGCAAAAATAATAATAAGAAATAATATTTTAGCGATATCTGGTTGAATAACCACAGTTGGTCAAGGAACATGGCTGCTTTGCGATTTTCCAAACACCGTAACACAAGGAAATCACTGTTCGATGTGCTTTAGGGTGTTGAAATCATTGGTCCATATGTCTTCAAAATGCTGTTCGGAATAAGATTAAAGTCAACGGTGACCGCTATGAAGCCATGATAAAAGTCTTTTTCGCTCCGGAATCGGGTCACTGTGATGTAGCCGTTGTTAACACCGCTGCACTGTTTCTTGTCGGGATACGTCAAATCAATCGTCTAAGCGGACATGCCCGAGACGCTTAACCATTTGGAAGACAACATTCGCGGCGTTAGTGGCTAAATAAGTCGCTGAGTATTGGTAAGAGTAACCGAAATCATGTTCAACCCTCTAACCGGGAAGACCGTCTACAGACGGTCAACAGACAGACAACAATGGTCTACAGACAGCAATGGAGCCCAAAACTGGAAGACCGTCTACAGACGGTCTTCCAGTTTTGGGCTCCATTGCTGCACTACACATTTTTTTTATTCAAATAAGAAAAAAATGCTTCTGGCAACCTTGCTTTATTTGTTAATATGATCCCTGACACCAGCTGTTAAGTTGTTTATCAGCTGCGATCAATCACGTGTGAAAACTGATCAAATTAGCGCCAAGAATTATTTTGCAAATTTCAACTTTTTGAATTATTTAAAAATAACATTTGGAATTAAGCGATTGACCCCAAAATTTTACAGTTAGTAGTGAACATAGTTTATTTGAGTTATATAATATATTTGAAGTGAAAAATATAAAAAAATTGTGTTTTTAAAACAAAATAGTGAAGACCGTTACTGGACGGTGTTGCCGGTTTGAGCGTAAAAAAACTCGCTACCTGTTTTGTTCTTGTGTTCACCTTTTGTTCATGAAAGCACTATTGTTTGTCCATTGTTTTATTAGTTTTACAGTTTTATTTTAATTTTGTCTGTAAGATGAATCCTAATAAGCGTGCTTACAAGAAAAAAATCAATTTGGAGGCAATGTCCGATTAACAATTGCTTGAATTTATGGATTCTGTGGAAAGCGAATATGAAGATTTTAGTAGTGATGAAAGTGTTGATGATCCAACTTTTGTTTTTGATAATATCGAGCCCGATACACTGCCGGAGGACGATGAACAGGCCATAACAGATATGCTGCACAATATGGAAACAGCAGAGACCACGGATGCATTTATAGAAGCTATAAATTTGTCAGTGTATTTGAGCACATTGGAGATACCATCGGCTTGTTCAAGTTTAATTGATATGACAACAAAAGCATCTTGTACACCTAAAAGAGCCCGATCTTCAATGCCAAGAGTTGAAGATACTGGACCATCAATAACACCTAATTCTGGTGGTCTCATTGGGGGTATAACATTGTTTACATTATTTTACATATCAATTCATAAAACAAATACTCATTGTCTGTATCTTTTATAAACAGCTTTGAATGAAATATCTAAAGACGGGAAGGATCTGTCCAAACTGACGTGGCGTAAACGCTCAATGTGTTTACATGTAAACGAGGTAGCCTTTCGAGGCAATGCGTCACTTCCATTGACTGTGAAAAAACTCAAAACACCGATGGATTTCTTTAATTACTTTTTCACTGATGACATTGTTGAATTAATAGCTTTTGAGACAAATCGTTGTGCTTTGGACAAAAATGTAAACACATCATTTAGCACCAATGCTGCTGAAATAAGACAATACATCGGCATAATGATATACATGTCCATATACCGCTTTCGTAGCTTAGAAAGCTATTGGGGGAAAAATGCCTTCTTGCCAATTCAGAAGTTTATGCCATCAAAACGATACCTTACTATCAAGAAATATTTATCATTTCAAGATGAATCGCTGCGAAAGAAGAAACCCTTTGTTTCGCATCCGTACTGTTGCCGACAAGATAAACGACCGATTCAATTCCATCCCAAAAACCGCTAGACTATGCATTCGAGGAACAGATGTGCAGCACAAAGACTAGACACCATCTTCGTCAATATATGCCCAATAAGCCGCATAAGTGGGGCATTAAACTGTTCGTGCTGTGTGATTCAAATGGTTATGCCTACCGATTTGAAATCTACAACGGCGCCGGAGATAATGTTATCCTACCTGATACACCGGACCTAGGAGCCACATCAAATATTGTGATTCGGTTGTCACAAGCAATTCCCAATTTTGTCAATCACATACTGTACTTTGACAACTTTTATACATCTCTGCCACTGTTAATCTATTTAAGGGCCAGAGGAATCTATAGTTTAGGGACAGTGAGAGGTACTTGAATCGTTATGTCCAATTATTGATTGAAACATGATTTACATTTCCATTCATTCATAGCCAATCGTATTCCAGCATGTAAACTGCCAACCGACAGCGAAATCAACAAAGAGGAAAGAGGATTTTGCGTGGACTACATGACATCAATCCAAGGAGTTGATGTGACCACTGTGTTATGGAAGGAAAACAAATGTGTCCGCCTGGCATCAACATATGTAAGAATTGAGCGATTTTCTAGAACCAATGGGGATGAACAAGCAGCAAAGGCTTCCCGCTATGATAGAAAAAAAAGAAATACATTGAAATAAACTGCCCTCACATCATCCGGGAATACAATGCTCACATGGGTTGAGTAGACCTCATGGATGGTCTCATGGGTCGATACCATATTTGCGCTAAAACTCGTAATATTATGATACGATTATTTTATCACTTTGTGGATATGGCGTCTACAAATGCATTCATTTTGTACAAACGTTCGAATGCTAAGGAGTCAAACGCTTCCAACGATGAGTCAGAACCGGTTATAAATCTGCCTGATTTTCGGGTGAAAATAGCTGCTGCCCTTGTGTCCTTGAAACAAAAAAAGCTCGTAGGACGACCACCATCATCTGAAGATGTATGTAGGTCCTTATCACCAAAGCCTGGTGTATCTGGTGTTGAAAGAAGAGCGGTTCATCAAGTTGATGATTTTCGTTTCGACGGTATCAACCATTTTCCAAAGTGGGTAGATAGAAAAGAAAAAAAAAGGTGTAAGCACTGCAAAAAATCCGACACACATGTCGTTTGCTCAAAGTGCGACCTACATTTATGTGGTCAAATTGGTAAAAATTGTTTTTGGGACTATCACCACAAGAAATAATATTAAAAATGTGTTCCTTTCTCTTACTGTTCTCTTTTTTCAAATCAAACTTGTTTAAAAAATAAAATTTATCTGTGATGAAATTTTTACTCTCGAACTGGCAAGACCGTCTACAGACGGTCTTCACTATTTCTCACCTACCGCTCGATCAGAATGTTTTTTTCACCTAAAAATTAAAACTTAAGTTTCCTTTGACTACATTTACTTGCCGGTTAGAGGGTTAAATAAAAATAGCAAAGAAAAAGCTTTTGAATAAAGTAGCTCATGGCATTCGATACAATTCAAATTATTTCATTTTAAAATTCCCAACCTTCAAAAAAAAAACACCTTTTATTTCGGGACTAAGTTCCCTTGTCCTCAGTGTCAATTTTCTGCCTTAAAAACGAATTCTTTAAGCTCAAAATTAATTAAAGAATGTATAGAACTAATTCTTGATCTGCTTATTCAGACGATAAGGTTTGATATTCCTCCATTATAAGTTGCCATCTAGCATCGCAGATAGATTCGTCATAATATTTTTGGTTAAATTTGCTTCTACATAAAATAGCGAAATTCATTTCGGATTCAGGATTTGGAAATTATAATGAAATTTAATACTTATTGAGAAGATCTCCCGAAATGCGGGATTTTCAGATTCTATGAAAACCGCCTTAAAAAAAGTCCCGGCAAATATGATAACTGAGAATCCAGTCGAATATTTGTAACACTTTCATGCTTATTCCATTCGGTTTCGTAAAAATTTAAAATCCATTAAGTTCCAGATTTTTTCCAGAACTTTTCAGTCGTCTTAGCGATTGGGCGCTACATCCTGTATGTATACTTTAAAAAAAGTGTCCTTTACGTATTGCTCGTCTGATGCAGTGGGTATTAATTCAAAATGAAAATGTAGACAAGTTCATTAAGGCACTAGCATCAAACTTCAAAGCAACTTCATTAACCATGCATGCATCTTGTTCTTCTCTGGTCTTTGATTACAAGAGAAGAATAACAAAAACAAGAGTGTAGTATCCCTGGATAATCTTTCGGAGCAGCTTAGTGTTAGACAGTGTATGTCGCTCTTTCTCATGTCGGGTCAAAAAGGATGACACATGGATTTATACTTACCATTGAAATATTAAACGTAACTCTGGCCAGGAATAAATTTTGGCTTTGCTCCCAGAATTTGCCGGCAACCAAGTGTACGGCAAGGATATTTATTCTCTGCTGGTGCTTTGAAGACTAGATTGCTTGAGCAATGACTAAAGACACCAATGTCAGATTAATTAAAAGCACAGCAAAGCAAAAAGGATTTACTGAGAGTGATTTATCTATTATGCATATCGTACATGGCAAGTTTCATATATAGCTTGAATCAAGATGGATGAAATATACAGAGGATCATCGTTCATAACATTCGTTTAGTCTCTGTGAAGAAATAGTTGGTTGCTTTCGTAATTTAACTTTGAACAATTTGTAACCGAATATGGTGACTTGGGAGGTCCAAAACCCAATTAACATTGAAACTTTTGATGCAAGCAAATTTAATTTAGCACTAAGAGAGCGGAGACCTAACTATTAGGTCAACTTTGTTTGGAATCCCAGAAAAGTGTGTGTTTAAATCCAATATAGTCGAGATGGCAACACGAATATTATATTAAAATAATTTAATATTCCAATGATGTAGGAAAGAATGAAGGAAATGTAAGTATGGGTACTGAAACTATTCGATTTCAAGCGTATTTGAAGAAAAATATTGAAGCTATGTAAGGGCAATATTATTTTCTCCTTGAAATTCGATTAGAAGGAGTTCAATAAGTAGTTTCAGTTAACATACAAGGCTATTCAATCTGAAAGTCTTAAAAACCTGAAGTGCTTCGTAATACTTTTATGGACTCTATAAAAGATAATCTAAAAAATAAATCCTTTTGGGCTCAATAAATTTACTTTTGAAATATCAATAAAATAAATTCTTCATATATACATACACTTTACGATCAAAAAAACAAAAACCCGGAAATTTCAAATTTTGAATTGCCGCGCTTATCGAATTGGTAAATTTTTATTTTTGCAACGTTGGCAATACTTTTATTGATGTTCTGTCAAATTTCGGCGCATGTCGTACGATAAGTATTCAATTGCCATTCATACGATTTTTGTGTGGCAATTTTTATAATGGATGAAAAATGAGAACAACGCGCGTGCCTAAAATTTTGTGTTAAAAATGAAATTTCGTGTGCCAATTCATTGAAAATGTTACAAACGGCGTATGGTGTTCACAGGCTATTCCTCGCAGGTTAAATCCTTTAAAAATTGTGTGTAAAATTGGATGAAACGTTGGCATGCATGTCATGTGAAATTTCATACCTATAAAACAAACGGTTTTTAAGATATCATGGAGACCAGTTAGAAAACCATCGTATTAAATGAAACGGGTTTCAAATGCCTAATACGGTTTAAAGTGTGAACAATATACTGATCATTATTCGGCTATAGCTGGTCCGTAGAAAACTTCTCTTCTTTCTCTTGGAAGTTTCTTAAAGCTGTATTCCTGCTCGGACTTTAAATATGGCTTGTTTCATCCTATCATTCACGCACCGCTCAGCCGCATCATAATGACAGTGCTCGTAAACATGCCCTTTGCAGCCATAGGAGCATCCCATCGCGGCCATTGTACTAATTGTTCCTCAAAATCTCTCGTTGAAGATAATAATTTCGAGAAAACTTTCAATTTCAACAATTTTGGCCGCAGAGTGTAGACGTTTCGGAAGGAAACAACTTTTCACTATTCGGGCCAATTTTCTTCTTCTTCTGAAACGTTTTGATGCCATGATTTTTCATCTGATGAGATTCTATGATAGAACGTAACCCAAACTTTTTTCTTAATTTCTTCTACAAAATCTAGATGCTGACGGGTTGGCAAACCAATGAATTTTATATTATAAAGAAAGATGGAAAGAGCTCAAGCTGGTTTCGAACACGCGTCCCTGCCGCTTCTCACCAGCATCCACCTAAGCTGGTAGTGCCAATCGACGCGTCCCAGCCTGTGAGTTGGCACCTGATGAGAAGCGGCAGGGACGCGTGTTCGAAACCAGCTTGAGCTCTTTCCACCTTTCTTTATAAATATTAAATTCACTATAGAGGTAATCGAAATATTTGATCAGAACTTCCGCACCCATGAGTCTTCGCTGAGTTAGCTCAGCAAGGGTATAAATAACTAATAAGTTCTAAGTGAAAATGGAAAAAATTGATCTACCAAAACTTCTGAAATCCATAGAATTTTGTAATTTCGTTAATGTTTGTTTAATGTTGAATGTAATGTCGTGGTTTTTGTTTTTTTTTTTGGGTAGGGAGGTGAAGGCTATTTACGCCCTGAGTGTCGGACCCCCAGTGGACCTGCTGGACTACCGACTAAACACCTCCCCTGTCAACCGAAGTGCCTAGCCTGGAACCGTTTGACACATTACTTCGGGCTAGACCTCCCAATTTTACGCCTTTTGGCGCCTTTGGGTTACAGGGATTCCTTCCCCAGGGAGAAGAGGAGGAGGATTTAGAGAGGGAAACCCTCCACCCTCGACGTCTCCAGCCGATCAAGTATGCCTTTTTTCACTACTAAGATTGCTCGAGCGTAATGTGCCACTTGATTCAATTTATCAAATGATTTCAGCATCTTTTCGGTTAGGCTATCTGGATGGAGCTCTCCAACTTTTTCGGCAAGATCACCGCGCTGTTTGTCCCATCTTCTGCATGAAAAGACAGTATGACAGGCGTCCTCCTTCACACCAATTCAGAATATGAAATCTGGAGACCGTGATTTAACTATCTTTTTCAGGTAAGACAGAAAACAACCGTGTCCGCTCAGTAGCTGGGTCAAGTAGAAGTCAGTCTCACCATGCGTTCGACTGAACCACGATCCGCGCGGTCCATCTTCCTTTTAGCTCACGCTCCCATGATTGTTGCCATTCGTCGAGAGTGCATTGTCTTTCATCGCGAGCAACTTTTTCTTTATTACCCTCGTGCCTTCGGAGGTAGACTCTATTGCGCTCTCTAGCAAGGAGAGCGATGGGTATCACCCCTGCAATTACCATCACCGCTGGCTCAGAGACTGTACGGTATGCTGATGCAATCCGCAGCGCTCCTCGTCTCTGTACCTGTACCAGCCGTTTTCGGTGCATTTCCTTCACTCCAAATCTCTGCTCCATAAAGAAGCGTAGATTGCACTACACTCCTAAGCAGACGCCTTTTTGTTGGACTTGGTCCCTCATGATTGGCCATTAGTCGACTGATTGCCGTGGTCCCTGCTGCGGCCTTGTTTGTCGTTGCCTTAATTTGCTCCGAGAAACTCAGTTTGGAGTCTATCAGCAAGCCCAGATACGTGACTTATAGTTTCGACTCTACTAATGCGTCCCCGACTCGGACCATTCTTACTCTGGGGATCCTATTCTTGGTCAAGATGACCACTTCGGTTTTCTCTAACACTAGGTTAAACCCGTGAGTGGTCATGCAGCTCCCCACCAAGCTCATTAGTACATTCAGCCCTAATTGCGCTTGATTGACCGTGCGCCCAGCCACTAGTGTCGCAACGTCATCTGCATAGCCGATGAGTCGTGACTCTTCCGGCAGTTCAAGTCTGAGCAGTCCGTCGTAGGAGACGTTCCAAATTAAATGCTTACAAATACATACAATGGCATTAAAAATATTTCTATTATATATTATTTTTATTTCCAATCTTTTTATAAAAGTTTTTTTAGTGTTCATCAAAATGAATGAGAGCGATATCAGTGATGATGAATTCAATGTACCGGCCAGTGAAAGAAGGAGACGTATTATGAGTTCGACATCGGAGTCATCTAATAATGATTTTGACTACGACACACAATTGAGCGATACTGAGAGTGAAGATAATGAAGAAGTTGATGAAATTGGTCCTAGCAACAACAATGTCTCTGAAGAATGTGTGCCCCAAAATGCAGAAAGATCACCATTTCCCTTCACTGCACATCCGGGAAAAACATTGAATACTCCTGCAAAAAAAGTTACGTTATTTTATCTAGAGAAGTTTTTAGATGATGACCTTATAAAATTAATAACAGAACAAACGAATTTGTATGCCGCTCAATTTTTTGCCAATAATCCAGAGTTGAAACCACGTTCGAGACTTCGGAAATGGAAGGATACAAATTAAGCGGAGATGAAGATATTTTTGGGTTCCTAGTTTTACAAGGGATGATTGGAAAACCAACTTTAGAGTGTTATTTTTCTAGAAGAAGAATTATTGAAACACCCTTTTTTCATGAAGCTATGAGCGAAAACAGATTTGGATTATTGTGTAAGTTTTTACATTTTGCAGACAATCTAAGTTTTGATCCTAAAACGTCTCATAGAAAAACATACAAAATCGATCCAATTAAAAATAATTTGACAGAAAAGTTCAAAACATTTTATGTTTGTGAACGAGACATATGTGTCGGCGAGTCTCTTTTATTGTGGAAAGGGAATTTATCCTGGAAGTAATCCATAGCAACGAAACGAGCTAGATTTGGCATAAAGCTATTCATTTTGAGTGAAAGCCAATCTGGATACGTTCAAAACATCATTTTATATACAGGAAAGGACACAAACTATGGCTCAAATTACCCACAAGAGAAACAATCATCAAGATTTGTTTTGGAGTTAGTACATGACTTACTAAATAAAGGGTATAGAATGTACCTAGATAATTTCTATACTTCAATTCATTTGGCTGAGCTCTTGTGTCAAAACAACACCGACATTGTTGGGACAATGAGAATAAATAGAATCGGTATCCCCAGTGAAATACAAACAAAACAATTGAAGAAAATGAACATATTGTAAGATACAAAGGCAAACTTATGATTTAAAAGTGGAAGGACAAAAAGGATGTATTGCTGCTCAGTTCAATTCATAATGACGAAAAGACAATGATTGAAAAGAGGGGAAGAAGTCAAGAAAAACCTAATGTTGTCCTCGTTTACAATAAGGATATGGGCGGCGTAGATTTGGGAGATGGAGTTATGGTGGCTTACACTGCTCGTAATAGAGTAAAAACATTTTTCTAGGGTTGATTGATATGTGCTAACTAAATGCATATATTTTGTACAAAAAGGATAAAGGTCATTTGGACCGACTTCATTTTTTGTTAGAGTTTATAGAGAAATTAGTTGATAACAATATCGTGAACACCCACCCAAAGCCATCAACAAGCAGCTCTACACCTAAACTATCACGCATAGTGGAAAGGCATTTTCCAGAGCAAATGAAAAGTGATACAGGAAAAAAAAGGTTACAAAAAAGGTGCTAGAAAAGAATCTACTTACTGGTGTCCGAATTGTAGTGTAGCATTATGTATTAATAATTGTTTTAAAATATATCACACAGAAAATGAGTTTTGAATTTTTATATGTACCTATTGTGTAATTCTATTTTGTTTACTTGCTTTTACTTGTTTTGTGATTCCTTTTATACTTCAAAAATATTAATAAACGATATATATTTCATAGTTTTTCATTTATTGTATGTATAAATAAAAATATAGAAATATGAAATGACGGTCTCCGGGCATGACGTATTGACATGTCCTAGCGAAACAATAGGCGCCCGGTACATGTTGCATAATTTGAACGGGAACTCCCCGATTAACAGGTTAAGGCAGTTCGATACGTAATTGGAACATCTATAAAAAAAAACAACAAAAAAGGACGGGGAATTTACCGAAATTTTGATGTAGACACTACTGAAACTACAGGTACGTACGGGGCCCTGGACTGACAAAGGAATTGACAATTGGAATTGACAAAGCTGGAAAAAATAATGTTGGTAAGGAAAAGTCAACGGAGTCAGGCAAAAATAACATGGTGGTTTGTAAAATTTGTTTCCAAGAAGTGAAGAGAGGAAACCCCCATTTTTGTATTGCGCGTGAAGATAGGCCCGGTAACGTCGTTACCAAAAACTTGATCTCAAGAATACAGCGTCTTCCAGATAAATAACAATTCAACTTCAGAAAATTGACGAGCTTTCAAGTACCTCAATCAATATTTCGAATATCGGCGTGAAGTTAGCAACAAGCGGGCGTCCTTGTCGTGTACTCCTGAATCCTTGCGAAAAAAGTAACCCAGTTTTTTCTTCTGAAGGTTTGAATAATTTACAAGTGAACACTGGAGCTTCTTCAAGACAAATGACTAAAATCACCAATTTCATTCATTCTGTTGCTGGGAGAAAGTCCATCCCATCACATTATTCGAAACACATGAAAGAAAATTCAAAAATGCTCTTGAATTTTCAAGTATGCTTGACTTGATCGAGGTTCAGATCAAGTGCAATTCGACGTTGAAAATAGAGGAATTGCTGAACATGCTGAGGAATTGATTAGATCTATCGTTGAGAATCGCGAGCTAGAAGGATATATAATCATACAAATTATGGCTGATGAAGGACAGGGGTTTCTAAGATTTCCTTGACAATTTTGCCAGCAGTAGTTTTGGACAGGACATGCCAACAAAACAATCAAAGTATGCTGAAGGTGGAATGGTCAATAAAAACCCAAATTGAACCAGCGTCCAAAAGTTTATAATGCCAGCCAAAGTGCCGGGGATAAAAGAAACGCACAAAAACCTCTAGGTGTTATTTGGTTTGACTCAGCTGAAGAATGTTTCACTTAAATTTGTAGCCGATTTTAAGTTACATTTGATTGTCAATGGGCAGCAAACTGCCACCTCTACGTGCCCTTTCCCGTACTGTTTTGTGACTTTGGGTGAATTAAGAGATCGCGATCCCGAGCAGAGGATCATGATGCGTTCTGCTGATATTTTGAAAACGTATGTACATTTGAAAGATGACCATAGTCATTTTTTTTTTTGATGGGAAAAATAAAAAACTTGCAACATAATCAAACAGTACAGTGTTTAGAGAAAACGACGATTTGACTGTTTTGGAAAAGACCGTACCTCTCGAGCTACACCTTCTGCAAGGGTTTGGGAGCCATCTGTTTTGGTCTCGTTTGGTTCCAACTTTGGGCAGAGAAACGGCCCTTCTTTGGCCCAACAAATTGAACATCATTTCCAAAAGCTATCATGAGAAAGTTTTCGAAGGAAACGCTTGCAGCATCTTGAATGATGCTGAAATATGTCAGGAATGTGGTTACTTGTGGATGGTGCCGTTCATTCTAGCATTTAACAATGGATTGATGGGTTCAAAACTGTTTTCGCGTGGCAAGAGGAGATTGTGATGTTGAGAAATTAGTTCGAAATTTGCAAAAAGCTGTCGAATGTACGAGTGTATGTAGGGATTGCCATCACCCTGAAACTCCACGTTATCCTAAATCATCTGAAAAAGTCTCTGGAGCTCATGGACGCCACTACTAGTTTGGGCTTATAGTTAAAACAAGCTGGTGAAAGCGTCCACCATGAATTTTCAAAATACTGCGTCAGATATAAGGCTAATGCGATTGATACGTCATCTTACGGTGAGAAATTGAGAAGAGCAGTTGCAGAATTTTCGTCTTTGCACTTTTTATAATCTCCAATCGCTCAGTTCATGATGTGAAAATTAAAATCAATTTGAGATTTTTTGTGTTTTTGTACTTGAGAAATAAAATATTTCTTGAAGAAAGTCCATGTGTCTCTCTGTAATGCATTGTGTATGCAGTAAAACCCCAATTTTTATCTACTCGAACCATACACTCTTATTCAAATGCAATTTTTAATTGATATTCAACGAAAATAAACAGTCCCGATTTTTCTGTAAACGAATATCGACTCTTTATTGGATCTAGAACAACGCCCCATGCTCAGATTTTGGCGCCATTTTTGGCAAACTTTCACGCTCTTCAAGGACACCGTATATGGTATCCTATACTTTGCTTGGTTTCAGATAAGCTCACCATCGTATGCATGCGAAGACTTTGTGATAAAAGGACTGCGTTTCTAACTGACATTTTAGTGAGATCGATTATGTCCTTTGCGTTTTCGCTGTTTTTTGATTTTCAAAAGAAAAAAAAGTCAGTCGTTTTATTTCGACGTTTATTGTTTTTGGGAGTTACATGCACCGTCCCTCCCGTTTGACCAAAATATGCTTTTTTCATAACGAAATACTTTAGGCGTAGCAAACAAGTATAAGATTTGTGCAAAACTACACATTGGGTAAGTCAGACGAAGGACCTAAAAAAATTGAACGTTTCTAAAGGTCGATCACTGTGAGATAATTTGATGAAACTAATTGCAGACTATGTGAGATTGAAATCAGTAACAAATTTTCTATTGATCTTGTTACTCATTTTAATGTTTCGCCTAATTTTTTATGAGCTTTCTTCAAATGTAACATTAAATATCATGAAGCCACCACACATCGCTTGATGTAATGTAAATTTGCATAATCCGGGTATTAGAAAGAGCCCCGGGTTATGTTCCAAGTTTGACTATATTGCTACTACTCCTCAATTAGCATTCATATCACACTCATTGATAGCTTCGCTGTCTATTCTATGAATTTCATATGCTGACTGTCTCCATATATCCTTGTTGGATACCATCTGATCTCCATCCATCCAACCATCTCATTTTTATGATTTATAATTCTATTTCGTTGGCATTTCATTAATAGGATTTTTATTTACTATTGACAGTGACCAAATAGTGCTGTATATATTTTTCGGACCAACGGACGCTCCCTATCTGCTCCTGAAATAGACGAATAAGAAATATATGGAATGAAGATATTTGTGTAGTTTGGAAGGAGACGTTTTCTGTAAACGGAAGTCGAACGCAAGCATGAAAGTGCCTAAATTAAGATTTTCTTTATGAGCACTCATTTGTAAAATGGAAACGAAGCGATAAAAGGACAACGCACGATTTCCTAAAAGGGTTTGTTTTCGTTCAAGTTCTCGGTCCGTTTCTAATTTATACATGTACATATATATTTTCCACTTAAGTTAATTGTGGGGTTGTCATAGGCGAATAGGTTTAAGCTTGTAAGCATGAACTAGAACATTATCGAAAGAAAAGTGTGAAAATCAAAAACTTAGCGGCGTTTTGCCTTGAATGTAAGGCTTCACGAGATTGAAAACTTATCAAAAATGTTTATGAACTTTGCAAGACAATTTTCTTATTCAAAAATAAGATTTTAAAATACGTTGTTAACTTCATTTGACAACACTTTTGCTATCCTTTTCACTGTGGACCAATCGATTCGGGACTAGGCCATGGCCTGTTGCGATATCACTTTGAAGGCTTAGGCTTCTAGAAGCTACTTTGACAAAATCAGGGCAAGGAAGGAAACCTGATTTATCGTTGTTTTTGCCATTGAGTTGCTGGAAGTGAGCAAAATTAAACTAATATTCATACAAACAGGCATATTTGACTTGATATCATTCCCTCGGAGAAGTGAATTTCTGGCTCTCTCCAACTACATCTTTCATTAAAGAACGAAAAGTGACCGAGAAAATAACTTAAATAAAATTATTTCTTGAGGGTTATTTTTCAAGGACTTAAAATTTGGTAGATAGTTTTCTCTCGTTACCAAAAGATTCAATTGATTGTCCATTTTTTTCCATTCCAAATTAACTTTTTGAGTAGATCAAATCATAACGTAGGGCAAACTACTTTATTTGGGTGTTTTATTTAATTTGCGTTGAATTTACGGCGCCATCAGTTCATAATGTTGGCTACTATCGAAAATAGGCAACTTTTGCTTTAAAATTACACATTTAATAAATGCTTGAAATGGATTTTAAGGGTATTTTGATGAGCTTTAATGTATTTTATCAATGTATTCTAGGATATGTTCTACAGTGATCTAAATATTAATATTTTAAACTGGAAAGCAGCTCATTAGTACATCATTCTTCCATAAAACTTTAGTAACAATAAAGCATTGTCAGATTTTATAGGGACATGAACCAACTTATCCTTGGATCGTGGCATAGCATTAATGATTTTCTTATTGTATGGCGAACGAGTTCATTAATGAATGTTGCAATGACGCTTTTGGGTTGTTGGTTCAGTTTAAATAAATAAAATTGAAATTAAATTTTTCATTGAATGTAGCTAAAAACATCGTTCAAAGTGTGAATATTTATGTGGGAACGTGGCTATTTGCGTATCCACAGAGAAAAAAAGTACGGAAATAATCTTTCTGAAGGATAGTTATATTGAATTGTCCTGTCAGGATTCCAGATGATTATTTTATATGCTTATTTAGCATAGAAGAACTCGAAATATCGAAAAGTCATATAAGTGGACCAGAATTTTCAGGAAACATATGATCTAAAGATTTTAATGATAAATACAGTCCATGTTGATTCTAGATTAAATATTTATTAGATGTAGATAGATGATGATGTAGATAGATAGAAATAATGATATTAGATTTTGACTAGAAGTCCTTAAAGCCGATACTACTCAAATATCAAAAGGATTGCAACCAATGGAGTATCCATTACTGAAGCAGGCTTGACTTCAAGGTGGAAGAAGGTGCAGAGAAACCTTGACCTTGCACAAAAAGTTTTCAATAATAATTTGCATGTACGAGGCGCATTCAAGTACTTAGCGTACAAAAGAAAAACGAAAATTTTGAAAAAGTGGCAATTTATTTTTCCACATAATCTCCTTCAAGCTCAATACACTTGGCCCAGTGATGCTCCAACTTTTTCAACCCGTCCAAAAAATATTTTCTCTCCAGGGCTCCAAAATATGCCTCCGTGGCGGCGATAACCACCTCATTCGATCCAAATCTATTCGCGCGAGCGACTTTTTCAGGTTTGAAAACAAAAAGTAGTCATTGGGAGCCAAATCTGGAGAGTACAGTGGATGGGGCAGTGATCCGTACCACAATTCGATCAATTTAACCATGGCTACGGCGGAATTGTGAGCCGGCGCGTTGTCGTAGTGGAACAGCATTTTTTTCTTTGCCAAGCGGGGCCCTTTTTTCGTCAATTCGACGTCGAATCGGCCCAATAAGTCAGCATAGTAGCGCCCCGTGATTTTTCTACCTTTGTCGAGGTAATCAATATGGATCATACCTTGTGAATCCTAGAAAACGGTGGCCACCACCTTTCCGGCCGATCAAACAGTCGCCGTCTTCTTCGGAGCACTTTGGCTGGGTGAAGTCCAATGTTTCGACTGTTCCTTGGTCTCTGTTGTATACCAGTGAATCCATGTATCGTCGACAGTCACGAAACGATGCAAGAACTCCATCGGATTGCGCTGAAACAGCACCAAACACGTTGCCAATGTGGTCTCACGGTTACACTTGTTTTCCGGTGTGAGCAAAGGTGGCACCCATCGCACCGACAGCTTTCTCATGCCCAGTTCTTCGTGTAAAATATGATCCACCGTTCCTTCTGCGATGCCTACAGTCTCAGCTACATCGCGAACCTCCAATAGAGGGTCTGCCAACACGTAATCGTGGATTTTTTTATCGTTTACCTTCGTAGCAGGCGTTTACGGGGCACCTGGGCGTGGCCCATCAAACACTGATGTGCGGCCACGAACAAACTCGTTGAACCAATTCTTGATGATCGCCATCAAAGGAGAAGAGTAACTGTACACAGTATTCACACAATCTTTCATTTCGCTGCGCGTTTTCCATTCCAAAAATAAGAATCTATTCACCGAACGATATTGTTCTTTTCGCATTTTTGTACAAGTGACCGATACGCTCGCTTCGAAAGGCAATCAAAACAAATCTCATTTAGGGTATTGACTGAAACTTTGACAGTAGGCGACTTAAAGAATGTACTGCACGATGGTAAAACTCTTTTGTTATAGCAGCGCCATCGGGCGGTGAGTCTAAGTACTTGTTGAGCGAACATCGTATTTTCTTTTCACTTACATAAACATGATATGATTAGCAAAACTGACGTTCAAAATATGTTCAGGGAGGCGCAGTAACAGGGTAAAAGCACATCCACGTGCACCAACAAAAGCCGCTCTTTCAAATGTGTGGACTTAAAAACTAATTGCACTACAATAATCAAACGAAATAAGCGATAAAGTATGTAAGACCCCTGATACGAGTTAAAGCGAAATATTTCGAGCAAAGATGGTCCGCTGAGTGTAGCACTTCTGTTAATGTTTCATGTTCCAGTCTCATCATACTGAATTGACTGGACTTTCAAATGGATCAAAATGAACAAGGTACGCAGAAAAAAATGCGGAAAACCTCATCAATCGATTACTGTCTCCAGCATAGTAAACATTGGCCTGGTTTCTTTGTAACAATCATAGAACTGAAGATCCATGGATCTTTGTAGAGGCCATCAACGAAAGATTAGTCTTCAACGAACTTTGCTTATATTGATTAGCTTCCGAGAAAGTTCACTAGCTGGCCTTTGTATGAAGTATAACTCATTGAAAAAAATGGTAGCTTCAGGAACTCTTTTTTAACTACCAATACATCTATTTATCCATCGCTGCTTAACACTAGTTCAGTATCAGCTTGTCATCTCTGGGCGAATAGAGAGGTAGAATTTAAAGACGTCGCAGGCACTCTGCATGAGACTCAATTCAACAGGAAGTCAACTGCCGTTCCCATCAGAATCCCTGGTGCGGTTTCAACACTCAAGAAAAATACGATGGAATTTTTAGACCTCTTTTTTCTTGATACGTCAACCTGGCGGTAGAGTATATCGCTCAACTTTGAGCTGCAAACTTTCATGTTGCGAATGTAGTCCACTGATGATCATCGAATCGTCTTCTTCCACAATAAATTCGTACGTCATGTTCTTAAGGAACTCCTAATGCGAAGTTTTTTTAGATCGTTGCAATCACTCTGTCGTATTTTTTTTTTGTGTTTCCAATGTTAAAATAAGTCAGACTCTGCCTGTTCACCATTTCTCAGATTTATATTCCTAGGATCGGAAGAAGACATTTCCGTTCCACTCACACTGGCATTGAAGTCTTAAACAGCAGTGATCTGACCTCAGCGTGCAAGACAGCCAGCTTTAATTCTTTGAGTTTACTCTTGAAGGCTGATAATGACTACTTTAGTGAAACTGATACACATTGTTTCCCTTGTTCCTCTTTAAACGAATATCTTCCCTCTTTGCATTGAGACGAAAGTTCTCCCACACCCAGATGACGACGGTGTAAGATTTGATGCAAAACCTCTCCCCTTCTTCTCTTCTTTACAACCAGGACCAGCCAGTTCTCTTCATATATGTTACGTTGCAATTAGCCTGGAGTATTTCCGTCAAGCCATAGCAATTGTCTTGTTGAGTGCGTCTTTGAACTTTACCCACTTTCCGAGCCCTATGTGAACATAAGCTGGAAAAGCTTTATGATCCTGGAATCAGCGCAAGTTGGAATTATATATCCCTGTGGCTTACAACTAGAGAATGTTATACTTTAAATACATAATGTTTCGTTCTGATCTTCGTCTGAAATTAAGGCACTTAAGGTCACGAGCGAGGTTTGCCTTTTGAAGAATTCTGCAGACTACCCCATAACTTTTCGGCCAGTAGTTATGCGACTACTTTTTTAGAAAGTTAATGAGTACGACCTTAGGGTACTACTAGGATAAGTCTAGCTCAGAAATTAATCCTCCCAGGAAGAGGCTTCTAAGTGGCTCCTCTAATTTGGTGCGATTAATACTCGGTTTAGCTCGTTCTAGACGACATTTTCGAAAAACCTATTCTTTGCAGGACATGACCCAAAATCTTACGAGCAGAATGTCCCATTTGGTCTTTCGGATCGTCTTTTTGCGCTTTGTTTTTTGTTATACGAGGGTGGTCTGAAATGTTTTCGACCGCAACATAAAAATGGCGACATGCATCATTAAAAGCTAATTATTATTGGTGGGTATCTTTCGACAGTTATTCGCCAAATTTTTAGCCATTTTGAACGAGCGGTTTTAGTTTATAGCCGTGAAAATAAAAAGTGGAAATTGAACGTAAATTAAGTATAGAGCGGTTATTATATTTTTGATTTTGAAAAGCAACATGCTTAGGCAAATCAAAAATGAGTTAATCTCTGTGTATGGGGACTCTGTGCCATCATTTGTTGGGCAAACGTTGGGCAGATGAATTCAAACGTGACCGTAAGAGCTTGGGAGGTGGTGAACGTTCGGGACGTCCATAAACTGCGACAACTGACGACAAAATTGCTGAATTTCATCAAATAGTGTTAGACGGGCCCCGAAATCAAGTGAGAGACATAACAGACGCTTTAAAAATGTACATTGAACGTTCTTGTCATATATTAAATCAAGATTTAGGCATGAGAAAGCTGTCCGCGTGTTAGTTGCCACTTTTGCTCACCTTAGACCAGAACCGTGTTCGAATAAACGTTTCCAACGGTCTGTTAGCACTGTTTAGGTAACAACTCCGAGTTTTCTTGGCGATTATTTACTGTAGATAAAATTTTAATACACCATTTTATCCCCGAAACAAACAATACAGTCAAAACAGTAAGCTTCAAAGGGGAAACTGGCTCCGAAAAAAACAAAATCCGTTTTTCGGCTGGAAAAGTGATGGCGTCTGTATTTTTGGAATAGTGTTGCGAACCACGGCGGGCGCAGTCGCAGACATTTATGTGGCAGTAATTTTTGGGTCCCCTAAATGGCTCTCTGAGGCCGGCTGCGCTCAGTCTATCGGCGTTCTGTGGGGAAGATCACTGCCCGTGCTGGGCCACCTTAATCACGACCAAAAACATATAATTTACCTTTTGGAAAAAAGAGAGAGGATGCGGAGGAGGAATGCCTCAAGAAATTAAAGTCAGTTTTGTTTTAGTTAGACTTCATGTTATTAGTAAAAAAAAATAATTGGATACAAAAATAAGGTAAAATAAGGAGTTACCTTAATCGATTGTCTTCAGAAAGGAAAAATCAATTCAAGATCATACTACGCATCATTACTTGCCAAGCTGAAGGCAGAAATTGCGGATGAACGACCACATTTGCAGAAATAGAAAATGCTGTTTACCCAAGACAATGTGCCGTCTCACACCTCAGCCGTTATCATGGTGAAAATTCCGGGTTAAACTGCTTGATCATCCGCGTTACTCATCAGATCTAGCCCCAAGCGACTTTTTTTTGTTCCCCATCTAAGAGCTGCGCTCGCAAGACAGACATTTTCGTCAAATGAGGAGCCAAATACCTTCATGGAGATTATTTTGCAAAGAAAAACAACCGTCAAGAATTATTCGGATGGGTTAAAGAGGTGGCAAGCTCGCTGGAAGAAGTGTGTAGAGTTACAAGGACTATGTAGAAAAATAAAAAAAAATTGAGAAAAAATTTCTTGTTTTGATTTGATTGTAGGGTTTGGTTGTTCTCTTTCTCTGATCAAAATTCATATGCTACCAGCCATTCGTTTGCAGTTTGTGCCACGAAGGATAATTGTGCCATAAACTGCACGACTTTTGTGCTCTTTCAGCTTGTTCACTGGTTTTAAACTTCGAATAGATAATGCTTTCATTTATAATGTACGTCGTCCAGCTAGAAAATACAATGTTTATCGTCCTTAGTATGGTTTATAGGGGCACGTGGTTCTTAGGACCGCCTTTTCCTTGGTTGGCTCGATCTGGAATAAAGCATGTAGTCCGCTTTCAGCTGAGGGTCGTTGTGGCTGTTGAAAATCGTTATCGTACTTTCAGCAGTATCATGTGGGTAGCCATCGATACTCTATGCAGCATTGAATCGATGGTCTTAGTTGCTCACACCTCGACTAACTTGGTCAGAGGTCTCGTTCTTTCACCTAACATCCTGGAATAGAGTGATGCTTTTAACTATTGACCTTTTCGTGAGCAGAAAACGCTCGTCTTTTCAATGATTTTCATCAAATTTTGTCCTTTTTTGAAGAGTTTGCAAATGGCTTGGCCTGCAGGGAACATGCATTTATGAATGTTTATACCCCATGTTAAGACAATGCCCTAAGGTAAATAAAATAAGTAACGTTGAGAAAATAGAATAACAATTAGAAACAGTTATTGAAAACGCAATTTGTAAGGATTCTTTGAGGTCAGCTGATTGTTCGAAAATTTTTTGTTTCAAATAAAACTGGACTGAAAACATTTGAACTATAAATGAATTGGGTATAAATTAAGTTATTTAAGGCAAAAACAAGGAGACAATAATTCTCTTATGTAACAGATTGCTATTTGCCATTAGAATAATCAATATACGTTTTTTTTATTTGTCTTCGCTTAAAATGCTATTAATGCGTACTTGTAAGTATATTTCATACAATGCCTTGTAATAAACATGAAATTCTCCAATATCTGCGAAAAAAAAATATTCAGATGTATATGAAAGTAGTTCGAAAAAGTAGACCATCGAGCTGTTGTGAAGTAAATAGCACTACGTCAAAAAAGGCTACGTTCTATAGTATTTACTGACACCTTGCTACCCAGGAACCACGTTTGGCCAGCTATTCCTAATGAAAATGAAGTTATCAGGACTGATATCATTTCAGTGTAATCCGCTTACAAATCATTACGTTAAAGATTCAAGCAATCAAGAAGTTTTATTACCATCATTAGCGCAGTCAACGCAAACGAAATGGGCCATTAGATTGAATGGATCGCATCCTTACAATTTGTGGCGCTCCGTTTAATTACTGTCGCTAATTAAAGATTTTTATGATACATTTAGAATCGACCACTACTAATCCTGAATGTTGTAGATTTATCACTTTTTTATAGTTTCCCTCAAGTGGAAGGTTAATGTTTCCCGATTGATTTCAAATATATACATAACTTACGAAGTATCTTTCCCACATATTTATGAAATCGACACTTGAACATTCAATCATGTATTTGTTTAACATCCTTTGTACTTGGGAAGTAAAAAATAAGTCACCATTTAGGAAAGAAAGCTTAAGTCAGATAGCATAGAACGAACGCCTGCTTAGTACGATGTGATGAAGTCAAATGCAATCCTTCTCAAAGGAATCAGATATTGACTTGTGTTACATGTGTCTGCATGCATTGTGAATTCAATATCTGCTTAGCGATTCTAAATTTATCAAAACTTTCATGTATAATTTATTTATTTGATACATTGATAATAAATCTGCATCCAATAATAACGTTTGTTCGTCCTTACACTTGGTTTATTCGAAACACCTAATACGCGCGTGTTTTTGGATGTGTTAATAATAAATATATTATGCATTGTTACCATTATTACGTTCGTATTCCCAATTCGATTTTGTATAACGATTCAAAACAAAAACAAAACGTTTGTGAAATTTTCCAACCATTTTCAACTCCAATGTCAGAAATTCAAAGTTCAACGTGTTCGTATATGTTGGAGTAACGAGAAAATAATAGTAAATTGCTTTAAAGCTTAAGCTAAAAATTTTATGTAAATATTATATTATGTATACTAGAAAGATCTTGTATGCTAGTAAGATTTACTCTTCAGTTCATGATGGGAAAATAATTAGAGATTGGTCAAAAGCGTCAAATAAAACAGCAGAACTTCACCAAAAGCTAAAGATTGTCTTTACGACCTTCAATGTATAAATTTAGTATTCAAAAACATGGACTGTCTCGGCAAGGCTGCAATGGGAGTCAGAATAAAGACTGCAATCAATTGCTTTTCCTTTTATTTTTAAAATTAATTTTTCATTGAAGCTGCCAAGAGCTGCGTCAAAGGTCAGCAATGGAGTAAACACTATAACGTGGGCTTTTAAAAACCAATTCTAAGTAACATCAATATTGAAAAATGAAAAAGATTATATACGTGTTGAACCTATTTAGGTTTTAACTTGGACAATTCGCGGAAAACCGATAATGAGGTCGATTGCCCTTACCGACGATTCCCCTAATGAACGATATCCAACAGCAAATCTCTTGTAAAGAAACAATAGATTCAAACTTCTGCAAATTATTCAGATTTATTTCGAATAAACCGTTATGATCGAGAAACACATCGCGGACCCCACTAATTTGATGGCTAACATTTTCGTCCATCAGAAGAATTAAGTCGATCAACCAGGGATTGTTTTTGCACCACATTTACTCTCAATGAAGGAACCATAGCTGCTATAGAGCGTAGTATCTATGAATACCTGAGCGAATCCATTCGACATCTTGGTCAACTATTAAACCTGTGGTCAGCCTTTTTATGGAAGAATTTATGGAAGGATCTATTGTGAGCAGAGTTTTAGAGTAGGCAAAAACAAAACAGTCTCAAGTAAATATTAACTGGACTTATTTGAGCAAAAGATTTGCTTGGTTACAACGCGTGTGATTCAGCTCGAAGCTAACAGAGAAGTGAGAAAGGAACATCTATATTGAGTTTGTGTAGAGATTTTAGTTTGATCCATTTCTAATAGAGAGCAACACAGCATTGTGTAATCGAAAATCGCTTAGTAAACATACTCAACACTTCCCCTCGATGAGCGATCAACACGTTGTAAGACCTAGAAGTCTAATACATCTTTCATGTTTTGGTTTGGATAATCCTTTAGTAAGAATATCTGCTGCCATGTTTTCTGTTGCAATATATTCAATTTCCAAAGAACTATTCTCCAGCATTTCTCGAACAAAATGATGACGCACATCGATGTGCTTGGTTCTTCCATGATATACTGGATTTTCTGCCAACTTCTTAGCTCCGCAATTGTCACTGAATACTTTGACTCTAGCAAGGGAATCAAATCCGAGCTCAGTAAGGAATCTTCTGAGATAAACCGCTTCTTTTGATGCGTCTGATAATGCCATGTACTCGGCTTCTGTTGATGAAAGAGCAGCTGTTCTTTGTTTTCTGGACTCCCATGAAATAGGGCTACCACTTAAGATAAACGCATAGCCAGAAAATGATCTTCGGTCATCCAAGCAATTTGCCCAATCGGCATCCACGTATCCTATTAATGACTTTGAACACCTTTTGAAATGAAGACCGACATCAGCTGATCCCTTTAAGTAGCGTAAGACTCGCTTCGCGGCAATCCAATGACTTTCATTGTAGCAGGAATTATATTGGCCCAAACGACTGACAATATGAGCAATGGCCGGACGAGTACACATTGCTAAATAAGTTAAGGCACCGACTAACTCTCTGTATGACAGACTTTGTGCCGTAATGTTAGATTGATCTTCACCTTTTTGTAGTTTCGTTCCCAGATCCAATGGAGTTGAGATTGATTGGCAATCATACATTCCATATCGTTTCAGAAGGTCGTTGACATATCCCTTCTGGTTCAAGTAAATTCCATTTTCGTCTTGTGAAAAATCGATTCCAAGACACAACTTCACGTCGCCTAGATTCTTGACTTCGAATTTCTTCGATAGATGTTTCACTAGGCTAATGACTACATCAGGATTTTTAGATGCCAGTAGGAAATCATCGACATATACTACAATAAGGACAACTTCTTCCCCTTGTTGAAAATGATACACATACGGATCGTATTTAGATTGAATTGCACCAAAATCTTTTAATTCCCTATCCAATTTTGCATGCCAACGACGTCCAGCTTGTCATAAGCCATATAATGCCTTTTTGAGTACGCAGACTTTATCACCGTGGTTCAATTCATTTAACATTTTTAGAGCTTTCTGTCCAATGTCACTACATATTCCTTCAATCTGAATGAGTGTTTCAAGCATTTGTTTTGAACATTTCGGGACTTCCATGAAAATATCTTCCTCCAGATCGCCATTTAAATATGCTGAAGTGACGTCAAGTTGAGTGATTTTCATATCTTGTTGAGCCGCTAGTGCCGTAATTAAACGAACTGAACTGAGACGAGCTACGGGAGCAAAAGTTTCACTAAAATCTATCCCCGGGCGTTGAGAGAAGCCTTGCGCAACAATTCTAGCTTTTCTTTTTTCTAGGGCTCCATCGTTATTGTATCTGTTTGTCAAAACAACTCTACTCCCAATCACCGGCTGATCTTCGGGACGATCTACTATGATCCATGTATTGTTTTTGATGATTGATTTCATTTCCATCGCCATAGAATTCATCCATTCTTCATTATCTAAACTTTTCATGGCGTTCTGGAAAGGAACTTCTGTTAAACAAGATAATTCATTATTTTCATCGGGTTCATTTTCTTCTGCAATTGGAACCAGGTTGTATTGTTTTCTTGGTCTTCCCCTTTTTTCAGTCCTTACAATTTTTGGCCTGCCAATACCTTTTCTCGAATTTTCTCTTGGAACACTGACTGGTTCATCATGTTCAACAATTTCGTTGTCTTCACCATCTTCGATGATTTCATTATCTGAGATTTCTTGATTGGAATTTATCTGAATGTCAACAAAACTTTGATCAAAATTTTCTGCAGTATCGAGTGAAAAATCGTGGTAATTGTCCTTCAAGATTGACTTTCTTAAGTTGAGAAACTTGACATCTCGAGCAATATCCACTCTTTTCTCCTCGGTAATCCATATACTATACGCCTTCGATTGCTCCGAATAGCCGAGAAAAATTCCTCGTTTTGATTGTGGTTCAAATTTATCTTGAGTTTTCCGAGTCAAAACAAATACTTCACAGCCAAATTCTTTGAAGTATTTCACAGTAGGCGTATAACCATTCCATATCTCGAAGGGAGTTTTATTATCGATGCTCCGTGAAGGACACCAGTTTTTTTATATAGTTCGCCGTGTTGATGCCTTCACCCCAAAAAGACGGAGGCAATCCAGATTGGATCATGAGGCACCTAGCAGAATCTAGAAGAGTGCGATTTTTTCTCGCTGCTAATCCGTTTTGTTGAGGAGTGTACGTTACTGCTAACCTGCGACCAATTCCATTTTCTCGTAAGTATTGATTGAAACCCTTGTTTTCGTATTCCGTGCCATTGTCGGTTTGCAAAAACTTGATCTTTTTTCCGAATTTGTTCTCGACAGATGTCTTAAAGTCTTTAAACGCTTCAAAAACTTTATCTTTACTCGTCAGCAATCGAATTTCACACCAACGCGAAAAATCGTCGATAAAAGTTACAAAGTATTTAGCCTTTCCATTGGATTCGACTTGCATTGGTCCGCACAAGTCAGAATGAATAATTTCAAGAACATCTGAAGTTCTTTTTCTTCTAACTGGAAACGGAGCTCTAGTCATTTTACCGAATGTCATTTTGCCTGTTGAATCAATTCCTCGAACACATCCATTGCGTTGACATTCGACAAGACTTTTGATATTCAAATGACCCATTTTCCGATGCCACAATTCTCTTTCCAAGAAAGAGCCATTTGGCTCTTTCTTGGCCGAATGTTAGGAATATTTTCAAATTGGCTGTAGAACACAGACTATTGCTGTATCAAAATATATGGACAAGAAATTGTTGGATCTGAGATGTATTCATCAAATTTTGAACTTAAGAAAAATATTTTATTTTATTATCTTATTTAAAATTTGAATAACATTTTTCACTCTTTTGAACGATTTTTATAGTGAGCTGTTTAAATTTACTGCTTCCAAATTTAAGCAAAAGAAAAATATCTTTTTAAAACTCTTTTATAATAAATTTTTACTCTGATTATCAAATTTGTGGCTGAAATTCTTATCGTAGGGATTAAGTTGCCTTTGAAACTATTAGGTGATGAAATAAATTTAAATGGTTTTTTTATTTTAAAGTTTCATTGAGAAAAATTAGTACAATGGATGTCTACTACTTTTTTCCATATTGCAGGCAGCAAGCGTATACTGCGTTTAAGAAATTTCGCAACTCTTGAGATGATCCAAGAATCGTTCCAATTTTTCTCTTCTTCTTAAAAAATGAAGTGTTTCTCAGCCAGCTCATGAGCCATAGACGGAACTAGTTGTGGTCTGCAGGAGCAATAGCTGACGACCAAGGTGGGTAAGGAAGGACATCTCAGCTCAGTGCCTCCACAGTTTCCTTGATAACCTTAGAAAGATATGGCGTTTTTCATCGTTTTCGAACTGAAAAATCGCTATGTCATGTCTTTTTGTTAGGTGGTTAAGCTTTCATGTTTGACTCAATTGTTGTGTTGTGATAGTTTCGTTAGCCTGGAGTAGCTCTGGGAACTGTTGCTGGTACCTGAGAAAACGGCGTTGGAAGTCTCTTGGCTGGAACTCAATATACTCTTTTTGCACATTGCCTGTGGCCCTTAGACGGTTTGAAATCGCTTGTTGAGTCACTTTCCAAGGTTTCAGCAATCTCGTATTGAGTTTGGCATGTATTTCGGTCTAGTAGTGCTTCAAACTCCGCGTTTTTTATCTTTCCCCTTCCCCTTCTTTCACCCTTCGCGTTCTTTGTCTCTGATGTCAAAACCACTACTTTAAAAACGCCGGAACCAATACACATATGTTTTGCCTCGAATAGTCTCAGTCCATCGACCATGTCCAATCAACGGTAATGGAGTTTTACTTTTGCTTTCCAGGTTTCACAGGTTCTTATACCACAATCAAGTCTTCGTATACCTTTCTAGGTATCTGCTACTGGTCATGAATTCGCAAGTACCCATGTGAAACCTTACAAACCTCACAATCTTTTTGGACAAGACTTGAAACTCTTCATCATCCGTCCCACATTAGTACGTTATAAGATACCAGTTTGCATTGTAGATCTGCAACTGTTATATTGGAAAAACGAAACCCAGCTGCTCCTGACGTTCTAACGAACAAGGCCAGTCACTGCTCATGGTCGGCACATTATAAGTTTCAAAATTTCAAAATTCAAAAATTTCGCCATATTCCAGTTGTACTTCTACTTATCTCCTTTGCGTTTTGCTCCCTTATACACTTTGAACCGGTCTTTGAATGCATTTATTTTGCTTCAGGTTATTTTGATCAGCATGTACATCTAACAACGGTAGCAAAATATAAGCTTTATCAACGCTTTGTATAGGTACTTGGCTGACCTTAAGCAACACTGAAAAAAATGACTTGTATTTTTCTATTTACTTTTCTAACTCATTGAAAGTACCAAAAGGACCATTCTATTTATCGAACTGGAATACCAAAACCGTTTACTACTGTTCGACCATTTGACATTTGACGGCTCCAGGAAATTAATCTAAAGTCAGGCATCTGGCAAAACTGTATGGAATTGGTGGGGATTAATGCTTGTGGGGGAAATGACGGGAACTCCTATATAAAAGGACAGTACAAATTCATTCTCTGAACGTAAGAATATTTTTCGAAATTTCATTTATTTAATGACGAAATAAAGTTTATCAGAGCTTGAATACTCAATGCGAATCAAAAGAAAACATCTACAGAAGACAAAACAAGCGAATATTTTACCATCGTTCAGATCAAGAAATGTTTGCCCATTTATTCATACTACCTTTGGGTTTTTCTATTTAAACATTAAGGATTAAGGTTTGCGAACAAAAAACATTGAAGGTGTCACAGACGTGCCCTGTACGTACGTCTGTCATGTCATTTGATTGCAGCTGAGATTGTTGTTGTAAAATATTATGTATTTGATTTCTCGAAATTCAAATTCATCGGGATGTCTAGCAGCTAGTTTAGGTGGATATTGGGATAAGTACTGTGGACAAAAAGGTGAAAAGATGATAGCAGGTGAACGGAATAGGTGAAAAATGGGTTTAGTCAAGACGTTACCATCCGTACAATGCAATGTAGAAAAACAACGAAGCAGCAAAGATCGCTACATTGGTTTATTTTTGTAATAAATACTTTTGACAGGTAACTTCAGGAGATTGAATTGACCCCAAAACGAGGCGATTCATACTTTCCTCCTCAAAATGTACGGACGTTAATTACGCGCAAGGGCCATCTTTGCCATATGAGAGCATGATTAATTTGAATGAATGTGTTCATGGTCAATTTCATTGAATTTAATCTTGTGATGTGAAGGTGTTTTTTTATATTTCCTCGATGAAGAAAGCATCTCAACCTCGTTACCATGTTCTTGCTACATGCAAAATCTAACATGTGGTGCCTTTTAATGTTGCTATAATCATTGACGCAACAGCATCCAATCGTTCCGCTCTGGGCTATTTTATTGCCTGTTCTCACGTTCTAATTGACTAGAATTAGTTTTTCTACCTTTCAGCAATACAGAGTCGAAAAGCCTTTCTCAATCATTGCAGAACGTGTTTTTCGATCTATCCCCCCCCCTCTTTCCAATTTTAGGTTACATTTCCGACCCAATCTTATTAATTTCGCTAGGAATTCTTTTGTTTCGATCTCAGCACAGTATCCACATTACGTAAGTATCGACTGTCTTGTCCTAATAATAATTTTACCCGGACCAAATTTTTTGAGTGATTTGACATTTCAGTGAAGTTTGCTTGGGCACCATTGTTGGATACAAAACTGTTTTTTTTTTTTCAAGAATATTTAGAATATTACGAATACATTCCATTTACAACTGGTGGAATATTTTCGAGGGTGGTATTTTTTCTAGAAAGAGTAATGTATATAAATTCATCCAACTTATAGGACTTACTCGAGAGGACACTTCGGTAACTCTATTAGTTCTTACTGGTATTAGTTCGAAGTGAAGCTTGAAGTTTATTTTATTTAATATCCTAATAGCAGTCTAAAATCGAATCACTTGCAAACAATCCGTTGTATAACAACAAAAAAAAAAACATTAAATATCCTTTGGATACTTAATTTTACTTTCTTGTTAAATTGTCAATACACTGGGCTTCGATGCTTGGCTTTTGAACTTAATTCGGTTTTCTGTTCGGAAAATCTCTACATTAACTGAGTTGGAGTGACTTTGTGAAAACTTCCAAATGATTTTGAAAAGGACCATCCAGACTAACATATGGTTAGTGTTGCAGCAATGTCTTCAGACTCTACTACTCGTTACCTGTACATCTCAAGCATCATTCGTATCCTCTCACAGTGCAATTACCACAGAAGTTACATTTGTATAAAATTTCTGAAACATAGGAGGCACCACTCTGATACTAGACTAAGTTTTGACCACATGTTGTCCTGACTTGAAGTTCAGTTTGATCCAACGGCTGAGTATATATAACTTCGTATTTATGGCTAAATTGAATTCATTCTTAATGAATGAATGAGTTTCGTTGTGGTTCTCCTAATTTTGGACGTTTTCGGATGGATTTAAGTTAAAGGATTTTGTGAATGTATGAAATGAATTGCAATATCTCACAATATAAACGAAATACTATGAAGGTGGTGTATTTGTCGTCAATCTTTATTGAAAGGCTTACTTGTCTTCAAGGATAAGTCTTCGTATAACCGTGCAAAAATGCATTTTTTCAATATTCTATAAAAACGAGAACAGATATAGTTTTGAAATTTCATCAATTAGGGTTCCACATTTTGTTCAATAAAAAACATATGAAAACGAACTAGCGACTGCTGCGTCTGACAGTGTCGTAAGGATAAAACTAAAAAAAATTGAGATCGCTAGAACTCTTGAAAATTCTCTAAACTCTGGTCAGTGCAGTTAATAAATAAATATAGAGTATTTGTTCGAAATTTGACGGCCCAATGTATACTCCGCCGAGAAGTCCTTTGTCATTTTCACCACGTGAGTTAACGTACCTTTCCATATTCACTAATCATAAGAGCTGACAATATCACCAATTTGTAAGCATCAGCCTTACTGTACACAATTCAAAGTCTGTGATAGAGAAGATAGGATATGGAAAACGTATAAATAACCATGTCCAGCTTGGATGGAGAGTCATCAGTACCGGCAGTGCGCGACCTATAGTATAAAAGGACTTGATTCGAGTGGAAACTGTGATACGTGCAACAGACGAAGAGACAAGCTATCGGAGAAAACCAGGAAATATATTTCTGGGACTTGTTTTTCACGAGGAACGGACGAACCGACATTTTACTTACTGGTGTAAGATAAGCGTTGGGTATAATTATTACTGGGTGAGACAGGGGTAGCTTTGAATAGTTTTGAGTTTTTATATTCTCGTTATTCCGCCTCATATCGGATAGTCTAAAAAGTGTTGAGCCTTTTTTGTCACTAGATGGTGTTCGATGCCATATATCGGGGAATACTAATCAGATTGAGTCAAACTGACATGCGTCTGAAAGGTGACATTCCAGTCTACAATTTTTAAGCGAACAGTTTTGTATTTCGTCAGTCGTGTCAAAAGTTGTAGGCATTTAAAAATGAGTGAAGTTTCTGAAAAACATTTGTTATATTTTACAATTTCACTACGATCAAAATGTAAAAATTATGGTGTCTTCGGTCAAGATACTTTATCAAAAGTCATTGCTAAGAGATAGGTCGCTCGCTTTCGTTCGGGAAATTTTAATGTCAAAGATGCATCTCGCTTAGGTGGACCAATCAATGCAAAAGTCGATGAAATCATACAAAAAATCGAAAAAGGGCGATACATAAGCAGCCATGGCACTGCTAATGATTTGAATATCCATCAGCAAACAGTTTTGAGCCATTTGCGTAACGCTGGATACACAGCGTAACTCGACGTTTGGGTGCCGCATGAATTAACGCAAAGAAATTTGATCGACCGAATTTCCATTTCCGAAATGCTAATAAAACGAAGTGAAATCGAGCCATTTTTTAAGTACATCATTACGGGCGATGAAAAATGGGTAAGATACGAGAATGTCGTTCGAAAAAGATCATGGTCAAAAAAAGGTTAATCATCACAAACGACTTCAAGGCTAGGATTGACGCCAAATAAGGTTATGCTGTTTGTATGTTGGGATCGGAAGGGAATAGTTTATCATAAGGTGCTAGTACATGGCCAAACACTCAACTCGGATCTGTACTGTCAGCAGATTAACCAGATTGCAACAAGCAATTCACAAAACGCGGACAGAATAAATCAATAGAAAGGGCGTCGTCTTCCATCATGACAATGCCAGACCGCACACATCTTTGATGAACCGGCAAAAATTGCCAGAACTTGGCTGGGAAGTTTTGATGCAACCACCGTATAGTCCAGAGCTTACACCATCAGAGTACCATTTGTTTTGGTTTCTGCAAAACTTAATCAAGTAGGTAGCTAAATATAAAATTTTCAGTTTTAAACTAAAGTCTATACAAAAATGAATCAATAGTACCCAAGCATTTTGTCCAATTCTGACATATTGAATATGTCACGACGTCCAGCACTGGCCGGTTCTGGCTCCTCTATTTTGCTAACTATTTCAGTTGCAGAATAGGGCACCTCGTCTATCTTGGTTGGCCATACCCATTACCTGCCTTTTCTTGTCATAGTACTGCCAACTACCAGATCAGCATCTAATTGTTTGGTAATTTTTTAGGGGTATAGCTCTCCTTCATTCATAAAATTAACAAAATTTCCAACTACTATCCTATCATCAACAGTTTCAACGTTTCAACATTGAAAGTGGTCGTAAGTGTCGACACTGACGTACCAAAACCATCCGAGAGTATTGTAAGGGCCAGATTTGAAGGTGATCCTAGAGACTAAAGATTCTACCTGATTGAGCCAACAAAATACCGGCATTGCGCAATTAGAATTTAGGGTGGACACTAGTAAGAACAAATAAGAGCGGATGTATGCCGGTTATGGTCTTCAACATCTCGGACTCAATAACATGCATCAAAGTTGGAGATATCATCGGGAGCTGTCAGCTCGTCTCCACTGTAACATCTTTGGCAGTTAAAAATAGCCAATGTCTAGCTAGAAAACAAGAGATCGGTGTAGCCCATGACTTAGTGTCCACCTTATTGGAGCCAACCCAGTTTTTACCAGAACTGTTCAAGCAACCCTCTGTTTTGGTAGTCAAGTACCGCGATATTTCAGAGAAGATTGAGGGTGGATGAATATGGTGACTCATGTTATGGACTCGTGAGACGTCAAGCTAATTCAACAAGGGTGAAGACGACTTCTGCAAGGAGAATTGAGCCACCAATCAGCCCGTGGGCCTCACCTGTAGTCCTGGTGAAGAGGAGGTTGAAAGCATTCGTTTTTATGTCAAATAAAGCCAGCTCAACGGCGTCATGAAAAAAGACAGCTACCCGCTTTTACGCATCAATGATATCATGGATACATTGGCAGTCTCGAAATGGTTCTCTGCACTTGACATAAAGAGTGAGTACATACAGCCCGAAATCTATCTAAATGACGGAGAAAAATGGCATTTTCAGATGGTACTGAATTGTGGAAATTTGTAATGATGTCGCATACTCCAGCAAAATTCGAACGCCTCGTGGAATGCGTACTACGCGGGTTAAGCTGGAACTAGGCTGGAACGTAGCATTAACCAGGCTAGGAATATGTATCAGTACTTACATATTCATACCTAAAGCTCATGAGGACAAGAGGTCTGAATATGTAAGTACTCATGAGGTTTCTCTTTGTTGGGCGTTTTCCTGGCATTTGTGTTTGATTTCTGCCTGTTATTGATATGAACTCCAAGATATTTTATATCGTTTTTGAGAATAATTAGTTCGCCTATGATCTGAGTAAGATGATAACTACTTTGCGACACTCCCAACCGTTGACCTTTGCAACTAGTACTTCGGATGAGAATAATTCAGATTAGTCTGCATTTATTTATTTTACCCACCTTTTCAAATACAAACCGATGTTGTTCACAGCACAATGCAGCTGGGTTTGAGTCAAGGTTGGAAGGGTATTGGTGGCAGTGAGTAGAATTTCGTCCACGTACATGATTTAGCCTTAGTCAGAGCTGATTGGTGTTGGGATCTAACAGAGAAAGAAATCGAATAGGAAGGGACCAAGGAAAGAATCCTGCGGGACCTGCGAGAATTTATTGGGATGGGATTTGAAGTGAGATTACCTGCTTTTATTTGCGAGGTTCTATTGTGTCAGAAACCACAAAGGATTCTAAGAACATCGATAGGGCATGACAACAATTTCAGTTTGAATTTGAGAACTGTGATCCATACTGAGTAGAATGTTTTCTGAATACGAAGAGCGTTTGCCATTGTGCAGTCTTTCCTTTGTAAACTTCTACTGACTTTGTTATGCAACAGGATTATTGCTGGCTGTGTGACTTACTCTGTGCTTGACCGTTTAAGCTCAAAGGGGAAATTATGTGAATCTTCGTATAATTACCTTTCCTAAGATCGTACCCAGATAAGGTAAAAAATAAAAAGGCCAAAAGTTGGGAGTTCTGCCCACGCTGTTAGGCTTTAGTATAGGAATTAGTCTGCTATATTTCCATGGTTGGGGGAAGTCACCGTTGTTGTAGTTGATACATATTGTGGTTAGGAAAGAGGAGCCACATTTTTTGAGGACTGTGTTTGGGACTCTTTCGGGACTATGAGACTGCTTGCTATTTTGTGTACCAAATGTGTCTTCAACTTCCTTTTCGAAGTAAAATGTCTGATTTCTGGAAGCAGGCATGTAATTCTCAACATTGAAATAAAGCACATGTCAGCGCTGATATATGCCTGTCTAATTCAGAGTTTGATAGGTTCGCAATTTTAGGTGACAGACTTGGAAGCAGGCCATAGAGGTCGTTCCAGAAGTGTAATCTATCAATTGATTTGAATGGTCTGAGGTTTATATTCAAGTGCAGACCGCGGTGATCAGACAGTGAAGCAAATGTGGAAGATGCAAGTGGGTTCATAGGATCAGAGAGTTGATCGGCTGAAATTAAGGAACTGTCCAAGTAAGAGCGATCCCTCGAGCGGACCTCTAGACAGTAGCTGTGAGCAATGAATCCATGTGGAGCCATTTAAACAGAACTTTTCCGTGTTATTGGTGGAATTTCAATCCAATGCTCGTGTCCATCCTTTTCCATGGCACCTGCAATAAGAAATGAGTACTGGGATACCGTTGCTACAACTATCCGATTGAAGGTATGGATAATGGTACCTATGATACACGGAAAATATACGGAGCATATTAAGATTTTCGCTGGAGTTTCAGTGGGTCATTTAGTGTAGAATGTCGGTAAACAAGGTGCTTCCTTGTTCGAATGAGATTTGATTATAGTCTAAGTTATCTCAGTCAATTCAAGAGAGCGATTGGCTTATTTTGATCTCGCATGGACTCAAAGAATGGACGAAGGGAATGAATTTTCGAGAAAAGTTCACTAGGAGATATCCAGAGTCAGTCGACGGGTATACGGTGCGGTGGTATAGATATAGATATCGCTTGTCTAGCTATTTTCGAAAAAGTAATAGTATAAGTGATGGAGGAATTTTGATCTGGGCCCCATATTCTGGGGTATTGGAGAATGGGACGCTAGGCTAATGAAAAGAATCCAGTGTGTAATAGGAGTAAAAACTCTTCTTTTTGTTACTATCACCCTTGTTCTTTCTACGAGTCTCTTTCGTTCCGGACACCCGAAAAAGGTTGTGGAACTACCATGAGTTGTGCTTTTGGCACAGAATGCAGCTTCAGGCTTCAGTCGGGAATTCAGGCTTCGCCATTGTTTTTTGGGGACATTTCTCTGACATGTGCTCATCACCATGCGCTGCACAACGAGGTTTCAAGTCGCCATTGGAGGACAAATGTCCAAATTGCTGGCAACGGCAGCACTGTACAAGGTCGGTCTTTTTAGGGCGTCCCTAGGTTTCCGTTGGTGTAACATGAAATTTCAACAGTGCATTTTTGTCTCCTTCCGAGGAGGCCGTTACTGGAAAGGGTCATGGTCTAGCTTATTCGCCTTCAACCTCGAAGTTGTAAGTGGAGACACAGCTGCAATTTTCATATCTGGGAACTGCCTTTTTATATCTTCGCGTACGGAATTTGCTTCTATGTCTGAGCCTGCATCTCTTAATACCAACACACAATTTTTTTCCCTTGAATTGAAAGAATATCGTATGGCTGAGGAAGATTTGATTAAAATAAGGGCATACTTAGATGCTTTCAGTTTGTCCACTTAAACTCTTTAACAAGTGTTTGACTGTCTCGTCATTCGATAACCCTTTGCTGGGATATATCGGTGTAAAGTATCCTTTAGCACAGTTGCCTCGACGTGCTCTACAAATGTAGGGGCATTCCAGAGACGTATATATGTACCTCAATGGGGCATTCCATACTTTTTTTGATGGTTGATTAACGTTAATATTATTTTCATTTGAGTTAATTTTTGGCAATATGCTAAAGGGATTAACATTGGGAGCAGGGTGATTATGATTGGATAACGGGCATTTTGTTGAATGACTAATATTCCCCTTGATCAAATAGAATTTTTGAGCTTACTCTTAATTAATTGCACGTCATTTGTGAAGGACGATGAGTTGCCTGGCACGTCTTCCACCTGCATCACGTTAGATGCGATAGTTTCTTCGTAGATAAGTCCTTCTGGGCCGCTTTAGTTCGTGATTGAGCGATCATTATAGCTGTCGGCCTAGAAAACATTGTCCGTTTTCCAGTTTTTGAGGATTTTCGTATGGACCTTCGAATATTTTTCGGAAATCAATAAAGAATGGTTCAATGATAATGATAGAATATTTCATTCATCGCAATTACAATCGATAGTGTCGAAGCTAAAATATTGCTTATAACTCTCATAGTTTAAAGTGTATCCTTCAATAAAATTATGTTTAAGTACGTTATAAGTCTAGAAAATTGCATGACAGATCTTCAAATATAAAATTCGTTGTTGGAACACATTTCTATTTCTTTTCCTGAGAAGCCGCGAAATAAAATAAAATCTTTATGCTTATATTCTGGGCTCATTCATTTATCACGAATTTTCCGTCCGTAAACCGTAACCGTAACATAATTAGAATATTACATCCACTCAATTACATTGGAATCTGTAAATGTGCACTTTTCTTTTAAGCCATCATTAGCATTATCTTAAATGTTCGCCAAGTGCCTTGATTGGTAATCAAAATGAGTTTCTTAATTTCACAGCAACTTGCAAGACCGAACAATATTTAAGAACCTTTTTCGGCATTCCCAGGGGAAAATATCGGATGACGTCAAAACGTTTTAAAAGAATGAAGCGTGTCCTTCTTTCTTTCGTTGCTCATTCTTTCTTCTGCTGCAAAACAAACAAGGGAAAGCTTAAAGAGCCAAATCAAACCCAAGGACTAATTGGCAAGTAATCGGATGTATCAACTTCCCGGGGCGCTAATTGCTTCTCCCAGACTGCAGAGTGAATATTACTCAAATGCTTGATTTAATGTTGAATGAAATTTACATTTCAAAGACCGCAAAAGACAGACATTAATCCTTGTTTAAAGAAAGTCCTTTAGACATCAATTTCCTCCATTACCATTAATTGCAACGAATCATTTTCTTTTTCCGTTTGCTGAAGGGACTTTGGTGGAATCGAAGAGGCATGGTTTTTGCTCGCAAATAAGGATACGGTCTAATTGCTCGCCAGTCAACTTCAACATATACAGAAATATAAAATTTCTGATGAGTTGATACATTCATTTTCCTCCTTAGAAGGGGAGGGACATTTTTCCAAAGTCATTTATAATGTGAGGAGCAATGAAATGAAGATATACTTTTTAAATGTAGGGATACGTTATTTATAGCAGTGTTGTACTGACAAATATTTCATTCACCCTTTTCTTTTCTGTATCCTTATTTGAAAATGGATTATGCTATAATCAGAGCTGAAACTATAAAGCAAAATTGGACATAGAGGAAAAATAAGGTACATTTTGTTTCAGTTTATTAACGAAAATATGCGCAACGTACGTCGTTGAAAGTTTAACATACAGATTTGCTATACGTTTTGAGTTTGTCAAGAATAATTTAACATAACTTATTTGTGACTCTACCCAATGGTTTATAATTTGAATTTTTTAGGGTATACTGCGACCATAACTTGATTCAACTGATATATAGATTTTTTTTTTCTTCGCTGATACTCATTTTTAATTTCTTATGCTTATACTTTCTTTACTTCCTATTCTATTTCTTTTAATGACATAAAACGATTACGTAAGAACAACTAGCATGCATATATTACGTCAAATGGTGTCTGAAGTTGGATCATGAGGATATACCAGCTGCTGTTTTCAAAAGATGATGATTACAGCAGCCTTAAAGGCTGAGAAAAATTACTTTTAGACATCTGAACAGAACGAGCCACATGGCCGAAGAAACAAATACGAAATTTCTATGAATTTGAGGAAAAACTATGAATTTTCTAAGAATTTGAAAGTCTTATTCTCAACATATTGATAAATGTTTTTATGCGTTTTACAGGAGAGAACGGAAGAAAAGAAGCAGTCAAATGAATGGAAGTATGGAAGATAGAAGAACGGAAAGTATGGCACCAGAGTTTCATGTTCAGTTTACATTGAAGAAGATCAGAAAAGGAAAAAAATAAAAAAAATTTGAAAATTCGTAGGAACTGTAAGAACGTCGATTAAGTACGGAAAAGTTCACAAATGAATTTAGTTTTCATACTGACGTGATCAGCTGGGACTAGGAAGGACGATAATTGATAAAATCTTCCACATGCATGACATGGAATACACGTTTTGAAACACAACAGTAATGAAAAGTTTTCAAAAGTCAGGCGCGAAATTTTATCAAAAGCGAGAACTATCGGTATAAAGGGTTGATACATTCGTATACATACACTCACTGAATAGTTGAATGAAACACTTTTTATTATTTTTTTGAGGAGTAATCCTAGCTTTCATAGAAAATCAAATTTCTGAACCGAAAAAGTAAATAAGGAAGTTAAAATCTATTGCTGAATCAAATGATAATAGTTTAGTTTCTTTAACCATTTCAGTGCTAAGGATTTTCGTTATATTTAATTAAAATTGCGGTAATAAAATCCGATTAATTTATTACATATTACAATGTTAATTTTTGACTAACGATAAAAAAACAAGACTGAACGCACGAACAACCCTCCCCCACCGGGCGCTTAACGCAGACTGACGCAATCGTCGACATAGCGACGAACTGCGCTCTCAAGGTCAAGCGCGCTCGTCGCTATGTCGACGAATCGCACCGAAACGGTTAAATCTGTCAATTACGATCAACTATTTTTTTGCCTTCCAAATGCAAAAATTAACCGCAATTTTCGGTGGCCAAGTCAACATTATTATTTATAGGATACCCAAATTTTAAATTATTAGAGCTATAGATGTATTAAAATATGAGGTTTGAAGGCAGTGAAATAATAAGCTTGAGTCGATATTTTAAAACCAACACAATTTATTAATACAATATCTGATATCTTCAGTGGTCAAATTGTAACTAACTTATTATTATAAGAGTGAACAGAATAGATGCTCATCGTGTACTACACGCATACATTTACAGCGCTTGTTTATTGTGCTCACGCACTTCGCTATCCCTTACACCTCCCCTCGAAGTCGGGAGCGTGTTTACAGTATTTAAATACTCATTCCGAGATTTACAATACATTCGCGATGTTTTCCACCGCTTAGCCCTTTTGTCAATACATCTGCGGGCATTTTTTGAGTACACAAATATTCCAATTCAATTTTGCCCTTTTCATACACATCGCGAACGAAATGATGGCGCACATCTATGTGCTTGGTTCGCGGATGGTAACAGCGGCTCTGCGCTAACTTAATAGCGCCTTGGTTGTCATTAAACAGCTTGACACATTCACATTTTATGCTAATTCCGTTCAGGATTTCCCGCAGATATATGGCTTCTTTACACGCTTCTGATAACGCCATATATTCTGCCTCTGTACTTGATAACGCAATCGATCTTTGTTTTCGTGCTTCCCAGCTGATGGGTGCACCTCCAAAAATAAACGCAAATCCCGAGTACGATTTTCTGTTAACCATGTCCCCGCTCCAGTCTGCATCAACCACACCAAAGAACGGTAGACCAGACTGTTCGTATAGTAAGCCCGTACTCTTTCGTGCCTTTGAGATATCTTAATACGCGTTTCGCTGCTTTCCAATGCTCTTCGCCATAATTTGTATTGAATTGACTTAAATAACTCACAGCATACGCGATATCCGGTCGTGTAGACACAGCTAAATACATTAATGCACCGATCAAACTCTGATACGGATACATACTCATCGCGCTTTTGTTTACAATCTCAGGCTTCTTCAGCTTGATGTTTACATCCATTGGCGTTATTGCCGTCTTACACTCACTCATTCCAAAACGCTCTAATACTTTTTCAGTATAGTTTTTCTGATGAATAAACACTCTGCTGTCTTTATCTCGCACGAATTCTAAACCAACGCACTGTTTGATTCTTCCTAAGTCTTTGGTTTCGAATGCTTTTGACAGCTCTCTCTTCACCTCACATGCCCACTCATTATCATTCGACGCGATTATAATGTCGTCAACGTAAATTGTGAGTAACATTATGTGCTCATTTTTCCGTGCAACAAACATACACGGATCCTGTGGTAACGCTTTGAGCTGGAGCTCGCCTAACTTTTGCACTAATTTCTTATGCCATTGCAAACCTGATTGCTTTAACCCATACAGAGATTTTTTCAACAAACACACACAATCTGGCTTTTTGCCCAATGCTCGATTCCAGCGCTTCGCAGTGTCAATCACTTTCTTGTTTTGTACTACACTTGCATTTGACCCGACTTTTTCAGCCTTCACCACTTTATTAAGCACTTCATTTAACAGTTCCGGCACTTCCATGTATACGTCCTCTTCTAGCTCGCCGTGTAGATACGCTGTCACAATATCCAGCTGATAGATCTCCAATTTTAATTCAGCTGCAAGGGCTGCTATCAACCTTATTGAGCTTGATCTCACAACGGGAGAGTACGTCTCATGAAAATCCTCCCCTGGCCGTTGCGCGTATCCTTTCGCAACAAGCCTAACTTTCTTGCGCTCTTGTCGACCAGGATTTTTGGTTGTGAATACATAGCGATTCCCAATTACTCGTCTATTATTGGGTCTCGGCGTCATCTCCCAAGTATTATTCTTGATTTGCGCTAGAATTTCGTCCTCCATCGCCACTTTCCAGGCTATCGCCTCATCAGTTTTTCTCGCTTCTTCCCATGATATGGGGCCTATCGAAGCCATATTAGCAGCGTCTATGAATACGTCATCGTCGTTTGACTCGACTGGTATATCCATCCCTTCTTCGCTCCTTTCCTCAGCGTTTTCCTCGCTTCCTTCGGCCGGTTGGTATTGTAAGCGTGGTCTCCCCACTCTTCCACTTCGCACAATTTTCGGACGGGGGCTACTAACGTTTCCCACGAAACTGTTGCACCACGTTTTCTCACTATTCTTGTAGCGCTTCTGTTTTCGTCCTCGACAGTTCTATCACCAGTTGTCGCTCTTAGTTTTTCTCTCCTACTCGCTCGGAGTTTTCTGCGCGTTTCTTGTCTCTTATGACTTTCTTTTTCAGTATCATTCTTGTCTCCGTGCCCTTACGTACCGTACGACGTCAGTTTCATATTCACTCGCACGTATATCATCGAATGTCTCTTCGTATTCGTGTTTAAGTGCTGACTGTTGTAGGAACTTTACGTCTCGACTCACTATTACCCTCTTACTTCTTGGTAGGTATATTCGATATGCTTTAGAGTACTTATCGTAACCGACAAATGTTCCTTCGTTTGATCGCGATTCAAATTTGCCTTTCGTCGTTTCCTTGTCTTTGACATACACCTTAGATCCAAATATTCTTGTGTAATCCACAGTGGGGGTCTTCCCCGTCCACACTGTGTAGGGAATCTTTCCGTTTAGCGCTATGGTGGGGCACCGATTTCTTAGGTAGCTTGCGGTGTTTACCGCTTCGGCCCAGAATGCCGGGTGGCTTCCCGCTTGCCTCATCATGCACCGTGCCATTTCCACTAGTGTCCGATTCTTCCTTTCAGCGATCCCATTCTGCTGAGGTGTGTGCGGCACTGTCAATCGGCGTTTGATTCCACTTTCCCGTAGGAACTTGTCAAATTCACTATTCACATATTCGCGCCCATTATCTGACTGTAGCGCTTTAATTCTTCTTCCTGTGAAGTTTTCTACTTCCGCTGTATAGTTTTTGAAGATACTTAGAATGTCACTTTTTTTTCACAAAATACGCTTCGCACCAACGAGACTTATCATCGATGAATGTTACGAAGTAGCGCTTTCCCGATAATGCCGGGTGTCTCATCGGACCACATACATCTGTATGTACTATTTCAAGCAGCTCTTTAGTGTGCTCTCCTTTACTTTAAGGGAAAGGTGTGCACGTTTGTTTTTCACTTACACAACTCTCACACTGCGATAGTTTGTCACTTGATTTCGCCTTTAATCCGTGAACTAGTCCTTTACTCGCCGTGGCCTTCAAGTCGCGCTCGTTTAGATGCCCGAGTCTTTGATGCCATTCATCAATAGCGCTTTTCGTTTCTACATTGTTCGCACTGTCTTTGCACAATCTCACGTGATATAAATCACCTACTCGATCTGCCCGTACATGAACCTTGCGATTTTTGTTTATCACTATCGCGTCATCCTTGCGGAATCTCACCTCGTACCCAAGGTCTGTCATTTTGGCTACTGACAGCAGGTCTACGTACAAACCTGACACATAGAGTACTTTCCTTATGTGTACGTTGCGGTCTTCACGCCCTGTGTCAACTGCGATTTGGACTTTTCCTGTTCCAGTGATCCTTGTCCTCTCATCGTTTGCTAAGTTCAATTCGCTTTCAGTTGTGGTAAATTCCTTGAACTTTGCCCTCTCATTGCACATGTGCGCTGTGCAGCCGCTATCGATGCATCATACGTTTTTCTTCGTTTGACCTACGAAGCGAAGCGAAGAGTCACCTCGGTGTTTACGTTCACCGTCACCAGGCCTATTCTTATTTTGCCGCGTGCTCTGTTTTTGTTTACGCTCGGCTTTCTCTTTGCACTCCCGCGCAAAATGTCCCTTTCGACCACATCGATAACAACTGAGCGTCGCTTTGGCTTGACTGTCTTTGTTTTCACCTTTCGATGATCGCGCGTTTCCTTTGTTGGCGTACAACGCTCCCTGAACGTTTGTACTTTCCCGCGTGGTTCCTTCATAGCGGTCAAATAGTCTTATTTTCACAGCTTCCAATTTCGGTAGCTTGTCCAGCGCTTTTATCGATTCCTTGAAGACTTCGAATGATTCTGGAAGGCTGCATAGTAGCAACATGACTAACATTTCGTCTGGGATATCCACTCCTACGACACTCAACTTTTTGGCGGTATCGCAGAACTCCACGACGTGTTTACGTAGATCATCACCTTCCTGCATGCGCATTTGGACACATTTCTCCAGTAGAGAAGTCATTCGCGTGGTCCCGCGAGATTCATAAGTTTCTTCCAGCTTATTCCACACTGCCTTGGCAGAGCTTAGTCCCTCGAACTGCTTTACTTCACTTGGACTTATCGCCAACAAAATGTCCGACTCTGCGGCTTCGTCTTTTTCTAGCCATGCTTGCACTTTTTCCACTTCAGTCCTCGGTGGCTTTGGCTCAGCACCTGACACGACACTCCACACTTTATTCTTTTTCAGAATAGCGCGCATATGAATTTTCCACGTGTCGTAATTTTCAGCCGTAAGCGGCTCGATTTTCACGGCAGCAGCCATTATCTGTTTTCCCGCACGTTTACTCTTGCCTTTCCACGGTCTTTCCGCCCGAAAGCACTTACACACGCTTTACTTGCGTTTTTCACGTACTTTTCTCGGTCTTTTTATCGTTCCCGACGCGTTATTCACATGCCTGGGCCCATAACCTATTAAAATATGAGGTTTGAAGGCAGTGAAATAGTAAGCTTGAGTCGATATTTTAAGACCAACACAATTTATTAATACAATATCTGATATCTTCAGTGGTCAAATTGTAACTAACTTATTATTATAAGAGTGAACAGAATAGATGCTCATCGTGTACTACACGTATACATTTACAGCGCTTGTTTATTGTGCTCAGCACTTCGCTATCCCTAACAAGATGCGACGTTTCTGGTCGGTGAGATTTTCTTTTGATACTTGAATACTAGTCAGCTAAAATATGTATTTAATCTTCCTTGTCACCGTTGTCTCCATATTTATCAAGGTATATGGTATTAATTTTCAGGGAAGTCATTGATATAATATGACTTGACACTCATCTAGCAACTGTTCGGTTCTCTCTAAAAACATAGTCCTGTATTCTAGCGAAAAAAGTCTTTTATTAGGTTTTTGGGTGCCAGCCCATACGTTTTCAAATGATAGGAATTTCAAAAGAAGACTTATGAAACAGTTTTTATAGAGTGTTAAAAATCATGCGATATTATTGCCGAGAGTCGCAAATAAAAAATTTTTTTGTCTATAAGAATTGTGTGTTGAATTTTTTTAATATCCAGAATTCAGGCCAGATCTTGGCGGTCAATTTGGTGGTATCCAATGGTTTTCATGAGTTTTGCGTTACTCTCATACACAGAAAACACTTTTCGAATAATCTAACCAATAATTGGGACCGTATCTCAATAATAACGTCACGAATGTTGGCTTCCAAATGGTCAAGCGTGTCAGGTTTGTCTGCGTAGACGAGTGACTTGACGCATCCTCACTTGAAAGTTCTAAAATTACACAGTCTTCCAGACCAGGTCCTAGGAACGAGAAATTCTGCACTCATCAAATGTTTCTTTCAATAAGTCGTTGGATGCACAAGCCGTATGTCCTCTCAGGACATTCTGTTGAAATCAGTGGTCAGCTGCATTACGGCGAGCTAATTCTCCGACGAGAAAATTGTTGATCATGGCTATATAGTGGTCACCGTTGACAATTATGTTATTCCCCACAAGGTTATGGAACACATATAGACCAATGACTCCACAGGCTCATGAAACACACAAAACAGTGACACTCTCCGGATGTAAGGGAGTCTGGACGATTGTCCAACTGGTAACCAGAAATGAGCCTCATCGCTAAAGTTTTGTTATGAATTTTGGGATCTGCAGCAATTTACTCTATGGCCCTGATACCGAATCTAAGCTGTGGGCGGTAGCCGTTCGGATTGAATTCCAACACGATTTCGATTTCGTAAGCTCGCAAACCGAAGATTATTCTGTGACATCTTCCATTACATGGATGGGTACGGGTTTAATTTATTTAATACGTTTCCTACAGCTGCTATATTTCCTTTACTACGCACAGTACAACGCAGGATTGGATGCGTATTATCAGTGAAAACAAGCGTCGTGCGAAATCCATCCATGGATTTCGAAATAAACCTGTAAATTTTGCTGACGTTGTCCAGGCGTCAACTTATTCATAACTATATGGCAAACAAAATTTACCATAAGCAGCCTGATAGCTGTGAGATCATACGTAGCATTAGAATGTTACCAACTAAAAGTTTTAAACCTTTAAAGCACAGCCTGTATAAAAATCTACTTTTGAAAGCTGATTCAATGTGGGTAAGAATTATAGATATCTTGAAATAGTAAAAGAAATGAATTGATGGCTATGAGATGCATAGGAATAGTAAGGACTGAACCCTAATAAGCAATCAAAAAATTTGTTATGACATTCATTGTTCCCAACCGATGTCCATCAATTTTTGCCTAGCGGCTAAAGACATGCGCGGCCTAGCATTGTCCCAGTGGAAAATGACACCATTACGATTGACTAATTCTTCATTTCTCGGACTGTTGCATTCAATTTATCGAGTAGCCGACAGTAGACCTCAGAAATAATGGTTTCTTCCTTGGAAGAAGCTCAAAATAAACAGGACCAGTCTGATCCACGCAAATTTATATCAAAATCTCCATTTTTGAGATTGTGCCTTTGTGGTTCGCGATGAATCATTGGGCTCCCGTGCCATTAGGAGCCATAACGCTCCCCTGGTCATAGCCATTAGGATCACTTGGTCTGCCTGAACTTGATTATCCTAAGAATTAAAATCTACGGAATGGAATTTTTTAAACAAATTCAAACAAAGTCAATTTCAAACAAAGAGCTTTGCTATCATACACACCATGTAACATTTTGAGATCGTTCAATGCGTTCATTCCTTTACGGAAAATCGAAAGAAAATATGGCAAAGATGTTCGTTTTCGCACTCTATATTTATCTTGAGGTAAAAAAAACTTTAAGAAAGTCTATGTTACGAACTGGTAAAGTCAAGATGACAGCTACCATATATAGCAAGAAGAATGTCATAACATTTACGGATATCATGAAAATGGGAGTAAGAGACATCTATAAATGAAATCAACAATTACTTAGTTACCCACAGAATACGTCCCGCATGATGTAATTCTGGAATTCTAAAATTACCCGAAAAGGTTGAACACTTCGAAAAAACTTCCTGAATTCGCTGAATTTTATTTTAATTATAATTTTGGTAGGGAAAGCTGCGCTCCCCGGCCACTGCCAGCTTCAATTTTCCAGGTTTGACAGTTACTACCACCTATTTGTCAAATACAGCTGCTGGTTCCTTTATTATTGGGCTGGGAATTCTAACACTTTGATTGAACATGATATGAACTATCTGCAAGGAGTCAGGTTCAGATTTTCCTGAGTACGCTTTCGGTAAGATTTCCCTTAGCTCCTAAGTCACTATCAATTTTGATTGGGTACGGCAGAATATCGTTTCTTCATTTCATGTCATAAACACTTGCCCGTCAAACATTGAACTTAACGAGAATGGCATAACTGATAAAACCTGATAAACCTCATATCAAGTACTTAAAAATGTTGAGCTTTTGCTTGAGGTCTAATTTAACGTGTTTCATTTTTGAATGAATTTGTAACCCTTTTTTGATGATTATTGAAAGCATAATTTCAAATATCTGGGATGGGTTTTGATCCGGATAACTTTTTGCACTGTCTAAATAGTTACGTGTCGATTCCAAGCATGATCCTTACTAAGCTTCTGATCCTTATAAAGCCTTCCTGGTTTTTCTAGAACGAGTGATGATATTCCGAGGCCGACATGACTAGCCAAATTGATTATAATCAGCTTCTACACCTTAAAAAAATCTCGCTAATTAAAAAATCAAATTTTTAATCACTCTCATTTTTGCCTAAAACAAGGCTAGTCCATACAAACTGTTACGTAAAATTGCAATACAAGTGAAAGTCTAGTTGTGATTTTTCTATCTCTTTCTGTGAGATGTCATCCGGGCGTATCAGTGCTGTATGTAGCTACGTGGTATGTAGTGCTGTATGTAGCAATACAGATTAAGCTAAGATTACTGCAGAAGATACAAAGACACAGATGTGAAAGGAAAAGGAAGTTTGGATAGGATTTTAAGAAAATTCCGAAAATGAAATCTTGGATATGAAGAGCGCAAACCAAAACGTAGATGTGAAATGGGTCTCCTACATTGTCGAGGATATAGATGGGCTCTTTCTTTTTGATTGAAATGAAAAGAATTTCAGCGTACCTGAAGATTATCAAAATACTTTACAGGGATATTTGTGAAAGGAATAAAAAGAAGTAAAAATTAACCAAAGGTTCGTTTTTTCTTGGGTTATCTGCTCGCCGAGAGATGCCGATTAACATTTCGCTACCTGCGTACCCCAGCCTGAATTAAGCTCAGAGTAATTATTATTTGTTCTTAAAAATTAGATAAAGTATTAAAGAATAGGAATTCTTCCAACGATTTCCAGTAGAGGTCCATTTTGGCATATTTCCTCAGCAAAGCAATTAAGTATTTTCAAATGTATTTGTAAGATACAAAGGGAGTACATATATTTTGAGTTGAAGGAGCAGATAGTATGAAGAGCAATGAGTATGAATTTGAATTTTATTTCTTACTTCTTACCATCCGTCCTGCAAAATTTTTCGACTCGCCTCGTATGATATGAATATGGTTGGAAGCCATTGATTCTGCTATCACGTTCGAGAGGAATTGTTCTCTACCAAATTGAACAATAACTTAAGAAATAATGAAACTAACTGAATCAGCTTCTCACAAACTGCAGAAGGTTAAGATATCAAAGTTGAAAAGGCACTTCAAAATAACCGCAGTGAAAAAGTTCTCATCCACGCACAGCAGAAAACTATCCTACTACAACTTTTCCGAAATCCTGCAAAAGGCTTTTGTTTACGTTTGCTCTTGTATCCAGCTGCAGGCATTGATAGAAACATATTTAACTCCTTAAATTCAAAGTGCCGCAGAACTTGAAACTTTTATAATTGGGAATACGACAGACAATTCAACTGTGTTGTTGAGATTTGAAAAGAATGAGGTGAATACTCCATTCACCAACGGAAATTTATTTTAAGCATATTATGTGGAATCATTATGTAGCCGAAATTCACTCATGCAGGATTTTACTGGGAAATCAAACAAACTTTAGAAAAACAAACAGCATACTAGCAGGAATCAAATTGAATGATGGGTATGTGAACAATCTATATATTCACATGTTGCTAATTTCTGTCTGTAATCACTAGATATGCGAAGTGTTAAAATTTCTTAGAATGTTTGCAGTATCTTTCACTCATGATTATACAAGTTAAGTTACAACATGCAGCCCGTATTCACCATATGTGACATTTAATTGTGCGATTGGTTTAATATATTAAAACCAGTTTTGTGTGCAAATGGAACAAACACATTTTCACATTCGATCCACAGAAAACATTTATCAATGAATAATGTTCGAACAATAGTTTTTTTAGAAAACTTACACTCAAAAGAGATTTAAACTAAATTTAAGTCCACGTACTACTTCATACTACTTTCCTGCCCAGTTATTCACGTATTCTGTTCAGCCTAATATGCCCTTAAATAAGAAATACACAACTCTACTGCACTTCAAATGCATTTCCTAGCCATGAAAAGTGGACCTCATATAGTTTCAAGCATACCAAAGATTTCTATGTTTGAAACAAACGTGAAATCTGTCCACATTCCCTTACAACAAAGGTTCAATTGAAATTATATCCTTAAAGTGATCAAATTTACTCTGATCCCATTTAATTCCAACAATAACTCCAATTAAATTTATTCATTCCATTCAACTTTTTAACCCACTCAACTTTTTGGCTCTTTACACTTTCCACACCATTCAAACAATTGGACCTTTCAACTTGTTTGGCCATTCGACTTTGATGACCTTTCAACTTTTTTGACCATTCAAATTTTTATACCCCTCAGCTTTTAAGACCATTCATTTGAAATTGGCTTACGCCTTAAAAGTTAAAATGTGAAAAAAATATCTAAACAGGTGTAAGATCTTTACAGCTGAGGGGTTGCATTAGCTGGAAGGTTGCAAACGTTGGAAGACCCTGAAAGTTGAAGGGTTTCCTTGTCATAAGTTGTAAGTCGTATGTAAGTTATAATGTTCGAAAAAGTTGAAATGTTCGAAAGTTGAAAAGTCTAAAAAGTTGAAAGGACCCCAAATGTGAATTGTCCAAAAATTCGAAGGGTGAAAAGTTTGAAAGATTTCAAATATTAAATTGTCTACAAAGTTGATAGGTCTAAGAAGTTGAAAGGGTCTAAAAGTTTGATGGTCTAGTAAGTTGAATGGTCTTAATGAATTGAATGCTCAAAAAAGTTGAAAGGCAAATAATTTGAAAGATTCCAAACGTTGATATGTATGGAAAATTTAATATTCAAAAAGTTGTTACAAATGGTAAAAAGGTTACAAATGTTTAAAAGTCTTTAAAGGCTCCAAAAGTTGAAAGGTATAAAACGTTTAAAGGTAGAAATTATAAAGGTTTGAAAAATTGAAAGCTCTTTAAACTTGAAAGGTAACAACATTTGAAAGATTCGAAGTGTCGAAGAATCCCAAAAGTTAAATGGTATGAAAAGTCGAAAGGTCTTAAAAATTAGGTCTGGAAAGTTGAGAAGTCTTAAGAATTGCAGTTTTTTCGCAAGTTGAAAAGGCCAATAAAGATGATAAGGTCCAGAACAAACAAGTTCCAAAATGTTGGAGGGTTCAAATCAAAATAAGTTCTAAACGAGTGGACGGTTTGAAGATTCCAAAAGTTGAAAGATTTAATATTCTGAAGACCGAAAATGGAATTTCGAGAATATAATTACGAAAAATCCATTCTGAAAACAGAATCGGAAAGTATTTGTTTCAATATTACACATCGCAAAAAGATTTAAAAATGTGCATTTTCGAAAATTAAATTGCGGCAATTTCAATATAAGAACAATATGAATTTTTATTTACGAAATTCAATTATCTAAATAAACGAATATAAACAAGTATTTCGAATATTCAACTTTCAAAAACAATTTTCAAACAAAACATCCATCTCCATAACTTTCCCTCTCCTCTGGAACTTCCCTTTCGGGGTCCCAGAAACGATCGAAAAGTTGAAAAGTTCAAAGGTTCCAAGGTTCGAACAGTTCGAGGCTTGGGAAAATTGAAATGCTTGAAGAGTTGGGAGATTTGAAGAACTGAACATCGAAGTTCTGGAAAGTTTAATGGTATAAAAGGATTCAAAAATCAAAATGCATGAAAAGCTGAAAAGAACGAAAATTTGAATAAGGCCAAATAGTTGAGATGTGTGGAGAGTTGCAATGTTTCAAAACGTTAGAGGTTCGAAAGATTTAAAGATTCGAAAAGTTGAAAGGCTCAAAACATTTAAAGATATGAAAAGTCGAAACCTTTGCAAAGGTCGAAAGGTTTCTACGGTTGAAAGTTGCTTGGTTGGTTCTTTAAATTTAAAGATTCGAAATATTGAATGGTTCGAAGGTCGCAATGTATGGTAATTTGTTAGCTTTGAAAAGTTAAAAAATGTTAAAATATTCAGAAATGTGTAAGGTTCGAAAATGTAAAATGTTCCGCTAAATTAAAGATACAAAAGTTGGAAAAATCAAACTGTTAATGCAGGGTAGGAAATAATACGAAACTTAACGAAAGATGTATTTCAACAAATTGTGAAAATGGAATTTGCGATATGCACGTACGCAAGTGGCATTGCGAAAATCCAATATTCCTCTCCAAAATCGCTGAAGGGTTGAATAGTTCTAACAGCTGAGCCTCATACACGAAACTTTCCAGTCCCTCGGAGAACTCATTTTCAAGGTCGAAGTCACCGGCTTGGCGTGTTTGAAACCTACGATATGCCGTGCCATATACCTAACGTTTACTTTTAAATTTGACTTATCCCTCGTGAAATAGTTCGTTGGCTAATGCATAAAATGTAGGTTTATCGAGACTATGCGAGAAACTTTAAAAATGAATAGAGCGTATTTGGAAGCCAGACAAAAGGCAAAAAAAGTAAATAGCAAAATTGGAGATATTTGGTATCGAACCTGATGGTACAACTACGACTAACAGTACTACGATTACTACTACGACTACTACTGCTACTACTACTAATACTAAAACAACCACTACTGCTGCTACTACTACTATTACTACCACTACTTTTACTACTAATACAAGCCCTACACTACTCTTACAAATACAGCCACTGCTCCTTAATCATGTTATTGATTCCGATATGTTTTTCAGTATCCTTCTTCTATTGATATTCAATTTGCACGTCCGAGGATGAAAACTTTCGCTATTGAATGGTTGCCTTACATTGAAAACATAGAAAGTAAATGCTGAAATGCAGAAATACGTTCTGAAAGTTACATTAATTTATAAAAATAAACTTCAACTTAATAAAGTGAAAATTAAAAGTAGATTAAGTTTCCTTTTTCGAACTTATTTTTTTTTTTGCAGCTTTAGTATAAAAACTTCCTTTTTATTGATTTGAAAGTGTAATTGACAGAATAATGTTCTCGTGTTAGTTTAAAGCTTCAGCCTCATTGATTAACTTATCATTTTGCGGTTGAATGAATAGCTCTGGTTTCTTTCCTTTCAACATTTTGGACACGTTATTCATATAGAATTGTCCGATTGTCGCGTTTCATTTTCGAGTCATAAGTTTGTGACCCTGTTTGTTTAAATTTTAGAAAACCAATGATGTCTTGTTCATTGCAAGCTAATCTGACTAACGATGCCAATCGAATTCACTTTTATGCTTTCTCCACCTTCCATATTGCAGTTCACTTATCGATTCAATTCTCTTCCTATCAATGCTCCTTTCATTTCGAATGTGGAAGCTACCTTGAACAGGATATCGGATTTATTTAATTCAAGTATTGGATTACAAATTTTTCTAGAAAGTCTGAAGTACGTCCTGGTACTCCGCTGAAAAGTGATTTATTTAGTGCTAGATACTGGATGATAAATGTGGAGCAATTGTTCTTTTAATAACAATGTTTAATTGAATCAATTTGTGATTCATTGATAATAGTCAAAGCTTATGTAAACGATAATAGCCATGTTAATTTGAGCCATTTTCACTCGATTTACTTGCCATCATCCATTAAAAAATTTGAATATTATTCCCATGACGCGACAATTTTTATCTGCACGACATCCGCAGTTTACCGAAAGGCCAGTTGGCAAAAATTAAATTAGGATACGAAATCAGTAACCTAGGAGGTCATCCCCAACACCGGGTGCCTTTTCTGACGACATAAAACCTCTTCGCTGCATAAGAGACAATGAATCAAGGAAAGGGATCTCTCTCTTTCGTGCAAATACCTGGGCCACGTTTTTCCCACAATGCATTTTACAAACAAAGTGTCCTCACGAAAAGCTTAAGATGCTGAACAAGTCAAGAATCCCAGCATGATTCCCGAATGGTATCCGGCCATGCCATGAGAATGTCTCACGTTTATACTTTACCCTTAAAGATGACGCTACAATTTTATTGGTCACGTTCCTGAGCAATAAAGTCAATTGGATGATTATTGATTGTTCGAATCCTTAACAAACGGGAGGCTATTCCTCACTTAACATAATGAGAACATTTCCTGGAATCGATTTCTGGAATCTCTTTCATCGATTAATTCTCACTGTCTAAGTGTGTCGGTCATGAAGAATTACAGCACGTATCAAGATCCTTTAAAATGGGGTTTGTGTAATTTGAATCGGATAGGAAAAAGATGAATGTCCATTTGAATCCCTTTTAAATCTTGATGATGTGATAGTAGTTTTTCAAAGAATTAATTAAAATTCATCCTTCATTCACATTTTGTTAACACACTTTACATAGTCATTTTAAGCGCAGCTGAAATGTGTATTTATAATTTGAAAATATATCACTCAACTGAAATCTGTTCTAATACAAATAGAATATTTGCTCAATTTACATAAAGCGTATCCTGGTTTTGGTTTATCTATTATCAAGGCCAAATCCATTTTTAACATCGACCCGATAAATATTGTGCAGCAAGTATTCAAAAGTACAAATCCACGCATATAAAGTAGATAAACCAAACCTAAAATTATCTTTCTCGGCAACAAAATATTTACTTAAATCGTTCATTATTTTCGGAATCGTTCCACAAATGATGCATTTCAGTGAGGATGAAGTTTCAGTTACAGCATTACGTATTTTCCATGGACCATTGTAAAACTCATTCTATCTTCAATTGAAACCTAATGCCCTATAACTTCACAAAGTCGGCAATAAACTTTTTAATCTCGTCCAGGACTTTATTTGTTTCAGTTTTGGTGACCTGTTTAGTTTCTTTGGTGTGCAATAACTTATTGGCCAACAATTGGTTGAAAATGGGTTTCCATTAAGGACATAGTAAATTTATATATTAATAAAATCCAAAAATATTTAAGATATTGAGTTCAAATTTATTATGAGTGTAGTCTAAGCATTAGATTTTTTGAATAAAGTCAAAGCCATATTCATATAATTCCTGTGATATGACCACTACGAGCCCGTTAACAGCGAATCATTCACTGGACCAACTTTTCCATTAAGGCCTGAATACATAACTGCGTGATGGCGATACGTGAGCGCGATGCGATTCTCCCTCGTCGTCACGCAACGCATTCAATTTACAATGCACGCGATGCGGGGAACATTCATGTTCATATGACAAGTGTCGAATTGGTGACATTTTAAATGAAATTTGCTGGAAATTGTTTTTGATTTTTTTAAAGTTCTGAATTATGAATGTTCCTTCGTTTAGCGAATAAAAACCTTAACTAAGATGCACGAAATTTTCATTCAAAATTCATTCATAATAACCAATCTACTTAAAAAAAGTAATTAAGGCGTTTGAATTTCAAATTTCATTTAAGCGCCATATTGCATTTGACAAACGTCACGCACATCGTTGCGAGGAATTTTCGTTTTTTTCGAATATTTCCCGCCTCACATCGACGCATCGCAATCATTGTACGATGTCGCATGCAAATGCATGTTACGAAAACGGCTTGACATTTGCTGTGAGACTCTCGTCGCGCTCTCGTATCGCAGTCTCGCACTATTGTATTTCGGCCTTTACTCTGGCACACCTCTTGACAAGAACGTTGGCAATTTCACGGTGGATGTTGTCTTTGAGCCCGTCTAAAGTTGCTGGCTTAAATCGTTAGATCGATTGAACAAGGAAGCCATTTCTCGGGATAACACGTTCACCAGATTTGTCTTTCAATAAATCGATTGTGAGGCGTACTGAGTGGGTAGTGGCACCGTCTTGCGGTAACCACATATCATTGATGTCAAGTTTGTTCAATTCGGGCCACAAATCATCTTCCAACATAACACGATAGCGCTTTCTGTTGACGGTAACATGAAGGTCGATTTAATTCACGAACAAAATACGGCCCAATCATACCTCTGGCATGAAAAACGCACCAAAAATAATTTTTTTACGGATACAACCGTCTCTTAAGACGCACATGTGGGTTTTTTGCTGAGCAATAACCCATATTTTGCTTATTGACAAAGTCATGAGCCAAAAATGGGCTTCATCGCTGAATATAATTTTTCGATGAAGTTCTTCATTTTCTTCTAACTTTGCCAGAATCAAAATGGAGAAGTTTCGAGGCGTCCAATGATCAAGTGGTTTTAGTTCTTCAGTCAATTTGATGTTGTAAGTATGTAGGCTAAAATTTTTTCGCAAAATACGCAGAAGTGTCGTTTGAGCGATGCCCCATTTTTGAAAACGACATGGAATCGACCGATTGGGCGATATTTCTTTTGCTTCGATCGATACTGTGTCTTTTTGGCACCGGAATGTTCATTAGTAAAACTTGGACTCGAACATGCATAGCCTGTAGGGTGGGACGTTTATATCGAATATATATACGTTTAAAATGAATTAAGCGCTCTTAAAGTTGCGACCACATTTCCAGATTTCCGGTAGTTCCAAACGTTGCTAGTTCGTTAACTTTAAAATAATAAAAATGTTGACTTTGACTAACGTATTGACATTGACAGTTCATTAAAAGGTTTAAGGATGCGTTCTTTTAAAAACACGAAATTTGTAAGTCTCTAATGGAAAACCCAACCACAACTTCCATCACAGTCTCATTTGCAAGTAAGACTTCAAGAGAAACAAGCCGGTAGCAAATTGGCAATAACAGCTTGCTATGCTGTGAGCAAAGTTGTGACCAGTTAAGTTCAATAAGTTGGCCAAAGAAGTATATTTTACCAAAAAGTCTTTAAAAAGCAAACAATAAAAACTAATTTAAAGCGAATCACCCTGAAATTTCATTGTACTCACCCTTGAGTTCCAATTCGACAGTACAAATGAATACAAAATTTATTTCGCACAGATATATAACACCAATTTCCTATTGATGTCATATAAAAAGAATGCAATACGAATCGCTGCAAATGATATACTGACGCTTGTTACGCACAAGCCCAAGGTGAAATACGCAAAAATCAAACGGGTTTTTGAGTTAATAAGTGAACGAGTCGATTATAACATGCCACATTAATTCAGCTAGCTTAAACTATACTAAGCCACAAAAAATCAGAAAAACAATTCACAAATCCAAACAGCCACAACAAAAAAGCACGAACCCGCGTTCGTACTTCGAACAACGATCTAACGGTATTCAGTCAAAATAAGTGTACGGTGTACATGCTCGCTTTGCAAGTCAATGCTCCGATTGGTAAAAAAAGTTTAAAAATGGCGATTTCGACATGAGAATCAAAGAACTGCCGCAAAATTTTGAAGACAATTACTTGCAAGCTTTATTAAAGGAAAACGATACTCAGACTCAACAAGAAGTCGCGGAACAAACAAATGTGACGCAAAAAACCGGAAAGTCAGTCCTTTGCCTGAAAGATATGGAATAGATTCAGAAATGGGAAAATGGGTCTCGTATGAACTGAATGAATGACAGCAAGAAAATCGAAAAACACTTGTCAAAGTCTGCTTGCTGTGTATAAAAGAAATTCATTTCTTCGCCGAATAGTGACAAGTGATGAAAAATGGATAAATTTTCAGGATCTAAGGGTCATCATGTGTCATGCTCATGGGTTAAACCCATGGTAGGATCAGAAGAGTGATACATATATATTGAAAGAAGTGAAGTGATATATGTTAAAACCTGGCAAAACCGTTCATACTGATCACTACCAACAACAAATCCTCGATTTGAGTCGAGAAATACGTGAAAACCGATCGGAATGTAGAATAAGGCATCATAAAGTCATTTTGTTCCATTACAATGCCCCCTCACACTCAACAAAATGGGTCACGGATACAATGGAGGCTTTGAACTAGGATATACTAGTGCGCGGCATATTCCCCGGCTTGGCTCAACTTTCCGATTCGTATATAAATGCACGAGAATAGCATGGCAACTAGTTTGCTTCAAAGAAAGCTGCAAGTTTGTTGGTGTGACTTTCATTACTTGCCATAGAGGTGTGAAAAATGTAGAAATTCCAATGGAGATTCAAATAAAAGACGTGTAATTTGTAGGAAAAAATCCGGTTTCATACTATCACACCCAATATGAACGCGTAGGTGGACTTTACATGTATAAAAATTATAGACTAAAGCTTATTATGCAAATTTTCTTTAAAGTAGTTCTTTTCCTAGAATATTTAATGAATTTCATACCTGTCATATTATTTGGGTATATCTTAGAAAACCGTTTCAATTATCTACATGTCTCGCTCTTTCACCTGCCCTAAGTTCAAGGTCAAAAATAATTGAAGACCCGTTTTGCAGCTGTGTTATAAACAATAGTTATAAACTCAGTTGCAGTGTTGAGTTTCATAGGACTTTTTGTATAGTAGATTTTGAGTTTCTAAGTAGAGCCTTAATATTTGGAAGATGTGGAAGTATGTTTTTATAGAAATTTTGAATAAAATGTGGTATTGTAGGAATTTCGAGATGTTTTTTTTTGTTTCTAAAATGCTATAAAGGAAAAGTTGAGTGAAAATGAGAAGCAAATAATTATTGTCTTGAAGAACTGCGGAAAATTAAAGAGAAATCAAGGGTAAAATTATAAGACAGCAAAGTGTAGAATCGAAAATTATAAGCACAGATAAAATTTGATAAATTTTTTTAAACCCTTTTGATTCAGTTAGTTCTGTTTGTGTTCACATTCGACTCAATGCGATTATATCTTGATTGATTACAAGGTCGTGTATACAAAAGGACAATGCTCAAAGGAGCCTTGAGTTGTTTTCAACAAGCATAAAAACGTTAAAGGACCATAAAGGACGAAAATAAAGTAACAATGTCAATTTAAAAGTTATTGAAATTGACATGTGCAGGAAAGTAGGTCTCTGAATCAGCAATTTTACTGCTTAAACATGCATCAGAAAAACATCCGCTGAGACGAAGTTTATTGCCATAAATCATACTAAGCGGCCATCATGTAGAGACATGAGTGTCTATAAATTGTTTGATAATACCACATATGTATTTTTCACATATTTTTGAATTCTAATTTTTGTCGTTATTTACAATGAGTTTTTCTATGAAAGAAGGTGAACATTGAATGGCGTGAAAAGCTCACAGCATTTGAAAAATTAATAGCTACTTTATGTCTTTCGATTAGTTAAATATTGAAAAAAAAATTGCGAGTAACAACCCTGAGTGTGCTCTTGCAATTGAACGTTTTTTTTTCACATGTTTTCACGTTTGTTGCAACCTTCAGAAAATAAGGTATGAGTTGTTAAGACCAGAACATAATTTTGACTATTTTTAATTTCTTCAAAATCGTGAAGCTTTTATAGAAAAAGTTTACCTGCATTAAGCTATATGGCAATCAAAATCAGTGTTTAAGTTATGCTTGGTAGCAGAGGAAAATCCCTGGATCGGTTTCGAATCATATCGTGAAGGTGGCAGGGTTGCATTGTCGTAAATCGTGTTTTTTTGTTAGCAAATTACAAACTTAAAAGTTTTCAAAGACGACATGGCTTAAAAAGTTGTAAGGTCTTAAAAATAGGTAAAAGAACTTTTACCTGTTGCGAACAGAAAAAAGTTCAAAGTTCTTAGTTGAATAACAATTATAGTCTTGTAAACAGTTGGAAGATTCAAAATGTTTAATAGTCTAGAAAGGTGACAAGTCAAGATCTCAAGAGTTGCGGTCACAAAAATTGATTTGGCCCAAAAATTGATGACTTAACTCATAAGTTAAATTCCCAAGTTAAATAGTAACAAACTTTTAAGCGTTCCAAAAGTTAAAAGGTGTAAAAAGTTGTATAGTTGTATAGTTGAAATGTTTAAAAAGTGTAAAAGCCTAAAAATTTGCTTGGTTCGAACGATATTAGAGGTTAAAATGTTAAGAAGTTGAAAGTCTTATAACGTGGGTTGATCTGAAATAAAGTCGAAAAAAATACTTTCCAGACCTTATCACTTTTTAGACCTTTCAAATTTTGGTGCGTTTCAACTTCACAGAATTTTCAACTTTCAACATTTTAGACCTTTCCAATTTTCTTGCTTCTTATGTTAATCTATGGATTCAGTGAACTTTTAGAATATTCCATCCCTTTAGGGCTTTCATCATCTTACTTTTTAAACCTTTAAACTTTTTAACCAATGTTTTAGGTTATGTTTTTGCCCCTCAATGTTTTAGGCTCTCCAACATTTTAAAGTTATTCAACGTCTTAGACCTTTCAATTTTGCAGACCTTTTAATTATTTCATCCAATCACCATTTTAGTCTCATCATGTTTTAGACGCTTCAAATATTGGACCAATTAATTTTTAGACCTTGCAGTGGGTCAGACCTTACAATTTGTTAACCCATTCAACTTTGTAGACCTTTCAACTTTTCAGTACTAACAACTTGTTAATCTATTCAACTTTTTAGCCAATTCAATTGTTTAAACCGTTCAAACTTTTACTATCTTTCAATTTCTTGGTTTTTCATTTTTTGAATAACCTTGAACATTATAGTTTCAACAACTCTTCACGCTTTTCAACATTGTAGAACTTTCAACTATTTAACACGTTGACTGCCACGCGCGTTTACAGTAAAATCTCCTTCAGGCCACGCGTACCGCTATACGAAGCGTATTCTGCTGGGTATTCTCACTGATATTTTAAGAATGCGATTCGCTGTTTGTCGCAAGAATAATCTCTCGCTTCTTTCGTTTCCATGGTATCATGCTCGTTCATTTGTTTTCGTTACTTCGCATTTATAAATCATCTCGCGATTGTTGTACAGGATTAGTTTGACTCTTTGCCAAGTAACGAGCGGTATAACTTAAAATCTCTACCCTAATTCTTTGAAATGTCGAAAAGAAAAAGGGAAAACTTATTAGTTAGAGAGTCAAATAGCAGTGAACAAGAAAGCTTTTACGAGGCTTACACAAATTCATACAGCAGCGATGAGGAAGAAATCAGATTTCCTAGAAAAAGAAATGTAAATATAATTACATCGTCTGATTCCGATTCGGATATTGATCAGTGCAATCATAGTGATACTGAATGTGATGAAGATTCCATTAACGAGATTTTGCAAGAATTGGTTATGGATGAAGAAAGAAGAAGTGATGATACCGAGGAAAATACAATTGAATTTGGTGAATGGAGTGAATTTAGTGGTCGGCAAAAGTCATTTTCTTTTTCCGAGACGGGCGGCCTCGTTAGGCAATTACCAGGTGAGTGTGTGTCACCCCAATACGGGTGACGCGGCCCGATCAGAAACTTTACTGTCACCCGAATATGGGTGACGTGGCAGTCAACGTGTTAATCGTTCAGCTTTTAATTTAGACCATTCAGCAGAAGGCGTTCAACGTTTTAGACCATTAAACTGTTTAAATTCTGAAATATGCTCCAAAATCTCGGGAAACTTTGTATATATGCATTCTATATTTAGCCGTTTAGCAGCGCGTTTTGAACAATAATGTTGAATATTAAAGCTGCAAATGCTGTTTGCGAGTATAATTATGGTTCCAGATGTATTTTTTTTAAAGCCATACGAGTTTTGTTCCTGTGTAAAGTCAAACAATGGCTGATCTGAAGTTCCAAATTTAAATCGTTGCCGCATCTGCAAGTTCAGAACATACCCCGGGGCTCGTTAGGGTTCACACGGGTGAGGCGAGCCGGAGTCGTTGCTTAGGGATACTCAAAAAACATTTGTCAATTCTTCCCAGAACTGTCTGGCTATTTCTATATACGTAAGTTAAGAGATGTTTGACCCACAGATCATGCTGGATGTCACAGGGTAATCAAAAGCTCGAAATCAAGTTTGAATCACTGTGTTCAGTGGCATTGGGTGAATTATCGTAAAATGCTGTTATTCTCATATGTCAGTACCATACTTTAATTGATTATTTAAATAAGTATCCACTTCGCTTGTTTTTTAAGAAATTCAGAGACATGTAAGCTCCACATAATCAACTAATAGAAATATTATAACTATCCCACGAAATGTGAGGGGAATGGTTATTTGCAGATGAGACGGGTTCTATAGTGAACTAGTGCGTCGTTGTTAGCGAAATTGACTATTCTTGCTCTGAGTTTTACTAGTAAGTGTTTTCTACTGGTTAAAACCATGACCGGACCGTCTTTCAAGATGAACATGGAAAATGCGTAACTTTAAATGGCGAACGCTACAAAAAAATGATGGAAAAATTTCTGACCCTAACAAAAAAATTCCATATAGCAAAAATCAGGGAGCTTTGCAAGATAGAGAGCTTGTAAATAAAAACGTAGGATCACGGTGGGATGTTTTTGAGCTTAAACGCATGTGAGCACAGTGTTGCTTGTGTAGCAGAATATGTGAAGCTCCGGAACAATATTTAATCGAAAATTTAAAAGTTTCGACTTGATTGTGCGGAGCACTAATAGAAAATTGGTTCCAAGGTATCCAACGTTTACAACAATAGTCACATGAATGAGATTACTACTGGTGTGTCAAATGTAAATTTATTTGGAACAAATCTTGATATAATATGTCATTAACCCATGTGTTGAGTTAATATGGAATATGGAATTTTCATGGCACACGTTTTTCAAAGCACCGATGTCATCACTCCTCTTTACAAATCAATTGAATTGATGAGCTTTATTTCCAATTGTTAGTTGAATCCAAGACTTTCCTTCATTGGTCTTGGATTCAAGGTCTTAGATTGTTTTACGGTAGCCAATAAATTGCATCAATCGACACGGGTTATTGTTTGTAAAACACAATTAAGTCTTAAAATTTTCGATATCATTCTCTTAGAGAAAATTTAACTATTCCCAAATCAAATTTCAAATTCTATTTCCTGAAACACTTTTCTTGACATAAGCTTGAAATTCAGCTTAAATAGACAGGCACATATTTGCACAGGATGTTTTAAAATATCCACGGCATAAATTATTCCACAGTCTTTGTTCGGCACAAACCCAAAATGTTAATTTCACTAATATGTTTCCTAAGGGAAATTCATTCTGCCTATTTCGGATAGAATTGTTTTCTTGTGCACATTTTCTGAGAAGAATTGTTTACCCAAGACACATACGTCACACCTTACTTCCACATTTTGTCGGAAATTTTTTTGCTCTAAAGCTATTTTCCACCCTGATTGAAACGAATTTTCCTACATTTGAACGAATACATTCCATAGACACAGCATAAGATGTTGATTCACTTTTTCAATATCTCAATATCTTATTTTTTAGCACATCTCTGCCAGTATCGCACTCCAAAGGCACTTTGTACATCCTTCCTCAGCAGCAATAGTCGAGGCTTTCGAGAGAACTCTCAGCGGGAATCTGGAAAAGAAATCTTCAGCTTACAATTTACAAATCGGCTGGAGATTATTCGGTACTTTCGATTTAGACTATCCTTTTGATATGTGAAGTTTCTTTTATGTTGCCTTCATCAAATGAAGGCAGGATATACGTATAAGCTTATATATTATATCATAGAAAAGGGAATGCAAACTGTTCTTTACGTCCTTTTTTTTTCTTTGACGTTGCTCCTTACTGCATACACTTACAAACCATTCAATATAGATGCGTTGTTGATATTGTACTTATTTATCTTTCTTTGAAAGCACATCATGAAACAGCTAGTGAAGAAAGAGTTTGAAAACGCCGTTGTGAAAGAAGTTTTTCCGTAGAGGAAGCTGTTGAGGGTTTGATTTAAAGCAATCGATGCAAATACAACTCACCGAATTGATCTCAGCTGTAACCACGTAATGAAAGCAAGTTTTCGCGAGCATAAATCTTTGTTTCATTTTTAGAAACAAAGATTCAAATAAACCTTAAGGTCTGTTAATCGCATTAAATACAATAATGACAAAATAGAATCCTTAATTTTTTTCCCCACACTTTTATTCCGATTGCTTTAATTTTATTCGAATTTAATAAACAAGACCGTAGTTTTTCTTTATGAATATCTCCTATGAACTTGGGTTTCGTCTGCTTTGATTCTATGTCTGATAAACCGATTTTGTTATTTATTCTATTTATCAAGATTTTAGCCTTGGAAATAATAAATTTAGGCTCAAACAGAGTTTAAATTGAAGCAATACAACTCTTCATCACTTCCTGCAAATAGCTTCTTCTTCTAATCTTCTTCTCCGATTACAAAGTTCGGGTACAGCGTAGCTATAAACAGCGCTAACACTCTTGTGCGACTTCTCTCAGACCGAGATAGAAATACACACGTTGAATTATGAAGGATGTTTTTCAGAGGTGTAGAGCTTGAAAATGAGATAAAATCCTGATAAATTATTTTCATTCTCATAAATTTTATTAGAAAGATAATTTCCTGCCGTTTTTAAATTCAATGTAATTTCAGTTATGTGATCAGTACGATTGAAGAGGAGGATTGAAGTCCAAACGAGAGGTCAAATCTTTGAAAACTCTAAGCCATCATTACTGCCGTATTTCGGCCATAACGTGGCGAATGTTGTCTTTGAAATAGTCAAGCGTTTCGAGCATGTCGGTATAGATATGTGATTTGAGAAGAAATAGTAAAGCGGAGCTAAAGTCCAAGTTTTCGCAGTTCCAAAACGAGAAATTATGACCTCATACAAATCAGAGGTCCCCTGCATTACGACAAGTCAATTGCGAAACGAAAAAGTCATTCATCATGGCTTCTTAGGGGTCACCAATGACTGTATTGTCATTGCCAGCAGCATTATTGTAGGCATATGGACCAATGATTTTACCGGGCAATAAAGCACACTGTCCAGTGATTTTCTTTGGATGTAACGGTTTTTGTATAACCTTTTTTGGTTGCTCATCACTCCAAATACGGCAGTTGTGTTTGATGACGTAGCCACTCAACCAGAAATGAGCCACATCGCTAAACTATACCTAAAGAATACCAATACCGCTAACAAGAAAATGTTTCTTATGAAATCCAGAATCTGCAGCCATTTTTTTCTGGTGCTTAAGCCAGAAAACTACGCTCTGCACTTTCTTTGGTTTCTGGATTGCGCACTTACGGTATCTGGATTGGTGCGTATTATCAGTGACGGTAAACATGGTGCAGAAACGACCCTTTGCTATTAGTGTTATTTTTTTCTGATAAACGATTTTGTCGGTCGCCGTGCGCGATGAGTTTTCCGAACAAAACAGTTTTATTTCAACGTTGCTTAGGCATCAACCTATTTATGATAAAATAGCAAACCAAACTAACTGTAAAACGCATAACAACAGTCACGCCATACGTGGTATTAAAAAGTGAGGTCAACTTAAAGCTTTCTACTTCTAGAAAAAAAGCCCCATATTTGTATTGTGATTCAAAGCAAAAGTTTTCAGAGGGGTAATCTTGTATGCTCTTAAATTGAAACAAAAGGTGAATACTGTCAAAACAAACATTTTTATCGAAACTAAAAGACCTTAAAATCAATTTGCATCGATAATTTAGACATGCAACAAGCTTTCGTTACGTGGAAGAATACTATTTTCCTTAGACATTAAAATAATAACATATATCAACGGATAACAAAAAAAAAGGTCAGAATTTAAGAAAAACTGTTTTTCGACGTGCTTTTGCTATTATGTCTTTTTTCTCTTTGTTCAAGAGATATGCTAAATAACTTATTCATTCGCTGACTTGGACTGCAAATATATTTCGTATAGGAACATTGCAGTCATCGCCTGACGTGGAGAATTATTTCAATTGGCTATTTCAATTTATTAAGGAGAGTCTCAGAATCACAACTGAAACTGCTGCTTCGGTTGCTCCCGCATAAAAGGATTAAACAGAAATTAAAGTTGAAACTGAGCCTCTTAGATTGAGGTCACCAGAGAAAATCCAAGAGAAAAACTATTGGTTAGTCTTTTGTAACAAACAGAAATGTTTGTTTCAAATTTTCGTTCACTTCGCTATATCGGCTTACTCTTGGTAACACCTGCTTGATATATACATCTACAAGGTTAATGCATAAGTTTATATTGGTTATTTTCGCGAAAACATTTAAGCCTTTTGGGAAAAAAACATTTATATTCTCAATACTGACCATCGGTCTCGACACATTTCGTTTATTTTCCAGCTGATTTATGAATACTTTGCCAAAAAATGTTCGTGTTTGGCCGCAAACCATTCGTCAAGCCCTTTTAATATTTCCTCGAAACCGCTGAAGTACTGATCTGCCAGCGCGTGCCATGAGGGTATTGTCAGATGGCTTCTTTCACTGGTTTTGCTGTGTAACAAAATCACTTGTCAAGTCTTTTCGCCCATTCCAATCGTTTTTAAGTAACGAGTAACACTATTATCCTTGTGTATTAACGGTTTCGCTGGGCTTTAAGAGCTGATAATACACACCAGACACGGAGCATGCTTTTCTTGTCAAAGCGAATGGCCTTGGATTTGAAGGATTAGCTTCCACACGTGAAAGCCAAAAATTTTTCCGTTTCGGGTTTTCAAAATTAGATGCAAAAATACTTTTGTTTCGTGGCACCGAAGCAGCATTTCACAAACAACTTTGCGATTTTCCATTTGACATTAATTAAAATCGTATGAGACCCATTCACCGAGTTTAATGATCTTACCCGTTGCTTGTAAACGTCTACGGGTCATTTCTTGTGACAGATTACTTCTACTAATTGCCGTTGAGATTGAGTTGGGTTACCATCCAAGAACCAGAGTGTTACCAGCTCTACCAGAGCGTGCACTGTTTTTGCGTGCATATTGAAATAACCACTTTTGAGCTGTCAAAATCATGTCTCATTTGTCCTAATTGATGGAACGTTTCCACCATATATTTTGACTAGGTAACGATTACTGTCAACAAACAGCTTTCTGTTGAAAGCTGTATTTTAGAACTCAACTTGTGTGTGCTGGTAGAAAAACGTCAGACGGTTGAATTGGCGTATATGTCAAATTGATACGCTGCATACTTTTCGCTGGCGCCATCTCTTGGTAAACCCGAAAAAAACCTATACGTACACCTGCTATCAGCTAATACTAAACGTAAAACTTTGATTCTTTTTCGGACTCATTTGGTTAAGCTGAGTTTACATTTTGAATTTAAATCTTTCGATCGAGCAGATGCCAATCAATTCTATTCACCTTTAACGACTTCATATAATGAAAAAAAATAAACTTGAAAATAACATGACAGATGTAGAAAGTAACAGATTTTACTTTTTTAGAAGAAAGAAACTATATCAGTACCTCTGTTATGATGTTGATACTTGTTCTCTAACCTTAACATCGGCAAAAACAAATATTTTAATCCTTTTAACCTGTTTGCAAAGGTTGTTTTTTCATTACTCTAAAACTAAAGAGTAGAATCCGCTACTTTTATGTAGCACAATTTTCCCACGAATCTCCCCAATATTCGAAGTCAACAATGAAACAATGCTAGCAAGCGAAATGATGATGAAATGATTCGTTCAGTATTCCATCCATCAACAAAATTAAAATCCTTGCTAGGCTTACCTCCGAAAACAACTACGTGCTTGAAAAAAATACTCTCCTTAATTTTACAAGGATAATATTAAAGTTTCAAAGTTTGATTTTAAATTTGAAGACTTGATCCCAATGTTCAACATATTGGAAAGCTGATGAGCCATTCGTGTTTCACTGTTCAATTCGTGGTCGGTACAGAAATGGAATTTTAACACCTGATGTCTCCTTGTTAGTCTTTGCCGTCTTGTTTAAGTAGAAACGATTCAACTTAAATTTGACTCTTATCGAATCATCAGCTTAGTTCAATCATCAAATAACGCTATATGCATTCTCTAGACGCCAGGAAGAGGATAGCCCAAGAGCACGAAATTGCTTTCCTTGTACTAACTGCATCCTTCAAAACACCTCGACGTCATAACACTGATAGTGGTGCATCGGAAGGCAATCTTAACATGAACGGAAAGAAAGAAAACTGCAAACTATTCAAACAACTCGCTTTTGATACCTCGATTGGGAGTCCTTGTCGCATAGTAATTGAATGTGGAAGCGGGAACTATCAGCACTTTAAATATTTGCCTAGTGAAGTAATTTTCATTTGATAAAGGCGAAAAAATTTACTTTTTCTTGTAAAAGGACATCGTTGTCTCGCTTGGTTGTGCAAAAGTGAAGAACTCCAAGACGAGAATGTGATTTGATTCAATCGCTTGGTACTTGAGTTTAATGTGAAGGACATTTGATTTGCTTTAGCGAAGAAATTGTGGAAGTAAAGTAGTAAATTGATCATCCTTAGAGAATCCAAAGCATGTATGCCTGTTTGACGGAAGGCCAAACAAGTACGATTTTATATAGACAGAATGATGACATTAGTCACCACTTGTCTTAGATTTCTTTGAACTCAACCTAGTTTAATATTTTATAAAGAATTGTGGAAAGAGCTCAAGCTGGTTCTTCTCTTCAGGTGCCAACTCACAGGCTGGGACGTGTCGATTGGCACTACGAGCTTAGGTGGATGTCGACTGGTTATTTACTAGTTATGAATATTGCTCTACAGCTTTGAACTTTTTCCTATATTCCAAATTGCCTTTGGTCTGGCTTTATCAATTTCAGAAGTTTTTGGTAGATCAATTTTTCCATTTTCACTTACAACTTATAAGTGATTTATACGACTCATGGGTGCGGAAGTTCTGATCAAATGTTTCGAGTACCTCGATAGTGAATTCGATAGTGAGTTCGAAACCAGCTTGAGCTTTTAGCGATCGGGCACAGCCCCGAACTTATACGCCTGCCAGATTCAGCAACCGCCCGCAACCTAAAACATATCGAAGATCGAGTATCGAAGTCGAGCGAGTATCGAAGCCAAAAAAAGGCACGAGGCTCGACACAGAGAACAAGCAGCGTTGCGACAACATCCAACCGTTATCTCTCGTAGAATTTCCTGGCAAATAAAGGTATTAATTAATTTAATAAGAAAACGTTGTTGTTATTATTTGTAGGACGAAAAAGCGCCTACAAGTTCTTTCCACAATTCTTTATAAAATATTAAATTCACTATCGAGGTACTCGAAACATTTGATCAGAACTTCCGCACCCATGAGTTTTCGCTGAGTTAGCTTAGCAAGGGTACAAATCACTTATAAGTTGTAAGTGAAAATGGAAAAATTGATCTACCAAAAACTTCTGAAATTCAACCTAGTTTGCAAAATGAATTACATAAGTTTGCTGTCGCAAATTAGCGTATTTATTTATTTACTGTATATAAAAAGTCATCCGGACAGTTTTGGGCAGTTTTTTCTTTGCAAACTCGTCCTTTTTATGCTAAAATGCAGAAGACGAGTTTACTCGTTTTGTTCCGCGAAGCGTTGACTCATAAATAAGAAAACATACTAGACTAGTAAATAAAATAACTACACTATACTGTTCCTTACTTATTGACCTATCTATAAAAAAAAATAAAATGACAAGTTTGACCACGTTTCATGAAAATATCCGCAATGTTTTTTGAAAGGGAAATCAACATAAGTGATACAAAGATACCACAGTACATAGTAAACCTCGTTCTGCAACAGTCAAAGCTCTTGCCTGCTTTTCTTCTTCTTTCCCCACCACGTGTGGTACTTTTGTCTGCATAATTGTGAGCGCAGTGTCAGCTTAATTGGAAATACTGTCATAAGAATCGTTCTTTTTTCATTTAAGTTTCCAAAATATTAAAAATTCTGTGACTATTTCACGGTCAAAGCCTTGGATACGAGCATTCAATGTCCAAATTGGCCTGCTTAGCGATGTCTTTATGTCGTATCAAAACGCGATCCAATCAAGCACGTTCTGGTAATTCATTTCCAAATTTATTTTCAATTTTGTTTTTGAAAGCCTGCTGATAAGTCATTTTTCTAATATCCATTCTAGTAAGTCGCTACTGTCTAGAGTCCTTTAATAAAATATACTCTAAAACTATTTTTTATCCAGCCCAAATGGAAAAACGAGATTTCTACCAAGGGTTCTCTGCACAAGTAAATCTAAAGATTCTTGAGAATCCTTCACTAATCGTTTAAGCGTGGACCTTAGTACAGAAAACATTTTTACAGCCTTTTTATAAGCCATTACGTTTGTCCTTACAGCTTCAATTGCCTTTCTCATTTGATTAGGAACTCGTGATTTTCTTTTCTTCAAAGATGGGAATAACAAAAATAGTCAATTTATGCAAGAGTTGGATTTTGAAAGCCCACAAATCAAGATCCTTCCTTAAAATCTCGCACAATGTGGATGGGCACAAGTTCAATTGTTGAGCACGATACAGAATGGGTTCACTTGGGACTTCGTCGCTACTACGCTCTACAACTGCCATAGTTTCTTCATTACGCACTGTACAACGTCTGGATGGATGCGTATTATCAGTGAGAGTACGCGTCGTGCAGAAACAGACAGATTCTGACAAACAGACAGACATATACGTTTCTGGCACAGATCCGTTTGTTCGCAATAAATCTGCACAATTTGTAGACGCTGACTAGGTATTAGCCTATTTATGGTAAAATGGCAAAATAAATTCACCGTAACACTGTTACACCATACGGAGCATTAAAAAGTGTCGTCGACTTAAAATTTTATGCCTTTGATTAAAAAGCTTTAAAAGGCTTCTTGGCGGACACACAATTGTTATAACCTTTTTATAACCTTTCTTAACCTTTGTATTTCAGAACAGTGTAGGCACTCATTCGATGTGTTTAAAGATTTCTTTAACTGTGTGGTGATAACAGTAATTTGTTAATAATTTAAATTGCGACCCGAAAGTAAATTGCGTGTGGCTTTGTGGCTTTCAAAATTGCGCAAAAAAAAAAATTTTTTTTTGGCGCAATTTTGAAAGAACAACTGTTTATAATTTAATAATCATATTTATAATATTTTTATAATATATATATAGATATATATATGTATATATACATATATACATATATATATATATATATATATATATATATATATATATATATATATATATATATATATATATATATATATATATATATATCTATCTATATATATATATATATATATATATATATATATATATATATATATATATATGTATCTATATATATATGTGTAGTCGAAAAAATATTGAGCCTTTTTTGTCACTAAGTGTTGTTCGTTGTAATATATCGGGCTATACTAATCAGATTGAGTCAAACTGACATATGTTTGAAAGGTGACATTCCAGTTTACAATTTTCATTTGGACAATTTTGTTTTTCGTCATTCGTGTCAATAGTTGTATTCATTTAAAAATGAGTGAAATTTCTGAAAAAATTCGTTATACTTCACAATTTCATTAGGATCATGAGAATGCATCGCAGGCTAGTGAAAAAAATTGTGGTGCCTACGGTCAAAAAATTGTGGTGCCTACGGTTCGCTCGCGTTCGTTCGGAATATTTTGATGTCAAAACTGATGTCTAAAATGCACCTTGCTCAGGTCGACCAATCACTGAAAAAGTCGATGAAATCTTACAAAAAATTGCAGAAGACCGACACATAAGCAGCGATGACATTGCTAAGGAACTGAATATCTATCACCAAACAGTTTTGAGCTATTTGCGTAAGGCTGGATACACAGAGAAGCTCGACGTTCATGTACCACATGAATCAAAACAAAAAAACTTTATCGACCGAATTTCCATTTGCGAAGTGCTGATAAAACAAAACGAAATCGAGCCATTTTTGAAGCAAATCATTACGGGCGATGAAAAATGGGTAAGGTACGATAATGTCGTTCGAAAATGATCATGGTCAAAAAATGTGAATCACCAGAAACGACTTCAAAGCTAGGGTTAACACCACATCAGGTTATGCTGTGTGTATGGTGGGATTGGGAGGGAATTGTGTATCATGAGGTGCTAGAACCTTGCCAAACACTTAATTCGACTCTGTACTGTCAGCAATTCAAAAAAAGTGGCCAGAATTAATCAATAGAAGAGGCGTTGTCTTCCATAATGACAATGCCAGACCATATACATCTGATAACCCGGCGAAAATTGACAGAGCTTGGCTGGGATGTTTTGATGCAACCACTTAGACCTTATACCATCAGTCTACCATTTATTTCGGTCTCTGCAAAACTTCCTGAAAGAAAAGAAATTCACTTCAAAAAGGGACTGTGAAAATCTCTTGGCCAAGTTTCTCGCCAATAAACCACAGAAGTTCTACACAAAAAGAATAATAGCTCTACCCGAAAAATGGCAAAATGTCAGTAAATGTCAAAATAGACAGTACGTACTTAAATAAAATCCATTTTAAATAAAAGAAATATTCAATCGAAAAATGGCAAAAAAAGGCTCAATACTTTTTAAGACTTACAAATATTTATAAGCTTTTTGCACTAATCTCAAAGGAAATAAAGAAATCGGAATTCAATTTGTTGACAAAATAAATAAGCGAACCTGAATTTCACAAACAGGAATCGAGCGTAGACTCAGAAAAATCGCGGAGCCACCTTCCTACATACATAGAGAAAAGCTTACCTATACTTCTCGCTTGGTTTTGGGGACTGTGATAAAAAATGAAATTAAATTGTAATGATAGTGCTACAAAATTCAAAAGAGATTTTGTATGTAAGCATATAGGTTAGTCTGAGGGAGAAGCATTCTTCTGCACTACGCTATATACGAAGCCCGCCGAGACACAATTATTTTAGATATTTACCCCTTCAAATAAAAAAGGCGATTTTTCTTAACAGTAAAAGTAGTTAGACCCCTCATTGCTAAGTTCTGGAAGGGGCATTGCGACTCTAAATCGAAAAAAATCGTTTTGATGTAAGATTCCTGAAATCAAATGAAACGAAAAATACCCTGAAATGAAAGAAGAAGAAAAAATCTTTTTTTAACACTATAGAAAAAGTTTAAGTTTTGCAATACAACGCGGAACCTTTAGAAGGAACGGGGGTTGGTCAAAACATCTGAAGATTTCCAATAGCTGTCAAGGCAGTATATTATAACGTTGTATATATTAGGAATACTCAATTATTAATGGCTATTGTAAGACCAGAAAAATTTCATATTTAGAGGAAGTTTACCTTAAATTTTTTTGGGTTAAAGTTTCATTGGAACAGAATGATTTGAAACTTTAAAAATATAATCAAAAATTTTTAGCTTTTTGTCCAACATATAAGATGAAATTTTCCAATTTTCCAACTTTCCGAATTTCTTAAGGGGACAGTACACCCCTGGATTTTGAAAATATGAAATTAAAATGCAGATTTAAAATTCAATTTTTTCTTCAATAAGGAAAGAGATATCTTATTGAAACTTTACATATTTAGTTTCATGTAAGCGAAGTATAGAAAATTGTTTTTTTTAGTTTTTTTCAGCGTGTTTATTGGCTGCTGCAGGTTTTCCAAAATAGCACCAAAAAATCACGGCCGGCGTGATTTTGGCTCGCTGAAACCTATGAAAAAAAAAATTGGAATTTTAATCAGGATCAAAGCCGCCATAGATTGAACCAAAGGAATATTATTTTGGCCGAAATTGCCAAATGGCGGTGATTTTTCGAAATTAGCCCGCCAACTCAAAAAATGTGGTTTCTAGAAAACCCACTTTAAAGTTTTTAACACAAATTAACACATTAGGTAACATTTTAAACAAAATGTTACCTAAATTAAGTCGGCAATGCCTGGGCCATATAAGAATCCTTCCTCCTGCTCATACTTTTCTTCCATTCGATGTTTTTCATCCCTGCGAGCACTCCTCGCATCTTTACACGCCTCAGTGTAAAAAAGATTCCTCTGCTTGATTCGAGCAGCGTCAACAACTCCCACGTGATGCATGTCCCATAATTTGCATGATCTTCAAAATTGTAATGAATCCTTATTTGAAGATGCATGCAGAGGTATTTGCAGCAAATTTAATGATATTTTTGCCGGGAAAAGTGTGTTTGTCATTTTTAGGAAATCACTTAGATTTTGGGAAAACACCATAAAGATACCACATAAAAAATTCAGATGAGGTTATTTTATTGTTTTATTGTATTTGGTTCTTTTCTGAATCTTATATTTTAGATGCAATATGAGTTAAAGGTAAGAAATATCCATAACTCGCGTGGCTTACACATTAAAAAAAGCATTAAAACTACTCTTTCCTCTACTTTTATAATATGTTTGTGTTAGAGAAGTATGTTATATTTCTATTTTAAATGATTTCATATTATTTAAAATAGATTCTTTGAAGGTCTTTTGAATGAAAATCAATCCTAAAAAAATTAATTTTTTGAAAACTCAGGGGCGTACTGTCCTCTTAAGTCTAACAAATGTCGCCCACGCATTTCAAGAAATTTATATCATCTTTTTATCATGATTTCACGATTTAAAAAAATCGTTGTTTGCTTGGAACCCCCATCAAGGTAGTCTTACTTGCGGAATTCCGCAGAATCCTCGTGGTAGTTGCATTCAAGGTTGGACTCCAATGTTGGAAGATCGGATGAAATACAATTTTTTTCATTCATAGTTTATTTCTATTGGCATGCTTCTTTTGTGATGGAAAACGACTGATCTTTAGTATAGGTATCGAAAAAACTAATGGTAATTTGGATGCTTCGGTGCTAGATTTAAAAGTTCGCCGTTCATTTCAAATATTGTGGCAGACATTTGGAGTAGACTACGCCTTCTTCTGTATGTATAACAGGCTTTGTAACGATTGCAGATGATTATTCACCTTCTATGTCTCTGTCATATTTTTTTCGAAAAATAACTCCTGAAAACATGCGATAACAGAAAGGTCTCGCACGTTATATAAATCACATTAGAGGAATCACTATTCACCAATTACGCACAAAAAATATGTGGAAATAGTCGTACAATCATGGTAAACCTTAGAATTTACGAATAACCATTAAAAGATAAGCGAAACTAAAGATAAACATTCTATCGCACACAAACCTGAAGTTCACCTAAGCTTAACAAAAGGACTCCTCTTATAGAGTCCACCTGTCTACCTGTATAAATTTAAAAAAAATGGCTCTTCTAATTCTAATTCTTTACTTTAACACGTCAATAAAATCCCTGCCCCAATTTTCATATCATATTTCAAACACAATGCAATGATCAGTGCGGTCTGCAAAATTTTTTATGAAACGAAAAATTATGCACCAAAAGTTTCGAAAGAACTAGTATTAGATTCAAAAAAGGCAACCAAAAAATTGAAAAAAATGTTTTGGTTGCCAACATCGTTGCGTACCAACGAAACTTTCTAATGATCAAGGGGTAGAAATAAACATTTATAAGTTGTAAAGACTTTTACTCAGTAATTATTAAAGTTCTTCATAAAAAACTATGTTCGGCTGTTAATGTACAATAATTTTCAAAAGTGATCCTTTGTGAGACATGATCAGTATAAAGGGTCTGGAAACCACTCTGTAAGGTTTTGGAAACTTTTTCACACTAAAAATTTATGTTGCTGGAGTTAGCATGAACTCATCAATTAACGAAATACTATCTCAAACTAGGAGCATTCTTGAGAAAATCTTGAGAAAAAATTTATAATTGAGGTGCTATATGCAAAAGAGAGGTGCGAGAGCAAAATGGCATCATAAGGAGTCGCTAGTAATTCCTAAGAACGTTACTAGCAAACGTCTTTGAAAACTAAAAGCAAGGTCACCACTCAGTAAAATACCCCTTGTGATGTATTTTCAAAAAATTAAATAAAGATAAATAATTAATAATAATAATAATAATAATAATAATAATAACAATAATAATATAATGATATATTGGGGCATAATGGCGTCCGAAGGAGGTTTCTTTTAACCGACTAGGTCACCACGCGGGCATAGGGGTCTGACCACCTCTGCTTGATTTCGGCACTTCATTTGCCTCTGCTGCGCTTCCTCTGACCACCTCTGCTTCCTTCAACACGAATCTCCACTTCAGCTTGGTCTTGGAACTTCAATGCATTCCGCTGCGCTGCGTCCTGACCACCTCTGCTGCTTGCTTACTATCTTCTTGGCTTCGATCAAAATGTTCTCTTGGACTTTGTGATTCGAAGATATTGTGACTCGAGGACGTCTGGGACTTCCTGATTCTCTTTATTCTCCTAAATAATTAAATTCACAATTTATATCATCTATTTTCCATCACTTGGTACTGGATTTCTATACTTTATTTCACATCACTTAATGTTGAATTTATATACTTTATTTTTCCATGCTAAAGTCACAATTTCTATCCTTCTTATATCGATATCTCCACAATAAACAAGTGAATCGCATCAATGGAAAATTTCTTCCCTAAGCACTGCCAAGAAATTTTTTTTTGTTTAGTTTTTCTACTGAGAATTTTTTTTTCTGACATTTTTTCGCTGAGCCTTTTTATTTAATTATTTTTTTTTGTTTGTTACTAATATTATTTAACTAAATATTACTTAAAACCTAAACGTTTTTATTTTAATTTTATTCTTAGTTCTGTTTTATTTCGTATGATTTTCTTTTAACTTAAAAATATGGGTACAAATTAAAAGCTCAACCAAAACAATTTATTACTACATGCAAAATTAATTGTTATTTTATTTATTTATTCATTTATTTATATATATATATTTTTTGTTTTTTTTTTATGTCGCCTATACATCGGAATATGTAACACCCTCAGCCTCTCTATTTCAACTATTTCAACGAACGAGTGCAGCAATTTTGTTGGATATCAGAAAAGCCTCGAGTAAGGCCAGTAGTCCAAAAAATTGGTGTTATGGTGTTCGTCACTGATCGTTATTATTATTTTGTTTTGTTTTGATGCTGAGAATATGGTTACTTTCATATATTAATCCTTAATGTTGCGCATTACTTGTACTTTTCCGAAGTGGATATGATTATGATCGGCCACCTATTAATGTCTTCTCGACAAACAAGTTTGTTAAAATGAGTACCTGACAGGATTTAAAAATTCAGGAATGTGCTCTTTGAAAAAATACTATCAAACAGTATGGGCAAAGTCTGTTGAGTGTCATTGCAACTGCACCATAGCGTAAATATGTCGTTATTACTATTATATCAGTGTCTGATATCAAAAATAGTTTGTCTCGACCGACCATCATCATTTAGACGAGTGATCCTTGTTTTATTACTTTACGACAACTGAGGATGTTGTCGGCTTCTAATGATCTTTAAAGGATACGCGCCAAGATAGTGAAGGGCCAACTAATGTTTTTGACTTAATTTGGATTTCAAGGAAGTTGTAAGCTATTACCACGTTAGGATATATCAATAGTTTTAAGAGATTATTGTTAATTAGATAAATAGGGAAAATACAGATAAGATGTAAATAAAATTCTATCAAAGCTACAGCGATGTAATAAAAAGTCAGAGTTAGAGTACAAAATATGTGAGATAGAGCGAAATAAAAGAATTGCGTTGAAAGATGATAGAACCAGTTAGCAGCGTACTTTTTAGCAGAAAACCAAACAGCTCAGAAGATGTTCTGTCTGTACTGACGGAGGGCAATTATTTGAAGTATAGGAAACGTATGGAAAGGACCCCTAGAAGTGGTTTTCCAAACATCACTCAGTTAATTCAAGTAATCCGATTAATAGAAGCAATTCCCAGCAAACGCGAAACACATATAACCCGTCAAGTGTGCGAAGATTTCCCAACCAAAATCAGTTTCACTAAATAAGTTTCAGAAATAGTAATAAAAATTATCATTTTCAAAAATATGGGCAACCACAAACCATGGAAAGAGATAAATCCCGACAGTTTGTACACAAGATTTTAAAATTTCGGTAAGAAGCCTCGGATCCAACCCAAAATTACTATATAATCGAATAGATTCATATAGGATGCCATTGAGATTTTTAATTGACACGGGTGCAACTATGAGCACAATTAATTCCGGTTTGTGTGACTCGAAATAAGGAGTCTCTGTTGGAAAAAATAAAATATTCACTCTAACTCAGAGTTTGAATATGATCACATTGTGTCAGTTAAACAAGAGATTTCAGATTTCGAAAAAAAATTGATTTTATAGAGATCAAGTTTAGTAACAAATATGATGGTCTGGATGGAGGATAAGGTAGTCCTTCATAATAAAGTCATCCAATTTAACAATAAAACGATTCTAATGCTTTTCAGTGAAAATGAAGAAAATGAATCACAATTTTTGACGTGGTGTCTCAGAGAATTTGAAAAAACTTCAGAAATGAGTTCAAATCATTCTGAATCAATAATTAAAAATGATTGTTTTTACCCCAAAATCCCTTATCCCAAAATTGTGACCTTTAATAGTGAAAGATTTCCTTCAAAGAATATGCTAGACGAAATTCAAACCGATCACTTGAATCCTGAAGAAAAACATAAATTAATGAGCCTAATAAGGAAACACAGCCATATATTTTATCAAGAAAAAAAAACTTAACCTGTACTCACGTCAATAAGCATAAGATTGATCATGACCATGGATGATGAACTTCATGATCCAAAATGCATCCGGACTTTAAGATACCCCGAAATACATAAAGCAGAAGTTTAAACGCAAATTCAGGACCTCCTCAGACAAAAAATTATAAGACATGGCTCATCGCCATATTTTTCACCAATATGGGTAGTACCTAAAAAACTTGATGCTTCCGGAAAAGCCAAGTGGAGAGTCGTGGTTGACTATCGGAAACTTGGCCAAATCACCATCGACGACAAATTCCCGATTCCTAGTACAGACGATACAGACGATTTCTCTATTAGAAACTGGGACGGTCTATGTACTACTCTACTTTGGATTTGGCGAAAGATTTCCACCAAATAGAGATGAAAGAAAGTGACATACCAACAACGGCATCATTTTCTACCAACTTCGGACATTATGAGTTCACAAGAATGCCATTCGGCTTCGAGAACGCACCCGCAACCCTCCAAAGACTGGTGAACATTGCCCTGGGAGATTTGATATGTTCTATTTGTTTTGTCCATATAGATTAAATTATTATTTTTAGCAAATCTCCTAGTTAGGATGTTAAAGTTACAGGATGCGAATCTGCAAATAGAGTTGGACAAGTGGGAGTTCTTTAAGCATGAGACGGAATTCTCAGGAAACTTTGGAACCCCTGAAGGAGTTAAGCCCAATCCAAAAAACGGTAGAAGCTATTTCTAAAATGAAGAACCCCAAAAAAAAAGAAACAAATTAAACCATTTTTGGACATGGTAGGGTATTACCGAAAATTTACCAAGGACTTTTCAAAGATTGCTAAACCACTAACGTTAAAACTAAAAAAAGATTCCCAGATCGATATTAATGACAAAGATCACCAGGACAGTTTCGAACAATTGAAACTGCTTGTGATTAGTGACCCCATATTTATTTACCCAAATTTTTCGAAAAAAATTGTTAACACAGATACCTCATACTATGCCATTGGAGCCGTCTTGTGTCAACAGGGACATCCATTATACTTTGGCAGTAGAACCTTAAATAGTCATGAAATCGATTATTATACTTTAAGGAAAGAATTGCTAACAATTGTATGGGCTCTGAAATATTTTAGAATTACGGCCGAAAGCTTACAATTCAAACTGATCACAAACCGCTCACCTGGATAGCGACTTTGAGGGAACGGAATCCAAATCTTCAGCGATGGAAGATCCAAATATAGGAATATAATTACGAAATTTAATTTCTAAAAGGAAAAGAAAACTTAGTGGCAGACTACTTTTTGAGACCTGTTTTATACCATAATGAAGAATCAGTCAATAATGCCTCCGTGCAAGCTGTTTGTACGGAATAGTACGGAAGAGGACAATGCAAACTACGTACAAATAAGTGCAACACCTGTAAACGTGTTTAAAACCCAACTAATAATTAAACAAGGAAAGCAGAATTCAATTTAAAACCAAAAAACATTTCGGCAGAACCAGAAAAACATTTGTTTCCCAAAAACCCGATAAAATGTTCTTTAACTAGATATTGAGTAATCATTTTCCCACCCGAGGTCTTGTTGGAATTTACGTATGTGATGAATGGTTGTTTGGAAGGTTTCAAGAGACTTATATTAAATGGAAAAGCCCTCATAGTCCAATTATAGTGGTTAGGAGTCCTTATCTTCTGCTTGGTTGTGATGAACACGATGACATACATGAGGAAATAAATGAAGAAATAATTGAAGAGTTCTAAAATAATATTAAGACAAAATTCAAAATTTATACCTCGGGATGTTCTAGTTCTTTTTGTTGTTATTAAAAATTTAAACATAATTCAAACATGATTGGAGACATCCGTGGGTGTGGCGGAGTTTCGGATTCGAGGTTTTTCCCGCCATTCAATCAAGCTCATGAGTGAACTTGGTTCCGAAACGACTACCGCCGCAAGAACAGCGCCACGACAAGAAGAAAATGCTTTGGAAATGGTTTGCGGCTTCACTACGTGCGGGTTACGGAATCAATTACCCTCTCGCGGGTGATCACCTTAGCGGGCGACCGATGGGTGGAAGAAGATAAAAGTCCGACGAACAGGAATGGACTTTTTCTTCCTTCAGTTGAGGTGGCAGAAACTTTGGGGTAGAGGTGTTCGAGTTCGAGCTCAATGCAAGAGGAAGTCTCCGACCAAGAAAATGGAGCACAGAGATCGTGCTCAAACACCGTCAAGAAACAATCGGCAGTGAAATCCAGCATCAAAACGCCACGTTTGACCAGTCGCCTGGGGGCCCCCATCACAGCGTTGTAAAGTAAAACCTAGCAGTAAGTACTTTAATTAACAATTTACCTAGTTTTGTTAATAAAAGATCTTAGTTTCCGTAGCCATTCAGGGTATTCTTTTTTTAAGAGCAATGGTGTCAAAACGTTTTCCTTTAAGCACAGTTTTAATTTTTGTGAAGAGTCAGAAGTCGTACGGTGCTAAATCCGGTGAGTATGGCCGATGTGGATAGACAGGAAGATTTTTTTCAGCCAAAAACTCACGAACTAGAAGCGACGACACTGTGCATTGTCGTGGTGGAGAAGGAAGCCATTGGCCCATTTTTCTGGCCGCTTTCTTGTATGTCGTTTCGCAAACGTTGCAGTACGCCCTTATAAAATTCAGATGCGACAGTTGTGGCCCTTGGAAAGAACTCTGATCGTACTACGCTCTCACTATCGAAGAAAACAATGAGCATGACCTTGATTTTTGATTGACGTGGAGATCCGCTGGTTTTCCATTGGGAACTATGCATTTTAGTCTCAGGGTCATAGTCATAGACCCAACTTTTATCTTTCATTAAGACTTCATGAGCTTCTTTGGTATTCTTTTGCAACTTAAAACCAAACTTAATGTTAATGCGTTGTTCTAACTCTATGTTGCACGACAGACAAGATAAACTCAACCTTATTCTAGCGGCTCTGGCAGCTGACTGACAAGTTCGAACGTGGTACAACTTGTCCCTGCCTGTCTCAGATGATCACGCTACTGGACAAATGAAAGCATATGGATGTAGCGACAGCAGTTGTCGGTATAAAAATTCATTCATTTTGTATTGATTTTTTGATCACACCGCGTACTTACGCTATTCCAGGGCTCACCGCTGATTTAAGCTCGAAACCATCTCTGTTGAAGGACCCCATGCAAGCTCACGCTAAAATCATGTATAATCCCCGAATTAAATTCATGAAAATTCAATGAAATTAAATGAAAAATAAACACAATACACAAAAGAAAACTAATGTATAAATTTGATTCTATTTAAATTTTCCCACAAACACACCTGATACAACCATGCAACAATTGATCCTCAAACAATTGATTGCAAAATTTATCCATCGTTTGCAATTGTCCTTTGCTTCGCGAGATTTACTCTTATCGCCTTAGTAACGATTGCAGCAAACTTATACATTCTATTTTTATAAGATTGTCAGCGATTTCGGTTTTTTCCTGATGCCATTCAAATCCTTTCAGCTTGTGAATAAATGCTCTAATATAATGGGCCATTTACGTTTCCGTACAAAACGATCGCTGATTCATGTAAATGCGTCCTTAAACAGGCCACACCATATATAAAGTTCGTATTTGCATTATTGATGACATGAATTTCATGCACAATGCTTGCAGAAGACTTGAACGATTGAGTATCGAACAATATGAGCTCGAATAATGCCACTACGTTTAAGGAACTAAGTCTGATGTCATCTGAAGAGGAACGGTGCTTCTTTCTAGATTTTCGTCCTTTTTACGATATGTTTTTCTTTTTTTCGTAGAATGCGTTGTGTAGGATATATTTACTCGTGTGCAAATATTTTACGTTTGAATGTTTCCTGATTGCATTTCCGATTCCATGCTGGCAAAGTAATTGCTATAAATTTATATTAAAGCTTCTGGCAAATGAATCAATTCGTAGAAGCTTAGTACTTATGTGTCGGTGTACTCCAAAGGACTGGGTGTATTCCAATTCCAAATTAAGCCACGAAAAGGAAACTCAACTTCAGGCACGATTTTACTTATTATTGATCAGATTTTGCTTACGTTTACTGCTGTGTCTCATATGGACTGTTTTCGCGAGGGTCTTTCATGGCTATATGGGTTTTTCGTGTTATTTTTTCAGAAAATGGAACGCAGAATTAATTCAAATAAAGTCTGTTGAAGATGATTATTTAACATACATATATATACTTATAATTTTGCAAATATTTGCGATATGACTCTCGTTTGACGGTTCTTATATAAAATGTCTTGAAATACTCGCTCATATGCAAGAAATTTTTTCCATTTCACGGTTCCAATCTTAGATTTTTATTTTTATTTGGTATTTTTTTAAATTTCATTATATATCAATGCCTCATCCAAAGAAATGCGATACGTTTCGTTGAAATGATATGTTCCGACGGGATGGAATAATTTTATGTATTCGGAATATTCCGTCGTCCCCGTCACTTCCTGTGATTCGCTCACAGAGGCGTCTCGGCGTGTGATGTTCCGGGAGCGGAACATCACACTGATGATGGTGCATCACGGAAACGCGTCTTTGGACGAATCAAAAGAAGTGACGGGGAAAGACAATACAGTTTTGTGAAAAGGGACTATGTAATCGAAAAGAATACGATCACCTCATTTTAAAAAGCAATATTATAATTAGAAAAACCACTAGGTTTCCTCCAAATGAATACAAAGCAGCTGAACAAAATGTCAATATGTAGACCCTTTTTTGGAATAGACAGCATTATCAAAAAATATTGGGATTCTTTGTATGTGAAAATACCGCCAATTTGAAAGGATAAAGAAGACCATAGGATAACCTCTAAAAAGTGCGAACACAACGAAAAAACTCCAGATCTAAAGGTATTCGAGTCTAATTTATTAGATGCATTGATATTCGTAAACCAAACTTATTGGAGATACGACATTACATGAAATGGCCCGGAGTGATGCCCATTGATTTTCTACTGAATATTGTTCTCACACTCAATAACTCTCATATACTTTTACACCGGCAAAATTATGCCCACATACATTTAAGATCAGAAAGTTTACCATTGCGATCTTTCCACTTTCGAACATCGTTTAGTTGCTAAGCTCTCTAACTTGCGAAGCTCGCTTTATTTCTTACATGGCGTATTCGTAGCTCTTGATGTCCTTCTGATGTAAGAGCCCTTTTAAGTAGTTATGTTATGGAGAGAATAACCCACTGAGTCGCATCAAAACTTTGCGCGGTAAACAAGTATTAAAAGTTTATGTGGAATAAGAAACTTTTAAAAGAGTTTATTTCCCTGCTTTAGAATATTTACTAGAAGAAATCAATTATCATATTTGAAAATTCAATAAAAACGAAAGGCAAAGCAATCTAACATAGAGAGCCTCTCGTCTCTTATATTCTCTCTAGCAAATGTTGTTGAATAAACAGTCAAATAAACAACTGCTACAGTTTTTTTCTTTTCTATATCGTTAAGCAATAAACGTTGAGAAAATGTGCAACACGTGCACAATTTATTGCTCGCTAATGGGTTAAGGATCAACACACTAAACTGTATCCTTTGAGATAACGCAAACAGCACATGCGTTCAAGTTTGTACACACAAAAACAATCTACATTGTTTTTCGTAAACCTTTGAAGGTTCACAAGCCGCTCGTTCGCATTAATGTGTGAAATGTAAACGTTTCATCGATTGTTGCTAAAATGTTTGCATTTTCTCGTACCCTTTTGTCAATCTCAAGTCCCTTTGCCAGATGTTGAATTCATCATCTTTTTTTTATTATTAGTTTTTATTTTGTTGTTGTTATTAATCTCAGCCGAAGTCGCTTCTTATCCTTTCTTCAGTTTTTGTATAAAAACTCATGAAGTGTCTGCAAAAAAGGAGTCTGCTCAAGACTCTGGTTACGAGCGGATCGTGCATTACAGCGAAAAGGTAATGGGCGATCTGTTCGGACACTACCAACAGGTCCTGTGATCGTCACATAGTATTTATCGGAAGATAAACACCAGGAAAGTTTCGTGACGGTCACAACGGACATTACCAAGAGATCCTGTGATCGTCACATAGTGTTTATCAGAAGATAAACACCAGGAAGGTTTCGTGACGGTTACAACGGACATTACCAAGAGATCGTATCGGAAGATATCGGATATCGGTATCGGAAGATAAACACCAGGAAAGTTTCGTGACGGTCGCAACGGACATTACCACGAGGTCCTGTGATCGTCACATAGTGTTTATCGGAAGATAAACACCAGGAAAGTTTCGAGACGATCACAACCTTAGCGATTATCACAACATTTTTGTGGGCTAAGCTGAGGACTTCACCCAACTGACTATCCAAACAACTAATTTACATTTACTTAATTTTTCAGAGTTTGAAGCAAGTGTGCTTATCAAACAAATGTCGAATGACAAATCGAATGACAGCCGGCTGACTGGTTTTCAAGGTTTTCGTCATGAATCGTTAAAACAAAACTTGCTTGTATATTGAATGTCAAGAGAGAGTATTTTTAATAACATGAAATTAAATTTTATTTTCACTTTCGCATCTCAGGCTTAGAAATGTTTATAAAAGCCTCTGTATTGATAAAGTTTGTTTCTTTAGAGGAGTAGAAATTTAAGTTTGCAACATTTTTTAATGCTTCGTATGGCGTGACAACTGTCACACGTTTTATGGCTAGTTTGCTTTGAGATATTATCATGAATAGGTTAACGTATAAGCAACCTCTGCTAATTGTGTATAATTATTTTGAAAAAACGGGTCTGTTTGAGAAACTTACTCCGAACTTCGTCAATTTTATGGCTGATGTAATCGGGCATCAGAGCAATTAATGCGTTTGACCATGGATCGTTTCCGCGACGAGTTTACTCTCCTGATAATACGCATCCATTCAGACGTCGTGTGTAATGAAAAATCACAGCAGCTGTAGGGCGTAGCATCGATGAAGACCCAAGTGAGTCCATTGTGCTAAACAATAAAATCTCTGCGTATTCACGTTATGGTGGAATCTATGGCTTGGTTCAGGGTTGCGGGCTTCGAAAATTTAAAATCCAGATATGAGACTCATTTTTTTTGAATGGCTCGGTCCATAAACAAAACTGCCATATTTCGAGTAATGGCCAACAACAGACAGCTGCCCAAGCACCGTCACATACATGGAAAGTCACTGTGTAATGTGCTATATGGACCAGTGGAATCATTAGTCCATATGTCTTGGAAAAAGCTACTGGAAATAGCATTGCAGTCAATAGTGACCGCTATAGAGTTATATTCAATGACTTTCTTGATCCGGAATATACTGACCGTAATGCAGCGGACTTCTGGTTTCAACGTCATGGTGTGGCATGCCATTCAGCTCGTGCAACCATCAACTTTTTGAAAGAAGGATTAGATGAGTGCATTATTTCTCGTTTAGGATCTGTGAACTGGCCCGCAAGATCTTGTTACTATAGCTGGACTTTTTCTTTTGTTTTCAGTAAGTTACAGTAGTTAATTAATTGCAGCAGTCATAAATCGGACCTTTCGTTTGGACTGTCTCCGCGCCAGTCCTGGTGCTTATAGTAATTTCGAAATCATATACAGAAACATACGGTAAAAATTATCTTCTTTCTTGGCAAAACAATTATTTGGTATTTTATTCCATTTTAAAGTTTCACACCTCTAAAAATACCCTTTTCAATAAACAATTAGCTAAACACATATTTGAACATAAACGTCATGGTCATCAAGGTTTCAATGATTTCCTGGTTTGTTTTTGAAATATTTGACATAGGCATATTTTTAAAAATTCTTAAAACCCAAACTGAGCTAGGATATCATATTTGTCAATTTCTGCTTGTCTGGATGTATAATGATGTATATGCAAGTACAATAATCGTAGAGAAATTGTGGAAAATCCAACGTGTTGATGTTATAAGGTATGGGTGACACCATTTCAATTGGCAAGTGATTGAAGAGGTTGTCAATTCTGTCGCGGAAGGCTCTGCCTTGAATGACATAGTTTCTGGTTCGAGAAATATCAAGAGGTATGTGAAGTGCATGCATTTCGAGTATTAGTGTCGTATGCCAATCTTTGTCGAATGACTTTGCCAAGTCAAACATAACAAAACTGGTAGAATTCCTGTGTTTGAGGCCATATCTTATACATATTGTACTAATTATATCAGTCCTGTAGAGAGCTGAGACATGAAGCCAAATTGTTCCTCAGTGATAATTCTGTTTTCCATAACGACTTCTGGGGAGTATTGCCCTTTCTGCAATTTCGCTCATGATGATAAAAAACTTTTCGGTCGCCAGTTTCTGAAGAATGTGAAGTTTCTTCCCGGTTTTGATAGAACTTTGACGATTATTGTTTTCGATGCCTTTGGGAACGCCCACATGTGGAAGATAAATGTAGTTACGTCAGTCAGTTTTTTTTACATAATTGTCACTTTTTGTAGAGTCATATTTGTTAGCATTTTCTAGCCGGTGTAATTTTCGGGTATTTAGTGTAGGTGGTAGTTGTTTTTTATTCTGAAAGTCCACTAGTCTCATACCATACTTCGGAGAGACTTATGTTTGCAGTACTCGCGCAAAATATCTAGACATTTTCTCTTCATCTTCAATGTCCTTCTTCGAGAAAGAAACTTGCAAGACTGCATCTCAAGGGTATCTACAAAAGCCTCTGCCTTCCCAAATCCTTTCCAACACAATGCCATATGGAGCATGGTTAGGAGGGACTAGGACTTGTTGGACTTACATACAATTGTTCTTAGCGTGGAAGTATTTGGTCATTCTCCAGAGTCGGTCTTCGCCCGGTTAGAGGTTTTGCAAAAAATTCTTCCACTGAACGTTGCAAAAAAGTTGACCGGATCCTGAATTATGCTTAAGAGCTGGTTGGCTAGATTCTAAAACTAGGGTCACATATGTTTCTAGCTCGTTTTCGGGCTTGATTCTTCCTCCGTATCATTTTTTAATTTGCTGAGGGTGCTCATATGGATGGTTTTCCCTTGCCGGGGTTGTGCTTATTTCGACGGCTTCAGTCTGGATAATTTTGCTTGTAATTTCTTTAATAAAATTTTTAAATGTTGCTGGTTATATGAGACATTCGCGTGAAATTTTTATTGACCAGAGCATCTTCGAAGACTTTCCAGTTTGTTTTCCTTTTCAGTTTTAGAGGAACATCTATGGAGATGTCTTCTTTTAAAAGCAGTACCAGTTGGTAGTCATAAGACCGCTCGTCGAAGACATTGAATCTAATGTCGGGTTCGAAAGTATAAGATTTAGTAATATCTAAAGCTGCTACTTAGCCCAAAATGTGTGGCCTCATTTTGGATATGCAGGCTTTCATGTGTCTCTATGATAAATTGGCTCATAAATAAGCTCAATCTCAGCTAGATTGCTTACCATAGTGCCCCAATCGCATTGATTTGCATTCATATCTTCTGGAATAAGGGATATACCATCAAATTCCAGTAGATAGCGTAGATCTTAGGAAAGGCTTCGCAGCACCAACCGAATGTACATAAACTTGAGAACAAACTCGAAGGAACTCACCTGCCCTTCAGTAAGTGTATCTTTTATTGACTGCAGGTTAGAGATACTTGTCACGTTATGATCCAGTTCTCTCTTCACTAGGATTACTGTTCCTCCGCCTCTGACAGTCATTATGTCGTTACGGTACAGAATGAGGTTGGGGAACTGTATTCGAGTCCCTAACTTCAGAAATTTGCTTGGACGAAGGAGAACATCTAATTTATGAAATAAATTATCATTATCAGTTCCCTTATTATATAGCTATCACTTTTACCATAAACATTTTCAATCACGAATATATCCAAATAGATCTTTGGATATGAGAATTGGGAAGAGTGTGTATTATCTAAACTAAAATCAAGAATTTAAAATATATCAAAACTTTGTTATGAGATTTTAAACATTGAGATTGAGCCTACAAACAGCCTATAAACATCTTCCGGAGCGTAACAATTGTATATTTCACTAGAATTCATCCACATTTACATTTTTTGTCTGTATTACCAAAATCAGATGGAGTTTATGCAAATATTCAATGCTTTTCATTTAAAAAAGGGAATCATACAAGTTCTGTCTCAAATATTCCCGGACTGGTAAAGAATAAAGAAAACTGGTGTTGAATCTTTTAAACTTTCATCTTACATTCATCATTGCCGTTGTGTCAACATTTCATGACAATTGGATGAATAGAACCCAAGTTATTGCGCTTTAAGTGACAGTGCTTTTGTGTCATCGGTCGAAAAATGTATTTTAAACGAAGAGCGAATATTAAATTCTGTTTTAAACTCAATAAGTTGGCGGCCCAGACGCATCAAATGATGCAAAATGCTTACGTTAGTGAATGTTTATCCCGTACCTCTATCTTCGAGAGGTTTAAACGTTTTAAAGAAGGCCAGGATGTGCCAGATGACGACGAACATTCTGGCCATCAAAAATCAGTTGTGATCGAAATGGACGTTGAATTTGTACATGAATTCATTAAAAATGAGCCAAAATCCTCATTGCGTTACATGGAAATGGAGCTCAATATGTCTCGTGAGTCGATTAATCGCATTTCAACGGAACACTTGGGACTCGTGCACGATTCGTTCCTCACAAACTAACAGATGAACAAAAATTGCTTCGCATTCAACATTGCAAAGACTTGATTAAGGAACACAAGAAGTACCCAAACTACCGAAACTTCATTGTAACGGGTGACGAGATGATGTGTTATCAACTTGATCCCGAAATCTAGCGATAAAGGCCTGAATGGCAGCATTCGGGTGACCCCTTCGGATGTTGCTTTGTTTTTACGATTCCAAGGGGTTGTCTACGAAGAGTTCATTCCACAAGGCCAAACGGTTAATGCTGTGTTGACTTCGTATTATGTAGCGGATGTTTTCGCGAATATGTTGTGTTCGACCAGAATATCGTGAAGATGGAAGTTGGCATTTGTTAAATGACAATGCGCCATGCTTCTGAGCGATTTTTTGATAAAAAATGGCATTCTTTCTATCAACCACTCACCGCATTCGCCTGATTTGGCACCATGTAACTTTTTTCTGTTCGGGAAATTACATTTGGCCATGAAAGTAAAGCGTTTTGCGAGCATTGCAGACTTCCAAAAATCAACGACCGCCATTTTAAACATGATATCAAAGAATGACTTCAATAAATCTTTTGACACGCTTGTAGACCGTGGAAAGTGGTATAGAGACGCCGAAGGGAACTACTTTGAACAAAATAAATACGTTTTGCCAAAATCATTCGTAGTTTTTTTTATTTTTCCAGTACGGGAGCTTTTGAAACACACTTTGTATATCCCACTGATTGAAATAAGTTTATATTATAATTTATTTAAAGTTGTTTATTCATTGTGATGGCTTTGATTCGAAAATAATTTATCGAAACACCAAATTAATGACGAGCCAAACATATTTATGTGATCAAGCAAAGTGTAAGTTATATTAAGTCCATACACAGCTGAACCCAATGCTTCCAATGTATTGACTTAAATCTCAATTATCCTTTAACACACACACAGAAATGTAACACACATCTCTGCTTAAACTAACTGTGAATTTAATTGGAAGGTGAAATTGAATTTCAAACCTATTAACTGAAAATATAGTGAATTCTCCTCCTTTTCTCTAGACAGAAAAAAAAAATTACTGCCGCCGGCGTTAAAGGTTTGGTCGTTTGCACGTGCTACTATAAATTTCCTTCCACCTGACAGGATTTCCACAAAGATTCATACTTTTGGGATGGTGAAAAGCTACCAATTCCATCATATTTTTCTAGTCCTTTTAAAATTAAACTTCCTCTGCAGCCAGGAGAGACACACAAAAAAATAAATAAATGGAGTTGTACAGTCATCGAAGATGAAACGGATGTGAAAGCAGCAACTCGCCGGAAATACATTTTCAAGGATCAATAGGCTTGTGATGAGAAATATTTGAAAGGCGTTGCGATGTCAATAACTTCAATTATGATGTCCGTTAGAGAGGGTTCCAAGACTTCACACTCGACCGCATTTTCGGGGTGGTGGAAAATAAGGTGAAAAAAAATGTTCGACGGGGTAGTAATTGCCAATTGGCGTTTCATCTGATACGTTAATAGTTTGTTGATGATAGGGAATAATGATCGATTTATTAGAGTATGTTCACTTGATTTTCCAACAGTACATGAATCAACTTACCAAGCTTTTCCCTTTTCGAGAGCAACTTGAATGTTTAAAAGTAACGGAATGAAAGTCTGAAAAATGGAGGGATATAAGAATAAAATATTCACTTAATTATTTTCTTTTTCCATTTTTTCTCTATCTATAAGTTTATCTAAATGTTTAAGTTCAACCAGTTTCTGTTCGGCTCAAAGCATCACTACTTACAAAATAAACAATCTTCGAACGGACATCATAAAGAAAGAGATGAGAATAACTCCTGTAGCAAATAAGGCGGGGGGTTCTAGATAAAGAGCTTGGAAATCGTTCGACGTAGATGAGTGGAGAGATAGCAACAGCAAGCTTTCTGAGCTTTAATGTATTTGTGAATAATTTTTCGGGTATGAAAATTTATGAGAATTTTGTGTATGAAATAAAAAATTGAAGTCCCATCTCCACCAAGTTCCTGCTACAATACATCCGAAAGATTGGAGTTAAATACCGTCTGGTCGGAAGTTTGTTTGAAGTGTTAGCGCTTGCTAGTGGTTACGTTATAATCCGGCTTAAGTAGCTAAATGTTCAAGTTGGCTGCTTATCTGTTTCTCAAGCTTTATGTGCCTTATGATTGCCATCATCCTCCCTTAACGATTGATTTCTTCGTTGATGAAGTTATTTATAATAAAGCGCAGTGCGTTACAAAGATTGACTTCTTTAAAGCTAACTATGAAGCCATCAGCCTTGAACTTCTTTCTGTCAACTGGTTGGATTTCTTTCGAGACCCTAAATTGTGAGGCGGCCTTGAATCAATTTTACGCATTCATTTATGACCTTACTCACTGCTTCACACCACTTCAGAGGCCTCATAAACTAAATCAAAGACCTTGGCTTTCTAGGCGAGTACTTCGTGCCCTTTCAGCTAAGCAAAAGGCGCATCGTGTCTATAAATCACTTTGCGCTATCGAAGCTAGGGCTAATTTTGGCAGATTGGATGATTTTGCCAAGGAAGAAATCAAATATGCTATGAAAACATATTTTAACAGTCTAGGACGGTTTCTCGTGGCAGATATTCCAAAGCCTTTTTGGTTTTTTTCTTGTTCCAGCCGTTGGTGTGAAAGTTTCTGTCCCTAAGAAAATTTTGGACTCATTTCCCCAATTTTTTCCTTCAACTTTTTCTCCTCCTGCTCAAGATTTGCATCATGTTGACTTATTGAATGGTTTTCCTTTAACAACTTATGTTGTTTTTACAGATGATTCTGAAGTCAATTCCTTAATCAATGGTCTTTTCAATGGTCAATTCCCTGGACCAGATGGTCTACCAAACATTTTCGTCAAGTCGTTAGCGTATTCACTAACTTTCCTTTTGTCTCTTCTCTGTTACCTTAGTATGAGTACTGGTGCTTTCCCTACCTGTTGAAAAAATGCTAATATTGTATCAATATTGAAAAGCGGTGATCCAACATCAGTTACTCATTATCGTCCTATTTTTTGATTTCCTGTTTTCCAAAGTTTCTTGAACGATTGGTTCACAATCGACTCTCAATCTTGTTAGCATCTATTATTCCACCAGAACAACATGGCTTTCTTAAGAGACACTCCACTACCTCCAATTTAATGGAGTTCACGAACAGTATTGCCAGAGCTTTGGATAACCAACTGCAAGTTGATGTGATCTTCACAGATTTCTGCAAGGCCATTGACACCGTGAACCAACGTCTTCTTTGTCATAAGCTTGAAGCTCTCGGCCCCTCAGGTGCACTTTTATCTTGGATGTCATCTTATTTAGTAGATCGTCCTTGTCACGTAAATCTCTTTGGTACTTCGTCTGCTCCTTTTCATCCTTCATCTGGTGTTCCACAAGGTTCAATCCTTGGTGCTCTTCTCTTATTATTGTTAATAAATGATCTTACTTTTGTAATTAACTCGGCATGCCTCTTGTATGTAGATGATTTTAAAGTATATCGAGCAGTCAAATCTCATCTAGACTGTAAACTCCTTCAAGCTGACCTCGTTGCTTTGAATAATTGGTGCACTTTAAACTATTTAAAATTTAACATAATGAAATTTCATCAAATGACCTTTTCTCTCAAGGTGTCTCCTTTAATATTTAACTATATGTTGACTGATTCTTTGCTCTCTGAAGTATACAGTTACAAAGACCTGGGAGTAACATTTGACCCGAAATTTAATTTTGACAACCACATTTTGAATTTGATTATCAAGGCGTCAAAAGTTTCTGGGTTCATCCTAAGGCATGTACACTTCTTTTTCAGGTTTAAAACACCACGGCTGGAATACATGGTCTGATTGGAGACATCGAACGAAAGAAAACTGAAAATAATGAACAAACCAAACCTCCTTTTAAGCGGGAACAAATTTTGGGGTCGATAAGAAGCTTGTGATGCCTAATTGAAGCTAATTTGTTGTTCCCGTGCATGTTCCCTCCGTCCTTGTCTCCTCCATGGTCAATTGAATTTATTAACATTATTACTATATACTATATACATACTATATACAGAATATGTGTATATATATATATATATATATGTATATATATATATATATAAAGAATAAATATGTAGAATAGTGGCGGCCCGCAGAGAGCGAATTTCGGAAATGAAAAAGGCGAAGAGTATCACAATCAAAGGAAAAAAGTGAGTATCCACAAAATGAAGAAACGTTTTGCTTGATAATTTTTGACATAATATTTTAAAATCGCTGACATGATTTCAATCTTATTTTTCAGATGGAAACTGGAAATGACCGTGACATACTCCTGGAACGAAAGCGGGAACACGAACGAAAACAACACGGAAAAAACCGTAATGATCCCGAAAAAGCCGCTTTTTAAAACAGGAGAACTCCTAGCTACCAGTATAAAAACTGGTTACAAGGACTCCAAAAATCATGCATTCCAAGTAGTCGGAAAATACAAAAACTTTACCGAATTTCGGAAAAACACATCGTTGATACAGAATAAAGAGTACAGATCGTTCAACCTTGCCAAATTTCCAATCAAGAGCGAAAAGGACAGAACGACAAGTCCGAGAAATGAGATATGTAGCTTCTACGAATTCTTGATTCTATCCCTGATTTTTCACAAGCTCATAGAATAAAATTCTACACACAGTATTCTACAATATTTGACATGCGACGTGGTGAGAGCTAATTATTTTGTCAGAAATTGTTCTCCCTGTAACCCCAAGGAAGTCGTGATTTCGAATGAAAATCAACCCCCAGATATGTTGATAACCTATCACAAATGGATCAGCGTTATAGATCAAATCAATCATCGAGAGAAATGAATGTCAAAGAACTCAATTGACCACGGAAGGGACAAGTATGGAGGGAACAAGCACGGTAGTGACAAATTAGCTTTAATTAGGCATCACAAGCTTCTTATTCTGATATTCTTATAAGTTTTTAAAAACTTTTCTACAAAATTTTGAAGACCATGGTAGGGATAGCATAAAATATCCGGCCTCACAGATATTCAAAAATCGAGTGCCACTTAAACTGGAAAATTCAATCAAACTACTCAGCGGGGGTTTTTGAAAACAATCAAAAACTCAAGCCTTATTGTACAAACCGTTAAATCACAATGTCAAGGGCAGGGAATTCAAGAGCTCAAATTTTTCTTAAAAGTTGCGGACAAAGTGTAGAAGGGAATAATAATCTGTTTCTCCCGACTGGAGTTCTTAGGCGTCAAGCCCAAAATATGGATTGGAATTGAAGAATGTTAGTTTGTCTTGACCCCTTCAGCCCAGACATTCAAACCCCGGTATTTTGAACTTGAAAAAAAACGATTTGAAACAAGCCACGAAGGGGACAAATCGCTCACTTTCTCCTATACCAGCAGATAAGATGTGAGGATTGGGGCTGGTAAACTCTTGCTGGACAATACCGACTTCTGTGTGAAAACGCCACATTGTTACCATATATCAAAACGGTTTCGTATTTATTCTTTTCACCTCGGAAAAGAATATTCAGTATGCTATCTCCACAAATAAAAAAACATGCAGAAAAAGGCGGCCAAAGCTCCGTGATGCAGGTTTTTTTTTGCTAGCGTTAGCGCTTGTCAATTGACAAGCTATGGTGCAGTGGACAGCAAACACTTTCCAAAACTCCTTACTTCCTAATATTTTTTCAAAAACAGTCCACCTTCCCAATGCTTTTTAAAAATTGAGTATGAACGCGTTTCTCTCTTGTTTCTTGGACTACCAGATCGTGGATGCTATATCTTGAAGCTTTGCTTTGTATGTAGAACTCTGCGAGATTATTGAAGTTTGGAAAACCATAAGATCTTGAAAATCCCTTTTCCGTAACGATTTCCGATTGATTCAATTCAGTACGAAGCTCCATTTTTGTCTTCAACTTTAGATATATGTATTACGTGGAGGCGTAGTTTTATTAATACGTCCTACTAACTTCCTAAAGGCGAAATCTATTTTATACTCCTGTTCTTTTCTTTTTCATAGGTGTTGGATCCTATATAATGTTTATTCAGTTGTCGATCATAGCTAATGCTATCGTGAATGGCCAGCTCACTGGTTCCGAACAAGGTGGTGACAGGTTTGACCAACCTAGAACCGCGATTAAGTTGCAAGAAAATCTTTTCATAGTTGCTAGGTTGATAACACATCATTGAATAACTTTTTTAAATTATGAAATTATGCTTAAGAAATGATGTGCACTGTCAGTTTTTCCAAAAAATTGAATCCTTCTTAACCCTAAAATGCACCATTTTTCTGTTTTGAGCGAAAAAAATCACAGTTATGTATTCTAACATGTAAAATTCGGGAAAAATAATGATAAAAATCAATTATGTCCTAATGTCCTGAAAATTCGATTTTTCCTGTATGTATCAGAAATGATACTTTGGCCTTTGGGGGTAGTATTAAAAATAGAAAGTTCAAGTCAATTTATGTAGTACAGTTTATTGTTATTCTTATTTTGGTATTGACAAAAGTAATTCAGTTCTTTTTCTCTAGCAATAAGTATCACAACATTTGTTATAATCTTAATTCAATTATGAAAAAATAAATAAATCCTTAGTTATGTTCTAACATTGTAAATAAAAAATTCAAATTTAGGCCTTCTTAGTGGGGCAATAAAAATTTATTGGTGGAAATCTTTAAAACAATTGTTTCTTTTATTGAAACAAAGTGCAACTCCGCACTTTTCACAAATTACATATGTAAGCTTTTGCACCCTGGCATTTTGCATCTGTTTCTACTTTCGGTGTAATGGCACCAATGTCCTATATTATCAGTACGTATTGGTTTTGGGGGGATGTAGCTCGTTGGTCCTCTCAATTTTTTCGCCTGAATTTCATTCTCGATATTGACCAGACTTGGTCTACCTCATTTAGGTGTAACTACGCAGTCAGATTTGCACAAGCATTCTGCAACTTCAAATCGAAATTACGCCAAGTTCAAAAAATTTTCCTTCTTGATAATGAAAGCTTTTCTATATAGCAACCAGCTATTCACAAGGGTAAGGTTAAATAAATGATAAAATATTCGTAAGTACCACTTTCGCGTTCGAATCATTATTTTATATCTTCCGATCAAACTGTCTAGAAGATCAACACCACCCATGTGTCGGTTGTATTCTTTGACAATCGAAGGACATGAAATTTTCACACTTTTTTTTTGGTTTTTTGGCATCGGCAAATATTATTTGAGATAGTGCTTCGTTTTTGTTGAACATATTTGCTCGTCCACACACAAATATTTTTCACATGGTATGCTTGCAAATTTAGCGTTTAAATAATCCAAAATAGGCCGAAGTTTAAACAATCGATCAAAATCGTCATTATCCTTAGGTTGCATTTTTGAATTGTTGTTGAAATGTACGAATTTCTTCACATTCTCGAAATGCTTTAGGCTCATCGTTTCTTTGATATGTGGCACTCCAAGCTTTGTAGTCCAATAGCATCTTATATTGGATAAGTGTATAACAGACATGAATATACATATATATATATATATATATTTTTACATCTGCAGCCTTGAGATGGTTTGTAGTACCTATATCTTTCTGTTTTGCATATACGTTGGACTCTTGTACAATTGAGTTGATCAATTCATCATTAAAGAAGTATCGGAAATAATCGTAGGGACGTCGATACCGATAAAGGCAGATTACTGTCTCCTCTGAACTGCTTTTGCTCTTCATTTAATATAAGGTTTTTTTTCTTCCAAATTATATTTTTGAAAGAATCTTTATAATTTTGCAATTCACGTTCATCATATTCTTGATTTAGACGTTCATTTTCAGTCACATTTACTTCCTCTTCTAATTCATAATCAAAAACAATTAAAATGTTTTCGATATCGAAGTTTTCTTCATATTCAGAATGATCGAATTCATCTTCGCTCACATCCCAATTGTCAATTATAAACTGGAGCTCATGCGGCTTCAGGGGCCTTTCGTTTTCACCTGGGTTCATTCTAAATATAAAGCAAAGACCACTGTAACATATTTGATACATACCACAAAATTCCCACTTACATCAAAAGCACTGCTTTTTTTCTTATGGAAGCACCACTGACACAATCGGGAGATATTCACAAATATTATTAATTTTTTTCAAAACTTAGGGTCGATTACGAACACCTAAACAAAATCAAACAAGCACGACCAAAACCACTGATGAGCTCCTAAGTGTGACTTCTTCGCAACATCAGAAGTGCCGTTATCATTGTCGTATTTCTCTTTACAGTCTGATGCAAAATGGTTGGAGAGCTTTGTTACAAATATGAAGAAATTAGCGTTGTGATGAAAGTGATATTCTATGCCGATTAATATTGATTTTTCCAGCATGTATCATTTATGATACAAAATGCATTTTAGGGTTAAAGAATTAAAATTTCGGGATACCACAAATCTATTCTAATCATTTGCCCCTAAAGTCATTCGGTTATTCCAGGGTTTAAAATGTATAAAGTTTACGACACACAAATTATTGAATACTTATTGTTTTCATGAACAGGCCACAGAGAAAATGGTGGTTGACATGGTTTCAGAATAGACAAAATAGTTTCTAAGAAACTGAGATTAGAATATTCGAATAAGTTTCGCAACGTTTTCACGTATTTATATGTTTTCAAAACTTGATACTAATTATTTTGACTGTCGCCATTCCTCACATGATTTTGTAAACATTTTAAACTTTACTAGTGTCCTTACGGAAACCTTGAAAAATGATTCTATTCCCGGAGAAATTCATTTACCGGAAAACACGCGTCAAATTGCCGTAGACAGTATCGATTGAAAAATCACTTTTTAATTTCCCTTCAGTCTCAACATTGCAAACTTCAGTAAACGTCCATTTGATGACATATCGGAAAAGTAATTATTGCAAGATAGCAAGCGGTAAATCCTCCAGACAGCCTTGTCATCTATTGCGGAATGTATTACTAGTAGAACATTACTGTTGATGTTTTACAACAGCTCTAGTAGGGTTTCCATTATGGCTAATGTTGATTGGTACTGAAGACGAAGGATTAAGCGAAAAAGCTTCGCTGACTAAAGTTTTTTCATGCAAATGATTAGTCAACCGATAGAATCCTGGAAATGTAGTTCAACAGAATGAAGCTGTTTGTTCGATGATTCTTATTAAATATGCATAAATATTCCACTCTTCCTATCAGTCGTCGCTGATAACTTCTTTTTGTCAATTACAGCTCGCCTCGAGCATGATTATCTAAAGGACTAACTTCAAATGGTTGTACTAAATAAGCAACAACCATGGCAGTGTTGTTACTAAATATAAAGTGGAAACGTTGTTCTTAAAGTTGTTGCAAGTAGTTATCTATGATGGATGAGTCAAGTGCAATGAAGCGAAACTAAAGTTTTCTTAAAGTTTGATGAATTCGAAAATTTTTTTATTCGGATTGTTTATAGATTTATTGCCTTTGATAGAGATTCTTCAACAGAGCCTAAGTGCGGATATCCGCAATAAGTTGTAGTTTTTTAATTTATGGGTTAGTTTTTTATCTGTTTTTCAACCGAATCATTCATTGTCATTCAATGTCAAAAAAACTAATCTTTGCGTTATCAATTACCAAATAATGCACTTCCATCTACTCATTATGTTTAGATCAAGAAAATATTGCTCGTTTTTGGGGCCGAAAAAGTATTGTTGCGAGATAGATTGTCTAACTACGCACTTAGTTTGATAGTGGGATTGGTTGGCAAAAGAGTTGATTCCAATGAAACAAGTTGTAAGCAGATTTTGGGGTTTTTTTTAACGATAATCTGTTTCTGAAAATATCAATATTTGAAAAGGATACGGTTTAGATAAATTGACCCTTGTAAGAAAAGTAAGCTGATGAAACTAAGCCAAAAAGCTTAGTAGTAGTTTAGTAGTAGAGTAGGTTTTAATGTTTGTTTTAGAACAGTCATGAATTAAATGTTTTTAAATAAACCAATAAAACATTTCTATACTTCAAGCCAACCTTCTTTGTATGGCTGAAGTTCATCGAAACTTAAGATTGTACTTTTAAACCGAAATAAAAAGATTTAAATCACTGTATAAGTTTGCAAGGATACCGCTCCTCTGATTATACAGGATTAATATTTTAAATGACAACACAGGATAAGTTTTATTACTATTTATTTTATTTCACTTCGTTTGAAGTTACGTGCACGGTTCTATCTTGACTCCCCCACAAAACATATCTAAAGGTGTTTTATACTTTTATTTCGATGCACAATTTCATTTGATCAGCACTTTTACATCTTACTTATTCATTTCTGTCGATAATCTTACTATGTGTTTAAATTAACAGATCAGCATAATTTTATCTTAAGAGCACAATTTCTGTTTATAATATTTAATGCTTTCCAAGTCTTTGTTTACATTTTAGTCTTTTATTGGCTTGGCAAATTGTGCGAGGTTGGTTCTAGCATAACACGCATCTATGTTTTGAATTATTTTTTGTTTCAGCGAAGAGTGGACTATGATAAAACGTTAACCTCGGTAGTAATGTCAAGTCAGTAGCGCAGAACAAATGTTCGTTTCGAGTATTTTGTTGTGTTATGCATATCCTGTTTCGACCTTATTAAGTTAACTAAATGCGTTTATGGGAGGGTGGTATTTGGAAAATTTGAATTGAATTTCGAATTCAATTGGAGCAAAATGGACGGATTTATGATAGTTTGAATGATCGTACGTTGTGAAGAGCAGTTTTATGCATTATTTGATTTTACCTTCAACTTTGTTTACTTCTTCTCCATTGAGTTTCTGCTTGTTGAAAAAAAAAATGCAGAGAAGGACGTAATAAGGCTGGTCCAGAGTAAGTCGCCCAAGAAAAATAGTAATGCCCCATGAACGTAAGGTCGATGAAATAAAGGCATTAAGTGCATCTTCCAAAAAATTGAATTGAACGTGTCTGTAGAAATAAAGTAAATTCTTAAAAAACATTTTAGAATTATAGGTTTTCTTTTTGTATTTTCAACTATTGCAACATTAGTGAAGTGTAAAACGTGTGATAGTGAAAAAATCTTTTCAATCCTGTGAAATAGAAGGTCTTGGCCCTTTTAAAAGTTACATGTAAGAAATGTAAAGAGCTTAAGTGTGTTCTATACAGTGAAAGAATTAAAGGTAACACATATGAAGTGAATTATAGATTTACATTCGCAATGCGAATTTTAGGCCTCGAACTTGTCTCGAAAGTGCATTGCGGATTGCATCAGCATACCGGACAGTCTCTGAGTCAGTGGTGTTGGTAATTGCAGGGCTCGATACGCATCGTTCTCCTTGCTAGAGAGCGTAAGCGAATCAACCTCCGAAGGCACAAGAGTAATAAAGAAAAAGTTCGACGAATGGCAACAATCTCGACGAATGGCAACGTGAGCTGAAAGGAAGATGGACCGCGCGTCTTATCAACGAGTTCATATCGTTGAACGTATGGTGAAGCTGACTTCTACCTGACCCAGCTACTGAGCAGACACGGTTGTTTTCAGTCTTACCTGCACGAGACTGGTATGAAGGAAGGATGACGCCTGTAAGACTTTCTTTTAATGCAGAAGATTTTTTTTTTGGTTTGGGGGGGGGGGGTTTTGATGAAGGCAATTTACGCCCGGAGTGTGGGACTCCAAACAGCGCATGCTACCAGACTACCCACTAAACAGCCCCCCCCTCCCACTGTCGAGAGACCCAAGCCTGGAATTGTTTGACAAATTACTTCGAAGTAGGCCTCTTTTACTTCGCTCTAGGGCGACGTCAGCCTAGAGAATCTCCCCTCTGTGCGAGGGGGTAGGATGCATGAGGACTGCTGGAAAGGAGACCCCGTGCCCAAGGTTATCCATTGTACCTTTTTTCGCTGTAAGTATTGCCCAAGAGTAATGTGCCACACAGATCCATTTGTCGAAAGTTTTCAGCATTTCTCCGACCAGATTGTCTAGAGAAAGCTTTCCCATTACCTCCTTCAAGTCCTGCCGCATCCTTTTTCAACTTCTACAATTGAGGAAGGTGTGACATGCATCGTCACTTTCCCCTGGGCAGAAATAGCAGTCTGGGGACCGTGACATACCCATATTGTGGAGCTAAGACTGAAAATACCCATGCCCGCTAAGAAGCTGAGTAAGATAATAATAAGTCTCTTCGTGCCTTCGATTTAATGCTCCCAATGTTAATCCCTTTAGCATATTGCCAAAAAATAATTCAAATGAAAATAATATTAACGTTAATGCACCATCCAAAAAAGTATGGAACCCCCCAATCTTTGTAGAGCACGTCAAGACAACTGTGCTAAAGGATACAGTCCGATATATCCCAGCAATGGGTTAACGAATGACGAGACTGTCAAACACTTGTTTAGGAGTCCTAATGGACAAACTGAAAGCACACGGTTATGTCCTTAACCTTACAAAATTTCATCCCTCCCCCTTGGATATTCTTTCACACCAAAGGAAAAAAAAGTGCGTGGTGCTATTGAAACGTGTAGGCTCAGACTTTGAAGCGAATTCTGTACGCGAAGAGATAAAAAGCCAGTTTGCAGAGCTGAAAATTGAAGTTGTGTCCACACTTAGAACTTCGATATCGAAGGCGAATAAACTAGACCATGACCTTTTCCAGTAACGGCCTCCTCGGAAGGAGCAAAAAATTGCACTGTTGAAATTTCATGTTACGCCAACGGCTACCTGGGGACTTTCCAAAAGGAGTGACCTTGTACATTGCTACCGTTGTTAGCAATTCAAACATGTCTCCTCCAAGGGCGGCTTCAACTTTCATTGTGTAGCGCCTGGTGATGAATACATGCCACAGGAATGTCCCCGGAAAATAATGAAGAAGCCTTAATTCCTGACTGAAGCTTGAAGTTCCATTCTGTATAATGAGGAAAAAAACATGGGAATCCCGCACTGTTTCAGGTGTCCAGGAAAGAGACTCGTACGAAGAACTAGGATGATAGTTATAAAAAGAACAGTTTTTATTCTTGAGTACACAGTGGATCCTATTCATCGGCGTAGCGTCCCATTCTCCAATACTCCAGAATCTTGGGCCCAGATCAAATTCACCCAATCACTTATGCTATTAATTTTTCGAAAATAGCTAGGCAAGCAATCTCTACATATCCACAGATACCACCGCCTCTAATCCAATGGATTACATGAACCGTATACTCGTCGACTGACTCTGGATACCTCCTAGTGAAGTCTACTCGAAAATTCGTTTCTTTCGTTCATTCGTTGAGTCCATGCCAGATCAAGATAAGCCAATCGCTCTCTTGAAATTCTATTTTAATCCCTGTGATGAGAAGTAGGCTGATTGATCTTTCTCTTAATATAAATTCCTTAATCTACAAGGACAAGAGGCTTTTCCTAGCGAACTCGCTCAAATCTTTCCAGCTCGACGACTCTCGTCAAACGTCCCCACAAAGTCCTGGCAGAGGCGCAGACAAAATTATTAGAGGTGGTTTAGAATGCAATCAAATCTTCTTCGAACAAGGCAGCTCCTCATATACCGACATCCCACACTTAATGAACAACTGGAACCCCAGCATAATAATAGCTACAGTGTAATATAGCTACCGTAACCCTTACCTTCAATCAGATAGTTGTAGCAGCGACATCGCAGTACTCATTTCTGATTGGAGGTGACATGCAAAAGGACGGACACGATCATTCGAGTAATTCCACCAGTAACACGGGAAAGTCCTGTTTGAATGGCTCCACACGTATTCATTGCTCGCAGCTACTGTCTAGGGGTCCACTCAGAGATTCGCTTATTCTTGGAGAATTCTTTGATTTCAGCCGATCTGCTCACTGATCCTCTCTGATTTGCATGTTCCACATTTGCTTCACTGTCTGATCACCACAGTCTGCACTTGAATATAAACCTCAGAACCCACTTGTCCCCTTTACTACTGACGATTTAAATCAATTGATAGATTACACTTCTGGAACGACCTCTATGGATTGATTCCAAGTCTGTCACCTAAAATTGCGATCCTATCAAACTCTGAAATAGACAGGCATATATCAGTGCTGACATGTGCATTATTTCAGTGTTTAGAATTACATTCCCGCTTCCAGAAATCAGACATTTTACTTCGAAAAAGGAAGTTGAAAACACATTTGGTACAGAAAATAGCAAGCAGTCTCATAGTCCCGAAGGTGTCCCAAACTTAGTCCTCAAAAAATGTGGCTCCTCTTTCCTAACTACAATATGTATCAACTGCATCAACAACGGTGACTTCCCCCAACTATGAAAATATGGCAGACTCATTCCTATACCAAAGCCTAACAGCGTAAGCAGAATTCCCAACTTTTGGCATTTTTATTTTTCACCTTATCTGGGTAAGATCTTCGAAAAGGTAATCCTACGAATATTCACACATTTTCCCCTTCTTCCAAATTTACTCTTAGGGCTTGAGCGTAAACGGTCAAGCACAGAGTAAGTCACAGAGCCAGTAATAATCCTGTTGCATAACAAAGTCACCAGAAATTTACAAAAGGAAGACTGCACAGTGGAATACGCTCTTCGTATTCAGAAAACATTCTACTCAGTCTGGATCAGAGTTCTCAAATTTAATTTCAAATTATTTATCGGTGCTCTTAGAATCCTTTATGGTTTCCTGTTGAATAGAAACTTGCAATTAAAAGCAGGCTATCTCACTTCAAATCCCATCTCAATAAATTCTCGCAGGTCCCGTAGGATTCTTCATGTTCAATTTCTTTCTCTGTTATATTCCAACACCAATCAGCTCTGACTAAGACTTAATCATTGCGCGCACGAAGTTCTACTCACCACCACCAATACCCTTCCAACCTTGACTCAAACCCAGCTGCATTGTACTGTGAACAACATCGCTTTGTATTTGAAAAGGTGGGTACAATAAATAAATGCAAAAAAATCTGAATTATTCTGATCCGAAGTACTAGTTGCAAAGGTCAACGGTTGGCAGTGTCACAAAGTAGGTATCATCTTACTCAGATCATAGGCGAACTAATTATTCTCAAAAACGATATAAAATATCTTGGAGCTCATATCAATAACAGGCAGAAATCAAACACAAATGCCAGGAAAGCGCCCAACAAAGAGAAACCTCATGAGTATTTACATATTCAGACCTCTTGTCCTCATGAGCTTTAGGTCTGAATATGTAAGTAATGATACATATTCCTAGCCTGGTTAATGCTAGGTTCCAGCCTAGTTTCCAGCATTACCCGCGTAGTACGCATTCCACGAAGCGTTCGAATGTTGCTGGAGTATTGCAAAGCCTAAGCGACATCATTACAAACTTCCACAATTCAGTACCATCTGAAAATGCAATTTTTTCTCCGTCATTTTATCGATTTCGGCCTGTAAGTACTCACTCTTGAGGTCGAGTGCAGAGAACCATTTCGAGTCTGCCAATATATCCATGATATCATCGATCCTAAAAAGCGGGTAGCTGTCTTTTTTCATGACGCCGTTGAGCGGTCTTTATTTGACATAAAAGCGAGTGCTTTCACCCTCTTCTTCACCAGGACTGCAAGTGAGGCCCACGGGCTGATTGATGGCTTGAATCTCCTTGCTTTTCCATTTACGCGATCACTGTGCTCACTTCTTCTTGCTTGACTAACAGAAGTCGTCTTCGCACTTGTTGAATTAGCTTGGCGTCTCACGCTCATCCGCCCTAAATCTTCGCTGAAATGTCGCGGTACTTGACTACCAAAACAGAGGGTTGCTTGAACAGCTCTGGTAACAACTGGGTTGCTCCAATTAGGTGGACACTAACTCCAACTCTTTCTAGCTAGATATTTGCTGTTTTCAACTTTCGAAGATGTTACAGTAGAGACGAGCTGACAGCTCTTGATGATATCTCCAGCTTGCACGGGTGCTATTGAGTCCGAGATGTTGAAGACCACAACCGGCATACATCCGCTCTTATTTGTTCTTACTAGTGTCCACCATAAATTCTAATTTTGCAATGCCAGTATTTTTGTTGGCTCAATCAGGTAGGGTTTTTGGTCTCCAGGATCACCTTCAAATCTGGCCCTTACAATGCTCTCGGATGGTTTTGGTACGTCAGTGTCGACACTTACGACCACTTTCAATGTTGAAACGTTGAAACTGTTGATGATAGGATAGTAGTTGGAAATTTTGTTAATGTTATGAATGAAGGAGAGCTATACCCCTGAAAAATTACCAAACAATTAGATGGTGATCTGCTAGTTGGCAGTACTATGACAAGGAAAGGCAGGCAATGGGTATGGCCAACCAAGATAGTCGAGATGCCCTATTCTGCAACTGAACTAGTACGCAAAATAGAGGAGCCAGAACTGGCCAGTGCTGGACATCGTGACATATTCAATGTGTCAGAATTGGATGAAATGTGTGGGTACTATTGATTCATATTTGTATAGACTTTGGTTTAACACAGAAAATTTTATATTTAGCTACCTACTTGATTATTTAATTATTAACTGTGTTCAAATAAATTTATTTCAAACTTTTAAATGCCAATAATTTGTGTCTTAATATTAATCACTTAATTGAGTGTATTTAAAACCACTTGAACTAATTTTGGGACTATTTTCTCCAATATATATGAGGTTGACTGTGAGTGTTCAACAATGCCCAATGCCAGTTGAAAGGTGCACCTTCGATGGGGCACTTTTGGACAAAGGGAGAGGCTTGCGTTAAGGACAGTTGGTGGGAAACAGAATCACTATTTTCATGGGTAGAAAATTTTAAGATGTTATAATCTCCGAAGGCAGTGCATTTTGGTGTATTAAATATATCGGTAAGTCTAAAAAGTATTGAGCCTTTTTTTGTCATTTTTCCATTAAATATTTCTTTTATTTAAAATTGATTTTATGTAAGAATATTGTGTCCATTATTATCTATGACCTTTTGCCATTTTTTCGGTAGAGCTATTATTCCATCTGAGTAAAACATCTGTGGTTTATCGCCGAAAAACTTGGCCAAGTGATTTTCACAGTCCCTTTTTGAACTGAATTTGTTTTGATTAAGGAAGTTTTGCAGAGACCGGAACAAATGGTAGTCGGGTGGTGTAAGTTCTTGAACTTCCATACAATACCAGTGATGCTCACTGTGATACCGGTTTGAAAGACAACGTGGTTCAATTTATTTTCCATCAATTCACAGGCAAGCTTTAGAGGAAACATTGTAATCTAGTATTTTGCTTGACTCTTTACCGAATAAGTACATACACCGATCAATGAACTTAAACTACGTTTTAAACAAATACCATTGCCTAACTAACTGCTAACTCGCCTTCGACTAAGTTTTGATCTTTAGTTTTTTGCTTCTTTTCTGTGTCAATTTTTTCATGACAAATAAGTGAAACAGCTTTTGTTGCGATTTTAATATTTCTTTAAATTATTGTATTAAAATTTGACATGATATCCGTGTTGAACTAAGATTTGACGTGATATCCATCAAAGACCAAAGATATTGAAGCCATTCACGCCCAAACCAAGTAATCGTATGACAAAAATAAAATTCATATTCCGATTCATATCATATCCTTCGTTTGTATTTTAACATCGTAGATTACATCGTAGATAACATTGTAGATCAAGACACTAACTAACTAAATCTAAGTCCACGTATAGCAGTCCTGGTAAACTTTACATATTTATCACAAGCTTACGCTATTACATAGTAGCCAACTTCGAAAAAACAAATTCAAACGCCAAGGTGCAGACACTGAAACCTTCATTAAGTTTTAACATCGAAGTCGGTGCTTTTTGATAATATTTCAGCAGGGTTACTGATGAAAGAAATATTATGTTCAGCAGTGTGTTGACTTTGCTACCTTTTGTATAATTATTAGCTGTTTCAGGAGGCAATTCTTTATGGGAACGTACTGCTGTAACGCCTGAAATAGAACTGAGAACCCATGAGAAAGCGGACAATATACTACTGTGTCCAAAAAATAAGGTGGCATTGTATTTATTTTGAAAATTCTTTATTTATTCTTCCAAATAAATTCCATCCCCTTCAAAGTAATCCCTCCCGATGCAATGCACTTATGCCAACGCATTTTTTAATCTTCGAAACACTGATTGTAGCCACTTTCCGGGATGGCCATCAGTTCCTTCTTCTCTGCGGCTTGAATCTCCTCTATCGTATCAAAACGGTGTCCCCAGAGCGGTCTTTTGAGCCTGCTGAACAGCCAGAAGTCACACGGCGCCAGATCAGGTAAATACGGTGGTTGCGGAACGATATGGGTTGAGTTTTTGGTGAAATGATCAAGAATTACGAGTGCATTATCTTGGTTTAAAAACCAAGAATTGTCTTTCCACAATTCCGGCCTTTTTGGGCGAATAGCGTTACGCAAACGACGCATAACGGTCAAATAATATTCTTTGTTGACTGTTTGGCCCGGCGGAAGGAATTCATAATGCACAACACCACGATAATCGAAGAAAACATTCAACAAGACCTTGATTTTTGCAGCTCACAAAACGACGCGTATCTCAAACAGTAATGAATATTTTGACATGAAAATTCGACATAGATGTCACTGACAGTACTTCCAACCTACTACCTCCTTCGACGCACGCAGTTTAAATTCAAATGTCACCTTATATTTTGGACACAGTAGTATATGCATATAAATAACCGGTATTTTGGAAAAAGGGAAATTTTTTAAAAGTCGAGTGAGGGGCGACCGCGTGTCGAGAGTGCGTGCTCACTAAAGTTGATGTATATCATTTTGCGTAACAAATTTTCTTATAATATTGTAGGAAGTTATTTTTGAAGGTTTAAGGAATTTAAATCCGGATAAAACTCGTTTTTTTCAAAATTCTCATAGGTCCTAGTACCTTAACAATTAAGAGAAAAGTTCTGAGAAAATACATTTTAAATCGCTCTATATTAGTTTGATTTAAAGGATGAATTGAGCTCCGAAAATCTACATCACAATGAAGTTACCATCATATTTCCATCATTCTTGCCAGACGGGCTCATGAAAAGTGTGAGATATTATGTAGCTTATTCTTGGCTTTATTTTGTCTTGGACTTGTAGTTTGTTTTTTAGACGTTCATGGTTAGATACTTCTCCAACCCATTATAAGTATTTCTATTTGCAAGTATTAATGAGAGCAGACTATTTTGACACTTAGAAAGCTGAAATTAAAGCATTTTCGATGACTTTGCCTTAATCAGGCTTGGCATTTTCCCAGAATCCCTACTGAAATGGATTTCCATGTCGAAGTGGATCCTTGTGTTTCGTTTGTAGTTAACAGTAGATTGGTAATGGTTGCAGCCTCAGATGGGGATTTTTGCTTGATTATTTGCTTAGCAAAAATGAATGGAAAATCGAGTATTGTGAAACTAAAACAGCGGTCTACCTATAAAATTCAATTCAGATAAGAAAGAAAAGTGCAAGGTTGAGTGGTAAAACGTATGAACCATAGTTATTTTAGCGCAGGTGACAAGAAACAATTAGTTTTCTACGAACTGAAAGGAAAAGTTTTCAATCGTCTACAGGATTGCGAATGTTTTGTAATGTCAATAAAGCACATTCTTATTAATAATCAGATTGCATAATTTTTAATTTGTCCATTATAATCGTATTAATAAAAACGTGGGAACGTTGAGTTGAATGAAAATTCGCAGGACAGTATTGAAATAATTTTTTTCTTCCATAACGTGGCTTTCCTTCAGTTAATCCTCCCCATTCTACATATGTATGCATACAAACGCAAAGCAAAACCTAAATAATGTTCAAAACGTGCCTGTTTGTCCCAGACTATCGTTCATACATTTTTTTTCTGCTCCGAACATTTCCTTTCATGCCTTGTGAGCGGACAATTTGTATTTTTTCCTTTTTGTTTCCGTCCGTTTGACTTGACAGCAGAAAATCTGTGAGAAGAAGAATGCTCATAAAAATGTTAAAGTTCATGATCTAGCTCTGTTTATCAAAAGATATGAAAATGCACGTACTAGTCGCAATTTTGTCGACATGGACATGACTAATTTTTCAGGACATTTTCTTCTTGTTGTTTGTCATCATTTTTGGAGGATTCTGTCCGGAAAGATTGTGATTCCAATTATTTATTGATAATAGTATCTTAGGAAAGTTGAATGCAGGAGCCAAATTTTTTTTTTTATGATTTGATTAGATCCTATTCTGAAGTTTCATTTATTTTTGACACAAAAAAGCAGGATCTTTATGGGTCTTACTGAATTTTCAACAAATATCGTATAAAGTCTAGTGCCACACATTTTTGTGAAATATAAAGGTATAAGTTAAGTTACATGTTTGAATAATAATTAATATTAAACGACAAATTCCTTGCTTTGCTGGACTTTATTTTGTGTATCAGTTCCTCCTTATTCGCTGTGTATATTTTGCAAATGAACGTGATTCCTTCTATTTGAATAGTCCATTGTGATTTATTTGAATATGTTCCGCAAGGATATGGTTAATGATTCCTTCAGTTTTGAAAAAATCAATTTTGATGTGTGGTCAGTGCACCTGATGTTTATTTGTGTCATTTAAACATTTTTTATTTATTTTTCACAGTCGTTTATTGATACTTCATTTATATTGTTGCGCTTTGGCCAGGTGCGCAACCTGATTGCTCGTTGCAAATTTTAGCAATAGTGAATAAATCACACCCGAATAATTTAAAATTAGGTGCTTAATATTTATTCTTAAAATTTCAAACACATTACAATTATTTCACTGAATCACTACTTCACTTTTATGAGTTCACCGCTACATTAATTAATCAATCACTTATATTCGAATATGATTTTACTTCACCACACTTTTACTGCACTATTTTTATCGCACACTGTCGCTTGCTGCTTCACTGCATTCACAATACTCCTTTCGCCGCTCGCCGTAGTTGCTTTTATACAACTACCAATCAACCCAGAATCTTCCATGTGGATTGTTCTCGTGTTGACGCGCTGAGTCACTTGCACACGGAATTATCGATGTATTGGTAGTCGTAAACTTGTCTAAGACTTTTCTTTTAAAACGAATACAGTGGCGCGTCACCTTTTTCGAAGATGTCACAATATTATAAGATTTAAAAGAAATATTTTATCATATATCTATATGCATCCGACTACAGGTGCTGCCATCAGAAAAATGTGGATTTTGTACATTGCAGTACATTCCTTGTAACGATTCAAAAAAACAATACCGCAAAAAGTACACATATGATTTGTTTAGCATTACAGGCGAGATAAGAATGATGCATCTTATTATAAAAGATTTAGTTACTAAAAAATGAAGATAAGTATCTAACACTGTATCAAGAGAATAAGCTATACAGATTTTAATACAATGTATCTTAGTACATAGCTAATTATTCAAACTATATAATTATTATATATTAATGAGCCGAAGCAAAACAAATAGAATACGTGTTAGGAAGATTTTTCTATTGAAAAACGAGAGTAAGAGTCTTGAAGTCCTGAAAGAAATGTCGTTCGAAAGCTGTCTTACTGGTCCAAACAATTTTTCAAAAGCAATGTTTAGTTTTAGAGAACTTTTTAGTTGGGCAGACAGAGGATTTAAAAATAAAATTTATTAAATCACAGATAGCGATTAAACCTGAAAAAAACATTTATCCACTCCCGGCTAATCGCCATTTCCTTCAATACAAAGTTATTTCAAAGCAGGCAATTACGCAGAAATCACTTGTATACATTTTCTATAATAAGTTTTTCAGGCAGTTATCATCCCCTGGATTAGCGTATGTTAAAATTCGTCTTTGTGGAAATTCAAAAAACAATCACTTGCTGCAGCACCAAACAACTGATACTATCCGAATAATTAAATACTCATTCTATTAAAATCGTTCGAAGCCTGGAAATATTAAAATGATGAAATGATGAACCAAACCAATCACCGAGCAGGAAAAATTTCTGGGGGGGGATTCAAGGAAACCTGGAGATTAGAGACTCAAAAAGAAACAGGTCTCGATACCAAAAGCTGTGCAAACTAAACAAACATTTTAGAAATTATGTAACTCCTGTTTACCAGATGTATGTATAAGTCTTTTCTCGTTTTTTTGGTAAAAGAATGTAAGATTCTAAGGGAAAAGATTCATTTGATTAATAAAACTGGCCATTGGATTCTACACATTTCGCCCATCTTCCATGTAATTTATGAATACCGTGCCAGAAAACTGCCTTTTTTTGCGGCATACCATTCGTTGCGCCACTCTCCAATTTCCTCAAAATCACTGAAGTACTGCTCTGCGAGAATGAACCTTATTGTTGTGAGAAGAGGAGCACACCGCAGTTGCAAAATGCCGTCCAATCCAAGCGATTTCACTGTGTCTTTCACTGAATTTCCTATGTGCGACGGTGCGTTGTTGCGTAACAAAATTACTTTGCCATGTCTTCTGGCCCATTCTCGCCGTAGTTCGATCAATACGCGGTTTAAATTCATCATTTATCGATCAAAGGGTTGTCCATGCACGGTTTTGCCGGGCTCCAAGAATTAATGATACACAATACCACTCTCGTCCTACGAGGCACAGAGAATTGTCTTCTTGCCGATGGTGTGGAAGGACCAGCTTTGTCAGGCGATAGCCACGATTTTTTTCTGGTTCGGGTTTTTAAATGAATATATTTTCCGTCACCTGTCACAAATCGATGTAAAAATGATTTCCATGGCACCAAAGCAGCGTTTCAAATGTAGTTTTGCGATTTTTCATTTGAGGTTAATTCGAATCGTGTGTCTCATTAACCAAGTTTATTGATCTTACCCATTGCTCCTAAACGTCTACTGATCGGTTCCTGTGTCACACTTAATGCTTCTGCTAATTGCCGCTGAGTTTGAGTTGGGTTATCAATATCGAATAACTCCTGCAATTCCCCCTCTTCGGGGTTTTATGATCTACCGGAGCGCTCACTGCCTTTCACATTGAAATCACCACTTTTGAATTGTCGAAACCATGTTTCACATACCTTAATTGATAAGGCGTGTCCACCATAATTTTACACCAGCAAATAATGACTTTCAACAGGATTTTTCTTTTGATTATACAAGAAAAACAATGCGTGGTACAAACGCCCTTTTTCAGGCATATATGCTAAATGCCAGACAACTGAAATGACGTATGTGTCAAATAAATAACCTGCGTACTTGTCGCTGGCGATATCTCTTAGTGAAACCGAAAAAAATTTATTCATACATCTGGTATATACATTGAAGTTGAAAGACAGTTCAACAGTAAACATAGATAAGAAACACATAAAAAAGTTGCGAAATTCAATCAAACGTTTTAGTTAGACTGAACAATGAAAGCAATACTAGGTCAAAAATCAGATAAATAGCCAAAAATCAATCAGGCTGAATAAAAACGAATTACTGATTGTTAAATGACAATCATTTTCAATGATTATCTGATTTCAGGGACAGGAGGGATGGGGAGTCATTCAGAAAAATTGAAAATATGACAAATAATTTTGCATAATAATCAAATTACCAAATAATGCACAAGCAAAAGACCTGGAAATGATTTTACATGCATACCGCAGTGAAAGCTTTTCACAAGCTCAAGTTTATAAGTGGAACAAAATGTTTGAAGAAGGCCGAGAATGTGTGGAGGACGAACCGCGGGCAGGTCGCCCGTCGATCTCAAGTACTGGAGACAACGAACAACGTGTACGAATTCTACTGAACTCTGAGCGGCGTTTAAGTGTTCGCATGATTGCGGGTAACCTTGGAATTGATAAAATAATGATGCACAAAATTATCAGCGCGGACCTTGGGATGAGGAAGATTTGCGCCAAGCTCGTCCCAAAAGTTTTAACGGAGGAGTAAAAGCAAAACTGTGAAGCCATTTCGAAAGATCTTGCGGAACGCTTTGAAGGAGACTCTCAGTTTTTTGACAACGTTGGTTCTTCACAACCAACGACAAAGTTGATTCTTCGAATACGACCCCGAAACAAAGTGGAAGAGTTCTGGCAAAGCTTTGGCACTGAGTGGCAAAATCGCACGCTCCGCAATTACCTCGAAAAAAAAAGCTCGCATGTCCAAATCCAGGATCAAAAGCAATGCTGATTCTTTTTTTGACAAGAAGGGTGTGGTCCACTTGGAAGTTGTGCCTGAAGGACAGTCTTTCAATGGCCCTGTCTACTTTGAAGTGTTCAAAAGATTGAAGAGACAAGTGAACCGAGTGCGACCAGAAATTGCCGCCAATTGGAAACTGTATAATGACAATGTGCCAAGTCAAACTTGCTTCGTGGTTACCGAGTATCTAACAAAAAATGATACCACAGTGGTTCCCTAGCCTCCCTACAGCCCCGACACTGCCCCAGTAGACTTTTTCCTCTTTCCCAAAGTGAAAACCGCTCCCAAAGGACGCCACCACAGGACTCTGGATGCTGTTAAAGCTCCTTGCATACATGCTCTGAAGGATGTTTCAGTTTCGGACTTCCAGAGTGCGTACGTAGCATGGATGGCAGGCCTCCAAAAGTGTGTAGATGCTCATCGAGCATAGTTTGAAGAATACTAGAGAAATGTAGCGATATCTGCAATAAATTTTGTTTTCTGTTTTCCTTGTTGTTTTCTTCCTTAAAATACAGACTCTGTATGTGTTTCAACTTAATTTTACAATCATTTAACATTCAAGATCCGTGAATGTTCCCGATTGCGGGATATCACTTCATTTCAGCAAACCAATATTCAATGGTTGAATATGGTGGGGTAGATGTATTACAACACTTGTCAAGCCATGCATTTATTCACATCGTATTTTTCCCCATGAGAAAACACTATTTTATAAAAAGATCGAAATCGCTTTTTTCTATCGTTTCGCTTCGTCGCTTTGAAAGCTATAGCACGAAAATGAGTAAACTAAATGTCATTAAATTTTAACAGGATATAAGTAGAGGTTAAAACTCTAAAAGGATCATATGGCTTTTCAATTTGCAGCGCTATCTCTATGTCAGATGATATACTACTAAATCCAAGTATGACAATTATATGAATACGCTCAGCGATTGATAAATATTTTAAGGAATATATTCTAATCGAAAAGGAGAAATACGACTAAAAAAAACAAAAGAATGGGTTCTGGTTGAAGGAAAACCAAGTAGTGAAAAAAGAACATATTTCAAAATGTTCACAAGTATATGAAAGAAAATAAAAGATTATTATTACACAAATTTTTTGATATCTACCCAACGAAAAATGTTTACGATACAAAAATTAAAAAAAAATTTCGAACAAAATAGAAATTGAGAAGATATTTGCATTGTTTGTGTTTTTTCTTGTCTTATAACTGTATAACTGAACTGTATAACTGAAACACGTACCATTAAGGCCTAACATACGAATTTTCAAATGATCGATTTTTTAACAGTAAAAGTCAATTGTAAAAATTTCCCGTACATCCAATGTTATTGTAGCAAAAGGGGCTGCCCGACGAGAGTTTAGTGTGCGCAGGTAGCTCTCCTTTGTTTGAGACGGCCGACAGTCACTTTCGGAGCCTCCACCTGCTTTATTATGGCAAAATAAATTATGAGACGATTGTAAAGCATTATGAGAATATATTTAGGGTCGATCATTAGGATTTCTAATGTCAAATGTTATTTGTGTTTGTTCTTTCGAACCGTACAGTTGTGTCTCATTTGAGATTTTGAAAATGTTGAAACGTCGCAGTATAGATCATAGAGGATGTAAGAGTCAACAATCTTCACGCCGTAAAAAGTAGAAGCCTCCCCAAAGGCAAGACAAGATGGGGAGTGAAACTAAATGTAAAAGTTCGGCTGCAGAAAAATAGAAGGAGAATTACATGAGTTTTGATTCGATCCAACGTTCTTATACTGTATTTTACAGTTTGCTGCTGTTTTCACAGCTATTTAGGAATCTTTGGTGTCTCGTACATGTGGTGGAAATGCGAAATTTTTGAAAGCAAGTAGCCGTGGACTTGGTTTCAAGTTGAATTTTTTTTTGTACAACGTGTGACGATAATATGCAAGTGTTTTTTCATCTCCTTTGATAAACTCTGTCTACAAGATAAATTGATGCTTCACATTCGCCTTTCGGCAGTTAGGAAAAGGATTGAAGGCAATGCACCTTATTGCGGTGGCAGATTTAGCATCATGTGTCGCACAAACAAGCTTTGATTCAATTGTAAAAAATATTGAAGAGGCCAGAACAGCTCGTCGACTGGAAAAATAAGATACCAGAACAATTAATTACCGACTAGGAAGGCATACAATACGAAGCCGGAATGGAGGATTAAACGTAAGTTTACAGAACAACTGAAAAATTTATAAAGTTATTGCTTCAGCTGGGCGCGACTTCGAGCAAAACACACTTGAAACTTCAAACGCGGTTTTCTCGAAACTTTTTTTTTCGCCACGGTTGGCGTAGTAATTCTTACAGTTTTCAATATTGCGATTCAGTATGTTGCAATTTTTTTAGTATTCGAAATTGAATATTCATTAAAAATAATTGAAATGTAATAATTGTAGTGCAATAAATTGATAAATTTTTTAAAATTCGAAATTCCGGCTCGACATACTATCACAAGAACTTTATTTTACAAGAACTTTTTTCAATTTCGCAAGTCGATCAACATTTGCTGGAGATATCATGCACACCGTGGAGCAATTTTTTTTTTCTTGGTGTTGGAAATCACGTGATTTTTTATAAAGTAATTTTTGTGAAAATAAATTTTTTTGTTAAGTTTAAACATCAATAAACAATGTGTAGTATTTATTTTTACTATTTTTTTTGTTATTCCCATTAAAAATTCAGAACTCTCACTTTAAATGTTAGCTTAGTCCTGAAAATTTGTAGAAACAGTAAAGAACTTATTAAATAAAAATAAATATAAAAAATATAAAACTCTAAATATAATTGCAACGAGAAATGTGATGACTATTTGGGACTCTTGTACCACGCTACTGATGAACTTAGTTGACAAAGGTCCGAACACTGTAATAATACAAGCAGGTGCTCACAACTTCGCTTAATCAGTTTTTCAGAGACTAGGCTGCAAGACTTGACTACAGAGCACATGGGCCCTATGTGAAGTTTGGAGTTCAAAGCTTTTTACTTCCAGACATTAAGACTATTACTCGCACTCTACAACAAACTACTAACTAGCACCAACCCAGTCAACCAATGAAAATAGGTAGTTATCCCTAGCATATTGCTTCGGGGTGGTCCTCTTAATATATTCGCCTTCTGTAGCCTCCTTTCACAAGAACCTCTTTTCTAACAGGTAGCGAACGAAGAAAGAGAAATGATTACTTCAAACTCTGTTGCCAATCTAGCAAACAGTTCTCTGTTCTTGGGATTTTCTGAGCACTATGCATAAATTGTTTCCAGTTGTTAACTATTTCAGCGTCTCTCCAATTAATTTATCTGAACGAAGCGCTCAGTTTTTAAGATAAGCCCACTATGGTTTCCGTTCCATCTTTTGAATGGAAAAAATATGAGAAATATGAGACAAGGATCATTCTTTTCTCCAGTGCAGCATATGTATTCTGAAATTTCTAGCTTATTGATTCTGCATATTCCTTTACCCGTGTCGACTCAAAAGTAAGACCAAATAGAAATAAGTCTTGAAATGTTATCGATATCGAGGGTGTGTTGTCCTTCATCTGAAGCCATTGCTCTTTTGCTACCCTTGGCCGAATGAAAATTGCTATAAAATGTCGGAGATAAGCATCATCCTAGTAATTGCCAAAATCTTTGAGTTGGAGATTTTCCGGAATAAAATTGCAAATACCTACGTCAGCTGAATGCAACGCTCATTGGATTCTAAGTTCTAGGTCCTAGAGAGGACTTGTCCTCACCAATGATTACAGTTTTTATATTATTAATGAATTTATTGCACTTTTCTAAGCTTATAAAATAAATTATATAAATAAAGTAAAGTAAGACACAAATAAATAGTAATTAAATTTCATGCTTGTGTTGGAAATTAAAAATTAATTTTCAAATTCTTATATTCGTTTATTCACGATGAATATTTACATTCAAATTCTATAGCAATAAATTAAGGGTCAGACAAATATTGTGAGAATGTTTTCAAAATAATAAAATTAAAGATTTCACACATGTGGCCTGCAGACTGTATTTTGGTTTGTTTGTTTCTTGATTTAACATTATAGTGTAGATTTCACACATGTGGGCTGGAGATTTTAGTTTGTTACAACTTAAGAATGATACAGTTTTTCTAAATTTTTGTTAGTTCGGTTTATAGTCTGAATGAGTAAAGATGAGTCCTTCGACATATTAAAAATAAATAAAAATTGATAATATTATAAAATAATAAGAAAATAATCACAGAAGTAAGTGTTCTTTTTAAATATATTGAGTGCAACAGCATCCCATTCCCAATAGCTTGGTCTGCGAAATCAAATAAAAACAGGTTCCTTTTCAAAATAAAAATTTAAAAAAAAATTGATATCACATACATAGCAAAGTAATCTATTTTACAATATATAAATAAGACAATCGAAAAGGAATTGAATAACTAAGAATTTCATATTTAGTTACATATACAATACCTAGTTACCATACAATATTGACAAAACAAGGATGACAAAAGTCAACTAAGCCGTCATACGTTGTTTCAGTATATTTTAAAGTATTCGTTGACCTAGTCAAGCTGTTTTCAATTGTAAATGGAACGAATTCATTTCATATCTGAAGCGTGTATCAAATTTTCTTCTTTTTTATGGAATCTACCTCAATCCTATCGCGAGAATTATCCTTTAGTCTGAATACTGCCCACTCTCTGAAAGTCTGTGTACTCACAGGACATGCGCTTTGAATTATGATTGTGGGCGATTGTTTACAAAAGAGAGTCACTAGGGGTTTTTCAGCTAGATTGAAAGGAGAAAAAAACGTTCATCTGCAGTGAATTTAGAATGTTGCGGAATTCATTGAAATTTTTCCTTAAAAGCTGAACATCATAGAATCCTGGAGAATTCAAAGCTGGAGTAAATGTGGAAGTTAGGCAAACATACTGGACCATCGCCCAGTAATTTGTCGAAAAAAAACAGTGCACTTTCTACAACTAAGAGAATATTCTCTTGGACACGTACAAAGTCCCAACCCGGAATTATATATTGCGGAAAATTATTTAAAGTAAATTTGGAATTATTAATGAATAATAGTTCGTAACTGGTATGTTTTTGTTTACCCGGGAGTGATGGCAGTTTGGATCAAACTTTCGAATCTTCCGGGATACTTTCCTGAATGCAAGGACTTCGATAATGTGCTTCCCCTTTTTGTTTATTTATAGTGACACAAACGAGCCGAATAAGCGATAATGAAGAAAATCAAGGTCACACATGCGGACGTAATTTCAGGTAATGTTAGCAATTGGCGATAAGACATTTTTATCATATAATTAGCATGGACGAACCAGCCTATATTCCAATACTGTGTATAAATCATACAAGTAAATCCGCTCCTTTCTAAAGAAGTTTAAATATAGCACTTAATTTTTAATATTGGAACCTATTTATTTTGAGAATGAAATGAAGTTACTACTTCAATTATTATGGCTTTTGTTCCCTGTATTTTTTTTGAAAAAAAATGTGTTTTATTTATAGAGATTTATTATAGTTGGATAATATATTTCCTATTTAAAGCTAAAGCTTGAATAACAAAAGAAATAATGCCAATTAGTTTTCCGAAGAAAAGATATGGATTGAATGGAACATTGCTGGCCTATTGAAATTCCGCGTAATTTGAAATTCCCAGTAATTTCAAAATAGATTTCCTTAAGGTACACGATCAGAAATACACTTGCCAGAAAATGTCTGCGTACACCCCAAACTTGATTCCAATTTTGTCTTGGCGTTTTTCACAGTTGGTTGATAAATATAAAAACAAAAAGAAGTGAGCATTCCAGTGCACTATGGAAGGAGAAATAAGCCTGAAATGCCCAACAGCCAACAGTCAACGTGGACTCAATTCTTGTTATAATAAAACAATACGTTTTTACTTCTAAGAAACTTGTTAGGTATCTTTATCCTCTTTATGACCTCTAATGATCGAATATACTTATTCCTGGTGAAGTCTGATCTTATTCCTGATCCTGTACCTCCTTGAAAATGACATCTTTCAATATTGCCTTTGATATTATTTTATCGGGCCGAATCCTTTGTTCCGAATCATGCCATAAATGCTTTATTGGATTTAGGTCAGAGGGTTGCAGTGGCGTACGAACCTAATTTGGAAAATTATACAACAACTAGAGCCTTACAAATTCCGCAGTGCACTTCGGTTAATTATCCTGTTGGAAATAAAAGACATTCAATTTATATTCAAGTTATTAACAAAATGCAAATTATCTTTCAAAATCTTCTAAAATGACCCGTTACTTCAGATGTTCCTTAGCAATGTCAACCGATTAAGGCTGTTAAGCTTTGGAATAAACGGCTTTCTACAGGCAACACGTCCATGAAACCCACACATCCTTATGTTTTTACGCACAGCATCATCGGAAATGGACTTTTGGTACCTTTTCTCAATCCAGATGTGCCCACGAATTAAAATTGTGGAATCAAAACATTTTTGATAATTTTCAGGACTCATTAGGAGCAAGTGCACATCGTGATAAATTAAGACGTACTCGAATGGGTACAATGGGACATTAAAGAATATATTGTATGGAGTCAATTGAAAATATTTATACCACTGTAAAGACTCGATTTGGAAAAAAAGTGCAAATAATGGAAATCTACTTTGAGCGAAATTTAACAAAGTAATCTCTTTCTCTAACACAAATAAACCTGGGAAATTCCGCGCCAACTGTCCAACTGTGCCAACGTCCAACGCCAACTGTGGGATTGATGAGTCGCATTTTTTTCCCCCGACGCAAAACTATTTCATCCTATGAAAGGTTCCACCAAAAGTGTTTTCCCAAATTTTCAGGCCAAAATATTGCTCCTATCATTTGTGACAGCCAATTTACGGTTTTTGGGTTCTCTTTAAATTTCTTCGCTTTTTTTTCTTATACACGTCACTAGAGAAATATTCTAGGCCAGAAAAATTTTTACGATGGCATTTTCAAGCATAAACAATTGATGAACTTTCAGATAATTCTCGTTTTAACATATCTTATTTATTTTATTACAAGTGTTACTACCATGCTTGATTACAATTTCTACCTGACATTTTTTTCTCATAATAGCAAAAAAAAAACTAGAACACCGTTTATTATCGGCGACAAAAATCATCGTACGGCTATTTTAATCGTTTGCCGTACCCAACATTAGGGGTGTACTGCATGGAAATTAGTTCAGTCTCAACACAGTAATCGTGATAAAGTACTGACAAGTAGTTTCCAGTTTAGTTGCACTATGTCACCAATAAAAAATAAACGAAAGGAGACATCATGTGATTTTAGAGAAGTTGTTGTTAATTTGTGGGCTTCTGAAAAGAAATCTTTAAATGAAATAGCAAAAATCACCAAGAAATTGAAATCAAAAATTCGACAATTCGTAGAAAATTATAAAAAACCGGAATAGTGGAATACAAGAAAAGGCAAGGTCGTCCGCGTAAGCTATCTCAAAGAAGCGAAAGGGTAATAGTGAGTGCAGTGCGCAAAAATCCTAGAGCTATTGGTGTGAAAATAAAAGAAGAGTTGTAAGAAAAGTTCAATGTACAAATAAGTGCTAGAACAGTACAGAGAACTTTGAGAAGAAACGGGTATTCTTCGAGGATTCCAAGGAAGAAACCATTTATTAGTGAAGCTGATAAGCTTAAAAGAAAAGAATTTGCTCTCCTTCACAAAAATGTCGACCTTTCATTCTGGAAACGAGTCATTTTTTCAGATGAAAGCAAGTTTAACATATTAGGTCACAATGGTCCAGCAAAAGTTTGGCGGAAGAAAGGCACTGCGCTAGATGCTAAAAACTTGCACCGTAGCACCGTGAAACATGGTGGACGTAACGTACTTGTTTGGGGGTGCATGAGTTGGTCAGGAGTCAGAAATCTGGTTTTTATTGATGGGAGAATAGACCAGCATGTGTACTTAAATATTTTACAAAACAACCCACGCCAATCTGTAAGTTAAATGAATTTGGGTCCCAACTATATTTTCCAACAAGATAACGACCCCAAGCATACAGCTCGTATTGTACGTGAGTGGCTACTATATAATACCCCTAGTCAATTGCATTCTCCACCGCAGAACCCAGACGTAAACCGTATCGAGCATTTGTGGGACTACCTCGAAAAACTGTTGCATAAAGATCACATTTCTTCAAAGACTTTTCTAAAGAAGGTTTTGCAAGATGAATGGAATAGTATTCCTCAAAATATTACCCAGAAACTTGTCGAATCCATGCCATCGCGTATGCAAGCGGTCCTGGAGGCTAAAGGAAGCCCAAACGGGTACTGACGCCGTACTGTGAATAAATATCCTTAATTAAAAGTAATCGTACGATGACTTTTGTCGCTTGATTTAATTTTTAGAAATAATCAATTGATATTTGCAAATCTTTGAAAAGGTTTAAATGAATAATTGTTTGATTTGAATTTTCTTGTTGCTATGTTTGTGTTAATCTAAAGTTTATTTAAATTTTTTTTCAATAAATGGATTATTTTTCTTATCTATTATGTTTTAACATGCCCTACGAGGAATTGTGTCGCTTCGTGTATAATCGACGTAAAATTTCCCGAGAGATCGATTCCCGTCGCCAGAATTGACCTAGGATGCTTCTTTTCGCCACAATATCAAATTAACGGTTCTTTGTTCAAGTTCTCATAACCCGGGTGGATAAATTTTAGAAATTTTTTGCGTGTGCGAAAAACGTTCCTTTTCTAGTCTTCTACCGGGGACGTTCAACTTTCCATAGCCTTTTTTGGTTTAAGGTATCGAAAAACGGTTAAAACTGCCAAAAATGATCGAAAATGGCGAAAAAAGCCCAACACGGGCAACTAGGTTGGCGAATTTCTGCCTAGATTTGAAAGAATTGATTCCTTTTTATTTTTTATTTTAGTAACAAAGAGAGATGCCCAAATATTCCCGATACTTCATGAATATTTCCAGGGATTTAAACACAGCCCGTTGGAGGTCAATAACCACCTAATAGGTCAGTCCGGCGTATTAAAATATTTCCCCTGCGCGCATTTGATAATTTCCAGACTCCCGCGCGTTTGAGCAAGCATTGCGGGCACCATAGGGGGCGCTACATAAAGTATCTGTTCACTGTTAGGAGGCAAGATTGTTTACGCTTCATTCAGTAGATGAAGGTACGTCAATCAGTCGCACAAGAGAACTCTCACTCTCTTTTTATTGAGATTTAACATTAGAAATAGACCCTGAATGGTCAAAGTGTTGGTGTTTTGTTTTATCTCAGTGGTCAGATGTAAATAAAGATTTATCGCATCACGTAAAAGTCAAAAGAAAAACATCTTCAAAGTGGTATACTGAAAAAGAATTTTTGTGCCTTAAAAAAAACTCATTAAGAAACATTCAAATTTGATCCGTCGTCCAGCATGCAACACTGCCAGAATCCAGATGCTACGCCAAGTAAAAACAAATTCATTCAATTCAAAAAAAAAACAATATCCAGATTTTCGTGCATGAGAAATACATCTTTGTTACGTGTCCACATAACTAGAAATCTTTTTGTGATCCAGCCCGAAAACACAAACGTGTAATTACCTCAAATCTTCGAGAAATTTCACCCGATCAATATTTTCGAATACTCGAAAGAGGATTCGCAACCACACCTGGTGAAAAAATAGACACTAATTGTTTGGAATACCTTGAAAAGTTGAGCCCGCGGATCGAGCTTGAAACTTGTTGCCAAGATACCAACTCTCAGAATTCCCTTCATCTAACACCTGGAAGCGATACACCTATATATACGCCCCAAAAAAGCGGCGGAATTTTGTAATAATGTTTAATCCAATCAAGTTTGACGGAAGAACACTCGCCAGAGACCTCGGTTACGCGCAAGAGAAAATAATGAGGCTTAGGGAAACCTACGAAATCAAGATCAAGAAGGCCCTCCAACTTCCAAACACATCACCTCTCGGAATTTCTGCGGATATTAGTGAGACTTCTGATCCATTTAACGATCAAAGAAATGGCCAGAAACATCAAAGAAGCGCGTCCTCAAGAGCGAAAAAAATCCAGCCGCTAATCATAATGTCGGATAAAATAAAACAAGCTGCAACAATGAATTATATCAATGTTACTGAACATGCTGTCAAGAAAGCCCGACAACTGAAACATGAGTGGGGGGTCCTCAGTCGACCTGAATGATGTAAATTATGTAAGTGATGTAAAGCTCATTGAAACGAAGAAAGTCCCAAATTTGTTCAAATTGTACCGTGTCCAAAGTGACAGAATCAGGAAATATTATCCCAAATTCAAATCTGACATGATCTGAATTTATGACTTTGTTACCTCTACGGTATTCTTTGAGTTACTACTACAAATGCAATGGCCAATAAAATTTTTCATATGACAATTTGTCGATTTTTCAATATCATGCTGCATTTATTATTAGAATATTTGTATCCGCCATTCTTTGTCCTCAAAATCCACATTTTTATAAGCTGACAGGCAAAACGTAAGGAATCGGCAATATTGCTCCTCCTCCTGTGCTACCATTCGACATTCCTAGCCTGTATCAGTGGGTCTGCCTCTAATGGAATCGATAATATTTTACTCAGCACATCTCCAGTATTGACATTCCCTAAGTCAGAAAGGTAATCACGAAGTGTTCCGGAGCCTATTGCATTTTTCTATGTTTTTTCGCCATTTTCGACCATTTTTGGCAGTCTTTATCGTTTTTCGGTACCTAAAACCAAAAAACGCATGGCAAAGTTGAAAGACCACAAAAGTAAACTAGAAAAGGAACATATTGCGCACACGCATAAAATGCCAAAAATTTATCCACCCGAGATATGAGCAGTTGAACGAAAAACCGTTTATTTGAACTTGTGGCGAATGGAAGCATCCTAAGTCAATTCTGGTGACGAGAATAGATTCCTCGGGAAATTTTGCGTCGATTAAATGTATTTTAAAATTTTTTCTGGCCTAGAATTATTCCCTAGCGACATGTATAAGAAAAAAAGCCAAGTAATTGAAAGAGAACACAAAAATTGGAAAATTGGCTGTCACGAACGGTAGGAGCAATGTTTAGGCCTGAAAATTTGGGAAAACACTTTTGGTAGAACCTTTAATAGGATGAAATAGTTTTGCCTCAGGGCAAAAATGCGACACATCAACCGCACGACAGTTAGCGTGGAATTTCCCACATTGCATTTGGTACATTGCCATCTTGCGCTATGATGACATTGTCGACAGTTTTCTTTAAAAAATGACCACTTTCACTGGCTAACGAACTACTTGGTGGCCTTGGTGCCTGGAAATGAGTAGCAGTTCAATATTTTCTCTTATATTGGCCATCGAATATAATTGCCATTCAAAGACTACTGCAACAATCAATATGTGTGACGAAAGAGTCCTCCACAATTTTTACATGGAACTGTCACGCTATGTTTATTTAACTCCTCCCATACCTTGATTACAAGTGGCAAATAATTGCGATTGCGGTAAATTTATCTTTCTCTTTTTCGCCTTCTCTCCAAAAATAATAGCAAACGTTTTTATCATATATGTACTCAAAATACTAACGTTCCTTAGTTGTAACGAACAATTATTAGTAACGAAGTAACGAACAATTCTTGATGCAATTTTCCCTGTTGCTCTCAAAATTGAGAGCAACAGGACAACTACAATTAATGATTCTGATATTGATATTGATAGCTCGAATTTTTGATAAGTTGAAGAAAATTGGTTGGGTTCAGAGGAAGGGAATGTGTGTTAATTCGTTTTGAGTACTCGAGCTTTGATCACCCGAATATCCTGATAATTCGAACGAAATACACAGTATGACGGAAAAGTTCCCGAACTTTTGAAATAAAAAATCGAAAATTACATCTAAAGAAATTTATTCCAGTTAACTTTCAACATTGTCCCCTTCGCTAGATATACACTCATTTGAGCGCTCCATAAGTGATTCGAAGGCTCTCTGGTACTCCTCTGAAGTTATCGCTGTGAGACGCTCGGTGCAAGCCGCTTGAATGCTCGGTACATCTTCAAAAAATCGTCCTTTCAAGGCCATTTTTTGCTTGGAAAATAGGAAAAATTCGGCTGGAACCAGATCTGGCGAGTATGGGGCGTGATTGATGCGTGGGATCTGATTTTTGGTGAGATAATGCTTCACAATGTTCAAAGAATTAGCAGGCGCATTGTCATCCAGCAAACTCCACGATCCCGGTTCCTTGTACTTGGAGCTGATGCGATTAATCCGGCGCTTCAGACGTTTTAACACCTCTACGTAATACGCAGCATTCACTGTGGTGTTTGGGGGCACAAATTCTTTGTGTATCAGGCCTTTGGAGTCGAAGTCATCTTCTAACGACTCTCTACCCTTCTTGAACCGACTGAACCTCGTGCAAACAGTTATAAGCGACACTACACCTTCATCGTAAGCCGAATCGATCATTTTTTTCGTTTCCGCGAAAGTTTTTTTAAGGTTATAGCAGAATTTAATTTCGGCACGATGTTCAAATTTCTCATCCATTGCAGAGCTTGCACCGGGGTACTAAACTTTCGTTCACTCAAGCACGTCTATCTCGGCAACTAATGAACGGATACTGGTGAAAAAATTCTCAGACACTTCAGAGGGATGTAGTAACATAAAACCGGTGTCGTCCAAGAGGTGGTGCCACTCGTACAAGCGCTACAAAATAAGTTCGGGAACTTTTCCGACATATTCTGTAGAAGACCCAAACTTGTTTTCTGAATTTTCTGGGAGAATACCCCAATTACGAGTGATTTAAGCCTATATTTTATGATGTATTTATTCAGGTAGTTCAGTTTGTGCCCTTGGAAAGTTCACTTGCTTGACATACTAGTTAGTTACTACTAAGTGAAAAACAATCTGCTTGTATTAATATGTCGTCAAAACGTACTTTAAAAACTTTGTATGTTGATCACAAATTTCAGCTTTAAAAAGAAGTGGAAAGTGGCTCGAGAAATAAAGATGTACCTCTGAAACACGTTTTTCTTGCGAGTACAGTATTTACTTTATTCAAGGAGAACACTTCATTAGCACGGAAATGGAGATGGTGCAAGTGAAAGTGACAAGTGGCTATAAAAGCCTATTGATGAAAACGTAGACAAAGTACTCATAAGAAGAAAGAGAAGAGATTCTCATAATCCGAAGGTACCTCTAGGCGAAGGAACACAAGGCCTAACCCGAAATAATGTATCAAATGGTTCCAGGCTACGTTCTCAGGTGGACAAAAGAGGTGTTTTGTGGGTAGTCCAAAAGCATTGTGCGTCTGGAAGTCCAACACTCAGGTCGTTCTCCTTCCTACCAAAAAGAGTAGAAAAAAAGGTGAAGGATACCTAACAAAACAATATAAATCGCTTAGGTGGGAGAACGTAAGGTATTTTGCTTTATTATTTGCTTAAAGAAAAGGACGCTGTTCAAGTCGCCAACAAGTTACGTGATATGTATAGTAATGAAGTCCTTAAGGCAATGCCGAAATTTGTTTGAAAAATATTGTTCTGGAAATTTTTCTCTGAAAAATGACAAACGTTCAGATTGGCTAGTTGGAGTTAATGAAGATGAAATAAACACTATTCTCACATAACTACACGGGAGATTTAAGGGAAGCTAAGTGGTTCACATGCAGCCATTGAGAAGCATTTAAAAAGTGTCGGTCTCGTTAAAAAGCTGGAAATTTGGGCTCTGCACGATTTCATCTGACAAAGTGTAGCAGCGCTCGCCAGTTGTTACCTAACCGTCATGAATTTGATCCGATTTTTGAAAAGGATTCATCATTGGAGACGAAAAGCAGATTCTGTGCAACAACATCAATTGGAAAAGATTTTCATTTCAAAGATATCATATCCAACAAAAAAAGATAATTTTGCTGTCAATTTGGTGGGATTGGAAAGGTCCAGTATATATTTCGCAGCTTCCAAGGAACCAAACCATTGATTCGGAGGACAACTGTTTGTAATTTAACAATTTATAAGCAACGGTTGATGATAAGCGACGAGAATAGGTCAATCGTTTGAATCATTTCCACCAGGAGAGTTTCAGCCCGAACGCGAGCTACTAAAACCCTCTAAAAAAACTGCTACTCAACAAAAATTTATAGATATTGGTTGGGAGTTCATTTTTCACTCACCGTATACCCTTGATATCGTGCCATCGGATTGCCACTTATTTCGATACGCGAACAACTCCCTTCGCGGTTAAACTTTCAATGATGACGCTGTAAAGTCTCATATATCTCAGTTTTTGACCGAAACAGAGCAGAGTTTCTACAAGGGTGACATTTTCAAGCTGTCGGAGAGATGGCAAAATGTCATCGAAGAAAATTAATAATAAATTATAGACTTAACTTCATTCCAAGTAAAATAAAATCTAATTTCATTAAACAAATCGGCAATCACTAAGTTGTCTGTCGAATAGATATTAATGTAAATTTTATTTGCACCTTTGGTCACAAAAATGACAATAACTAACAGTCTTCACAGAATTCATCGAAATGAATGTTGATTCACTAAGAACTACTTCGAATTTCCGTTTGTGGTGATTCAAAGAGTTTTTTCAATGCTTACGTCTAAGATAATTATCAACATTGTGTTTGTAAGACAATAAGGAGAATTTTATTAGAATCAATTAATGCAATGGAAACAATCCGTAAAGAATTTCTATACAGTCCCTATCTAAGGAAGGTATTAACAAAAATGTTTTGCATAGGTTAATAATTTTCAATGCTTAATTGTCTACCTTTGAAGACTTCGATAACTCTCAGCAATCTTATTCCGAAAACCGTCAATGTCATAAAAACGTGAAGCACACAAAGAACATTTATCCCTCATCGTGCATTAAATACTAAAAATAATTCAAGGATTTCAAGCTAAGCAGCTTTCTTTCTCTGCATAGCCAAAGCACACTGAATCTGTTTCAAACCGCCGTATCGTGAATAATTGAAATTTTCATTATCATCAAAATGAACGTCCTTATACGTCGTGTCTTACATTGACATTGAATTTTTTCTTTATTAAAAATTATTTAGAGAAGGCTTTCTTCCTGGTTTTATTCCTTTGTCAATGTCACGCTGCGCCTAGAATGAACAAATTAATAATTCCATTTGTGCATACAATCATTCACGTGGAGGATGGTTCTATTAAAATAGACATATTTAAAAACGTTGAGTGTTACCAAAGAATCTTCTGGTCTTCAATTTAATGTTGAGAATCTGTTTTCGAGATAATAAGCCTGAAGACAGGAAGGCACATCATAAAAACGGATAAAGCAAATAAGCTGTACTTGAAGATGCGAAGCCTTTTTAACATCGTTTCATCACAGGAAGACATGCCATGTCTTAATTACAAAAATGATTCCCTAGTGAATGTGATTCCTGCTTTTGTTTGTGGTTGCCTACTTTTAAAGCCTATTAACGTGGGACTGAGACGCAAATTTAGACTGCTTGGAAAAGTTTAATATCTCTGACTAGAAAGTTTCCTTGCTGTCCTTGCTATATTTATAACGTGTGTAATCTATATTATGTGCATGATATTCAAAGATTTGAATCATCGAGCAATTTAGTACGATTAAGTTTGTTCTAGCATTAAAAGAGATAAACGCTTATCCTTTGCGCGATTTATTGTTTGCGCGCAATATTACCAATCTTTACTCAATTATCAAAGCCCTTAAAAGGAATTTTGATGAAAAATAAATTGATATTTTCTGAATTAATTAAACGGCGAGCATTGCTGTACAATCAAAAATTGTAATGAATTATAATAAATTATACGTAATTAATGTATTAAAATACATAGGAAGATGCTAGATATTTCAGCAAAAAATAATTTATAATAATTCAGGAAAATTTAGAGTTTTTGGACTGAATGCAAACACCAGTTACACATATAAAGTGAAATTTGACTGCGGTTGTCGTTGAAGAAATTAAGCTCTCTACAAGCTTATGTGGTTGTACAATTTGATCAAATTAGACAGGGATTTATGATCAAAGAAATCAATTGGTTTATAGGTTTTAAAGTTAATTTGCCAAGAAATCAAAAAAAAATCATCATTTTATCAGGAAAACAATCGAAAATATTTTATAATGATCTTTTAACTTTAAAAGTATTTTCAAGCGTATTGTGGTATGTTTTTTGATATTTTTGACATCCCGCCTACTTTAACACATCTGCTATAATTTTACACGTATATAGGTGGGAAGACTAAGGCCGACCGCATGTTAAAAGGATTTTTCTGGTAACAAAATTTCCATTGCTATTCTGTAGCTTTCTGTACACCTATCAAAAAATTTGTTTCGACTAGTTTAAGTTTAAATTAATTCTGACGTTCTGATCCGAACATAGAGTTATATGATATGGAGAGGTCCTATCCGTGTACATGAGCGTACGAGAGCGTCCGAAGTTTAAAACTTATCTTTTTTTTTCCCTAATCAGCTGTTCAAATCATCGGCTCCATCCGTTCCTGCCATTTGTGGGATATTCAGCATGATATCCGAAATTTCAAAGTTTTTCGCTCAATTAGAAGCAGATTTACTAAGCACACAAAATGTACTATCCAATCATAGGCAAAATACGAAAACTACATTCATAAATCACTAATAACAGCTGAAAAATGTAAAACTTTAAAGTGTTTTGTTGAAGAGCGTAGATCTGCCTTGAAATTGAAAATTATAAATCAATATTACGACCGGAAATTTTATATAAAAGTTAACTTACCAATTACAGCATATACATCAAATCAAAAGCATTTTCAATCATTAAATGTAAAAATAATAAAATATTTACATTTTTCGAAATCTTCTGTTAATTTCGGTTTTAAATTTGACTGTGAGTTAACAATACAGTTAGAAAAGCAAATTCTGTAAAGGAATGGTCACATATACCACTTGCATGTTGAAAATATTATCGAATCGGTCGCTGAATCATGCACTTACATCAAACAACGGGAATTGAAAATGCGCTATCGCTTATATTGAGCATTTTTAATTCTCATTAAGCACATGGATCATTTTTTTTTTTCCTTCGTGTTTGGTCGAGCCAAACTCTTTCTTGGCCCTGGCTCTAACAGCACTGACCAGTGTTTTTCGATCTTGTGTGATATGATGTATTGCTTATTGTTTTCTGTATTGTGGTTGTATCACCTACTGCGGTTTCTTAGGAAATGGGATGACTGATTGATAGTAGGACATGGATCATATGGATATGCTCATTAATGACATTCACAACGGAATTAAAGATTTGACCACATCTGATTAGCTTAGTGTAGCCTTGAGACCAGCTTCAGATTGCAATTTCCCCATGTTCAATCGGCTCGAGCAAATTAAATCCGAAGTCGATCAGCTGTGAAAATGTTATGGAATGGGCGGGGCTTAATTGTTCGGGAAAGGATATTAGTGCGGAATTCTCGTTAAGTCGATTCTCCTGTGTCCATGGGAAGTAAAAATTTATTTATGATGATATTATTAAACTAAATGTGATGATATTATTTCGTAATTTTATTAATCTAAGAACAAAATATTGTTTATGAGTATTCGAATTATAAAATGCGAATGAAAATAAAATATATGCTTGAATTATAGCAGCTTGTTTGTGACCAGAGTTCAGATCGTGAAATATTTGACCTATCCTTTTTACTACGTCTGATTATTTTTAAGTAAGTGTTCGTGAGTTTGTATTAATATGCGGTACTTTTACGGATTTCGGACAGCAATGAGAGCGTAGAGCCTCTATCTACTTCCTCTATGGATCGAAAAAATTTCCGACGTTCGGTCGATATGCATCTGGCGGTCATCTGAAACGGACATCACACACGTCAAACTTCTAATGGTGTACGGCGTTTAATACAAAGCGTATGCATTGAGTGCCTTCCGCCAAGCGTCAGAAATTTCTCAACAGAAAAATTCTTATGATGTGCAGCCGGCCTTAGAAAACCGTTAAGATAATGTTAGGATAACGGAAACATAATAATTCGTTCGTGAATTTCACAAAATGCCAGTAAATGTGCGGCATTCAGGAAGAATTGCTTACTACGAGTGGCACTCAACAAGTACTTAGCTTACATAAGAAAAACGAAAATCCTGGAAAAGTGGCAATTTATTTATTTTTCCACATAATCCGCTTCAAGCTCGATCACTTGGCCCAGCGATGCTCGAACTTTTTCAACCCGTCCAAAAAATATGTTTACTCGAGAAATGCAGAATACGTTCCGTGGCAGGAATGACCTCCTCATTCGACTCAAATCAATTCCCGGTGAGTAACTTTTTCAGGTTTGGAAGTTGTCATTGGAGCCAAATCTGGAGAGTACGGTGGAAGAGGCAACAATTCGTAGTGGGATTCGACCTATTTGGCGATGGCTACGGTGAAGGTGTGAGCCGGCGCGTTGTCGTGGTGGAACAGTGTTTTTTTCTTCGCCAAACGGGTCCGCTTCTTCTTCAGTTCGAAGTCGAACCGGCCCAATAAGTCAGCATAGTAGTGCCCCGTGATTGTTCTACCTTTCTCGAGGTATTCAATGTTGATCACATTTTGTCGATCCCAGAAAACGGTGGCCATCACCTTTCCGGCCGATCAAACAGTCGCCACCTACTTCGGAGTACGTTGGTCAGGTGAAGTCCACTGTTTCGACTGTTCCTTGGTCTCTGGTGTGTATCAGTGAATCCATGTTTCGTCAAAGGTCAAGAAACGATGCAAGAACTCCATTGCATTGCGCTGAAACAGCGCCAAACACGTCGCCAATGTGGTGTCACAGTTGCGCTTGTTTTCCGGTGTGTGCAAATGCGGCACTCATCGCGCCGACAGCTTTCTCATGCCCAGTTCTTCGTGTAGAATATGATGCACCGTCCCTTCTGCGATGCCAAGTCTCAGCTATCTCGCGGACCTTCAATCGACGGTTAGCCAATACGAGATCATTGATTTTATTACATTTTCCTGCGTAGCTGCCATTTGTAAGGGCACCAAAAACCATGTGCGGCCATGAACAAACTCGTTGAACCAAATCTTGACGGTCGGCATCAAAGCAGAAGAGTCACCGTACATAGCATCCAAGCGGTCTTTGATTTCGCTGTGCGTTTACCCTTCCAAAAACAAGAATCTTATAGCTTATCTTATATTATATTTTTCCATTATTGTGCAACCGACCGAAAAAACATAACTAATGGAGGTAATCGACTGAAATTTTGACAGTAGGCTACTAAAAGAATGTATTGCACTATGGTAATAGCTCTTTTGTAATAGAAGCGCCATCTGGCGGCGAGGCTAAGTACTTGTTGAATGACGCTCGTATAAATTGAAGTATGGAAAACTTTTATCTAAATATAGCAATTAAAAACCTTATAGAAGTACAAAAAATCTATTTCGTGGAAATCAAGAGAATGATAACAACAGTACGGACTGTACAAGAACATTGGGAACAAGTTAAAATAAAGTGAAGGCATTGATGTTTCTAACGATCCAAATTTAAATTGCTTTATTATTTAGTTAAGTTAAGTTAAGTGTATTTACATTGTTGCCAAGTATATTGAAGTGCAGAAAATGTGGCAAGGAGGTGAAATTTACAAAAAGTGACGAAAGATGCCTAGGTTTACTCCTGTGTGTAACATGCCAGTACAATGAAATTTATTGTTAGCTTCTGCAAAAACAGACGGAGCATACAAAACAAGCCGTCGAACAGTATTCAAACTATATGGTATATGTTTTTCAGGTATCAAAGATCACATTTGACTCATGAAATTGGAATTTTATTTTTCTGAATCCACATACTACAGCTTGAAGAATACAGAAATGGCCCTTGATACTGTTGTAAAGAAAATTCTAAAAAAAAAGCTGTGAATGAAGAAAAACCCCAAATAAAGTTGCTGGGAATACTGAAAATATCTTGACAGTTTCAGGTCATGGATCTTGGGCTAAGCGTGATTGTACTTCTACGGTAGGCATTGTTTCGTAAAAAATGCTCTGGGAAAGTAATCGATATTATTGTAAACAGCAAATTTTGTTACCAATATTCTGTATGAAAAAAAGATCGTTTACGGTTCGATTACTTTTTAAATGAGCACGAAAAACAATGCCAAATTAATCACGGTAGTTCTTCGGGAAAAATGAAAGCAGACCGAGTTTAAGAAATGTTCCAGAGCGATTCTAAATGTTAATATTATATAGGTGATGGGCATTCTACAACCTTCAAAATATTGGAAGATTCTAAGACATATGTTCCTGACTTTATATTTATAAAGAAATAATGTATTTCGCGCGTGAAAACGCTATTCAAAATCACTGGAAAAACCCTGGAGTTAACTATCAAATTAATCAAAAACTTGTCAACTTATTATAGTTTGGAAGTAAGATGAACTGAAATGATATTCGGGTAACATATTAAAACAAGGTTTCAACAGACCAAAAGTCACAGCATACTTACCGTTCTGGTGGTGCCGACTCTTAGTGTTTTTGCTCAAGAAGTCCTGAAAATTTCGAAGACAATAAAGGAAGATTTATCTTGGAATAAATAAGCTGGGGGAATAATTCGAATAATTTATCTGGGTGCTGGGGGAATAACACACAAAACAACAATGAAAGTTTGAAAGATTGTGTTTGGAACGTCATCCCTAAGCACACTTTGGCTGAAAAATCATATTGAATATTGCTGTTAACACTACTTCTTGCATTTTCAATGAAGGCCTTAGTAGAGTGTTCAAAATAATGCAAGCAATGGGTGTTACTCAAGGAATGTGGCCTACAGACATGCTGTAGGCTATTTATGGGATATTTCAACAACGTAGCGAACCGTCGCAGTACTGACGCCAAAACAGCTCATAAGGATGCACAATTTGCTAGTCAGGAACAGTATGAAAAAGAAGAAGGAATTTCGTTTGGACTAGGCATAGCAAATTAGAGGTATATTGCGTTTTAAAGCAATGATAAAAGTCAGTAAACGCGGTTTTCTCGAATTCATGTTTTTAAGCTTGAAGATACTATTTCAATAAAAAGACTACCCAGCCAATCATCCTGATTTTTTATTATGTTCTTGTAGGCATAGCGGAATCATTGTGATCGTTATCAAATTTTCAATCAAAAGTGTTAAACCTTGTGGAACAACAGCAGGAGCGGTTTTCATTGTGAAGGTTTACCCTCTTTAACTCGTTAAGTTCTGTTTCTCAGGAAAGATGAAATTAGTTTGGAAGACACCATATCGCCAGAAAACACCATATGTATAGGTGACGTATTGCATTCTTTGAGCTCTTAAAGGCTGTTTCAACAATTATGGTAAGCAGGCCAACCAACTGTTCTGTTTTTAACCCTCTCATTATGATTTTCGAGAACCGTAGTAGCTGATACTCTGTAAAGTATTCATACCTGTTACCAAAGTGACACTTTGTGAGGATATTATTACTATCAATGTAGTCAACTTTTATCAAGATAAGCTTCTCTAAGCACCGGTAGTTAATAGGTGTATAAATATGAAATGCGGATTTTTTCTGCTTGAAATATGCATTTATTTGTATAACAGAACGAATCAATTCAATAATCAAAGTATTGGCCATCGTTAGCTACGACTTTTTCTCATCTTTCTGTCAATTGATGCATTCCGTCCCAGTATCACTTCTCATTTTTTGAGGCTAATCACACATCAAGCCAATTTTTAACTTCTTCGTAAGAATGGAAATGCTGTTCTGAAAGTCCGTGCTGCATCGATCGAAACAAGTAGTAGTCAGAAAGAGCCAAGTCTGGTGAATACGAGGGGTGGGGCAGAACTTCTCAATTAATGTTTCCCAAGTAGTTCTGGACAGGTATTGCAACATGCGGCCGAGCATTGTCATGACTTTATCATGTCTTTGATGAAATTCTGTTCGTTTTTTCTTAAGTGCGCGGTTCAATTTGATCAGTTGTTGTCGATAACGTTCGCCAGTAATAGTCTCACCATTTTTGAGCAGTTTGTAATACAAAGGTCCCTCACTATCCCACCAAATACACAGCAAAGTCTTCTTTCCATGAATATTTCGGACTGGTTGTGATGTTGTTGGCTGGCCTGGGTCTTCCCATGATTTTTTCTGCTTGGGATTGTCGAAATAAATTCACTTTCCATCGCCAGTAACAATCCGATGCAAAAAAAACTTTTTTTTCTGTCTGGCAAGCAAAACTTCACAAATGGCTCTTCACGTTTCGATGTCTCTTTCTTTCAATTGATACGGCACCCATTTTCCAGCTTTTTGGATCTTTCCCATGGCTTTTAAGCGTTGTGAAATGGCTGCCTGAGTAACTTCTAACGCTTTTGCTAACTGTTTTTCAGATTGTGTGTTGTCTTCATCCAATAATGCTTGCAAATCTGTATCTTCGAATTTATTTGGTGATTTTCCACCGTCTTTGTTGCTGACATCGAAATCACCACTTATAAATATTTTAAACCATCGTTCACAAGTTTCTTGGCTTGGGGCATGTTCATTATATGCTTCCACTAACAATCGATAAGTTTCTGCTTCCGTTTACTTCAACTGGAAGAAGGTTATTAGACTTCCCCGCAAAACCTCTTTTTCTGGCAAGTAATTCGACTTTTATGGAGCGAAAAAAACTATGTTGTTTGTACAACCAAAACCTATGACATGCTGGAATTTGTTGACAGATGTTTACCCTCCAAAATGCCTTATTGGTTATCCCCGACACAAACCATATGTAATGGTTCTGCCATCTCTTAGTAAAATCCGTATTTCATATTTATCCACCTAAAAGCTTATTAGCCTGTAGTTGTTAGGGTCTCTTGGATCTTTACCAGGCTTCAGTGAGGAATTGAATATGAGAGACATTTGCACGATCGCTTTTTTGGAACATTGGAAGGCCGGGGTGGTTTTGTTTCAGCTCTTTTTTAGCTTCCAGATTCTTAAATTTTGTTGCGAATCAAGGTTGCTAGGAAGATTGTTCGATTGTTTGCTTCGAAGGCTCGTAGTTTTGACCTTGATAGCTCTCGTTAGAGAGTTTACACGGGTCTTCAAGGAAGAATCACGATTTCTGCGAGAATACCTTGCTCAGATCACCTCATATGCTTCCTCATTGAGCTCTTTTTAGGGTACGAGTATTTCTTCATCGTCCAATGAAAAACGGTTTCGAGCTGGACTTAATTTTCAAGTTCCTTCAGCGCAGCTACAAAATATAATGGTTGCGTGCGTCAAAGTCAAGAAGGAAGCTAGTTTTTTGTGAACTGAAAATAAATGAAATTTTTTTCATGCAATAAATACAATTTCGAATTGAACTCGATGAATTGAATTAGTTTAGACAACACCAGGAACCTAATCAGAATGTTATTGCAACTAATATTGCTTGAACTCATGGCCTGTTCTCTGAACAGAAATGACATAGTCCATACACCAATCTTATTTAAACAAGCGATAATCATGACGTTTATTTGCTATACAGGATAACTTCCCGACTGCAAAGGATAAAGGCCTAGGGAAAAGCTTTTACCAATTTACGGAAATGTGAAGCTTTGTTTTTTCGCTCTGACTTTGTCGAGAAATTTAAAAAATCTTGGCCAATCTATGGAGGATATGGAAGATATGGAGGATCTATGGATAATTTATGGAGGATTCTATTAATTTTATATGTTATATCAAATTCATTTTATCTATGCTCATATATTCATACATACAAAGAAAAAATGTCCACACAAATATAAACTGAACTTTAAAACACATTAAAAATTTTTTAATTTATGCAAAGTCTATTTACACAGTAATATTACAAACTCACTTTTGTAACTTTTATTACAGATTGAAATCAGTTCAAGCAAATAATGCATATGGCAGCAGGAGGAGCAGGACAACGAGTACTGGCAAATTTTTCTTTACAAAATGTTATGCTGGTTGCAAATTAGCGTTTCCTTGTTGATATGCTTTATTGTTGCAGGAATTTTTGTTTTCTACTATCAGCGCTTCGGCAAATAAAAATTAAATGCTTCACTGAAGTGAATTTACCAGCGTAAACGTGCAAGACTTTGGCTTAAAGTAATTTAAGTTACCAAGAACCAATTAGCAAGCATTATTTCTAGGAAATGGCAATATCTGTTAAGAAGTTTATTTTTCCATATGCATGGTAAAATTTTGTATGATTTGTAAAAAAGACAAACAAAACATGAGACTAGAAATATTCATCAATATTTTTTCCATTAGCTCAAATTGTGCAAAAGTTTATAATAGCTCTTTTATTTCTCACTCCCAAGCCTGAACGTTCAAAATTCACGGCTACAAAATTTCATCCTTTATTCATTCTGGAAGCTGTAATAAAATGTAAAAACTAATTTATCACTTAGATGTTTTCTTCAAAATACATTTAGGGCTCTATTATTCGTTTACAAATTATATCCATACATACAACTTCCAACAAGTTCTAAACTTTTTTCCGTTATTATCCTTATCCTTGCAAGCGACATTAACTGCGATGTGTCCTACTTCTTATTATACTTTTTTTACTTCTTGGGTTAAGAGCTTGACCCTACCAGCATCATCCATCACAAATCCACTTTTAGATATTTCTGCCGTCATAGTTGACGGGAAAGTTTCTAAGCTACATTTTTACCGAATCTATTAAAGCTACGGATAAGAAAAAAAAGTTTAGTTCTTATCATCATAACGATCGTCATCATTATTGGTATATTTATCGAATGAGACGGCAATAACGATTAAAAATTACTGAAGCTCAAGAAACAATTAATGGAGGAAATATTCCTTACTTCTCCTTCTTTACACTGATCGATTACATTTCTTAAGATTGAGTGGTCTAACAAGTCGCACTAGATGGCTACGTGGATACAATTATGAAATTTGAATGGAATTACATAAGTGCATAGAAATGCAAAAATGAAAAAACAAACCTTTTTTAGAGTATATTCAACTCCACTTCAATTTAATGCAAAGTTAACATAAAATAATTGCATACATATAATTAATGAATGGGAGAAACATGGAACAGTGAATATATAATCTTACAACAATTTAAAAAAATATATTACGGATAGTAACGCTATAAGTCATGAGTGTGTTTGGCGTTAAAACCCACCGCTGCGACATTCATCAAAAGCTTCCAAAGACAGGATGTCAATAAGGTCTCAACTGTTCCACTGAAAAAAGATCATGTAATACACATGCACACCACCATGACAATGCCACCTTCGAGCTATTTATATTCAATACTATTGTGACATGTTCGAATAATGTCACGCGCCACTGTAGTTGCCTTAAGAGCAAATTTGTAAATAAGTATCAAAAACCAATACACCGATCATTCTCGAAGAGGAAATAGGCATAATGTAAACACTTTGCGTGCATTGAGTACGACAATACACGTGTAAATGACTCAGCGAGTAAACTCGAGAATGATCCACGTGGAAGTTTCCGGATTGGTTGAAACATGTATAAAAGCGGATACAGCTTGCGGCGAAGCGCAGTCTTGTGGATTAAGCAACTGTGCGCGTTCATACAAGTTTGATAGTGATGTAGTGAGTCCAATCGTAGGCGGATTAAAAAGTGAGTGAAAGTGATTATTATAGTTAATGAATTAATTGATATAAAAGTGAAAAAGCAAGATTGAAATTCGTGAAAATAAATCAGTGTAAAGTGGTATTGAAATTTATAGGGAGAATAAATTATTAAACAATTAATTTTAAAGTAGTTCGTGTGTGTTTGGTTCGCTTTTGTGAACATTTGCGAAGCAAACAGGTCGCGCATCTGAGAAAGCGCAACGCTATGAAACACATTCTTATTGGACCCTGAAAGAACTTCTAGTATGTAGAATACGTTATAGGCAGTAGGGTCTCTCTTCATAGTGAATGTCATTCAGCTGTCAGATATCGCTTCTTTGACGATGAATTAAACTCTAGTCGTAGCATAAAGTGCTCACTTTCACATGAGATACCCGTCAAACAGAGATAGAAAAAGCACATTTAGATTTATATTTGTATTGTGTTTTTATGAAAAGCCCTTGGGAAAATTATTGCTGTTTTATGCAAAACTGTGCGGAAATTTACCAACTTAACTAAATTATCTGGCTCTTGAAAGTGTTAGTGCTGTATATACTTACGCTATTGTTGAAAATTGCGTTCCCCAGCCCCAATTTCCCGGCACTTTACTTAATATTATATTTTTAAATATCAACGTACTTGTATTCATCGTTGAGGATGCTATGAAAACCAGTTGCCCCACTCCACTGTGAGCCATACTCCCCCAAACCATTACACCATGCTTTACAGTGGGAATTTAATTTTCTTTATTGAATTCTGTCGAGCCTCCATTCCAAACTCATTTGCGTCCTTTCAACCACAATAAACAAAACTTACTTTCGTCAGAAAAAAAAGAACGCTTTCCAAGAATTCTTTTAGCACATCTACATAAGTTGTGGTGAATTCCGTTCTCTTTCGACGATTTCGTTCGGCTTTTTACGTGCTACTCGGCCATGAGAAACGCCTTTTCAGAGAATTATGCGCACTGTTGCATCGCTTATTGTTTTATTATATTTTTTTTATGTCTTGCGCAATTTGGAACGCGATTCATCAGGGATCTCGTTTTACAACATAATAATGCTCCTACGTTCACGTGCTGTAAGTTTAGGAGGACATCCTGATTGATGCAGTGAAATAATCAAAGTTTCTTTATAATTAGCGAAAGCCCTTGGGACCGAAAAATGAGTTCTCCCAACTATTTTTGTGATTTTACTAAATCTTTTCCCGTTTTGACGCAATTTTAATATTACTTTATGCTCACTAACACTGATTTCCTTAAGGCCCAGATACAATACTGCGTGACGGCGATGCGTGAGCGCGATGCATTTCTCGCTCGTCGTCGCGCAACGCATTCAATGCACCCGACGTGAGGAAGAATAATATTCATATGACAAGAGCCAAATTGGTGACGTTTTAAATGAAATTTGCTTGCACTGTCTTTGATTTTTTAAAAGATTTGAATCTGGAATTTTCCTTCGTGCGGCAAATAATAGCTTCTAAAAGGATGCAAGAAATTCCCCCTCAAAATTCATTCAGAACTACCCTAGTACTTAAAAAGTAATTGAAGTGTATTTCAAATTCAAATTAAATGTATTTCATACGAGTATTAGTGAATTTCAAATTTCATATAAGCGCGATAAAGCATCTTACAAACGTCAAAACACTTCATTGCGAGGAATTTTTGATTTTCCGAATATTTCTCGCCTCGCATCGACGCATCGTAATCAGTTTTCGATGTCGTATGTAAACGAATGTCACGAAAACTGATTGACATTTGCTGTGAGACTCTCGTCACGCTCTCGTATTGCAGTCTCACAGTATTTAGTCTCGCAGCCTTTATTTTTAACTGCCATATTAAAGAATAGTCTTTTATTCATGCAAAACACCCAAACAATTTGCCAATGGAGTGTCGTCATGCAGGTCAATGGAAAAATGTATGCTATACCGCTTCATATTTCGGGGAATCCCCAAATTTTGTGATGTGTATGCAAACTTTTAAGCGGGCCCCAACTTTATTGGAGCCGCTCACAGACTTCAAAGTATTGAAATTACTATATCTTCGTTAATTTTGAGAATTTTTCCATCAAACTTGCTTCAATACGTTTCTTGCAGCTTAGGCTTTTCTTATCGAAATCAAGATCGCGTTATTGATTCCAACATCTTTCGGTATTCACTAATATCGCAGACTTTTTTGAGTACATGTAAATTGGGCTTCAACCAACAGCTTGGCAAGTCTTGATTCGAAATATAAGCCTTAATGAATAACACGGCTCTACATCTATTGCATAAGTTTATTAACCGTAACCGACAATGAGAAACCTAGTTCGTATTCTGCAATCGGAATGACCTTATTGTCTGGACCGACATTTTCCTCGATCTGTTGTGAAATTCAGTTATTCTACCTACCTTCCCGCAGGGTGGGCAGAGCTGATTAAAAGATATTTTGTACCTATTGCTAGGTTTAAGTTAAGGTTCCAGTGAACTCGATGGGTTTTGCTGGTCCCGCGGTTCCTGGCTTAGTTAAATCACTAGAACTAGATTCTAAGTTCAAAGAATAGCGGCCGACCTTTCTGGGATACCATTGTATAATTTATCATTAAAACTTGGTTGGCAAACTCTAACCCTGAATGTATATTCACGTACCACGGGTAACTGATAAGCTTCCATATTTAAATATATCGTAAATATTTAAATAGATATGTATATATATATATGTAATATCATGTATCGTGGGGGCTATGGTGCCTATGGGTTAGGTTATCTCTGACAGTACTTAAAATAGTACCATGCAGTCAAAATGGTCTCTCAGAAGTCTGAGCGTTCAAAAACGAGAAGTTCGTTGATCGAACTTCCTCTTCCAAAATAGCAGACCCAATTTAAAGCAAATATTAACTCTTGGAAACACCTTGATGGCGTAGGGAGATAATCGTATCTTACCTATGCATTTATATGACTTTCAAATGTCAAAAATCAACTTGTTCAAAGGAATTTCGGTTCGGTACTTTGAATCAACTCAGGATGACACCTACCCAAGATTTGGACGCGATGTTTAGGCACTCATAGCCTATAGTCTGTAGATCCAACAAGGCTATTTCACCTTTCAGCTTATTCTTGTATCGGCCCAACATTTTGCTGTGGAACCTTCTCGCAGCCGGACAAATTGTCCGAGTTTATAGCGTGATCGCTCCGTTTTCTTTAAATAAAAGGTATATTAATCGCGGATACTCTGTGACTTGGGTCTATGGCTCTGTAGAAAACATATCAAGACTGATAATATCTTGACACAAGTTCTCAGTGGGAGCGCGTGTTTTCATGCATCTTTGTGCAAGAGGGGTAAATCACCGCCTGTCTCATTTTTGCAGAAAATGAACCTGGCTCTCTTTGGAAGCGTCCGATCCCTGCCATCTCTACGTTATGTTACACGCAGTTCCAATTTGCCTTTGGATGTTGACTTTGGATGTCTTTCGTGTTATGTTTTATAGAGAGATAACAATTATTGGCTGGGATTCTGGACTGGCACTCATTACCATCAGTGATAAGATAATAGCTTCAGCAAGCGCTCAATCATGTTGAATCCTGAAAAGAATGGAGAAGTTTTAGAAAATCGCAATAGAAGATTCGGACGAAAAGAACAGACCCATGAGTCAAAATCTTATATGCACATCAGTAATCCATTTTATGTCATATTACAGACGCAAAATGCAGCATTAAAACTGAAAAGCATTGGGTTCGTTGGTTTCGTTGCTTACTGAATCTTCACACTTCAACTCTATCCGAAGAATAACTGAAGCAGCCGATGGTGATGTTGATACTGCTTATAAAATATCCAGACAAGCTACGAAAATTCAAAGGACGAGAGGGACTTTTTATCGCTGCGCCTACAACTTTGACGAAACTGGACCTTATTGAAAAAGAACATCAGCACAAATCAGCTCAAATATGTCTGAAGCAAAAACGACTAATTGTCATTTGCATTCCTGCTGGGCAGAAATATCTTTATGACACATAAGTTAGAACGTTCTTGATGTGTCATGTATGATCTGATTGTAATCGGAACAATCTTGTTCATTAAGAAACGGATAAAGCTAGTCTACTAGTTGACTGTCGTCCTCAATGTAAGGCGTGAGATGAACGCGAAGTTTGCTATATTGCAAAGATTGGTTTACGAACAGTTTTTGTCCATGTTATTTATAAACCAATCTTCGCAATATATCAAACTTCGTGTTTAACCCACGTCTTATAACTTGAACGACATGTAATTATATATAATACATATAATAAATAATGCTCTTGAAGATCCAAGTCACCTGATTTACCTACAGTTTTAGAACTATTCGTGTAATTTTTTCGAACCAAAACCATCGTGAACTTTGCAACCAATGGAGCTAGAAACTTCAAGACTGCTTCAGGCTGGAGAGACATAAAACTAACGAAGAAGAATACAACAGAGATCCAGACGAGAGTAGCGGAATTTATATAACGCAATGAATTAATAATGGAATCATTATTTGTAATGTTTTGAAAATGTGGGCAAATTTGTGTATCTAGGCGCAAAAATAACGAAAACCGAAAATAGGGCAAAATAGGCTAGTACAGCTTGCAAATGAAACCTTATATTCAGTTCTGACTATTCTGAAGACCAGCTGCATACACAGGAAAACAAAGGTCCGTATACACATCTATGATAAGACCTGTGGTATGTTATGGGTGTAACAAATGGACACTAACTCAAAAATTCGCAAATATATTGAATGCCTTTCACGAGGACCAATGGCAAATTTATATCATCATGAGGTGTATGGAATTTTTGATTAGCGGAAAGTCTCAACGTTTTTAACACTGCGGAAGCTGCAATAGCCTTAACACTGCGGAAACTGCAATAGTCTTTCATTTCGTACTAGAAACTTTGTTGTACTTTGGTGTGCTAGCAAACACTTGACATTTCTGTCATCTCAGCCGACATATGTTTAGTTGCATGTTTGCCATTTTACAATATGGATCGTTTTAGTATCGCTGAACGCGAGAACGTTATAGAAAATACTACCAAAATAGTGAAAGGTTGACACAAATCACGTGCATTTCGATCGTCATGGATGATCTGTTGTGCAAACAACCTAAATTTGGATAAATTTGAACGAATTGGGTCTGTATGAGACAATGTCAGGCCTGCACATCATCGTAATGTGTGTACAGCTGAAAAAATTGCTGCTGTTGCCACAAGTGTGGGGGATGATCAAAATTTGTCGATTTCGCTGCGTATGCCGGAATTGGGCCTGTCTGCGACTTCGTTGCGGCAAATTTTACACATGAACTTGCACTTACATCCATATAAAGTCCAAAAATCACAGGCGGGTGACCATGGAATGCGTCCGGGCATACACCAATTGGGTGCTGCAACTATAGCGACAAAATGCCAATTTGCGCATCAAACTTTCTCCAGCTATGAAGTTCATTTTGAGCTCAGTGGATTTGTAAACACCTGAAATTTCCATATATGGGGCTCAAAGGATCCGTATGAGATTGTTAAGAAGCCATGACATCCACTTAAAGTGACTAAATGGTGCGCATTATGGTCTGCCGGCGTCATCGGCCCTTAATTTTTTGAAGATGAGGAAGGAGAGACCATTAGAATCAATTCTGAGCGTTATCTCAGTGTGATAACTGATTATTTTTGGCTATGAATTCAAGATATGGATCTGGACAACATGTGGTTTCAACAGGATGGCGCAACATGCCATGCAACTCGAGCGGTTACGGCAGAATTGCAAAAAAATTATTTCACGATTTGGTGGCGTCAGTTGACCATGAAGACCATGAGATCTGAACCAATTAGAGCTTATTCTGTAGGGTTATGCAAAAGACCGTGTCAATGCTAATCATCTGCAGGCTCTTGAGCAATTTAGGGACAATGTTCGTGAGGTATTGACATCGGTGCAGCCTGGTATGTACAAAAAGTCTTCCAAATTACATTTGTCGAATCGAAGTCTGCAAGGGAGCCTTATAAGGGCCATTTAAAAGATGGCGTCTTTCATATATAATGGCGTACTCTATGGAATAAGGAAAAAAATAAAAATCGATGAAATCCAAATTCTTAGGGCTTTAATTTTAAATTTACTTTTTTATTTGAAGACGGAAGACCTTGGAAAGGCGAATGTAGTGCTCAACAATTTAAATTAGTCAAATATGAAATTGCAGATCCTGCTATGAAAGCTACCGGAATTTCCAGCGGGGACATTTGCATATCTGAACAATTGGAAATCTGATCACCCTTATTGGTCTCCACCACTCCAAACAACTGGTACTGCTTGGCCACCATTGTTGGAAGCATTCGTAGAAAATATCTTCTGAAGTTGGGTATAGCTCTATTGTAATCTTACCGCTGCTTTTCTCCTATCTCCCACCACTTCACATATATTAAGGCGTCTAACGGTACAGCGGTGGGTTTCCGTTACATGGTGAATTCATTCGAAGTTTAAGCGTTGGCCAGTAGCTACGCTGGGTCACAGGTGAAATTCTTTTAATGACTAGGCGTGGCTTCGATTTCCTAGCGCTCGGTTAAGTTCTATTTTCTAAAGGAAACCAACTCTGTTTTTGTTTGAGTATAAAGTTGGTCTTCCTGGAAATGATAGAGTAAGGAAGGTGTACCGAAGAGATCGAAGGACATTTGCATAGGCGTGCATTGAATTGCGTTTAGAAGAGGTTTATGGACCGTTTGTGGTCGTTTATTTTGCTGAATGAAACGCAGACCTGCAGTAAGTATCCGAATTTCAGTTTGACAACGCTACGTCCAGGAGATTTTAGGCCTGCATGTTATGTCATACAGTGATTCCGCAGGTGATAAAATTAGACTTACGCAGGACTTAGTTCGACCAGAGAACATCACCACTGTTTCCAGTATCCACACGATCGTAGGATTCCCAGTGATGGATCAAACGGATCTCATTATCTATGGAATGAGCGAAAGAGAAGGTTTAAGAAGGTTCCAATTCAGTCTCCAGAAGTCCCAGAGGCTTTGCTTTCCTAGAGGATTGCGTTGAGTGAAGGTATTGTTATGCGAAGATAACTAATGATTTGATTTTCTTATAATAGTCTTAATAGTGAAAATGCGGTGTGCTTCTAATTGGGAATAAGGGCTGCTTATTGCTTATGTGAAATATCGTGCGAGGTTATATTCTGAAAACAGCTTGAGAAAGCAAAGTGAAAATTCTAAAATTGCTTTTGTGTCCCATAAACGGCTTTTTCTGAAATATTTGAAAAAAAAAAATAATTTTGTCCATTGTACGGATTATTCCGATTATAAATTGACCGAATGTTGTAATGCATGTTTCAACCAAACATACACAACTATTCATTTATAACTCAGCGATGGAGAAGAAATTTAAAAAAAAATCTTCGAGCTGACTCCTGTAATAATGTTCCGAAGCTTGATATCTGCGTAAATATTCACTATATATTATACAACTCAACTCATAGGGAATCAGTGAATATATGACCTCGACTACTCAAACTAAATAAAGTGGGTGGGCCAACAAGATGCGTCTTCGTCTTTAATACCCTTATTTTTACTTGATGACTATCTAGAGTGTCCGTACAGACAAAGAACAGATGGTAACAGCGAATTTTATGTAACTGGAAGGCAGCTAGGAATGAGCGAAAATTTTCTTATAAGGAAAGCCAGTGAATTCTCTTGCTCAATTGTGATGGTGTCCTAATTCCTCACTACAAAGCGATCTAACACCTCAGATTGAGTCTTGGAGACGTGAAAACTGAATTCAGTTATCAGGATTACTATTTTAATTCCTAAATATTTCCCACAACTCCTAAGAACTTTTACTCAACTCTATCTAAACAAATAAATTGTTTCTCAACAAAGTCAAGTGAATTAGAATTTTTAACCATCTTACAGAACAATTCATTCTTGGTTTTCCCTGTTAAAATATTCGTTAGTTCATCACTTGTCCTTTAGAACTCCGTAGCTTAATATTTAAGTGGATGTTGAAAGCTTTCAATAATGTCCTTTCGTCAGTCGCTCGTATCGATTGTCTCAAGGATTTATCTCTTGCTCGAGCCACAACCAATCCGGTTGGCCATTATGTACTTTAAAGGTTTCTCTGTTGAATTCTCAATTTTCTAAAATAGAGTTACGATCTTTGAAACAGGGCCCAATAAAACATGCTCCGCAACCAACTGCAGATTTACAAGCGAATATCCTTAGAATTCAGGACTACACGAGCTAACTCAGGGATGAATCTCTTTAAAGTTACGACGTATATAACAATACAATTCCGACAGGATATACACCCACACATTTAGAAATGTGTAGTAGCCATTAGATGTTTGTCTTAGCTGTTGAAATTATGGAATGAGAAAACTTAGCAGACGCCGGTGAAATATTGAAGTTTAAAATTGAATTGTCAATTTGAGGGAATTTATTGTTGAAAAGCCGTATTGAAATGTTGAAATCGAAAGAATGGTTGCAGAAAATCAGGAAGACCTTGTGCCTGTTATTGTATTACTTTGTTGTCATTGATACATAGATTATGTTTCTGTTTAAAGTGATATGATTTACTGAATAACAAATCGATGAGATCCTCTTAGTAACGAAGAATTTTGTGGTCCATTGTGAACATATGACAACTGCATAGACTTCACTTTAAAAATTTAAACATATTGAAACTATAGATTTTAATTTTTATCATGTTTAAAACTAAATATTTATATCTTTAAACCTTACAAAAAAAAAAAATACCTTTACAAGAAACTAATTTTCTTTACAAAAATTACGATCTGTAATGTCGCTTTGTGTGATACGTTGTAAAGCATTCACCAAGATGCATTTGAAGTTTATCTGGGCATGTACTACAAGAATAAGTCGTCTCATGTCTTCCGCCTGGTTTGTTTTGGGTCAAACAAACTTTGCAGTCCTTCTTTGTTCCCGGAAGAATTACGTGAAGTTTTCCATTCGTTAAGGTTGGACGTCGAATCATAAGCATACTCTGTACAAAATATACGAATTAATTATGCATTTTTCCAATCCCCAAAAGAACTGTTTGCGCCACCACTTTAGAGACTTCCTCATCAGACAATACGTCGAACAATACTGATCTGCAAGAGCAACGCCACCAATGAATTGAGTGTAAATTGTGATAACATTAGGTTTTGAAATCACCGTTTGGACACCATGCCCGAGTATGCGTTCTACAGTACTCATTTCTGTATTGTTTTCTTCTTTCTTTCGAAGTCATAGCCTTTGACTTGGACTTTGACGTCTTTCCAAATCACAAAAGCCAAATCACATTATTGTTTTCACAATCCGCTATTATAGATTTTCCTTTTGGAATGTGTCGGTTTTTTATTGCATCTGGCAGTTTTTTCGGTTGGTGAATATTGTCCCAGTCAAATGACATTTTAGTTTATGTAATGCACTAGCTAACATATAACTAGTATAATATCGGTCAATAAACATGTTATACCACTGGGTACCCGGAATTTTATTTAGCATCATTGTATTTAAATGTAAAGGGACTCTTGTCGAAACTGCAAAGCCTGGTCTTAGTATTTTTTCCGTTGTAAAGCTACCATGATAAGGTAAAATACCGTAAATATAACCAGTACTGGATTCATCCAGTGTATAAATTCTAATCACCCATTCAGTCGTTTTTAGGGGTCTTTGGGGTTTAATGTGATAAAAAAAATCGACTTTTGAATTTTACGACCGATTCGTCGACACAAATTTCATGGTCAGGTGTAAAATAATCCAAAAGTTTCGAGTTTATATAACCAAGATAACCAGGGATGAGCCGCAAACGTGTAATTTTACTACCTTATGCCCCTTCTTTTTGTACATGCTACACCCAAAAATTGAAAAATCGATCTCATATAAAGGTATTAGCAAGAAGTCGAATGTGGCTTATTATGTCTTTCGACCGGTATGCTTTTAAATTGCCGAGAGGTACTATCCCGATATTTACAATCTCTGCAATAAATGCCCAAAATTATTCCTTTTTTGACATTGTACCAAGTTTTCCAGAGCGGCCTTGATGATAGTGTCTTTCCCTCTAACTTCTTTGCAGCATAGTTATTTGTAATTTTTTATTATTCGATTGACTAGCTCTTTCGTAAAGAACATCTTGAAAAAATTCAAAGGTTGCCTCACATCAGAGGGTGCGTGTGGTCATGTAGATCTTTCGCTCGGTATGAATTTGAATCTAGGTAGTACTTCCTTTCATTCATGACAAGTTGCCCAACCTGATTTATCGAAAGTTTCTGGGACATCACTATAACTTTCCAATTTACTATAAATTTTTCGGATTATTCTAGTTCTTACGCCTACTACAGCATGTTCCTAATCACTTTTTTCACCTTCCGTCCCACTGATATTTTTATAAATACGTTTAATTTTGCCATGCACCTTATCAAAACAAAATTCATCTTCAGTAGCGCTGAGTTCATTTGTGAAATCCATTATTGAAGGGGTTCACACAAAATCAAGAAACAAATTCTTTTGACGCTTTTGCCACACACGCCAAGTCTCAACTAAACTCGGAACTGTTAGAACTATACTCTTTGAAAAACCTTTCATTATCTTATCTCTGTTACGACGTATTATTTCACAAATCCTATGAAAGGACCTAAGCAGCTCAGTAACCCTTTTAAGAAACAATAGTGCGATCCAATCGATTCGGGAGATAAAGGGAACATAAACTTACATTGACTGTCGTCTCTCACTCACAAGTCGCGTCGCCTTTCGTCCGCAAAAGGTTAACAGAACAGTTGCAAAATATTAGTTTCGGCAAGTTTTTCGTTAGTATATAACTCGCTTTATGTAAGATATTTGTGCACCTTGGGAATCCACTACAATTATTTAATATGGTGGATTTTTCTTGATAAATCAGGTCGCGTTGGCAAACTGATCAAAGGATAGTGGAGCCTTTAAATGCTAGTGATGGTGTTCTCTCCGACAGCAATGATAGAGGTTAAGTATCGATCGAAAATTCTGCAGAAACCGCCATCTTGGAATCAGGAGAAGAACAAGACGATGTAATGCAACAACCTCAGAGCAATTCAAGGGAGGTTTGCATGTGTCTAGTTTGCATGTCCTCATACTGAATGTAGAATTTATACTATTACATATCAAACATGCCAGAAAAAATACGTAAGACAAGCGAAACGACCAGCGAAAATTAGGCACAACGAACACATAATGGAAGCAGACAAGTTGAAAAAAGGACCCAGTGATATCGCCATGTCAGCCGTTGCTAAGCACATACGAAACAATACAAAACGACCTTGTAATCGATTTGGAGGATCTGTAGAAAGTACTACAAGTCAGAGATACAAGGAAACTGGAAGCATACGAAAGCCTGTAGATTATTCCACAACCGGAAAAGACAAGACTCAACGAAGCTGTCGGTAACAGTAACATACAGTGGTTCAATTAAATAATCGGACAGAGCTACGAGACGAAACTTTATGTCAGCGACTCTTTGTAAATCTCATTTAGGAGAAAATGAAATGCATTCACATTTATTTGTGAGACAGTTATAATCTAAGATGAACAAAAAGCTTTTTACAATATAAACAAAAAAGTTATAATCCAAAATTCAAAATATGCGGTTGCCAAAATCCATTGAAATATTGGGACATCTGGCAACGTTGGCTTTCTTTTGAAATGTGAACAGGGGATTCCCCGAATTATAACAGATTAAGTGTGAATAACAGTAGTCGAAGTGCAAACGAAAAGAATAGCTACTTATTGAGAATTTTATATAGTGAATTCTTACACAAAACTAGGATGGGTCCTCCAGGTATGGAAAATACTAACGAAGTTCGGAAATTGGTCATCAAACATCGCAAAAACGGGATGACTGTGCGGGAAACATGGGAAATCATCGGTCAACCATTCGACAATTCATGACATCATCCAACATTATGAAATTAATAAAAGTATTGAAAATAATCCAAGACCCGGACGGCCGAATAAATTTTCAGAGGCAGATGAACGTCGCATCGTGAAGCATGTAAAGAAGAATCCCAGCTGAGTGAGACAAAATTGACATCAAAAGTGTCTGACTGTCTCCACATTACAGCAAGTACAGAATCGCCGAGAAAAGTTCTACAAAGTGACGATTTCAACGGCAGAGTTCCCCAAAAAAAACCTTTTGTAAATAAGAAAAGTCAGCTAAAGCGACATATAGGCATAAATTGCGTGACCTTTCCTATTGGAGCACAGTGTTACTTACTGAGGAGAGCAAATTCAATGTTGTGCGGTCAGATGGACAAACATATGTGTGGAGACGAGGAGGAGAATGAGGAGTAAGACTTCAACCAGCCGTAAAACATAGAGCTGGATCATTGGTGGTTTGGGGCTCTATGACTGTCTCTGGACCAGGAAAGCTAGTTTTTATTGAAGGCATAATGGGCCAACACAAGTGCATATCCATTTTAAAAGAAAATCTCAAAGAAAGTGTGGATAAATTGAGCATTTCTGAGACATTTTCGTTCTCTGAAGACAATGGCCCAAAACACAAAGCTCACAATACGCGCATGTGGTTGTTGTATAATTGTCCTCACGTGATGGAAACGCCCCAAAATCTCTGAATATATATGCTATCGAAAATTTGTTGGCCTATTTAAAAAATAAATAAAATGGCCGAGATCAAAGTGGCTTTGGGAACGAATGAAAAAAATCGATTCCTCTTATTGCAGGTCGCTGGTGGAATCTATCCCAATAAGTAGAATAAAAGGTCTGAAACTAAACCATGTGTAAAAACACTGAAAAAGCGGACTTTACTACTCCGAAAATATAAACACACATCCCCCGATTTACACGGAATAAAGTATAAAATGGATATGGACCAGTTTTTGTAGTTAAAATTATAAGGAAGTAGTGTCAATTAAAATTTCGTTTTCCTTTTATTTCACAAACGTAAGTTTTTATTGCTTAACAAATACTTATTTCGGGAACTACTTTTTGCCTTTTACAGTGTTTACTGAACCTTTCTTAGACAATTTCTTGATATAAATCTTATCTACTTTTTTAACTAAAATCTAAGTAATGAAACTAATTTGTTTGATGTACAGTGCCTTAAAAGTCAAAATTATCCCTTGATCTAAGGGTTGCAATAAAGAAGTCGTGTGTTTGGGTTAAAAATACAACTTGTTTATTTCGTGACGTAAGTTTTGAGGGTGGCTTGGTGCGTTACCAATTGAAAGAAGAGCCTTAAAAGGCAAACTTTTTCTACTTTTGATTTCTGGAACAAAATAGTTATGAAACCATTCATTAAAAACTGTGGCATTAATCCAGGCCTTCTTATTGGCCATCCAATAAACGGGAAGGTTTTTAAGATCTATTCCCTTAAAATAGCGTGGCGTTTTTGATTTATTAATAACTAACGGTTTCATGATATGATCGCCTAAGTGTTGCTGCAGAAAAGATCTGCGATACGGGTTTTCGCTGCTTTATGCCCACTAGCGGATTTGTGAGCTTTAGTCAAATAGGTTCTTTCTGACATTTTCCTCCAAAATACCCCAAGCTCGTCAGCATTGAAGTCCTGATCAGGAGTGTAGGAATTACCGGCTATAACCTTAGCAAATTTTGTCGGATATTGTTGCGCTGCATCTGAATCAGCAGATGTATGTTCTCGTTTTAATTTTAGATTATGTAAAAGATTCCTTTGTAAACCCAGGCTTGCAGAAAAAGGCTTTTTTTTCAGCTGAAGACGTAGATGGTAACCGACATTTAATTTTTTCATAAATCTTGAATGCATTATTTGTAATTATGTCAGCATCAATTGAAATCCGTTTTTGAGTATCGTCTTCTAGCCATATCATAAATGCTTTGTCCACGTTTTCCATTGCAGCATCTGTTACATATGAAACTGTGATTTTACTCGTAGAAGATCCAACTCCTACACTTTATCTAATGGAGTCCTCATTTTTTCTTATTGTCCTTATTGTGGCTTCATTCATGGAATAGCATATAGCAATATCTGTTACTCTTTCTCCATTATTGAGGCGATCTAAAATTTTAATTTTGCTTTCTAAAGATATAATTTTCCTTATCATTTGTTGTTTTTTAATTTCTTTTGGCATAGTGAAACCCCTAAGATTTTAATCAAATTATAAAAATTCTACAAAAAATATAATTGTTTATTACATACCAGTAAATACAATATCGTTTTGATGAATACCTTTCTGCTGCTAATTTATTCCTCTAAATAACATGAATATGTATAAAGTTTGATCATAAGAGCCCTGATCTAATGAGAGCGACGTCTGCAAAATGGCGTTGCTATCATACCACTAGTGCACACCACGTCGACTTGATGAGCGATGGACTGGGACTGGCTCGCATTGTACCGGAAAAAAACAGGAATACACTTTTTGTTCCACTTTTTACGTTGGAATAAATGGAATGCCCAGAACTATTACTATCAATGTAAACAAATCGCACGGAATTAAAAAATGTGTGGAAATTTATTTTTAATTTCATATTTTAAAAACCGTGTATTGTATGTAAATTGAGTACCGTGTAAATCGTGGGATAGGTGTATTCGTTAAAAACAAAAATTGATCTTCGCCTTTTTATAAAAAATGAAATGATGAGCCATATGGTTCGGAACTCTGTCATGCCGAAGATTAAATTGATCATCCAAATCCGAATTTCTGGTACCATTTTTCAAATTTTCCTTTATAATATGTAGGTTAAAAGATTTTGACCCAAGATAAGCACGCCAAAATCTGAAACAACCATATAGGTGTTTTTTTTTGTGTTCCCTAGATATTCTCTGCGTTTAACTCGATGATCGGTTTTCTTCATATCTTGATTCTGCTGTCAAACGAGATAATATTATTTTTGCTTTCGGTGAAGAGTAAAATGTTATACTTGAATTCTTCAGACTAATTAACGGAAAATTTTCCAAATCGCAGGCTCTTTTTTGAAAAAGTTTTACTGAGAAGCTTTTTCTGGAAAATCGTGCATTATGCCGAATGATTATTTCCTTTAAACCCAATTCAATTTAAGCTTTTACCTCTGATGATGACGTGCTGGCTTGTTTTTAATTATTCTGACAACTTTTATTTTGTGGTTGTAATGGGGTTGAAAAGCCGAACCAAAATATTTTCAATTTACCTTTGCTTCCTCGCTTTTGGATCGTTTTTGTGGATGCTGTTTGCATAGCTTCATTCTGTTTCGGAACCACGATCGCCTCTTTGAACACTCTACAAATAAAAGAGGAAGAAATTACTTTTGACATGTCAAATTTTTTGTGGGACTTCCCCCTAAAATTTCAATATCAGTGTTGCCAGTATTACAATTTCTCTAAAATAGAATGTATTTTCAAATCTAATGTGGGTGAGCGAAATTTTTGGTTCATTCAAATAAAAAGTAAAGTGAAGCTATGATAATCTGTGAAGTCTAAGATGATGCAATACATCAAACTTGCTGTCAAAGCTTATAACTTCCATGAAGGATTCGAAGATTATATAATGGCCAGGTGATCTCCGGGAAGTCGTCGATAAACGCAACGAAAATCAATGCGAATAAGAAGTAGCTCTTCTAAACCTTAAAACAAAGTTCAGAAAACCTTCTAAATTTGATGTTTTTCGCCGATTTGCGCCTTCACCGATAACCATGATAAAGAATACGAAGAAGAATACTCTAACCCGAAATTAACATGTTCAATTTCATCTGAGAAAATGAGAATTAAATAATTTTATTTGATGATATACTCATTTTATCGTCTAAATTAGATTTAAACTTCAACACTTTTAATTTAGTGAACTGATATACATATGCATGGCCCTTATCATCATCTTTTCTAGATTGATGTCCTCCTGAATTTTTGAAATTTCTGTGGTAAGGCTCTGTATTCTGTGGTAAAGCTCTGTATTTGTATATTGTATAGGTGGTGTTTTTGCCAAATTTCTTTTTGACACTTATGAACCTTGGACTTATGAAAACATTCTTAAACGCTATCAGAATATACCTGATAACATGCTATAAATATTGATGTATAACCTGTAAAACTTAAATTATAAAGTGTAAAATATTCCACTTGAATGTAATTTAATTTAATGCTAATAATGGACTGTTAAAAAAATATTGCCGTCGATAATGAAACGAACATTTACCCACACTATTCCAATAAAAAATCCTTCAGGCACATACATATACTTGGATGGTTACATAATTAAATTTTTAAATAAGAACAGTGCCAATGATCAGGAATAAAACGGAAAACATTACAATCGAGAGTATAAGGCTAGCCAGTATATTGAGTAAAGTAATAATTAAATTCTTTTAAAAAATAATAATGAGAAATATTCACTTCTGATTTTTTTGCACGTTTTTTGTCAATATTCGAGTAAATGCATTCAGTATTGCTCAGCGAAGCCGGAACTTTTATGCTGATTACTTTTTTCCACTATAAGTCGCCTGATAATTTTTGGGTGCAATAAAATCAACATTTCGTCAAGCATGAACATATACATGGTCACTAGCATTGGCACATATCAATATGCAGAAATTTCCGTGTTATAACTTGATCCCACATATCGTCGCTTTGTAATTGTAAGTACACTGTAGGCATGAATATGAGTTAATTACATATTTAGCTTGCAACTTTAGATACTGTGAAGTTCTTACAATACCCAATCATCATTTATATACATTGAAAACTTTCTATACAATAAATTTATAAAAGTTAATATAAAATATTTCCAGATGCTGCAGAAATTTCAACAAGAATTAATCCATTAACAATGTTCGAGTACACAATCATTAATTTATGAGTTTAAAAATTTCGGATTCGACGTAATTTTAGTTGTGCTTACATTTCAATTACAATTCTTCTCTGTTCGATTATATTTCGTCTCCTAATCGTCGATTTTGCAAATAAAATTACGATTTAACTTAAAAAAATAAATATTTTGAGCATTTCAAGATTATTGTCCACAAAATCGACTTCTCACTTGCTGTAAGACTATAATCAGCGTACTTCTTTGAATATTCATATGGTAAAGAGCTTTAACATCGTGTAGTACATTGTTTTAGTAGCCTACTGTCAAAGTTTAAGTCGATTCCCTCCATTAGTTTTGTTTTCATAGCTTTTCGAAGCGGTTGTACAAAAATGGAAAAAGAGCAAAACCGTTCGGTGATTAGATTCTTGTTTTTGGAAGGGAAAATGCGCAGTGAAATCATAGATCGCTTGGATGATGTGTACAGTGACTCTTCTCTTTTGATGGCGATCATCAAGAATTGCTTCAACGAGTTCGTTTGTGGCCACACATCGGTTTTTGATGAGCAACGTCCAGGTGCCCCGAAACCGGCTGCTACGAAGGAAAACGGTAAAAACTCTACGATTTTGTGTTGGCAAACCGTCGATTGAAGATTTGCGAGATAGCTGAGACTGTAGGCATTGCAAACGGAACGGTGCATCATATTCTACACGAAGAACTGAGCATGAGAAAGCTGTCGGCGCGATGGTTGCCGCATTTTCTCACGCCGGAAAATAAGCGCAACTGTGACACCATATCGGTGACGTGTTTGGTGCTGTTTCAGCGCTATTCAATGGAGTTCTTGCATCGTTTCGTGACCGTCGACGAAACATGAATTCACTAGTATACACCAGAGACCAACGAACAGACGAAACATTGGACTTCACCTGGGGAACGTGCTCCGAAGAAGGCGAAGACTGTTTGATCGGCCGGGAAGGTAATGGCTACCATTTTTTGGGGTTCACAACGTGTGTTCCATATAGATTACCTCGAGAAAGGTAGAACAATCACGAGGCGCTACTATGCTGACTTATTGGGCCGATTCGACGTTGAATTGAAGAAAAAGCGGCCCCATTTGGCGAAGAAAAAAGTGCTCTTCCAACACGACAACGCGCCATGGAGGAGGCACACACCTCTGCCGTAGCCATCGCCAAATTGGTTGAGTTGCGCTACGAATTGCTGCCCCATCCACCGTACTTTCCAGATTTGGCCCCCAGTGACTACTTTTTGTTTCCAAACTTTAAAAAGTCACTCGCCAGGAGACCTATTTTGCAGCCCTTGAGAAAACATATTTTTTGAACGGGTTGAAAAAGTTAGAGCATCACTGGGCCAATTGTATCGAGCTTGAAGCAGATTATGTGGAAAAATTAATTGCCGCTTTTCCAAAATTTCCATTTTCCTTTTAAGGCTAAGTACTTGTTGAATGCCCCTCGTATGACAAATGTTTCCAAGGTTCTGGAAATCGTACTGTTATTAAATTACAAGGAATTCATAAGCAATTTTAGACCAAACAAGTCTTGACATGTTTGTATGACTATCTGGTGCAATATTGTTCAGTCTGATTTAGGTGTTCGATTGAGATAAACGCTTTTTGATAGCACTGTTTTTGTAAAAATGGAAAACGTAGCTAAATCTCAAAGAGCATTGATTTTCTTTTATTGGAAAGAAGATGTGAACACATCAGAAAGTATTTAGCGTCTGCAAGGAGTATTTAGTGAGTCTGCAGAATCCAAAAGCTATGTTTATCTGCGGATCGATCGTTTTAAGTCGTTAGGCTACTCTAGAACTTTCTTAAAATTGATTTTTTTTTAATTTTCATTTGAGACCTCAAAAAAAAGTTTCTAAATACGCGTTTTTTGAGATAAAACAGCGACTTTAGGGGATCGGAGCAGATGGACGGCAGATGTTATTGGAATCATTTATGTATAGACTATTCTAGACAAGTTTAAACTTGTTTAACGTCTTTTTCAGTCAGTTATGCACAGCCACGCATTTGAGAAGGACGCTATGCACGCTTCTGGGAAATAATTTTTTCATCCGTATGATTATTAATTTAATTTTACAATGAGTGATAAAGTGGTGTGCATTGGAAAGAAAGGAGGAAAAACCGGTTGTGGCTGAGATTAAAACTTTTAAAGGCATTACAGATTCTAAGCCGTATGAGGCTTAAAAACATACCGTAGAAAGGCAACTGGCTAAAGCTACGAATACTTTGGATGAGTATAAACATAAGCCAGCTCTTCCAATTGAAGTATATGAAGCTATTAAACCAGTCTATGAAGAACTGACCAGTGAAAATCTTCTAACTCGATGCATCGGTGGTTACACAAACAATTGTAACGGAAAGCTTCATCTTGACTATGTGGACATTGGCCCCGAAATCCGTTGCAAGTGGTAAAACAGTCTTGGATGTGGCTACAGTCATTGCAGTTTGTGTGTACAATGACGGATTTTCTTCAATTTTGCACATAATGGAGGCAATGGACTTGCGCCTAGCACTCGGCAAAGAGCATATAAAGCATGCAAAAAGATCGCTTTCTGAGAGAGATCGCTGTCTGAACGAGTAAAAGAGGCTAAGATCACTTCCAGATCAAGTATAAAAGAAAAACAAGAGCAAGACGATAAGCGGGAAACCCAAGTATATGGCGCAGGTATCGCTGATTAAAGGTATTAAAAATTATTCAAGATGTTCTAGTACTCAAAACTCCAAATGCGTTTATCTCAAAACTGTATTTTATGAGTTAGCCGGAAACATAACTTCGACAGTTTCCTACCGATTTACTTCAAATTTTGAAAATATTTTGAAATTATATATTTTATAGGAGTACGTAGGATTTTTTTAAATTGAATAGTTCATTTGTTATGACCAATTATCTGAAGACTTTTCACTTTGGAAGTGCGCCATTTGGCCAAAAAGTAAAATATCGAAAAAAATCTGCGAACTTCATTAACAGTTACTATATAAAATAAAAAAAAACTGTTTGTCCGACCTTGAGCCTTGAAAACGAAAAAAACGAAGACAGGCTCGGAATAACGCAGCGCAGCCGCCATTTCGGAATGAATCGCTTCAAAAAAAATTTTGTATACAGTTGTTTATAAACACTATAAATATCCTCAGTTGAAATTTCTATTTAATTTGTAGTATTTCTAGAAAAAATATTCTAAAAAAGCATATTTTTCGGTCTTTGGAATGGCTTAACCCCTTAAAATCGTTAGCACATCAATAGAAGACAATCCGAACAGTGGGCACCCAAGTACATCGGCAAATGAAAGAAATATTACTGCTATCGAAGACCTACTGAAAGAGAATAGACCACTGACTATTCGTCAAATTAGTGTTCGCTTATTGTTAGGGAGAAAGTTTCACGACAACTCAATGATGTCAATGTCAGTGTCAATGTCAGTCAATGGTTATTTGGGCGTTCGCAAGGTTTTGGCGCGAATAATGGATAATTGTTATACTTGACAAATATTGCATCTAAGGCATAAGATTCAAGAAAGAACAAAATACATTATAATAATCTGATCTGGATCTTTCTTGTGATGTCTATTTGGTGTTTTCCCAAAACCCAAAACACTTCCTAAAAATTTTTGAAATACTTTGCAAATACACAATAATGGCACATAATCCTCAAAACATGATAATCTAAGATTGAGAAAGGGATACAATGAAATAAGGCAACAAAATAACATTTCTAAATTTTATTTGCGATATCTTCATGACGGTAATCCAATAACTACGAATATAAAAAAAGATATAATGGAGAATACTATATAAAAGTTATCAATTAAGAGTTAAGGCCCTGGTAGTTTTCTTATTAAGAACGTGAGGATGTAGCTTAAGTAAATTATTTCTAGCAAAGAAGATCAATCTTTTGCTTATTTAGAGTTTGTTAATAGGTGCAAAGGTTCGCACTAGGTGCCAAGGTTGTTGGGACCAGAAGAGAAACTCTTCTGTCATTCTTGTCGTCATCTTCAAGAGCTGTTAGCTCGTTATGGCTATGAATTTTACCAATAGCAAACATCCCCAGACCAATCGCGGATTCCTTATTTCAATCTTGAGACCCAAAGGATCACGCAAACCTGAAGAAGGGCCTCCATTCATGACGCGTGCAGTTCCGTCTGTTGTAAAGGTAATACTTCCTGTATTCTGGGACTGCGCTTAATTAAAAATGACAAACGTTCCTAGAAGTCAGATAGCGAACGGTACTAGCAGACAAGCCCTATTAAAAGCAGGCAGTCATTTATTCTGAAAAAATCATAGATGAATGACGAATCTTTCGCGAGTACGTTGGCAAAGAAATTAAAAGGTGACGATAATGAACACGTGTCAGAGAATGATATGCTCCAATATTCGATCATAGACTTAGCTCTGCTGTTTTAATATGCTTGTGCTCAAAAACGTTAAAGATACGACAGATGTGAGTGTTTCAGGTGAATCATTTTATAATGTCATTTCACTGATCAGATTTTATTCACGACAAGTCTTGGATGTGCTAGTTGAATGCTCTTTCTGTAAATTCTGTAAGTGTAGGGAACGAAATTGAATACAGCAGCGAATGAAGAGTAGAAAGAAGAACACACGACAACCAATCAATGTACCTCCAATCACACTGGACCATCTGGACAACAGGTCTTTAAAATACAATTCACTAGAAAACGGACGAATGATTTTTGGTTTTTTTCCAATTCAAACTATTCAACTATTCTATTCAAAAGAATGTGGATAAAACCTTACCAAAATTTTAATTTTTCATGCCAAAGAAGGTTTGTCAAAAATCCAATTTACTGTACTTTTTTCTTTCGTCCTAATTCTATAAGTAATTGGCCTTAACTAAAACAAATATTTTTTCATTACAAATGATTCTGTAAAAAGATCTTGTAACAACGTAGACGCACCTTTTTCCGAAAGGTCTCCGGAAAAGACGTCTCAATGCTGGAATTTTAAATATTATTTACGAAAATTCCAGAGATTCATAATGTCAAATTGTCAAATCGGTCATAGGATTCATTGTAGACAAGAGCAAAAGAATGGACTGGACATTACAACCGGAGCAAGTTCTTTACTTTATGAAAGTTAAGTATGAAGATAATGGTAAATTTCAATGAAATATTTTACTTTTCATATTAGAAATAAATTGTTTAAGGTGGGCCGTTTTCCCCGAGAAACCCATATAACGCCTTAACGCAGTATATTTTTCGGATTTATTGTCGAAACCATTGCAACAGGCATTTGTCAAAAGAATCCAAAAAATAATCACCTGTTGTTTCACTATACAGAAGTACCCTATCCTGCTTCAAGTCCTCCGTCAGAATGAACGTTTCCTCTTCAAGTTTTGCCCGATATTCTCTCACAGACTTTTCTTCACGGGAAGCGATCTTCCCCTTAAATTAAATAATTTGCAGATTGTATTGTTTTAAAGTATTCAAACCAACCCTTGATTTCACTAAATTTTGTGGTAGATGGTTAGATGGTAGATGGTAGGGTAGATGGTAGGTTGTTATCTTTTTGCTGATACTATAGGGCCGCAATACGTTTGGGTCATAATAGAAATATATAAACAACATTAATTTTGAAAAGTAAGGAACTGCTTCTTTCACTAACTATTAGAATTCATTCAGAACAAATGACTTTGAAGTTTCTTCTTCTTCTTCCGAAAAAAGTTTATGCAAGAGTGATTGAAATGTTGCAAAAGCGTACATTTGGTAACTTTGAACTAGCATTTAAAATATCAAATTTATCAACATGATACCAAAAAATTGATAATGGGAAACTACCAAAATAATTAGACCAAGAAAAATTTTTGTTGTGGTATTAAAACCGTGTAAAAGTGAAATCGTGTAATTCAAGAGCCATGTAGTATATTACATGGTACATTTTTACACAATGCAAATCAAGAGACTGGTCTACCTGACAAGCAAGCTCCTGAATCACGGTTTCATGTATCATAGTTTCTAGTACAACTTAAATAAACCCATTGAAATGCAAACATCTTTACTTGGCATTAACAGCGAAAGTAAATTGACCTTGTTTGTAAATGTAAGACAGCTTGCACAGGACAAACATTCATTCAGATATGAGAACAGTTTAATTTTTTAATGTAAGGTTGACCGAAATAGTATTAGCAGCTCCTTGGTTGTAAACTATTGTGATGAATCATGTTTTGTTTCAAAAAACTGAATTGAATTTCATTTGAATTTAATTATTAACACTCCGTCGGGCGCAACTGATCTGCGAGGCACAGCGCGAGCTCATTGGCTTGCCCAGCCTAGTCCATAAGTCGACTTTGGTTCTTCCGCTCAGTAGCTGCCTCTCTACCAGTGCCACTGACAGTGGCAAGTTCAGTTGGTGATTATCAATTATCAGTGCTGATTGACAAGCGGAAAGATCTATTAGACACATTGCGCCCGATTATGCAAGGGTTAGTAGAATATTTTAGTATATTTTTTTATTTATTGCGAAGTAATTTCATAACTATCGTAAATATTGCTTTGTTCCAGACTTCAATATGTCAAAAAATAGTGTAATCTATGAGCAAACCTCAAGTCGTTGCAGAAATACGCCGTTCATTAGAAGCATCCGACGAAGAAGATAACGAATTCAGGGATGAACATTGTTTTTGTGAATGTCTTCTGTAAATAAAACGAAATAACAAAAAGAAAGAAGAAGAAAAAAACGTTCCAATAAAAAACAAAAATGTCTTCCTTGTACCACCATTACATGAAGACCTAGCGATTGATATTTCCACCGGGTAAAACAGAAACCGGAAATGATCAGTTTCTACAATGCGACCGACCAAGTTAGGAGTGGACATTGTAGACAAAATGTGTGGAGCATATGATGTGTCTCGCAATATGAGACGTTGACGCATAGTAATCTTTTTTAACAATATTGAACATTGGTTCAATGAACTCGCAAATCACTGATGTTGGCAATGGACATGCCAATCTGAAAAGAAGATTTTTCATAAAACAGCTAGCTAAAGAGCTTGTTCTTGGTCTTCTAGCTCAACGAAAAGTAGTAATTTTTTTAAATATTGAAACAACAATGAACATGAAAATGATGATGACAACCAGGTACATGCAAAAAATGCAGATGTGAAACGTGTACTTTAGAGACACGTAAAAGAGGATTGAGTCAGTATGAATGCAAAAAGTGATACACTGCTACTTGCCTCTCTCATGCTGTTTGCATGTGTCCTCCTTGTTATAAAAAAGAGGTAGAAGGATATATTCCTTCTGATGGCTAATGAGATGGGAAGTATTTAAAAGTAAATGTATTCTTGTTTTTAATCTAATTTAATTTTCACTCGTTTCAACAATAAGATAAGGTAATTTTGTAGACCCTTTCCTGCATACAATAAAGATTTATTTCGTTTGAAAAATATATAAAACAGTTTCATTGTTTCTTGAGTATCTGTATAATTTGAAAGCGTAAAATGATAGTAGTTGACCTATTGTGTTGTTTATGAAAATGTATGTATATTTACGAAAGGTCAGCAGTGCGTCACAGGCTCAATGCGCCCGACGTCGTTTCAAAACATATTGCGCCCGATGGAGTGTTAATTTAAAAAAAACCGCTTATTTGCTTCTACTTCAATGTATTTTCTGTGTTATGTAATATAAAATGCCATTATACTGAAACATAATAACATGGTATATATCTCGCATATAATTTAGAGCGTATAATAATTATAATTTATTTAATTTCATGTAATGAATACATAATAATAAGAATATAATGTCAGTTTACCAAATCAAGATAAATGTAATTAAAGAAATATAGATACAACATCATTAAGTCTGGAAAATAATTGTTCGCTGCTCAATTCAACACTCCCTTAAAATCTGCGTGGAAAATTAAAACCGATTTTAACAGAATCCGCCAATAAATAACCTGCTCACTGGATTTTTCCGGCGGTTTTTCGAAATTAATCAGCAACTATCTGAAAGAACATAAACATAAATTGGAATTGTCCCATGTCGTATCGTTTCATCCCCATAAAGCACACCGCAAGTTAAAATCCAAATGTATTCACTACTACAAGTCTGTTTGCATTTTGTTCATATCGTTTGATAGTTATGTCTAAAGTTAGTCCTATTCAAGTCAAAACTTTTATCCTTCTGACCATACTTGCTTTACGTGGTCATTCCTATTGCCTATGCTTGCGTTTCTATTCTCGCCTGTTGCCTACCGTTCGTGCTTTTACTGTTTCTGCACGATAATAAATTCATCCTGTCCACGGATTGCGGCCAAAGCATGTTCACTAGGACATTTTGAACTGACTGCACAATAAGCATTTTCAATCTGATAAAAAAGTTTGAAAGTTGAAAATGCGATTTTAATAACATTTAAAAGATTTAAATTATGGATGTTTTACAAAACAAAGTTCGGTTTGATTTTGAAAATATCGCTGATGATTTTAGTGTCTGACAGAAGTTTAAATTGGAGGTGATAAATTCCATCTTGTGCAGGAAGGCACCAAAAAAAAAACAAGTTGTAAGCTATATTTTGTTTGGCTTGCTAGTGATTGAAGTACGTTACTGACAATGTTGACTTAATGAAGTTGAAAAAGCCTATAATAGCGCCCTGACTGCGGCGAAACGAAAAGAAATTAAATTGAAATATATTAATTTAAGAATATCTACTACATTTTCCAATACTTAAATGAAATCCACTGTCTTGTACAGCTACCTGTGAGCCAAGGAAAATTTTTTTTATTTTTCGTTTAATTTCTCCGAAGTATAAACTATAAACTATAAAACTATTTAAAAACTTCAAAATTTCAATGAAAATTTGATGATCAGAAAAGAAATAGCTTCGTTTTTTTAAACAGAAAGGCACCATTGACAGAATATTATTGAAAAATGTCTCACTTTTACAAAATTAGTCTAAAATAGTACAATTTACATTGTCCTCGCAATCGTTAAACAACTCCGCAATGCTCTATCAAAAGTTCTCTGTTGATCCTGATACACATAACGAAAAAGAAGAAAATGAGAATGAACTAGAAACACTAGAAAATTAAAAAAAATTAATGAATAATGAAAACAATAAAAAATAATAACAAGTAGCCTAAAAGAATGCATGTTAGAGGGATTTATTGTTGTTCAAAGCGAAATTGAAATAATTATAAGTTATTGGATCAGTATAGGGCAACACATTCTCAACACTAAACGCTGTCTTACCGTTAGCAAGAGGAAAGTTACAACTTCATTGTTGGCCACCGCATCACGCAAGTCAATCGGTTGAGACTAGTCCGTGGATATACACCCGAAAATCTCTAGCTGTGTAAGGTTTTTGATTCTTATTAAGATTGGTTTACGCCATGTTGCTGTGAAAGGAGTGAAGTTTGTGTGTTACATTTGTGCCCTATTGCTTTGTGTTTGTGACGAATTTACTTTTGTACAGTTATATTTATTGACGTTTCTACAATTTAACCTTGAAACATTGCAAAGATTGTCGGTACGGGGCTTAAAGTGACAGATGGTCGGGGAAAGTTGTGACTTATCACAACCAAAACCCGTAGTGATGGGTTTTGCTTGTGTGAACGCGATAAGCATGTATGCATGTATTCTATGTTTCTCATAGAATAAGGATGTATATAAGGCAAATTTACCACTGAAAAATTTCTAAATAAATCCACAAAAAAAAGAAGGTATTTTTGGGCAGTTCGTAATTAGAAAAATTCAGCGTACCGTAAAAGATTTTCGAATTGATCATATGTCCCTAACAAGGTATCGAAACAACGAAAAAGAAGCTTAACATCAGGGCAGGCCAATCATAGTTGGCAATACGCAAAATAGAAAAGTCTCAAGCGGTGGACAAGAGGTCGTTCTAATAAGTAACCTAACGAAGTGCAGTCAAATCTATTATGGATTGACGCCAAAATATGTCAGACAATTGGCATTAATATTCATGTGCAAAAAAGAACAATATTGTTTTGCGTCCATTGTGGCTTCAAAACAGAAGCGGGAGACAATTAGATTGAGAGCCTTTGCCTTCTTCGACTTTACTAGAGGCTACAAGCTTGAGCAGAGCCAAACCTTTTAACAAGATTAGTGTTGGCAATTGATTTTTAATTGGTGGATTGGACAGACACAAATTTCCTGCATAGCACAAATCTGAATCTGGTGTAACAACCGTACAGAGAACAAGAAAATTTTAGCCCCGAAAGGGTCTTAACAAGTTGTTACGAATTCCGAGGTGTAGACGACATTCAACCAACAACAAAAATATATATATATATAAATAAATGAGTAAATTTTTTGTATGTACCCATATGTTTAAGTGAAAAGAATATAATACGGGATGAAATAGAAGTAAGAATAAATTTAAAATAGAAACATTTATGGTTAGGTTTAAGGTAGGTACTAAGTTAAATAATATTGATAGCAAACAAAAAAAAATAGTATATAAAAAAATTCTCAGTAAAATTAAATGTCAAAGAAAAAAAAGTCTCAAAAAATAATTCTTGGAAGAAATTTGCGATAAATTTTCTATGGATTTGATTCACTAGGTTGTTGTGTACGTATCAGTATAAATAGAAATTGTAGAAATTGTAAGGTACAGATAACCAATTCAAGTATCAATTCAAGTAATAAAGTATCGAGATAGATAACCAAGTCAAGTATCAATTCAAGTGATAAAGTATCGAGATAAATAACCAATTCAATAACGAATTCAAGTATCAATACAAGTAATAAAAGTACCGAGGAAGACAATTATAGTATCGAGTATCGAGACAAATAACCAATTCAAGTAATAAAGTATCAAGATAAAGAACCAATTCAAGTAATAGAAGTATCGAAGAAAACAATTCTAGTATCGAGACGAATAACCAATACAGGAATCAATCATATTATCCAGACAGATAACGAATAGCAGAATCAATTCAGTATCGAGTAAAGTATAGAGACATACAACCAATAGAGGACACACTATCACTAGAGGAAGTATTAATAAAGTAACAATTGAAATATAAATTTGAGTTTAATTACAAGTACTGGCCAATTGAAGAATCAACCAATAGGACTAACAATAGAGGGAGCTCGATCCAAGGTAGCTCAGCGGAACCGGGGAATCGTGAAACCAGCTGAGGTACAGAATCGTGCTAAAGGAAGCAAGATCCTAGGAAGCGCTGCAGAACAGGTGAACCCTGAAACCAGTTACGGTGCAGATTGTGCTACAAGAAGCACGATCCGAGGAAGCCAGTTAATGAGCAGATTCGTGCTACAGGAAGCACGATTAGAGGCAGCGTAGCAGAACAACTGAAGTCCCGAAACCAGCTGAAGTGGAGGTTCGTGCTACAGGAAGAACGAATAGAATCAGCTCAGCACAATTCAGTGGTCAGAATCAGCGCAGCACAATTCAGAGGTGTCCAGAATCAGCACAGCACAATTCATAGGTATCCAGAGTCAGCGCAACACAATTGACAGATTGTCGGAATCAGCGCAGCACAATTCACAGGTGCACAATTCTCAATTAACATCTTTTGATTTTTGATCCATTTGTCCTAATTGTCCTAAACCCCACGCCCACGCGGTGAGCTAGTCGGTTTAAAGTAACTTTCTTCGGCCGCCATTATGCGGCCTTTGATATTTCAAATAACCTTGTCTCTTCAAATGTGTTCCTTTCTTTCGCTGCAGGTGGGACCGATCGGTTGCCCCCCGATTATTATTTATTCATTTATAATTATATATTTTATATTTTTTTGAAAATACATAACAAAGTAGGTTCCATTACGTATGCAGATAGAGGAACTAACGTAACGTAAATGCAGTGGAAAATTCGGTGCCATGTATGTTTGTCTTCCACCGAGATAAATGCAAGGAATATTTAGTTCAAGATTTCAGGTTGTTTTGGCAGTTGTGACTTCAGTGTCTGACGGACTGTGATTGTCGAAGTTGTCGAAATGGCTAATGACAAACAATGTCGTTTGGATTTCGTTCACCACATTGTTCTTATGAGCTTCAGTCTTCGGATAGGGGGGATTATGCACCATTCAAAAACGATTGTGCAACTCAACAAGATGCTGAGCTAAGAAGCCAACCCAGTAAAACAATGCGGATTCACTACATTCCATCTACAGTGAATAAAGCTTTACCCTTGGCACTGAATCTGGCTAGCCTTTTGAACGGATTCAAAAGGCGGGTATTGTAAAATTCTATAAAAATATTTTTTAGGATGATGATTATCTATTTGCTTTTGTAACGGGCAGAGCAATAGCTGACTCGGTTATCCAAAAAGAGAAAATACCTCAGTTACTCCACAAAAAACTTTGTTCTCGTCCTGCAGGACAGAGAAAAATGCATTGGCCTGGGAACGAAGCAATAAAAATTAAAATACTTCTAGAAAACAAAATGTTACTAAGAAAATAAAGTCAAGAAATGAAAAACAAGTTGGAGGAATAAATTAAGAACAGAGGAAAAATCAATAGCAACGGGAAAATATTAAAGAATCCGAGGTAGAAAGGGTAGAGGATGATTATTTTATTTATTTATTTTAGGATGATTATTTTATGATTAGTTTGATAGCAATGGTCCGATGCCAAATGCACTAAGGGAAGTGTTGTATCATATGATTGTTTAAAATGTGATAGTGATTGCTCCGACTGCAATGACTGAAGTCCTTTTTTTAAGGTTTTAAGACCAGATTTAAATTTTATATTTTTGGAAAGAAATGAATAATATATTTTCCTCAGATGTTATATGTTAGACAAATCCTTTTTAATCGTAGTTATGAAGTTAAATAAAACAAACTGTGAACTTGAATAAGGCTGAAAATTATGATATTTTAGAACGCTAGAATATAAATTTAAACTTAAGATACCTTTCATTTTCGAACAAAATTTTCGTTTTGCTTAAAGTTAAATGTTTCTATGTTGCTTGACTTGGATGAGTCCAAAAATTGCTTTGTGATGTACTTTTGAATTAAATAAGGTAATATTTTAAAAAAGCTGTTCTGAAGAAAAAGAAGGAAGTTGTATTTGTTTTATTCTGTAAGCATTTCACCCCGGATATAACAACACCGGGGTACACCATCCGGATATTGAACCTTCAACCAGCAGCTGGCTTGGGACTGAAAAGTATACGTGAATTTTCTCAAACTTTTTGAATTTGTATAATTTGTGTAAGGCTTATAAATATAATTTTTTTATTTCAAATCTAGGCTGGTAACAAAATTAGGGAGAACTGTAATTAGGTAAATTAAGTAACAAACCATTAAAGCAGGGGATGAATTTATAAGGGTTCTGGGAAATCATACAAATATGGTATAGATGGTATGGTATGGTATAGACACACCAAGATGTGTGGTTGAGAACGAAAATTTGCTAGATGTCTTTGGTGAGCCAGTTACGATCAAAAATGGCTTACTCGATGGTGGTAGTTATAGTAGCCACAGCTTTGTAATATCAACTGTGACAGTAAATACATACATCCTCGAGATGAACTCGAACTTTATTATTCAATAATAATATTTATATAAATGAAACAAAGTTGTTATCGATGACCCTGGTATATAAGATCATAAATTGCTAGCAACAATTTACTTCAGGGTAGGAAACAAACTGTGAAAAATTTGCTTATAGTGCGGGACTATCTGAAAATTTCCTAGGCTCAAAGTTTTTGCTATTGCAAATATATATATATATATTAACTAGCTGAGCGCAGTCGTTATCAATTTACAAGATTTGTCGCATTCTGTTAATTCTTCAATTAGTTTACAATTTTCAATATGACCACGATCATGAAGCATGCACCGCAAAACCCTTTCAATTCTTTGCTGCAACCTCACCGTTACCACTCCTTGCAAAAATTAATTTGAAAACCCAAGAAAAACATATTCGATACCAAACGTACCCAAACTAATAAAAATGTTACAATCCACTGTTAGAATCCACTTTACTATTCTCAAAAAATGCAGCAACTCTCAGCCCATATCTCACCAAGCTCGTCAATCACGGCATCCTTTTACATGCTTATGCCTCGATCTTGGCATCACCCCATTGTAAGGCCAATCTTCAAAAGAATAAAGAACCATTAGTACCCAACAGTTACCGGTGCAACACCCTCCTGTCTTGCCTTGGCAATATTTTCTAAATTCAAATCAAAGACTTTATTTCCAATCACCTTACAATAAACGACATCATCCCTCAATATCCCAATTCACCAGCCGTTCCCTTCACTCAAAAGATCAAATCCTCCTCATATACAAACCAAACCTTTGTATCAACTAACATAAGAAATCATCTTTTACCGCCTGCCTTCTAGGCATCATTAAAAGTTTCGACAGGGTATGGCAAAACGGCCTTATTTATATAATGTCTGACACCTTCCACTTCCAGCCAGACCTCTCTAAACTCATTCACTCTTTTCTTTCCAAACGAATGCCCTCAGTCAAAATCGACAACATCCTGTCTAGCCGCCTTACAAACCCATCCGGGATCCCACAAAGATCTGTTCTTTCTACTCTCATCTTTTCAGTTGATACTGCGGACACGTTCAAGCCTACTCGTCACCCCAACTCAACCTGTACCATCGAATACACCGATGACATCATCACTTATACTGCCTCATGAAATACCCCCTTGATATATCTCGCCTCAATTGACATCTTTTATCCCTCAAATCCTTTTTTAGTCGATGGAAACTTCAACTCAACGCGTGCAAATGCGTGTCCCTTATAATAAAAGAAGGTGCTCGCCTTCCGAAGCAATTCTGAAGTATCACTCGGTTCACACTAAAACTAAATAATCACAAGTTGTCATTTTCAAAAGAAGTAGCCTACATAAATACCAACAGCAATGATCGACAGTCACACGTCCATCACCTCAAAAAAAAATTAGCAATGCAAGCCCCTTTCTCCTCATGCATGTCCCTCGCCAGTTCCTCCAACTCCTCTACAATGAAGCGGCAACTATTCAGAATGCTTCACTATAGATGTAATCTCTGCGACCCCAACAATCAAATAATGCACTATGACTGAACGCGTAGCTTCAATTGATTGAGAACATTTACCCTTGCGCTCTGTTTTTCTTCACAAACTGGACTAAGGATATGCTTGGTCGAAATAAAGGTGCTCTAGTTCCTAGTAAGATATGTAAGTATGTCATGTACACCCAAAAGTGCCTCAAACGCCTTAATTACTTTTTAAGTACGAGGGTTATTCAGAATGAATTTTGATTGAAAATTTCGTGCATCCTTGTTGAGACTATTATTTGCCAAACGAAGGAAAATTTCCAAATTCAAACTTTTAGAAAATCAAAAACAATTTTAATCAAATTTCATTTGAAACGTCACCAATTTGACATTTGTCATATGAACATTATTCTTCTTCGCATCGCGTGCATTTTAAATTGAATGCGTTGCACGACGACGAGCGAGAATCGCATCGCGCTCTCGTATCACCGTCACGCAGTACTGTATCTGGGTTTCAGTTTCCAGTTATTAAGTTGAGCAGATCGGATGTGCCTGAACAGATTTAAGGTCAGCGTCAATGAGGTAACAGGAATGTGAGTGTAGGCGCGACCAAGGATTATCAGCGAATGTGCAAATTGTACTGGAACGGTGAATGTGAAGAGTGTGATGGTGAAAAGTGAGTGGCTACTCCCTCGAGTGAGCGATAATTTGTGAGTAAGTGCATTTTGCGCAGTGCAATCGCCACTTCTGTTATATAATTATTTATGCCTTATCATAAGGTATACATAATGATAAAAGCTGTATACCTGATTGCCAATGCCATGTTAAATTAAGGGATAAAATAAGGTAAAGTATACACAAACTGTTTTCCCTTACAAGTGATAGGTCTTATGCACTAACGAATAAAAAACACCAAAATAAGCCTTATTTTATGATTATATTGTTTGCTGGGATGTGTCTGCAAGCGCGAATGCAGACTTCAAGGCTTCTCTTACACACAAGACTATTCTTACACACGAACCCACTCATTCGAATCGTATTATTCGTTTCACAATTAACATCTAATCTAAATATGACCACATTTTTCCTGTAATAAAACACAAATCCGTCTAATATAAATCCTTATTTAAACGAGTTCACTTGTGGTTATTCATCTAGAAAATTTAATTCCCAGTGCTCTTTTGCAGGAAGATTTATTGAAAATGAAGCAAAATTTATTGGATTTTATTTAGTGCCTCTTTCTATTGTTACCGATGAAGTAACAAGAGAAGATGTGAAGAACACTAAATCCAAAAGGACAAATCAGTAATGAAAAAAACTGAAATCGATATAATCCATAATATTGCAAGAAACATTATTAAGTTGCATTAGTTTCACTGCTGCATTGCTCCAGAGTGAAATAACCTGAAAAATAAGAAAATATCGTATCCCTGATTTACGAAAAAAATTGTTTGAATTCAAATCAATATGACTCTGTCAACGTATCCCATGATTCATGATACGAAAAACGATCATTAACTAAAAGTAAATGTGCTTATCTCCAATGTGCTATAAGTTGACAAAGGAGTTTACTATATTTCTGTAATAATATCTTCAATTGTTGCGGCAGTCTCCTCCTCTAAGTTGGAGATTTTGCTACGCTACACGTGGTTAGTAAACTGCAGGAGTTTAGGTTTAGTTCAGGTTAGACTTAAATTGGTATATCTAGTTTGCATGAAGGTAGTAAAATTCGTAGTTGCATCGAGTCTGCCATTCTTTCATTTTATTGATTGGTCATTTTATTCATCGTAATACTCAGAATCTCAATCTATCTACGATACCTTTCGAAGCTAGTTTTCAAAGCTTTAAGTTTTGGGATATATTTTGCTACAAATATGCACTTTCTTTGTTTTCCATATGAGGAGAAATGAGAAGTAAGCTTTAAACTGTCATTTGCTGCTAGGTTTCAATATTTTTGCACAACTGTCAACTTTGCCACTCTCCAATACCCTCCTGACAAAAAAGACTGAGAGCCGCTTTCTTCGATTGAGCTATGAGCGTACTTACCATAAACAAATGACAATATTAAGCTTTTTCCAAATGTCATTTCTAAGTGCAACGGTCCGCTCACGCTTATTTAAAATAGAAACAACTGACTTTGCTAGTTTCCTCTTTTCTTTTCAACCAAGCATGGAGCCACTTTTGGCAAAAGAGAGGCTATATTAATGACAGAATCCGCACAGATTTTGTGGCAATTTTGACATTCGTCTCCTAGGCGTGACCTTTTGGCGCAGATATAGGGAGAACTCAGTTACATCGCTCATACCCATGAGATCAAATGTATGAAGAAAATATATTCTACTGAGAAACGACCTTTTTATGGTCAGGTGTAAATGGGTTCGATGATTGAATTGAATTTGAACTCAATATCTCAAATATTTCTGTGTTTAATTCAGAAATAACGTATTGTTCTCAAAGAAAACCCTTTGAGTGCGTCGAAAGTTGTCATTAAATTTGTTCGCTCCCGTCAGCTGACAGATTATAATGTTGACTGCTATGTAAACATATGAGGAGATGAAGTGTGAAGCAAAATGTTACTTCCCGCGTGGCTTGCGATGCCCCTAGGTAGCCTTCATTGAATATGGACATTTTTCTGCTGAACACTTCATATCAAAACATATCATTATCAAAATTTGTAAATTTCAATTAAACTGTTATTCATCAGCAGACAACACCATGTAGAAAACTAATGCCAACATTTGGTCGAAATTCACACTTATTCCCACATTTTTTGTCAAAACTAGTCATTCCAACATAAATGAGCAGGATTTCAATACAATATATTGGGTGGTTGCATTGAAATTGTCGGTTTTGGACATAGTAAAATATGCAAGTATTTTAAATAAAAGGTAATATATTGAATCTTGGAAGTAGTTACCATTGAGATCTATGACTCGTTGCCAACGTGATGGTAAACATTATATTCCTGTTTGATCTCTGTCGTCTTTGTCTCGCCCATCGAAGAAATTTTGTAATGCTATTTCTAAGTGCTCACGGTTGCCAAATTGTCGTCCTCGCATGAAGTTATCCAGCGCCCGAAAAAGGTGAAAATCTGATGGCAAATGTCCCTGTATTTGGTCGTGCGTTATCCTGGAGGAACAAGACTCCCCTACTATTCACGAGCGCTGCATGCATACGTCCCAATTCCTGATGAGCTTCTCTTAATTGTTGACTGTACACTTCAGCTGTAAGGCTTTGGCCAGGTTCCAACAGTTGATACCACACGATGCCTCTTTGATGCCACCATACATCCACCGATGAAACCTTGACCTTGGGAAAGTTCCGAGAGAGTCTTCTGGCAATAACCAGTGATATGTGCATCGGCTTTTGTCATACATAATCCATTTTTCCTCGCACGTTATCACTCGATTCGAAAACGCCTCCCGTTCGTTGTGCAACAACAGCAAAGTACAGATCCCTGAGATGCCTTTTGTTGTTGTCGGTAAGTTGAAGAGGAACTCACTGATCAAGCCGTCGTTTCTTTCCCAGACGTCGAAGATGGCGACTAATGGTGCTTTTGACAACGTCGAACTTTACGCTTAATAAGTGAAAAGTTTGGGGTGATTGTCCTTTTTGTCGGTAAGAAGCTTATCCGAAAGATCGCTTCAGGATGATCGTCGTCTCTAACGCTGTCGTCCCCGGTGCGACATCGGGGAAACCATCTTTGACCTATACGTTCTGACACAATATCGTCTCCAAATGCATTACATATCCTGTGGGCAGCCGTTGCTGGATTTGTCCGTAATTTGAACTTGTAGTGGAGAGCACACCTTACTTTCAAAGTTTCACTGACCATCTTTACACTTTAATATTTTCCAAAAGACTTAATACATTTAAATCACACTCGACCTTTTATAATGGCCTCCGAAATCCCTTTTCAGGTAGGTATACGGTTTTTGGGAAAATGATCTGACGTTCTGGAATAAAGAGGTATACAGATGAGCCATCCCTAAACCGACACTTTCAATGCAACCACCCAATATTTAAAATAGTTACTTGTTTGACGTATAGATCTCTAGATAACTTTCAACGAAGTCATAACGAAAATGCGTGAACTATGGCAATCGTCGTATCTGCGGACAAAGAGCAAGTGCTGCGATTCATCTCAATCATTTCGGACAGAAATAGAAGAAACACCGTTGTTAAGGGGGGGTAAGGTTTTAAAATTATTTTTCCTGCATTTTTTTTTTTATTTTTTTTTTTCTGAATGAACAATATGTCGAGTATATTGTGTACAAATTTTAAGTCAATCCGAGTAAAACTAACGGAGTTACAGCCTTTCAAACGACCGGCCGTGATACCTGAGTTTTATACCTGCCCGCTAGCCGCTCGATACCCCTAGTAGAAAGCAGCTGCAATTTTCTTTGTTTTCCAGAATTCTTTTCTCTATCTTTGTGTCTTTCAAAGGATGTAAACTGACCTTGTACATATTGTATATTTGCAGGTGCAGATTGCATATTTTATTGATGGTTTATTTCGAATTTTCACGCCGAAAAACTTTAAATCGATTTTCCCGAAAACGTCATTTTTGAAGTTCGTGAACATTAGAACTCAAAATCTACTTAACCGATCCTTTTGAAAATTTGAACATTAATTCTTCACATATGTCAATCAACAGGTAATCAGGAAGAGTTTTTTTTTTAATTTTTTTCTATTTTTTAATAACAAATTAACCTCGATTTTTTGAACTAAAATTGCGTTTTTCACTTCCGAGTGCTGCAACAAATAGAAAAAAAAACTCTTCCTGATTACCTTGAGAAATACATCAGCTTTAAAATGCATATCAATTTTTTTGTTTCAGATGATCCAGTAACGAGTTATAATGTTCACCGCAAAACAACTTTTTTTCAAGGCGCCTCTGGAGATTCAATTTCACCAGCTTATTTATAAATATTTTTCATTGAAAATTTTTTCTATCATACTTTAAAAGTTATACAATAATATGTAATTAAATTTAATAAAATTATATTACTCATGTCGCCGCAAAAAAATCATAAAAATGTGCTTCTTTTTCGCCTTTAAAACCTTACAAGCCCCCCCCCCCTTAAGCTAAAGCTTTGTAAAAGATTGTTTCACAGAAAATTTGGAGACAATTTATAAAAAAAAGCTTGGGAACTTGTTTGAAGAGTAAGCGCTGGTTGTAGCCTGTGGTAGCGCACCTACAAGAGTTATTCATTATTATCTATCGGCCGTAAGGAAGTTTGATAGAAGGAGCTCAACCATAATAAAACAAGAATAAAATCGATAGTTTTGAGAATTAAACGAAAAGAAATGAAAACGGTCGGAAAATTTAAAGTGAAATGGATGAGATTAAGGAAAATGTCAACCGTAAATATTTCTGTTGAAATTATCTTTTTACTATGCCTACATATGAATGCTATCTTTCAAAGTTAAATGTTAACAAATGATAATAAAACAAGTTAAAAATTTCTGACAATGAATACTGTTCAATCACCGTGAAACTTTTTGAATAGAACCAGCATTGAACTTCAATACTTTCAGGAAGGTGATCCTTAAAACTGATGATTCGTAACTTTTAACTGCAACAAAGTCATGCCATTAGCATCATGATGAAATGTTTCAGTACAATATACTCGAAATGCAACGTTTTGAAAACAATCTTATTCAGGCAGTTGCTAATGGAGTCCTTGTGTGAGGTTTGTAGCTTTTCATGTATTTCAATTGGCAAATTGAAAAAAGAATTTATAAAATGCACATAAAATGCTTTCAGAGTCACATGCAGAAGCAAATATGAGTGAATCATTTTGAAATTATTAGAGCGTATACACTCATGAGTATCACCTACTATAATGTTTTATGTACCACTTTTCGATTTATAAATTTTTTAAAACGCTCCTGCAAAGTTCATCAAAAAGTGATATCATACTAAAATCCTTCAGTAAAGATAAATGAGATAGGCAGACATAAAAGAATCATTTAGCATTTTTTGCGGCATCAAATATCTTTATGAAAAACTTAGCAGGATAGTTTATGAAAGATAATCTATACTTATACTCGTCGATGGTAATGTATCTAGCCTGAAAAACCAATAACCACTCTTAAACCTCAATCCTTTCGGTAGTCATTAATGGTTTTATAAAGGTATAACATGAGGAGATATAAAACGATAAATATATTCAAAAAATTAGGCTGACAATTTATTTTCAGCCTTATTTGACACTTGGAAGCGTGTATTCAACTGTGAAACGGGGGTTGGATATCCTTTTTGACATACTTTTGGCAAAAAATTATTGCAGGATCATTTAAAACCATGGCAAACGATAAAAAGTGTAAAAGTGCCCGTGGATACATTGTAGGACCCAAATAAACACTTTCGATCGTAATTACTATCCTCCTTCAATAGAATCTTGTGAAGTTACATAAGAGGTTACATGTGTCTAGAACGATGATTTTCATTTTCTAAATTGTAAAGATCTTTTTAATTAAATTGTAAAGTTCATATATACTATAATTTTTCGTGTTATTTAAGTCCGATGTGCAAGTGAAATATTGCAATTCGGCTTAATAATGGAACCATCCTCTAGCACTGGCGCTTAGTAATGGTTGTTGTGGTTTTGTAGGAAAGCACTCACGTTCTCCACAAACCCTCAGAGATAGATTATCTGAAATAGTAAAATTGACGAAATCTGTAAAGAATTTAAAATAAATTTGTAAAAATATTGTCTTATAAGTAAGCAACAATTGTTCACATTTGATTATACCGTTTTGAGATGAAATTTTTACTAAAATTTTTCTTATTAAATAAATTGAAATTGCAACACAACGCAAGAATTCTATGATATAGACCAAATATATTATATATAATTATAAAATATCAAAATGCAAAATATGCAAAAATTCAATTCAACAATCAACATTTGCAAATATGCAAAATTCGAAGCAAATGTGAATTAACAAATGTAAACTAAAAAATTGTGATTAAATGTGAATAAAAATATGAACATTTTTGGGCCCCTGTCGTCAATATCATGTTTTGTGTAAAACGCTGCTCAAGTTTGTAAATTAGTTTAAGGTAATAAAAACATTAATATTTAGTACTTACAGAGAGTCATATATTCCCGGGCTATAAAAGTTGTTTTCAGAAAATACTCATACCGAAAACTCATACAGTCTACTTATCTCCAGACGTCGCACAAGAAATTTTAATATAAAAAGTTGATCAAAAGTCGAACACAAAAATTTATTTTAATTCTACTATTCACTTTATACTTTTAAAGCTTACCAGCCCCTACAACATTAAACCATCAATCAAGTGACGCTGAGCTCTACTGTCTATCTTGACAGCAGTCGAAACTCAAGCATCGTGTGAATCAGTTGTGTTAATTTTCGTTAATCTTAGTAAAATTTCGAATTTGAACCCGTTAATCATGTTTTTCTACGACAAGATCAAAGAAGAATCTAAATGAATTTGAAAATGGAGCAATGTACATAAGTAAAATATTTATTCTTTTTAAATCAAACTTGACAAAGTTTCGTTACCCATCATGAACATTCGAGATTACAAATTTAACTTTTTTTTCGCAAATGCTAGTTTCAAGTGTTTTTGTATAGGGGTTAAGCGTGGTGAAGCTATGCTTTTGTGCAGAACATAATAAAGTTGCTCTTCTTGACTCTTTTAAACATAGAATTCCCGCATGTACACACTTTTATTCATATTATTCAATTTATTGAAAGCAGTAAAATCAGCTTTGTGTTCAGCTGTTCATGATGACTTTTTTCATACTGAAAATCTCAGAATCGCAGGGTGTGGTGAAAAATATGACTAAAAGGTCACTCTACGAAATTTTGAAACAATCCTCAAAGCAGAAAATTGATGACAAGTTCGCGTTTTTACAAGATCACTTGAAAAACATCACCGAATGTCCTGACAATCAGCAAAGTTCATTGAATTCAATCTTAAAGAATTTTTAGAATTATTTTGAAGAATTATCAAAGGATTATTTTTCAATAACGAAGCACGTTTTGTAGAAAGAAAATGAATCGTGGCTCAATACTACCATTAAGTTTCCTTCCTAAGGAGTCAAAAGGCCCGTTAAAAGATTTCCTTAAATCGAGTTCACCAACAAAGAGGCGCGAAACAAGGGCTTTGAGGGAGCAAGTATCATTCGATGAGCTAAGGTATGTAGCTCAAGTTTGATTGCAAGTTGCAGAACATAGCCACGCTTCTAGCGTCATTAAAGGCATTCTTTCTACACCAAGGCCAAAAAATATAGAAGTGTCATTCATCTTCAAACAGATGTTGTTAAAAAGAACACTCTGAAGTGTCTATCTAAAGCACTATCAATCTTTGTACAAGCAGATATGACAAGAAAGCAGTCCGAAATGATTCATGCCGCTAGCAAAAATATGTATCCTTGCTATTCTCTTATTAAAAAAGCAAATCTGGTGGGTTATTCGCGACAAGAGTCGATAAAAGTCACAAAAGCGTTTTCAGAAATAAACTTACAAGATCTTCTAGATCATAGGTCTACGCATTCATGTAAATATGTAAATGAAGTGCTTGAGACATTAAACGAAGAACAATGAAACAATTTGATGCAGTTATCAAAATTGGGGTTTGATGGCTCGCAGCAGCAAACATTTTAAGCAATAGTTCCAAGATAATGCAAATTGTGACGCAAATATTTTTCAAAGTTCATTTGTGCCACTGAGGCTCATACGCTCAAACGAGAACAAGATAATTTGGCAAAACCCAGTAACGTCTTCAATAAGTCATTGTGTCCTAATACGGATTCGTTTCATCCAAGAAAGCAAAGATGTGACAAATGAAGAAATGCGCTACGAAGAAGACCAAATAAAATGCTTTAAAAAACAGAAATACCAAGATCTTTTGGTAGCAAACTTCAAATAGAGCACAAACTGGCATTTACCATGGTCGATGCAAACGTTTACAATGCTCCAATAAACACGGCATCGGCTACGAGGTGCTATATACCGTAAAACGGGGCTACTTTGAACAGGTTTTGGAGGTTTTTGGATTGTAACTTTTTTACGGCTCGAATTTCACTTTTTTTACGCCAACAGAACAATGTGTCCTTTGGTTATCAGATCTATGGCAAATTTAAAACCTACCACCCCCCCTAGCTCCCTACTTTTTTTAATTTATTAAATGTCAAAGTAACCCCAGAAGTGGGGTTTCTTTGACAGGGCATTGAAATGCAACTGACGTCAAAGATAGTAAAAGCATGGGTTACTTTGACATCATTTTGACCAAAAAAACTATTATTTTATTGAAAACTACATGGATTTAAATGAAAACGAATATTTTTACAATTAAATTATTCTTTATTAGTGCAAGTATTACAATATTTCTACCGAAGGTACTGTTAATGCCACTTAATCAGTCTCTTAAGTTAGAGTCAACAATTAGTTAGAGTCGTCTTCACACACCCCACATTCGTATGACGGATTGTTTGAGCCCTTATTGCATATCGCACACACCCAGTTTCTACAGGTAATGCAGCATATCCAGTCAACAGAATGGCGGTAGAACCTATAGTCGCACCTACAGATATAACAAAAATTAGACTCCTTCTTATTCTTCTTCTTGTCCTTGTTTTTGATTTCCTTGTTGCGAACCAAACAACTCAGAGACACATCTTCGTCGGAATCAGTCTGGTGCTTTGTAAGCAGTCCAGACGTTGAAGGGACGGGTTGATTATTCTTGAAAGCTGAGACATTATCTTCTATTTCAGGAGAGTCATCCATAGTTGGAAAATCATCTTCTGCATTATCTCTTTGGCTCGTTACCAATATTTGTGCTCCTGGCTTATTAACGACTTTGCTCCCTCTTCTGTGACGAATTCTTTCAGTGTTGTAACCCCTTGTCTCTTTTAAAAACTCCAGCAGACAGCTATCTAGGATACGTCCTGTTTCTTGTTTGCGTTCACCTGGGAGCTTTTGTAAAACAGCTTGAGGGTCGAAAGGGTAAAATCCCGTAGTTCTGAAGGAGCTCTGCAAATTTTTAAGCATATTGGGAGCCAATGCATCCATCAGTCTCTTTAGTAACATGGGAAATTGTGTCTTTGGAATGATGCCCCGTATTCTCGATTCCTTTCTCCAAGTATCCAGAATCTTATATACCCACATCGAGGGGTTGCATTATGTGCGTCGAGTTTAGTGTCAAAGTCGTAAAATGAATGTTATTTTGTTCTGCTGCCTGAACGACTTCAGGTGAGAAGTGCGAAGCTAAATTATCACCTATGACAACAGCTTTTTCATTTCCAATTCTTTCTTCCTGGATGCTCGGCAATAACAACTTGAAGAACCATACCTCGAAGAGGTTCATGTCAAACCAACCGCTATAACTATTTCTGTCCTGTATTTCCATTGTCCAGTTCTTGTACAGGTGCCTTGGTTTGTAGACAACCATAGGAGGAATCATTTTTCCGTCTGCTGTGCCACAAAACATGATGCTGACCGATGATTTGGAATGCTCCTGGACTCGTTCGACACGTCTGTGACCTCGAGGGACTAAAATTTTTATTGCCCCCGGGTCATCAGTCCCGTTCGTCTCATCATAATTGTAAATAAGACCTGGACGTGTCTCCTCCAGAGCTGGTCTCACATTTTCAAAAAATTCTTTTATCTCATTAGGACCTACTGATGCCCTAGCAGGTTTGATATTTGTGGCCAGTCTCTGAGTAAGGTTGTTTCGCGCTGCAAAGTCGGTCACAAAGTCCGACCCCGGTGAGTTGTCTTTCCATTCTTTTATAACCCTACCTTCCCTGGTGACCAACATCTGAACAATAATTTGGATATCGCGGTTAGTAAGAGGAACACCCCAATCTGTTAATATTTTCAAGGTATCGGCTATTAGTTTTTCAGTTTCAGGAGTCAAAACAGTTGGATGACCCGGCTTTAGTTCATGTTGGTGATGAATTTTGTTTACAATAGTTGTTCTATTTATTTTATACTTCTTGACAGCCGCACTCGGGGTAAGAAGACCTGCCCTCACTTCAGCAACGGCTTCTGCAAGGGTTTCATCACTGTAATTTTTGTAACTCCGGGCATCCAGTTTTCTTTTATACTGAAGTTCGTTTTGGTGTTGCCGCAGGCCAAAATTAACTCTGGGTAGCGCCGGGCCTTGCTTTGTGGGTCTCGAGACCCACAAAGCAAGGCCCGGCGGGCCCAAGCTACCCAGAGTTCTTTTATACTCTCTGACCATTGTAGTTCATTTGTAAATACAAACAAATACAAAGGTAACCTAAAACAAATAAAAATCCTTATTTTACACCAATTTAATCCCGGATACCCACAATTGTAGTTTTATTTAAGTAAACAATACAATAAACTTACCGAAAAGTAAAGATCCCAACAATATTTAGTCGTATTTTTGCACCACGACACAACACACAACAAACTCAAGCGACGAACCTGTTCGGACTAGTCGGCGGGCGCGCCGATCACAACGCTATGACGCGTTCCCCACACCCGAGTAATATTGCGCCTCGCGCAATATTACTCGAGGTCACGCACACTTGCTGAGCACACGTGAAAACCGATTTTGGCGCTCTGTCAAAGTAGCCCCAAAATCTGTCAAAGTAACCCTGGAAGTCAAAGTAGCATCGTTTTGCGGTATGCGGCCAACCGTTAAAGGATAATAGCATCAATTAAAAAGTTAAAGAAAATGCGGATGTTCTTGAACGATTATGCTTTATTCAAAATAAATTTAATGAGGAAATGGGGCCGCTGGTGGAGATTCCTAAATCGGTTTTTGGAAACACGAATGATTGGAACACTTTCAGAAGATTGTTTTCTGCGCTCCAAACTTCTTCCCGCTTCGCAGGAGTTGAAATAAGACTTATCGAACAATGTAACATGATTTTAGAGGCATTATCAAGTGGGCTAAAAATCGATGTTCAAAAATTTGATAACTTCAATGAACAGACAGCAAAGCTTAATGTTGTAATGTATGGATGGCACCCAATGACTCCGACAATGCATAAAGTTTTAAAACATGGTGCCACAATAATTGATCACCCTATACTGTCTATCGGGCAACTATCTGAAGAATAAATAAATACATTTACACCTAATTCTACGTAATTAACAATTCCATGCTTAAAGAAAGATTCGAGAGAACAATTTCTCATGAGAAATTCTCACATTTCAAATAGACTTTTGCTGAGTTCTGATCTTCTGCTGAGTATTACAAGAAACAGACCACAGAATGAAAATTAAACCTTTCTCCAATAAAATACTACAGCCTTTGTTGCCGGAAATGCATGACACTCATCCAGTGAAAATGAATCTCATTAAGTGAAATGAAATGTTTTCAGTTTGAGTTATTCAAAAAGAGATGTATTAAATTTAAGGGGATTAGGTTTTTTCATATGATACGAGGTTTGTTCAAAAAGTATCACGAATTTCATGTTTTTTCAAGAATAATTTATTTATTCATATATTCATTTTGTCCCCTTCAAAGTAATCTCCGTCAGACATTATACACTTGTGATAACGTTTTTTTCAAATTCTTGAAGCATTTTGAAAAATCATTTTTTCTGATCTTGTTCAGCTCCTCCTTCGATGCCGTTTTTATCTCCTCAATCGTGGCGAAGCGTCGTCCTTTCATGGGCATCTTCAGTTTCGGGAACAATAAAAAGTCACAGGGGGCCAGGCCTGGGGAATACGGTGGCTGCGGCATTATTAGAGTGTTGTTTTTGGCCAAAAAATTCACGCACAGGTAATGATGTGTGAGCAGGGGCGTTATCATGGTGCAAAAGCCAATTTTTGTTCTTCCACAAATCCGTGCGTTTCTGGCGGATTGCTTCTCTCAAATTGCGCATTATTTGAAGGTAATATTCCTTATTGGCAAGAACTCATAATGCACCACGCCTTCACATTCGACTGAACTCGGCGTGCTTTTTCGGTCCCTCTGAGAACATTTTGTGCCACCGATAAACGTTGCTTTTGTCCAACGTAGCTTCGCCGTACGCAACAGTTAACATTCTGAATGCATTCGCGCACTTTAACTTGTTCTTCACACAAAATTTAATACAGATTCTTTGATCCATTTTTTGGGATAGACGAAAATCGAAGACAAGCTAAAACACGTCCACGCACAATACGTGTCAAAAACTGACTGGACATTCAAAATGGCCGGAATTGTCAACATAAGTGAGGGCCATGAGTACCACTATAACGCCACTAAAAGCTCAAAAATCGAACATACGCAGCCCGCGAAAATTCAAAATTCGCAATACTTTTTGAACAAACCTCGTATGTTTCAAATTTACATGTTTCTTGTTAAAAATTTATATTGATTGATTAAACAAAGTGCCTTTGAATTTCACTTTGAATATTATGACTTTTTACTACTTTTTATTATATTTCCAGTCAATTAGAACAGCAAAATAATTTTGAGCAACCTTTGTGCTTTAATACTCCTCTGTGGGCCGGTGTAACCTTCCCGCACAATTTTCTTTTTTCGGTTCTAAAACACGATTGCTGTTAATGTCCTCTTCTATCCCAAAAAGTTAGCCATTTCGACACACATCTGATGCCTAACGTTTGGAGAATAAGTAAAAGAACTTAGGCCTCCTCGTCGAATAGAAACAAACCGATGTTGGCAGTGATGTGCAAAATTTTGGCTCCACTTGGCGAAGTTTTTTTACAGTTATCTTCCAAATTTTTTGATTTAAGCTTTCATTGCCATTTTGTGTGGAACGTTTCAAGCACCTTTCTATCAAATTTTCTTCACTTAAATCCTCATAAATAGACATTATGGATTAAAGAACATCTTTATTTAAAGACTGATTATGCCTATGGTTAAGTTACTCATCTCAAACTTTAGCTTGTTGATAACTGTATCATGATTCTTCTCATTCTGGACAATAATTATGCAGAAGGTTATCACTTCTGTGATTGCAACGGTGAAAAGTGACGGGAATGGCATTTTTGTAGCTTCAATGGATTTGTTGCCGTCAGGACGTCGCATGATACTTCTTCCTGAATTTTTTAAGGCGTGTTTTCATGCGTTTTATAGTGTGGCCAATACATTGCTTTTTATGAGCAAGATTAATTTCACCATAATATGTTGCGAGTAACCATCGCCAATATAGTTTGTATAAAAAAAATCATATTTTTGAAGGGATCTACGAAACATATCCCAAATAGAATCAACTTTCATTTTACTAGCAGAATCTTGATGATAAGCAAGGCATGTACCCTAGTGTTCTGCGTTCCATTCTTACCAATTCAATACCAATTTTGTTCCCTTGTCCATGTTTCGATTTCACTAGAACCTCTTTCGAATTATCTCAACGCTTTACAACGAAATGTGGCCTCTATTTTTTCAAGCACCGTCACCTGAAAATTTTTATTTTGACGGGTCTTTAAAATACTTTTATAGCAATGGTTACTTTCTTTTTGTACATTTTTTGATGACATGTATCCTCACACACTACTTAACAAGCGTGTCGTATGTTTTCAACATGCAAATAATATGTAGTTTGAGTGACTAAACTAGGACAATCCATAACTCTAAAATACTTTTTGCACCACTCCAATAAAATTCCTCATTTTCATTTTTCAAAATTCCTCAAAACGCAAATTTTTACTACCTTAAGCCCACAGTTTTCGTTTATCATCAATCTTCTTTGGCAAATATTTTTTTGGTCATATTACACATACGATATTTTCTATTAATTGTACCACTCACAATTTTTCGGAAGTCCTTTTGAATTCCTAGATAAACTATCAGCAGTTACCTTTAATTGAGAGGTCATAACCTTAGCAAATCAAAGCTGTTTTCATGATTCAGAAGTCACAATGTAGTCTCTCATCAAATGGTCAACTTTGATGTTTGACGCTGTCTCGTTTTGTGACAACATTGCTTCTTATCTTTTCTGGCGTTGATATTTTTTCAACGAATCGATTTTGTTTGGAGCATCCTTATTTCAGAATTTTGTTTCGCTAAAGTGGCTTTGGCTCTTTCTTTTCTAACCACTAACCTGCCTTCACGATTACGCTTTGTTTGTGGCGTTTCATTGTTTACGTTTTCTTCTTCTGAAAGTAGTGGAGTATCATTTACTGTGTTCGTTAAATTCCTTTTCTCCTGCCTATATTTTGTAGAGTTTCTTTTGTCCTGAGTTACATTGCTTACGATTCCCTGTCTCCTTCATACCATTAGTAGAATTTACTGATTTTGCAGCTTTCTGTTTTTATTATATTCTCTACCCTTCGCTTTTTTAACTCTTTCTTTTTTACAGTTAAATTATTTAAATATTTACGTTCCATTCTAAGCATTAGCAATAGTGAATAAGGCACACCCAAATAATTTAAAATTAGGTCCTTAAAATTTTATTCTTAAAATTTCAAACACCTTCCAATTATTTCAGTTTTATGAGTTCACCTTTACATTTATTAATCAATCACTTTTATAATCACTTTTACTTGCTTCGTAATTACTTTGCCGCACTATTTTTAACACGCACTGTCGCTCGTTGCTTCACTTCATTCACAATACACTCTTCGTCGCTCGCCCTAGTCGCTTTTATACAACTACCAATCAACCCAGAATATTCCATGTGGATTGTTCTCGTGTTTACGCACCGAGTCACTTGCACCCGGATTTGTTGTACTCAATACACGCGACATTACGTTTCTACAACCTTAATGACTTGTAAGCGTTCCGGTTATGATACCTGATATTATACATGTACGATACCAAAATAAATGAAATAATCTTACCACGAAAATAAATTGTAAATCACCAAAAAAAATCGAACGCTATCTCACGTGACATATTTAAGCTCGCGACTGCACAGCAGCGGCAAATAGGACATAATTGGACAATACTTTTTTGACAGAATTGAGTGCGTGCACTACCTGACCTACACATTACCGAACAAAGTTGTGTGTAAGATAAAATCTGAAGTTAGTTGCACTTTTTTATCAATTATTGTAATAATGATATTACCATATGTGTATCAAACGTGGTTCAAAATTTAATTTTCAATTAATTACTCATTCATTGTTCAATCTTTCATGTACGGAAGTGCGTATTGGGACGCGTTTTATGTTAGAACCAACTTCGACAAAAACCATGGAGTCAGCACAATTCGCCGAACCGATAAAATACTAAAGTTAGGTAGCAAGCCTAAGCCGGAAAGGAATGACCAATCTAAAGTTAAGTAGCAGATCACATTTCAATTTGCTGAAATTCATTTCTAAATAAGAATTTTTAGTATGTTTATACAATTGAGAATTTTTGGCGACATTCCTGACGTTAAGATTTCTAATTTGAATCACTTACGTTGTTTATATTAGGTGAAATTGAATCTCAATATAAATAATAATTGGTCAGCAAGAAAATCGGAATCATTTACGTTGTTTATACTAGAAGATATTGTTGGTCAGCAAAAAAACACTATAAAAGAGTCCGAATCTAGAAAGATGGGGTAGTAATAAGTAATAAGTCTGTAAGAGCTAGTCTAAGAAAACATTCGGTTTGGTTCGAAGGTGTAACTACTGAAAATAAAGTTAATATTATACAAAAATTCTTGAGCATTAATCCAGAGCGTGGAAGCTCTGATAAAATAAATTTTTTAAGTTCTGACAACAAAAAACTGCATTCGCGTTCCCAAAATGACTTCTTCCTCAAGTTCATGAGTAATAAAAATGTTAAACCATTTTGCACATGAAAATAAAGGGCTTACATAAAATTAACTAAACCTCGTAGTTAAGGATATTTGTGACCCAAATATGTTTATTGGTGCAAGTGGTATCGGAACCGAATTTGCCATTTTGGTGATTTTGAGCCGTATGGACTTTTGGGAATCCAGAATATAACAAACTGAAAGCATTAAGGGGATTATTATTATTATTGTACTGGGGTCCACTTGCTGGAAATAGCATAGGCCAGAAATTGGCCCTTAGCTCCCCATGTGTAGTATTATTGTTTACAGATGGTCCATCCTCTCGTCCTACAGAAGCCAAGGAGTTAAATGGTCGCCATGTGTTCTAATTCTATTACGCCAGTACACCTCAGCCAAGTAAGGCACTTGCTGGCCAGACTCGGGCGATTTAGGAGGAAGTGCTTTCTTCCTCCTCGCCGCAAGCTCGTCAGGTGTCATCCGTTTGGATTCATATTCGTTTGGCGTGTTGACCCAGAAGATTATGGCCCCTTAATACTGTCACCAATGTTCTAACGCCATTTCAGTTTTTTCCTAGGTCTTTTTTTCTTTCTAGGTGCTTTGTCCTCATTTGATTAGGGTGAGACCAAAGAGCTCCGCTTATTGTGCAGTCGTTCCTGTCATTCCAAGCCGTATCTGTCTCTTTCCAGATGATTTCATCTAGTTCCATTTTTACCGTTGCTAGTGGCACTTTAATTGTGTCTACTCTAGTGGCATTTTGGTTGGCTGATCCAACTCTCGCTAGCCCATCCGCTCTTTTGTTTGCCTCTACACCGTTGTGCCCAAGGACCCATGACAGTTTTACATTTACTTGGGTTGTTGCGGTCTTGAGATCCTGACTACAATCTCGCACCAGTTGTGAAACTACGCGGTTAGAGACAAGCGCCTGCAGTGCCAACTTACTATACGAAAGTATTTGTATTCTTCCATTAAGGTTGTTTGTTTCCACTTCTATAGCCGCTTTTATTGCAAACACTTCCGACTGGAAAACAGTGGTTTGGCTCTCCAGTTTATAACTTCATTTGAGTTTGGGAAAAAGATTCCGGGCGCCGCCTCCCTCGTCCGTTTTGCAACCATCGTGAAGATCATAATCTCACTTCCAGATGTGAAATCTTGCACCTATATCTACGCTTCTCTGGTCGGAATGCTGATCGTGTATGGAATTGTTGTGTCCAATATTGGTTGAATTCTGTCCAGCTCCCTTTTACTTGACGGGGCCATTCTCTCCATTTTTTTCAAAATGCATAAGTGCCCCGTTTGAGTGTGGCTAGATAACACATATGTGAATTCTAATCTGGTTCTTGCAAGTGATGCCTCTCTGAAGATGAATTTGTTGAGTGGCATGAGATTAAGCATTATCTCCATTGCAGCAATCGGCGTAGTCCTAATGACACCTGTGATGCCAAGGCAGGCCATTCGCTGGATCGTCTCTAGCTCTTTTGCAATGGATTTCTTTTTTAATGCCTGCCATCAAACCAATGCCCCATAGGTGGTTATTGACCTCACTACTGTTGTGTGGGCAATTTTGGGTTATATTCCTCAGGTTTTCCCCACTAGTCTTTTCATTATGAAGAGCGCCGCTGTAGCTCTCCCTCTGACTGCTCCTATGTGTGGAGTCCAAGATAGCTTACTATCCAAGGTTACTCCTAAGTATTTCACCTTTCATTTCACCTATTTCACCTGATGCGCAGTCCGTTCAGCTTCGTCCACTCAAAAAGAAGTGAGAGTGCGGTCTGCATCAATTCCGACATGTTTTCCGGGAACTTTCCACTTATCAGTATAACGATATCGTCAGCGTACGCTACTGTGAGTGTGAGTGTGAACTGTGAGTACCCAGGGAAGTGGTGATACTATGCCACCTTGAGGTGTACCTCATTGCTGATGTAAGGTCCATGTTGCTGAACTGCGGTAGAAAAATTACATTAATTTCCTTCTGACATATGATGCAGCTACGGATTTTATTTACCCCGCTTGTGGCAAAGATTTTAAATTGTTTTGCACTGATTCCAAGTATCTTTCCATTAAGTTGATAAGTCTTTTGTATCAGTGCTATGTCGGTGTTCCCATCTGCTAGATGTTTAAGCAGGTTGGCTGTTGCCACCCTGCTGTAGTGCAGATTTGCTTGGGTCACTCGCATTGACTTTTCGCTTTTGCTTCACGGGCTCTGTCGCCTTTGCTTTGGCAGTCACCTGGGTGAAACCAAAACTCAGTCGTCCGTTTTTGTCCCTTAGAGTGCTGACGTCTTCTTTTCGCATGCCCAATACCAGGACCATGCCTTTGTTGGCGACTTCTTTCTCCGCGAAGAGATGCCACCTTTCCGTTTCATACCGCGTATTTTGTAATTTAAGCGTCTAGTAGGCTTCCTGCGGTGTTTGCTCCGTTTCGGGTATAAATACCTTGAAGGTGCATAGCCGCGGTACCTCCTTTATGGGGATGACTCTAAACTCTTCGTTCAGGGTAGTGTTTACCTTGGCGACTGCAATCTTTAGATATTATAGAGACTGCTCGTCGTTACAGATCACAACCAGATAGCCCGCCGTCGATCTCATTTCTTTGAATGTTGGGATTTTGTTCGGTTTGCTGCGTAAGTGTTCGAAGAGGTCCTTCTTCAAGGCGATTCACAAGTTGATCCTCCCGGATCTTACTTGTCTCATTGAGGTAGTCTATAACCGCTATCGTTAGTGCATTGGCTGCTTCGTCTCGTTAGGACTTCCTTGCCTGAGTTTGGGGTTCGGGGCTTACCATCCGTTCCTTTTTCCAAGTGTCTGGGTTGCTATTGGTGGTACAACTTCCTTAGAAGCAGCAGCCAATTTTCTTGGTTTCCCTTGGTTAGCTGCCGCTTTTTGGCTGGTGCCAGGGCTCATTAGGAAGCTCTTCTCCCCTTTTGTTTTGACGCTTCAGTTCCTTTCCGCCTTTCTTATTAGCATTTTGGCTGATGCTTCCGCCTTCCCAGTGGGTGTGGTAGCTGCCATTGCGCTTGTTTAGTTGCAGTCACTCGTCAAATGCACGCCCTGCTCCCCCAGCGTACATTTCTGGCTCAATAGCTCTCGGCAACTGGTGCTTGGTGCCGTCACGCCAGTTGTCCGGTCCCCGGAGATTCCTCCCCCCCGTATGCCGGGTGCTGAGTGTACTTCTTCTTTTCATACTTCCATATTTTTTTAAAATTTTGTTACCTCTTCGATTTACTTCTCGCCCTTTGCCTACCTGGTAAGTTGGATCCGAAGGTTTCCTGCAGTGTAGCCGCTGGGTTGATTGGAGTTAGTCGGCCCCCTCGCCACGTCAAGGCGGATAACCATGAGGGGGAAGCATTAAGGGAAAGTTTTTAGCATATTCTGTTTCTCAGAGCACGCTTCAATTCAAGTGATCCTTGGTCTTAGGTACATTACATAGTTGAACTTAGCTACTTTCAATTATACTAATGTTAATCGATTGCATTACTTTACCGTTGTGGAGAATGGGCCGAAATGGATACAAGCCACCAGATTTTGCGATTACTCCTGCCACAAGTAGTATTTGGACGCAAGTCCGACGATAATAACTATGTCACCTGGACAACACTACAAATTATTAGTGACAGCTGAGTATTATTAACTTCATATCATCCACATATGATATGAAAATAGTACATGTGGGGTTTTGTAATTTGACTTCCCGTGGATCGACAATGGAGACCGAATTCATGTTTTTCTTAAATGCTTTAATACATCCGATCACTTAGAATTTCCGGTTACTTCCTCTCTGCTTCCTTTTTTTCCTTTATAGCTATATTGTTGTTCATATTGTTGTTTTTGCACCGCATGTCTAAATTAACAATGAGGAAATCCCTATAAGCAAACTTGAGAAAAACACTCAATCAATTTATACGGTCGGGAGTTTTTCAAAAAAAAAAAAAAAATAGATAAGACGCCTACAAACAGGCAGGGCGGCTGGAAAAAATCTTGTGGTGATGTCAACATTGTATACGAGTGTATACACATACATAGTGGATAAAAAATTCGAGACGTTAGGGAATAGTAACAAGATGTTGGACTTTGTTGCAGGATTTAAAACTTCCACTATATTCCTTGATTCCGACAGTGGGTTCACCTTTAGAAAGATCGAAGATATTCTGCAAATGACCAAACAAAGTATTCTATGTGCTAAACAGCTGTTCGTGCATTATTAGTTTCGTTAATAGTATTAGTGCAAACACTTAAAAAGTTATCTTAACCTATGGACTAAATGAAATATGTTTCGTCTTCATTAGGAAGAAGATTTTTCAACTGTACGATGTTCTGCCATTTTCCTTACGTCTCTCTGATGCACACCAACCGGAAATGGATTCAGGAAGGAGGAGTTTCAAAGGAAATTATTGGGCAACATCGTGAAAAAGAAAAAGGAGCAGAAAAAACAGTACAAGTTTTCATTCCTTTATTCCCTTTTATCCCATTCTTCACTTTCTATAAGAAATAATTTCCGTTATTTCCTCTGTGTTCTTGTGAGTTTTCCTTGAGTAACTTCTTTATATTTTCATGAGAGTAGAATTCCGTTGGTTGAAGTCGATGAGTTTTGGTAAGAAACTTGTGAACTTCCTGTAATACTTTAGTATGTGCAATTTGTCGTCGAGGTAGTATTACGTCATGGGGCGAAAACCATTATAATTCCGGTCATGTCCTGTCGGTTGAAAGTTGCGAGTACTTTTGGTGTTAAATATTTGTTTTATGAGGAAAGCTTGTTTTTGTGAAAGCTAAAATACTTATCGGCACTCAATTTACTCAAACTCTTGCTTGCAAAGTGTGCAAGATAAAATTAGATAACGGGCCTGAGTTCCTTGCGTGTTGCTTTTAAGAATGTTGAATTCAAGTTCACATTATCCTGGGGTATATCGAATTTTATCGGCACGACTTGTGTTTGCTAAAGTTTCCTAATGACTGTTGGTATGCTAAGTGGTCTCTTAACTCAAATTCAATTTGAAAAGGATGTTTTTTGTTCGTTTCGCTTGTAACTCAACACCATCAGTACATACCACTGGTTTAATTTAGCTTGTATAAGTTGCATGTTGGACTCAATTAGAGACCATGTTAGCTTAATCTATAAATATCTTAAGACTTAATCATACAATCGGGGCCACACATTAAAATTAGAATATCATATTAAAATAAATTCATTTTAAGCGAAATTTCGGAAGTTCAAAGCACAAAATGAATATATATATCTGCGCTATTCTCAGAAGTCAAAATATTCCTTGATTTTATCGAAATTAAGATAATTAAGGAGAGATAAAAGTCATTGAAGTTCGTTTTCAAAGTTCGCTTTTTTCGTTGCAACAGGCCAAGCAACCCAAGCAGCAATCAAGTGAAAATCACTCCTTATATTTGCATCTATTGCTTTCGCTACGACTAAAACATGAAAATTTTACAGAAACTATCTAAATCAGCATCTGGTAGCTTTTGTGACTTATGAAAGTAAAAGTACAAGGAATATCATATGAGCATCTTTTATATACTTATATGTAGGCCGAATACAATATTTGCATTAATCTTTTATTAATGTCGATGTCAATGTATCTTTTTTTTGTGTTTCGAAAACATCAGAAATAAAACTTTAATCACCCCAAGAAGTTACATTGTACCGAAAGCAAATTATTGTGCGGCTTGTTTCCATAGTTTCAACGAAAAAACACAAAAAATATAAATTCCATAAAATTTTATTGAATAAAAAATTCTTACAGGGACTTTTATGTTACAAATTTTCAAATAATGGGAATTTAGTTCTTAGCTAATTTTAGCTCTAAATACAATGATACGATCGATAATACGATGAACAAGATTTTAGAGCGATTTGAAAATTTTTAACTGGTTGTTAAGCGTTTAAGGAGAGACGCCGCAAGAAGGAAATTTCCAACTCTCGAAAATATTTCATCGCTCTCGAATCCCCACTCGTTATGAAACACCTGCTTCACTTTATGCTATATGATGATGATCGGCAATTAATTTTCCGATTTTCGGCCGATTTTCTTACCTAAAATTTTCTACCTAACCGGAAAAAATTATCTTAGTTGTCAGATGTTTCGAACCAGAAAAATCATGTCCGCTTTCAATTTTGGGCATTTGTTCATAAAGTTCGTATAATCCTAGACACAGCCTGAAAAGTCTGAAAAAAATGTTCTATCGGAATTTTAAATAAATACCTGTGCAAAATTTCAAAAAATTTTTTTTCTCCTTCTATGAAGAAAATAACATTGAAAATGATTAATTTGCGTTCAACTCGAATTTGATAACAGGCTTATTGTCGTGTCATTGGTCGTATTTTTTGCTTTTGTCCGACTTTTTTTTGACAAAAAGTGAACAAAAAATTGCATTTTGAAATTTTTAATATCTATTGATTGATATTCCAATGATAATTCTGAATGGATTTGTCAATGAATGAACTTTTTGCCAATGAAGTAAAAAACAATGATGTTGAACGTAAATGTTCAAATTTCATGTTTTTTGTTTTGCTTATTAAAACATGAAATTGAGACAACCCGGTTGGAATTTTCGCAATATTCTAGCTGGATGGCGATGTATGTGCTTATTTTATCCATGAAATTTCAAAGCAATTAGTTAAACCGTTTTTAAGATATTGTGGAGACCAGTTAGAAAAACATCGTTTGAAATAAAACGCCTTCAAAAATTCAAATATGGTTTAAAGTACGAACAATTTACTCATCATTGTTCCACTGTAGCTTTCCAACAACTTCGAATACAGTTTTGGAAATAAATTTATACCAACAAAGAAAATTCGATTCTTTCAACAGAACTCATGGAGTGACTATGGAATAAAAACAAAAAATAATAATAGGAGGCAACCGACAGGTCGCATCTGCAGCAAAGAAGGAACGAGGTTAAAAAGATAGGTGTTATTTGAAAAGGACTTTTAACCGACTAGCTCTCAGCGCGGGCGCCTGGGGTTTACAACATTGTGATATTCCTGATCCTTGCATATCACTCACACACACAGAAAAGTCTTAGTGCTTCTTTTTAAACAAATTTTATATATAAAAATATAAATACAAACGTAAACATGCAATACAAGAAAGTAAGTATAAATTTATATGGCAATCAGTTTCCCCCGTTTTTTCGACAAAGTTTTTGGTTTATTTCAACATTAAAAAATAACGTTGCGTCATTCAAAGTATGCACCATTTGACCTTCTCCCCGCTGTTCGATTTCCCTCTCTCTCAGTTAATGTGGCACCCTAGTCCCAGCTTTTTAGATCATTCCCATAGCGTGTAACCGCTTCCTGACGGTACATCTGTCACTAGATCCGTTACTTCGTATACGCCAGAAACGATCTCGTCCTTTGAAGTACAAACTACAGCGCGCAAATATATGTTTATCCAAGTGTCTTCTAGTGTAGTCTTCGATAATCAGTCAAACACCAACAGACACCATTCACATTCAAATTACTACAGTTGTACTCACGTGTACTTCGTTTTCTCTGCCTCTTAGGTTTTTTTTTCTTCCGTTTTTAAATTATACTTTACTCACTTTTCTTTCTTCTCTATTTACGTTATGTTAGCACTTAGTTTTCTTTCTTCTCTTGTCTTCTTTCAATTTCAATTCACTCTTCCTTACTCTATTCATTTTAAATCTTGTCATTTTCTATATTTCTATGTTGACTTTCATTTTTTCTTCGTTCACTTTCCTTCATTTCTATTTACGTTATGTTACTGCCAGTTTTCTTTCTTTATTAACGTTATATTACTACTAATTTTTTTGTTCTCTTTTACATTTAAATTTTCTCCTACTTTCCTGCATAAAGGTAGTTATTGGAAATTTGTGGGAAGCGTTCCAAGAATTTAATGAATTTTTTTACACTGAGACTTTATTTTGCAGATACTGTTCTCTTTACTGAGACTTTATTTTTTTTTTTTAAATATAATGTACCTATATACTACTAAATACATGAATTTAAATTACATTTATTTATTTATTCTATATATTTATTTTATATATGTTTTATTCATTTATTTATTCTATTTATGATTTTTTGTTTATTTGTTTTTGTTTCATTATGCTGCCTACTGCTACGTATTCCGAGGTGTAAGTGACATTAAACAAACAAAAAAATATATATATATAAATAAATTAATAAATAAATAATATAACAATTAATTTTGAATATAACAATTCATTGATTTGGTTAAGTTTTTATATGTACCCATATTTTAAAGCTAAAAGAAAATCATACGAGATGAAATAGAAGTAAGAATAAAGTTAAATAAAAACATTAACAGTTAGATTTAGGTATTAAGTAATATTTAGTTAAATAATATTAGTAACAAACAAAACAAAATTATAAATAAAAAAAAAGTCTCCGTAAAAATAAAATGTCAGAAAAAATAATTCCCAGAAGCAAAAAAAAATGATAAATTTTTTGGAAGTTATTTGCGATAAAATTTTCTATTGATATGCTTCACTGGGTTGTTGTGTACATATCGCTATAAAAATAATAGAAATTGTGAGGTATGGGACAGACAATCAATAAAATAAAGCATAAACCAATAGACGGTCAATAAATAGACGTATCAATAGGAGTTTAAATAGAAGTATCAATCAATAGAAGCATCAATAGAGGATCAATGGACTGTCAGTCAATAGAGGATCAATAGAAGTATCAATCGAGGATCAATAGAAGAATCAGTCAAAAGAGGAAGATTGATTCCACCTGGAAGTATTGATAGATGTATTCCAGCATATCCTGAAGGTTGAAAACGATCTGGTTAGATTTGTTGTATGAAGTTTAGAAGCAAGTGTGGTCCGTAAAAGCAGCAAGTTGGTAGTTTTCGGTTATGGGTACGTCAGTGTTTAAAAAGGTGTTGGACTTGAGCTTGAACCTTCTGGAACATCAGCAGGAACAGTTTTCATAGTGGATGTGGACTCCAAACTTTAACCTGGTACCTTCTATCTCTGGGGAAAGATGAAATTACTTTCGGATTAGTTTCGAGTATCGTGGGATACTCCACTCTTTGGAGTGCCAGAGAGCCAGAGAGCCAGACGGTTAGCAAACCCATCGAGTGTTTTGTATTTCGAGCTACTTTTATGTTTTTGGAAACACGTAGCAGCTGGTGTTCTGTTGCCAAACTATGTTGAATAACTATGCCTGAAATAAGGGAGGATGTTATTATTTTGAACGACATTATTAAACCTTTTCAAGATAAACTTCTCAAATAGTTTCCCAAGTGTTACGGGTCGACTCCTCTCCTCAATGAGCTTGCTAGCCTGCAAGACGCAACTCATTTTTTTCGGTACGCGGATTCGGGAATGAATTAATCCGACAGTTGGTTATTGCCCACCCCGCGGGTTGTTCTCTTAGAATGAAATAATTTTATAAATGATAAGTTATCTGCAGTAAGACTATCAAAATAAATAATTATTTTTATATCCTAATAATAATGATTATGGTAAGAATTATAAAAATATGATTAATGATGAATTATCTATAGAAAAACTATTAATTGTATTTATATTTAAATCACAATAATTATGATAGAGTTAAGAATTATGGGGTGCCGACTTTGTCGCAGCGAATTATTTTAAGTGTGGATTTCCTATGGCTGTTCAGCATCAGCCTTAGCGTTAGGGACGAGAGTTGGGAGTTCGTATGCGAAGAAGTTCCATTGCTCCAACCCATTTGTGGAGCCGGTCGTTATTGTCAGAAGAAATGGCAAAACGATTGGAGCATGTGGTGGACCAGGAATTTGCCAGCATGGGAGAGGCGTTGGGGTGTACCTCTTTGGTGGAGCACGTCACTAAGACGGATTCCACACCCATCAAACAGAGATACTATCCCGCGTCACCTGCCTTACAGAAGCCGATTAATGCTGAGCTGGACGCGTGCTAAGGACGGGGGTAGTTGAGCCTTCGTCTAGTGCATGGTCATCGCCAATGCTAATGGTCAGGAAGAAAGACGGCAACTATCGTTTCTGTGTAGACTTCCGGAAGGTCAATCGAGTGACAGAGAAGGATGCCTACCCTCTTCCGTACATCTCTCCAACGCTGGATAAATTGCGTGATGCCAGATATCTGTCAACGCTAGATATCAAGTCAGCATATTGGCAGGTGCCAATGGCATTAGACTCCCGTCAGTATACGGCTTCCACAATACCAGGTATGGATCTTTTCCAGTTTCGCCGCATGCCTTTCCAATGGTCAAATGGGCCAGCAACATGGCAACGTCTGATCGACCAACTCATAGGACCTACACTAGAACTGTTTGTGTTCACCTATCTAGATGATATCATCAACACGACACCAACCTTCGAGAAACACCTGGAAATTCTTAAGGAAGTGTTCCGGAGGTTGGGAGAGGCTGGGTTGAAATTGCCCAAAGAGAAATGTGTCTTGTGTCGGGCCGAACTGAAATATTTAAGGTATATAGTGGACGAGCATGGATTAAGCGTTGACCCGGGGAAGGTGGAGTGTATGCTGAAGATTCCACGCCCACATACAGTGAAGCAGGTTCGGCAATTCTTCTGCATGGTTTCATGGTATCGGCAGTTCATCTCTGACCATACTTCTTTGGTGGCGTCCTTAACAGACCTTCTTCGCAAAAATTGGCGATTGGTTTGGTCACCGCAATGTGAATAAGCCTTCGAGCGATGCAAACTGAAATTAGCGTCAGCTCCTATATTTTGTATTAGCGTCAGCTCCTATATTTTGTATTAGCGTCAGCTCCTACATTAACTTGTCCGGATTGCAGCCTGTCGTTCACCGTGCAGACAGACGTGTCCAATGTAGGTTTTGGAGCAGTGTTCAACCAAACAGGTCCGGAGGGGGAGCAGGTGGTTTGCTCAGCCGTGACCTCAGTCGTGACCTGACAAAGGCGGAGCGAAACTTTTCTACGACTGAAAAGGAATGTCTGGCAGTCCTCTGGGCAGCAGAGAAACTCTCACCGTATATTGAGGGATCTCATTTCCGAATTATAACAGACCATTACTCATTGATTTGACTCAACAACCTGAAGGATCCAACCGGTCGCTTAGCACGTTGGGCAATAAGGCTGCAACAATATGACTACGAAATCATACACCGGAGGGGAAAGGAGCACTTGGTGCCGGATGCTCTATCATGTTCAGTTCCTCTTATGTTGGCAGATGTAGAGGAGACTATTGCGGTTAGCTGGAACGAACGGATGAAGTTGAGGTTTTGTGCACAAAAGGAACTCTACCCGGATTGGTGTGTGAAGGACGGCCAGTTGTTCAAGCACATATGTACCTGGGCGTACCTGCCAAACGCATTAACCAGGGGGTTAAGAGAATGTTGCAAATAACCATCGCCAATGGTACGTCCACTTAACCGAGATAGCTTGTGTGGTTCGTACCTACAAACATGAAGTGATGAAGGTGTCACCGTATTTTTATAACTTTGGACGGGAGATGACTATATGTTATGAAAGTCCGCAAGAACCGCAGCAGGGAAAGAGAGTCGTTGATTTAGTGTCGAGGGCCCAGGAGTTGGAGAAAGTGCGCGCCGAGGTGTGCCACCAGAATATAAAACTATAATATAAAACTTATTTAATTTTGTTTTTATGTAAATAATGCAATTTCGAATTGAATTCATTGAATTATATCGGACAACACCAGAAACTGAGTCAAAATTTTACTCCAACTAATAACTCACTTCCATAGACCGAAGTGTCATATTCTATACACTAAACGAATACCGAGCAATAATAATTACGTTTTTTTCTACACAGAATAGCTTGGCGACTCTTAAAGATCAAGGCCTAATGAATACGATTTTATGAATTCACGGATGGGTGAAGCTTTGTTTCTTTTTTGTTGCTCTGACTTAGTAAAGAAATGTGATGAATTGATTTTAAACAAAATTATTCGAATATTTTGACTTTTTTTTTAGGTTAAATTGAAAATTAATTCCAAGTTTACCATTCTTATACATGCTCATTACCTTTTCTTTTACTACAGAGTGCCGAGTACATAGGTAAGTCAGCACACTTAAGCCTCTATTTGAATATGTAACCAACTGTATATTTTATTTAACCAAGGCAACATTGGCTACTTCACAAAAAGATTTTTTTTCGAAAAATTGTTCTTTGCAAACAGTTCTTTTTGATTCTTGTTCTTGATTCTTATGTCTTTCATGTTAAACTGGAATATTATTCGAAATTTACTAAAATTAAATGAAACTATACTCATGTTCTAAAGTTCCGGCTTGGAAAACAGAAGCGAATCTTTCTTTTATGCTATATCAACCTTCAGCATGTGGAAACATCGGTTATAAAATTAACTAATAATAAAGCAAGATATTGAACAAACCAAGCGGACCATCAACATCATTCATGCACAATTCTTGTTAATAAGGAATACAATGCTTAGAACACAATGGAAACGAGCGTACATAATTTAAAGGACCTGTCCCTCATTCAAAAATTGATTAATTTCAGTATTCTAAAATATGAGCAAATCCTTTTAGATACAGACATTGTAGATAAATGCATTTTCAAATGTAACAGAGTACCAAAATTTTTAAGATTCATCCTAAGGAGATTAACATTCTGTGTTGTCTCCAAAACCAAATGCTCGAAAACCTTCATTAAATGCATGCCTGAAAATCTTATCGTTATTTTCTCATAAAGTTGCTGCAATCTGGAAAGGAATTCTCATACTAATTAAAAATATCCCCGGCAACCGAATGTAACAGAACTAGAATAATAAATTTGTTGTACTAATTTGAAATCACTTTGAAGGAAATTTATTATAACTTTCATTTGCGAAAGGATGCTTTCGGTTCCATTGCCTGACCGTTCGCGTTGGTATATGTAAAAGTCTTGCTTTTGCCCTTCACAATTTTTTCATTGCATCATCGAATCCGGAAGAGTTTGCTCTGCCGGGAAAAAACTATCCCGGGTTATATCCTTATAAAAATGTCACCGAAACATTTTCGAGCTTTTGCTTGCATAAAAATTTTTTCGAGCTGAAAGGAATTAATTGCAACGAGAAAAGTTTGGCAATCGTATTAATTCCCAACAGCACTGCTCTCGCTTATGTAAAAACATATGTGTGGAATAAGTATCATCAGAATGTTCACACAAGCTTTTATGACTGTAAGGATTTGAATCAGCTAAAATAATGTTTTATGACTAGTGGCTTGGATTTGAAATGCAGACGTTTTTGACTGATAAAAAATAAATAAAAGCAAATCAAGGACTTTTGATATTTTGTAAAATGCGATTATTCTATTTGTCTTTATTTTTTATTGGGAAGACATTGATCCATACTTAGGGGCGATAACCATTTCATGCGAGCAAATATGAGTTATAAACAAATATTATCTGCAATATTAACTGGAAAAATAAATTAATGCTGGTTTTGAAACCTGCATAGCGTACAATACTAAAGCTCCCTGAGAATTTATACATGCGACTTTTTGACCTTGCTTATTGCGATACTGCAATAAATTATTCGTTTTTAAAACCTCTAGAAGTTTTTCAAAAATGCTTTGGAATTGGTCAAATTTTACAAAATACTACAAGTTCATCAAAAGCCAACTATATACTCCCCTTGGATGGGAATTTACACTTTTTACAGTTTTTCTTTGTCTTTCGCCTTAATTTTTTGTATGAATGTAAGCTGCCACCTTTTCTATTCTTTTCCGAAGAATTTTCAAAAATTAAAAAAAAAATTATGGCACTGAACCTTTTCCTCGAAATGCATTTCTTCATTTAAATCCAACACATGATTTTTTCTTTAGTATTTAGAGACATTGTGGTTAGTACTATACAAGTCGATTTTTAGACCACGGCCCCACAAGCTGATTGCACGTTTCTTCATAAACCTCTTTGTGGTAATGGCTTACCTACAGCTGCCAATATATGATATATGAGTTGATTGATGCTTTGTTTAGGATACTACAAAATATACACATTGCCTACCGGTTGCACCCCCCCCCCCTCGGTTATTTGACATTTTTGAACACATCTGATCAAATGTATCTACTATCCCTTGTGGGTAAGTGAAGGGAAGTGTAAATTCGATGATGATTAGTTTTTGATGTCCCTTCTTCGTTTCATGAAGACAATAAACATCTCATCTTACTTGCCAGGGCGGGGCAGAAATTACTTGCCAGGGCGGGGAGAGAAATTCGGAGGAGACAAATTAGATTTTCGAAATAAGATTTACGGAATTAAATTTCCGAAATTAAATTTTCGAAATTAAATTTTCGAAATTATATGTTCGAAATTAGATTTTCGAAAGTAAGTTTTCGAAATTAGATTTTCGAAATAAGATTTTTGAAATCTCTTTTGAAAAATTTTTAAGTCTCGAAGTAAAATTTTCGAAATAAGATTTCCGAAATAAGTTTCGTTACGTTTGCTGTCTACCTGCCACTTATTTGTTATTTATTATTTATTATTCATATTTTCTAAACATGCGATCTTTTCAACTTTCAACTTTAAGATTTCTTCAACATTCAAATTTACGATTCTTCCAACTTTACCAACCTTTCAACAAACTTACGAGCTTCTCGCCTTTCAACCATTCGAACCGTTCAATTTAACGAACCTTTCAACTTAACGAACCTTTCAACTTTACGAACATTTCAACAACTTCACGAGCCTTTCGTCTTTCAACTATAAGAACTTTTCAACATTCAACTTAACTAACTATTTAACTTTCAGCCTAACGATTCGTTCAACTTTCAAGCATGAAGAAGAAGTCTCGTTAAACAATTACTATCACTTGTTAAATAATTAGCGTTCAGCGCAGCCATTAACAATGAAACATCAACCAAAGGGTCAAGTTCATTCTTCCAGATACCCTTTTGAAAAAATGACAAGCGTGCGTCACTTTTGAGAATATTTGATGATTCTGATTTAGGTCAAGATATAGGGAAGCGTATTGGGAATGAAATCAGTATTTTTGATAAAGTACATTGTGATAGGACATAGACAATCCAGCGAAAATAGAACATATTACCCTTACATATTTTTGAAAAACAATAGATGTTCTTCATTATCTGATTCGGAGAATTCTAACGACATAAATATTACATGGAGAAATATATGGAGGAACTAACACTTAACTATACATATATTATGCATGAAAAGGGACGATGTAATATGTAGAACGACCAAAAATTACGTAGAGTAAATACTGGAATACCTTAACAAACACGAAAATCTATAACTTACAATGGAGACATAAAGAAAGGGGCGAGTATCCTTGACATAACAATAACTTACCGCGAAACATCAAAGAAACTCGAATATGAGATACCTAGAAAACCCATAGTGACAATAATACACAACTCATTCAACCCAACATCATAAAAACGCAGCAATAAGGCAACTAATAACAAGATTTGAGGGGATATCATTAACATACGAAGCCTACAACAAGGAATTAAACACAATGTACATGATAGTGGAAAACTATGGATACCGAACGACCTGGTGATTAAGATAAGAAGAAACTTCAGGACACCCAAAAAACACAGAAAGTAAGAACAAAGGGATAAGAGAGCTTGGACAATATTAACGAACACGGAAAAATCAACATACAAATTGGGGAAGTTGTTTAAGAAACACAACATTATCACAGCCTTCCCATCAATGAGCACTTTGGGACAAATACTACGCACAAACATAAACGAAAAGGAACCGCTAGACAAACAGGGTGTATATAAATTAACCTGTGCATGTCAAGATAGCTACGTCGGTTAATCAACACATAAATTAAGAACAAGATTTCGTTCTTAACAACAAAAGGATAAAGAAACCGGACGCAACAACTGAGTCCAACTTTGTAAGCCACATGATTAACAACAAATGTACACCAACTCACGTTTAGAAAACAGAGAAGGTACTACATGTACAACATAAAAGATGACGGTTGAACGCACTAGAAAAGATGGATATTTAAAAAAAAATTTAGCAAATATATAATACACAATTATAATACTGTCGTTGACAATAGACCAAGAAGCACAGAACCAAACCTCTTAAACCCGCTTAAAGTAAAAAATTAGCATACCTGCATAAAAGGACATAAAGTCGAAGTGTTTAGCGTGATTAACTGCCACTAATAGCCCTAACCTCACTGTCTCATCAGACGGGGTGGATTTATGCGTCAACAATCACCCCTAATCCAAGGGATGAGATTCTAGTAATCCCAGTTGAGAATCCACCACAAACTGGTAGGTATGCTAATCTTGCTTCTAGCTACAAACACAAGCCACCACGTTTCAGCCAGGACAGGTTCCTCACCATGTAGGAGGTGACAGTAACCTTGCGTAAATTGATCTGAGCAACTTATGTTCGAGACCGTAGTTTACCCTTTAGATGTCTACCGAAAAATTAGATATAGATTGGCTTTTCCACATGACTAGAGAAATGCCATGAAAATCAAACTCATGATAAAGATCACTCAATCATATATGTCATTCTCAAAAATTTAAGGTATAGAATGTCGATTATCATATGCGTGGGAGATGCTCGAAGCGGAGATCACGTTATTGATCTCCGCCAAAAATTATGGGCTCCTCATCCCTGGAAACGCAAGCTTCCATGTCTTACCGACCATTCAGGAAAACTTCATAGGTACAGTGTGCAGCGTAGTCCGCTGCAAATGCCATAGCATTGCGGCAAACCGACGCGTAAATCATAACCTAAGTCATAAATAGCGAGAATACTTCTAACAAACTCCCAATCTACGAGTATTAAATCATCATAAATGCAAACCTATGTAGATTGGTAAATTTTCTCTCAATATTGCGTAAAAAAATTATCCCTTTTGTTTAACATATTGAGTTTTTAATTACAAATTTACTTTTTTTTCAATCTTATTCTGTGAAAAGTCATTGGGATTATTATCACTGTTCATGCTTACCCTATAGGCTAGTACTTATTAAGGTTCAAATTTCGAATGAGGAAGGGTAAGAAAATAGGAATGGATAACCAACCAACAGTCAGCAGTAGAGGTAAGGGTTTGAGAAGCATCAAGCTCCGAAAGCCCGCGAAAAATTCTGTGCTAAATGCTGCGAGGTCCACGTGTAAGGGCACCGCTGAAACCAAAACTGGCCTAGTTAGGCGTTTGAAAAAGTTGTTCTCATCTAAATAATTTCAATGCCACGAAACGAAATAAGAAACGCGTAAATGCTTAAGCAACGATAAAATAATAACGAACATTGAACATTTTTAGATACTAATGAAAAATAGTATAAACTCAATTTCCGCCGAACAAATATCCCCGTCTCCCCATAAAGTATTTGACGACATTTCAACATTTCCAGAGGACTACATCAAATTACCCAGATATGAAAGAGGAATTTATGGGAAATCCCTGAACAATCCGAAAACAACCATACGTTCGCTTATAAGAAATAGAAAATTAAATAAATATTCAGAGTCTTAAAAATACCAAAATTCTAGAAAACATTCATTTTAAATTAAAAGTCGAAAAAAAATGGAAAACTTTTGCATAAATAGAAAACTAATCAGCGAACATGAAAAAAATATGGAAAGTAGCAAAACAGTAAGTAACAAAATCCCCCGTATCCAGTTTATATATAAGTGAAAAAGAGACGCTTCGGTAAAATATGGAGAATTGCAACAAAATTGTTAGTTATTTTTCAAGGATTATTTTTAGGTTGGGGGTGAAGGCAATTTACGCTCGGAGTGTGGTACTCCTAGGAGTGCATGCTACCAGACTATCTACTAAACACCCCCCCCCCCCCTATCAAGCGACCTTAGCCTGGAACTGTTTGACACATTACTTCAGGCTAGGCTTATGTTTACTTCGCCCTAGGGCGCCGTCAGCCTAGAGAAATCTCCCCCAGCGGGAGGGAGCAGGATGGAGGAGGACTACTGGAAAGGAGACCACTCCCAGACTCCGCGTCTAAGGTTATCATGGTACCTTTTTTCGCTGTAAGTATTGCCCGAGAGTATTGTGCCACCCAAGTCCATTTGTCGAAAGTTTTCACCATTTCTCCGACCAGATTGTCTGGAGAAAGCTCTCCCATCACCTCCCACAAGTCCTGCCGCATCCTGTTCCACGTTCTGCAGTTGAAGAAGATGTGACACGCGTTGCCCCTTCCCCCGGGGACTAAATTGCAGACAGGGAATCGTGACTTACCAATCTTGTGCAGGTAGGACTGAAAATACCCATGCCCGCTAAGAAGCTGGATAAGGTAATAATCAGTCTCACTGTGCCTTCAATTTAGCCACGATCCCACGTCGCCTATAAGGCGGGCAGTCCAGCGGCCATTAGAGTCGCCTTCCCAGGGCTGTTGCCACTTGAGTATTGTGCGCTGCCTCTCCTCTCGGTTGACAGCATATCTAGAACCATCCCCTTTCCTGTCATAAATTCTCTGTCGCTCTCTAGCAAGGAATGCGATGCGATTTTTGAAGGATTGTCGTTAAATTAAATGTTAAATAGTTAATTATAGTCCTTATTTGCAATATTTTATAGTATTGGTAGCAATACAAATCGTATTAATAGCAATCTATACTAGTACCCGGGGGCATTCCAGCATTCATCGGAATTCTTGAAATGTTTTTGAAAATCTAGTGTGAATTCGTACTTCTGTTCTTTGAGTTTTTGAATATCAAATTTAAAAGTAGTATTCAATAATCAAACATGCATCCAAATACGAAGATCCTTACGGAAACAATATTAAATTAAATTAGCCAAATCCTTTTCATTAATACCACTCCGTATTGGGTATCTCAATTTAAAAAATTTTTGAACTCGCTTTTTCGGCAAAGATATTTGGTGTTGAAATCAAACAGGATTGGGTGGACAGCACCTCCGAATTAAAAACGATTGAATGACAACCATTTTTCCTCTGACAATTTGATACTTTCGCCAAATTTAGTAAATTTTCTGATTTGACTAAGAATAATAATGCATGTTATAAAAAGATTTGTTTTAAATACGTTTTTTTTATACGTTTTTATCCTTCCTTTGTTTGTGATTGCTGCACATTTCGTCTTTAATTAATATTGTGTTATATTTTTATACTTGTTCAAAGTTTTATATAATTCACCCGATGGTAGCTAAAGGCAGATAACAATTCATAGTTTGGCGGAGAATTTTCCCAGGATAATGCAAAAATATGTACCGTTCGATTATCTGTTTGTCTGTATGATTTTTGCTTTGATTCCAGCCCACTGTTGTGTAAATTATGCATACTTGCGCCATTTGAATATTTAACAAAGCATAAATTATGGTTTTTACGAAATCGAGTATTCAGGTCACAGGTTTCGTTTGGCTTTCCATGATTTCATGCAGTACTATATGTCAAATATTCAACTTTAATGTTAACATTATCCTGTTTAAATTTAATATGATCAACGAAAACAGTTCGGGCATCACATATGACAAATTTCCTGCTACGTTTGGCGGACGAGAAATAGCTTTTCGAAGTTCAACTGACTTTTCTGGCCTGGATTGACGAAACCAACACAAAAATGCACTAAAGCTTTCGTACATCGACAGATTTGATTTACAACCATGTGTGTTCTCCTTAAAAATTGAAATTCAGTGGCATCGTGTTAAACAATTCAATATTTTCGGCTAAATATACATACGACAATAATTCACGAGACCCATAAAGCTCTTTTGCACACGTCATTGATTTCACTTGAACGAAAAAAGCATCGTCTTGCTATGCGAATCCTTTTTCCAAGTTATGCATATTTTTAACTAGTCGAAAAATGGTCAACACATTTTCATGCAATTCGAAGAATGGAAAACTTTTTCTTTTACCCACACATGTTTAATGTGGTAACATATGTAATTCAAACTAAATATATTCGAGTTACAGATATGCTTGTAGTTTCGCTGTTCTGTCGATAAATGGACATTCGAGATGTATAGTATGCACGAAAGACTTCTCTGAATGGGAATGTGCACGGAAGATTGCTCGCAAGAGTCATTGTGGTTTTCACAAATAGCGATGGAGAAATAATGTTTAGTGTATTTTTGTTTACTGAAGTGAATTTTGACATATCGTAACGTATTTATAGGTTTCCAGATCATCGTAGTTTTGGCATGATGTAATGGATTTTCAGCTTTGATATTTTATACCGATTTTCTACTTTTGTTGTTTCATTATTTTTCATGTGGAAATAACAAAGTTAGTGGAAGAAATGCACAAGAACCTGGTAATCACAGAATAATATGCTCAATTGCATTCAGTTTCGTAAAATATTAGACATTTAAGTCATCCAAGAGCATCCATTTACATCTTAAAACATTGCGTGATTAGTGTATGGTTTAAATGAATTTCATAATACCAACAACAACTACTACTCCATGTCAAAGCGCGAACTGGTCAAAATAGATCATAGCCTAAACATCCAAGAGTGCATACATTAAGAAGACATTTTTAATTTAACGATATTTCTCAAAGGAACATTGAGATATTGAAGTATTCGCAAACTGAATTGGTTCGCAGAAGGACGTGAGGAAGAACTTACTGTAAGATAGTTAAATGCAGTTACAAAATAAAACACAAACTTTCGTTTATAAATTCAATCTTATAATTTTTCTTAATTTTATAATTCTTCTTATTCTTAAAAATCTACGACCGAACCGTTTGAATCTGGAATCAAGACTAACTACTTCTATATTTTTCCTTTGGTTCTTCTTGCCCTTATCTGAGTGTAATTCGATACACCGTGATTTTTCTTAATCTGCATTGTTGCAGATTTTTGTTTAATAAATATTAATATGCGTGATAAGCACCATGAATTTAATCTGTTGATTCGCGGATTTTTGTTTATGTGCGAATGGATAAATTTATTATTGTTTGATTATTGTTTGGGGTATCGAATAACAATTAAAAAACAAAATTACAAAGCAAAATTAAAAAGCAAAGCATCTTGCGTTAGAAGAGTGTATTTTCTATTTCCTGTTTATTACAGGATATAACTCCTCCCTCCTTAAGTTGCGTGTCCTCGCGCAATGTATGAATATTTACTTTTACGTTTGAATTTTTTCTGCAATATTTGTAATACGTGATTATACTAGCGAAAGCTGTAATTAAAATGATTACAAAGTCTGTAATAATGCTTTTTTGTGAAGTCCTGTTATGATCTAATTCTAACAATTTTATATGTTTTATATTTTCGATATTTTGGGCATGAATCTTTTCTAACGTTAAGTTTTGCATTTCTTTGTATGTAATATTTTTAATGATATTATATTATTGTATACTATGTTATTTCTATTTACAAAAGTTACATTTTTTATAGTGGTTTTACAATTAGCAAATTTTATGATATTATGGTTTTTGATTACAATTACTTGGTCATTGCAATTTTGATATATTGGTGTAATGTTCAAATTTTTTGTAATAATTACGTTTTCTGTTATTAGATCTATGCTTGGTCGGTTATTCTTTCTCATTGTACAATTTTCGGGGTTTGTTAGGATTTTAGCTATGCAAATGTTTTCAACTGGTTTTAGTTTGTTTTCTTCATTTATTCCTTCTTCATATAAAAACACTTTATCATTTGTACATAGGTCATTATTATATGGTGTTACTAATTCTAGATTATTTTTATTTGGGGTAGCTATAATAGATGTTTTGTAAAAATTTCTGTCTGTAAAATTGGGTATGCGAATAACTATTAATATTGATTTAGCCTTTTGTGCTACTGATACTTTAATATTTTCGAGTATTTGTACATCGATTTTATACAATTTTATTTCTTCAATTGTTAAAATATCCTTACTTAAAACTTCTAGTCTAGAGAGCAATACTATTTCTTCAATTTCTTCTATTGAATCTAATAGAGTTTGTAAGTTTTCTTTTATTAATTGGTAGGTTTCCATTTCGGACATTCGCATTTGCATTGCATCTGTTTGAGATTTTAATGAATTTACTTTGGAAACAACAATATCTTGTTGTTTGTTTATATGTTTCGTCATATTTTGAATATTTTCGTCAATTTGTCTGTTAATTTTTATTTGTTTTTCATTATTGTCCACATAAGATTTTATATTTAGTTCTAGTTTATCAAAATTCCTTTCAATATAACTCCTATCGTCATCATCCATCACTCCGCCAAACCATTTTAAAAAAGACCCGTAGGGGCTGAATATTGTTGTTTTGGCTCTATGGGGTTCGAGAGTAAATAGTTTAGTTTTTATATTTTTTTTTAAGTATCATACTAATACTAGGAAATTTAGGTATAATTTCTATTGATGTGTTTTCTATATTATTCAGCACATCTTGAAATTTTTGTAGATCAATGAAATGAATGACCTTTGAAAAGTTTTGGATAATCAGCACTTGATTGTCTCTTATAAGAGTGAATCCATTTCCTTGAGGGATTTCGGTTATCTCAATTTGTTGTCCTGATATACTCATTATTATAGCTAGGAAGACGCGGATTCCTGTGGGGTAGATTGTTGAAAAGTTTTTAATTTCATGAAGAGTTTTTTGTTGGTTACATTGTGATTCTTTCTTGTAATAAAGGGTCTATCGTGTTTTTGCGTTTAAATTTATTTTTAATATATTTTGGATTTATTTTCTCGTCTAATTTGTTTTTATTTTTATTGTCAATACTTTGGTTTTGGCTTTTTATTATTTTGTCTCTTATAGCTTGATAATTTGAAGAATTTATGATTCCATTGTTTTATTTCAATTGGTTTATGATTAGTTACCGAATGTATAGTATTGTTATAGTGTTTCATTATTTCCTGTATGTATATTAAGGATGGTGCTAATTTTGTCTCTGTTATTTTGATTCGAACATGCTCATTGAGGGTATTGTGCAGTCTTTCTATATCTGCATTGCCAGTTTTCAGTCCAGGGGTGGCGAAATGGAGTGTTAAATTTTCGTTCAGAAGAAAATTCTCAAGGTTATTTGTAAGAGTACTTTCGTTGTCGGTTATAATATGATCGGGCTTTCCACAGGTTGTGAAATGTTGGTTCAGGGCTGATTTAATGTCTATCCAATTTCTTGATGTCAAGGATATTGCTTGTCCAAATTTCGAAAATTTATCTATTAATGTTAAATAGAAATGGTTTTTGTCTATAAACCATATGTCCATGTGAACTATTTCATGGGGTCTCTCTGGGACAGTAGGTTTCTTAAAGGGGATTCTAGCAGGTCTCCTTTCGTATTTGCTAAGCTGAAATACATGGCAGTTGTTTATTATTTTTGTTATTTTTGTTTTTAAATTAGGATAATAGTATTTAGTTTTTATTTCTTTATATATTTCCTCGATACCTCGGTGATTATTTCTTTTATGCTCTTTCAGTATCTCTTCTTGAATATGCCCTTTCTCGGTGCAATCGAAAAGTACATAGTTACATTTTATAAATTTGAGCTTAGTGTGAGGACTTTTCCATTTCAAATATTCGCTTTGAAGTTCAGTGTATATCGCAAGGTCAGGGATATAGAATGCAACAAGCCCCTTTCTAGGTGTATGGTTATTCAGGATATATTGAAAGTATTTGTCGTTAATTTCCTTAGAGGTACATATTATACGCGTTTTTCCGAAATATTTCTCTTTTTTAATTTTATTTTCTCTGCTTTGTTTTATGATTATCTGATATTTGAATATGTTTAATGGAGCTTCGGATATAGGGATGTATTCCAGGTTGTCCTCGGTTGCATTACGACATGTCATTGTTGAATCGTTATCTTCATTGATTTCATTTGAGCCTACCAATACGCTATTGTTAAATGGAAGACGGGATAAAGCATCAACCACATGATTCTCCTTTCCTTGTATGTACTCAATGTCATAGTTAAATTCCTCCAATTTAAGTTTCATATTAGGCTCCTTCAAATTTGCCAACCAAGTCAAAGGTTTGTGATCCATCCTGATAGTAAACTTCCTGCCATATAGATAAGGCCTAAAATATTTGGTTGCCCAAACGATCGCGAGTAACTCATTTTCGATTGTAGAATATCTGGTTTCGTGGTCGTTAAGAGTACGAGAAGCATAGCACAATGGGTGATCATCTTGGGAGAGGACTGCTTCAATTGCATAATTAGAAGCATCAGTCGTTAGTATAAATGTTTTATCAAAATCTGGGTGTTTAAGGATTGGGTCGGACGTAATTAATTGTTTGAGCTTTTGAAAGGAGTCAACGTAATCAACATCCTTGGTATTTATTTTAGCATTAGCAGTGGTTTAGCTATTTCGGAGAAAACTTTGATGAATTTTCTGTAAAATCCCACCAATCCGAGAAATGATTTTATTTCTTTAGTATTCTTTGGTATTGGAATGTTAAGGATAGCTTCAATTTTTGTAGGGTTAGGCTTAATACCCTCGGTAGTAACGAAATGGCCAAGAAACTCCGTTTCTCGTTTTAGGAACTCACTTTTATCAATTTGGACCTTCAAGTTCGCCATTCGCAATACCTCCATAAACTTTTTTAGGGAAGAAATGTGCTCCTCAAGTGAAGTGCCGAAGATAATAATATCGTCCATATAGACGAAACAGATCTTACCTATATATTCGTGTAGAACATTGTTCATTAGTCTTTGAAACGTTGCCAGGGCGTTTTTTAGCCCAAACGGCATTCTGGTAAACTCAAAGTGACCCCTATCTGTGGAAAATGCAGTTTTTGGAATATCCTTTTCCTCAATTTCTATTTGGTGAAATCCCTTTGCCAGATCTAAAGTTGTGAAATACATACATCTTCCCAACTTATCCAAGATGCTGTCAATGTTTGGTATGGGGAATTTGTCGTCTATGGTAATACTGTTCAGTTTCCTGTATTCCACCACAATTCGCCACTTCATTTTCCCTGAGGCATCGGCTTTCATGGGGACCACCCAAATGGGTGAGGAATATGGGGATTTACTTGGGCGTATAATCCCTTGTTTTAGCATGTCCATGATTTGAGTTTCCACTTCCTGTTGATGTACCTGTGGATACCTATAGGATTTGACAGTATCTGTATATATATAGTATAAATCACAGGATTTTCAGTTTTTATCTCGTGTTTCATTGAGTGAGTGAAGGTTAGATCGTCACCTTCTTTATCAAACACATCGTCAAAGTCCTTTAATATACTTAGAAAGCTTCTTTTTTCTTCTTTATTTAAGTATTCCATTCTCAGAGGCGTCAAGGGGTATAAATCACTTGAAAAATATCTGATAAATATGTACAGTTAATATACTCGTCTATTTCTGCTTCCTTGGGAGAATGGTACAATTTCAAAAATTTGTCATCAAATTTTATTTTATTGTTATACAAATCTATCTCAACTTTATAATTATTAAGAATATTATTACCTTTTATACCGTGAAAAAGGTTATTAAATTTGTATTCCACAAAAGTGAATCTCTTATCACCCCCGATCTCCTTGAATGGTTTGATTTCCACTGTGTGTGAAAATGGTATCAAAGAATTCAGAGTGTGGATATTAAACCTGACACTTGAAATCCTTAATTTTGGGTCGCAGAGATCTGGATCGATGAAACTCCTGAGTTTTCCACTTCCATGGGTTGAGGCGGTCCATATCTTCTCATTTGACTCTGAAGGGAACCCTGTTGAAAGGAATTCTGACAAGGACGATGATAATGATGGCCTTGATTCTGGTAGTTTTGCAAATTTTGAAAGTTTTGATTTCGATATTGGTTGTAATTTTGTTTTCGGAAAATTTAATTCGAATGATATCTTCTTGGGTATTGATAGTTGTAACTTAGATGATTCAGATTATTATTTTCACCACGATAGCTTTTATTTTTATTGGAATTAATATTATTTCTAAATTTAGGACTAACATTATCTCTTTTATTATAAAGATGACCAGTTTCGATAAGAATAAAAGTGGCTTTTTCGAGACTGTCTGGGTTTCTACAGAATAATATTGTGCGACTTGGTTCTGGTAAATTTTTCTTTAACACATCTAATGCTACGGCTTGGTTATCCATTATTAACTGCTTAAAGTTTGAATCATGTTCTTGTTCTACTTTCAGATTTAGATTCGTTAGTCGCTTCTGGATGATGTTGATGAATTCTATAATTGATCCTCTGAATTCGGTGGTTCGAAGTTCGTTCAGGAACTGGTTGCTATTCCTTTGGTCGGAAAAATTTGCGTAGAGAATCTTCTACATGTCTTCCCAAATGTTGATGTGTGGACTCGCGTCCAAAATTAGTTTGGCCCTTCTTGTTATCCTGCTTTTGATCAGATTGCAGACTATATTCTGGGACGGGATGTCGTATTGTGCTAAAGTGGAAACCATGACGTCTACCATGTCTGTAAAACTCTTTAATTGGTCCCGCCCTCCATCAAACATAGGGATGTTCAGAGCGTGTTTAATGAGGTCCAAAGTTATGCTTAGCCTAGAATTTACTCCATTATCTGCTTCAGTTGCCATGATTTTAATTGATTGTACGGTCTTCACACTTATTCGTGATAAGTCCTTTAATTATATCGCCTTCGAGGGTTTATATTATAAATGTAATATGCACTTACACTCGCGAGTATAAACCCGTAAAAGTAAAGGCTTGAGATTGTTCGGACCGCGGCATAAAGAATTAAAATTCACGTGTGAAACTCAAAGTTACGAATTTTCGGCAATCGCGTCACAAACTTATCGTTTGGATTCGACAATTGAAACGAACTGAAACGCACTTGATATAAAAACTTTTCGTTTGTGTATCTCTCAATTCACTTGCCGGCGAATGGACTTAAGCGTTCGCACTCTAATAAAACTTTTCGCTTTAATTTTTTTTTTACACTTGACGCGATCCTTCCGACTGCACCAGTTAAATGCAGTTACAAAATAAAACACAAACTTTCGTTTATAAATTCAATCTTATAATTTTTCTTAATTTTATAATTCTTATTATTCTTAAAAATCTACGACCGAACCGTTTGAATCTGGAATCAAGACTAACTACTTCTATATTTTTCCTTTGGTTCTCCTTGCCCTTATCTGAGTGTAATTCGATACACCTTTAAGTGATTTTTCTTAATCTGCATTATTGCAGATTTATGTTTAATAAATATTAATATGCGTGATAAGCACCATGAATTTAATCTGTTGATTCGCGGGTTTTTGTTTATGTGCGAATGGATAAATTTATTATTGTTTGGGGTATCGAATTACAATTAAAAAACAAAATTCCAAAGCAAAATTACAAATCAAAGCATTTTGCGTTAGAAGAGTGTATTTTCTATTTCCTGTTTATTACAGGATATAACTAGATGCACAAACATTATTTCGCTTTCATTATCAATAACCCACATTCACAATTACACTAAGAAATTGTTGCTTGTAAAACATCTAAATTCTTCCACACAGCTTTTGGGTTTTCTCCATTTAGCCACGCCCGTTTCATTTTCACGTTCTGAATGATACATCCCAGGAAACATTCTGTGGGAATTTCGCTTAGGCGAACTAAATTTGGATCGTCTATTCTTCGCCAGAAAAAACAAAAGTCGGAAAATAGCATATGCAGCGCGTAAAACTATGGAAAAAGCGAACAAGAAAACTTTTCTTTTTCCTGTTTTCTGGATCCAATTGAAACTTTATGGGTTGATGATCAAATTGCTCTTGTCAGTCTCAGCCAAGAGTTTTGAGTGGCTTATTCTTTATTATCCGTTTTGGGACTCGCTTACTCTAACTTTAATTATTGATTTAGATCGCGAAATTCCGGATTATTTTCTTGATAACGCATTATCCTTGTGCGGTTTTTTCACAATTAGTTTTTCACGCGACCAAAAGTTATAATTTGTGGGTTATTCTCGACTTGTTCTGCGTCTTCGCAAGTTATGTGTTAATTATGTGGTGAGTTAAAAATAAATTCAGTTTATCGTTTCGAAAGAGTGATTAATAAACATTTCGCTATTTACGGATTCTCGACCAACTGTCGGAACGCCAGGTAAACTACGAATCATATACTTATCAAATACTGCCTTATTGTCTGCATTTTTAACAATTTCTTACGACATATTTTCCACTATATTATACAAAAAATTAGTTAAGTGTTTTAATGTATTGTTGCACTAGCACTTTAGATAGTGTGAACCTGTGTGAACTAAGTGAATTCAATTTAAATAAACACATATTTTTTTATGAAATTCAATATAAGTATTAGGAGTTCCTGAGAAAACGTGAGAAACGAGTGGACAGACAGGAAGGCGTCCTGATGGAAAGACAGGTCTCCAAACTGGTAGAATATTGTAGTATGACCTCCTAAAAACGCTGTGCTTGAGCCTTCTATGAATTTCAGCGAGTCTTGCGTTTATGCATATTGCAATTATCCGAGCTTTACTGTCTCCCGATTTTATTGATAAACTGCAGATTTTTCGAACTCGTCAGTTTTCCTTTTTCTTGTTTTTATTAAGACATGCAAGTCATGAATTTTTTTACATATGCTTGATTGTATTCTCTATGTTTCGATGGTTTACAGATTCTTTGTGACTTTATATAAACAAATTTAATTCTACTATTCAATTCCTTTTAAGAAGAAAAGACTTTAGAGCCTGTTTATATCGCTATTTTGTTAGCGTCGAGTCTGTAAGAATCTTATAGATTCCTTTTTAAAAAACGATAATCTAATCTAGTACATATGAAAGCTCGAGACGATAATAATTATGTGGAATCAATTATTTTTCTCTAAAATGTGTTCAAATCAAAAATTTTTCTTATTTAGTTCAGGTACAATTCCACCACGGAAGCCAGTTCGTATTGATGACAATGACAAACGTACGATAACGTTTCATACAAATATAAGTTGCAAAAAATATAAGTTGTAGGGACTGAATAATATATATTTTTTAGTCCCTTCAACTTACCGTTCAAAATAATGTCGATAGTAGAATTTAAAATCATATTCTTTCCGAATTGGCAGAGTGAGCTGCAAAATATTTAATAAATAATTCGACACTGAATGAAATGTTAAAATTTCTAGGGCATTGCATTTAAGAACATCCAAGGGACTCACGTAGTTCATATAGCACTCCCATTAATCACATCACATTATATTACGTTTAGATTCAACAACATAAATACCCTATCAGACTCAAATCCTACAGCCGACTTTAAATGCGACCTTACTTTAACAACAAAACCGCGTTTAAATGTCGTAAATATGATGTAACTAATTTTAAAGAATCAATGCCAAATTTTTTTCCCAAATTTACTAACGATCGGTTTTTAAGTTGTTACAAACAAAGTTACAAAACGTAGAAAATGATTTGAAACCGATTTCGCAAAATTTATTTCATCGGTTTTACGTCATTTCCAAGTCAATTTTTCTGAATATTTTTTTATTTAATGGGTTTTTCAGGCAATATTAACTTTCAGGAAATAACCTGGAAGACTTATATTTCAGAAAATATAGCAAACAAAACGATTACTGACGATGTGAATTCGTATCGCCATTTCGAATAATTCAACAGCGATCGGAAGTAATTCGTCACATCGAAAACAAATCACCACGTCGGATTATAAACACATCGCCGGGGCAGTTCAAGGCCAAAATACAATACTGCGTGACGGCAATGCGTGAGCGCGATGCGATTCTCCCTCATCGTCACGCAACGCATTCAATTTACAATGCATGCGATGCGGGGAACATTAATGTTCATATGACAAATGTCATATAGGTGACGTTTTAAATAAAGCTTTTTTCGATTTTTGAAAATTTTTGAATTTAGAATGTTCCTTCGTTTAGCAAATAAAAGCCTTAACTAGGATGCACGAGATTTTTATTCAAAATTCATTCATAATAACCAAAGTACTTAAAAAGTAATTAAGGAGTTTAAATTTCAAATTTCATTTAAGCGCCATATTGCATTTGACAAACGTCACGCACCTCGTCGCGAGGAATTTTTGTTTTTCAGAATATTTCCCACCTCACATCGACGCATCGTAATCATTGTACGATGTCGCATACAAATGTATGTTACGAAAACTGCATGACATTTGCTCCGAGACTCTCGTCTCGCTTCCGTATCGCATTCTCGCACTATTGTATTTCGGCCTTCACTAATAAATTGCCATGGCGAACCGTTTGCGATACGCCACGGTGATTCGTTTGCGATACGCTATGATTCGTCTGCGAGGTGACATATTGTTCGCAGAAGATTCGAATTCGGATCGCTAGCGGATTCGCCGGTGAACTAATATTCCGAAACGGCGATTAGTTTTGTCTGCTGGGATGTGATCGCAACATATGTACATCGGGTACTCGCATCTCTTTCTTTGCGATGTCACCGAGAGTATGAGCGTGTGCGAGTCGTTGCTTAGATTTTCAAGCAACTGTAAAGATGCTTAACCTGGCGCCAGCTTGGTGGAATTTATCAAAAGTCTACATAGTTGTGTCAAGATGGTCCAATTCACGTCGATTTTTACCATATTTCGAAGAAATATGTCAAATTATTTATTTGATACAAATAAAAGGTCATTAATTGATAATCGAATATTTCGATAACCAGTTAAACACCGAAATCCAATATTGAGTTTTTTGGCGAGAACTGTTTTATAAATATAGATACATTCTTTCGTGCTGAAAAGGCCAAACGCATTCCTCATGTGATGGTGAAGCGAAGCCAAGAAATCTTTGTTTATTGGAGAACGAAATCAAGTGACAGGGATTGCCTGGTTTCGGCTCGCAAGGGCGGAAGTTTTAGCGTCTGGTTCCACATTTTGACAAGCTTATTACGTTTCAAAGCTGTGGGTGATGTGCATTCTTCAGTCGCGGTTTGGTCCAATGTCCAGTTTGAAAATTTTCTCAGTATTGTAAATGCTGAATTTGGAAGCATATTTTTATATGTATATTATAAATAATTATATAGGCAATGCTTCTTTTGTATAATAGTCAATATTCTCATAGGGGATTTAACTTCAAAACCGGTTTTCTTTGTTGAATGCCGTGGCATCCTTCAGTATTCTTTGTCATTAAATAAGTATGAAAACACTCAAAGAAAAAATAATTCTCGAGATTTCTTTTATTACTGTGAAGTATTTACATAGGCAGCTTAAGAATTGTGTTTGGTGTGTAAATATTTTGTCACCGAACACATGAAACAATTTCCAATTGTTGGTTCGGATGTTTGCAACCTTCTAAAAAATTAAAAAAATTCTTGTTAGATTTTTTTTTTTTTTTTTTTTTTTTTTGCAACAGACAGCTGTTTCGAGGCCGATATGGTCCCTTCTTCAGTGTTATGTCTATTGCGTGTTCTGTCTATTATCTATGTCTAATAGACATAACACTGAAGAAGGGACCATATCGGCCTCGAAACAGCTGTCTGTTGCAAAATAAAAATATCAACCTAAAAATGGAATCTAACAAGAATTTTTTTAACATGAAACAAGTAAGAATTAATAAGTTGAATGTATTACCTCAAAAACGACTAGATCGCAAGATCTACCTTCACTGTTTTATTGGTATGCCATCTGGAAAAATATTACCGGAAAAGGAGAGGGTAAAATCGCAGCCTACAAGGATATTGTGTATTCTATTCAGCAATCTGCTGGCGTGATTGATAATTTCTTCGAAATGGGCGAAAAGTATGGCACAGTGAAGCGTAAAGGACATAAATCGTTGATCATACAAGGCAATTCAAAAGTAATTAAACGACTCGCTACTGGAGAACAATTTTCCGCGAAAGGAATGTGCGCGGCAACGTAAAGGCTGGTGTTCGTCCAATGCAATAAATTATAAAAACTAACCCAAAAGCATAAAAATTCAACATTAAAATTTGCTGATAAACATCGTGTTGAGTGGTAGAATGGGAAATAGTGATTGCTGAGTTGAGAAAGTTGAAAAGAAGTTTACTTTAGATGGCCCAGATGGTGTCCACAAATATTGGCGATTATCAAGATTAGTCCTGTAGCTTTCTGACAGTTTAAAACCATTTGAAACCCGTTAAAGAGCAAAGTAGTCTAGTCCAAAAAAAGATTGGAATGCAATGCCCTACCCAGTCTAGTTGGTGGATCATATTACACATCATGAAGCCAGCTTGTCAAAGTTAGAAGATAAAATAATGCAAAATCTGCAATGATAGCCTTTCGTCACACTATGACAGGCTCCAGTACGTAGTACGCAAACTAATAGTAGGAACCCAGCTTAAAATTAGGATATATTATACAGCGAATCGAGCACAAAGTGAATGAGGAATGATCATGAAAACAAATCTGAAGGATTTAAACTCAACCATGAGGCCACTGAAATAAATAAACGCTAGATAAAGCTAGCAAAACCAACGAATAGAAGATCCTTAGTGAATATACTGTGCTGCGTCATCCAGTATGCCATCAACGTAGAACGGCCAATCCAGCTGGACAATTTTATTATTATTGTGCAAGGGTCCACTTGCTGAAAAATAGTATAGGCCTTAGCTCCCCATGTGAAATACTATTGCTTACAGATGGTCCATCCTCTGGCCCTACAGAAGCCAAGGAGTTCCCCCAGTTCTGTGGTCGCCAAGTGTTCCAATTTTGTTACGCCAGTACAGCTCAGCCAAGTAAGGCGTTTGTTGGCTAGACTCGGTCAATCTAGGAGGAAGTGATCTGTACTTTCTTCCTCGGCAGGTGTCATACGTTTGGATTCCTATTCGTTTGGCGTGTTGACCTAGAAGATTATGGCCCGTTAATATTGCCACTAATTTTCTAACGCCATTTCGGTTTTTGAAGTGAAAACTTCTTTAGCGGCGTTGTACACTTTTTTTGTAATGGGTAAAAAATGTTAAACTCGTGTCAGGGCACGTGACCTGATCGAAAATTCGTAAGACGGATGGAGAGTAGACAGCTGGCGTGGCGTAGGAGAGGGAGTATCCCCCTCTCTTTCTACGGCGCGGCGAAAATGTATGCCTGCGCCGGCTGTTTCGTTTAGGCGGCGCAGGGCGCTTGCGCGAATGTTCGTGTGTGTTTATGTGACAGCGTGCCACGCGCATCCATGGATGGTGACAGCTGATGGCTCGACCGTCTGTGTAGTGGCCACACTGTTGAAGTGAAAACTTCTTTAGCGGCGTTGTACACTTTTTTTGTAATGGGTAAAAATGTTAAACTCGCGTCAGGACACGTGACCTGATCAAAAATTCGTAAGACGGATGGAGAGTAGACAAAAAATTGGAAAAAGCTTTGATGAATTGCCAATGATTTTGAGTGGAGATTTCAACATAAACTTTGCAGACGATAAAAATCAACTATTAATTGAATTTTAAATAATGAATTTGGTTTAACTGTGTCAAATGATCGCCATCTTAGCATAACGAAATATAAAACTGCTATTGATGCGGTCTTTATTAGACATTTAAATAGGTTCGAATCAAAACTGTTCGTTTCTTACTTCAGCTATCATAAGCCGATGGTATTAGTTTTAGAGATTGGCGATGATGGGTCTGGTAATAATGATAGTGAAAAAGTCGTTGAAATTATGGATGGAAGTTGATTTTTCTGAGGGATAAACTTTTTAATGTAATATAAATTGTCATGTTTGTGTACGATAGCGCAATAAATAAATATTGTATTCTACCACATAAAAGATAGTACTTTTATTCTGATAATTAAAGCAATTCGTGCAAAATTATTCCATAACCATTCCAAAATATCCAAAACGCACAACGTTAATACTTAAGTTTTCACTTCTGCCGGCACTCCCGGCAACCCGTTTTTTTTTTTGCTAGGAGTTGTTTTTTCCTCATTTGATTAGGGTGAGACCAAAGAGCTCGGCTTATCCTGCAGTCGTTCCTAGGATTTCGTCTAATTCCCTTTTTACCGTTGCTAGTGGCACTTTAATTGTGTCTACTCTAGTGGCATTTTGGTTGGCTGATCCAACTCTCGCTAGCCCATCCGCTCTTTTGTTTGCCTCTACACCGTTGTGCCCAAGGACCCATGTCAGTTTTACATTTACTTGGGTTGTTGCGGTCTTGAGATCCTGTCTACAATCTCGCACCAGTTTTGAAACTACGCGGTTAGATGCAAGCGCCTGCATTGCAGACTTACTATCCGATAGTATTTGTATTCTTCCATTAAGGTCGTTTGTTTCCACTTCTATAACCGCTTTTATTGCAAGCACTTCCGACTGGAAAACTGTTGTGTTGTTCTACAATTTATAACTTCGGTTGAGTTGCGGGTTATTTGGGAAAAAGATTCCAGCGCCGCGTCCCTCATCCGTTTTGGAACCATCGGTGTAGATCATAATCTCACTTCCAGATGTGAAACCCTGCACCGATATCCACGCTTCTCTGGTCGGAATGCTGATCTTGTATGGAATTGTTGTGTCCAATATTGGTTGAATTCTATCCAACTCCCTTTTACTTGACGGAGCCATTCTCTCCATTTTTTCCAAAATACATACGTGCTCCGTTTGAGTGTGGTTAGATAACCCATATGTGTATAACCCATATGCTGGACAAACTACTGACGGTATTTTGAGGCGAAGAACAATGATTGAATCCGTAGCAAAATTAAAAGTCTCGGGCGAGAAAGCAACACCTCAAGAGAAAGTTTACTCGAACCTGTGGCAATCCTTTGAAAAAGTCATATTGGTTTGAAGCGTGGATGATTTAAAGTGCTTTTCTTATTTGAAACGGGAAATAGTTACATATGAACTAGTTCAACAATTGACTAAATATGACAAACACTGCAACAGAAAGGTTGTGCTTCTAAAGGAGTTCCGAAAATTTTCAGTTTAATATACTACTTACCTAAATCTCTAGATATAAAAATATTTAATATTAAGCCATGAAACGTGCACTTGAATATTGTTTCCTAAATAACAGCATGGCAACTAGTCTGACAATTAACAACAAACTCAAAGTCCTTAATAAAAGTTCACTCGAAATGCAATATATTTTATGTCATGTGTCCTGACAGAAGCTTTCGACGGCATAAATGTATTTTTCATGCAATAAATTTACACACTCTCTTATTTGTTTCAACTATGTTTGTCTCTACATAGAAATAGAAATTGGAATGAAAGGAATGGAATGAAAGCTACAAATAGTCACTCAGATAGAAATGCCGGTTACGTTGCATCAAGGGACTCATTGGAAAGTTTGAACTTTTGCAGCCTTTTAGTCATTTATCAAATACCCTGTACGTATTCGAACTTGTCAGACTAGTTGACCGCCGTGAGAAGGGGGCAGAGGTAGATGCTTCCTTGTAGAAACATCCAAATAATTCACATTCGTTTGGCTTAGCAATCGCTTGCCAATACTGAAAAGGACAAGCGGTGAAGCAAAAAATTCATTCGTAAAAGTGCAATATTTCTTCCGAAATCAAGTTGGCATGCAAAATAGCTTAAATTTAAAGTTCGCTAGGTTGATAAGTAAATTTGCGATATGAGTAGCATTTATCATGCTCTGCTGTTTTCGGATGGGAACTTTTGAATAATTGACTTATTTAACTGCTGAATTAATAGCAAAAGATAGAATTTCATTGAAGTTTCGCAAAGTTTAAATTTATTACAATTGAAGTAAAAACATTTTAAATTTCAAGATAATTTGATTCAACTTGTATATTATCCTGTTGTGGTTGCTAGAGCGGAATACCTGGAAAGACTGATCTGAACAATTTTTCGAAGCATCGTTATGGTTCGGGATTTTTTACCAAAACGTATATTGTAAAGATGATTTGGTTGGATCTAACCTTAATTTTACTTCACAGATCTGATTGATCCTGCCCTAGATAACTTAGAAGACGCAGTCTACCCGCCTAGCGTTCACGTATTGTCCGGTGACAGTGTGATTGCTCTTCTGCTTTATCTTTTTAGCTTCCCACTAAGACCCGCTCTCTCATTCCAAAATTCAAGCAAGGATAACGATTGGTGCCACTCTCGGCAAAACAAGCCCTGCAAGACTCGCAAACTCGCAAAGTCCAATCATCCCTGATTGGTTATTAACAGTCCATCTTCGCGTTATCAAGCAAATAAAATGACTTAAAAAATCCATTTTTTTCACAGCACTAAACGCAACTCAGGATCAACCATTGGCAATTCTGGTCAATTGTATGAGGTCTTTCTAACACGATCCGTAGATGAGGTTCTATTTCCTTATGCAAACTAAACATATTCACTTCACATTCTTAGGTAGTTTGAAATACACTTCCGGAATTATGAGAATATTCATATTCTGCAGGATTTAACGCATTACTCATGTCGAGAAGCACGAATAATAGAATACACATTGATAGCTGATTTATTGCAACTTCTCATTGAACCACGTCAACTATTTCTATAATGAAAGGTCGTTTAGCCATCCTGTTATGAAGATTAGTTCTTTTCTCTATCTTGATTATAAAAAACATTGAATTTCCGCGTGATCAACTTATTTTCAGCACAAGAATTCCCCTCCCTCCCCTTGCTTCTATATTTTTAGCACATTTCCAAACTTTTTCACATCCATGCGCACAATGTTCCTCTCGGTAGAGATTGAGAAAATAATACGTACAGTGGTACGAAAAAGAACAGGACTGATTGCAAGTTCTAAGGATGATCTTGCTCTGAATAGTCCGACAGTAGTTTCGAATTATGTAACTTCTTCACGAAGAACTCTGAAGTGGAGAACCCGTCCTAAAATTATACCCCTGTACCCTCTTCAGCGGAAAATACGTTTATTGCCCAAGTTCTTAACGACGAGTCTAGTTCTGGCTGCTAATTTACGGCTTACGACAATTCTACGGCTAAACTTGGCTTATTCAAAGAGAGGTCAAAAAATTTCATATACGAGGTATGTGGCTCTCCAGTTTATAACTTCGGTTGAGTTGCGGGTGATCTGGGAAAAAGATTCCGGCACCGCTTCTCTCATCCGTTTAAGGACCATCTGCTTTCGAAACTTTTAAAAAATCAAAAACTATTGCGAGCAAATTTCATTTAAAACGTCACCATTTGACATTTGTCATATGAACATTATTCTTCCTCGCATCGCGTGCATTGTAAACTGAATGCGTCGCGCCGCCATATGCGAGAATCGCATCGCGCTCTCGCCTCGCCGTCACGCAGTATTGTATCTGGGCCTTTACGTATTGTATCTGGGCCTTTTCTCACATTGTAAGGCGCGATTTAGAGATTTAACGACTTGAATCCATTTAGTTGATTATGAAATAATGCTCTTCTTTCCACGTACCGCTTGAATCGTTTTGCTTACTAAATCAGCAAATGTTAGAATTAAGCTGAACTTTCATGTTAACGTGAGCAGACAGAATATATTATACTATAAGATGTATATTTTGTGATTAAAGACTTGTTTCTCCCATATTATAAGGATTTTGACTTTGAAACTGGATCCTTTTATAAGAATAGGAAGTTGACACAAATGAATTATCTGGATCGTATCTAAATTTGAACCTTAAAAATATGTTAGTATCATGAAGAATTATGTTACTGATGAAGTAGAGCATTTTCAAAATGCGGTTTTGCTGGATGTATCCGTAATTGTATTAAACGTTACCAATATAAATATTTATTTATGCAGTCAGACAAAAAAGTCTACGTACAATGCTGTCTTTGGTAAGTTAGAAAAAAATTAGACAAAATTTTTAGTTTTAATGTTCATATCCTTTTATAAGATAATTTACTACAAACATTAGCAAGAGAAATCAAAATTTATTTTATTATTATTTTTAAAAAATTTAATAAGATAAATGGCTCAATCCATTGGGGATTCGATAAGGTGTTAATTTACCTTTACCAGTACATTGCATTTTTCATGCTATAATACTCGCTAGCTTTATGTCAAACTTTTCCTTCTAGATCCTTTTCACAATAATGCCAGCATACTTTTATACATTTTTGCTGTCTAACTGCTGCATGCGATCAATTTTGGAAATCTAAGGTTTCTCCCGTTATTTGCGACCTAATTGTTTCGTGACTTTCTCGTGACTGTTTCCTCGCATTGTTTTTTTTTTGGTGCACTGCTTCTGGGTTTTCCTTAATTTCAAAACTCATGAGTGACGCGCTGCAAGCTTAAAAAATTTTAGACTTGCTGATCGTGGCTTGCTTTGGAAAGAACAGATTTCTCTTACTCTTTAAAAGTATCATGAACCCTTGACTAACCCAGCCTTGGGGTTAGAACCTCGGTTCTACCTCATGATGGTCCCAAGCCCGTGTAAATGGGGAGGGAAGAAGGGAGTGCAGTTGTGTGTCTGATGAAGTTGATGGAAAACCGAGTAGCGAAACTGAAAGGTGGACTTGACGCCGAAGAAGACGTTGTCTAGATGTGTCTTGAGAACTTGTGAAATTGCTGAAATTGGAGACTGACGGGCTGCCGAACTTTTAATGTTGTATATGTCTTGCTGATAGATGAAGCTGATGAACTTAGATGAAGAGCCGCGATGTTAAGGAGGTGCATTATTGCAAGGATGAAGCGATGTAAGTAAGAAGACGTCACTGCAGGCTATTTCGGCTCTTGCGGCCAAGGTGAATAAGGGAAACCTAGTGGAACCTTCTGATATGCGGTGAATGTTGGAATGACGATTGGTGGAATGAGGTACTAGAGACTTTGCTGATTGATGACTTTGTGAACCCGGTGACTGACGTATATGCTAGAATGCGGATATGCTGCACAGTTGAACTATTGTACTGATGACTAGTTGACAAATGAAATCATGTCAACTAGTCATCATCAAATCAAATGATATATGTTGTGTACCGTGAAAGAATGACAGATGACAAAGACTGAATGTTACGAACTGGATGTTGTGTTCGATGTAGACTGAGTGGCTTTCATTGCATTAGCAGTTGGATGCGACACTAGTACACTGCTAAGATTTGTTGTCTAAATGCTGATAAATGTTGCTTGATATTATGTGCATACATGTTGTGACTGTAGTGAACCCGGACCCTATGGACTTGTGCTATAGGGCTCCGGGTGATGCAGGGGGGCTGATGGTTTAAGCTTCGCCTTGATCCATTCAGTCTTTGGGGAGTACCGATCCCACGTACTCGATGTGTGAGGAAGGGTTATCAGTCCCGTGCGCCTGGAGCAAAAACTGAGAGTTTTTTTCGGTCTGTAGAAAAGCGCAACTTAATCAGAGGTTATCTGAACCACACGTTAGGGGGAGTCCATAACAGGTTACTGTCATCCCACTAGACGGTTGAGGAGCCTATTTCTTGGCTGAAACGTGGTGGTTGTGGTTTCGAAGGCTGCTGAGGAGAGCGGAGCACACCCCAATTGTGTTCGAGTATCCAGATCTTAGGGGTGGTGGTTGACAATTTGTTTCAACCCTGTCATAGTGACCGTGGGGTTGGGCCTTTTTGAGGCGGGTACCCACGTAAACCACGACGACTTCATGAACCTTTGACTGCTCGACATGCTTCGCGGGTAGGCTTAGCAATTATCTTCCACGTATTTACACTAAGTTCCCTACCTATAGCCATTTACTCAGTTTTCTGCACTTGGACTAAATTTTCATTAGATTGAAACTATACCAGTTGAACCTCAGGATAATGTGTTCCATGTCGATGCTTGTTTTGCAAAGCCCCCGAATGTTTTAAGCAATATTGCAGGGAGAGTTATTGCGTATTTTTTTTTATTGATTTAAGGTAGTAGACCTGTGTGATGGGTTCAAAAAATCTTCTTTTTTTACATTTTTTAATATAAAAACCTTTCAAAAATATACTGTAAAATTTCCAGACCGAAATTTTCAATATTTTCGAAGTTATAGCCACAAAAGGAGAGCGCGCTGTAGTGTATGAAAGTAGTGGCTACGCCAGCGGCAGCTGCTCTGTCCGGTCCCTCTTCCATTGTCCTTGCGACCTTTATTATTCAAAGACACGCAGGTATACTAACTAAATCAAGCATTTTCGATTGACAAAGACGAAATATAAGAATTTTGTACAGTATAACAGAAAGATTTTGAAGTAGTTAGTATCAGTATCAGTATCATTTTAGTATCAGTTACCATTTTTTGCTCGACGAGTGCACATTTTTACTGGGAAAAACGTTCTGAAAATTGCTACCAATACGGCTGCCTGTATCTTAAATGAGGGGTTTCTACCTGTACTCAAAATTATGGAGGTGATGGAGGCATCATAGGTCAAACAGCCAGGGACTTCGCTGACACTGTAGAGAATTCACGAATTTTACGGGCGGAGAAAACTGCAGAAGCCAACAGTAAAAAGGCTAGAACTTTACACAGGGCTCTGAAAGGCACTGAAAATGATAATTTTGAGGAAACAGAAGGATTACTCTATGCACCAGGCAAAGCTGATTGATTTATGTAAGTATTATTTGTTGTCAAAACTTTGAACGTGTTTTTCTCAGAACTATGTTTTTAAAATTTCGTGGAAACACTGACTAGAAAGTATATAACCGATTTGGCTGAAAATTTATCTCGTTATTCTAGATACATATAGCTAAATACTGAACCTTTGAAATATTAATTTTTTTATAATTTATTAATTTTTTTAGGCAAAAAAATTCGATTTTCAGTACCTTTTTTTCACAAGTCCACTATTTCATTTTTTTTATGCATGTTATTGGTTAGTTCACTAGAATAAACTATAAACAATAATAATTCCTTCGATTTTTTTATTTCAGATGACTACGAAAGGCTGTGTGCTTCCCCGAAACCGCTCAACGTTTCTCTGAGGACTCCATTTCAACACAAAAAATTATGAATAAATCAATGTAAAATTGAGTAAAAACAAATTTTTTTGTATGCTTGAAAGTAGCAATAAAAACATGGAAAAATTACAAAACGATCGCATATTATTTTCCTGCTGAAAAAAAATCACGAAAAATCGTTGAAATTTCGAACGTCACACCGATGGATGGGCTCAAAATTTTATTCCTGAACTCGGTAACATAAATGATGAGACTTTTCCTCTAACCATGGCTTCTTTGCTTTGCACTTTTATGTAAATTTCCATTGCAATCAATATATTGCTACACCTAGAACAACATGCTCGGCAAATTCTTAGTGTGGTTCTCTTTTGATCCATGCAAAATGATTTCTCTTAATCTTGGTCATATTGTATGCTGAAACCATACCCAAGCTAAAGAAATCTACAAGTAACATGTGCAATCAAGAGCTTGAGACATCTCATTTGAGAAAAGATGTTTGTATCTAAGATTCTCGTGTATCTAACCTTCATGTTTGCCGGCTTTATGAATCTTTAAGATTTATACCAAGGCATTGACTCCACTTAGCTTAGTTTCGTGCGTACTGTGATCGTGGTGACCATTAAAGTGAAGAACTGAAGAAAGAAGAATTTTATTAAAGATGAAAGTGACTCTGGTGAAAGGTTTTCTTGTATTTTTTATTGGTTTAGTGATATCACCCACGTTACGTGCGGATCCAGCAAAAAATGTTGTTCTTCTTCTCGGTTAGATGTGAGATTTTATAAAATGAGAGCAATATGTGCTAATTTTCTTTCTTTTGTAGCTGATGACGCTGCATTCGAAATGGGTGCATACTTCAATAAAATTTGTCAAACGCCCCATCTGGATGCTCTTGCAAAGCGCGGTCTCCTCTTTAATAATGCGTTCACATCTGTAAGTAGCTGCTCCCCATCCAGGGCTCAAATTTTGACAGGACTTACCAGCCATCAGAGCGGAATGTATGGACTACACCAGGCTGAACACCATTTTAATGTTTTTGACTCGGTTGAATCCCTTCCCAACATTTTGCGTTCGCACAACATATTCACCGGGTTGATAGGAAAAAAGCACGTCGGACCCTCGGCAAACTTTAAGTTTGACTATGAACAAACTGAAGAGAATCATTCTATTAATCAAGTCGGTAGGAATATCACCAAGATAAAATTGTTTGTAAGAGAATTCCTACAAATGGCAAAAGATTCTGGCAAGCCATTTTTGTTGATGGTAGCGTTTCATGATCCGCATCGGTGTGGCCACATAACACCAGAGTATGGAGAATTTTGTGAACGTTGGGGATCCGGTGAGATTGGAATGGGAACCATCCCCGATTGGACTCCTATCTATTACGATTGGCAAAACATACCCTACCCGGCATATTTGCCTGACACTGAAATTGTTCGCCGGGAACTAGCAGCCCAGTATCAAACTATTTCAAGGCTCGATCAAGGAGTAGGATTGGTGTTGAAGGAAGTCGGAGAAGCGGGATTTAATGATAATACTTTGGTTATATATACATCTGACAACGGTCCACCATTCCCTGTCGCGCGCACAAATTTCTACGATCCAGGAGTGCGAGAGCCAATGATCATTTATTCTCCAGTCAAAAATGCTAGACATAATCAAGTCACGTACGCAATGACCAGCCTTCTAGATGTGTTCCCAACCATTATGGACTATTTTGGAGCTACACAAAATCAGAGTGCAGTTTACCTTGGAAAATCCTTGCTGCCACTACTGAAATCAGGTAGAGAAAACAATCGTCTTTAATTTTGAATTTGAATATTTCAAGTTAATATTTTTGCTAACGTTAAAAATTGAAAAGCAGGACTTTTTCGGGGAAAACTTCTGACTTACATTATTCGAAAAAAGGGCCAATTCAATTCAATTATACATGAGTATCTGCATCAATTCTACAATTTTCAAATACGTTTGAGTCGTACACAATAAATTCTATAGAAAGCTGAACATTGAAGGTTTGTTCACAGTCCACATATGACTACAGAACTTCATTTGCACCAAGACAATTATAAATTTCTTTACTGAAAATAATAATGAAAATTATATTAAAAGATTCAATTCAGAGATCCCAACGTATCACCGTATTGGACACAATACGGTGGAGTGTCCAAGTCTTCCACAGTTCTGACATTGACGTGGCCTAAATTTGAAGTAATCTACTTTTTACTTTACTATCAATGATTTACGCTGTTTTGACATTTCCGAGAGTATTTTTCATTCCTATTCCTGCGAATTTAATTTTAATTGTTGTGGTGGGGATGAATCTTGACGGGTCTGTTCTGTCCCTTGTCGACATTCTTTGCGTGTCTGCTATATTAATTTCTTCTAAGTATTCCCCTCGTTTGTTACATGGTTTGGATAATTCTAGGAACTCTTCGATGTTTATATGCATTGGATTGTCTCTAATGACCCCATACCTAAATAGGTAGTTGTTTGGGATGAAGAATTTTCTGTTATGCTGATTGATAATTTTGTTATTAATGCTTTCATTTGCTGCTCTGGGATTATTAAAAATCTTATATCCAATTTGTTTCACATCACTGACGTCACGTAGTCCGATTTTCTTGTTAATTAAGAAAAATTTCATTGGTGTAATTCTGAAGTTAGTGTTGTCGTTGATCAAAACGTTCATGAGTACTGGAAAACTGTTTTCTGTTGTATTTTCGGGGTGCAAGTTTGGTGTACGTGTTGCGGCGGGGTTTATGCTCGTTCTGTGATTTTCGGTGATAGACACGTGTGTGAGGTTGCTTAAGTTACTTTGTTCTTTCTGGTTTGTACTTTCTTGAATCGCCTCTTGCATTGCTTCTGCCGAGAAACTTTTGCGTTCTGCCTTTTTCTTGTTAATGTTGGTTATGTTTATTAATTTCCTTTTCTATTGAATGGCCGTTTTGCCTGTGAATGGGGCTCCACCACATCTGGCGGTCTATTATTCCATTCATCCAAACCCATTTCAGCTTTTAATAATTATCACTGCACTCTAATACTCTTGCACTAATATATCAGTCACGTCAAAAAGGGTTACTTCCTTGTTTAATCTACTTTAGCATTAAGTCTAGGCCCTGCAGCTAGGGTAATTGGGATTAGGTTTAGGTAAACCAAGTGGTTTGTGAACCACTTTATTCCGAGAAAGTCCCTTAGTGTTATTGATCCGCTTTTCACGTCCGCACAATAACACGTTCCATGCGGAACTTATAGAACTATTATCGGAATGAAAACATTAATATGCATTTGAATATGTTATCGCGTAACACGGGGAATTTCCCTGTTTGTTCTGTACGGATATTTGTTTCTGGTCTATTGTGTTGGCATAAATTGATTTTGTTTAAGTTCCAAGTTTTTCAAATATTAAGTATTATGAAAGATACTGGGAATCATGCAAAAACGTCGATTTTATGATATTATTAAAGAAAGCATTCAAATTAAACGGACATATCCTTTTTCAATACAACGATAACTTTGTTATCTTGCATGTACGGATACTTTTTCTGGCAAGTGTAAATGCGTATAACTCATTGAGATGATCTGCTGATACGCAACTGCCAACATCATTGCCCCTAACTAGACAAAAAAGTTGATAAACCTTAGGGAGCAGTCAATGTTGTCCCCAATACCGGCGACGACTCGATAGCACCTTCAGGACAAGACACATTATAAACTGAAACCAGTACATGGAAGAAGTCAAACACCGAGAGATTATATAGCACATTGCAAATCACTTCGCACAGGAACACAGTACAAGATGAAGATTTCTAAATACAGGATTTGTTCTGCGTTTAGACAATACACTATATGATTTGATGCACAGGTTTTAAGTTTCCTGAAATTAGTTACGGGTCTTACTCTCCAGGATATTGTCAACACAATTTATTCTGTATTTTGGATCCTTAACCATTTCAGTGTTAAGGATTTTGGTTATATTTAATTAAAATTACGGTAATAAAATCCGATTAATTTATTACATATTGCAATGTTAATTTTTGGCTAACGATAAAAAACAAGACTGAACGCACGAACAATCCTCCCCCATCGGGCGCTTAACGCAGTCTGACGCAATCGTCGACATAGCGACGAATTGCGCTCCTCGCTTTGTCGACGAATCGCACCGAAACGGTTAAATGTGCGATTTAAAGTATTGGATAGAAACGTGCTATCGCGTAGTTAATAAGCGACCAAAATTTAAGTGTATTCTTTTTGGACATTTAAAATAATTTAATCGTATTTACCGTTTTTTTTTTTGCAGAAACGCTCAATGACGACGATGCGGTTATTTACGGCAGCCAAAATTTCCACGAGATCACAATGAACTACCCCATGCGAATGATCCGAACGAATCGCTTCAAGCTGATACACAATCTCAACTATCACTCCATATTTTCAATCGACAAAGACCTCTACACTTCGCCAACTTTCCAGGTTCAAGGATCGTTGACAACCATATTTGCATAATAATTGGCATTTATTGCAGGAAATTCTCAATAGCACGATACAAGAGCGGGATTTGCCTTGGTACAAAACACTGCGAACCTACTACGAACGACCCGAATGGGAGATGTACGATTTGAAGCTTGATCCTTTGGAGGCGAGAAACATTGCGAATAAGGCGGGGGTTAAAGATATTCGGGAACAACTGCAGAAGAGGCTGAGGAGCATGCAGCTGATAACAAGGGACCCGTGGATGTGCGCCCCGCACGGGGTGTTGCAAGATCAAGGACCTTATAAAGGAAATCCCACCTGTTTCACTTTGGGAGACAGCGTCAAGGAAACCACGCAATTCTAGTTCCTTTCAAAATTATTTTTGCGAAACCCATATATTAATTAAACTCAGTTTTGATTGGTAGTAACAATTCATTAATTTATTTTACAAAATAACACAAATCTGGAAATTTCTCAACTGTCTTTAAGTCCAAACATTTCTTCTAACATTGCCCGCGTATCGTCCGGCGAGGATACTTTATGGCCTATAGTTCTGGAATCTGTGAAAATCTCGTGGTCGTTACCACCAGGGTCCGTTTTATCACCGAAGAAATGAATTTCCTTGAATTTGAATCTGTGCTGGCACAAATGTCGCAGACAATAGGTTTTGTCCCAGCCGTGAGGGAAGACATCAAAGCTGATTTGGCCGCCGATGCTGTACATCAAATCGACGTCGTGGAACTCTTTGCGAAGGGCGTCAATCATTTGTTGACGGATTCCATGCACTTTATCATATTCCTCAAATTCATTACGTTCCTGTCGGCTGCATTGCCTCCCTATAGGACTGATGTTCAGCATCCCAGTTCGAAACTCAACGAACAATCCGCGTTTTAGCGGCAATTTCACGTCTGATAAGTATCGGAGGACGAAATTAATGAATTTCTGGAGTGTGTCCTCCCCCAGATGCCGTTGGATGGACTGGCGACCGACCTCCTCGCCGTTCTCGATTTGTATCAGACCATTTTCAGGGAAAATAAAGTCAATTTCCTGCAAAATGCGTTTGCCATTCAATTGCTCGCAAATTTTCTCTAAATCTGATCCGCCAACGACACCGAGTCGCGCGTGAGGTTTCACTTTGCTGTACAAAAACGTTTCGAATTCGGGGTCGATACTCGCTCGGGGTGGTGTTAGGGTTCCATCTACATCGAATAGGAGTAGAATCTCTTCGCGATTTAACGTTGTTCGTCGCAAATCAGAATCCATTGTGTAATATACACCGTTGTCACTTATCCACTAGAACTACTTTATCAGAACTTGTAACCGTGTCATTATTTTTCAGTGAGTTCTTATCTGCCAGTTGGCATTTACCGCCGGTGTCGATGACATTTCGGTTTGACGTCTAGAATGGAATATCAGATGATTTCCTGGAAAGTACTGCACACATTCCAGTGGATGACAACTGCAGCACATTACACTGCAAATAATTTGAAGGAACTCACTAAAATAATTTATTGACGTGTCATGGCTGCAAAAAATTTGTAAAGTTTTTGCACGTTCATATGCAGTTCGAAAAATCTCATCAGCGCAATAATTTTTTTTGATGATATTTATTGTCAAATTATTTCATTTCCAACTACTAAAATTTTAAATTACTGAAACATACATACATGCCGCGATAATATTATAGGACGAAGCGGACATTTTATTGAAAAAAGAAAAATTTGAAGCAAAACTGTGGATATGGGATGAATAGTTCAAAAGAGTTGAGGTAAACTGTATCATTATTGAGGCCAGCAAAATTAAATTTTCCCGACTCTCTGTTGTAAAGTAATTTAAAAATATTATTTTAAATGTTTATATGCATTTTTTCTAAGGAATTTTACATTAAAAGTTGACCACTTTGCCATCTCACTGAAAATAATTGTTTTGTTAGAAACAACCGTGGAGTCTTGTGAAATTCGCTACGTTTTGAGTTTCCGAGTGATTTTCATTTTTTAAAAATATGAAACAGAGTACGATAGAGAAAAGAGAAAATTACATTTACATACTTACATTTATATTATTAATTTGTAATTTATATTTCCAATAAGCAGAAACCATAAAAGAAATTAGGGGGCGTTCAAGTATGACGTAACGCAATTTGGGGAGAGGGGATCTTGTTAAACGCTACGATGCGTTACAGGGGGTATACTTCTATTATATTATGGTACAGAAAAACGTTAAGGCCCGTTACACAGGGGATAGTGGGGGGGGGGGTCACAAATCTTCAAAAATTGCGTTACGTAGTACTTGAACGCCCCCTTAGTGACATTGTAGAAAAGCTAAAGGCTAAATAAGTTAAAGAACAGCCTGGAGAATTGAAAATAAGTAGCAAAATACTGCAAACAGAAGACATATAAGTGAAAGTAGCGGAAGTGAATTATCCAATTAGTGCAGATGTACAACAGAAATAAAACTGAAGGACATCTATAACGTGAAAATGAGTGTTAAAACTGTACTTCAACTTCTGAGGATTCACAGGTTAAGCCTTTTAATTTCAGAGAAGAATTGTCTGCTTAAGTTATAGCGCATAAAGTCACGGTTCACAATATAACATATATATTTCGTTCCTTATATTATCTAATTTTACAGTTTCGGAAAGCAATAATATTACCCTCAACATTCACAACACACAAATTCTCCTAAAAAACTCTATCAAGTACCTTAGTGTAACCTTCCTTCACCGTCTTAAAGTCAACCCACAAGAGAAAATAGTACTCAATATAGTGCTGATAGCCTCACAACCCCTAAAGTCCCTATTAAGATCCCCGCATCTCAATTCCCAAACTATAATCCTCATAAATAAAGCGCTGATTCGACCAATATTCACATATGGATTTCCGCTATGGATGCATATGTCGCTAACAATAGCTGAGAAACTTCAAGTCTTTGAGAAGAAAATACTCAGGTCCTGCTCTGGCAAATATAGAACAACTGATCTTAAATATTAAAAAAACGCCATACTCTATGAATACATGCAAATAACACCATTCCTATACTATGCAATGAATCAAGCCAGCAAAAGAATATAAAAACGTAATGAGCACCCTAACCGACTCGTTAGAAATATCGTGATAGTAACGATTGATAATAACGTAGCACGTAATTGAAAATAACGTAGCATAAGCGGTGACTTACTACTATGCTTCCCCTATTGCATTGCGGGGAGATGAGAGGTTGCAATCCTCCTCTGATGTATGCAAAAACTTTTTTCTACAACGAACCTCCGAAAAATCTCCATATTGGATAAAATAACTGTTTAAGCAATCATCAAGCAAATTATGTTAAGAAAAAAAAAATACAAGAAGCAAATACAGATAAGTACATCCGAATAGTACCTAGCGATAAGAAACTATTCAAACACAATATATGTATAAAATAGTAAAATTTGCGATTGCACAAAATCACAAAAGATGTCTCTTATAGGCCTTAATGGCACACTAAGCCTGCTTCGGTGGGTAACATTTATCATTGCCTACCTTTATCACCAACTTTTATTGGGCAGGAAATGCAGTCTGGGGACCATGACTAACCAATCCTGTGCAGGTAAGACTGAAAATACCCATGCCCGCTGAGAAGCTGGAGGGGTAGCTGGGTAAGGTAAAAATCAGTTTCACCGTGCCTTCGATTGAGCCACGATCAAACGTCCCCTATAAGGCGGGCATTTCAGCGACCATTAGAGTCGCCTTTTCAGGACTGTTGCCACTCAATTATTTTGCGCTGCCTCTCCTCTCGGTTGACAGCATATCTAGAACCATCCCTTTTCTGTCATAAATTCTCCGTTGCTCTCTAGCAAAAAGGGCAATGGGTATCACTCCTGCGATCACCAACACCGCCGACTCAGAGACAGTACGGTATGCAGACGAAACCTGCAAAGCTCCTCGTCTCTGTACCTGCGTCAAGCGCTTTCGGTACAGCTCCTTGCTAAGAGCTCCGGCCCAAACCTCAGAGCCATACAGTAGCACTGACTGTACAGCACTCACGAGGAGTCGGCGTTTGCTAGGTGCGGGCCCACCAATGTTGCACATGAGTCGCCTTAGAGCTGAGACACCTATCACGGCATTTTTCGCCGTTGCCCTGATGTGTTCTAAGAAGCTCATTTCGGATCGATTAGTAGTCCCAACTATTTTATCGCAGGTTTTGACTCGACAGTCGCATCTCCGATCTGCATAGGAATTACGGTGGGAATTCTTTTCTTCGTGATAATGACCACCTCGGTTTTCTCCAGTGCCAGACTGAACCCGCGGGTGGTCATCCACTCACTCACTCGACGCATTAGCATACTCAGTCTGCGCTGCGCATGTTCAACTGTGCGTCCGGCGACCAGTGCTGTTACATCATCCACATAGCCGACCAAGCGCGACTCATCTGGCAGCTCAAGCCTCAATAGCCCGTCATATGAGGCGTTCCACAAGTTTGGTCCCAGTATGGAGACTTGCACTACATCAGACGTTATCTCCCTACTTCACCGCCCGTATTGTGTGTTAAGAGCAAACTGCGGTCCTTCAAGTAATCCCTCAAGATCCGCATCAGATACCCTGGCAATCGGAAAGAATTTTCCAATGTGGCAACAATATCAACCCATCTGGCGAAGTTAAAGGCATTCCTAGCGGCAAGCGTCACTAGTAGAACCACACGTGCGGAATAATTTTTGTGTGATTCGGCTCGACGGACTGTGTTCACCACTTCCATGATGGCATCGGAAGAAGGATCACCCTGCTCTGAAGCTTTATTGCCGAGGAGATAGGTCTCCTGCAGCACGAATTGTGTCAGTGAATCTTCTCTTGATGAGCTTTTCGAACACTTTCCCGGCTGTGTCTATCATACAAAGCGGGCGGTATGCAGAAGGTAGCTCGGGGTCCCCTTTTTCCTTGCTGATCAATGCGAGCCTCACCACCTTCCAGCGAGATGGAAATACGCCTTCTCTCAGGCAAGCGTTGAACACATTGAGCAGTGTTCAAGGTGTTCAAGTCAGGACAAACGTCGAAGACCATTTGTAGCACCTTGGTTGGAATGCGGCCTGGTCCTGGTGCTATTCGAGCTTTCATAGAAAGCACCGTATCCTTCAGCTCATCCTTTGTGAAAAATGGACATTCCACTGAATGGTCCTCGAGGACAGCATCAACACGGACAGGATGAGTTGTGAACAGCGCCTGCACTTTGCCGTCCATCTTGTCTGCTTAAAGTAAACACGGCTTCCGTGAGGTACCGAGCTTGCGCCACAATACCTTGTAGCCGAGCCCCCACGGATCCCTCTTCACGTCGTCCACAAGTTCGCGCCAGCAGCATTCCTTACTCTCGTTGATGAGCCTTCGAAGTTCTTTCCTCGCTAAGCTGTTTGCCGCTGTCCTATTGGATGTTTCCTCTTCGATTCTCGAGCACTGAGCTGCACGTCGAAGTCTGTGGCACTCGCCTCGTTTGTTTGCGATATCTTTTGACCACCAATGTACAGCAGGCCTGTCGTGTGGAGACCTCCGTCGAGGCATAGATGAGCTAAAGGCAGAAGTGATGAGGTTCATCGTTGACTCCACAATTCCCTCGACTGAAGCCCTTCTCCTCCCCGAAGAGCTCCTGGATGTCGTTCCGCCTTTCAGGATCACATCGGCGAAAGTCTCCATGTCCTTTTTGCCGCTTTTCCCGTCCATACCCGGGAGTGATGTCCGCAGTAGGCTTTGAAAATTTACATTTCATTCCAGAGAATAAAGACTGAATGTGCTATCTAGATAGTTCAAAAGGGAATGTTACAGAAAGTGCAAAGAGCAATTAGATTGGGGATAAATTTGGGGATAAGACAATGATTTCAAGGCATATAGTTTGAGTGGTAAAAAAACTGGAATCGTTCTGATTGCACTAAAGTTCTTGCTTCGCCTCCACAGTTAACGCTACATGCCATTTGTGGGCAGAATTAAAAACTGAGTAGCCAAGAGGAATGAACCTTACTTAGTATATCTAAAGTATATCTATTTATAAAGTATATCTAAAGTATATCTATTTAATTACGAAGTAATGGCAGAAAATTGAAGTCTCGTTTTGCAAAAAAAAAAAATTAAATGAAGAAAGTGATTTCCACAATATATTAAATGAGAAAAACGTTATAAAAAAGCAATATTTGAACTTTGAGTGACAATATTTGAATGTGTCCGAATTTGAGTGTGAGTCATATAAAACGAAATGTTTGTAGGAATATCTATTTTACGAATTACATTTCTGTGATTTTTTTCTGATGTGTTATGTAAAATAATAATCAAAATGCTCTACTTTTAATGAAGCTTTTCCTTTCAATATATGAAGATTATCGAATAGCGATTTAATGGTGTATCCATCTTTGAGCGTTAGTGACTGTTTGTGACGGCTGGAAGGTACCAGACATAGTCGATACAAAAACATGTGATTCGTTTCAGTGATGTCAATTATAGGTAACAAAACTACGAAGTGCACGGCGTTATGAGTTCATTCTTATTATGGAAAATTTTACGAAAGAATGCTCGTTGTAGGCTTACAATCTCCAACACGTGCACGAATTGAAACCGAACGACCAACGGACACGGCATAGAATCGGTGTAGGGGCCTAAGAACAAAATTATGCAGATCCTGAATTTCATAAGCTATAGAACCATGATCAATGACTGTCTCCTTTCGGAATTGACTCGCCGTAATGCCAAGCATGGACTTATTGAAAGAACCATTTGACAAGTGCATCATCGATTTAACAACGCTGGACTATATCGAATGGAGATACGTTAATCAATCGTCTGTGCTGACAAGCCCAAGACGCTTGACCATTTGGATGACAACATTCACCGTGTTATTGGCGAGATGCGGCCCGTCGTGGCACAAATCATATTTAAATAAAAATGGCAGAGAATTATCTTGCCACTAAGACCAATGGTTATTAATACAATTTATTTGAATTTTTCTCTATTTTAATAGGTTATATCTCGGTAGAAAAACATCCTTTATGACAATTATCTTCAATCTTCGTTCTCAGTAAGTCGATTGTTTTAGTAGGGTCTTGGCATGTAGCCCCATTTTGGTGTTCATCTTAATGAATACTGGAGACAAAAATTAACGATAACGTTCACCACTTACCGTAATTGTAGATCCTTCCCAGGGGCGGCTTAGACAATTTGTATTAGGCGGGCACGTTTTAAGGAACATTCTGTATCAAGAAGAATATTCAGATTCAGCACTCTATTCAACCGCAAGAACCAACGTGGGTTTCTCGAAATGGAAAGGATAGGCTTAAAGGGAAAAATTAAGGTTGAAGTAGGCTCTCAAGGAATACGTCCTTGGTATAGTAAAAACTAAAGAAGCAAAAGAGTAAAAGTTCTATAACAAATAATTAATTCAAAAGTGTTTGTATATTAGTTCAATTCTAGGATTTCTTAATTCAGCAAAGTGATCAATAGCGTTATACCAAAATTTTTGTGTCTGGATTTCTTCTGCGTTATTTCATTACTTCCTTTTCAAAAGTAATGACAGAAAGTTTCAAAAGTATTGAGTTTCAAAAGTTTCTGGAAAACTTCACTCCACTTATGCTGAAGCAGCCGTAGGAGACACAGCCAAGCAAAAGAGGCTTTAAATCTCAAAAATGTCATGTTTTAATTTTTTTTAAATAAATTTCCAAGTTTAAACGCTTCAACCAAACTCAGTTCAGTTTCAACAAAACTGAAAGTTTATCATGGAGCTTTTGTTTTTCAAATATTTCCGGATAACATAAAGAATGACATTCTGGTAAATCAATTGAAAATTTGTGTATATACTCAGAAATTTCACGGTTTTTCAGGCTTAATGGGTTTGACTGCTGCCTACTTTGACTGCTTAGAAAAATCGCCTTTTTCAATTTTTTTTTATTTTGAAAAGGCGTATATATTAATTTATCGTATCAAAAATGCATAAAAATTTGAGCAGTTTAAGTGCATTTCTCGGTGGGCTTGATATAAAGTGTTTGAACGCACAAGATTGCTCTTCCCGTACACTAACCTGTAAATCTACAGACGACGGCGAACTGAAGGCCAATATTTTTCAGGAACAGTTCTATTTTGCCTTTTGACGTACCAATATCGCAATTTCTTGTAATTTTCACTTTGCAGTTTAAATCAGGCGTCAATTGTGGTTAAGTTTCTTTCACGATTATTCATGTAAAATAACTTTAAGCGTATTTTTCTCAAAACAACGTTTTTCAACCCGTTGCTGATAGAATCTCTGCACGTGTCGAGCCTATCCATATGAAACTTTAAGCACTTGCTTATAACATCTGTAAGGCTTGTGCAAAGTAGAATTTTGCTGATATTTTGCTTTTGACAAATTTTTTGGTGCAAAAAATGAAAAAGTCATTTTTTTATCATTTTTCATATCACTAAATTGTTGAAATCCTAGTATCTAAACCTCGGAGATTTTATCATTTGCGCAGAAGAATCCATTTTTATGTGGAGTTACGAACGTATGGCCAAATGTTTTTTTGTAATTAATGCCATAATATGAATAGTGAAATAATGCTGTTCATATATTTCAAGAGCGTCTACTACAGTTGAGAAAATTGTAATCAGGAAAGGAAATAATTACAATGATAACATTTTTCTTTACCCTCGAGCCAGTGGAAGTTACACCTTCCACATTTCGAAAGAAATATAGATCAAATATCGGTCGTGTCATTACTCTGTGCACCTCACAGTCAATTTTAATATATCTAATGGAACTTCAAGTTATAGTCATATGTTGTTCTGCATTCAATATTTAACAATTTAGTTAGTTGATAAATCCAGTTAATGAAAAATTCGCTCTAGAACTGAAAAAAAGTTTTTAGATGGAAATCCCCGTAAATTTTCGATTGGATATCATGATCTATCTGTCAATCGAAATGAGGCAAACTTGATTTAAAATGGCAAACCTTACTGAATAAAGACTTAAATAAAACAAATTCGTTGTTTTCACATGCACCACACTTTTTTTATATTGAAAATTTTCATTCTTCTAAATTCCTATCCATTTACATGAAAGAGCACTATCAAGAGGAGTGCATTATGAAAGAGGAACTCTTCAGGTTCTTCTGAAGTGTAATCAATATGTAGAAATCGGTCTGTCAAATAACAACGGGACTATTTTATGCATGAGACCCATGTTGCCATATTACTGATTTTGGAATAGGAGCGTTTACAAAGCTCTTGCACCTGCAGCACCATATGTCATGGTTTTAACCAATGCGTTCCTAAAAATCTGAAATCTCCATGATTTCGGCCTGTGGAACAAGAAGACAAATTTGGACGAACGTTGACAAACAATTGTAAAGAATCGTGAGTAATCAAGATTGGGGTCAAAACATCGAAACCCCAATAAGTCCCATGAACTAGCACTCCAAGTTCTTTTCATATTGCATAGGCTACCACCAATTTAATTCGGCTCTCACAAAAGATGTTCTTAAATTGAAATCATTAAGATGTCCTTCTTTACATAAACACCTTCCATACCTTTCAGGCGTATCAGCAGTCAATGACTGTTAATTTAAACCTTACAATCATTTTAATTAACAGAATCTATCCTCGGATTCAGCCTTTCTTTTTTGACAGAAATTTTCTCAAAAACTTCCTGTTGAGTTTAGTAAACTTTACTCACGGATAAATATCCAGGCGGAATTTCCGACCGTCACCATTATATGGGTAAGTGTGGGGGCAAACATTTGCAAAAATTTCGTACGTCAGCGAACGGATGAAAGAATATGTGTATACTGAAATGGATCCTTACAGACATCATTCACATCGAAAGGAGTGCAAATAATCCCTTTTTTCCATGCCGTTATTTTATTTGACGTAGATAGAGTGATTACCAGGATAAAAGTTTCCGTTTCCAAATTTATTTATTTAATTTTTCTGAAAAGAACGAGTTAGTCTCGAGCGGGGTAGAAACGTAAAATGTTGAACCTTGTTAAACTTTTTTTTCCCAAGTCCTTTTAGAGCGGTAGTACTTTAGAATATTTGCTCTCTTATTTAACCCAACTCCGCTACTACTTGACTCCTTATAAGACGAGTCCCGTAAAGTTATTCGTGATATGCACGTAAGGTCATGAAATGCGTGAAACGAAGAAAAAGTACTCCAATTAGCCCAAGAGTGCTTCCTTTTTGCGAAAGCAATTAATGAAGTTTAGTTTTATTTTGAAGCGGAACGGGAAATTTTAAATGCTTCCAAAAGATTTTACACCATTTTTTCTGGTGTTTGTCAAACAGTTTAAGAAATTTTAGGAAAAAGTAGTTAAGTTTTCAGGAAAAGTTTAAAACGAAGGAATCACTTGCTGAACAGAAGCAGCATTTAATTGGATTGCGTATATTCCTTCATTTGGATTGATTTGTTAGCGAATTTTGAGATGTACATTTATTAGTGAGCAAAATTTCCATGAGACTATCATTTCGAATGTTACTGTACACATATTTATGAACAACATGCAATATGGATTCACAAGGGTAGCTGTAGTAGATGTAGTAGTAGTAGTAGTAGTAGTAGTAGTAGTAGTAGTAGTAGTTCTTTCTTCACTGATTTTCACAGATTTCACAGATAGCGCATAAGTGATGCCCTGAACGAGTCAATTCTAGGCAAAGGAGAAATTCATTTATCTTTAAGTAAGTGACACAAACCTTGAATCTTATGCCAGACAACTATAAGCTCCCGATGGCGCTTTGAAGCGTAGCGTAACTAGTGATGAGTGCTAACACAAAGAAACATAGTGTAACTCTTAACAAGCTTTAACACAATGAACAAACTCTCAATCAAACTGTATTTGGTGCCAATTTTTCAAATGCATTGGAATTGGAAAGGAAAACTAGTTAGAGATAGGACACAATGACGTGAGTGCGATAAGATCCGTATTATCATCTTCTTGAATTTTGTATTTATACTCGACGACCCTCACTTACTATTACACCAGCATAATTCTCATCTACAATCCAGTTCAGAAACCAGGTATCGTGATAACTTCACTGACTTGCGTCACTCTATTTAGAAGCTCTCTGTCATGAAAAGCTCGCTTCACTTCCTACATGAGGTATTCATATCTACTTCTTTGTTATGTCCCTCTGATGTGTGAGCGCTTTTTTGTAGTAATGTTGTGGTAATAACAATATAGAGATAAAACTGAGAAAAAATTCCCGATCCAATGGGATTCAAACGAGCGTACTGAATTTTAATTTCTTATTTTCTCAAGAATAATACACTCTCAAAACACTTGAATTACATAAACAATGACCAACTTTTAAAGCTATCATTTCGATACAGTTGGCAATAAATTCTAATTCATGAAGACAACCATCGCGTCCGCTCCTACTCTACCTAATGTACGTTGTTTAATTTTTGTTATTTACTTCTGTGCTCTCTTTTTATTCAAGGGTTTCCATCATTTGCATTTGCATGATGCTCGCAAAGGGTGCTCAATTTCTTTATTGATTGCACTTTGACACTAGCATCTTAATTATGTTCAAACTCTGGTTAAAACAGCCAAAAAATCCTGTTCCAACTGCCGCAAATTAGCTACGATAATTGCTAATAAGATTTTTATTTGCATTTCGTTTTTGCCCAAAATTTTTGAGGAAGGTTTTTTTTGTCACACAATAAAAATATAAATGTTTGCCAATCCTAATAAATAATCACGTATATTCGGAGGATATCTCACGCGTCTGGGCATCTGACGCAAATCTTGGAAATAAAACATTGCCCACGAAAAAATGAGAGAAAGTTTTACCATAATAGCAAAGTTATATACATATAGCTATAAACCCGTTTCATCGGAAGATTGTTCGAGGGCTTGTTCCTTTTTTTGAATACGCTCTGAGTTGATTATTTGCTACATTGGTTATTCAAATTTCTATCTTGATGCCGCCGTGAGTATTTTTAGCGCTTTTTAGTGGTTACGCTATGTCATTGGAGAACTGACTTTCTGATTTCATTGTGATTGTAAACTAAAGGATGTTTTTTCAAGAAGTATTTAACTTTTATTTGGCAACACTTTTTAATGTAACGTATCGCAGCTGTCATGCGTTTTATGATTAATTTGGCTTGTCATTTCATATAAAAAGGTTCACGCCAGAGCAATTTCAGTGAATTGGGAGATTTATTTCGAAAAAAATGGGGCTCATCTTTAGTTGAATGGTTGTTCAGCAGCGCTTACATGCCTGCAATCGTTTTTAAATATAAATGGCAGAGAATTATCTTTCAAATAAAACCAATTTCATTGCACTCAGACCAATTTATCTGTATTTTGTTTCATTCTAAACTCTGAAGTATCTACAAAAAGCTAAAATAAATAACAAAATAATAAAAAAAGATGCTACATAAACATATTTTATTAGATAAACTCTGCAAGTTTACTGTGTCTAGAAATGGTTTAATTAAATTTATATTCCTGATAATTGTTTTTCCATTTAATATTGAAAATATAGGGGAGAGTGGGGCTAAACCGGCCCTATTTTTACATTGCCAATTTTAAGAAACAAAAACGAGGTTTCATGGAAAATGATTATTATTCTGTAAAGAGCAAGTCTATAGCTTAGTGTTTTAGAGGAAGTGTTTTTAAAAACGATTCATAGTTTTGGTAATAATGATTGGAAAATATACCTCTGTATGCGGGGCTAATCCGGCCCAGGCGGGGTCAATCTGGCCTCGCGCGGGGCTGAACCGGCCATCGAAATTTTGTAAGTGGGAAGGTATGTAATTGAAATAAATTCCTTCATAAATATTACAAGATTATTTTAGAAAAAAGTACAAGTAATTTATTTATCGATTTCTGTCAAAAAACATTATTTTTTAACATTTTAGTTATCGGAACCAGAGGAACATTTGTATTCCGGCGTTGTAACCTTTTTTCTTGTACTTTTCCTTTGTACGCTTGGTTGTTTCGGAATTTCAGCTTCTTGTTTTTTTCGCCCTCTCTTTTTTGGAGCATCAGTTGCTTTTTTCTTGAGCAGCGATATGGTTTGTGCCTGTTCTTCTCTCATTTCCCACAGAACTGGAGTGTCGGTTAAAATGGCAGTAGTTCTGCGTTTTCGTCCCCTATTCGATGTTTTTCTAGGCCCATCTTTTGGATACGGACGAAGTGTTTCCAAAATTTGCATCAAGTTTTTGTTTGGTGTCTCAGGTGTACGTTTGGGGGTTGCAGAAAATGAAGAGCTCGTCCTTGCAGCAGGTGACGATGTCTGAGGTGCTGGAGACGCTTCCTTGTTGTTTTCATTTGGCTTCGCTTGTTTCATAGATGGTGGCGTGCAAGGTACGGGTGCCACTTCCTCGATGTTTTCATGGGGTTCCGGATTTGGAGTAACGATTCCATGATTCCAAAATTCACTGTCCTTGAAAATGTTAGGATTATACGGCGATATTCCTGTACATTTGAACCCAGAAATGATATTTTGGAAGGTCACGGCGAGTGGAAACGCTTTTCCTAATATTCCAGGTATATCATAAATCGTCATTGACTTTCCAGGGTTTGAGTTCATCCATTTGTCGCACTGCGAATTTATAGCTATTTTCAAAGGCCCAAAAACAGTATGATCAAGAGGCTGCAATTTATGCGAGCAGTGCGATGGGAGAGTGAGGAGAACAATATCATTTTCTTTGAAAAAATCCAGTGATTTAATGGACAAATGAGAGTTGTGATTGTCCAAAATCAGCAAATGTGGGGATTCGGGAGAAGGACGGACATTTTTTTTGAAAAATTGTAAAAATTCAAGAAAGTGTTCCGCATCCATCCATCCACTGGGGTTCGCTGTGCCTTCGGAGCAAACTGGTACCGTTCAAAAAATGAGAACGAGAATTTTTCCGGGGAAAAATGAAAAAAGGGGGCAAAAATTGACCTGCCGCTGACACAGCCAGAGCTATAGTTACAAGCGTACCTCGTTCAGCCGAAGTAACACGACCAATTTGCTTTGTGCCACGTTGGGCAACGACCCGGTCTGGTACGTGGACCGTTGTGACACCACGTCGTCCGATGTCACACGTGCGCCGTCAATTCTACGATTGAGGTTCTAAAATTTTCCACGACCACATCAACCACTTGACCTTTTGTCTATAACGCGTGGTCTTTGGGACCGGTATATATGCAAGAAAACGATTTTTCATCGTGGATATTTTCTTTTCTTTTTAAGTGGGCCGGTTTAGCCCCACTCTTCCCTGCATAATTTATTTATTGTTTATTCGTACGGGTTGTCACTGAGTCTCTTGATTTAAAGTACCCATTCGAAAAACAAATCCCAAAAAGTAATTTAGTTTGGAATGTTTTTTCTTCTCATCTTTATTACATATACACAGATCGCCAAAATATTAGGTAAGAGTGTAATAATAAAAAAATGTTTCACTCTATTGTGGTCATCATTCAGTACTATCGAAATCATTGTTCATACAGTTCGATGCTTTGTCTACTTCAAAAAATTTGAAATATAAGAAAAGTCAGCGCTCGAACTGTTCGAAGACGTCTGGAAGACAGACAATTACCAAGCGGAATTTTCCGAAAAATTCCTTTGCTATGGAAAACAAATGTTAAGACACGAAAAGAGTTCGCTTGACAATTTAACGATCACTCCAAGGAAATATTCAGGAACATTTTATGGAGAGATGAAACTAAAATTAATTTTTATTAAAACAAAACTAGGTTCCTTTTTGAATATAAATTTTATTATTATTCGGTAGATACGTATTTCGGTTGTAACATCCCACCTTCTTCAGTTCAACGAACTTATTGGTACAAAGTCTTTGCCTATTTATACACAGAATTTCTACCTAGTTTCAAAAATCATATCTATTAATTTACTACAATTATTTCCTTCATTATCATTAAGTTTTTTGTCTATATGTACTTTCCTAATTTCTATACTTTCCAACGTATCTAATATGCAGATTTTATTGACCTGCTTAATGACCTCTAAATTATCGAAGCTTATGGGGTGACCTTCTTTAATTATGGGTTCTGCGACTGCCGATCATATCACTTTTTTGTTATTTCTTCGATGTGACTCCGCCTCTTTCATGTGTTCCTTGAATCGTACTGATACCAACCGTTTCGTCTGTCCAATGTAGCTTTTTTACATATCGGGCAGGTAATCCGATATATTCCGCTTTTTTCCTCATTCCGCTTTTTATCCTTTTCAGAACGTAGAAGGGCTCCAATTTTGTTTCTCCTACTAGTGCCTACCGCTTTGATGCCATGCATTGCCAGTGTGGTAGCTAGACTGCCGAACATGTGTGAATATGGTATGGATATTAAGTTCGTATGTTGAGAGTCGGTTGATTTGTTAGCTGTGAAGAGATTTGAGAGTTCTTGTCGTGCTAGTTTTTCCCTCTTCTTTTTGATCAAGTTTTCTATAACGTGTCTGTCGTATCCATAATTTTCTAATAAATAAAACAGACATTGTTTTCACGGAAGAAGAAAGGCAGCTACTAAATAAAGGACTCAACCACGCAATCGTATTCTTGTAAAATTAATTTGTTTGGCTCCGATAGCAACAGTAATGTGTGGAGACAACTAGGAAATTTCCGAAAATATAATTAAAAAAATTATGTTCCTGAATGCAGAAGAAAATATGCCACTGAGGTGGCATTTGGGCATACCCAGGCAAATTAGTGCCATTATTGCTCATAACGGAGGTCATTCTGGATATTAATTACTTTTTTTATAGATTATTATAACTAAGCATTCTATAAATTAATATTTTCCGTCTTAAATATTAGCCTTTTTTTTAACCAGGTTATTCTACAATTTTGTTAGCTAGAGCGAAAAAAAATTAAAGTTATATGATACCAAATATGGGTTAGACTTATAACTATAGCGAACCAAAATAAAGAAAAAAATTTCAAAAAATAACGGAAATTCATATTATTTTCAAGTTTTTTCTCTTATATTTTGGCCATCTGTATAAGTATGAAACTTTTTACAAAACATGATTTTACTTACTGATTGTACTTATTTACTAAAATTTCACGAAAATCCATCGACTGAATCCTAGGTTGACTGTTCACCATATGCAACAATAACATTTAAAATCGAACTGTTTCAATACTCAATATTTCTGAATTCTGAATTTTTCGCTGACAGCTAATTAATCTAAAAAATTGATTTTTTTGCTCACAATGAATTAATCAACTATTTCTGGACCATATAGAATTATTCCCCGATCAACATATGCGTGTACTTCCAATTCTTTACCCCTTGTAACATTTTTACGTTGAAATTTCAGCAATCAAGATCCTCTCATATAGGCGGTTATGCCAATTTTGCAGCCCATGAGCTACATAATTATCAAAAGAGATACACGGCCTTCGCTCAATATAGATAATGAAAATTGCATAGTAAATTCCACGACATCCTTGCCAACAAACGTATGCTTTGGTACGATGGTCCAAAGATTCTTCTTGTAGCACTCATTGTTTTCTGAAGTTTTTCATAGGCATTAAGTAAGCAAATCCGCGTTTGTTGATTGACCAAACACTGGTTTCATATAATCTTGTATTTTATCGATATAGAGCTGGCTTGTGTTTGTTTCAGAGCTGTATCTTTTGTTTTCAGCTTGAGCCTTTAGGTATTTGCTCCAGTCTGGATTGCAGAACCTATGTTGTGGAAACTCTTGAAAAATGAAATGGAAACTGAGTTGATTACAGCTGGTCGATATCTCTCTTATCATTTTAGCAAAACCATCAGGATATTATTGTATCCCTAAACTTGATTTGACTGACATTTTCTTCATGAATTTTCCCGTCAGCAGTATGTGGATACGTAAATCGTCACTCAGACGAAAATTTTTTCTTTTTTGCGACATTTTACTAACGTGTGATGTTGCTTCGTTCTTCTCGACATTTCCTGCTATTAACATGAAGGAGATTAAACTATTATAAAGAATAAAACTGTTATACGCAAAGGGGATACAAACACTGATAAAAACTAACGGGGCATGCTCGCACAATACACAATTTTTCGACTTTCTCTAATATATTTCAGAAGGTCGTTTTTGAAAGTATAAAGAAAAGAAAAAAATTAAATGTGTTTTTGTTATTTTGAATCCGAACCATGCTTTTAAGCTTGGCTTAGGAGTGTTGCGAAATCATACAAGAAAAAATTTTGTTTACTTATAAAGTGAATATTGAAACAACATAACTATTTAATTGGAAAGGTTATTGCTTAAAATTATCATTACAGATTCAAAGATTTGTAATAAAATTTCCGAAAGAAAAGCTATCTTCGAGCATTCTTATCATATGTTCCGAAAGAAAAACCAATCAATTCTAAACGAAAATCCATAATGATTTCCACGCTTATTGAATTACCGCCCAACAGCTTGTTCATAAACAATATCCCTTCGTAAATATCAGCTCATTCCAATTGCCCTCAAATACTCGATAGTCCTTCGCTTAAACGAGCGTTATGAAACTCCTAAACGAATTCCTCGTTCCGACTGGCAAAACAAAAAATTTAAACCTGATGCATGCCCACACGTTATCCTAGTTTACTTGTTACCTAGTAGTCACTGAAAATCATCATTCGGATCACGCACAAATGTTATATAGTACAGTGAAGGCTCTTGGAGCTGATTTGTAAATAACAACAAACCATTCCCGTGGGCAGTAACCGAAGTAAATTGGGGAAAACTGAAAGTTGGCTCGTGGAAAAAAATTTAAATTAAAATGACACAATGGAAGACAGTGTTTTGCCTCGGGATATATGGAATGGAACTGACCCTTGAAGCCTAAAAGTTAAATGGATTTCAGGATACTCAACAGCAAGCTTGTTTATTTTAACCGAGGATGGATTTGCAGTATTTTTTCTGCGGTGTATGGACCGATGCATCCTTACAGATCAACAACATTTGCATGTTGCATCACGGTTCAATTTTTATTTTCTCGTGGGTAGTTTTCGACAGTGACAGATGAAGGACGACTCATATGCAATACCTTAGTTCTTTTTTGTAATTATGTGTCATGTGAATGTGCTTTTTGCGTTCTAGAATTGGAACAGATAATTTATCACATTAACAACACAATAAGAATATCATTTAATTCCTTTAACTGAAAGTTGGTATTTGCAAATCTTTCATTTTTTGAATAGAAGATAAATTTTCTGCACGGTTTGTTACAATAGATTTTTATTCAATTATCTTTATAATAAATGTCAGCGTTTTGCTTACAATGTGCATTCAGTTTTTAATATTATCTTTACTATACTTTATTTCAGACCAAGTATGGGTTCCGGACCATTTTAATCAACATTTAGGAAGGAAACATAAAGCTGGTTGATTGCTAGTGATTGTTGATGAGCTTGTTGTCGTCAGATTATGTCATTCCACTCCGCAGATCCAAGAAAAATAAGAAAAAGCTTCATAAATATTCATATCACGTTCAATTCCTAAGCATCAAATCATGATTTCTTAACTAGATATGAAAATTTCAATGTTTCATTTGAATCAGATTTGTTTAAAAAATGCAAAATACTTATAGAAGGAGTATTTAAGTTATTCTTACACAAGTACTTGCATGAAATATGCACCCAACTCCCCCGGTGGCCAGATTTCCAACAGAGAAAGGATCAACAACTGGTATCCAATATAGAGAATTACGTAGGCATCGTTCAAATCACTCATTAAGTTGGTAACGGTGCCCTTGAATCAAACAAATCCTCCTTTATTCATCAACTTAGCTAACGCAGGGTACTGTGTTTCTGAGTTAGTAGATGGTTATCGCTACTGTGCCACATCCATGTTTGCAGATGATGTCAGCAGAGATTTTCGCTATTGAGCTTGTGCTAGTGTTTTCTGTGATACTCCCTAAAGTGTTTTAAACTTTGGAGCTGATCTAATCGAAGGAGCTAATCGAATGTAAGCTTCAATTCAATAATCAACCTCTCGTTTGCATGAACTAATCTATCAAATTTCTACACTGTAACCAATAAATGGAACCGTATCTCGCTAATAACTCTGCGAATGTTGTCTTCCAAATAGTAAAGTGTCTCGAGCATGTCTGCGCAGACGAGTGATTTGAAGGTTCTCCACAAGAAATAGTCCAACGGTATTATGTCACTAGGTCTTGCAGGCTAGTTCACAGGTCCAAAACGAGAAATTATGCACTGATCAAGCTTGTTTCAATAATTCGATGCCTGCACGGGGTGCATGGTATCTGTCCCGCAAATCTCTTCGAACCAATTCCGGAACGACAAAGTCATTTATAATGGATCTAAAGCGGTTCCTATGGACTCTTATGTTATTCCCTGTAACATTTTTGAATAGGACACATGGACCAATGATTCCAATGGCCTTGAATGTACACGAAACAGCGACATTCTCTAGATATAATGGTGTTTGAACAACCGCCTGTGGTGGCTCATCATTCCAAATGTGGTAGTTTTGTTTATTGACATTCAACCAGAAATATTTCTCATCACTGAAACGTTCTTATGAAATCCGGAATCCGCAGCAATTTATGTTTGGGCCCAGACACCACATCTACGCCATGTCCGGTGGTCATTTGGCTCCAAATCCTGTACGAGTAGAATTTCATAATGATGAAGCAAATGAACATCGTATCGTAAAATCTTTCATACTGTGGATTTTCACACGTTTGATTGTTGAGCACGGTGCCGAATGAACTCACTTGGGGCTTTATCGATACTACGGTCTACAGCTGCTATGGCTTCTTCGTTACGCGCTGTACAGCGTTTGATATGTGGGTGTAAACGTTTTGCGAAAACGATCGATGATTAAAAGATTTAATTATTCTGGCAGACGGTTATGTCGGATATAAAATTGACAAAGTTGAAGGTTGACAGAACCTTCTTTTTCGAAATAAATTTGCAAAATTTTTAAACGTTACTCAGGCGTGAACCTTTTTATGATGAAGTAACAAACCAAACTAAACCTAAAACGCATGACAGCTGCTACACGAAACGAAGCTTTATCAGTCTTGTCCACTTAAAGCTCCAAACATTTACAAACAATGACAAATACTGTTTGTGAAAACACAATATTGTGGAAATATTATCGCCAAGCGAACGTTTTTCTGATTGAATATCGTATTTCGGTTTTTTTTTCTGGCTGTAAACCATATCGGTTCATGGTATGGTTATAGTGAAAATGTAATTGAAATCAGCAAATCGATTTTTTTACTGTCTGGCTTCAGATATTTTGTCATAGGGCGAACTTTTTATATACATGGGGCGAAATTTTTTATATACATTTCCGATTAAATCTAGCCAAGTCTTCAATAAATGCTATTTCCATTGGGGCCATGAAAATTTCTCAAAAGCATCTAACAGTTACAAGTCCAAAATTCATCTTTCCTTTTTTGAAAATAAAAAGGATTAAAATTAATAATAAATTTATTTGTACAAATATATCCAACTTCTTCAACGATTACGCTCGTTCTTCGCGAGTATTTATACATTTTCACAAAATCTAATCTTATCTGCTAACATCGTTTGTAAATCCAAATGATCTTAAGCTACTTATCTCTAATTTAAATGTGTCTAAGTCATTAACAAATACAAATGATCTTATGCTACCTATGTCTTGCAATTTGACTATGATAACTCTTCGGATGCACTTTGCTCGTCGGATGCTCATTGGGATGGTAGTGTACGTTCTAGGAAGTGATGACGTAACTTAACTTGGTCGAATTTGCTTTGATGCCGTGTTTAGTTACCCTGTATATATGTAAAAGCGAAACACCGTATAGTGCCATGATCATGGTCTTGTCTTGTTCTGATGATCGATAATGAGATATTATTGATCCTAAGACATTTTTAGTCAAAGCTCATACATGCTTTGGCAACAACGAGAGAGTTTAGGCCAATTATATAATTAAACGAGTTGGATCCGAGATTTATTCAATGCGGAGATTTCGAGAAAAAAGGGGTGTCAAAGAAGAAATTGATCTCCTCAGTTGCTATATGGCTATAGGCAGTAATTTGCAACGTTTTAAACGTCGTTCAATGTCTTTAATGACTTACGTATGTACTTTGCATTTATCATACAATGATCACTTACTGTGTCTATGAGACAGCGAAGTATGTTACCTTCAAAAGTTACTTCTAGAATAGGTAGACCAAGGTTGGTAACGGAATTTTCTCATTCCGAGCAAACCAAAACGATCTCGGAGTTGCTGCGGTATGCACGGATATGTCAGAAGGAAGATAAAGATCATATCTTTGATTATTGTGAGTCCTGGCACTAGAGTCTTGTCACTTTGTCACACTGATTCACGGAAATAGATTGAGACACTATTTTAAGTTATGTATGGTTAGTTTGATTTTGGTTTCTTTGATAGTTATCTCTGTGCGCGCTTTGAACAAGATCATGTTGATACCGCGTGTTTTTTTCTGGCCATTTAACACTAAAGTATAAATAACCTAAACTCATAAGTACCGAGTATCGAAGCACTTTCAACTGTAGTGGCTTGTCCAGCATAAAGAGCATCTCGAAAGGTTTAATTTATTAACTATTTCTCCTCCGAAGGGCCTCGAAAAAACAATTTATTACCCTTCTCTGTTGAAGTCCACTGGTTTAAATATCATTATATTTTTTATTAGTTTGTTATTTATTACATTTTAAATTCAGGTACTTACTCATGTTTTATAAAGTTGTGCTGAAGTTGTAAATTAAGCCGCTAGGATTCATTCCATGACTCAAGTCTCCATCTCAGGCTCATCGAAATGCATTAATAGGGTTGATTTGTCTATTTTCCATGAGTAAGGAAGATCGTAGATAATTTCCTTCGGCTTTCCAACTAGTTTTCGATGATTTGATTCACCATAAGGATTTGTGTACCTCTGAGAGCTCCTGAATCGCTGGTTGTATGGCACCGATGGCATTGATTGGTGGCACTAATGAAATGAAGGTCTGATGAAGTATCTGCGAATGATGGGCTGGAGTTATATAGATGCTTACTGTTTTTGAGTCCATTTTGCTCCTCCAGTTGACCCTTCTGTTCTTTCCCAAAGTACATCTTTAATTTGTTCGTTTACTTGTCCGGGTTTTTCTGCTCTAGTTAGGGCCTCTAAAAGGTTCTGTATCCAGGCAACCTTTATAACACTAACGTTCAAAGTTCACACGTATCGAAGTATATCGTTCGAACACCGACTGCACCATTTACGTGTACCATGTGGTAAGTCTTCATTTATTTGTAATTAATCATGTGGTTTACAAATGTTCGGTTTTCTTATCTGGCATGCATGATGATGCAATGAAATTCCTTCTTATCCTAAGCAAAGGAAGTTACTTAGAGAATGCAACACTTTTTGCCCTTCAATCATTTTAGAAATATCTGTTTTATTGCAATGCCGGCCGTTTTCGGTAATTATATCACGACACAACTTAACCACTCCTCGGTGTTTACGCTATGTTCAGAAGAAAAAGGATGTCAAGATTGAGCGAATTGTGTGAGATCTCTGAAGGTGACATGAGGGGAGTCCTAAAGTTTGCAAAGCTCAAGCTAAGTCTTGAGAGTAGCCTTCGAGATAAGTCTTGATAGTAAGAAATTTAATTCAAGAAGCTTTAACATAAGAAACATACACTACTCTATAACCGATGCTCTGTCTCCGACAAAAACCTAACCTTATCCGTAAATCACCCTATAAATATATTTTTTGTATTGAGGTTTATGTCGAGCACTGTCGAGACCTTTCAGGAATTCCAATTTCATATACAACGTACATAATATATTTTTCATATTTTAAGCTCAACAGAAAGTTTAAAGCGTCCCTTGAAAGTCATTGAAGTGATGAGCGTAAGCATGCGCATGTTCTTTCCGGCCTATACCTTCTGATGTCTAACCCAAACAAGTTTTGCACTTTATTCTTTATTTTTCATTGTGTAGCGGTTTTCTTTGTTTTCACTCAGCTGAGAAACGGCTTGTTGGTAGTTTACAGTCCAGTGTCTCGTGTTGTTATTCTCAATCGCGTTTGGAACAAATATTTGATCAAATTAGTCGCAATTGTTACACAATTATTAAAGTTAATAATAATGATCCAAAGTTATGTCCAATCTGTCCTTGGAGTTAATAAATATCACGGAAATCAATTTTCCCGTGTGCAAAATACGGGAGTTGTGTCAAACGATGAAGCTAGTGTGTTTGCGAAAAAATTGAAGTCGTCACCGTATGAAATTATTGTGAGCCAAGTGTTTTTCTCTAGAATCATTGAGTTTATAAGTCTTTTTTCTACTCTTGCTGATATATTAGTGCACAAACATTGCATGCGGGAAGAATCGTTGATTCAAGATTAAGGAGTCAAGGGTCAAGATTAAAAGAAAAAAACTTGTTGGCATCAGGAACAAAAGTGACTTTCTATCGTACAAGAGAGAAAGACTTGCTGCCATTTTTTAAAACGTGAGAATGATCTTGTTTTTTGTGCGGATGTACAAGGCCTCCTTCTCAAAATGCGTTTATCAAAATACCAATCATATGAATGGCGTCTCTTCATGGACAGCTCTAAACGATGCCTTAAGTGTGTCCTTTTACACAATGGCAACCAATATGGTTCAGTTCCCGTTGCTCATTCAACCAAAATTAATGGAAGAATATCAAAATATTGCATTTGTTCCGGGAAAAAATCAAATATAACGAACACAAATGGAGCATTTGTGTAGATCGCAAAATAGTTAACTTCTTATTAAGATAACAAAGTGGATACACCAAATACTCATGTTTTTATTGGCTGTAGGAAAGTCGAGCTAAGCATCAAAACTGAAGAAGGAGAGATTGGCCTGTACGTGAGATGCTGAAAGTGGGAAGCAGAATGTAATAAACCTACCTTTGGTTACAAAAGATAGAATTCTATTGTCCCCTTTGCACATTAATCTAGGTTTAATGAAACAATTTGTAAAGGCGTTAGATCAAAATGGGCAATGTTTTCTTTATATAATCAGAAAATTCCCTAGTTTAACCATAGAGAAGATAAAAGCGGGTATTTCGATGGCCCACAGATAAGAATATTGATAAAAGATACCAATTTCCCAAGTTGAATGAACAGTTTGGGACAACTTGCGTGGAATTCGTTTATTGAAGTTATTAAAAACTTTATGCGAAATCACAATTCAAGTAACTACGCTGGAATTGTTAACAACATGCTGGAGAATTTCAAAAACTTAGGATGTAACATGTCCCTTTCTATAGTCACCTTGACCAGCTTCCAGAGAATCATGATTCCTATAGCGAAGAACAATGGGAGCGGTTTCACCAGGACCTAATAAATATGAAGGAGAGCTAGCAAGGTCGATGGGATCAGCATATGATGGCTTACTACTGCTGTGGGATGCAACGCGATTGTCCTGCTACACTTAATTCACGAAAATCGCGTGAAAGAAAGTTTTTATGTACATAAGAATTTAATAAATGTTGTTTTTGGTGTAAGTATTTTTTTTCTGTTCAATTAAAAATCTAGAAAACCACACGTAGCAAATCAATATATTTGCTATAAATGTAATTAGTATAGGGCCCTAAATTTAAAAAAATATCACAGCTTCTTGGCACCAAAACCACTGTTGACCAGTTGCATCATGTCGCAAAATAACAGAAACCTGCAAAGTTATTGTCAGAGTAAATTTGACTAGCCATATATATGCGCTCAAATTTTCTACTTTGCCTTTGTGCCGATTAATACTAATCAAATGTTCCTTAAGTTCTTAATCTGTTAAGTAAAAACGTTTTTAATCAACTTTTTCTTACCATCCGTTTTGTTTTCAAGTTTCTGTCTAATATGCGCTAAGAGGAAACCAGCCGCCGTTCGAAAATTTACCTATTTATACTATGAATACGGAAATTAAAACTAATCAAAACTTGTTTCATCAGGACTATGCCATAATACAAGAAGAACTATTTTCTTTGGAACTACGTAGCATTGTTCGTGTTGAATGATAGTCACATCTGTTCAATAAATCCTTGGTAAAAAGGTTAAGTTTCCTAAATTGAACGAAATCCTTTTGAGGCTTAGTTGTCTCTAGAAAATCCACCTGAAATCCAACAATTCGAAACGCTCCCGTTTTGTTGAATAATCAAATTGAAATTTTCTTTTAAGCTAAGGATCACATCTTAATCCAGCAGTTTTCAGCGCCCGGAATATTAAATCTTAAGGAGAGTTTGATGTGATTTGTCGTATGAAAATTTTATTTACAGCTAACCAAGAAGTAATCTATTCTGTTTGATGAAAAGCAGATTGATAATATTTACCCAAACTTAAAGCAGTTTATAATATTTATGATTTTTTTCCGAATTTGTTGCAAACCAAGAAGTTCGTGTTTAATTTCAATAATGGCGAAATTCAAATGGCTTTAAGGTCTCGCTAGTTACTGAAAATGGTTCCTTTAAACAGTTCCAAACTTTCGGTCTTTATAATACTTGCTGTATAGATTGTACTATGAAAAGAGTAGGAGAAAGGTGAAAAACCAAAAGGTCTAGTATTAAAACTGTACAACTGGAAAGTTTTCTTTAGCCTCCAAGGATGCAAAAAGAAACATTTTAAAAGTAAGTTAAAGACTCACTAGAGATTAGCGGTATTTCCAACTTTTCCATTTCGTGCCATCCAGGCAGTCTGGTATCCATTACCTGACGCGACAGATGCCGTTGTTATGTAAAAGAAAAATTTTCACTGCCATTATATACTTTTACGTTTTCCTCTGCCTACCTTAAATGGGATATCGTTATTCTTCGCAATAGCCGCCGAGACTTTTCCTCGTTCACTATTCCTTTTATGATACACTCTTGGCAAGGAAAGCTGTTTGAAACCGTTTATCCCAGTTGGATCCTCCAATGGTTTTATGATTTTAAGCTGCAAGAAAGTTATGAAAGCGTGCGAATAGAGTTGAAAACTAAAGGATATGGGAAGGCTTTGCGTCTTATTAATGATAGTGACGTGCATCGTTTGGATGCTGCTGTTTAGCTCGCGTAGGTCAGGAGTTAATTCAGTAAGGACTTTTATTAGACTATTGTGATTTTGGTTCATTCATGTGGACTAATTTTAATTTATTTTTTTTGTCTTTTGGAAAATTTTAAACGAAGATAATATCTCCACTGAGCGGACCCTGGGTTCTTAGAAAATTTGTTTCAACATAGAAAATCGGAGAGTATTAAATGTTAGCCAAGAGCTATCTCGTTAAATTCCGGCATTGAAGGTATTCATTCGGCATTGAAGGTATTCATGCAGGAATCTATAATTTTTTCTTTTTTGTTTCACTTTCAATGAAACATAAGGAGTCAAATTTACGCAAGCTTGCGATGATACCAATGTTCGATTCAGTATGGGAAAATTCAGCAGTTTTATCAGAGCCTCAAAATCATTAAGCTATTTGGTAGCAGTATTGACCTTTTCGTATTCAATAATGATTTTTTGAACATTTCCACCGGATTAAGCTTCTATGTTCGTTTTTTATTTCACAATGCTCAGATAGCTTTTCGCTTTAGTAAATAATGCAATAAATCTTCTATTATTAAAAAATTAATGCAGCAAAATGTCTCAGAGATGAGATAATGACATGCGATATAGGCAGTCATATCTTCTTCTTCTAAGCACGACAGCGCCTCTCGGGCCAGTTCTTTCTGCAGCAACAGCCTCCAGTTGTCTCGGTTCATTGACCGCCTCCATTAATTTTGAAATCCGAGCAGCGATGAAATGTCTTCGTCAGAACAGAGTCAAACCAGCCTTTCCTAGGCTTACCCTCAGTAAATACCTTTTTGGGTATCCGTTGTTTATTCGTATGATTCATATGGCTAACCCATTACAGCAGTCTTACAATCGTTGAGACCTCCGGCTCGTCAACAATTTTATACAGCTCAAAGTTGCATCGAATTCAAAGTAGGTATCCTTCTACCTTCGGATATGGGTGCTAATCGATTGAAATCGTTTAACAGTTTTCTACAACTCTTGCGGCCACTATAATATTATTTGTGTCGACTCGGTGGTATATTTTCAGAACGTTGAGAGAACACGGACTTTTCAATTCAAGGTTTATATTGGTTCCAATATCCTCCAGGGGACTGAACGGAGAATACCTGCTTTATTCTTAATCAATTTGAGTGAAATAAGACCTTTATACCAGTGACCCTTAAGACCTGTATATCAATATAGCTGTGTTTCATATTTTTTTAATAAGCTCAAGGAAAAGAAAGATATCTTTAAAAAGCTTGCATATTAAGAATTTAAAACATTGTAGAGTAAGGCAAAAAGGGTTGAAAGAGCATGGAGTTGAATGCTATAATATAATCTCTCTACGTCCTTGGGTAAGTCAGTGGAGCTGTCCACCAAACTTTGCAGGTCAGGTGGCAAATCGGTACCCAAAATACACGCTATGTTGGCTTGTATATCGTTAGAGTGTGAGTATTATAGTTTCTGTACTGCATGTATTGTAATACCACCTTTCTAGCTAATATTTTTTAGAAATTGACCTCGATCAATAGCATAGGCACGATCAGGTTGATATAAAACATGTGCCTAGTGTTCACAACCTTCGTGGACCTGAACAAAGCTCTGTCCAGAGCTATAGGACGATTTTCTCTACTGTATTTCGATTGGGATTCCCGAATTTCACATTCATCCAATTCGATACTTCTTCTAAGATACCCGGGGTTCATTATTTTAGAAGAAGAATAGGGATCTCTTTCATCGTCTATATAGAACCTTGACTCGGGCATACGAGGTCTACTGTTATGTTGGTCTGTTCGCACAGCTTTGTTTGGCGAAGTTTTCGCCCAGTTGAACTCATTTTTTACATGGACATGTTCGTCCTGATAAATGTTTATCCTAATTGTCATTTTTTGACTCTTGATTCTCCTGAATTGATTATTTATCTTCAGAAGCATTTACTTCGGTTTCTGAATCATCGTCACATTGCTCCATAATGTAGTTTTCGGGACTATTTTCAGTTTTTCATCCACTTGAGTTTTCCTGTGCTAGAAATTGTTCAATTTAATCATTTTGAAGCCGTTTTGCAGTGTTGGGAGTACATTTGCAACTTCCGAAATCGAATGGTTCTTTGTAGGGGGTATAGAATTATTCATTCTAAGTAATAACTGTAAAAATTGTTACATTTGCTTCTTCTGGGGCCTGGTTTTTAAGCACCGACCCTTATCCCAAATCGTTGGGGGAGTGTTGCTCGGAATGTTGACGGCAGTTCCTGCCTGGAAAGAAACCACCCGGAGCTCTCGGTTCCAGTAAGTCCATCGGAGACGGGCATGGGCACCACTCGCTTTCACCGAGTCCCGATATGCCCCCAAGCGAGAATGTGACAAGCCAATACGCCTTTCTCGAAGGAACTTCCGCTCCCTCGTAACCGTTTGGTTCCACCGCTGTTTGGTTGTCAGTGTTCGCGACCTGAAAGATTTAACTTACCCTCCGTGCTCCTCTTCTCCTCTTAGCGGAGAGCGGAGGGAGAGAAACTCGCAACAACTGTTTTTTAATCTCTAGTTCTTATTTATTCTGACAGCATGCCCTGAATACTTTAAAACCTAAGCTAATATTATGCAACTTAGATTACGGCTTATATCCTAACACTCTTACAACTTACTTGGCCCCTTTCGGTGCCTCCGTTACACACTGTTTTTATGATGTAGGTGCTGATAAGTCGCGCGTGCAAAGAATCGCCGCACAGCTCAGCCGCTTCCATTTCCAATTATCTGGTTCTCAACTTGGCTTCGCTCACGCTATTTCCGGCGCTTTCACTTCCGCTCTGGGGCATGCAGTTTCACTTTTGCCACACACAAACCTTGTCAGCGCCAAAACCAGACCCCACTTCAAAGTCGCAACCGGACACCCCAAACGGTTTTCATTCTGTTCACCAATTTCCCGCGACCAATTGCCAGACTGTTCACCAACGACAATTTATAGTCTGTTCACCAGTTTCCCACGTTCTTTTCCGCACACTGTGATAGAATAATTCGTTGAAATAGACTTTTCGTTGCAATTTCCAAACACACGGCGATGCTGCACAACCCGGATCGTACCGGGAAGAATCACCAAAAGAGAGACCGCATTGTTTTTTTCACTTCCTTTTAAACTACCTATCTAGCAGTTCGATGATACTCCCGCTGCGGCCGTGACCCAACACCGAGTGTTAATTCTAAATTCTTACCTAGTTGATTCCATAATTCTTATCTAATTAAATCTATAATTCTTATCTAATTAAATCTTTAATGACACATTCGAGACTCGATCCAGACTCATACAACTGCCGTAATTGCGGTGTGGTCACCACACCCAACAGATCTCACCACTTCTCGCCTCGACCCTTGACCGCTGACAGGTGTTGGCTTTGGTTTGAGTCGCGGACATTACTCAAATTCGCCACTGCTCGCCCGCCTACAACATCGAGTGTTAATTCTATAATTCTTATCTAATTAATTCTATAATTCTTGAATAATCAATTCTATAATTCTTATGAAATTTATTTTATAATTATTATCTAATAAATTCTATAATTCTTACCTAATTCATTCTATAATTCTTATCTAATCAATTCTATAATTCTTATCTAATAAATTCTAACGTTACAATATTTTGCTAAACGCTGCGAGTTTCTGTCCGTGAGAATTCCTTGGTCATTTATAGAGCTTATCATCGCGGATCAACAGAGGGTAGTAATGACGCGTTCGCCAAACTTTTTTTGTGAAGAAAGCTCCCCCGAGAATGGCGAAACAGTACCGTAACAAAATACGAAAAAATAATGTAGATAAAATTACTTTAGGAAGTTATGTAAATGGTGACATAAGGTCTCAGAGCCCGCTGCCAAACCTTACACCAATGTAACTTGCCGTTCGGGATTAAACGGCACAACTATCCCTCTCTATGACGTGGACGCGACTGAAATCAAAGCTACTCAGGCGTTGAAACACAGGCGACCTGAGAAATGGCGTTCTACTGATGCCGCTGGGAGCCTGGGAGACCGCTTGTCACAAGATAAAGATTAGAAATGAGTTTCTTCTAGACTTGATCAGTACTATGGGAAACATCAGCCATAGAAAAGACGATTCCTCAGGATAATCCATGATAGAAGGAATTACCTAGACCATATTAATGTTTTATACGCGTCTGAATTTCAATAAGCTATTGGCAACCTTGTTCACGACATTTTCTTAAAGAGTAACATATCTGTGTGTGCTTTATTTAGCGAAGAACTCGTGTTTGCATCCTGTTGATATGAAACCAGAGTTATGGAAATGTTTTTAATCGCTTTGCTCGTTGAATTTCTGGAAACTGGTGGGTCTAAGGCAGTAAAAATATTAGCGTCAATGACAGCTGTCAATTGTTTCGAAAACGGTGTTGGATGTTTTCTAATAAACCCTTAAAAGGAACAAAAACCATTGCCTGGATCTTAACTAAGCATCGAGTCCTTCGAAGATTTGTAAATCCTAGATATAAGATTATAGCACAACAAATTTTCGCTTTTTTCCGTGACTTTGTTCCGAAGACAGCAAAGCAAAGGAGGAACCCGAATTCATATAATCATATCCATCCGCAAAAAATGGCAGCGTACAACAGCTGGATTCATGGAGTGAAATGTCGCATATAGCTATTAGTTATATAACTCTAAGGACTTCTCCACTGTGGCGTGAAGGTAATGAACGAGAAAAATTATGAGTTTATTAAAGTCAAAGGTCCAAAAATGGACGACCCTATGTTATTGCGAATTCCTCATATGCATTTGGTTAATCCTTAAAACTCAAAGCTGAAACAAGAAACAAAACATTGTAGCTTCGTGACTTACTTGATACATTTGAACACTTTTGCCTGCACTTATTATCCTAATCCTACTGCAATCAGTGCAGTCATGACATTCAATGCGATGTTGTTAGTAATTTAAGCCGAGTAAATTATGGCTCACCACAAAATGATTTAGTTTAAACCGAACGTGCTCAATTTCAATAAAACTGTTCATATCCTAAACGAATCCCCATAATAATTACTAATGAAGTGACTCAGAACCCTTTCATCCCCTTTCGAACATACAGTTGGGGTGTATGACCAAACATAATACAAGTCAAATCCTATGTAATGCATGGAACTTCAATGTTAACATTCTCATTTGATGTCCTATTTATATACATAAGTATATTATGAATTTTCTATGAAACGTTTAAATTGGAAGGTTCTTTTGAGGGATATACATGTACTTAGTTTTGGTGAAATATTTTGGTTTAGATTCTCATTATCATGCAATTAACAGACTTAATTTGGTTTGGGCCTGCGATAATTTGAATGAATATTAATGAAGTATCTTCGATTGTTCACTACAATAATTCCAATTAAAGTTAAAACGTTTAATGGATCTCGCCCATTCAACTGTTCCCAAGCCTCATATCCTATTCATGGGTGGCTACCGTAGATTATGAAATTGATTTAAGTCTTCCTTTCGCACTTGTTGGTTACATTGCTCAACAACAGCAAATGTATTTTGTTTTAAATGTTTTGGGTAGTTTTTTTTTTTGTTTTGACTAATAGGATCAGGATTTTGAAAATGTGTAATATGATGCGACATGTTTCGAAGCTGCTCATGTTTCCATCACATTTTTGCAGATTTGCGCGTAACTGAAAGTTTTTGGAAACTATGAAAAAGGAATCATTATTTTTCAAGGAGTTTTAGCTTTATCGAAACTGTAACAAAAATACACAACCGACAAAATAATGTATTAGGTCTACCGGAAAGTTCTGTCCAATAGTGTCACTTCAAGTTTCAATCCATTTGCACATGTCGATTTCACTCAGATATGACTATATTTCTTTTTCATTGCATTTACACACTACTATACACTACTAAAAAAATTGAACAAAGGTGTCGCATGTCATTATTAGACGCGATCGTGTGAACATGGGTACCGAAAGAGTTCATTTGTGCAGTTGTATTTTGTACGAATTCCAACAAGGAATAAAAGCTACAGAAGTTTATCGAAATTTAATAAAAGATTTTTTGTGCAGATGTAGTTTGTAATAGAATGTGCAGTGGATGGTTTGAAAATTTTGAAGCAAGTTATTTCGCGCTTAGTGACAAGCCACGTGCAAGACGGACATCTTTGATCGATGACGACATTGTCAAGACTATGATAGAGCAAGATCGCTTTTGGCCAACATCAGAGATTGCAGAGAAGCTGAGTTCAACTAAACAAAGCATTTCCGACCATATTCGATTGAAGCTAGGATTGGTCTGTAAATATTCTAGATGGGTGTCTCATCATTTCAGTGAGGAAAATTTGAATGAGCGAGTCGTCATATGCATATTTCCCCTAATTCGGTACTAAAACGAACCCTTTTTCTGGACCGGATGATAACTGGTAATGAAAAATGGATTAAATACGAAAATATCGTGAGGAAAAAAGCATATTGCGATCCCGTACAGCCTACCCCCTCAACTTTTCAGTCGAGCTTGAACCTAAAGAAGAGAATGTATGGAGGGATATCCAAGGACCAATACATTAAGAACATTTGAAACCTAATGAAAAGCTAAATTCGGAGAGATACTGTGAGGAAATAGATGATTTAAATAAAGCAACAAGAGAAAAGAAGCCGGCAATGTTCAATAAGAAGCACTTCGTGCTGAATCATGATAATGGCAGACCTCATGCAGCTATGACCACTCGTCAGAAAATCGTGGAGCTAGGCCCAAAAATGTTGTCACATCCAAAACACTACCCAGACCTCGCACCCTCCAATTATGACTTGTTTCTCTCTTTGCAGAACTTTTAATAGGAAAAAGAAAATCAAAACTGAAGCAGATGTCAACCAAGGACTAATTGAGTTTTTCACCTTTAAAAGTAAATAATTTCTTAAAAGTAGTATTTGCGAGTCTTAAGAAACGATGGAAAGTATTCTCTAATATTATGAAATGTTTGTAGTGAGTGGGTTTGAAGGTTTACTGGACATGAATGCCTTGAGGAAATTTTCATATTCGACAAACAGACAGCTCATTTTATGACTGAGACGGATGAAAACTCTTCCTTGTTTCTATTTTGGTCAGCCTCCTCTTCACTGCCATATTCTTCCTGAGTTTTATCCTCTGAGATCATGTTTCGGTCTTTTTAATCTCCTAATGAGAAGGCTGACTTAACTGCTGCTGAGGCAAAGTTCACCAACTTTTGTTTTTCGTTTGGTTTACTGTGGGTTTTTTTTTTTTTTGAAAACATTGTTGCCAGCAGGTCTCGGTGTTTGCTTCTTTCTACACGAATTTCGGCGTGAGCCTCCTGCAGTTGAAATAGATAGCCGTGCAGTTTTTTTCGTATGTAGCAATATATTTAAAACCTAGCTGGCTGGTTTGATGTTTCAATGTTTTAAATTCATTGTCTGGATCGTGTCCCGGTCCCACCGGTAGTTGCTCGAAAAGTAATGCAGGCAAGATTCAAGATTTATACTGATTTTCACATCGGTCCTTGCTCGAAAAGTTATGCAGACAAGATCCAAGATTTATACTGACAATGATCAGGAGAAAAAATAAATTTGCGAGATTGTGTAAGAAAAATGTTTTAAAATTGCTTAACAACTTTTTGACTGTAACGGAAATATATTACAACAAAACAGCATTAAATAACCTTGGAAGAAAGTCTTATCATGTTATGTAAATTATATTAAATAATAGTTGAGGTAATTTCCACAGCAACATAAAGTATCTAGCAAATAAGCAAACTCCTGTCAGAGTTCCTTATACAACTTTGTAATAGTACAAATACTTGCCAATTTTTGAAAGTTATGTAAATTAGCTATAACTAGCCCGTGATGTTGTATGTTTCATAGAAAGTCTTATTCGATTTTAGTTTTGTAAACGTGTCGTAAAACGTAATAAGGTGTCATATTATACACAGAGAAGTTTTTAAACCGTTTTCATTCCTTAAAAATCATAGATGAGATGTCCTGCTTGATAATATTGATTCACTGATGGTTGCTGGTACTGATACGTATAAAATCAAACAGCTACAACTAAGAAAGATTTTCAAAACCTAGCTGGCTGCCTTTAAAGGATGGGTCTAGTTAACACACTTGAAACTCTTTTCACAAAAATATTGTCAATAAAAAGTGAGGCTAAGGGAATTTCAGAGAAGAAAAAAAAATACACCAACAAGCAAAGAAAAGTGGCTTGAATTAACATGGTTATTAATACAATACGAACCTAGTTGCCAAATAGTTTCTGCGAATTCGTTTGGACATAATTAATTAGGAACCTCAAAATTACAAAAGCTCGCTAAAGAAAGAAACCAGTTCCAACCCTTTTTTCTTTAATCAAACTTTCCCCTAAAAGCTGAAAATGCGTTAATCTTCTGTGTTTGTTTCGGTGGAAATTGTAGGGAGGGTACTCTCATTCAACCTTACGAAGTTAGCATCTAAATTTGATCCTGGAAGAAAAATTAGATTTCAAAGCAATGCGTTCCACCCTCTGGGATTCCAAATTAAATGGCATCGTTTTAGTCAGGGAAAGTTTTTCAACCACAACAACGTTCCGCGTCGATATGCATTTGAAGCGGCGATAAGCATTTGAAAAATCGTCTAATTCTCATTTTTCGGAAAAGCCCACTACAGTGAAACCGTGGTTCCAAACGACTGCAAGGGAACGCAGACCTTGAATCTGAATACCGAGAAAGTCTACAACAAACGTAATGAAAATAAAGTGACTGTAAATAGTTTTCAGATCGATTGATCCCTTTTTTTAGCAGTGAGGACGCGGAAACCGGTTCAACCAGCTGTGCGAGGAGATAAAGGTGTATCGGATAATAGGATGGTACCAGAGATCTTCAAAATCCATGCATGCTTAAGGCTTTTTTTAACGCGGCAGGAATGGCCCACAATGGGACTGACTGCCGGACAGATTATCAGTCGGCAACATTAGAGTAGTCCGCTGTTTGAGGGATTAAGTCCTTTATATCTACTCAGAGACAAACTGGATATTAAACAATTATAAATTGACCGTTCACACCTGCTTCGCAGTCACTGAAATTTTGACCCGGTTCAACCTGGCCACGTTATTGCAGCCTCTCTATAGTCCCAAATTCGCCGCCGGTCACTTCCTCTTGCTCTCTCAGAAGAAGAGACTACTGCAAGGAGAGTATTTTAACAGTGTCGCAGAAATTCAGAGGATTTCTACTTCCCATTGATGATGAGCTAACCTGGATTGGACATCTCAAGGCTCCTGGCTTGATGAATTTTAGTGCTATGTATGAAAGAGTTAAGTAAGTTTTTTGTTCTGAGTCTGTTCAGTGTTGAAATATTAACACGGTCAGTTTGATTAAATTTTTTTTGTTTTTGGGGTTTTTAAATTTGTTTTAATTTATTTAATTGTGACTTTTGAAACTGAAAAAATATGATTGCGTTCATACGCGTGAATTTTTCTAGTTAACTAGTTAACATAACTATGTGATACCTGGATGATACCTGATAGAAACCAAGACCTGGATACCATGTGATACCTGGATGATATTTACATGAATCCAACCGAAATCGTTCCCAACGTTTGACAATTTTTGAAATCTACCAGGAACAGAATGAAATTTACCCAGAGGAATTCAAACCAATACATTTTTATTGATTCAAGATTTTGCTTCAAAGCACAGTCAAACAATTCGGGAAGTGTGCACAAAATTTTGACACAATGAAGCAAGTCGCTAGTTTTGAATGTTATGGAATTCATTCATCAATGTTAACAAAGACTGAATAGCCATTAGTCATATATCACCTTTTAGCTTATATTTGGAGGAGGCGAAAAAAAATTTCGGAACTTTAAATATTTTTAAAATAGCAACGAACTGGATTCTTGCAGAAGACGAATTACCAAATCGCAACTGAGCGGTCCTGTTCAAGAAATATTAATTGGTTAAATGCGAAATTGTAAAACAAGGAGAAATCATAAATCAGTAGCATGAGGCAACGTTAACCGATAAATCATATTCTCGCTTGGGGGTTTATTTGGACACCATCGGTAGGGACAAGAGGCACATGATCATCTGCAAGATTAAATCAAGTGAATTTCTCCTTAATGTTCTTTAATCTTGGAAATAAGTAAGGCAAGGTAAGGGCACATACAGTCCAGCCTAGATACGTCAGCAGAACCCAGAATTCAAATTGATTGTTGGGTTCGGAGCGCCAAATAAATTCAGTTGGAAGAAATTCTTTTTCCATACTCGAGGGGGATTCGGAGATAAATGCTTGTTGGCAATCTTTGCGGTTCGTCGCTCACTCATCAGAAGATCATCAAGCAAGCTTACTCCTTGGGTTGCTGAGGTTCACAGTAGCACGATCGCCAAGATTTCGGTTGGTCCCACAGAAGGGATATGTTGGTGGATACTGCGAATGCACCTAAACAATTAAAAGATATTTGTTAAAACAATTACCTTGATTGAAAATGTGAACATACTAAGAAAACTCAGTACAGTTTACACCTACCGGCGGAAAAGATGATACAAAAGTGAAGAGCCATGCCAACACCGAGATCTGATGTTTGCGCTCAAACGACGGAGCTGCTGACGTATCTAGGCTGGACTGTTGGTGTTCTTACCTAGCCTCACTTATTTCTAAAATTAAAGAAAATTAAGGGGGAATTTACTTGAATTCTCAATGGGTTACTCACCGGGTTTTGTGACATAAATATTTAAAAGTTGAAGCATCGTAAGCGAATGTGCTTGCATAGAAATTTGGAGCATGTAGAAAACTAGTGTTATAACGCTAAAAATTAATGTTATTACTGCTTTTAATATCATTGAGAATCTTATTTTCAAGACGACCCTCGGAATTGTCTAACAATCCAGCCACTTCATTCAATCCAGAGTCAATTTGTGGTGCGACAAATCTTTAGTCAAAACCAGTCAGTTTAAGTCAAGTATTTCTCCAATCAAATAGTTAGCAACAACATAAAAATTGCTCCCACCATAGAAGAAGCGTAACATGTGAAATTTCGTGCAGTGCTCAGTTTCAGGATTCATCAACTATCAGCCAGTATGTGGTTTTACGGGTGGGATATAAAGCTCAAAGATCACTACATTTGATAAAGTATGCACAAAATTTACCAAAAAAATGTTTCATGTACTCTAATTCTTCTAAAAGGCTCTTTACTTCTTAGTAACTAAAGGGTTATTCAGAATATCAGTTATGATTAACCGCCTATGGCCCCTAGTAATCCAGAACACCAAATCATCCTGATTAAACGCTGACGTTTGCTGAAATATGCATTGAAGTTGCACCATTACAAAAGCGCTTACGATATTTTCTTCTCGTCGCACTCAACCTATCAATGAACGAGTATTGTTACGATTATCCTGAAATGAGACCACCAGAATTCAATTGAATCCGGTCGTAATACAAAGCTAGAATGATTCCCAAGCTTGCAAATCACTATTTAAGTTTCGAAAAGCATTGAAACATCTAAATGGAACATTTTATCCATTTCAAACTTTAAATCATGTGCTAATATATACATTGAACCATCGACCATTAAAAATTCTTTTGAACGTTTGGTCAATTTCGAATACTCATAAAAGTTGACTGACTATGAAGTTGCTGGTAGGATCAAATACTACGGTGGCTTAGTATTTGATGCAATTCAAATTTACAATTTAAGTTTGACCATCAGAGCCGGCGAGCGCTCACATATTTTCCTGCATGCATTAAATCGATCCAACCCAAATAATCTTTCGGCGAATATGACTACAGTATCCTGTATCCTGTACTAAGCCATTGAAAGGATGATATCAATCCTTATTACTATTCTATCATATAGTTTTCAATAAATTCATAAATGATTCCTGCGAGGATCGATGCACGGTAGAAGACTATTCTCGTGTACATTATGTAGGACTTATTGCTTCACATTAGTAAGGGTGGCTAATCTACTTACAGAAATACATGTCTGTGAATGTATAATGAGTTTCATATTTGTAATTTGTGGTTGGTAATGATTTCAAATTCGATTAATTTAATTTGTCATTATAATTATAGAAGAGCACTTATTGCGGTGCGTAGAATGGTCGAATGTTTTAAATCTTTTTGTTGCAATAATAACTGGATAGGCAAAGAATGTATGAGGCATCAAAAGTATGTTTAGATATGCCATAAAGTAGCCAAGTTGCATTCGAACAACCTCTGGGGAACGCGTGTAGCATTGAAACCTACACTAACTCGTTGACCACAAGGATCAATAGCACTTGTAAAATCGCATAGTGTGTATTTGATTCTAGCGTCCTTTTAATGTTCTAATGGCGCACTTTGCTATTGTTTTGATTAGAAAGATTAGAAAAAAATATAGATAACAGTTGATGGTTGATTTCGAATATGTTTATCATAGATATATTCGAAAAGAACTGATTATCTAACAAAAAGGGTTAACTTCAACATTTAAAAAGACTCCATTGCGCCTTTAAGACGAAAACGGTAGCAATTTCGGACGACACTCGACTAGAATCCTCTTAGGAATAACCTCCCAGGGTTAAATAAAATGGTTTCGTTAAGAAAGTTAACTTCTTCAATGCATTTTGAACCCAGCATTTAACTTCTGAACACTTCCAGAATTGATAATTCTTCTCAAAATGCCCCGTCCTGGCTTAAAGAAGCCTTGAGACTTACAACTACTGTGTAAGCTTGAGGCTGTGATCTCCTGTTTGGATGTTTGGGAAAAAGGCAAGGCTCAGACTTCAGTTCTAACGTTAAACGGTTAGTTGAACTTACTAAGATATTATAGCATGAAGAATCCTTACAACTAAATTATAACCCTATGACAAACTCATGATAATTTTCTCATGCCTCTAATTATTAATGTCATTGAACTAACGAATGTTTCTTCTGATAGATGTTGTAAGCTACTGCGGTTCGCAAGTAAACAAATAAACAAGAACTTTAGTGATTGTGCTTGGGTCCGCTGGGCCTTGCTTGGTTGGTTTCAAGGACGCGTTTTGGCTGTATACAGAGAACGAGCTGAAGATGGCTGTATACAGCCGAAACGCGTCCTCGAAACCAACCAAGCAAGGCCCGGCGGACCCAAGCAACACAAAATTAATCAAATAGTGTTGAAGTTAAATTAAAAAGAGTGAAATTAAAAAGCGAGTGAAATTAATTGTTATAATTAATTAATTAAAATAAAAGTGAATAAGTGAAGTAGTAATTAAGCGAAAATAATTGTAAAGTGTTAGTAAAATATATTAAAAGAGTAAATTTTAAATTAGCTTGTGGGTGTTTAATTCACTTTGGCGAACATTTGCGAAGCAAACGGGTCGCACACCCAAGAAAGCGCAACGACACCTTTTATGTTTATTCTCTACCCAAGAAAGAGAATATTACCTCAGCTGTGTAAAGATGGTCCATTGCACTATCTATTTACCGATAGACGAATAGCTATTTAGCAATGCTCCAAATCGCAGGACAAATGAAGAATCGTTTGTCATATGACTGAAACATTTTGTAAAATTGTTCAAAATCAACTGCTGATGAACCTATTTAGCTTATATTAGATACTCATTACAATCCATCCATCTTGCACAGTTTATATGTTCCGCCATGAAAACTTTGTCGTTGTGGTCTGTTTTCCACCCTACACCTCCCATAGGATGCAGCCTCAAGACGTCGTATTTCATCGACCGTTAAAAACGCCTTCAGGAAGGAGTGTGATTTGTTTATAAATAGCCACGCCATGCAAAAAATTACACTGTTTTATGTGGCTTCTATCTTTACCAAAGCTTACTGTAACATGGCTTCAAATCAAAAAGGGGTGTATTGGTTAAAATCATCTGGCATTTTTCCTATTCATCCAAAAATTTTTGGAGAAGAAGATTTCTTGGCTTCTAGCTGTCTATTGGATACTGAAAACGATTCTGTAGCTGTGCTGGATTCGCCCATTAAACTCAATTCCTCGGCACGGACCGAAACTATGGACCAAAATCAAAAAGATACAGCAGCAACTGCACCTAAGGATCATAATCTGCGTTGAACTAGTACGCTAATTAAAACTTTTTTATCTCCACTGCTACTTTCAAAAACGACCACTAAACTTTGGCGCAAACATAAAACACCATTCTGCCATCTTGACAGCAACACTTATGAAAGAAATGCTAGAAAACAAGCTTAAAAAGAGAAAAGATATTATTTAATTAGTAAGAATAATCATGACCAACAGTTTCCTTCATCCTAGGTTATCAGCTTCTTCTTTTCCCGGCTAATTGTGCGGCTTTCCATGACATCCAATTTACGAGTACCTCTAGTTTCCTTGATGAACTTGTATCCCCCAATTATCTCGTGTCCTTTCGTGATGATACGTTTTCCGCTTCTGCTGACTGGAAGCTTGAAGTTCTTCCAATTTTTCTTGCTGTCTCTACTTCGCCTAGATGATCCTTTATTATCGTGCCAATGGTTTGTCCTCTGTACACTCCCCAGAAAATAGAAAAATCCCAGATTTTTCATGTGTTTTAAGTTTGTCCTTCGTTGATCCGAGAATATTTTCAAACTGATTCTTCCAACTTGATTCGGTCAATTGCACGGAATTATACCGATTGATTCTTTTTGTTATCTTGATGCTCAAAGTTTCATAGTGAGTCAACGCCTTCCAGTATATCGTTTCAGTGCCGGCATTTGCTAACGTTAATCGCTTCTGTCACTGTCTGGTCTTTTGAATCTTCTGTGCCATACTCTTAAGCGTTGAGTGCTTGAATTTGTTTAATGTGGTGGTTTCGATGATGTATGAGAGCAGGTCAATAAGTCCTTAGAAAAAAAAATGAAAACAATTTTTATTGATAAATTTTGTTGATTTTTCAACATAATCTCCTTGGAGCTCTACACACTTGGTGAGCCGTTTCTCTAATTTTTTAGACCCGTCAGAAAACGTCTGAAAAAATTTTTTTTGGAAGGTCCTTAAAATAAGCATGTGTTTCATTGATGACTTTTTCATTTGAAAAAACAGAAAACGTTGGCCAGCGAGCTTGTTTTCAGGTTTGGGAATAGGAAAAAGACACTGGGGGCTAAACCTGGCAAATACGGTGGTCGATCGACCAATTCGAACTTTAATTCTTCAATTATAGCAATTTTAGCCAACATGTGTGAACACAGGCATTATCCTGATGAAAGAGGATTTTTTTCTGTTTAAATGAGGCCGTTTTACTTTAATTTTTTCTTTTAGCTGGTCCAATAAAGATGCATAATACTCCCCTGTTATTGTTTTTTCTTTTTTCAAATAGTCAACCAAAATAATCCCACGTGCATCCCAAAAAACAGCAGCCATTAACTTACCATCTGATTTTACGGTTTTCGCTTTCTTTGACATGGTTCGCCTTTAACAATCCACTGCTTTCACTGTTCTTTAGTCTCGGGAGTATAGTGGTGTATCCATGTTTCATCTACATACCGATGAAGAAACTCACCCGAATTACGTTGCATGAGCGACAACGGAGCTTAACAGGCTACCACTCAATTGCGTTTATTGTCGACTGTGAGCAAACGCGGCGCCCATCTTGCCGAAATCTTTTTCATACCCAAAACAGAAATAACGCTAATTTTTGAAATCCCTGTAACCTCAACTATCTCACTCAACTTTAATCTTGGGTCACTTAACACCATATCGTGGATATTATTGATCATTTCTGGCATAGTCACCTCTACGGGACGTCCTGAGCGTTGTTCATCCTTTGTTGATGCACGACCACGTTTAAATTCATTTAACCAGTTATAAATAATAAATAGTTGCAAATGAAGGAACAGATGTGCCGTAAACTAAATCTAACTCAATTTTTATTTCTTTTGCTGTTAGGCATTTATGTGAAAATGTTTAAAAGCAGATCTAAACTCAATTTTATCCGTTTTTGTAATCAAACAATTTTTTTTTCTTTCAAAGCACGAGAAACACACAACAACTCAACCAATCCGACTGAAACTTCACAGCATACCTAATCGGTAGTGCCGCTGCATAAAAACGGACCGCCTATAGTGCTAGCCACGCCGTCTGTTTAATTTTCTAAGGACTTGTTGACCTACCCTCGTATTGCAGTTTTTTTTAATAGGCTTCTTAACTTAGTGGCAAATTCAGCATTCGAAGCATCAGAGCTCTGTATGGAGAAATATTTAGCCGTTGCGGATGGTTGGATGTGTTTCGAATAATTCTTTGCATGTAAGTTGCTTTTCGAAACACTTCGAATATAAGGTAAGTTTGTATGACTTTTATGGCCGTGTCGAGAAGAAATAATATTCTGTCTTTCTCTTCCTCCATTGTGAACATGATGCTCTGATGGGCTTGATTTAGATCGACAAGCACCTTCTCTAACTCATTCCTTTTCAGCATCTTCCTAATAGCTTTTTATCCTTTAGTCCCTCTCCTAACCGTGTCATCATCGCGACAGAGGAATTCCTAATGCTTCCCTAGCCGGAACACCGGGGAATAGGCTTTCAAATCGAAGAGACTATAATTTCGTCATGTGCATGTGGACCAAACTTTGGTAGCTTCTCTGAGAATTCCTTGTTTTTATCAGAATTGATGTTCATTGGTCGCATTCCTTTAAATTCGTCCACAAACCACATATCCAGTTTTACGATTGATCCGTTCACGGCTGATATTATTTCACGCATTTCTTTTCATTCTTTACGAATTTTCGGTAGACACGTTATTTTTGGTGTGGGGTCGCGTAATCTCACCTTCCATTAACTCTCCAATCAACAAGGCACAAGATTTTCTTGTCCTGTCGAATCTTTTTATGGATTCCACCAATGGGTTCCGACGTAGGTTGAAGAAAGTCCGCTACTTAGATATAGTATTTCTGCGTCGTTATACTAGGTCTTGTCCATCACTACTACTGTATTGCCTTAAGCTGGTTTGATGAAGTTAGCTCCTTTTTGCTTCAGGCATACAACTGCGCTCACCTCTTTTCCTTATGTTACCTTTTTTCTTCCCCATCGCTTCGGCTGTCTCACCACTTGTGATCATTTTCTGCGCATCTTTCAGTCTACATATCTCTGCTTCCGTTTCTTAGATTAAGTCTACAATAGGAATTTTGGAAAGTTTTTAGCGTAGTTTAAACCCATATTGAGAAATCGCATTGCCTTTTCATTGAAAATCACAGCAGATTTGTTGACCACTAGTAAACGAATCACCTGTATTTCTACCACTGCGTTGGTTGGTTGGGCCACTTCCTCCAATTTTGCCAATTTTTTTCGATGTGTTTCGTTTTTTCCCTATCCGCCTTTAGCGGTAGGTCCTCAGAGTGGTCTCGTTGAATTGATGCTGATTTTTATCAAATTTCGGTCCATTGTTTTTGTTTTCCACCGCGTGACTCGCCATCGTGAGATTCATCATAAAGGAAGTTTTGAAGAAATTGGTGTCTCTTCTGTTTCTAGCTATTGTCTTCTTGTATTATAATTTCATCTCATCGAAGAGTTTGAGTATTTCGTGAAAAGGAAACCATTATAAATAAACGTTTGACATAAATAAACGTTTGTGCTAGTTTGCTAGCTAAATCTTGTGCCATGAGGCGATTTTTCTTCCAGGGAACAAGATCACTACAAAGAATGTTCTCAGACGCATGAATTGAAGAGTTTCACTAAAAAACACGAATTTAATTCAGAGTTACTGGAGGTGCGTCGACATAGAGAACGCAGGAAAATGCCGGAGAGCCCAAGAAGAAAATGTAAATATTTCTCATACTAACATTTTTCCCCCTTTCCCGAATAAGGAAAAACACAGGTGGTACAAATCTATGAGGTTTATATTTGCTTTCTTGGGAGAGAGGAGTACTCGATCAAACACACCGCAGCCGTGCGGAAAAAATACTAGGACCGGCGCCATCGAAGGAGTCCCGATCTGAACATTAGAAGAGTGGAACAACTGCTCTAGTTGGTGCACCATTAATCCTTGTCATTACATGCTTTAGTAAAAGAAATAAGAGGAATCACCATTCTTGCTGCCGAGGATCTCAATAGGCATTTCTTCGCGGCTCGCAACGTCAAAACGGTTACAATTTAACAATCCATGTTAAATCCTTTTTGCTGGAATATTTCATCACTTGATTTGAGTTTCAGCGTAGTCGTAAAGTTTTATTACAAATGGAGGAATATAAATAATATATAAAAATATATAATAATAAGTTGGTATGAACAAAGACAAACTTTTCGATTAGGAAACCTGAAGCCTCTGAAAGAAAAACATATTTGCGGAAAAAGCTCAATCATGTATTTTCATCTGATATGTAACAATTTTTTGTTTATAAAATTTGTCAGTGCTTGTCACAATTTAGAGACTTTGTCATGGATCTAGATTGGAAAATAATTTTACAGAAAATTATCAAGATTTGTGCACACGCTAGATGTGAATTGAGTACATCCACATATCGATTACCGTCAAACATAGATGTACATATTGAAAGGACTTTGCTTTCGTATTTAATATCTTTCGACATTAATTTTTTGACTAATATTTATTCATTTCTCTTCAATTCATTTGTAAAACTTTAACTGTTCAACTTAACTGGTAAGATTGCGCTTGAATAAAATTCGTTTGTTGTAAAAATACACTCCATGTTCCAATAAAAAGCATCCGAGTGCCAATAAGAGTCCATAATTTAACAGCAGGAATGATAATGAGAAATGATTTGTTTCCAAAGAGATAGTTTGCACAGAATTCACGGAGAGCTTCCTTATAAGTTTCAAGTTGTTTAGTAGATTGCTGTCCTGTATCCACTTATTCAAAATTCCAGATGACCAGATTTGTATAATATATTTATTAAACGTATCATAAAACGGTGAGAATTTTCTAAGCGCGACTCCTGTGAAGGGAGCCAATACACAAAAACCGGTCGTTTTAAAGTAGGACTTCCCCAACAACGTTTGTGTTTCAAGAATATGCTCAATGAAATCAGCAGGAACAAAGTATGAAAACGATTGATTAAACTGATCGACGTGCTCAAATATTTCAGCCATTTCTGCGTAAATAAACATGTCTTCCCAATGTGACGGCACAATGCCATTATCAAAAAGAATTTGTGCCAGAAGCTTAGTAATAATAACTTTCTCTTTCGCCATTCTTATATCTTCTAACGAAGTCAATTCAGCTGCGGATAGACCAGCCGTAATGAAACTTGACATCAAGGCCAAATAAGTGTTAGTCAGGACGAATCCGAGCAGCATCAACTGAAAACGGACAAATCGGAAGCGTAAGGACATCTTGTAAGAATTAGGAATCGGAAGCGATGCTATTCCTAGCAAAGCATTGCAAATAGCTTTGCCTATGTCGTTATCGTTCTCCCACAATCGCTTGTATATATACTCAGCTAATCCAATATAGAATGTAGTAATCACTATGAGCAACCAGACATTCCTCTTAAAAGGCTTTATAATATAGTATGATACTGGTAATTTTTTGCCCTTCGGCACTAGTAAGCACAGTTCCGTGTTCATAAATCCTTTCGATTGCGTTATCAAAGGTGATTTTGATATGAAAAAATACGGAGCAATGTCTATTTTCTGTTCACCTATGTATTTAACAAGCTCAGATTCATTTGAAAATTTTGCATATTTGTCGACATCCACGCAACTACCGTTCAATTTCTGCACAAAGTTCAATATCAACTTGATTCCGTATCCAGATAAAACTAATGCTTCGCCGTCATAAAATTTACGGATGCGTGGTGGGAAATTTCGGAACACTGTTTTCAACGGAAAGCCAAACATATTTTCAATATTTCGATTTTCCAGTCGATGCTGAATTTCATTTTCATTGATTTCTTGCATGTGAAATTGCGGAAAAGGATTATAAGAGAAAAATTTCGAATAATTTTGTTTATTTGAAATGAAAATGGATGATAGCAATCCAAAGCGCCAGCTCCATTCAAAAAACTTCCCTCTGAACATATCTATGCGTTGTTCACCTGGAATCGTTTGACACAAAATGCTAATTTGATGGAGTTCTTGAAAAAGGTCTGTAAAGATATTGGTCAATGGTATTAAGTCCTTATATTGTATGACGGCATAAATAAGGACTGGCTTCGGAAGAATTTTCGGCACAGAGATATTATTCTGCAATGATAATAACACCACAGGCACTTGCACTGATTTATGTTGTTCGATGAAGATTTCCTCAAAACTTTGATCAGGAATGAAGAAGTCATTTGAAATAAATATAAAACTTTGATAAAGACTTTTAAATTTAGGCAGGAATCTACTTCCGACAACAGAAAGGTAACTTATAAGAAAATACAAGATGTAACCACTGTCGGCTCGCATTTCCTATTAATTGTTACTTATGGCAAGAAAAATACGTCAACACAATGCAAATGCCACATGTAAACTTGTGAATAGTACAGAGAAAGAAAGAGCCCTTCGTAGTGCGGTTCAGAGTCCTTAATTTATCGAAAATTAAAATTCTGAATTATATTCCAATGATAACGCTAAATGTTCATTTGGTCATGAAATATTCTGATAATTGTTGCTTACATGTTTGGTAAATTTTTATGTTTCAATGCGAATGTATCTAGATGTAATTTTGCATTGAGCTTTAAGCTTGAATGAAATCGAATTCGATGAATACTTGAACTTAATTGTAGACGGAACAATGTGGCTAGCTACATCACTGCAGGACATTTGAAATGGCAAGTACGACATGAAACATTTACATTGGCAAGCTTTGATAATGAGTAGGATGTAATACTTGTATTCAAATTGTATTTAATATTATATTCTGGTAAAATACGGATTTTTTAGGAAACTTGAGCAAAATTCATGTGAATAAGAAGACTTCTTTAGCAACAAATATAATAACTAAAGGCATGTAATTATGCTAACTTTTAATCAAGTAACATGTTATGTTCGCTTTGAATCTCCTAACTAATTGTGCTGACTATAAATATTATTGTGTTTCGATAGCTTTATAAGCGAGTCAAATGGCGCTTTCGGCATATAGAGATTCTTCTTTCAGTAGATATTGATAGGAAGGAAAGAAATAACTAAGATAATAACTCCCCTCTGCGCGGGCAAATGATTAAAGATGCCCTTTTTTGAGAATTACTCATAAACAGCTCGATGTGCGCTTTGACTGCGGCATCTTTTCCATCGGGGTATCCGGAGGCTAATCTTTTCTTCTCCTTCCAATATGTAAACGATCCCTTAACCGTCTTTCATATGTGAAGAACGTATGGAACGCGTTATCCGCGATTACTAAAAAAAAGGCATTGAGGTAACTTTTCCATTATCAGCAGGTACGACTGGAAATATCCTTTCTCGCTGCGTTAGAAAGTAGTTTATCGCTGCTTAATTTCGGTTGAGCTGCGGTTCAAGTTAAGTGATTTGGCGGCTCGCCTCCCTGAATCGTGTTTTGCTCGTCCACTATTGCTACCGTTGTTCACACTCTCTCCTACCCTTGAGTTGTCTCCCTCCCTTACTCTATAGCACCCATGAGGAGACGTCTTTGTTTTTGCCGATGTGCTTCATTGATTCCTTTTTTTCAGCGCTAGATTAAACCAACGGCCTGTCACCTACTCGCTCATTCGTCGTAGCATCATACCTAGTTTGAGTTGCGCCTCTTCAACAGTACGTCCGACTACTAGTGCTGCTACGTCATCTGCGTAGCCAATCAGATGTGACTTCTTCGGCAGCTGCAACCTCAAAAGTACGTCGTACCAGACATTCCAAGGAAGGGACCCTTCGCTACTCGTTATATCATATCCATTCACCCTTTTTCGTTTTGAATGATTTTAATGCTCTGTATGTACAACTCAATGGCACTAAATAAGTGGGCATTCTACGGGCCATTACTCATATGAAGCATGGGAACGAACGGGATGAACTGGAAAACGTGCCCGAATAACTTTATACCTTAACGAAGGCCCAGGGCCTCCGCGAGGCTCCTAGCTTTCACATGGCAAGCCAATTATAACCCAACCCCCACGGGTCACTATTGATGTTCACAACGCAGTTTGGCCAGCAGTGAGCCATGCATCCATTGATAAATGCTCGGAAGAGTTTCCTAACGGACAATCATCTAAGCCGTTTTGTTCTCATTCTCATTTACCGCTCATGAGAAATCGGCGAATGTATTGTAGTAACGTTCCAACATAAGGCTAAAGGTCGTGTTGCTGCACGTTGAGCAGCAAGCTCACCAATTTCGAGTGCAATATACCGGGGATCGTTGGCTAATTTGTTCACCAGTACCCTTTATTTGGGACTCAGAAGCGAATGTCACGTCCGGGACGGTTTCCAGGCAGTCTCTCCATCAATAGGTTGGTGTATTTCCAACGCTCATCACGACAAGTTCCATCCGAGTCACCATTTCTAGGATTCATTTTCCTCTCGGATTTGTTTGAACCATTCGATCGCCTTGGCATTGAAGTAACTGCCAACAAGAATGCAACCTTCCGTTCTTGACACAGCGTCCTCCAGTTCATTGAGCTTGTTCTGAAAGAATAAAATTAGTTTATTTGGCGAGAGATAGACTGTTAGGAACATCAAATCCGCGCCCCAATCAACCCAAAGCCGCTGAAGCAGCTTTGAGGTGCGAGTAGAAAACTATCCCTCATCCAGATGGTTTCAGCGAAAGATCGGCAGATCCATCCAGCCTCCTCACTATTGTGAAGTTGTTCAGATATTAGCAGCAGGTCAGTTTTTTCTCCCTCACCACCTGGTCGACTGAGTTCTATGCGTTTGCACTGCGGTTTAGGCGGATCTTTTGTGAGTTTTTTCATGGCCGTGAGTGACACACTTTCAGAACAGTTTGTTTCCATCTTGCCCCTTTCATTTCAAGAAAATTTGTCTCCAAAGCTAAAGCACTTATATCATCGAGTTATAACTACTCCTCGGTGAATTCTGCACAAACCCCAGCCGATTTTGATTTTTTCCATAGCCAGGAGTTGCACTGCATCCCTTTGCTCTCTAGCATTAGTAGGCGTCAACCTTACCGTAAAGCTTTGTGCCGTAGGAAGTTTTTGTCTAATGGACTCTTCTATTTCTTTCACAGCCGCATGTGCTACGACTGAACATTACTACATTGATTGTAATCAATGACGTAATGGTAGCTCCGGTTTTTTTTGGGCTCCACATTTTGCTAATATCCTTGAGAGATCCTTGAAGAGCTCCTCGGCGTAAGTCCTTCCGTGTGCCGGAATGTTTAGTAGGTCATCCCTACGCTGCTTGCGTGTTGTGATTTTTGACCTCAAGCAGCTTCGTTTATGAGAGTTCAAGGTAGTCTTGGCTCTCTAGGCTCACTCTCTATTCTTAGCCGCCAGCGGCGGTAGCGCAGAAGCCTATTAATGAAGTCCTGAAGTTCATCAATCCTGTTTTTCATGTTAAATTTTTTACATTAGAAAAATAAAAAAAATTTTTTTAGTGTGTTGAAAATGCTCTGCTTACTTATCCCCTGTCTGATTGGCGGAGAGGAGTTCCCTTTCAAGTTGTAGTGTATATTCCCACCTCACTAAGCCTCACCCACCACATCAAGTTGAAACCCTGGGGGAGGAGGGGGTTGGGAAAGGATAAAATTTAAATTTAAAGGGCTTAAAAGGAAGATAAAAAATTGCAGAAGAGAACAACTAGGCTTAACATAACACTCATAACTCTTAGGCATGCCACTATTATTTGCTTAAAGGAAGACTGATCCAATCTGCTGTTAGATTTTGAATTGTGTGAGGCTAGGTAAAGCATGCGCAATTCCTGTGTATTAGACACTATCACACTGGAGGAAGCATATACTTGCTTATCCAAGGAGAAGATGATAAGCTCTTGTGATTGGTGAAATAAACAAATATCTATTGTTTTTTGCTAAGTAATTTTGAATGTTATTATTATAAAATCGTGTCCTTTGTTAAACATACGCTAATTATATGTGTACTTGTATACCTTGGTGTCTCTTTTTGTATTTTCATGTACTTATCAGCGATGAATACACTCAAATATTTCTTTAAGGAAAAGAAAGTCAAAAACAAAAGAGATTTAAATGCCAAATAAAACACAGGCATTTGATGTGATTACAATACTTTCAAAAGGAATAATATTTTTTGTTGCTGTTCTGTTACCGGTGTGTTCTGATTTTTTTCAGAACATGAAATGCCACATGGCTTTCACACAGTCGCTAGACACTAGACTTGCTTAGAACAGTTTGCTATTTTTTTACAGGAAATTCTGGTCACCGAATTATGCCTTCCGTAAGGAGACATACCTTCTTATTACTGATAATGAGATCATTGTGATCCTATCTTAATCATTGTGAACATGGTCTCTCTCCCTCGGAGTCGACAAGTGATCAAGGATGCTCTTCATAATGAGCTGAACCAAGCGAGCATATTTTGGTATGCCTTTCCAATAAGCCATCAGAACGGTCCTTCATTACTCATTTGCCAAGATATATCCGTTTGATGGGAAAAGGATGATTACGAATTGCTCTGTAGAGTAAAACGTTGAAGCTGGCACTCTGGGCCGTATCAGATCAGCCATAAAAACGCAGAGACAAACTCTCAAAGAGAAACTAGATCAGTTACATCTAACGACCTGCTTTAGTGAGGAGCATGACTTCAAGAACGCAGCGATAACACTTTCGGGCGAGATCTATCGCATCGTTAGGGATAGATTTGTTTTAAGCAGAAATAAGGAGGAATATACCAATACAAATAAAATTCTATTTATATCGTATTTTCTATTAGAGACATAACAATTTCGTATCTTTATATGAACGCACTCATATTTTTTTTTAATGAACTGTCAATGTCAAAACGTTAGTCAAAGTCAACATTTCATAATGTTAAAGTTGACGATCCAGCAACGTTTGAAAACGTGACCGATGTAATGATGTAATGACCGATGTAATGTTTCATCGAAAAGTCAACTTCAGCGAGTAAGGGCATATCTGGCTTATTTTTGGCTCAATGGCTTTGTTAATAAGCAAAATATGTGCAGTTGGATAGCAAAAAACCCGCATGTGCTTCTTGAGATACTGTTGCATCCGAATAAAATTAATGTTTGGTGCGGCGTTTATGTTGAAGTTGTAATTGGACCGTATTTTTTCGTGGATGAAAACGACCGGATTTTACCGTCGATGGAGAACGCTATCGTGTTATGTTGGAAGATTATTTGTGGCCAGAATTGCTTGAAATCAAAAATATGGGTTTTCAACTAGATGGTGGTACTAGCTACATAGCACACATCACAATTGATTTATTGAAACTCAAATTTTGGTGAATAGATTTGATCTCGAGGAATCATGAGATCATGATCATGATCAGGATCCAATCATGGGATTTAACGCCATTATATTACTTTTTATGGGGCTCTAACAAGCCACTAGTCTGTGCCAACATCCCAGCAACTTTAGACGAGCTCGAAGACAACATTCACACAAAATTGCCAACATTTCGGTCGAAAGTGTCAGAGTGGTCAAAAATCTGGTCCAAAGTATCGACCGCTGTAAACGGGCTCGCGGTGGTCATATGACTGAAATCGAATTTCATAATGTATAATAATAATAATTATAATAATAATTAATAATAATGCAGAAAATAAAATGCTTGCGCTATAATTTGAACTCAATATATCAAATATTTCTGTGTTTCATTAATAGATAAAACTCTTATGTGCTTTATGGAAACTAGTTTTTTGGTGGATTAAGTTGTAGATTGGTAGTTTGTTTGAAGTTCTGTATATGAGTATGCTATTGTCTGGAGAAAATTAATTAAGGGTCTATGAGATGATGCATGTTAACTGCTATGCTGAAATGCAAGATTGTCACATAAGGAGTGGGAATGACACAAGGGACTGTTCGTAAACCGTACAAAAACTTAAGTAGTTGATCCATTCGTCATAAGAACTTTTTGACTACTGATCTGCTGGTTACTGTAGGTAGCTTCCTAGTGATTCAAGAAGATCAAGGGATCTAACTTTTTTTCTAATAAAGTCCGGAAAATTTCAATTTTTGCTATCTTGAGGTTTAAGTCCTTGACCTTGGCTTTGTTTAGGATAAAATTCATTACTTTAAATTCTTAATTTACGATAGTCGATCGAGAACATAACTAGTACTCATTTTATTAGCTCAATTTATTATTGCTTTTGTTGTTATATTTAAAAATAATTTGGGAATGTGTATCATTTACGAAGGAGTCATTCATCAGCAAACCAATAATAAAGTATGCAGTAACAAATTTTGAGCAGGAAATCATTTTTCTTCACCGGACTCTTACGTATTTAATAAAATTTCACATGAACCACTTTCTTAGAAAGTTCATTTTTTGTTTTCCATCCCGACTTTTATTCATAATTTGAATCCTTAAGGCTGGTACCAATATGATATGTTATTAATCGTTACCATTAGCTGTCTTTATTTACTAGATTATCTCATTTTTCCACATATTTGAACCTTCTTTTTTTATTTCTACAATTATCCTCTCAACGATTAATTTTAAAAGTAACCCATCTGATGTTGCCAGAATTATTTTAATTTATTCTTACAATCTCAGCTAGTCCTGTAGAGTTAATCAAAATTGTAATTTCCTGAATAGCCCACACATTTTTCGAAAGAGTGAAATTGAAATGATGGCCCTCAGTTTTCGAAATTGTACAAATCATAAACTGTAATTCAAAAGATGGTTGAAATACTCCCAGGATAAAAAAACCCAAGTGACAAGGGAAATTAAACTTGGCAAGTGTAAAGTGGGAACATTTGCTAGTAGAGAAATGTTGTTTTTTGACAAATGCTATAACTGTCTCTCACATTATTGATTTCTCAGGGGTCAACTGTCAATAACATTGAAATTCGTACTCAGCAGGAATATTTATTTGAAAACGCAGGCAGTCAGTTTCAAGTGACAGATGTTGATATAAATAGGAAATAGATAAGATATAACACATTGAAATGAATGAATTAAATGATATGATTGCTTAATATACGTTGTGAGAGTTCAAAGCTGTAGTTGTTGATATAGTTCACGGACCGTGAATCCTAAAGATAGATAGCTCCTCTAAATCTCTTAATACTATCTGGAATTTATTTAATTCATCTTTTGGTAAGGTTCATAATAATGACTTGACTACAATGTTTTACTGAGGTAAATCAACAGGACTTGGGCTTCAGTTGGAATCCGTCCAGTTCTTATAACTTTACCGCAGCAGTAAGTACTTTAGTCGTAGTACTTTACGGTGGATAAATTCAATGATGTGCCAAGCTCAACGAAACTTTTCTCGAGTTCAATCATCCTTTTCATATTTATAACGCAAGTTTTTCCACGCCTGATGTCAGTTCTTTGACTACTTATGCTTTCGCATAGAAATAGCGTTGCATCTTCTCTCTGGATCCAAAGAGTTCTCTTTTGCGAGGACGGATGGAAGGATAAAAGACACCAAGTTGATTGATTGATTTAATTGCTGTGGGGGATGGTGCACGTCAACCCTTACAGGTTTATTGTGCTCCCGCTTCCGGTGCGCCTAGAACGCCTCAAGCAAGTCGATCTTTCTGAGAAAGACAATGACCTACTTCAGCCTCAAGCGTCCCAATTCGTCCTCGACAGGGAAGCAGCCTCCTAAACTGTCTCCGCTCCTAAGGGACTGCACTTATCAGCACTCATCATTCTCTGCCAAGCCCATTCTTTTGAGATGCTCTCCGAGAGTGCAGTGGCCCGTGAAGATCCCAGTCAGGACCCTTAGCTTACTTTTAGTCATTTCGATGCACGTTTCAAACTTCTTCTCGTCATAAACGTCGAGGAACAGCTTCGACATTTGAAGCCCTAGAAGTTCATTCCAGAGCCTATTGCATTCTATATCCTCAGTTTCCTTTAGGGCCCTCTGAATGAAATTCATTTCAGTTGCGCTAAAGAGTTCAGGACCGATAAATGCGGTCGATGCTTATTTCCTCGCCAGTTTGTCCGCCTGCTCATTATTCTCGATACTTGCATGTCCCAGCACCCTGTAAAAAGTAAACCTATTGTCCTCACTCAGTTTGTTGAGTGCATTGCAACAATCTAGAACCATACTCGATGTAATCACCGGCGATTCTTATGCTTTTAAGGTTCACTAGATATCGGATATTATAGCTATGGTTTTGCCTTTGTATCTCTCTGTCTATGCTGACTTGTGCGCTTACAGCGATGGCATGGACCTCAGCCAGAAAGATACTTGGCATACTTCCCATCGGTTGGTTGTACTCGGTTGTACTCTCAGATGTCTTGGAGCCATCCGTGTACACATGATTGCATTCCGTCTTATGTGGTGCATATTGGACTCAACGCTCCATTCGCTCTTGTCACTGAGCACTACACATAAGTTGTTGTGAAAGCTGAATGCGACATCATGGCTGAATGCAGATGGCTCCGGTGATACAGACACATGCCAAAAGCTGAACTCGATCAGGTGCAAGCCTCGTCTTGTGTTCCTGGAGTTTGTCTGTCCATGCCACCGCTCCATAGGTGATGATTGGTCTCACTATCATGGTGTACATCCACCGCAGCTTTCCCAGGTTACCCCAGGACTTACCTGCCATGTTCCTGCACACCATCAGAGCTCTGACAGCCTTTGCAGACACTGCCTTAATATGTCCGTTCCACCTGAGCTTGCCGTCCAACAACAATCCGAGATACTTGATTTCATTTTCATATCCAATCTCCGTCCAATTTACAACATTTCACACAACATTTCAGTTGGTCCATATTTCTTCTTTTTGTGAACGGCACCAGTGTGGTTTTGTCAGAGTTAATCCTTGGAACTATCTCATGGCACCCGCTGTTCACAGTTTGAAGTACCTCCTGCATTATTTACACAGCGTCCCTTCGTATTTTCCACCGGTTAGAATTGCGATATCATCCGCATATGCGTGACATATCATCCCAGCTTCTGACAGTCTGCCTAAGACTTCATCTGCCACAAGAGTCCATAGTAGTGGTGAAAGAACACCTCTTTATGGGCATCCACGATCCATACGTACGTGATGGTGCTTGATTCAGCTTTAAATACAACGGTTTGCCCAACTTGCGACCGAGACGGCCAGCGAATAAGGGTAGTATTCACTTCCTTTTTCATTAGCGCCCTCTTTACCGCATCATGGCTGGCATTGCCAAGGGCCCCTTCAGTATCAAGACATGAACCTTGTGCTACCTCTTTATATTCTAAGAATTCTTTTATTCTGCAAGTCAACTCGTAGAATACGGTGTCTGTTGATTTTCCCGTCTTGAATGCGTGTTGATTTGAATGTAGTGGATATTTTGTTAGATAAGTTGCCCTAATATAATAACTTATCACTTCCTTCATCGTTTTGAAAATCAAAGACGTTATACTAATCGGCCGGCATGCCTTGTGATAAGTTTAATAATTTCTGCCCATTTTGGGTATAAATACTGCTTTCGCCTGGCTCCATAGCTTTGGTATACATCCCAATGCCAGGCTTCTTCTAAAGAGGTGTATAAGGTGTGATATAAGCAGATTACGTCCCGTCTGATTATGGCCTGGATACATCCCATATACTCCCGGGGATTTAAAGGGTTGGAAAGAGTTTAAAGCCCACCTTATACGTTGTTCCGTACACATGATCATTTGCATTTCCCATGCAATGGCGTCTAAGTAAGTTGCTCATAGTAAGTTCCTCATCAATGAGCATCCGCATAGGGTGTTCCGTTGCGACCACCGATACATGTTGCACTTTTAGTGTGCCTGCGAAAGTGATATACAAGCTTCAACGGGTGCTTCGTGGTCGCTTCGATTATTTGCTTTTGGGAGTAATCGAGTCTCTGCCTCGCTTTCTCTTCTGGTCAACCGGGTTAGGTGTTGTCTTTCATAATTTTTCTCTTTTTGCAATCGGCGCCGGTGCATACTCCCTATTACGCCCCTGCAAAATAGGGGGTTTGGTCCTCCTAGTTCCGGCTTGCGATCTACTGCCATCTTCCTGGCCTTCTCAGGTTTAATTCCCTGGGCTAGGAATCGCATAAACCACTTTACACCCGCTCCTCTGAGTCCCTTCCTAAGTGGGTCTTCTCGCCAACCTGGATTTCCTCTGGGTGGTATCATCTACGAATTATTTCCTTCGTGTATGACTGTTCTGGGGTGTGAATGCTCTGTCCTTCGAGGAAGGGGGAACCTTGACCTGCACGCCCCTTCCACTTCCACTTTCTCTGTAGGGAAGATGGAGGTGGCAGTTCCACCGTTTCTCCCTGTTTTGTTAAAAAGTGCTTCACCTTGACTTTTGCCCCTTTACTTGCGTTTCCTCTTTATGGAGGTATTCTTTCCCTCTTGGGGTTCCCTTCCAAAGGCAGGATAATCCATACGGAGTGTTATGTTCTCGGTTTGGATTTGGGTCGCGGCAAGGCTTCCTTAAAAGTATCCGCCACCTAGTCTTGGTTTTTGTTATTATTCTGAGTTTCCATTTTTTGTCCTACGAGTGGGCCGGAAAAAATTATCCAGCCCGGCAGAGCCAACATACAGAGGTAACGGTCTCATTTGAAACCGGAGGTGTCCACGGTATCCAGAGTTCGCATATTTAGGAACAAGTACTCCTTGGACACACAACCTTCAGCATATGCTGTTCCGAGTGGGAAAAGAAAATATTGTGACCAGGGATAAGGATCGCGTTAATCTACATGGGTACGTGTAAGGAGGGGAAGACAAGGTTGTTGGACATCTTATATCCCTACATTGCTGGAGTTACATTGACTGTGAAAACATCATTGTGTAGGAATGTTACCCTCCTCCTTTACACAGGCTTGGGACTCTTCCGATGAGTATGTTGAGGAGATACTCAACCCACACCTATCGAAGCGGAATTAGGTCACCGAGTTACAAAGTTTATTTTTTTTTATCGAAGGATGCAATCCCTATTGAACTTCCTTAGAAAATTGGATCTTCGTTCACTTTTTCCTAAAATGATGGGCAGCAATCATGGCTGCGAGTCGTTTAATAATTGAATGATCCTGTTCGCCGTTGTGGTGAAACTACAGCGTTCGATACACTCGAATCACCCACAGCAGCTTTCGAAATTTCGGACATCTGGTTCGATAATAAGATGGCACAGCTCGAAACTCTGATTTGCAATCTATAGTGTTTTAGCTCATGTAGATTTTCAAGTGCATATATGTTGTTTGATTGTTGATTTTGTCAGGATGCACGTCTAATAACCGTATTGTAACCCAAATCCCATATCCAAATCAGCTCCTATCTTTTGTGATAAGAGCTGGCCTTAAGAGATGGAGAAACTGAGAACAACGTCTTACCTGCTAGCTGTTTTTTACTTTGGCTGATTAACATAATGTTTTCTAAGTATCATACCAACATAGATAAAACTATAAACATTTTCTACCCTCCAATCTTTCAAAATTAAATTTTTCCGGTTCTGTGTAATGTTGATTTTTTGGGCTAGAGACTTTTTGTTGGCCTTGTTTATTTGCAGTCCTGCCTGCGCTGCTACTTGTTGCACGGTATTTTCTAATCGGATATAAAAGAGCATGATAAGATTTTGGTACAATACGCTACCATTAGTGCAAATTTATAGGGCAATGAATCTCTTGTATAAACTGGAAGCTTCCTGCTTATATAGTATAGAGCTGACGGGCTAACCTATCATCCTTCTTCGAACCAACATTAGTGACAGTTGTGCAATTTTCAGCTGTCTGTCCTTGAAACTTTCGAAGAAGAACTAGCTGAACGTTGTCCAAGTTTTGGCGTTTTTTGGCTGACATTGGGCAGACGGACTTTTTTTGTTGAAATACGAAGATCAAATGTAATTTAACAAGTAATATTTTGAAATCCTCGAAATTGAGTTCACATCAATGTTGAACTGCAGGCATTCCTCCAGGCTTTGTTTGACGTGAGCAGTTGGTTGGTATGACTTTTATTTTTGTTGCATGCATTCTGCACACGAATCCCGAATCTGGTGTTCCACTAAGATCTTTTCTCGAGTCTTATGAGTGGCTTTCACTTGCAGCGGAACTTCTTTTGAAATTCAAATTGCCTGGTTTTACTTGCAGATAACTTGAAATGATATGAAACGTTCAGCTCTTGAGATTATATGTCTAATGCAATCCTTATATCAGTTGACCATGGACTTGAAAGGAAAGATACTCCATGTTTTTAATACTCTAGAATAGTTATTATTATTAGTCATGGGCATATTATAATATCACCCGTGGTTCAAAAAAGGGGTTGTGACAAAATTGGTATCATGTTTTGGGTGTAAATTGAAGCCAAATTTTTCTTCTAATGTTTTGATGAATTTCATTGAAATTTATTTCTGCTTCATTTCATTGAGACGACATTTATTTTCCAATCTTAATATTTTCGGTCTTCGGATTGACACCAGGCAACCAAAAGTTGTACGAAATGTTCACAACCACGTTCAACGTGGTAAGGGAAAAGTTCCCATTTCTGCGCTTGTAGATAAAACGAATTACTATTCGAAATTTCTGGAGTCCAACTAGGATTATTTGATAATTGCTCTAGAAGGACTCAGAGGTAGGTTACTCATTATTTAAAAAAATGGTTCATAAAAGAAATTTTTCCTGCATCATCACTGGATTCCACGTCTTAATCCCTATAAAAATTGTATTATCGTCGTACCTTGTCTAAAACTCCATTGAAATTCGCACTATTTAAACTTTTGTGTTAATACTAAGAAAGAATTTAAGCGAGAAGAAAACTTTCTGTGATTTCAAGTGAAGTCAAATTGACTTTCCTTACGTAGGGGTAGAAATACAACTGCCTCTCACGTTGAGGTCTGAAAATTCAGTATACCTTACAAAGGAAAAGCGAGTTGCGGATAGGATTTTGCCTACGATCCTGACTTTATTATAGGACCATCATTAATATTTAACTATGGCAAACTAATGATTGCTCCAGCTCTTATCCGTTGTAGGTATTATTAAACGTGCCTACTTAGCGAAGATATAGTCTCATCACAGTAATTCTTCCCAATAACTCATGCCAAATTCACCCTTCTCATGGGGCGAATTGGTTTAATAGTGGCTTGGTGATGGATCAGTTCTTTCCAAGAAATCCACTGAGAAAATGCTTTGCTGTATTGACATAATTTTGTGAATGATGCTTAGTATGCTCGTTACTTTTTTTTTCTAAGTCGTCCTGTGGTACCTTTTATGTTGCGGTCAAAGAATTAATTAAAATTATCTAGAAGAAATTCATCAAATGGTTACAGGAGAATCTTATGCCTTAGAGCTTCCACATTCGTTAATACATGCATGTACTGAAAAAGTCATTTCACTTTAGGCAATGGTCCATTCTTTAACCCTCGAGTAGGCCAATTTTTTTTTTCCATTAAATTTTATATCTGAATAATTTTGGGCCAAGAAAACCGATAAAAAATTTTTCCAGTGGTCTAAGGTAAATTTGTCACGTCAGTAGTAGGAGTAACCTGTCAGAAGTAGTTTGAAAGGTGGTCTTGCCGACTAATGGCAAAAAAAGATAATACGGTAGAAATATAAAATAAGAAAAGGAATAAGGGATTAGAGCATTTATAAAAGATCAACGAATTTCAGGAAAGACTGCTTTATTTATTCACATTGTGGAATTTATTAAAACAGTTATTTGTGGCAGATAGACACAACTTCACATTGCACTTTAGACAAATTACTTGTAGGCCATATGCTCTGCTAACAAACTCCAAACATTCACCACGATTTATTTTGGTGTCTTTGTCATTTTGAAGTTTGCAATTTGGGATGCGTTCACGATGGACAGTACCGAAGGAATATATTCCAAGCGACCTCAGAAGCACCAGCAGTGGTAATGATGTTTAAAAATTGTCAAAATAAACAATGTGGTTCACCATGTGTGCCACCGTGGAAGTCAAACAAATAACGATATATGCACTCGCGCTTTTGTTAGGATACCCATCAATGATAACGTTGTCGTCAGCCCCAGAACAAATTTCGAAGCGATAGGAATATCCAAAGGAATCGCATAATACGAAAAATTTAATGCCCCATTTATGTGGTTTGTTAGGCATATACTGTCGTGATTTGGACAACTTTTTGGTGGCACCCATTTTCTCATCCACACATAGCCTAGGTTGCTTCGGCACTAGATCGAAGCGAATATTGAGCTGGTCAATGACTGAGCGTATTTTGAAAAGAATGTCATATCCGGGTTGCCCCTTTTTCTTCATTTTAGAGAAGTCATTGAATTATAAATATCTCTTCTTTCTCTTTCTCTTTTTAAGTCAACAGCTGTAACGGTAAACTGCGTGTTGATGTTTCCTACTCTGGCGTTTAGGCTGCTGGACTACACAAGTTGTCAAAAAATGCATCGGTGAAAAAAAAAATTGAAGCATTCATATGGGGTTTTCAAATGCCTTATATTCTCTGGGACGTTAGTAGTGCCACGAAATATCACTACATTTTCATGTAGATGCATGGGCTTTTTTTCCATTTTATATTTGTAAAGTCAGTGGACTTCGTGCTGATATCCATAAATGTTCCATTAAAACCACCATCATTCGGTTCAAAATTTGGGCCATATGGATCATATAATGGCAATGGAGAACGCAATCTTGTTTTTGGTTTTTGGTTCGTTTTTGGTTTGTTGACATTATTATCTCTTGACGATATGTTGCAGCAGATGTTTATGCAACCGGAGATAGGCGAGAAGGCGTGGTAGGTTGTGTAATAGACTCGATTGTACTGAGGTTGAGGCTAACAGGAACGGCCTGAGATAAACCTCCAGTTGATTTGTCTCTTGCCAACTGTAAAAAAGAACCCCCGTTCCCTTCCGAATCCATGACTGAAGCTGGGGTGACGTCAGATAGTCTGGGGAGTGTAAGGCTGTCCTCGTGATCTGAGTAGTCCATATTGTTATCGCTATCTCCTTTGAAATCACATCTCTCCTCATCATCAGTCTCCGACTCGATGTCAGATGGAACCGAAGTTAAAAGTTCCTCGATTTCTTCTGCAGTCATTCTGCTGATTTCGGACAACCGAAATGATGGTTGGTGGTTGAACGTTGATGGCTAACGACATTCAAATGCAGATAGAAATAGAACTGCAACGCAGAATGACACAAAATTTGCGCAGATAGTTGAAGACGATATTAGACTACAGGCTGCACTGCCGGCGAAGAAATATTAACGGTTTGCATATCATTTTTATTGTTTTAAAATGAACCTCGCCTTGAGGCGGTCTTGCCTACTCGAGGGTTAAAAGTAAGTAGACTACGATCTACCGATTTAAATTTTATTATAATGATAAGAAATAAGTTCAACATGCTCCATTTTTTACATTTGCTCTGCGGGTTTGATCTTGTTTTTGAGACAATTCGAAATTGGTGCTATTCGATTTAAATTGTTTTAAGATTTGAGGACACTAGGCTATGCATAAATGTGTCGATGTATGTATTTGAGGAAAGAAAACGCCAGGTTCTTGTACTTTGAAGTGCCAGAATGGCGAATGGCGAAACTTGCCAACTCCCGATAAATAAATCTGTAAAAAAACAATAATAATTATAAATAATCGCGTATTGCTCAAAGAATTGATTTTCTTGACGAATCTGAATTTGATACGATGTTCGTAATTTGAAGGAATAAGAATATTTTAAAGCAAATCTTTTTTCGTATCTCTCCCAAGCTGTGGTTAGTTCACCCAAATCGTATCCATAACTATCGACGTCGAAGAATCTAAGGAACAATTCCTTTAACAGCCGAATAATAAGTACTCTATTTATAGCAGACTGAAAGAAAGGTCCTTTCAATTACAAACCCACACTCACGTTTGAAATTATATTTTAGAGACCGGAAATTTTCTCTGAAAACCATATGTTGCTTATTTTCATTAAATATTGTCTAAAGTAAAAGTTTAGAGAATATTTAAAGTTTATAATGAACATTCTGCTTCAAAAACCATACAATTACGATTACCTTTCATTATTCCAGCCAATTGTTTTACATTTGCATAATAAATGCAACCTTATCAAAATGTCGTAGTTACTTCTTTATAAAGGAGCCCAAAACGAAGAAGCCTGTAGTTAACAATACAGCTCTATCCGCGCATAAGCTGAATTGCGAACAAAGCTGCATTTTCAGAAAAACCCATTACCACAGTTTTAATTATCCCAATTTCGCAAAGTTTCCTACACGGCATTATTCAAGAGCACTAAAAGTATTATAACTATGTAAAGGAGCTCTTTATTCTTGAATAATACCACACTCGTAGTTCCATACATTGATGTCGGCGCCTTCTACCCTTGTGCACTACGTTTTCAACGAAACTTTCCGCAGTAATGGAAAATGCAATAAGTGGATTTTTTCCCTTCATAGTCACGGCAAACGGTTCAAGCATGTTCGTAACTACTGTAATGAATCTGCCTCATATAACATCTGATGAAGAACAAGTACTTCAGTAAGAAACATTTGTACTCGCATAAAAATGGCAAAGTGTTAATGTGCTTGGTGTTTGTTCAAGTGAAACTATATTAGAACGTTAAATAGGGTCTACATTTTGTTGTAATTAGACTCGCATGAACACTACTTTATTGCAATTCGTTCTTCTTTCACTGAACGAACGCAAGCTGAGGAATTTCATTGAAAAGGATACTGAAAAAGGCAAGTTTTACGCTGATATGTTGACTAAGAAATGCATATCTGCACTGGCTTGAGTTACTCGAAATATCTGAAATGCGTTTTGCGAAACAATTGCAGTTTGAAATTCAAATTATTTATTCAAATGTAAAAGGATGTGAGAAGTGATTTAAACTTTAAAAAGTTTAGTTCGCATAGAAGGCTCAAACCAGTCAAAAATACTATCATTTTTCATTTTAGAAGATTCAATTCCGCTCACAGAGCCTCCGCATTCCGGGATATATTTTCGAATTCTTTCCTTCTATTTACTCTTTTTGGGAACTCAGTGCTTGCAGATTAGTAGTCAAATCGAATTTCACCAAGCATCTCTAGTACTGTTCATGAAGATCCTGAATATTGCATTACTTAAGGTACATATTTTTCCATTATGCTGCTATCAAGTTAAACCTTGGCTAATCAAAAAAAAAAAAACAGACCTAACAAGACTCCAAGGGAGAAGGCAATCGGTCGATGTACTGCTGAAACTCAAAAACTGGCGTAACAGGACGAAAAATCTGACATTTCCACCGAGTGCGAGGCTCTGTGTGCTGATATCGCTTTGTGTTTATCAGGTGTTCGGATATGACATTTTCAGCATCCTTTTAACTCCAGTCGAGTCGATTTCATGCTCCATGAAAAGTCCTTGTCTTAATCCATTAGCGAAAGACTGCATAACATGATTGTAGTAGACTTCCGAGCTTATTAGAGGCTATTAGGTTTATTTTCTTTTGGATTTTATAACATAATTACAAAAAAGGAAACCATAAAACAAATCTATATACTATCAATTCACTTTTAACCTACGGGCTTTACTTTTGAGGCCAGGTTGCCCAGAGTTCAGTCATGATTTTATTTTATAGCTAAAGCTAATAGTTTGATACATTAAGTTTCTTAACCTTGTGCCGTTGATGTAGTCATGTGGATCCTCGTTACGGGAAATTATAGTGTAGGATTCGTGAGACATCTGCAGTGTGCTGCGGCTTTATTTTCGCTGCAGCGTGTAGTTGATTATTTGAGTATCGCCGCCCACCCGGTCTGTAGTGCAGTCCTGAACAGGCGCGCAGAATTCGTCGTTCGAAATAGTAAAGCCTATTCCAACTTGTGGCATTTACGTTGCTCCATATTGAAACTCCATATAATAATATTGGCCGAATTAGCTGTTTATATTCCAGGACCTTCTGTTGTTGCTGAATATGCAACTGAGCTGGTATTATGCAGACGTTGCTTTACCTAGCGTGTATTTCACATGGTTTGAGAAGCGCATATGTGAATCGAATATGATTCCTAAGTATTTTGTGCTGGTAGTGGGTTGAACCTCTTGTCCTTCCACTGTTATTGATGACGTCTTCATGGCTGCTGTCCTTCTACGATACTTTCGACATCGATCGATCAATTGATAATGCTGACTAGTTCAGCGAAACGCGTAGTGTGATATAAAGAAAATATATTGATCTAAATAATAGTAAACTAATTTGTTTTATAAAAAATTCTTGTCTAGGAATGGATCAAAAAATAAACGAAAGTTACATCGATCTCTTGATATCAGCAAGCATTGCTTAACAGTGTAACATGTACTACAAACTCAGGCTCAAGCATCGTGCAGCGGTTCAAAATATTTGTTTCAATCAGCAATGTCTCATGGTCAGCATTGTTTTTATAAAGATAACGGGAAACAGCGTGTCTGCAAAAAAAGCAATCATGGCAGCAGAGAAAATCTGGATCGAGGAAGAAGCTCGGACCTGGTTCACAAGCAGGGACACAATACTGTATTACATTAAGGTACTGCACTCGCAGCTCACATTCAAACTTCATCTGACAGAATTTGATGTGTTAGATGACCACGTTAGATGTAAAATTAGTTTGATTAATTATTAGAAATTTGTAACACAAAAATAAAAACTGGCAAAATTAATAAACATCCAAAAACACCCCTCCACCCATGTAAAAACTGCAAAAAAGCATAAATTTTTTAGTCGAGTGGTCAACTTATCACAGACTAATTTCTCTCAAACCGAGATAAGTCTCCTTAGTAATTCCCCAAATATAGTCCCAACTTAAACCTGAAAAATGTAAAAGAAACACTTATATCTGAGGCTGAAGCAGCACTTTTTAACCAACCAGACTCCATCATAAAAGAAGAGAATATCAAAAACATTATAAAAAATGCTCCTTAAAATCTCAACTCGAACCTATCTTTCGCCATAAAATCAATTTCACTAAAAATTAAAAACAAAGATTTAATAGTTACGAAAGCTGATAAAGGCAATTTCACTGTCATTATCGAAAAAGCCCAATATAACCAAAAAATCTTTGATTTTATTAAAAAATCTTTGATTTTATAGAAAAAGAAAATGTTACCCCCATGTGGCCCATGTTAATAAGGACCCCACAGTAAAATTCAAACTGCCTTAAAAGGTATTCTCAAATCCACCAAGCACATTTTCCTCGAAAACCAGAAATTTTGACTGACAAATATGAACCCGATGGCCCCAAAACTTTATGAACTTGTAAAAGTACATAAAGATAATTACCCCATTAGACCAGTTGTCTCATTTATAAACAGCCCCTTGAGACAAATAGCAATCGCTATTAATAAAGTCTTTAAAGGAACCACTAACTTCAATGCATCTAACAGCATAAAAAACTCCATAGACCTGGTCAAAAAGTTGGACAATCTTAATATTCCAAATAATTGGTTTCTTATCTCATTTGATGTTACAAACATGTTTTCCAATATTCCATATAAAGATTCTCTTGATATAGCCAAAAATCATTTCGCCTCCAAAAACATCGACCCAGGTTTTAGAAACGGAAATTAGAATTTTGCTAGAATTCTGTCTTAGTGAAAACTATTTTCAGTTTGAAAACACTTTCACTGTCCGCTTATGGCAGACCTATTTATGGATATAATTGACGCAGCTATTTTACAATCTGAATTCTCAAATCATGTTTTCTTTTGATATAGACACGCTGATGACATCCTTATTGGCTTTACAGAAAATAATTATCAACTCTCCCAGCTTCTAAATTTCTGCAACAATATACATCCCTCCATCTCTTTCACAGTTGAACAGGAAAATAATCGGAAAATTAATTTTCTGGATCTGACCATCACCAGGAATCTTTTTAATAGCCTAGAATTTAACATTTTTAGAAAGCCCACCTTCTCGGATGCAACTATTCCAGCCGATTGACCATGTGCGGGTAATGATTGCTGTAGGTAGCTGGTGACGATCCCATAACTCGCTCGATTGTTGCTTGTTCAGACCTGGATACGGGTTGCTTATTTGTCCAGTATTATATTGAGTGCCTTCTGTGCAAGTTGTACGAGGTGGCGCAAAATAATAACTTTCCTCAAGTTTCCCGGTGATAACTGTTCACATTCCTGTCGAATATCCTCTTTAAGGGCTGCGATTGTCTATGGCTTGTTGGCATAAGCCCGCGACTTCAAGTAGACCTAAAGAAAGCAGTGTGGGATGGTTAAATCGGATGATCTTGCTTTCCATGCGAACTCATCAAAATGGGATATTACGCGACCAGGAAACGCTTCATCCACAATATCCATTGTAGCTCGTCCTGTGTGTGCGGTCGCACCGTCTTGTTAAAACCACATGTCACCAGTATGAGTTTCCGTATTGCCAATGGCGTCCGCAAAAAAAATATGGCCCAATCACTCCTCCCACATGAACGCCGCACCACACAGTGGCTTTGAGTGGATGTAACGGCTCTTCGTGCATGACACTTGGATTCTTAGTGCCCCAGAAACGGAGATTTTTTTTATTGACGTAACCGCTTAAATGGAAATGCGCCTCGCCGCTCATGATGACTTTCGACTCAAAATCGTGCAAGGTCCTTTGTGGTTCCAGTCTGTTCGAAACGAGCGGCTAAGTGGCGGAATGTTTGCCCTGTTGGCGCAACAAGATTAGAAAATCGAGGTTCAAATGCTAGCTGTGCTAAGAAAAATCTTGGGAATGAACACGGCTAGACTATTTCTTGTTAGAATACGTCAAATCACTAGTCTAGGTGGGCAAGTGTGAATCGTTTGACAATTTTCAAGACAAATTTCATCGCGTTATTGGTGAGATACGACCCCAATTATCGTTGAGAAAACCTCAAACCTCTCGTTTGGACTTTCCTCCACGTCATTCATAGCGCTTACATGTCTGAAATTATTTTCATATTTATTTAGTAGAGTAGTGTTAGGTAGAGTGAATGTCGATAATCCAGACAAGTTTGAAAACTTAATGAAAATCAGAAAAATGCGGTGATTACCACTATAAAATGGATCTGAGAAATATGAGTCCCTATTTTCACATGAAGTATAAACAAAGTAATGGCAAGATAGTTATAGTACAATGGTCTTTCAGAATTGATTTGATGTAATTCGCTGATTTGATTGGATGTCATAGGTACGAGTAAGATGTGGAAGTAACGTGCCTTAATTTTCGTAAATCCTAGCAACTTTGTTGTGATACTCGGTGCTGCTTACGTAATATCCCACACATGTGACTGAAGCCAGAAAGTCGGAAAAAAATTCAGGGGACATTTAAGCATGATTTATGTTGACTTTGAACAATTCTAACAGATCCTCAAATAGATTGTTTTACTTGGTCTTCCCACTAAGCATAGCTTCTATCCATATCGATTTCGACTCATTTCCTTAAATGTAAGAAACAACTTATACGCTACATCAAATTCTAGAGCATGCAAGACATATTGTTGTGGCAATTCACTGAACAATTAAGCAAATGCTGTCCTCGGCAAGGCATTTAATTACTTAAAGTGTTGATAGTAAACTATTAAATTTTCTCGATACTAAAGATGTCTGAAGATACTCTTCCGTCTTATATATTTTCGTGCTAGTTAAATGCCAACACATCCAATCAGTAATTTGTAAATAATTGCAGAGTCTTTATACTGACCGTTGGTGTATTAGTGAACACGATAGTCAATGAAGTTTTGGGGTTGGGAATGCCAATTTTCCGGGATGTTTTGGAAATCTTATAGTTCTTGTGTATTTGGGTCAAGTTGTCTGTCGGTCTAAGATACAGATATTTACTTCTAAATAATGTATATTTCATGTATATTTCCAAATGCTACAATGCTAAGCACTTTTGTTTGACTACGTCGAAGGGATTAGAACGTGCTCCGTTTACACAAATACTGCTATCGATTCGAGCTTTGCTGAAGTGGCACAATAAGAAGAGCGAAATAAATCGATGTGTGGAGGTGAGTACGTGCAAGATTTTAAGATAAATGAGACAGGAAAAATAGATGGGAACTATTTAAATTAATATGGAATGTGCTACATCCTAACAACTGGAATAAAGCATGAAACAATTATGTCATGGACGATGGAACTGTGGTTTCGAGCCAACCGTTTACAAGCAGGATTCTGTCCTTAATCTGGCGCTGTATTGAAAATCTATAGAAATAAAAATTTCATGAGGGCACGAGTTTGTGGATGAAGTATGTAAGTATCGAACTTCTATGACGAATTGTGCCAAAAAGGACCCTGACGATTCAGATTCTTCTCTCGAGTTTGGGCATGAGAATGCTCAAAAGTGTGAAAATTGATTACAGCTCGCAATTATGATTTGATTTATTTCTGAAAAAGATTTGTTAACACGGTTCTTGGAAATTACCATCCTTAAATATGACCGTATGTTATGGTCATGTGGGTATTTGCATCTCAACAGATGAGGTTGAGATAAGTACTCTTATACCTGCGATAAATTTCAAACTTCAATTTTATGACTTTAATGGAATCAGTAAGATTAAATAACGGTAAGCGAGTGCCTGGTTTATATAAGTACCCATTTAAATGATAGGAGAAGCAGACTTCAGGATTCCAGTAGTGCTATGTCCTGTGTCGTGTACACATAGAATCATTTGGGCCCGAAAAATGTTTGTGAATTTTGATGTTAATTTTAATCGTTTGGTATAAAAAGTTGACTTCGTACACGAGATACGATTCGTTAGTTGTTTGTTAATGATTTAACTTATTTGCGCATATTATCATTTTTATAATTATAACTTTTTTTCACCAAGAAGTGGATTCAAACAGAGACATTTCTTACTAATCTACTACAATATGTGAGTTTTAGAAACTATACTATCATTGTCAAAGAAATATAATCGTTTTATTATAGACCATGGACTTTTCGCATTATTTCATGTGATACTGGTTGGTATCGACTCAGCTTGAAGGAAGGTTTTAAGCAGGAAACCTTAATACTTCGATGAGGCCTATAGCTAGTTACAAATTGACGCCAGATCACAAAGAAGCGAAGCACTTAGCAATAGTACTAAGAGACAACCACAACTCTCAAAGGAATTGGTGATATCTGTCCCCTAGGAGCTGATCGACAAATTAAACAGAATCAAGTCACTGAAAAACACTAAACCGATATCATTCGATATTTTCATCAGTACCAAAAGTGTAAACAATGCATATTTTGCAAGAAGCACTATTAAACAAGAAACAGGAAAGATCATTTTTACACAGCTTACAAGCAACCTGAAAATAACATTACAAAACGACCAAAAAGAACGATAGATACAGAAAAACAGGGTGGATATAAATTAACAGGGGCTGGTCAATAAAGCTAGATTAGTCAATCTGGACTACAGCAAAAGGATACAGAAGCTGAACACTGCAAATGAATCTAACTTTGCAAGCCACATGTTTAACCACACTGTATGTATGTATACCAACCAACTTGTATGTTGGGTGTAGAAGTATTTAAGGTCTAACTTAAAGGACCGCACTTGAACGTGCTCTAAAACTTAGAAATATACAAACATCAAACCTTCGACGAACGAATCATAAACGAGCAGATAGGATCTCATTCGAAGCCTTTTCCTGCTATCGCAAATGGTAGCAGGAAAAGAAGGGCAAGACCCAAATAAGGGATTCGCTTCAATTAGAAAAATCACGGACATTTTTTCACCCCTACCTACCGCCAAATCGTTAAGTCTACCCTTCCTAAACCGTGGTTTTGAAGCCTTGTTTTGAAACCGTGGTTTTGAAGTTGGTTTTGAAGCTTGGGAAGACTAACAGAGGACCAGTATCAGACACACTCCTTCGTTGCTAATATTAGCTGACATCTGTGGAATTGAGATGGTGGTTGACGCATTTATTTTTTGGTTTCCTAAAGACAGTCAAGGTAGGCCAATAAGTGGCGGCTACTAATCTTAAATACTCCGATCTATGTATATGACATTATTCACAAATCTCGTGCCAGTAATTCCCTTATAAATTAGATAAACGACAATGGGAATATAGACGAGATAAAATTCGAAATACGACTAGTTGTTCTGCCATGCCTACAGGACTTGGGAACCAAATAAATGTTCTATTGCAACTGAGAAGATAAGGACATGTTCGCAGAATTAATATAATAAGCACAAAAAAGACGTGTCAACACGTCTCGTGTCAACACCTTCCCTGTTATATTTTCTGGAGAGGGAAAGCAAGTTCTCTTGGAGAGACAAAAAGAGAGCCTGGACCGTCTTCGCATGCGAAGAAGATATGTCAGGCATTATTTATGGTGCCCTGGCATAATAAGCAAACAGGAGACGGTATTTTTCTAATTTTATGCTCGTGAAGCTACCCGTAAAAATACCCGTGCCCTGACGAGTAATTGCGTCAAGTAATAATCAGTCTTAACATGCTTTTTGCAAAACCAAGTCATATGTCACTGGTGAGTCATACACATATACAGAGAAAATTGTCGAAATACTTCGCCCATTTTCTCCGCCTCATACACACACGGCGTTCGCGAGGCTCTGAGCTTCCGTATTCGAAGCTTATAGTAAAAGTTCCACAGGTCTCTGTTGATGTCCCTATCGTGGTTTTGACAGCAGCAAGCCTTGCTTTAATTTATCAACCTAGGGTGTTATCCAGCCGACTGTTGCGGTATTTTTGCGCCACCCTCGGGGGAGGATCCACCACGAAAAGAGTCTGGCGAAAGCGTTTTCCGAAAACAACGAAGTGAATGAATGAAGTTAACAAGTAAATCACTACCCTCTATTGATCCGTGTTGCTCGATAACTAACCAAGAAATTTTAAATAAATAAAATAGTCTAACTTTAGAGTTAAGAAAAACTCATAGAGTTAGAATCAGAATTTTGATTGTAGAATTTTAGTTAGAATCGTAGTGGAAATTATTGTACTGGAGTTAGAATTGAAATTGTAACTAAAGAATGGTAATCGGAGATGTGTTTGTAATTAAAGCATTAGAGGTAGCATCGGAATTCTAGTTACATGTAATCGTAATGATAACGAACTAGTCGTGGGAGAACACTTGATGATGTAGGCCAGCGAGCAGTGCATCAATTCACTTATACCAGCATCAAAATCAGGAGCTACGCATCGCTATACATCGGCGCCAAACACTTAGCGATGAATTCGACCCACTTCCGCAACTCGAACCAAAGTAAACACTGTCACCTGTCTGCAGTCAGCGGTTGGGGCGAAGTGTGATGTGATCCAGTTTGGTTGGATCACCTCAGTTCATTAAAAGTGCGTCGAGTCCCGAACGGGTCATTGCCCGAATGGTGAACGGCCACAGCGGGAGGATGATCAATCCGCTAAATGGTAACGTTTGAAAGGAAGCGGCATGATGCAGGGCTACTTGTCTTCTCTTTTAGCGACTGGTCCTTTGCCAATTTTTTTTATTTGGTTAGGAGGTGAAGACTATTTACGCTCTGAGTGTCGGCAACCAGACTACCGACTAAATACCTCCCCTATCACACCGAGAACCAAGCCTGGAACTGTACGCAATACGCGGTGTGTGCGTTACGGCTATTTTTAGATATTTTCTTTGTGGACGGAAATAAGATTCTACGACGGCCAAGTTTGTATGAAATTGGTGAACAACGTTGTCATCGACGCCATCCAACTGGCACTTGGATTGTCGTAAACTGCCCTGTTAAAGAACTTGTCTCCGCGCAGTGTGTCCTTTCCTCAGCATTCGGACTTTGTCCTATCCTCAGATCTACGGACTATTATTTCACATGCAAGGGTATGAAAAGTAGAAATCGACTTATTGACTGCGAGCAGTACTAAACGACCGGATGTCTGGGATTAGAGTGAAGGAGTAAAATTTGTGGAAGCAGTGGCCCTGCAGCAAACGCTTTAACTAAGTTTAACTGCGTTGACAGGATCAGCACTCGGAAATGTGATGGCGAAAAATCGCCTGGTGTTTATTGAAGTGTGCCAAATAGAAAAAGTGGAAAAACTGAAGATAAAGTTAAGGTGGACGGCAGCCAAAACCAACGATCAGTTGATGGATATCCGATCGTGTGGCTGACTTAGATCGGCGAAAAGTTGATACTTCCTTCGTCTCCTCTGGAACTCCGTCTTCAGGTTCAAACGTTCAAACCTACGGTTGAAGGTTGGGCTACTACGCGTTTAGCAGCACGCTCACCAATTTCTAATGGAATGTTCTGGTGATTACCTGGATGGTAAAGTACTCTTCATTTAAGGAGGCTGAGAAGCGAACATCACATCCAAGAAAGTTTCCAAGCAGTCCCTCTGTTGAAAAGTTTACATGTTTCCACCGTTTAGCAGGTTCTCGATGACACTCTCCAACAAACCCTTGTCAGCAGACTCTGCCCCGTGTTCTATTGCCGCCTGTTATGGTTACTTTTACTATAAGTATGCAAGCTCCGTTTTTTTGGGCTCCAATTTTTGCCTGATTTCCTTCAAGACCTGATAATAATAGCGCATCTCTGCCAAATTCTATAGATAGTTGTGTAGACATTTGTGATTGAAGTTATACTTATAACTGATCAAACATTCAAGAAGGACGGCAATCAAACATCCTTTTTGTTTGATACTTAGTGAACATAGTTGCAATCTAAACATCCGGCCACTGGCTGTTTATCGAATGATTGCTACAACAAGGCATCCAATATATTGTAAACATAGAGAAGAAGAGCGGATACGAAAGCGGTCACAGAGGATACGAAAGCCGCAATGATCAAAAAATAAATAAAAAAGCAATCCAAAAACGAAAACGTAACCTCACTCTTCGAATACAATAGGTTTAGGTGAACCGGATACTAGGTTATAGCATCAATATACGAGGGGCGGCTGAAAAGTTCGCGGGCCCCTAGGATACTTAACGATGTGTAATTAGCGATAGTAATTGTTGACTCATGTCACTCGTTGCGACACTCAGTACGATTATGAAAGCAATCACTAATAAACTTTGCAATCATAGTTCAATTATTTATCGAACAACAAACATCACCATATCAGCCGAATCTGGAAATTCTCGAAATTTTGAGCACCGTGCCGTGATAAAATTCCTCGTAAAGAAGGAAAATACATCAAAAGACATTTTCGAAAAAATGTCATCAGTTCTTCGGGACTATGCGCCTTCATAAATGATGGTGAAAAAATGGGCCCGCCTATTTCAATAGGGACGAGAAACCTGTGAAAACGGTGAAATTTTACATAACATTTGAATATGAGAAAAATTAGCGCGCGCTGGGTACTGAAAATGCTCACATCGCTCCACAAGCAACGTCGACTCGCAAGTTGCAAAGATTTTTTAGAGCTAGTCGGGGATAAAAAGGAAGAAATTTGGCAACGGATAGTCATAGTAGATAAATTATGGATTCGCCAAAATGATCAGGAGTCCAAAGAAGAGTCCATGCAATGGATAAAAGAAGGAGAAAGACCGCCAAAGAAATTCAAGGTGGAAAAGTCGGCGTCCAAGCTAATAGCGACTGTTTTCTGGAATAGCGAGTGAATTTTGCTTATCTACCTATGACTACCTACCTATGGGAACTACGATGAATGGCTAATTATATATATTACGCCAATTTATTGAAGGCCGAAATACAATACTGCGTGACAGCGATACGTGAGCGCGATGCGTTCTCCCTCGTCGTCACGCAACGCATTCAATTTACAACACACGCGATGCGGGGAAAATTAATGTTAATATGACAAATGTCAAATTGGTGACATTTTAAATGAGATTTGCTGGAAATTGTTTTTGATTTTTTAAAATTTTTGACTTTGGAATGTTCCTGCGTTTAACAAATAAAAGCCTTAACTAGGATGCATGAAATTTTCATTCAAAATTCATTCATAATAACCAATGTACTTAAGAAGTAATTAAGGCGTTTAAATTTCAAATTTCATTTAAGCGCCATATTGCATTTGACAAACGTCACGCACATCGTAAAACAAATCCCGGTGCGAGCGACTCAGCGCGTAAACACGAGAACAATCCGCATGGAAGATTCTGGGATGGTTGGTAGTTGTATATAAGCAACGAGACAAGTATTGTGAATGAAAACGCGACAGAGCGCGCAAAAAAAGTGCGGTGAAGTAATTAGAATTGAAAAGTGTGGGAAAAGTGTAATAAGTGTTTAATTGCGTTTGATAAAGTGCAAAAGTAATTTAAAGGTGGATTTATTAAAGTGATAAGTGATTTTAGTAAAATAATTGTAGAGTGTAGACTGAAATTAAAAAAAAAGTTTAAGCATTAATTTTAAATTATTCGCGAGTGTTTTATTTTCACTATTGCCAATATTTGCGAATAGCAAACAGGTCGCGCACCTGGCAAAGCGCAACAATATTGAAAAATCAAAGAAAGAAACCATGTATTTTCTTTCATTAAGTAACTCAAACCGCGGACTGTAAAGATATGAAAGAATCCTTCCAGATCCATTGAGGTATCGTAATCACTAAAAATTCAATAAATTCAAAACTAAAAGGAAATAGTTAGTAAATGTACATAATAACTTTTCGTATACGTTCAATTCAAGGTACAGTATCAGTCTCGAAAGTTCCGTATTTAAATTACATAATCTTTAGAAAGAAAACTTGTGGGTTTTGTTAACCACGATTTTAAAAAATATTCATGTTTCAATCTACGTAAAGCACTGAAATTTTTGGAAGATTCTCTTTCTTCAACCTGTATTTGCTCAAAGAGCAACTGACACAAGGATTGAATCCTGTGATGTCATCCATAGCAATGAACGTGCTTGTTTCTATATTCTTCTCGGAGGTCATGCTGGTTTGTGATTATTTTATTTGACGAAAAACCAAAAAGATTTCAAAGTTGAAAGTCAGATCAACATTTGTCTACTCATAACTTACATCCATTTTAATTGAAAATTTTGCTAAAGATTTTATTTAAAATTTAAGATAAAAACCTTAAGTGTGTTACTTGAAGCAATTTTACTTTTAAATGTTAGCAATTCCTAATCCATCGCATAAGAAGTTACTAAACACTTCTTTCTTCAATTTATTTACAAGTTTTGAGTACAGCAAACAATCAAAATTATGTCGGAATTCCTCTCCAAAGTATTCGTTATTCATAGTTGATCCTTAAATTGACATACATCTGAACATTCATGCAAGTTTCCATAATTCTAGAATTTATTACTAGTACCTGGAAAAAGATTTTATGAACTCCTTCAATGTTCTCTGCCAAGGCGATTAGGTAGTTTCGTTGGCTCTCTCACTTTTCCCCAATGCTATTATTTTCCCATAGTTGGTTGTATGGAAATCGTAATTATGATTGCATTCAATTACTAAGCCAAATACCTTCCCGTCAATAATTTAAGTTCAATGGACAGTGGTAATGCACTGAACATAATTTCGCCTTCATCGTCAGAAACAATAATTCACAGCAGCTTCATTCTTCGATTACTTCCAATCGAATTCCTTGCTATAAACTCCCCATTATTCTGCTGCCACCTCCTTCCCAAAGACGTTCTCCTGCTGCAAAACCACAATATTATTGCATCCTGGTACTACATTTTATTGATCACATCAGATTTTATGGGAAGTAGCATAAACATAAATACAGGTCCTTTTAAAGGATGCTGAAAAGGCATTGTGTTTGTTAATACAACGGCCAACATACATTTATTCATGTGTAGCCATATCGTAGATATAACATATACACATATCTATCTAAGTATAATTGGAAAAGTTTTCGTTAAGAATGGATATTTCGCAATGTAGCTAATAAAATTTGTAGCCTTTTGAAAAGATATGCACAACTTAGCAATTCAGCGGATAGGTACGGAAACGCTCACGGATTGGGTGTTCCGTTTCGTAATAAAATATAGACCTATATTTTATGGCGATGTTGTTACTCTCATTTGTGGTTCACCTGCAAAGGATGCGAGCTTCGGTTTTAATTTATTTCCTTTCTGATATTGATACCTACGAGTATATTAATATCTTCCTAATGTTGTGTATATTGACTGTGGCTATAAAATTTTTATAGTTCCTTAATGCATAATTTCAAGGGTTATTTTCATTGAGAATATAAATGAAATATTCGGAATACATAAAATTGAATTGATTTCATTATTTTTTAATTTATCAATTTTTTCTGAAAGGATTTCAAAAGCAGGGCTATGAAATCTGCATTATTATTAACTTTAACTTCAGTTTTTTTATTACCTATCACAGTCAAATCAAAGTATTTTACGCTGAAGGTTGTAAAGAAATTTATATTTTGTGCAGAATAACGACGCGGTATTCAAAGAATAGTCGTTTCAGGTACAGAAAAATTGACATGGACATGAAGTCCAGAGGTTTTACCTTAATGGCTTATTTTCACTGTCTCCAAAGAGGGAGCTAAACAAGGGGTCAACCACACCCCCAAGATCTGAAACAAGTTTCAGATCCAGGTTCCAATTTTGTTTAAAGCTTCCTGTTTAAAGTATTTTAAAGATTCCCTGAAACAACTGGTAAATGAGCACCCTCCTCTCTAGCCTTCGAGACCACAAACACCACGTTTTAGCCAAGGATAGGCTCGTCACCGTGTGGAGCACTGACAGTAACCTGTCATGGGCATCCCTCCAACCCGTGGTTCAGATACACCTCTAACCAGTTTGCGCTTCTCTACAGTCCAAAAAAATCTCAGTAATCTCAATTTTTGCTTCAGGCGCACGGGACTGATAGCCCTTCCTCACTACCTGGGGTTCGTGAGGCCGGCACTCCCCAAAGACTGAATGGAACAAGCCGAAGCCTAGACCGTCACCCTCCTGCGTCAACTGGAGTCCTATAGCACAAGTATATAATTTACAAGTAAACAACGGTCACCACATGTATGTGAGCATCAAGACCACATTGTTACGACATTTAAACTTCTATGCTTATGCAAGTGCACTAGTCTCGCATCCATTCCATCAACAAGTTGATGTGGCAATGCGAGCTTTTCGAAATGCTAAGTATATTTAACACCACTTTGTCTAAATCTAACATGACATTTAGTTCGTTGCATTCAGTATAATAAGTAATCTGTCAGTTTTCAAACGGTACACGGTATCGGTACATAAATATCGGCTTTAATAACACATCACTTTACATCTTCTTCGTCATCTTCTTCATCATTTACTTCATCATCTTCTTCACTATCTTCTTCTTTATCTTCATCATTTCCTACATCATATACTTTAATACACTTGCACATCTGTTTACATTCAGTTTGTCTGTCTTCTCCATTCATCATTTCCGTCTAGCCGTGTCTCCGGCCATCTCAGCTGCTTTCACTCATTTGTTCAGCATTTTTCAACTTTCCCTCGGTGCGCCCCGGGATCTCAGCCATTTAGAACTTCTTTTAGAGTTATCGGTACTCGTATCAGTCCAACCTCTCCAACTGTGACTAGCCTACTTCGATTCGTTATGCCTTCATCATGATTTCGTGTTAGTCATCAGATCATCAGTACAATGGTCCAGCTGTTCAGCGTTTCAGCAATTCAGCAGCTCGTCAAATCGTCAATTTATCTCACAATAGTCATCGCACATCAGTAAGGCTTTATTCCACTTTCCCTCGGTACACCTCGGTTCGCAGGGCCCGGTCAACCCGCAAGGTGACGTCTTAGGTACTTGCTTCATTCCATCCTTCCTAACTGCATCTTTGCCTTCATTACTTCGGTTTCAGCTGGTTTATCAAGACTTCTGCAACATTGAATCTTTTCATCAATTCGTCAGTCTACATTTTCAACATGTTTACTCCACAAAGGACTCAACGTATACAACGTCTTACTCAGCATCGATTCCATCTTTCGGTTGCCCTACCCAGCTTCATTTATACTTCATAGGACAACAATTTTCTCAAACAAACAACTTCTCTCCCACTTTACATAGACTTGGGACTGTCATGATAGAGCAGTAAAGTGAACTCACACCAAGACGTGGTTGTTTATAGAGAAACGACAGTTGGAATACCTTTTTATTTAAGTTTATATCATGAGCATTCAGTGGTTGAATTAATCTTTGTTTGGGCCTAGCCCTCTAATACAGCATAACTCGGTGAAGGTAGATGAAGGCTACTTACGCCCTGAGTGTCGGACTCGTAGTGCTACAAACATACTGGACTACCAACAAAACAGCTCCACTCTTAACCGGCGTACGTAGTCCTGAACTATTTGATGCATTACTTCGACCAGTATCTTCATATTCTGGGCCTTATGGTGCCTTCGGGTTACAGGCGTTCTCTATCCAACGGGCGGAGAAGGAAGAGAGGAAGCAGAGTGATTATTCCACCTTCAACGAGGCCACCGGAGGCAGCTGAATCGCACGGCTCATCAGTGACTTGGGGCCGTGGTTTTACAGAACATATTGTGAGGCTGATTATAATCTGACGTAACTATAACGAGAACGGGTATTATCGGTCTTACTTATATAAGATTGGAAAGTCTTCATCCTAAGCTTGCTTATTATGCTCGGGGATGACAGGTGACGTCAGCCACACCTTCGCATGTGGAAGATAGACGAAACTGCTTTAAAGGCTCTGATCTCTTCAGAAATAGTAACAGGGAAGGTGATGAAATCAAAACGCAATTGGAACTGCATGTTGCAGACGGTTCTTCTAGCAAAGAAAGGCATAATGAATCACTTCCTCTTCTTCCCTCCCCTCGATCCCTGTAAAAAGAGACATTTCTCTAAGCTGAAGCCGCAGCTAGCTAAAAGAAATAAGGCCTAGCCTGAAGTAATGTTCCAATTAATGAAGTAATGTTAACAGTTCCACCTTAGCTTCTTGGTATGACAGGTGAGGTGTTTGCTTAGTAGTCCCGTTACCACTGAAAGGCCGACACTAAGAACGTAAATAGTCTTCATATCCCAGCCACAAAAAAATTATTATAAAATTTTAATTAGAAATTTAACTTTAATAATTATCTCCGCCTCAAAGTATTTTCATTGCCGATATCCTCCTGTCATGAGTGGTGGAAAATACGTATCTTATTAAAGGATCAATAGCAACATAGCATTTTTTTTGTTTGGTCTCTGATAAAAAAGACCATGTTAGGTAAGGAGGAAGGATGCTAAGCCAAGGAAGGTGGGCGAAGGAAGGTAGGCCAAGGAAGCTAGAGCTCCAAAAATACAGTCTGAATAAACATTAAATTCCTAATTTAAGAACTTAAAGCAAACAGGGACCTCTGCCGAAAATCGTTTGTCATGTGTATTCTATATGGCGACAGAAGAGTGATCATGTTCGTTTGGTTTTCATTTTACAAACTGCTGACTCGCCCAGGTTTCAAGACTAGACTGAAGTCTTCAGATCTACGCTTCCACAAAGCTTTGATGAAATTGAGTTGCTATTGATACCAGGAACCAGTCGAACATTGTGGCTACAAATATGTTTCTCTGATGCGTTGAAGAAAAACCCATGCCAATTACTAAATGTAGACTTTAAACATTCGCCACTCCCTTACCTGTAGTTGAAATACATAATGTACTTTTGCGTAAGTCTTTTACACACATGAAATGAAAAGACATGAAGTACGGCACAGGCGACAAAGATTGTTGAGCTTGTTGTCTGTTTGACTTTAGTACAATAAGAATTCTCCGCCTAAGGAAGACGACTCTTGGGGAAGGATTTTTTTTACCTTCGCGCTTGTAAGTGAGAAAATACTCTCGATTAACTTCATTCACCCTGAAGTTTTAAGCAAGATTGAGTACCTCAACCGTAGAGAAGTGGCATGCAAAGAGAATGCGATAAGAGTGCCACATAGAGCATAACGCAATACAACGCACATAACGCAAGCTTTTTATGATCGAGAGCTTTGAAGTCAAAGGGTAGAGATACCATTTTGCACATAAAGGAAGCAAACTATTGCCGAGTTTTTAAAGTATACAAATGGCATAATGGGTTGATAAATCTCATAAATCCAACGCATTCCACTAAACTAAATGGTAAGTCCTACAGTGTGGTCGTCTCTTTAATTTGTCATATTCATTTTTTTGTTAAGTTTCTAGATAATTTCCCAGAGCACGATTGATTCTTGTTTTGCGCGAGAAGTTTCTTCCTACTTGCATTTGTAATTTTCAGTGTCATAAAAGTCCAAACTTTGCGAACATGTGGTAGACTCATGCTTTAATTAGATTTAATTTAATTAAATTAGATTATAAAAGCACAATGATACAAAACTAACCTCAAATCTGACTAAGAGTGACTTTACCAATCTAGCAGGCTTAGACAGCCCTGTTTGTGTATCGGTTCGGCTATGATCGATTTACGCATAGCCGATACGAAATACCAAACCTGGCTCATATTTTACGCGCATTTTATTTGAAAGACAGCATGTGCATTTGTTTTCGCGTATGGGAACAGCCCAACATTCGTTACATCACTTTTGTGCGTGAATGGAGTTTTTCTTGCATTTTATTATGTAAGGCCCAGAACTCCATACATGTTTCGACGTTTTGGACTGGTTAATGAACTTTAAACTGGGCAACTGGATACTGAAGATTTTACATACAAAGCCTATCTGAAAGCGATTCTTTTGCACTTCAATTTACAACGAACCATCATTGTCGATTTTCCATACACATGACCCCTAGAATAAAAATTGTCAGAGGCACCTGCAATGATATGCCTAGTTTGCATTTGACGTGGAGTGTGTAATTCAGAAGTCTTTATCCATACTAATATTTTAAGGAACAGGATATTGGCTTTTTAAACGTTTAAACAAAAACTGCTGCTCTGTTATATACTTCAAAAATAATGGTAATGGTGTCAAATTCGTTTCAAACGTTATTTCGCACTAGAAATAGGGTTTACTGCGACCTGAAAAATGCAGTGTTTGATATTGGCCCCGGGATTCATATTAGTATAAACCAAAACAAGTGACTACTTGGCCAATAGAATACTGGCAAGTTACTTTGATGAAAAGGAGTTAATTGTTTCTATCTCCAATGAATCATATAAGTTAACCAACTATAAACATTATGTGCAAGAAAAATGCAGCAACAAACGTATGCAAGCAAATGGAAATCCATCAGGAAAACATAAATGCAATTAGCTATACCAAATCTCAGTTACACACTACACGTACCACATCTGCTGACCATCCTCATGATCTCAGAAGGATAATACAAAATATCCTTTTTCCTTTTATTATTTTATGAGGGTGTCGGCATTTCAAAGATGCGTTGATCATTTTATGATGTCTTACAAAATAAGAAAAATTTTATAGAGGTTAAGGTGTTAGAATATACATATGTAAATTCCTAAGTAAATAGCGACAATAGAATAAGGATAAGATATTTTAAGTATAAATACAAAAGATTATTTAGTAACGTAGAAGTAGTATTCCCGAGTTGCTGAAGGAAGCAACTAGCAAGAATTTAATTTAAAATTTTGTAACAGTTTTGAATAAATAAATTCTTTTTTTTTAATACAAACTCTACACAGAGTTTTATTAAATTTATTAATTTATATAATGGATAGGGCAATTTTTGTTACAACCACACTTAGTCCAGTATTAACATATATGAGCAAATTTAAAACTGATGCTAAGAGCTGCTGCTCTACTGCTGCTCGCACATATGATACATAGACTTGGTATGATCGGTACGAAAGTTACGTCATATATCATATGTGATACAGCGGAAAAGGAACCTGCGAAACTTCTTTAAAACTCAATATATAACGTGTCAATTATAGAAGTCATAATTAAACATACAATAAAACTACTGTACATACTCTAAATACATGTGAATTTTGCTTTTTTGGCGAGGTCTGAACATGAAAACAAAATAAGTTACCGTCAGTCATCGCTGTAATTGCCACAAATTAAATCAATTCAATACTCACATTCTGCGCACACAATTAAATTATTATTTTTGTGATTTAAGGATTTAGTAAGCCTTATCACGCAGCATGCACCCCATTTGTCGTCTGCTTTATTTGGCACGAAAAGTATATCGGAAAATCCTTAGTCTTCTTTTCATCTTTGCCTTTATTTTCCTGTTTACTCACTGAAATAAGTTTAAACGTCACGTTTCTAACAAAAAAGAGAAAACAAAAATATATATTTTGATATCCCACTTATACATCGTTTTCATTCTGAACGTAGCCCAAGCCGCCACCATTCGAGAAACCTTTACATCATTCAATCAAAATGTAATCAGGAACGATTTACATATTTCCCAGTTACATTTCCTTAATATCCTTTCTTGAGTTTCAAAAGCAAGACCTTATGATTGAATCGTTTCCATTTCTTATTCCAGCGTCGTTACAATATTTCCCAGTATTGTTGTTTTAAGCAAGTGATGGCGCTTAGGAACGAGCCAGAGAATTTCAGCGTTAAAAGGATTTCGCAGCAGTAGATTTTATTTACCATCAGTAGGGTCGACATTTCCTTGTAAAAACATCTCACAAATAAAAATTAAATGGATTGTACAAAGGATTTCAATGAATTTTCACTTGGAAGAGTGCGTTGCTTCAAAGTAATTCGTTGGATACACTGGCGATTCGGTCCACTTAATCCTGCAACTTATCAATTCGATACTGAAAGATATCCCTAAATGTACGCAAACCTTTGCTAACCGGATTAGACAGCATCCCAATAAGAAAGGTGAGTTTGCACAGAAACTTAGGTCACGTTGAACGACCAACATGAAGCAACGATTGTTTTTCACCCAACCGGGAATACAAACGTTTTCCAGGCAAGATGTTTAATGTCTAATAAATTTATAACTTGTAACAGACGGAGAAAATATTAAAACGTGGGAAAATGAATGTTTTAGCATTCTGAATTTTATGAAAGTTGAGAGCTGATCGAGTCAAAACTCATATTTTGAGTTGGTTTACTTGCAGATAATTGAATAAGCACGTTTCGAAAATTTCACAAACGGTTTGGGTTAAATGTCAGATCTGTTCTGCAGCTGTTATATATATACATATACATATTTGTTTTTGATAGAAAACTTAAGAGAGTACAGTTCAAAAAAATGCAATTGTTGAAAAATGTTGATTAATCTGCACAGTGATGATTTAACTGTCTAATGAATGACATAAACTCGAATATTGAACTCGCAAGCTATGAGCCAACTTAGATACTTCATGAGCAGTCACAGGTCGTTGATTAGCTGTTTCTTATCAATCATTATTGGTTTTACTGAGTTCAAAGAGTTAAAAATTTACCACTTCGCTAGTGTTCTGGAAGCAATTGATGGTGAGAAATACAGCAACGTACTCAGGAAATAAGGTGGTTTCTGTTAAATAACACAAAACCGGTATTAATATCCGAAGCATAGAGTAAAAAGTACGAACAGCCCGGGGCGTCACAAATGAACGAAGTAGAGAGAGCTGGCAACATGGGATAACGGGCCTGACGGTGTTGCGGGCAAGACGGTATCTTGCTTATCAGTCATATGTTTGCTATAGCGCTGAAAACTCGGTTTTTGTCTAGTTCGTTACCATTTTCTTGTCGTACATCACATGTGGTTTGCACCTCAATATCAGTTGTCTAGAACTAATTGAAAGTGATTCTTGTTTATCAATGATTACATCAGCAGGTAGGAACATTAGTTTTTCTGCGGCTTGTTATTTTATTCAGATTTGCACGGTAGGGCATGATGGGGTACCCCATACCTTCTGGAAGAAAAAACAAACTATTTTTTATAAACTTTATGATTCTGTGAAGTTAAATGAGCTTAATCTTCTCTTCAAATGGTGAATAATTATAAAAGAAAGTCAGAGAGAGAAAGCGAGTGAAAAGAGTATCAACAATGAGGTAAATCTAGTAGTCAAAAGGATAATGGTGTATAAGTTAGCAGCGAAAACGTATTCTATGCCAAAAAAGAAACAAATAAAAAAAAAAGATCTCGCTGATCTTGCTTTAGGCCCAAAATAAGAATGTTTTCTGATGACGAAAAGAAAGAACTTTGCCTTCAAAAACTTGATATGCAGAGTCGACTTAATGGAATTATAACAAAGGCGTTGAGAAAATTAGCATATACTCTGGCATATATTTATATAATTAGCATATAGTCATAAGAGATTAATAGTCATGGTCATAAGAGATTAATAGAGGGTCTAAATAAGGGTCTAAGTCTTGATATTGAATTTCAGTTGATGGTACAGGAATATATTTGGAAGATTTGGAAGTTTATACAAATTTTTTAACTTTTAGCTGAATTTACAGTTTATAAGTCGTCATTTGATTAACAAAAAGAATAGTGAACGAATATGTAGTACATGCTTGGGTAATATAGCAAATATGTAGTTTGCAGCGTTTATTTCGAAAAAACAACCAGAACATGTTGCTATCCTGTGACACATAAAAAAAAACTTTAAAACTTCATTTCAAATGAGCACGATTTACTTTATTAGCATAAGATGACCTAACTTTCTTCCAATCCAGCACAATATCCGTCCATACAATAATTGCTGCAGCACGTTAAATCCACCTTGCACTATGGAAGATGATGTGAAAAAATATTATGACTGAATTAATTTATTTTTTGATTATTTTAATTGCATTTCAATTGTTACTTGAATTAGAGTGTGATATATGTTATATTGAGTTTTTGTTCTTCTACATCGAATTTTTCACCTGCATAAAATGCGATACACGATATTGCTGAACAAATGAGTCGAAGACATACTTACATGGTGACCAATGAGTGTGCATCCAGGTATGTTGGAAGGAGATCCATATACGAGCAAACACATGGATACAGTAAGCATGACAACGAAAATAATGCAATTTGCCGAAATCATTTTGACATGCAGATCTTGCAGGTTCGTAGCGAAAATCTAAACGAAAACTATTGTTATCCCGAACCGTACTGAAGTTTCAGATAAGAACAGGGCATGCGTCTGGGTAGTACTCTGAGTTGGTTCGAGTAACGTAAATTGTTGTAACAAATTACATGTTCTTATCAATTTCTATCTGTAATGAGCCATAACAACGTTACACTAAATCAAGTGTATTTGATTTTTTTCTCTTGAATGGTTACTTTTGAAAATTATGAGTCGGTTAACGATAGCGAAACTCTCGTAAATAATTTACGCGAGTATTTTATTGAACAATAAGTTCATAACAATAACACTTTCCAGTTCGGAGTAGTTTAGAATGTTCTTAATGTTCTATTGTTTCTTTCAATCTGATTGAGCTCCACTCTTTTGCCAATTTTGTTTTCCATTTATCCACTTTTCAGCCTACCAACCTATCCTAATCAAGATGCTGACTTTCTGAAATATTACTATCTGCTCTGAATAATACTTGGCAAAATCAGATGACAAGGTTCTATCCACTATTTTTTAGGATGAAAATATTATAATCTTCATAGGCTTGAAGGATTAAACAACGAAATCAATCAAGCGAGACCTTATGTACGGAAGTAACTCATTGAGCAAGAAAAAATCTTATTTCACCAAGATAGTGCTCCAACTGCCCTACTAGAAATACTAAAACTAGAAATTAGTTCCTGTTTGGAGCCGATCCGGATCATATTTGCCTGAAGTCTGATCAGGAACGGGTCAGGCTATCTGATCCCATAATAACAGTAAATTTTAAACCTCATTTGACATGGTCCTAATCAGTTCAACGGATCTGATCCTGATTGGTTTAACGGATCCAATCCTGATTAGTTTAATGAATCCGATCGTGAAAATTTTAATAGATCCGGTCCTGATCACATATTATTTTCATGAGCGGATACATATCCGATCTACAGGGATCAGGCTTTCTGCTTGGATTCTTATCAAAAGAATTAAAATTAAGTAAATTATAATCATTAATTTATATTGAACATGTTAAATATTTTATCTCTTTACTACCTAGTTTTGTGTATTTCAATACATTTTTACTACCCGACTTTTTTGTGCGCCGAAAGATAATATGTCATACATTACAATACCGTGTTCAAGTGAACTTTTTTCATTAATCTGTGATAAGTGGTATTAGAGTAAGAGCCCAGGGCCGCCAGACGTTACTTATTTTCTGAGTAACAAAATGTATCGTACAGAATAGTGTTAGTGTATACTCTGAAGGTATACATACCTGCTGGCTTGGGCCGGCGGCCAATTTACCAGTACCAGCTACTAAAGGTAAATAAAAAATCTCTCACTTTTTTTAAAGTCTGAGTGATAATTTTTGTATATATTTTACACAATTTCATTAAAAATTTCAAATCAATATTGCCAGACAGTTTTCGTCGGCGGTAATTTCCGCCAGACACTTTAAAGTTTGCGAAAAAATAACGTAAGATTACTTAGAGTCTGAGTCTTAATTTTTATACATGATATTTTGGAAACTATTTCAACACAATTTGCAAACAGCCAGACAAATTGTAGGAGCCAAATATCCCCCAGACATTTTTAAAATCTCGCCTTGAGTATGAGTGTAAGATCATTATTCGTACGCTCAAGCGTGAGAGAGATATATACGTGCGTCTATTTCTCCCTCTGTCGGTATACTCTTTGTAATATTCAGTCGTATTTATTTTCTGCAGGGCAGCTTTTCGGCTACAACGTGTGTAAATAAAATAAATATATTTGCAGTGTTTTAAAGAATATCATGGCAAAGTCATTAAACTGTGTTTTTTGTAATAGTTCTGATGTGAATTTAACATTATTTACAAAAGAGACATTACAAAAGTGTCGAACAATTTTAAAACAAAGGAAGAAACATAACTTCAAATTTAAGGATGTTTTTTGCCGGGTGATTTGTTTGAAAGTGGTTATCATAGACAGTGTTACAAGTCATTTACAGGATTAATGAAAAAATATTATTTGCCAAAATCTACACATACCGAAAAGACTACTCCAGAGAAAAATTCGTCAAATATTACAGAGAATCAATCATCAGCGTGGTTATCAAGATCTGAGTTTGATACACAGTATACTGAGCCACAATCTTCCATTTCACAACCTCTAAGTTCAGCAACTTCTTTTATACCGGACTCCGAAACAATACCTGAGCCAAATATTATACCTGAGTTAATTGAACCGGTCCTATTACATTCACAAGCAAATAATGTAGTGCTGGAAAATGTTACTTCTTCTTCTGAAATTAATATGTCGACTGAAAGTGATGTAAGGATTGCTCCAAACAATGCTACTTGTATATTTTGTGATCAAAAAACAAAAAAACTTCGATCAAAAAGATTGCCTTTATTTTCATCTAACAAAAAAGATTTTCTGTCTAGAATAGATCTAGAGGATGAAAATTTTACAGAGTTAATTAATAAAGTAACAAATTATCCAGGTCTAAAAGTCTACTATCATAATAATTATCAATTGAACTTTTCATACAAGGCATCTTCAAATAAAAAAACAACTAAAACTCGTTGGCATCATCTTCGTGAATATCATCAAGAAACTTTTAAAGAAATATGTAATTTTGTTGAAGAAAATGTAATTAAAAAAGGACGCTGCTTTTTTCTGCTTTTTTTAGAGGAAATTGATAAAGAAAATGGCAATAATAATTTCACACCGCACAATTTAGAACTTAAGCTGATAAAGTTATTAGATAAAGAGATAAAATTTTTTATTATACAAAATAAAAAAACTATTAGCTCCGAAACATTTAATAAGTATCGATGAACAATTATACAACAATTTCAAAGATGAAGATGTGCTACACAAGCCTGCTTTATTATTGAGAAAATCCGTCTTACAAATCGAGAAGAAAAAATTACCACAACATATAACAGTACAAAATTTAGAGTTCGGAGAAGCATCAGTTCCATAAGAATTAATGGATTTTTATTCCACTCCGATAGCTGGTAGCAATCGAAAACGTAAAGAAAATCCAAAATGTATTCGCCAAGTCAAATCGTATTGTGAAGATATCGTATATGCTGTCCACAATGGTAGAGTCAAAACGTCCAAACATATTATACTTGGAATGTCTTTGAAAGGTTTAACTAGTAGCCGTAAAATTGTAGATATTATTCATAGATATGGTCACTGCGTTAGTTATACTGGAATTGAAGAGTTGGAGACAGAAGCGACATATACTTCATTAAAAAAGTCGAGTATATGTCCTGAAACAATTAAAAAATCACCACATCTCTGCACCGGTGTTGCTTTTGACAATTTTGATCGATTCGTAGAAACAAAAAGTGGTAAAGATACGCTACAGGATACTGTTGGCATTATTTATCAAAATATTGATGTCAATAGATCAGAAGAAACACAATTATCAAATTTACCTGCTGGCAATAGCGATATACCTTTAAACTCAAATAAAAGAAAACGAAGAACACTTGAGGTTATACCTACAAACCTAGAGAAACAACCATCGGCAACAAAAAAAGAAAAACAAATAATTTAGACTTGTCGACTCATGAAAATGAAAATACTGACCCTGTAAATTTGCAATTATACAAAACAATTGACATAATTTGGATGATTAGACATGCTCTTCACTTACCAAACGTTCCAATGTGGGTTGGTTTCAATAATTTACTAAGTGACAGTGATAATTCAAGACAAATAGTTTCTTATTTGACTCCGATTAATGAATCACCAACCAATAAATCAGTAGTTTTGGAGACCATGAAACGAAGCCAAGAAATTTGTAAAGAAGTACAACAGTCTTCCATCCAAGTCACTTACGATCTCACCATTGCAAAAGTAGCTTTACAAATCCAAGCTAACAGTAAACCAAATTTGGATAATCTATTCATACATCTGGGACCTTTTCATATTATGATGGCTTATTTCAAAGCTATTGGCAAAATCATTGTAGATTGTGGTTTAACCAATATTATGGTACAAAGCAGTCTGTTACGTTCGGGCTCGGTAAATGGATTTCTTGAAGGAAAACATTTTAATAGGTGTAAAAGACTTCATCCTTTGATGGCTGTAGGATTGGAAGTTTTACATTTCAAATCATTTTTAGAAGTAAATAATGTCGTGATTACAGATCAAGTGACCGAAGAAATTGAGAGGCTGAGAACTTCTTCAGTATCTTCATTTATTAAAGAGAACGAAGACCTTAATGTCCTATTAAATAATTACAATATTTACGAGCAACAAACTCTCGACGGTCAGTTTGGAAAAACACCACAATTTTATTCAGTTTATATTAATCTAGTTCACTATTATTTAAATCTATCAAGAAGCATCCGCACAGGAGATTTTGAATTATTCAAATTTTTACTATGTAAAATCACCAACTTATTTTTCATATGTAATCAACAAAATTATGCTCGCTGGACAGTTAAATACAGTGACAATTCGCAAAAAGTTAACGAAACTCACCCTGATCTATTTCAACAATTTCAACAAGGCTTATTTGGCATTCAAAGAACCAATAAGGCTTTTTCAAAACAGCCAATCGATTTAGTTCTAGAACAAACAATCAACGCAGATGCAGCGAGGAGACTCACAGGTATAATACAATTCACTAACTCAATCTCAGCACGTCAACGATGGGCTCTCAGCCATGATATAAGATCAACTATAATCAGTTATGTTTATAAGGATTTGGGTTTGCATAGGGAACAAGATGTCACAGCAGAGCTAGCAAATCATAGTATGAAAAATAATACCAAGCAATTACAAAACTTTATTGGTACCTTTGATCAGTTTATCAATCCATTTGGCACTGAAGTACCTAAAGATCTTTTAATAAATATTTCGTCTGGTAAAGCAGCCTCAGAGCCAGTTGAAAAATTCCTTCTCAATAAACCAAATTGTTGAGATTAAACGTCAAACTTTCATTGCCGAATGTGCCAATGATGTAGATAGGTTTGAAAAGAGCATAAAAAAACCCCATAGAAAATTTTTCTGTTGATTATTCTAAAAAAATAAAAACAAAGTTTGGTGGTAAAGTGCAAGAAGTACGTATTCAAAGAGATTTATTTGGACGCATGCTTGGTATATCGATCGATCATAAAATTGATATGGCCAAAATTTTGTCATATCCGATTACTCAAGTGCCATTATCTATGTGTCATTTCGATGGTGGTATCTGCAAAACCCAAAAGTCTATTTTAATGAATTTTAATCAAACAATCCACCTCCTCAGATTGATATCGTAATAATTGATGGATTTTTCTTACTTCATACTATGACTAATGTTCCTAAAACCTTTGGAAGTATTTCTAAGAAAATGTTGCAAATGATAACACAACTAAAAGCGGTAAGATATGATGTCATTTTTGACCAGTACTTTTCGCCATCAATTAAATATTATGAGAGATATCTTCGGTATGAATCAGCACAGTTGGAGTTTAATATTACTGGATCCGATCAAGTTCGACCATCTGATTTCGCAAAAGAATTGAAAAATGTACACTTTAAACAGGCTCTTGTTGATTTTTTTATCCTACATTGGGCTTCTAACAAGATGGTTCCATTCATTGGCAGTAAACAGATTTTCATTAATTTTAAACAGTGTCATTCATATACCGTCATTAATAATACAATTGTATCTAATATTGAAGAAAGTCTTTCGTGTCCAGATCATGAAGAAGCTGACACTAAAATTATTTACCATGTATTTAATATTGATACGCAGTCTAATTTTGTAATTAGATGTTCTGATACTGATATTGCAGCAATAATGCTGGCCAATATGCATCGTTTAAAAAACGATGACTCTCACGTATATTAGGGAGATTTCTCTAGACTGACGGCGCCCTAGGGCGAAGTAAAAATAGGCCTAGCCCGAAGTAATGTGTCCAGGTTCCAGGTTAGGATCTCTTGACAGGGGGGTGTTTAGTGGGTAGTCTGGTAGCATGCGCTGCTAGGAGTCCCACACTCCGGGCGTAAATTGCCTTCACCCCCAACCCAAAAAAAAAAATGACTCTCACGTATGGATATTGACTGGCACTGGAAATAAGCTGAGATACATTGATGTTTCAAAAATTTACGAGAAGTTAGGACCGTGTTTATCTCGAAGTTTACCAGGCTTTCATGCGATTACTGGCTGTGATTATAACCCAGCTTTTTTCAAGAAAGGTAAACAAAGGCCATTTAATATTCTTAGAAAAAACGAAGAGTACCAAGAAGCATTCACCAGATTCGGCGGGTTGGAATTATTCAGTAATATTGAACTTGAGGAAAAAACCTTCTATACCATTCAGAAATTTATTTGTGATGTTTACAACGTAGCCGGAGTCATTGATATAGATGCTGCAAGACTTCAATTATTTATCAACACTTACACTGCTTCCGACGTAAATGAAAAGTTTGTCCGGAAAAATATTAAAAACTTTGATGCGAGCAACTTACCACCGTCTAAGACGGAACTTCGACAGCAGTTTCAGAGAGCAAATTACATCGCTAGTCTCTGAAATAATGCTCACATGAAGATGCTTGGTATTTTATGACCTGAGAATAATGGATGAAAGTTAGAAGACAACCAGTATCAATTCAATTGGTTCGATGGAGATCAATTACCAGCTTTCGTCAGTGAATCGCTTGACAAAAACTCAGGTATTTTTCTAAAATTTCTTTTATAAATTTATAGCTATTCGATTCTTTATTACGTTATTTGTTTTTACAGAGACAAGTAATGCTGATCTTGATGACGATGATGATGACTTAGACACTCAATACAAAGAATGGCTGGATGACGAGTTATCAAATATCAACGATGACAATGACGAAAATTACAATATACTTATTAATTAGCAAAGTAACTAATCTTGAATTAATTTTTTTATAATATTTTCTATACAAATTTCTTTATATCTTGTAGAAGAACGTGAATAAATATTTTTTTATAGAATTAAATGCTAGTAACAAAATTAATTTTCTAATTACTTTTAGTATGAACCTTTCGCCTATAAGTTAACAATTTCTGTCATACTGAAATTTATAATTTGTAATTGAGCACTAAAATATGGTTTAATCATTATTCAAAAATTTTACAAGACTGAAATAGAACATAAATTTAATGGGCCTGTGACATAAAACCGTCAAAACATTATGTGCGCGCTCATACTCAAGGCGAGATTTTAAAAATGTCTGGGGGGTATTTGGCTCCTACAATTTGTCTGGCTGTTTGCAAATTGTGTTGAAATAGTTTCCAAAATATCATGTATAAAAATTAAGACTCAGACTCTAAGTAATCTTACGTTATTTTTTCGCAAACTTTAAAGTGTCTGGCGGAAATTACCGCCGACGAAAACTGTCTGGCAATATTGATTTGAAATTTTTAATGAAATTGTGTAAAATATATACAAAAATTATCACTCAGACTTTAAAAAAAGTGAGAGATTTTTTATTTACCTTTAGTAGCTGGTACTGGTAAATTGGCCGCCGGCCCAAGCGAGCAGGTATGTATACCTTCAGAGTAAACACTAACACTATTCTGTACGATACATTTTGTTACTCAGAAAATAAGTAACGTCTGGCGGCCCTGGGCTCTTGGACTATATAGATTACAGTACGCTATGCTCAAAGTAGCCGAAGAGTCTTTTGAAAAACGTGTACACGTTCAAGTTTTACACAAACACGGCAAATATCAATTAGAAATATCGAGAACCGTAAAATGCTCACGTCGAGCAGTATAACTGACATTAAAACCGTGCGCCACAACTGGTTCACATATTAGTTTGCCTAGATCAGGCCGAAAACGTATAACAAATTGACGAGACGATTGAAGATTAGTGAGAGAGTATCTGAAAAATAGGTAGCGAAATTCATCTGAGCTCGCTGCTGAATGCTCAGTGGAAGTTGGGAAAACAGTTTACGTTAAAACGGTTCGTTGCAGACTTCAAGAAGCTAGCCTGAAAATATGCAAGGCCAGGAAGATGTCATTGCTCTCTGAGAGGAATAAAAGGGCTCGCTATGCCAATGCTACACGGCGGAAGACTGGTCGATTGAACCGATCTTTGAGGTAATATAACTTGGATTCCAAAATGGCAAAATAAATAGAATTCAAAAATAAAATACAAATCGGTTTCTTAATGATAATTTATAAAACGTTTATTTTCGGTTTATTTTAGGTTTTTGGCGCTCATGGCGCTGTCTTTTTGCGACGTCGAGTCGAAGAAGAGTTCAAGCCCGAATGTGTGGTGCCTACTGTCCAACACAGTGAAGGAAGCATTTTGGTCTGGGGCTGCATGTCTGACACAGGAGTCGGAGATAGGTTCATCTGCGAGGGCCGAGTGGAAAGTGCAAAATACATAAATGTCTCAGAATTTGCATTAACCCCTTTGTTTTCTACTCTATTCAGTGATACGAATGTGGATTGGACACAATTCCAGCAGGAGAACGCACCATGCGTTGGTTGGTGATTTTAAAGCGTGAGTTCCGGCCTGGCGCAATTAACTCGATAGAAGAGCTCAAAAGTTGCTTCCGTCAAGAGTGGAACGCCATCACTGCGGAAGGATGCAAGAATCTTGTAAGCTCAATGCTAAGAAGAATTTCTGGCGTGATAATAGCAAAAGGTGGAGCTACAAAATGTTGATACATTTCCAATGAAACTCATTTGCAAACTATTATAAATTGTTTTATTTTTATCCTTTTATCACTTCAAAAAAAAAATCGATTCTCATAGGGGTGCTCCATATTTTTGGCCAAGGCTGTATATTGTCAAGTACTTTGACTGTCAAAATCACACCCTTGTAACGAATTTTTTTGAATAAAATTTTACCATTTATATCTGGGCCTTTCTTTTTCGTCAGTATTTTATTTTGTTATTAATTTCTCATCAACTAAATTCATTTCACGTAATCTACGACATATTTGAGCTAAAGGATTATTACCATTTCTCAGTTATTTTTTGATTAGTCCCAAAAGTCTTTCTAAGGTAAATGTTGTACATTTACTAATTGGTGCATTCAGAGATTTTGCATCATCAGCTATAAGAATTAATGAATGCATATTGAGTATATATATGTCTAGCAATATAAACAAAGTTGCATGAATTAGCAAAATTAGCATGATAATTACAATGAATTGCTAAATCAGATGATAATATATAATCAGCGATAGTGAAGAGGAGAAAATTCTCATACATTTCATACAGCATATAGTAGAAAAACGCGATATTCTGTCGCTTTCCACTTCGAAATATCAACCATATCTCTAGTTGTCTTTTGAAATTCGTCCGGTATCTGCGATTTAATGGGCACTAATTGCTTATATTTGACAATAATTGTTTTTTGCCATTTTTGAAAGCTAGGGAAAAGCGCGTTTCCGTAAAATTAATAAAGGACTGTAAATTTTTTGAAGAGCTGCCTATTGTCGAAGCTCTTCCACTTTATCTTCAGAGTCTTCAGCGATATCTGATGTAGCATTGTATTAATTGATCGTTTCATATTCTTTATCACTAAATGATTCTGGAATCGATTCATCTGTTGATTCTGTATCTGCTCTATTTTCAAGAACACTTTCATATGGTGCTACTATGTTAGTATTGACTGTTTCATAATGTAACCGCTCTGTATTAATGTTGACATCCAGTTCTCCATTGCCGTACGGGGGGCATACGGGGCATACGATTGTTGATCATCTTCATCAGTATTTAATTGAGTATCGATTATCATAATCATCATGACTTGAAAATTCTAAATTTAAATTAATTCGTTGACGTTAACAGTAATGTACCTTGATCAGGAACTACTCCGACAGATGTATTAAGAAATAATTGAACTAGATCTGATAATACTCGGGAATAGTTGAACTTATTTCTAGTCGGGTGATTCTGCTTCCAAAGGAATTACATTGCGAAGTGGTTAAAAACCCGCCGCATTAGCCTTATTTAGCCCCAGCGACTATCCTCGTGTTCGCAGGTTTGTTGAAGCTTATTTTTTTTGTTCAAGAGATTTTTTTCAAATGAGGAGTTTAAGTACTAAACAAAAGAGAAACCTGGAAGACTTTAACCGGACCACTATAAGAAGGCATAGAAAATCGTTACTGGAATGCCCTACTGGAATCATTGGCCTACTGGATTATATCGGAGTTATGTAGAAGAAGCAAATCGTTTATGCACATAAAAATATGATTTTTCCTTCGCCAAAGAAATTTCGGCTTATGTACTCCTGGTGTGCATGTTATATTTTCTGGCAACTCCCATTTGAGAAGCCTTCAAATTTTCTCTCTTTTTTGTTTTTTCGAAGCTATGAATGTACCCTCCTTTCTACTCCGTTACGGTTCTTAAAATTCGTTCTTATCAATTCTTCATTATCGAATTATTGACCAATCCGTAAATTCCAAGAGTATTTCCGATTCGAAGTCCAATAGGATTTTATTTTATTTTATTAATAGACTATTATTTAAGCTGAGTATACTGAGGTTTTTCAGCAGCATTCCTTTCAACCAAATACACGAAACAGTCGCTTAACATACAACTAAGATTTAAAAGGTTGGTAAAAGGTAAAAAGTAAAAGATAAATGCAATAAAAAAAAAACGAATTAAAAGCTGACACTAATGAGTCATTTAAAGATCATGATCGCGCCTTTAGGCAGTGTCCTGGATAGTAACTTGTCATTTATAAGATTAAAATAGAGAATATTCTTTTAAAACAACCTTGTCGACTGCATATCTTATTGCGAACGAGAGATCTAAGAAAGGATTGACTGCAGCCTCGTTTTGCAGGAAAAAACTTAACAAGATGTGGGAAATAAGACTTTAGACTTGCCTCTGCCTTAAAATGGGTGAGGCGTTCAATTCACTCTATTTAATAATGACCGAAAGGTTCCTTCAGAACAGAATAACGTTCAGAAATCAAATGGAAAAGTAGGTTAGTCAGAAATAGACACTTGACACACTAAGGGCACAACGTTAGAGTAAAAAGTATAGTAAAAATATGCTTCTAATAGATGAGCAAAAAGAATTTTTTAAAAGGTGCTTTAAATTTTTTCCTATTGACATAACAGGTAAGCTTCAGCAGGATTACTGAATACCTGAAAAGAGTATATATTATAGAAAGAAGAAAAAGATCATAGAAAAGGAAACGCATTATGAGGTCGTCATCAGGGTCATCTCAAAGAAATTTCGACTACTAATTCGCGCAATGCTAAAAATGCAGATACGAATTAGTTTTAGCTAGCAACAGAATCATTTCTGAAGAGTGGTTACTCCAAATTGTGAAAGACAGTCATTTTTGTTGCATTGTTGATCCCGGAAATATTCGACATTTCTCTAAGAAAAGCTTTCTTGTTTGATCTTGAAAGTTGATGGCCAGGTTCAGACAATTCAGACGGATTTGTTCTGTCTTTCCTTTTCCTTGCTACAATTTTGGAAGGCGTTTTGCGTTTAGTTACCAATTTGTTTGGCATTTTGATCAAACAACTCTGGCCTGTCAGTATTGACATCAGTGTTTTATGCTTTTTCTGTTCTCCTTAGTAGTTATTCAGTCTTAGTTTTATTATGGTAGGTCCAACGATTAGGGTTTATCCTGCAGTTATTTCTATAATTCCATGCTATGTCTATTACTTTCCATAGAAAAAACTTTGAAAAAAAAAAAGATTCTTGCGAGTACTTTTGGGGACACTCTTAGGTGTAACGCACTTCTTAGGAATAGTAAATCCAATAGGTAAAACACTTTTCCTTAAGCTCATGCCCACTAAATTACTATGCTCACTAGCTTGAGTGACAACAAGTAAATTGTGAAAAATGAGGTATGCACGAGTCTCCCTGTACGTAAAAAATATCTTCAAACAATACACACCGTGACCAATTTTAGAGAAACTGGAAAAAACTGTCTTTCTATTGCCTGAAGACACCAGCTAGTTTCGTTTTCACTACCACAAGTAGAATTTTTGCAACATCCATTCTAGTTGTATTTTGGTCGGCTGATCCTGTTTATGCTTCATTATTCGCTCTTTCATCTTCCTCTTTTATGCGATGTGCAGGGACAGTTTGACAGTCAGCTTGACATTGAATTGATTTGTTGCTGCTTTGAGGGCTTGCTCACTGACATTTACTAGTTGGGAAAGTACGTGGTTAGAAACAAGCGATTGCAGGGTAGACTTTTAGTCTGGCAGTATTTATATTCTTCCGTTAAGGTTCTTTGTTGTCGCTTCTATGTCCTCATCTGCCTTTCATCTGTATAACTTTGGTTAAATTGCAGATGCTCTGGGAATAATACACTTGCACCGCTTCCTCATCCGTTTTGGAGCTATAGGTGTAGATCAAGATTTCACTTCATGATATGAAGTCCTGCAGTATTCCCCACTATCCTCGGTTGCTATGTTATTCTTGTATGGTACCATTGAGTCCACGAATTTTGGTTTGCCCCAAGAAGCCATCCTCTTGATTTTTATCTCTTCATTTGGTTAGATTACTTTTGTGTGGGGTTTTTGATTAGTACTCGTAAGTGAAACTAGCTTAAATTGAGATTGTTGAGTGGCATAGCATTATGCGTTATCTGTATTGCAGCAAATGGCTTGGTTGCAATTGCCCCTATCACGGCAAGGGATACTCATCCTTTTGTGCAGTGGTTTTATTTTGTACAATTTAACACCATTTCAATTTTGTGTGCATGGTTTTTGGTCTTAACTATTTTCTTTATACCCAGTAGTTAATTTGGGGTTTTCGACTAAAGTTTTCCCTAATCTCGTTCTGAAGACGGCCGCGTTTGTTCTCCGACGGACTTTCTCTATGTGTGGATTCCAAGTTAACTTTCTTTTCAATATTTTCCTGAATATTTTACCTTGCTTAACAAGCTTATACGATTTCCATCATTAGTCGTAGGTAAAAATATTTCCAGTTGTCGACGTTTATATGTATTCCTGTTCACTTTGCCCAAGCGAAAAGAACTAAAAAGTTGCCTGCAACAAAATAGACTTGTTCTCCAGGAACCTTGCAATGTCCAGTATAACGATGTCGTCAGCATATGTGATCGTTCAGAAACCCTTCCTGTCTAGATTATCAAATATTTGTTTAAGTATTAGTATACATCAATTAGATTACTATGCCATCTTGGGTCGTACCCTTGTTAGTCCAGTTCCTCGAGGTAACGCCGATTCCTTAGGCTCTCTTCTTACTGTATTCTGCAGTCTCGCTATTCGTTTGGTTAGATGTAAATCCATTCCACACCTCCGATGGGCTTTGTTCTGCTTTCCGTTTTTAATATTGTTGAAAACCATCTTGATAATCGGTGCAGACCAGCAATATAAAAACTTTCATAGTAAAGTTCCTTCTTATTCTACACAATATATCATTTTGTGCCGTTCATTTTGATGAGAATCCTGGCAGGTTTGCGTTTTGATTGGGACAAAGTTTCGTTATGTTCACGGTTCTGTCATTCACGAGGCATTGTGAGGTTTTCAGCATAAAATACGTTAGGCTGATAGATCAGTGATCCGTTTGTAGTGGCTGGAATTTCCCGGAGAGTAATTAAGAGCAAGTGACGTTCTAAATTGATTGATGTCTACGGTCCTTCTTCCATTTTAAAAGATCGGATCCACATGAACACGAAATATGTAGCCTTGCTAAGTTCTGAGTTTTTCTGCAAAAGACGTTTCAACAATGTTTTGTAATCTTTTGACAGTTCTTTGGAAGATTTTCAGACTTTGCTTGCAGTTTTCTCAATCTGTGTCTCGACTAGTGACGGAAGGTACTTGGTCTTACCTATGAGTTATTTTATGATCCAATCCAGTTTAGTCTAATCTGCTCCACTTCTTTGACCTCCTTTCGTTTGAGGGAAATGGTTGCATTCATATTTTTAATACTATTGACAGGTTCGGGGCCTAAATGATTATTGTTGCAGATCCAAGAGTCTATGACAAGCCTTCAGATCTTCTAGCAAACTCAAGTTATCTTTGCTGAAGAAATATGTAGACTTCCTGCATTTTTTAGAATATAAATTGGTATGGTGAGTCTTGAAAATTTATGTGAGGCTCAGACCACGATTAATACCTTATATGAACTAGTGTTACTTCGAGTACGGGAGCCACATTTCGTTTCAAAAGAATCAATTTCATAATATCCTGATCGTTTTGATTGATTAGAGCTTTAAATGTAAAAATACCTTTTGGAAGATTTTTTATGAATTTCATGCAATGTAAATGATCAAACATGACTTACAGAAAAACAAAGACCTTTTGAAGCGAGAACTTCTTTTAAATAATCTTTTATTTTTGTTTTTTTTTTCAAATTACTACCTTTGGTGACAAAAAGAACACAGCTCTATTTATTTTGCAAAAGAATATCCGATGTTTTGAGCAGTGATTTCAATTCATCTTTTTTTATACCACTATTATCAAAAAAATGTTCCTCAAATATAATTGCGCAAAATGAAAAGTTAAACAAAATTTGACCTGTTGTATTTTATCTAATATAAAAATAGCCTTAGCTTAAATCGGTGCCTCCGGGAAGAAATTTTCCATAGAATCATAAATTATTGGAAGCGATATTTTTTGGATTTGCTTGGGTTTGTTGCTTGTTAATTACTGATTACTCACACATATACTGCATTGTAAAATTTTGGTGCGTAAATGCAAATCAAATCAAAAGGAACTTTCTGCAGCTGAGACCTTTTAAAATTAAATTTCTTTCAATTATTTCTTGCCTAATTATACGGACACAACCATAGAAAGGACTTCAATGCAGATATTTTGAAACATGATTACTACGTATATTGATGCAGCATATTTTTTCCAAAAATTTTTTTGCTTTTATGAGCATCAAAATAAATTATTCAATTTGTTCGTAATCAACTTATATCTCGCTATTTGCTTAATCAAGAACTTTCTTCTATTTAAAACTTTATTCAGAAGTACTCTACATGCACGTATCGTAACGTGTTGAAAGTTTAGAGCCAGTTTTAAAGCCACTACAAAAGATCCAACAGACTTTCTCTTATACTTACCAAATGTTTTATTAATTAATTCACAACTTTCTACAAATACGCATCCATTTTAGTTCAAAAACTATATTTAGCTCAAAAGTGCTTTGATGGAAGCTACTAAGTTGTAACGATAAGTATATGGAATCATTCGTTTTGAATGCTTTTACCAAAGATGAAAATTCAAATGGTAGAATTTTAATTAATATGGTAGCATATGTAAATTTGTGTCTGGAGGCATTAAAGGATAATATTTGCCTCCAACAAGTCCGAAAGGCGTTTTGGCACACAAAAAATTACTTAAAGTATATCACTGAAAAATTTATATTTTGATCAAAATATTATTTGCTCTTCTGAAAGAATCATTGGACACAATTCAAAGGAACCATGAACTGAGGACGTAGATATTGTTTTATTCTCAGAAAACAAAAAAAATCTAAACCATACATACGATTGCCAGGATTTAAATGCAGGACAACACATCAGCAGAACAATAAATACGATGTACAATACACACGCATTACGACTTGAACGCAGCACAATGCTTATGCAGAACAAAGGTTTCAAGTTCAAGTTTCAAATAATTTTTTTTGGTGATTCCCTAAATGAATTCTTTAAAAAATGTCATACTTATTACACTTACACCCTAAGTGTGGCCTTTAATATCCATCTTGTTTCTTACATTTTCATAATATGATTTTTATTATAATTACTTTAACACAATATTTGTCCAGGTACAGTGTTTAATCTACTTATTAACTACTTATTTCTAACCGTTGGCTGCCGCCATGGTTTTTTTGTCCACCGCATTGCTGATCGTGGTAGTCTCATGCTCCGCCATACGTTTTCCCACTCACTGGATCAAACTTTTTAGCAAAGAGATTGATTGGTTCCACGTCTGAGTCTCGGTACAGTAGTCAGTCGGGGTAGAGCCGTCCGTTCTCCCATTTACACAAGCCAGTGTAAGCTCGAAGGATTCTGCGCTCCAGTAACCCTATGTTGCTCCAGATCAGAACCGCATACATACTTATGGGCCTGATAAGTAAGCAAGTAAGCAAGTAAGCAAGTGACTTCACCCGCTTGTTGGTTAGTGCCTGCTTCCTAAAAAGATGTAAAAGAACATGGTATGCCTATCTAACTTTCTTGAATACAGCGTCCGCGTGAGCACTAATGGTGTTTCTCTGATCGAAAATCACCTCCAGACACTTTGTTTGCTTCGAGCAGTGCACCACCTTCCCGTTTATCTTTATTCTGGTATCACAGATTCTCTTCGTTCGACGTCCAGATTTTTTATGTGGATCTTTGAAAAAAATCAGCTCGCTTTTCTTAGCGTTAGCCCTCATCCACCACTTTTGATAATATGAAGTTAACAGAAGATCACACCAGTAAGTCATCAGGGAAGAGATTCACCTCGAGTCCAGGTTGAAATTCATCCCTGATCCCTGGGATGTCGTACGTAAATACATTCAAGAGAACGGGACCCAGAATGGACCCCTGTGGGACCCCCGAACTAATGATAAAAGGTACAGAGATAGCTCCACCAAACAGCGCATAGGCAGTTCCTCCCCTCATGAAGCTGCCTACAATTTTCGTAACATTAACCGAGAAGCCCAGTTGGATCAGTTTGTAGATAGGACCGGCGATCGATCAAATCAAAAGCTTTTTCTACGTCGGCGAGACACGCTGCGCCTTTTTGGCCTGCCTGTTTCGTTTTATACTGGCTTGGAAAACAGCAATTGCATGTATGGTTGAGTGACCTCTTTTGAAGCCAAATTATGTTTAACTACTGCGGAGTAGCTACCTCCAGCTTTACACCTTTTTTCACACTTAAAGCAAGTTCTACCAAAAGACTCAGTGTCAAGAACTTGACATTGAAAATTCCTCCAGCTGTGAGAGATATTCACCAAATAAGCAGACACAATGAAGAAATTGATCGTTGATGAGCTTCTTAGGAAAAACGGCTAATTCGGCACAATCAAAATGAGATCGATATTTGCTTACATCCAGTTGAACAGAGCTGCCCCATATCCATTAGAAACGGGGTTATCCCAGGGACGATGCAAAGAAAACTCCCAGGATCGAGCTCAAAATTATAACTTCTGGACATTTCCGGCTTGCAAAACAGTGTCTATGAGTTTTGAGATGCTTCTTGAAAGCCATAGCTACTCCAAGGATTCCATCATCCCTCATGAGTTAATATTTCCTCGAGTTAACTTTGTGTTTACTTTTCAGTCTTGTTTCTGAAATGAGAAAGAAATCTAGTCTATGCATATCCAAGTGTTCTTCTAACTCTGTCCTTTTGAAATGTGGAGTTAGCAAATGTTGATGATGGAGAGCTTAATGGAGATTATCGAAATAGCAGATTTTAAAGGCGATATCCAAGTTCGCCGTCTTTTCTCACTTAGATTATCGAGTTTTTTGTAGCGTGGAATGAATGAATCCTGTTCGCGGATGGGAGCGAATAAGTCACAGTCATTGAACATGAAAGTATTTCTCTCTTTGTGTTGCAGTAAATCAGTATTTACTTTGGCATTCCTATACAGGCTGAGTTGCAGATGTCTTGGCTGCGTCCTTTGCTATACTAGAGAATGAGACACCATTTTGAATGGTACTATTTAGGGAAGCAGTCCCTCCTTTTTCCGTTCTTCTTCAAGAGATTTTGTCTCCTCTCCTCAGTCTCCTTGGTCTTGGGACAGCCCCTGAAATACGCAGGGTGGCCCTTACTATTGCAATTCACAAAAAAATGCATCTTGTTAGTCTACCTTTCCAATGGGGTAGTCCTATTGATTGGTGGTGTTTGTAACACTTAACACACCGGGGTTCCATTCTGCAGTGTGAGGCAACATGTCAAAATCTTTGGCAGTTGAAACACTGCGATGTGTTTCATTTCGTCAGACAATCCGTCAGACAGACAGACATTTCGTCAGACAACCTTTTGTCTCGCAAAACATCCTATCCAAAGGTAGCTTGGAGTTCCTCCTTGACATCGTTGTGCTGTCAGGAAGGTGCACAACCTTTAGTAACAGGATCAGCTTTTTCTCTGTTGGGCGTGTATAGGAAGTGTATATGGAGTATATACTCCCCCATCACTTCAACGTCACCCATTCCCACTTTTCAAGACAGAGCTTAGATGCGGGATTAAATTGAGGAAACCCCTAACAGACAAATTAGTTAATTAGTTCTTATATTCTAATAATATTTATGAATCTAGGCTTTTGGCAACTTGCCGACCTTGGCAAGAAATTCAGGACTTAGGCCTCGGTGCGGCCACTGATAGTAATTTCCCTGAACAAATTTTTCTTAGCTATCACTTTCCTAGCACAATATATCAGTCCGACGGTTATAACTTATCGAAAAGTTGAACTAACGACCAAGCAAGAGTTCTATGAGTTCTCTAAAATGTAACACAGTGTAATAAATACGCAATACAATACAGGTGCTGTACAATAAATTTGAAGTACAATAAATACACAGTATATTACAATTTAGGTACAATAAGAATGCAATAAAATACATATGCATAACAAAGAAGTGTAGTGCAATGCATATGCAGTACCATACACTCGCGAGACCAAACATACACGACAAAATCAAGACGCAAAGTTATGCATACTCTGTACAAAGAAAGCACAACACATGCGTACATACACATACGTAGGGAATATATACACATTACAGTACGCACGTACTGCTTGACAAACGCAGTACAGTGCATTTGAAGTTCAGTTCAAAAATAGACACTGGATATGCAGTGCGATAAGTACATATTAAACCACACGCAGTACAATATGTACGCAGTATAATTCATACGCAGCTGTAAAGTACATACGCATTAAAATATATATGCAGTTCAATTCATACGTAGTACAAAAATATCGCGGTACAATACATTCGCAGCACATTTAAAACGCGGTACTACAGTACTACACATTCACAGTTCAACAAAATTCGGTACATTCCAAACGCTGTTAATAAACTTCGCAAAGAAAACAACCTCAATATAACAAATATGCAGATATCTCTCGACATCCACCTAAGCTGGTAGTGCCAATCGATGCGTCCCGGTCTGTGAGTTGGCACCTGACGAGAAGCGGCAGGGATGCGTGTTCGAAACCAGCTTGAGCTCTTTCTATCTTTCTAAAATATGCAAAGTAATAGGTATAGGCAATATAATACGTAAGCAGTACAAAATACAACTCAGCACAAGGAAAACCCAATAAAAAACATTAACCGTGCAATTCATAGTAGATTACTGCCGCAGCGCAATATATGCGCAGTTAAATCCAAATCCAGTGCAATTAATAATGAAAATATGCAGTTTAATACATTTGCGGTACAACGTTTATACAGTGCAGCACCTAAGCAGTACAATGCATACTCTTAACATTAGAAGTAAGACGCAGTACACCAAATTAACGCACCAAAATAAGTGCACAATACACGTGCAGCGCAAAACAATCGCAGAAAAACTAAAACACAGTACAATATAACCCAGTATAATTCATACAACACATACGCTTTGAAAGACGTACGCAGTAAAATCCACACACAGTATACCACACACGCAGTAAAATATTACACTGTAAAATATTCGCGCAGTACTGTACTTACACAGTTCATTTCATACGCCACACAATATTTACGCAGTTGATCACATACGCAGAAAATTACAAACAACATAGACATCACACCTAGTACAAGTCACTCAAAGTACAAACCCTATACAATGCAAACGTTGTACAATACATACGTAATACTAAACTGAATGAGAGCAATACAAACGCAGTACAGTACATACGGTGTACAATACTTGCGCAGTATTAAGCATACGCAGTGCAATATATAAAATGAAAAATGTACACTGTAAAATGCTCATACAGTACATGAAAAACGCAATACGGTACGCATGTTTTACAGCTTATACGCAGTATAATAAATAAACAGTACAATTTGTGCGAAGTACAATCCACACATACTACAATACAAACGCAGTAAAATATATATACGGTAAAATTCAAACGCGTTTCCATTGTACAGGGTACGTTTTGAACGGCGAATGTGTTGTACTTCGTTTGTGATTACTGCGTGTTAATTGTACTGCGTATGAATTGTATTGCGTATGTATTGTACTGCGTATGTATTGCTCGTGTATACTGTGCTGCGCATGTATTGAGTTGCGTTTGATTTGTATTTGTATTTCTTGTATTCTGTATTCTTCTGTGTTAGTATTGTACAGCGTGCATATTTAACTAGGTTTGCATGGTCATGTGTAAGTGTACCCTAATGCGTGTTAACTGTTCTGCAAATGTCTTGTTCTGCGTAAGGGTTGTGCTTCGTTAATTTTGTACTGCGTACGTATTGCACTGCATTTTTACTGTAGCGAGTGTGTACGGCGAATGTATCGAAATGCACAAGTGTTGTTCTTCCTTCATAATGTACTGCGAAAGCATTCTACAGCGTTTAATTATCCATATTAAACTGCGTTTGTATTGTAGAATGTGTATACTGTACAACGCATTAATTGCACAGCGTATGTGTGTGTAGTGCGTATGTAATTTTTTGCGTGTTTATAGCTCTGCGTAGGTATTTTACAGTATTTTTATTGTGCCACGTACGGACTATATGGATACTGCGTATGGACTGTATGTGTACTTCATATGTATATTACTGCGAATGTATTGTACTGCGTATGAGTTTTGCTTCGTTTATTATGAACTGCGCTTGTGTTGTACTGCGAAAAGCGTTTAAACTTTACTGCTTATGTATTGGGCTGCATTTGAATTGTACTGTGTGGGTATTGTACTGCATGAGCCTTACACTGCGTTTGAATTATACTGAGTGTTTATTGTAGTATATGTATGTTGTGCTACGTATCCCTGTACTGCGTGTGTTTTGTAGTGTAGTTATATGTATTGCAGGTATTTAATGAACATATTATTCTTAAACGCATAGTTTCCATAAGATGACATTATTTTCTTTTCGGTAAGTTAGATTCCGAGCCCTATTCGCAAATCGTCTGAAAAAAATTAGTAAAGACTAAGTTAACTTTGTACATAATAAATTCATGGCAACTGAGAAAGACAATTTTTTATTGGGGGATTCAATGTAAATTTAAATGTTTTATTCGTGTTTGTGAACGTTTGATATTCATAGTTATAAAAAAATATATTGAATACGCACCTCCGTCAAATAAACAAATAAAGCTAGAAATCATATTATCACCTTTTTATTTTCAACAAAAGATAGTATCCGCTAAATATTCAGAAGAGATAAACTCAAATTGTTTTTTGGAGAGTTCAAGGTACTTGCGATATTGCGATTTTTTAACCGTATATAAAATATTTCCTGACAAATGGTTAGGACGATAAAATTTGATTGCAAGTTTGATGGTTTGTAAATAGCTCAATTGTAAAGGCGTTTTATTGCACACAATAACACATTATTTCGAGCCATCAGGACTATTTTGTACGAGTGGAATGGCATTAAAACTACCTTTTATAATCTAGAGGGAAGGAACGTTTTCTTAAGCTCCTCCTAATAGAACCTCAGTGATTAACGAAATATGAGGACGATGGCTTTAATAGGCACATCACGCGACGTTGCGTGCAAACAGTTAGTCTTTATCATTGCCATAAAATATTTCTTCTCACAAAATTGTGTTTGCTAAGTGCTTAGAAGGAGCGAAAACGGAAGTATTCAAATGAACCAAATAAAATTGGGACGAAAGTGGAATAACATTGTAGTAAGCGATTCCTTGACTTTATCGTTTCTATTTAATTAATGTTCACCAACTGCCATTCTACTATCATTCTACTATGCTCGGCTCTTTAGTGCTTTCTCTTCGATATTACTTCCCAGTACACTTATTTGAAGAAAATTCACTAAATTTGAAGACTTCCAAATGAACTGAAGGCAGAACAATATCAGGGACACAAATTCTAGCTAACAAAAAAGTCATAGAAGGAATTTCAACAGAATCCAAACTATACTTTCATGTTGGTTTTATACAAACATGTATGGTCGATTTACACAGAAATTGATCCTTTGTGTACAAAACACAAGGTGTTTTAGTTTCTCGCTAAAATATACTAAATATATAATATAAATATATAATATAGAAATATATAATATAGAATATATATAATATATATAAAAATAGCTAAATATATAATATAGAATGGAGAAAGTACAGAAGAATTTTAAGGCAACTGCAAACTGTCATTTTAAACATAATATCAGTATGGATTTTCTTTTAAAGTTTTCACTCGTCATTACGAGCTTTTATTTATTTAATCAAATGGCTCTTTGACTGAAAAGTATATTCAGATATCCTTTTCAATCAAAGAGCTTTCGAACAGTTCGGCCTAGATTTGCGACAGCAACGTTAACATACGTATCATCTTTAAATATTAATAAATTTACTTTCAGAAAACTGCTAGCTCTTATAAATAAGTTAAAAATCAGAACTGAATGAAGTATTACGAGCAGTTTCCTAACTATTACAAGTATAAAGACACCATAAATGCATTAACGCAGTACAACACACAAAAAGCAGGATCATGTACACCATGATGAAGACCGCGATAAGTATCATATTCGTACAACGTATCGCGAGCAAACAATAAAAGCTGTAAACTAGGTTTCACTCCGTTCGTAGAATGCAAATTCCTTGGAAGGCCACTTATTCCAACTAATTAGTTTTTCGTAGTTTTGATCCAGGAAACGTTTTTGAAAAGTGAAGTATGATAAAGCGCCCCCAATTATATTGTACATAAAATCGACAGATTAGTTGGTAACGGAGGCGGTACGGCCATCCTTGTGAAGAGAAATCGTGATAGGTGAAATCGTGGTCGAGTTACGACCACAAAAGCCAGTTGGTATACTCAGTAGAAAGGGTGTTTCTCACGAAGAAATATGTGGTACGATCATTAGATCTGACAAAGGCAAAAGACATGATGCAAGGACTAAATTAGACAAGACCACCAGTATACGACACACTGACAAACACAATATTACGATGATTTCTAGAAAACCCAATTTTATGGATATCATTGATCCAAATATTTAATATTATGGACATTACTGATGCCGTTTTTACGTTGACCCTCGGCAGACGGCAGGACTTTTCGAGGGGAGGGCACTTATTTAGTTCCAGTCAGTAAGGGAGCGGATGACCAGTTGGGAGGAGCTCTGCCATGAACTAAGGGAGGAATCCCAAACACCAAATTATAGCGCTATACTATGGGAAGAGATCCAACAGCAAACGCAGGGGAAGGCGAGTCAATTGGGGTTTACGTGGCAATAATGGATGGACTATTTCGGTGTCCCACAACTCCGTGCACTGAAGCAAAGAAGCTTGGGGTTCAGAAGCAGAACATTCTACCGGTGTACCAGGAGACATTTGCTCTGCGAACGATTTCGTCAATCAGGGAACTTGTTGCAGCAATAATTCAGCAAGAATTATTTTAGGTGTGGATTTCCTACGGCTGTTCGGCATCAGCCTCAACGTGAGGGACGAGAGTTGGTAGTTCGTATGCGAAGAAGTTTCCATTGCTCCAATCCATTTGCGGAGCCGGTCGTTGTTGTCAGAAGAAGTGGCAAAACGATTGGAGCATGTGGTGGACCAGGAATTTGCCAGCATGGAAGAGGCGTTGGGGTGTACCTCTTTGGCGGAGCACGTCATTAAAACGGATTCCGCACCCATCAAACAGAGATACTATCCCGTGTCACCTGCTTTACACAAGCAGATTAATGCGGAGCTGGATGACATGCTAAGAACGGGGGTAGTTGAGCCTTCTTCTAGCGCATGATCATCGCCAATTCTAATGGTCAGGAAAAAAGACGGCTCCTATCGTTTTTGCGTAGACTTCCGGAAGGTCAATCGAGTAACCGAGAAGGACGAATATCCTCTTCCGTACATCTCTGCAATGCTGGATAGATTGCGTGATGGCAGATATATGTCAACGCTAGATATCAAGTCAGCATATTAGCAGGTGCCAATGGCATCCACCTTCCAAACAAATGGCATCATCATTTCCAAACATTGCTGGTTTGTTAACCTTATCATGGTGAAAATGTTGACTTTGACTAATGTTTTCACATTGACTTTTTTTTAAATGTTTGAGGGTGCGGTCATACACAGATACAAAATTATTAGTTCCCTAATGGAAACCCCGATGTATAGCATGTAGAAGAATTCTAAGAAAAAATTTACCATTATTATTCAGAAGTTCACGTCATCATATGCGTTACTTTTAGTAAGTTTCGAAAGTATGTTGCGTGGACATTGAAATAGAAGAAATTGCAGTAGATGGTATATTTTCTCGCGAATTGGTTTAGCATTGCAACTGGTGTGTTCTATTATTGTTTTCTTTTTGTAAATGAGTTTAGTTCAGTGTCAGAATGGGTAGAGGAATGTATTGTACAGTGGAAAAAAGAAAAATAAAGTATATAATGAACAATAGTGGTAAAAAGCCTGCTGAGATAGCCGAAATAATGAAGTGTTCCAGGAAAACAGTCTACAATGCGATTCGTTTAACAAAGAAAAATCGTATTTATTTTAAGAATACAAAAAACGAGAACTAAAAGCACGGAAAACTACAGATTCTATACATACAGCCATAGTCAGAAAGTGCAAAAAACATCCTTTTAAGTCATCAAGGCAGATTATGTGGGAAATAAATGAAGAATGTGACATAAACGTATCGGATACATTAGTGAGAAGACGATTAAATGAAGTTAAAATCTTTGGACACATAAGTAGAAAAAAACCTTTTCTTTAAAAAAAAAGTGAATAAGCGTTTGAGCTTTGCTTAACATCACAACAATAAGGACTCTCAATTTCGGAAAAACGTACTTTGGAGTGACGAAACTAAAGTAAACAGAATAGGGTCAGATGGTAGAATAATTGTTCATCGTCCGAAAGGTCAAGCATTGAAACCAAACACACACAAAAGACCATAAAGCTCGGCGGTGATAAAATAATGTTGTGGGGAGCTTTATCTTGGCATGGAGTAAGACCTCTTGTGGAAATAAACGGAAACATGGATAGATTTCAGTATCTGGACATTTTTACAATCACAATGGAAACATATGCGCTTGACTTTATGTCAGTAAAAAGGATATATGTAATAATGATCATTCGTAATTCAGCTCGCATAATAAAAGATTGGTTCTCAAGAGAAAAACTTAGCTTTTTGGATTGGCCAGCTCGAAGTCCTGACCCGAATCCAATGGAAAATATATGGAACGATGTTAAGGTTAGGACCGGTAATAAAAAAATTTTAAAACTCTGATGATTTCTGGGCTGGTGTAAGGGAAGCTTGATATTCTATTCCAAAGGATCAATGACAGAAGTGTGTCGAGAGTATGGGGCGACGTGTAATCAAATTAAAAAATACAATCAAAAATATAAGAAAACTTCAGTACTAAATATCAAGAAGGGTAAAATAAAACCAAAAATTTATTTTTAATATTCTAACAAATTTTGAATTTAATTTCAGGAAATATTTTATTGTGCTATTTCCGTGTCCAACACATTTTCAAAGTTAGTATAATTTCGGAGTTCTTATATTAATTCTATGAACTATTTTGCTCAGTTTCGATATGAGTTTGATTTGTTGGTAATCACGTTATTAAATGAAAGAAAGATTATTCTCGTTTTTATTGGTTTACTAAATTAAATTTCAAATCAAATTTGTTGATCGTATTTGTGCTATTTGTATATCCATGGCTGTATATGCATACAATTTTGTATAAAAATTTAATTTTTTTTTGTTTGTTGTACATAATTTTAGAAGTTATATGAAAATAAGTCTGGACGTAAGTTCGTGAAATTCTTTATTTTATATACAGTATCGGCCAAAACAAATGCAACTCAAATCACTCTCACGATATTAACCAGCAAAAGTCCAAAATTTTAATGGAAAGTAAATTATTTTTATTTCATTATTGCTTTACAAACCTTTTAAAAGAAAATCAAACACAATCTTTAAGCAATCTTTCATTTTTAAGTACAAAATTCAATTAAATTTTCGAAAACTAATTTTTTGATGGGACAAAACAAATGTAACTTCGTGGTTTTTTAATTATTAATAAATTAATTAATATTTTGTGGCGAATCCATTATTTTTAATGACAGCTCGGCACCTGCGAGGCATAGAGTCAATTAAATTATCAATTATTGTTTGTGGGATCTCATTCCATACTCTTTTAATTTCTTTAAACAATTCACTTTTGTTACTAATATTTTCACGCTGTATTTTCTTTTTAGCAATTTCCCATAGATTTTCTATAGGGTTCAGATCGGATGGCTGGGCTGGCCATTGTAGTACCTGAATTCCACTCTCGTTAAGCCATTCTTTCACAGTTTTCGACGTGTGCTTCGGGTCGTTGTCATGTTGGAATGTCCATTTCAAGGGCATATTCCACTCCGCATACGGTAACATAACCTCCTGCGGTATGGATTTGTATTACGTATGTAACGGTCCATTATACCATCTTTTTTGTGAACTGGCCTTACACCCTGCCCTGACATGGACCCCCAGACCATTACACACCCTCCGCCGTGTTTAATGGTGCCTTTGCAAAATTTTGGATCCAAGCGCTTTCAGTTAATGTGAGAACGTGAAAAAGCTAACCTTCGCTTTCTATTTTTAATTGAAATAAAAGGTTTCTTTGCTGGCCGATAACAAAGCAATCCGAGCTCCACTGCGCGTCTTCTAACGGTTCTTTGCAATACATTTAATTCGAGATCTTTTAGAAGCGTTGTGGATGAGACAAACGGATTAATTTTAATTTTCTTGGAAATCAGATTGTCCTCTCGTTCAGTTGTTTTCCTTGGTCTCCCCCCTTTATGTACAGTTTCAACACTCCCGGTGCGAAGATATCGAGCTATTATTCTGGAAACAATCGATTTTTCTATATTATATTTCTCGAAAATAATCTTTTGAGATACACCACTCTTAAAGTCCTTTATAATTAATACTTTTATATCCGCACTATGCTTTTCATTTGCCATTTTTAGGTTTTAAAGTTTTTCGGTGGTAAAAATAGCTTTACACTACGAAGCGACACTTTCTATTAGTAAATAATGCACACAACTATCAGCTACCATCTAACTAACCTAAATAATAATCAGTTACATGGCAAAAATTGCAAAGTGATTTCAAGAAAAACTGTTATCAAACCGATAAAAAAAAGTAGTTTTCGCAAATTTTCCTGAATTTAGTGGCAAAAATTACCGATTTTTTGTAGCACGATTATGTGTTTTTTTTAAATGCCTGGTACAATACTAATGAAATAAATATAAAACACTTTGCTTCTAAAACTTGGGGTTTCGCTGCCCAACATCATGGAACTAATTTGAGTTGCATTTGTTTTGGCCGATACTGTACATTTCGCAACATATCAAACATCTGCATTGAATAATAAAATTGATAATTTTTTAAATTACCGTTAAATTTGATTTCACACGGTAGATATACAAGAATTTTCTTGGGTTTAAATGTGACACCGATTCATCAACATCTTTGAAAAGTTTGTAAAGATTTCGGTGAATGTCTATAGTTGGTGAACTGACGAAGTTCATGCGAAGCACATTTGAAACTTTCACAACCCCAATATTTACTAAATTCAAATTTAATTTATCACACAGATCCAGTAGTTATAAAGAATGTGTTGCGCAAACGTCCAAAAAAAAAAAATGGAAGGAGATGTGATCAGCAGGTCACATCAGAGATGTTTTTCCATATCAGTACGAACTACGGGTAAAGGGGAGATATACACCCTGAGTGGTCAAAGAATGAAGAAGAATTTCGAAGTTTGAAGAGACAGATCGCGAAATTCTGGTCAATGTAAGTTAACACGCATCATATGCTGCCAAAGAACACGTAAATCCAGCTTCGTCTTGTTAACTTGGCCTAATCTTGCAACTTCTTCATATTAAGCAAGTAAAGTAATGCTAAACTTTATACTTTTTGTTTTCATTTTTGAAATCGAGAAACTTTTTGTAACTATGGAAATAATTCTAAAACTTTAATCAAGTAAGAAATGAATCCGCAAGCCGAACGAACATGAAAACATAAATGGTTTTTATTTTAACTAAACAAGAGTAACTTAATTAGTAAAACTTTTTTGCTTTTAACTTGCATATTTTCCAATGCTGTTACCCCATTTTGGCAAGTTGTAAACGTGTTGAGAATATCGGTCGGGTCCTAGTAGCTATCATAGAATTTTTCCGTTAAACGGCAATAGTTACAGTTCCGAAGAATTTTGTAACGCTGTTGTAAAGATCAGGTATTATCTTTGTACTTTTTTGCTTTTGCTATGATATGATTAAACAAAAAAAAAAAAATAAAATATTTTTGAATGTGTATTCTTTTGAATAGTTAAAATCCCAATCCCAAATTTGGAAAAGTTTCCCTTGCAAAAATTCTCAAAAATAACCTTTTTCCGGCTTCCTGATGAATATAACCCCTTAAGGATAACAAGGTGTTATGCTAGCATTTGAATACAAAAAATATTTGAAAGACTACAAATTAAACAAGAAATTCTCTTCAAAAGCTACATCTGCATGCTACACCTGGGATTGCCAATACTAAACTGAATTAGGATAGCTTATATAAAACGTCAAATACAAGCTTGACGCAAATAATTAAATTATGCATTTTCCCCACCCTACGTGGATACTCGTAGTTAATTAATTAATTAAAAATTAGTAAAGGAGTTAATTAGTTATTATTTAAGTATTAAATCAAAGTTCCTAAGATTTCTCTGAATTCATATAACCTTTTCCAAGCCTAACTGAGCACGAGTCTTGCTTTACAGCTGACAAGGAATGGGAGGGTTAGCGTTTCTAGAATTTACTTCTAGTACATTTAAAACACTTCATCTAAAATCAACTCGCGAACAATCACTGTGTGAGTTACAGTCTCAATTACAAAGGATATTTCAGGAATTCTTGGAGGGGATGTTTTTAGCCGGTGCAAACTCCGATAATAATTATGAATACTAGACGCGATAACAATAGGGAGCCACGAAATAAAGCGAATAAATATCAAAAGTAAATGGTCACAAAGAATTCTATGATGAAAATTGTATTACAATCTATGCCACCCAATTCTTCCGACTCTGAATTTGCATGTGGCTTTATTTTGCACGTTGAGCATATGCTTCATGTTCCCACATGCATAGCTCTCCATTTTTCCTTCTTGTTTCAATAGAATACAACTCATATATCACGCAGAACATCCTTTAGAGTTTATATCAGTGCATGCGAGCAAATGTTTGAACGTCCATGAACATTCTGCACACATTGGACATCACCAAATAAAATTTTTTCTAGCATATGGTTTCAGAGATATGAGTATTCTACATAAAAAGGATTTCACTACTGCATCGACAAATTTTGCTTTTCCAGCGAATTTTTTCCAAAAAAGGTACTTTGGTGGCATTTGATATTTATTTAATAAGCTCAAGAGATTTTTAAATATGGAATATGAGATTGTAACTATTTCGAAGTACAAAAGCATAAGGCAGATAAGTAAGCAGTACTAGACACCTTAAGAAAGCTTATTTGGTATCTTATTTTTTTATAGAAAACTGATGCCTTATTGTCAAGAGATTTGATGACAAAAATTGAAAAATTTGGAAAGAATTATAGCTATTTATATGTTACTTGGAAATAACGAGCCAGGATACAATAAATTGATGGGCTTACTAAACGTTTGCAGTTCGCAAAAAATGCCAGGAGTGAATTTAAGGCACTTTTTGAAAACTAACAACCAGAACTGCTTCCGAGCATGTAAACATGGATGAACGCTCTTTTTTGTATGTGGATGAGGAAGAATAAGCCGGAATTTTTATTTTAACTTATTAAATTAAATTCATATTAACTGAAGCAGCTCTTATGCTTGGTTGACACGCTTGGGCTGCTCTTGGTAGTTTGTAGGGTTTTCTATTGTCCAGTTTACTTTCACTTCTATCCAGCTAGCTGCAATTCTGGCATGATTAGCGTCTGGAAACACCAACATTATAAGCAAAGTGTCAATTTTCTCGGTCCCAAAATTATTCAAAAATACTTAAATTATTCAAAAATATCAATCCATTTAGTGTCCAATCATCATTTAATTTGTACAGCCCATGGATACACGAGACTCGATTTAACTGAAAGTTTAACTTCTCATTAACATAGTTTTCCAAAGAATAAAGCATCACCCGCTCCGTAAGGTTTGTCTGATGCTGAATTCAGATTAATTTGTTGGACCCGAATGAACATGGAGACCTAGGAGATCTGCGTTGCTTGAAGCTAGTCTTGCCCTCTTGCCTCAGTTATCGTTTCTGGGGCTATCATTGCCCAGTTTCAGCACTCAGTTTGATTCGTGTTCTGTCTATTCAGTTATTTGTAGTAGTGATTTTAGTGAGAGTGTTAGGATATCCAAAGTAGTATTATCGTGATTGTCAATTTTGTCAAGAACATGGAGTCATTGACCGAACGTCAATGACAAACACGCACAAGTTGAGTCTGTCAGAACTAGCGTGTTTCTTTATCGTTTGATCAATCATGTCGAATTTTGTACCTGAAATAGAGCACTTGTGGCACGAATGTCCGGTTCAGCAGACAGCTTCCTTAAAAGTCACACTTTTGACAATAGTCGATACTAAAAATGTACCGTCTTCTACAGCCTTTACATCACCAGTGTAAAGTTATTATCATAACTAATAACCACGTTATTACCAGCTTTAACTTTAATTATGCCATATAGGTCTGCAGGTTCGAAGTGTTGTTGGGTCGCATATCACTATGCAATTTTCATCTGATCAAGACGGCGAGTAGGGACTTTCATCGCTCTCTGCGTAAGAACAAGTTTCCTTTGCTTTCACTATCGATGCCAGAGGTGTGGATCGATCTTGGTGAATTACGCCTGGCAATGTTAAAGGCTGTTTATTGAATTATTTTTAAGGGGGTTTATATCATTAAATGTAGTTCCTGCAGGGACATTGACTTTTCTTCTTCTCTTTTTTATTGTCTAATGAAAGGCAGAGTTTCGATAACTTTCATAGGGAGTCTGTTCAACAACTCGTTCAGATTCAATAGAAAAATCTCGGATTTATGAAATTGGGCTTTTAGGTTGCCTGATGTCCTTTCTTGTAGACTGTTCATCATTTTTATTAGCAGACTTGAAAATTTATCCTTAGGTACTGATAAGCATTGACGGTTCTCCTTGTACCAATCTTCTGAATTGGTTCAATTATATCGAGCTTTTTCAGGTTCGTTTTCTACCCAACTTTCCCATATTCTTTCTGCTTTGTAAATAACGTAAACTCATACAATTTCATTTCGCCAGCAATTCCATTTATGGTGATTGTCGTGTTAGGATCTAATGAATTTCTTATGTTTTCGTTTTTCAGCTGCTTATAACAAGAACTTTGCTTGAACCAGGATCATCCAGAAGACATTACAGTTCCAGATATTCCCAGCGGGAAATAGCGATTGGAAATTTTCGCTCATGTCTTTTGAGAAAAGACCCTCCCCATTTAGGTCGTGGCATATTATGCTTGAATTTTTTCAGTTCTAGATAGGGAGGGTGCCTATCTAAGTACGATTTAACAATGATTCTGGGTTCAAGTAAACTAATCAAGAATCCGAATAATGATAAAACTTTAATATGGGTAATGAAAGCTGACTCTTCGTGTTCTATGGAAACAATTGGCAGTTTCTTTAGATTTTTTGAAGATGTGTTTCTGTGAATCTCATGTAGTTCCTTTTATATTAACTCCTCGGATGAAAATTTTCCATTTCGAATTTCTTACATAACCCGCTCTAAGGTTTTAGACTGATATTTTTCGACGGCCTTGTCCCGGATTTTCAGAAGTACTGACATGCTGTATTGTAACTGACGGAAAAAGGTACTAAAACAAAAGCGTTTCATTTATTACAGATCAATTAAGTGTGATTCAACCGCACTTACTTTCTCACACAAAGTCACCTCAAAGTTTTACTTGGGTTTATATAGATGACCACAACTCTTAAGCCGATTCGTTGACAGTTTGGAATACTTTTTTTTAAGAGCTGACTTTATTAGCCATTGAAATAACATACCTGCAAATTCCAGTTTTCAACTAATTTTCGTTACCAACCCTTATTTTACCGACAATCCCACTTCACAAGAAAACACAACTATAATTCAAACGAGTGCTCTTATTGGCAGCTTTCGTTCTACCAATTTTGTTCTTTCCCGATATTGTTATGCTATGTATTCTGTTCAGGAAAATGAACTGCTGTGTGTTAGACGCAAGTTTTATGCGTGAATTTGAAATATTTGATAGAAGTACGAGAGGCATAGTATCATACAAGTAATTTTTTTATGGTTAGGAGGTGAAGTTTATTTACGCCCTGAGTGTCGGACTTCCAGTCGCAACCGAACAACCGACTAAACACCTCACCTGGAACTGTTTGTCACATAACTTCGGATTAGGTCTCATTAATCATTGCCTAACGGCACCTTCTGGTTAAGGTAAATCTGTCTTTCAGCACGGATGGATGGGAAGGAACAGCATTGCTGTCAGAGAGGTCCCCCTTCCATCTGCACCTCCAAGTAATCCATGATGCCTTTCTTTATAACAAGAAAGTCCGTACGTAACGCGACACGCAATTCTAATTGTCTGTTGATTGCATCATTTTCCCGTTTCGTTTTCGGGAGAGAGCCCTCATATTTCCTCCGAGCGATGCGATCGAAGTCTTGTCCATTTTGCACATGTAAATCACACGTGTGGTAGACGTCATCTGTCATCCCCGGGCAGAACAAGCAAGCTGGGGATGGTAATTGTCCCACTTTCGACGGGTAAGACTGAAATAACCGTGACCACTGGTCACATAATAGTCACTCTCAGTATCGGAACCACCCTCGAGATAACCAGCAACGCAGGTTCAGTGACAGTGCGATATGCAGCCGCTATCCGCAGGGCTCCTTTCCTCTGCACTCGTGCCAGACGTCCTCAGTGTGACTCTTTACTAAGAGCATCAACCCAGGTTTACAAGGGCACTGTCATCCTGTCATCCACTCGCTCACTCGGTGCAGTACCGCACCCAGTTTTAAATGCGTCTGTTCGACAGTAAGTCCGTCGACTAGTACTGCTACGTCTGCCAATCTGAGGTGACTCGTCCGGTAACTGCAACCTCAAAAGCTCATCGTACAAGACATTCCATAGGTCTGGGTGAAGTATGGAACTCTGCGCCACCCTTGATGTCACATCCGTTTTTCACCGGCTTCGCAATGTGTCATAGACAAGCTTCCGGTCTTTGAGATAATCTTTCAATATACGCGTGCCCAATGTTCCAATGTGTCTTGGAACTCTGAAATATTCCAGAACACCAAGAATATCTGTCCATTCAGCAGAATTGAAGGCATTCCTCACATCGAGGGTTATGAGCAGAACTATTTGCCTCGAGTGGTGATTGCGGGCTTCTGCCCACTAGACCACATTCACCACATTTGTTATTGCACTGATCGTGGATCGGCCAGTCCTGAAGCCGTTCTGCTGAGGTGAAAGATCCCCAGCACTTTCCATGGCCTCTCCAAGTCTCTCTCTAATGAGCCTCTCGAGCACCCAACGGCGTTCAACATACATAGGGGCCGATATGGAGATGACTGTTCCAGGATCGCTTTGCCCTTGCTGATCAGCACACGCCTCGCCTCTGTCCAACAATCTGGAAACACGCTCTTTTGCAGCCAGGTGTAAAAGCAGTGAGCAGCTTGCCAGGGTAAAGTTGATACGCAAGCTGTACGACTTCCGCTCCAATTATGTCAGGCCCTGTAGCTTTTTTAAGCTTTCACCGCACCATCCAGCTAGATGGCACTAAAAAGTAGGCATTCTCCTGGACATTCGTCGTCTGTTTCATCAGGGTTAACAGGATGCACAGGGAATACCGCTTGAACAATCTCATCCATTTTGCCAACTTCAAGCACACAGGATCTACTTGCGGCTCATAGTTTCCGCATGACAAGCTTGTAACCCAGCCCGCATGGGTCCTTGTCGATGTCCTCAACGAAGCAGCCAGCCTTGCTTACGGAGGAGTTTTCTAGCCGACCTGTATGCCAGCGTTCGGGAATGTGACTTGTCTCGATCTCTTGAACGTTGGGCTTCACGGTGAAGTCTGTACCATTCTCTTCAATTGTCAGCGATTTCTGCCAACCACCAGTACACAGAAGGAACATCATGTCAAAGCCGTCGCCTGGGCATGAGCCTCATGGTTGAATTCTTTTTTTTCAGCAGAGACTCTCCTCGTCGTCGTTTTAGTTTCACTGCTCATAAAAACTACAGCGAATGTTTCGACATCTATTTTATAAATATTCCAACCTACTGTTAAAGGTTGCGTTGCTACGCGTCTAGTCACACGTTCGCCAACTTCGAAAGCAATATGCTAATAATCGCTCGCCTAGTAGTCCTCCAGTGCCCTCCATTTGCAAATGTCACATCCGGAATAGTTCCTAAGCAACCCCTCCGTTGAAAGGTTGGCGTATTCCCCACGTTCATGATGACCAGTTATCTCGTAGCCACCATTTTTTGGATTCGTTTTCCTCTTAAATCTGGATGAGGCATTCCCCATTCTACCGCCTTGGCATTAAAGTCACCACTCACAAAGATTCGGCCTTCTGTGATCGAGACAGCTTCCTCCAGTTCATCGAGCCTGCTCTGAAAACATCAAATTGACTCATTCGGTGAGAAATATACACCCAAACAATACAAAGCCATCCCCGCTGGAACAAGACTGAACTGTGAGTAGAGCACTATCCCGGTCCCAGATGTCAGCGGTGCTGAATTCGTCACAATACCATCCAGCCTCCTCCTTGTTGTGGTGCTCCTCAAATATCAGCAGCAAGTGGACTTATTTTTCTCTACCAACCCCATCGAGTAAATCTTGTGGGGTTAAGCTATGGTGTTGGTTAATTTGAAGAACTTGGATCATGTCCTCACTCTTCTCTTGCTAAGTGCCTCTTTGAACTCCTGGCATCTACCACTTCCTGCAATATGACCCAAATATTCAGGCTTAAGTCCACTATCCCTGCACAAGATGCAATTAGGTTCGTTTGGGCAGTCTTTTGCCTTATGGCAAGGATTGCCAAACTTGTAGCACATTTTACTTAGATCTGGCCTCTTGTAGTTCAAGGAAATGTGTCCGAAGCTTAGGCACTTATAGCATCGGTTAAGGACTACCCTCCGAGGTATCCTGCACACAACACAGTCGATTTTAATTTTCTCTGACAGCGTCTTTCTGTGGGATATTTATTATTGCAGCCCTGTGCCTTCTAGGATTGGTAGGCGTCAGTCTTACCCTACAGCTGCCTGCCGTAGGAAGAGTTTATCTAATGGACTCTTCTGCCTCTGTGGCATTTGCAAGACAGTCAAGGTCTCTTATTCCCAAAGAGAACATTGGCTGTAATGTCGAAATAACAGCTTTAGAACCAAGGGGGTCCTTGACAGGGCTCTGAAACAGGCCCTTGTCGGTGGATTTTGCCCCGTGTTCTACAAGGAGGCCGCCGGTTTTGGTCGTTCAAATACACAATGTTTATTCAAATACACCATTTTTTCGGGTTTCACATTTTGTCTTTGACCTCGGCGTAAGTCCCTTCGTTTACAGGCTTGATCAGTAGAGTATTATTATGCTGCTTGCACCTGCTTTTATAGGCATCACTCTGTTTTTTGTGCCTTCTTGCTTTTCAGGCGTCTGTGTCGAATCATTTGCTGTCACGCGATGTGGCTTCTTTGAAGCTTTCTGTTCCCATTCGGAGCGCACCAATTGAAAATCAGCATCTGTCCCCACCCCTTGATTGATGTTTCTTGTCTCGACTACTGTCGGCCACTTTACCCTTTTCCTGCAATCTGGCTTAAGTGGGCTATATGCCACTCTTTTGCCTTTTGTGAAAGGAGTAGTATTTTCGCTGAAGAGAGCTTAACTTCTAGAACCTTTCTTAAGCACTTCCAGCTCACTCTCTGGCCGTAGTCACCTTCGGCGATAGTGCTATATTCTGTCAACGAGGTCCTTTAGTTTGCCATCCCGTTTTTGATATCCTTGTTGACGGTTTTTTGAAGATTCGTTGCATTTTTCATCATGTTTAAGATTGCACTTATGTTTCTTCTAAGCCACTTTTCCTCACTTCGGTCGACGACTATTTTCGTAATCAGGTCACCCTCTGTTGACGTTTTTGGTGTACTGTCAGCATGAGGGTCTTGTAGCTGCTGGGCGTCTTTTTTTCTCTTATCACGGGTTTCGGTTTGTAATTTGCGATAACCCCCGGAGAGTAGCACTTTGGATCGATGGCTTCAGTCCCCAAAGCCTCCATTACACTTCTTGTATCATTCACTCCGTCGCTTTGAACAGGAGGAGTGGTGTTGATAAGGACCTTTTTCGCTAATGCAAAGCGGTAGATGGAAGATGTTTTCTCACTGCTGTGGGTAGGCTTGGCTACTCTTTGCGGCGGAGTTCGTAGCTGTTTTAGCCTTCGGCCGAACATGCTTACCTCGGTGAACTTTTTACTTGTAGTTTTTGATTCTTCAGTGACCAAGTGTTCCACCACTGAAATGTGCCCTGGCGACTTATTCCCAGCAAGATTGCTGGAGAGAAGCCCGCATGAGGTTGAAGAGAACTAAGAACTATTTTCAATTAATTACTGTAATAACTAGCTTCTAGTTCTAAGTTACAGTCTTCCGAGCAACGTGTAAAAACAAATCCGTATTCCTACGCAGTTGTTCTACGAATTTACTTATCTGGTAATGGTTTTACCGAAAAGTACTGATTTTCATACTCACAATCGTGGAAAAACGCTCGATAAATTATATGAAAAAGAGAACGCCAACTTTCGCCGAAAACTTAAACTTTGATTTCTGTACTTTAAACGTAGAGACAATAATTATGACTTCCATGGTAAATCAAAATTCATATTCAAACTATCAAAGAACTTTTTTCATACGTTTTACTTTAGCTTAGTTTTTCCTGGAATGACATTCAACAAAAGTTCACCTGAAATCTGAATGTTAAATGAGAAAATATTTTTATTTAATATTTCTCCCACTCACCCTGTTGTTAGGGGCATGAGCCAAGCTATCAATTGCAAACATAAAAGAATAAAAAGAATAAAAATTTTACGATCCATGTTTCAAAACTATGTTTTATGACATTACTCACTCACCTTGACACACGTTTTCCTATTCGACATTTTTGATCCATGAAACATTTATTGGGTGCATTGATACTAAAAACCATTCTGTCGGAATTGATTGTGTTCACAGAAGTGGCAAATATATTGAGTTCAACCGTAACTGTAAGGCACGGGGGAATTTCGATGTAATGACATTTTTTTTGGCTCTATGTAATCCTTGTTTAGAAATCATCACACTGGAACAAGATGAATGTAGTGATGTATTTTTATATTGATTTCCCGTCCTTATGAAACATGTTTTGCGACATTGCGAGCGACACGTTAGACGTTTAACTTTTTGGTAACGTGAAGAGTAAATGACTTTTCCGCATATCCTGAAAAAGTCCTTCGTGACTACTTTTTTGAGTATATTGAAAGTATATGTGTATTGTAAATATGAGAACTTGTGGAATGTACTCAGTGAGCTGTTACTCTTTTTGAGTACGCTTATAAGTCAGTTTAAATTTATTGACATCAATGTAGAATATAAAGGCAGGATTATTATTTTCAGTTCAGTACATATTTCATTCAACTCAATGAATTTTCTAGAAATAAACCCTTTGGACATTTTTCTGAATCAGCATGTCAAATATTTGAATAATACCTCTACAGTATATTTAACATGAATAATAAAGTATAACTTTTCAATATTTTCAATATTTACAGGGTCCTCGGGAAAAATTGTAACCATTTGATCGATTTTGACCAGACCTCAAATTTATCTAGCATTGTTGATTCCATTACAATATTTTGGATCGGAAACCCCCATTGTTCGTCGATGAGTAGGTTTCAATACAACTTTTTTAAATTTTAATGTGAAAACCAACACCACTTTATTAAAATTTGTAACCTTCTTTATTAAAATTTGTTACTCTTAACAAACAAAACAGTTATCTGTCCATATTTGAATTTATTCATGGTGGAATTATCATAGCAGAGACATATTTCCTCTAACACTTCTTCGTGACCTTATCATGTATCTCCTTCCCACTCTCACTAAAAAACGGTCGCATTGCTAAATAGGGTTAAGGCTGTTCAGTGGACAAGTCCACGCATATAAATGCAGGGAGCCGGGGCTTACCACTGACTCTGTTTACCACTGGTCATGTTTAAGGGTTTTTTTTGGGTAGGGACGTGAAGGCTATTTGAGCCCTGAGTGTCGGACTCCCAGTAATCCAACGGAGTAGGTCCGACTATCGACTAAACACCTCCGCTGTCAACCGGAGCGCCTAGCCTAGAACCGTTCGACACATTACTTCGGGCTAGGCCTCTCAATTTTACGTCTTTTGGCACCTTCGGGTTACAGGGGTTCCTTCTCCAGCGGGGAGGAAAAGAGGAGGAGGATTGCTAGAGAAGGAAATCCTCCACTCTCGATGCGTCCAGCCTATCAACTATGCCTTTTTTCGTGGCTACAATTGCCCGAGCGTTATGTGCCACTTGATTCCATTGTTCAACTGATTTCAGCATTTCTTCGATTAGGCTAACTGCATGGAGCTCTCCGACTTGTTCAGCAAGATCACCGCGCTATTTGTCCTATCTTCTGCATGGAATGAAAGTATGACAGGCGTTATCTTTCACAAATATGCAGAATATGCTATCTGCAGACCCTGACTTACTTATCTTGTGCAGGTAAGACTGAAAACAACTGTGTCCACTCAGTATTTGGGTCAAGTAGAAGTCAACTTCACCATGCGTTCGACTGAGCCACGATCACAAGTCGTTAATGGGCCGCGCAGTCCTCCCTTTAGCTCACGTTCCCATGATTGTTGCCATTCGTCGAGAGTGCATCGTCTTTCATCGCGAGCAACTTTTCCATTATTACCCTCGTGCCTCCGGAGGTAGATTATTTAACGCTCTCTAGCAAGGAGAGCGATGGGTATCACCCTTGCAATTACCAACACCGTTGGCTCAGAGACTGTACGGTATGCTGATGCAACCCGCAGTGCTCCTCGTCTCTGCACCTGTACCAGCCGTTTTCGGTGCAGTTCCTTGTTGAGAGCTTCACTCCATATCTCTGCTCCATATAGAAGCGTATATTGCATGACACTCATCAGCAGTCGCCTTTTTGTTGGACTTGGGACCCCATGATTGGCCCTTAGTCGACTAATTGTTGAGACTCCTGCTGCGGTCTTGTTTGTCGTTGCCTCGATTTGCTCCGAGAAACTCAGCTTAGAGTCTATCAGCAAGACGAGTTATTTAACTGGTACTTTTGACTCTACGGAACATTCTTACTCTGGGGATCCTCTTCTTGGTCAGGACTACCTCTTCGGTTTTCTCTAACGCTACTTTAAACCCATGAGTGGTCATCCAGCTCCCTACCTGGCGTATCAGTACATTTAGGCTTAATTGTGCTTGACCGACTGTGCGCCCAGCTCTTTCGGCAGTTCAAGTCTGAGCAGTCCGTCGTAGCAGACGTCCCACAAGTCCCGACCGAAGATGGAGCCTTGGGCCACACCTGATGTGACTTGCATCCTCCGACGACCATGCGCCGTATCGTAGATCAGGCTGCGATCCTTCATGGAATTTCGAACTATCCGCATCAGATATTCTTGTACTTGGAATGAGTTTTCCAGGGCTTCCATAATATCCGTCCATCGAGTGGAGTTGAAAACATTCCTTATATCCAGCGTCACAAGAAGGACTACCCGACGGTTGGAGCGACTGCGGGCCTCCGCCTGTTGGACCGCATTCACCACTTCCTACTTCCACCCACTGTAGTGGAACGTCCCGTTCTGAAACCATACTGCCTAGCAGAGAGATCCCAGCTGCGTGAATACCGTCTGTGAGTCTTAGGGGTAAGCAAGAGACTGATGTCTGCTGAACTGACGCAACAACTGCCCCAAGCTAAAGTGGAACAGCATATTCTGGAGGCTGTGTGGCCAAGGGGTACTTGGTCCTTACTATGCGCACTCCAGATACCGTGGGCAATCCCGGTTTCAAATAAGACCCTTACCTTGGTATGCCGGCTCTAGCGGGGTCATTTATGGTCAAGGGTCAAGCCCGTTACATTATACATTATTGTTATATTAGTTATTGTATCAGCCTTTTTTCCAGGAGATGCCTTGGGAACATTTCCACCACTGGATGTAGAAAGGCTATCAGCACACTGTGAGAGAAAAAATAATTCCACTCTTTATCGGAAGCGATGCCAACGCCCATAATTAGCTTTGCGGAAGAATTGACACGAATCAAAGAGGTAGTGATCTATGCGAGTTCATAATAAAATCAAATATGATTATCCACAACGTAGGGAGTAGACCTACGTTTGTTACCAGAATACGCAAGGAGATACTGGATTTTATTCAGTCCGTAGTATGATTCTGGACTCCTTAGTTAAAGATGGCATGTATCCGAGGAAACCTCCATGTCGGATCATGAAGTTCTAAGGTATGACGAAGGGCTGAGGATGGAGCCCATCATCACTAGGAACCCAAAACGCACCGATTGGGCACTGAACACCACCCGTTTTGTGGGAAATTTTCCAACATGTCTCTGTCAAAAGGACCCCCAATAGTCTTGAACTTGAACATGCTGGAGATGAAGTTCACAAGGCTATTGTGAATGCCTTTGAGTTCTGAACGCTGAAAACCTGTCCTGAACGCATCTTAATGGGGAAAAAGAACCCATGTGGTGGAATGAAGGGCTAGCCAGACTTAGAGTGGAGGTACGGAAGCTCCGCAATAAAGGAAATCGTACCAACGGTTGGGACGAATACCATTGAATTCTAACACACTATGGGAAAGAAATCCGAAGGGCAAAAAGTCACAGTTTCAGATCTTTTTGCGAGAATGTTAAGGAAACCCCGGTGGCAGATATACTACACAAAGCCATGGTTAAGCAGGGAAATTACTTTAACATTGCACTAAGAAAAAGTGACGGCAGTGTCATGGAAAATGAAAAGAAGCCCAATCAACTGCTCATAGAAACCCATTTCCCGGGAAGCTCTGTAATAAATGAAAGAATTGATGAGATGGTACAAGAAAGAAGACCAGACAGCTCGGAGTGGAAGAAGGCTGCGACCATATGTACGGAGAAACGTATAATGTGGGCTTTAAACTCTTTCCAGCCCTTTAAATCACCGGGAGTAGATGGGGTGTATCCAGCCCTTATTCAGAAGGGACAGAATCTGCCTCTTTAGAAGTAGGCTGGCATTGGGATGGGAAAATGGGCAGAAATGATAAAACTAACCCATAGGCGTGCCGACCGATTAGTTGGACGACATTTATTTTCAAAACGATGGAAAAAGTGGTAGAAAATTATATTAGCACAACTCACCTAACGAAATATCCACAACACTCATATCAACATGCAGATAGGACGGGAAAATCAAGAGACACCGCACTGTACGAATTGACACGCAGAATCAAAGAATCCTCAGAATATAAAGAGGTACCACTAGGAGCATTTCCTAACATGAAGGGGCCTTTGACAGTACAAGCCACAATGCGGTAAATGGAGATTAAAGGGAGGTTAATGCTACCCTTTATCGCTGGCTGTCTCGGCCACTGGTGGGGCGAACCGACGTATGTGAAGTGGGATCAAGTACAATCAACGTACGTACGGATCGTGGATGCCCACAAGGAAGTGTTCTTTCACCACTACTATGAACTCTTGTGGCAGATGAAGTCTTAGGCAGACTGTCAGAAGCGGGGGTGATATGTCACGCGTATGCGGATGATATCGAAATTCTAACCAGAGGAAAATACGAAGGGGCGCTGCGTAATTCCGGGGGCACTTCGAATTGTGAACAGCTAATGCCAGGAGAAAGGTCTAAGCTCTAACCCCGATAAAACCACACTGGTGCCGTTCACAAGAAGAAGAAATATGAACCAACTCCACACCTTATATTTAAATGGGAAGGAGATCGGCTATAAGAATAAAATCAAGTATCTTGGATTGCTGTTAGACGGCAGACTCAGGTGGAACGGACACATTGAGGCAGTATCTGCAAAGGCTGTCAGAGCTCTAATGGTGTGTAGGAACATGACAGGCAAATCCTGAGGTAACCTGGGAATCCTGCAGTGGATGTACACCATGATGGTAAAGCCAATCATCACCTATGGGCAGACAAAATCCAAGAACGCAAGACGAGGCTGTTACTCGATCGGGTTAAGCATTTGGTATGGGTCTTTGGTATCACCAGAGCCATAAAGTCATGTCCCACGGCAGCTTTCCAGATAATCTTTAACCTACCGCCACTTCAGTTGGTGATAGAAATAGCAGCGACATTTTTAATGTCAAGAATCTACCATGAAGGAAGAGAAAATTACTTCAGAATTGGGCATGAGGATCAAGCTAAATTAGTTAACGTGTCCCCATATATACACCATATATTCATATATACACCGTCGGATAGCATCACGTCGGTATTGAGCTTTCACAACAATTTTTGTGTAGTGCTCAGTGACAAAACGGAATGTAACGGAAGGCAATCAGGTGGTATACGGATGGTTCCAAGACATCTGAGGGAACATGAATTTGAGTATTTGGGCCTGACACCAGATACTACCAACCGATGCGAAGTATGCCAAATGTCTTTCTGGCTGGTCTATACCATCGCTGAAAGCGCACAACTCAGCATATACAGAGGATATAAAGGCGAAACTATAGCTATTATATCCGATAGCTAGTGAGCCTTGAAAGCATAAGAATCCCCGGTGATTACATCGAGAATGGTTCTAGATTGTTTCGATACACTCAACGAATTCAGTGCGGACTTACCCTATACTGAGTGCCGGGGCACGCAGGTATCGAGGGTAAAAACCAACTGGCGAGGAAAGGAGCATCGACAACATTCATCGGTCCTGAACCCTTTAGCGCAACTGATATGTGTTTCATTCACAGGGCCCTAAAGGAAACTGAGAATATAGAATGCAATAGCCTCTGGAATGAACTTCCAGAACTCGACGTTTATGACGAGAAGAAGTTTCGAGCGTGCTTCGAAATTACTAAAAGAAAGCTAAGTGTCCTGACTGGGATCTTCACGGGGCACTGCATACTCGGAGGGCATCTCAAAAGAATGGGGTTGACAGCGAATGATGAGTGCAGATTTTGCAATCTTGCGGAGGAGACACCAAGCATCTGCTGGCATAATGCGACGCACTGTCCCGCAGAAGGCGAGACAATTTAGGAAGCTGCTTCCTTGTTCAGGAGAAATTGGGACGCCTGAGGCCGAAGCAGATCATTGACTTTCTCAGAAAGATCGATCTGCTTGAGGCGCTCTAGTTGCACCGAAAAGGGGGCATTATAAACCTGTAAGGGTTGACGTGTACCATTCCCGATAGTCAATCAATCAACAGTAATAGGGTAAAAGAACCGTTTATGACCATATATGTGTTATACAATTTTGTTTTTCACTGATTTCTCGAAACATGTCAGAGTTAGGATAGCAAGAAAATGTGATAAAAAATTATATCCTATGCATAATTTAGCACTCCAAGTAGCTAAGCGATAGTATCAGTCGAATCTGTAAAATAAATGACATAAAATAATAGCACCTTTTTTCTGTCTACGGGAGGTATCCGTAGACAGAAGTACTAGCGAAATCGATGACGTCAACTTTTCGTGTATGTGTACAATGTCCATCTTGTATCAAGACGATTGGATCCTCAGCAGCTGGTTTAGTGAACATCTCTCTCGAGACTGTTCGTACCATTTCGATTGAGCATGTGTGCATGAGACGCGTCGCTGCACGGTTCGTTCCAAAAGAGCTCAATTTTCTTCAAAAACAGTACCGTGAACAAGTTTGTTTGGTCATGCTTTAACGCTCGAAATCTCACCCAACAATCGTGGCGTGGATCATAACTAGTGATGAGACATGAGTGTATGAATTTGACACTCTCACCATTCAACAGACTTCCGAATGGCGAGCTAAAAAGGAGTCGAAACCGAAAAAAAGCACGTCTAAGTCGGTAAAAAATTAAGGGAATGCTCATTGTTTTCTTCGATATTCATGGTCTGGTTCACCATGAGTTCATTCCACAGGGTCAGACGGTGAATGAGGGGTTTGATTTGCGCTTTTGATTTGAGCTTTTGATTTGAGCTTTTGATTTGAGCTTTCCATGTAATCGAAATTCGCAATCAGAAAATAAACCAGTAAAGAACATAAACAAGTCCCAATTGTGGTATTGCTTCGCGTAGAAGGGTATCATCAAAAAAAGGCTCGACTATATATCAAGCAACTCTGATGGTAATGAGAGATAATTTAAACACTTATTGCCAAAGTGATGAGTCTTCTACTCAAACTGCACGAAATATACGAAAAAAATTTGATGAAAAGGATGAACTAATAAGGCAGATTGTGGATGATTTTGTGAAGCGATATCGTGAAACAGGTTCGTTGTCGGATAAAATAACACACGTACGTACTCGTCCAGTGTGCTCAACCAAAAACATTACCGCTGTCGCTCAGAGTGTGAGTGAACAACCGTCAACTCGTTATTTTCATTATCTAGTTATAAATTTCGCATACAGATCTTGGTATGAATGCGTATAAAGTTCAATTAGTGCAAGAGCTGAAACTGCATGACTATTCCATTCGCTTTTGCTTGCTCAAAGGGCCGACAACCGCTTGATCTATGATGAACATTTTTACTGCAGATCCAACCTATGAGCTGAAGCTCATTTCCATCTCAAAGGGTACGTCGAAATTGTTAGATCTGACGCTCGAAACATCCACAAGTCATTGTGAAGAAACCGATCCATCAACAACGGGTGACTCTCTGGTGCGGATTATAGTCTGGCAGAGTAATTAGGGTATTTTTCTTTGAAAATGAGCAAGGCAATGCGCAATGCTAAGTGATTTTGTTCTGACAAAATAGAGGCCCAATAAATCGAAATTGGCCTGTAAACTTGGTCTGATCGAATCGAGTATTGTTAGGCTAGCCGTGGCAGTCCTTTGAATGTTGTCTTCCATTCTTAAAAGGAGAAATTGAATCTTTCTTGTGAGCTCACAGCTTAGAAAAAAAATTTAGTAGTTTCTTATTATAGCTGTTTTAAATCAAAATCTTAAATGGTCCCCTCGGAGTATGAAATTTTACTACTCAGATACCGAAAATTTTTACTCAAAAGTGGTTCAAGTTCCTGAGTTCCCCGACGACTTTAATGTAAATAATAATATCCTTAAATTTTCTGTTTAGAAAAATGAATGTATCCTGTTGAATACCTATTAGCTTTTTACTCTTGGCATGCAATAAAATTAAGGTCCATCGTCCAATTTCATTTTGTTATTTCAAAACCATAATTTCATCTTCTTATTTGCAAACGCCAATCGCGTAAAATTAATATCATCAATAGCATATAAGACGATTTTTTTTAGATAGAAAATCAAGTTTATCTGAGATGAGAAGCAGGCAATCTCAAAAACAAAATCTACAAAAAGTTTTAGAGGATTTCTTTTTCAAGTTTCACGCTTTATTGTGTCAAAGTTTGTTACATATTCATTTTTCTAAGTATAGTTAATCGCCAGCCACTAATTTTTCCCTGGTCTTTCCGGTAACATATGGATTCTTTGTCAAAAAAACGACTCATCATTTGGAGTTATCCATGAATCGATACAATTTCGGAGTCCTTCAAAATGGTGGAAGTGCTGTTCCTCAAGGACATGCGTCATCGAGGTAAATAAATAGTAGTCGGAAGGGATAATGTCCGGGCTATATGGCGGAGGAGGTAGGACTTCTCATTTAAGCGTTTCAAGGTATGTTTCAAGGTATGTAAGGTATTTAAGCGTTTCACTGGATTTGCAGCATATGGTCGAGCATTGTCATACCCAAGAATAACTTTATCGTGTCTTGGCTCATATTGCGGCCGTGTTTGCTCGGCTCAAGTGCATCAATTTTAGTCGGTAGTGTTGCACTCTGATAGCTTCACCTGGTTTTAACACCTCATCGTACAACACGTCCAGTTGGTCTGACCAAAGGCAGAGAAACACCTTCCCACGTTGAATATTCGGCTTTGACGTCGATTTTGACATTTTGCCGAGCGGCTTGTATGATTTTTTGTGCTTGGGGTTTTCGTATGGAACCCATTTATAATCACCACTTACAATACAATGCAAAAATCCCTTTCTTCTTTTGCCGTTGGAGCAGCTGTTCATAAGTGAAAAACGTCGTTCGACATCTCTCGGATTCAATTCATACGGCACCCAATATTCTACCTTCTGGATCATTCCCATAGCTTTTAAGTGAACAAGTATGGGTTGTCGACTCACTTCTAATTCTTCTGCGAGTTATTCTTGCGTTTGGCACAAGTCTTCATCCAATAGAGCCTCCTATTAGGCATCTTCAAACTTTTTTGGTCATCCTTCGTGCTCTTTGTCACCGGTATTCACTTCTAAACACTCTTCTATGTCACTTCTAAAACTTCGAAACCAGTAGTCATAAGTTGAATTAGATGGAGCATAACCTCCATAGCCTTCCTGCAGCACACGACGATTTCCAGCTGCAGATTTCTTCAAATGAAACCAAAGAAGTAACCTTTCCCGCAAATTGTGTTTTGTTGGCACAAAAGTTGACACATTCGGAACACAGAAAAACTATGTTGTTTACACTTTAGAGAAATGACACATACTGAAAAAGGAAGCCTGATGAGGTTTCAAAATGAAGTTGGTTGCAATATTGTCCGATTCGATTTAATATCAGTGACGCCATCTCTTGAAAATCCTTTAAAACTTTTTGGTACATGTAATATAATTGTAAATCGTAAAAATTTTACTTATGTTATTTAATTTGCATGAGTTTATTTACTGTATGTAATATTTTTTTCTAGGTGGTGTCTCCAGAGAGTGACCGTGCTTTGTCTAAACACATTGAAATCTCACAAGGATATTGCCATATGTTGCGATCAATATTATTTCGCCTCTTTTAATTCACGACCTTGGCTTTTTACAAAAAAAATAATACGCCAGATGTTAAATTTTTTGTGTTCAATCGCAACGTTCCGAGATTTGGTTGTTTTTTCGCGGCTCGGAGATTCAAAATATATTTCATAATATGGATAATAAGGATTTTCAAGGATATGCTGGGCATTCTTAGTTGTATTTTAACTGTACCAAAAATTTTTCCAGACATCTTCCCTGAAAAACTTCCCACAATTACCCAACCAAAAAGCAATTATTTAATATTTTCATTAGTTATATGTATGGGCAAAGGTTATTGGCAAAAGGAAAGGTTGCTCGGTACCTTCCTGAAAAACTACTTTAATCATTTTTACTTTTTCCATGTGTTGTAGTCGCGACTGCACCATATTTCTATTCACTTAAATACCAGGAACGGAACTCCTGATCATAATCAGTTTGAGTGCCAAAAATACTCCATATCCCTTTCATTCCGAGAGAAGCAAAGGAACGAATATTTAGCTAAGTATCCAATTATGGAAATAAAATGAGAATTAAGCAAATCCATGAAGCGGAACAAAGAGGGAGCAAAGTATTTTCAGTCTTCTCCATATGAAGCAGAGAAATGTTCTTTAACCATTCGCAGAAGTTCTTTGTTGCAGAACTATTTTGACTACTGCCGAGCACAATGCATTATGCCTGCTTTTCCGGAGGTAATTTTTCAAATGGAAATTTATAATCTGGCTAAGAATCTGAGCACTTTCTAGCTTTGTATCGTGCCCGAGTTGTTTGTTCTTCTTAATACGATTACCGCTCTTTATTTCGTTATGTCTTCGTCCGTAGGAAAAAGAATTAATTCGTCTGTTCTGACAATAAAGTACGGGAAGGTATACGAAAAATTTAATCTTATGAAAATGCATGCTGAAAGTTATAAGATTTCTGAAATCCACATGGATTTTAAAATGTTTGATCTGCATAATTTTAGTCGTTTTCTTGTCTTCAGTCGTTCGTATACTACAGGATCCTCTATGGTCCAAAGTAATAAAATAATGAGATTGAAGAAGTCGTTCTCCTCTTTCCGTTTTAAGTATTTATAACAATGGTTTGTGATTGTCATCGACATATCTTATGCAACTACTTGCGATCAACAACATGCTTTAAAAAAAATGCTCCATATAAGAATAATAATATATTATGTAAGGTTTTCTGAGCACTATAGCAAATAATCGGAAATTGAATTAATTCTGAGTGCAGGTTCGATGTAAGCTTGAAGTCGGTGGATGCCGGCTGAAAAAAGTCACGACGCTCATAAATGATTAAAATTTACCATTATTTCGGAATCAGAAATAAGATTCAGCTTATAATAGTAAAATAGTAAGAATTTCCATCCTTATATCAACGATGGAAAATGCGTTGCTTATTGTATTGCGTATTTAATAATTATAATAACTTTTTTACTTAAAAAATTAATTTGTACGAAATTTTTAGAAATTGTATTCGGTGGGCAACTAAGTTCCAGCTGTTTTTCAAGAGATGACTCCAGTAGTAAGTGCTGGTCGATTATGACATAAGTAAATCGTCATGGACCAAGCTTACACATATGGTAAATAAACCGCTTCGACACAGGGATTTTTTTTTGTGTCATATTCTTTTGGTTGTGTAAAAATGTCGAATTTTGTGTCCAATAATCGTTTCTGTAGCTGTAGCTCATCGAGAGCTGTAAAAGCTTATGGAGATTCTGCTGTAAGTGAAACAACGTGCCGTGATTGGTTCCGTCGCTTCAAAGACGGTGATTTTGGCGTTGAAGACCGTTCGCGTGAAGGAAGACCAAAAACCTTCGAAGACGCTGAATTGGAGGCATTGTTTGATGAAGATCCGTGCCAAACGCAACAGGAGCTTGCTTCAGGAGTTACCCGCCAAGCAATTTTCAAGCGCTTGCATACGTTGGGAATGATCTAGAAACAAGGAACTTGGGTTCCTTATGAATTAAAGCCAAGAGACGTTGAGCATCGTTTTTTCGCCTGTAAACAACTGCTCCAGCAGCAAAAAAGGATGGTTTTTCTTCATCGCATCGTTCCGGGTGCTGAAAATTGGATTCAATCTAGCAACTTGAAGGGAAGAAAATCATGGGGACTAGCCTGCCTTGCCTCTACACATGCCTCTGGCTGGTTTGGCTGTGTATTTCGTGGGACCAAGGTGGTGCTATTTATTATGAGCTATTGAAACCGAACGGAAACATCACTGGAGAACGGTATCAAACTCCATTGATGCGATTGAACCGAGCATTGCATCCAAGCGTCCACAATACGAGAAGAGGCACGAAAAAGTCATTCTACTGCCTATAACGCTTGGCCTCATGTTGCCAAACCCGTTAAAATACGCTCAAATGGGAAGTTCTATCCCACCCGCCATATTCCCCAGATATTGCGCCGTCCGATTATCACTTATTCCATTCGATGGCACATGGTCTGGCTGATCAACCGTTCTACTCATATGAAGACATCTCAAACTGGCTTGATTCGTGGATAGCCTCAAAACACGAACACTTCTACCATGATGGTATTTGAGTTCTTCCAGAAAGAAAGGAAATGTTGTCTCCAGCGATGTGTTGTCTACAGTTGTCTCCATTTTTTCACAATAAAGTGGTAATTTCATAAAAAAACAGCGTAAACTTAGTTGCGCACTTCATAGAATAGGATGCACTTTTGGCACTATTTGGAAAAATTGTCTAAAATAATTAAATATAATAATTAATAAAAAATAAATTCGAGCGAAGTTTCTAGTACTTTTTTAACGTTTGATATCGTGTGAAGCATTTTTCTCTGCGAAGAGGAATCATACAAAATTTAAATTGTTATCTTGATGCCCTTGGTTTTCCATGGGCGGCACAAACTCTGCAGGGTCTCGTAGGAAATTTCTTCTTTCCTTTCGCTGCAATGGTAGTAGGTTAATGCCGTTTCATACCACCTGACAACCTTCCGGGTGGATCTTTACATGGTGCTCTCCCTGCACCTTCAAGGGAAGGGTTCGGCAGATCTCTTTCTTGTTCCGGAGAGCCTTCATTATTGTTATTCGTTAGCTAGTGTCCTGCCACCTAAGGCAGAAATTGTTTGACCTTCAATTTGTTGTGATGATTGAGTTCATTGTATACTCTAAAGGAATTGAAAAGTCCACTGTTTATAAGATAGAGGACTACAATTTTTGTCCTTTTCATACTTTTTCTCAGAATGGGGTTATACAAAAGGAAATGATCCGCACGGTTTACCCATCGCATGCAGTTATTATATGCATGGATGCAGGTAGGTTTTAAAATGTTCTCACCCGGTTTTGTATTTTTTCCAGTTGTCGAGACGGAAGTGTCATGAATGGTCGAAATTATACTGATAGTCCGCTTGTCTTTCTATGCGAGAAGAAAGCTATCACTTTATCTAGAAAAAATTATAGCGCCTTTCTTCATCGTTGGTGTTTTTATTTTCTAATTTGGCGGTAATCCTCTGCTCTCTTTAGTAGCTCCACATACTCTGGTTCTGTTTTTGAGCAGCAATTTAGTATAATATAATCTAATAGTATAAATATGGTGCCATATGCCAAGATAGGGACCAAGAACTGAAATAATAGTTTTCTCCAATTTTTTCCTTCATTGCATATGAAGCCGGTGGCACTCTTGACACCATACGAACAAGTGAACCATTTTTGTCACTTTTGCTGGGTGTACGTGCAAAATCGTCCTTCGTCCAAGCACAACTATTGCGTTGGTTTGTTTTTTGTTCTGAATTTATGCAGGAAATAGTCCAGCACGGGTTGAATTTTGTCCCCCCAAGCGACTGTCCATTTTCGGATTGTCATTGAAATGTCAAAATGTCAACATTTGTTCAAATCTATGGGGGCTTATGTGGATCTGTGGATCAATAAGCTTTCCAGCTATCTTTTCTTGTTTAACCCATCAGAATAATTACACCAAGTAATTTCTTCACGTCTTTTGGTGTAACCGGAGACCACTTGAGTATTCTGGATGGTGTTTTGCGTTTCATTGCGGTCTGATCGGAAAAGCTGCTTAGCTCTTTGCAAAACATTTCAAATAATTTTTCATCCAAAAAGAGATTAGTCACAGAGGCTAGAGAGTCACACTGAGATGGCAATGTAGTACCCAAGGATGATCCTCAAACATTAGTAAGTGAGGTGATGTGTCATTTTCAGACCAATAATTATCATTATCTTTGTCAGTGTCGGAATCACTTGAAACACTACCACATTACTCTTCTTTACAGGTCTAATAATTTCACTGTCATGAGAATGGTCCTCTCAATCTTCAAAAGAGTCATCCGCATTTTCGTTCTCACTAGGAACGTCTGACAAATTATCGTGGAAAACTTCCAAAAATATTTCCGCTTCTTTTACTTTTGCCTTTTTTTACTTTTGCCTTGGTTGCCAGAAAAAAATTTTCTGAATCTAAAAACAAACCTGTAGTTTCAACAAAAAGAAAAATCATGCCACGAAAAATGAATCGATAAACCGAAAATAAAAAATGCTGCATTTAAAAATAAACCAATGCGAAAATTATCTACTTATTTCGAGTGAGCTGTGTACCGAAATCCTGATTCTATTGAAAATATTAGGGATGCTATTTGATGGACGTAATGCCACATAATTTCAACAGGCGATAATCATATACGTTTACTATCGCCTGTTGAAATTATGTGCATCCCCAGTATTTTCAATAGAATCAGGATTTACCGGATTACATACATTTTAAATAATTTTGTTGCAAAAAACGGGTGGAAAAAAGTTAAACTATTTATTTATTTCTTCGTCAATATGTTAAGACAAAAAAAACATTATGTTGATAACTTCTGCTGAAAATATTAAATATTTGTATAGCGCGTACGGCAGTTCTCAATATAAGGCTAACACCAATGCAAGATAATACACAGTAGCTGAAGGTATTACCACGAAAAATTCCAAAACTAAACCAGCATCGGGCAGCTAATTTAATGCTCAAGCTCATGATTAAAACCTATCTCACAGGTCCACACAGTTATGACACCTTTCAAAATGGGTCGTTTGTAAGAAGTATTTTTGAGAAACAAACCTCGGGGAACTACCAAGTGTATGCATAAGTTTCTTCCGGTTGTTTGGTAAAGCAAGGACTTAATTTTCTACCGAAATTTTTTTTCTATCCAAATACTGTCCATCGGCTTCATCACATTTTGTCTATCTTTGAATACTATTCTAGAACTGCTTCTCTTTTCCAGCAAAACATTCGTCGAGGCACTTTCCAGCTTCTTCGAAGTGCTGCTCTGCGATAGCGGGCCGCATTGATGCAAAGAGGTGATAATCAGACAGCGCCAAGTCTGGGAAGCACGTGTTCCCCATATGCTTTAAACCAGCAAACGATGACTTCCAGCAGCCTTTTACTTTTGGTTAAATTTGAAGGAATGCGTGCTGCAAAAACTGTTGTTTAGGCACACATTTTGATATGATTGACCAACACGATAGAAGAAACACGCTAAATTTGGCGGACTCAATTTGTGTGTGTTTGTAGCTAAATGACAGACGATCGAAATGGCGAATATACCAAATTAATACGCTGCGTATTTTTAGCTGAAGCATACGCATAGTATAAGAAGACGATGAATATATTCTCTTATATAAATAAGGGAAATACACCGTTAGAAATTTTCGAAGACATGTCATCGGTTCTTCAGGATTCTACGCCTTCATACACGATGGTGGAAAAATTAGCCCGTCTATTTTAACAAGGACAAGAAAGCTGTAAAGACGAACCTCGCCCGGGCCACCCTGTCACGGTACTGACCGAAAATAAAGTCCGAAATGTCGAAAAAATCGTTCTGGCCGACCAAAGAATTCAATTGTGACAGAAGAACTGCAGATTAGCAAAGAATGAGTTGGAGAAATTTTACATGAACATTTGAATATAAGAAAAATTAGCGCGCGCTGGGAACTGAAAATGCTCACACCGTTCCACAAACATCGTCGACTCGCAAGTTCCAAAGATTTTTTGGAGCTAGTCGGCGATAACAAGGAAGTAATTTGGCAACGGATAGTCAACGTAGATAAAACATAGATTCGCCCATGTATATGACCGGGATAGTCGGATATGATCGGGAGTCCAAAGAAGAGGTAATGCAATGGATAAAAAAAGGAGAAAGGCAGCCGATAAAAATGAAGGTAGAAAAATCCGCGTCCAAGCTAATGGCGAACTTTTTCTAGAATAGCAAAAGAATTTTGCTTAGCGACCACGTACCTGGGGGAATTATGATGAATGGCCAATATTACGCCAATTTATTTTCTCAAGTTTGCGAGGTTACAGTACAGAAACAGCGTGGGAAACTGACGCGCCGAGCGCTCTTTCTGCAAGACAACATGCCCGTTCATACGGCACATGTTGCGAGGCAAGATCTGAAAGACACGGAGTTCTCAGAGATTGACCACCGTCCATATAGCCCAGACCTAGCACCTAGCCATTATTTTCTGTTTTCCAATTTGAAAAAGGACTTACGGGGCTGGAGATTTGCAAATGACAACAAAATGAAACCTACAGTTGATCGTCATTTTGAAGTAAAAGATACAGACTATTTTTGGAGGTAGGTTTAAGGCATTGTATGCGACATGTGAGAAATGTATTTCACTCTAGGGAGATTTTATTGGAAAATACAAAATAGAAACTATGTATTTTCTTTCATTTACAAACCATTCATTCATTTAAACGGTAACATGATGGGGTTCTTCCGCGAAAATCAACCAATCTTTAGAAAATCTTTCGACTCACCTTCTTGAAATTTTCAAATATTTTGGTGTCTAGAAGGGCCCGCGAAACAGAAATACTATGAAAAAATGTGATATTTTTTCGGAAAAACAACCTCTTGACGTCTTTGAGATGAAAATCTACTACTAAACCTACAGCTTTCAATCATGATTTGCTGAAAATGTTAAGATATAGGGAATAAAACAAAAAAAAAAAAATACTGTAAAAAACCTGCTGGCCACCGAGGTTAAAAAAGATCATTACAATATTCTTTGTTCTTCAATATATCGATCGTTTGATTTTCTTGATTTTTAATATATCCTCCTGGGATCCTGAGTATAATATATGATACTCGTAAAAATGCTTCGTAACAGCGTTATCTGTTAACTTATTGTGTAAGTTCTCCGAAAAAGCTTTATCATAACTAATATGAATAACGAGCAAGTCTTTGTGAACCCGAATATCTAAGAGAATAATCCGAATATCTAATATCTAAAGACCCGAATAATTAAGAGTATCATATGTGATACTTTGGGTAGTATTGAAGATGATGTTAGTCATTTACGATGATTTCAGGTATGTCTGATAAGGAGATTCGCCACTCATTATTGGATTTCGATTTCTCGGATTATGAAGAGGAGGATTCTGATGTCGATGAAGATGATATACAAAACCAAAATATCAATTTTGTTGAGGAACAGCAAAACTTACAAAATCTATATAGTGATTGGGATTCCTCTGATAATGAGCCGCTGTAGCACACCTCCAGTTCAATGAGGAATAGCTGTGCCGGTAGGCCAGTAATTTTGAAGCTTTCAAATGGTTTTAGAACCATATCCGTTGTTATCGACTCTCGCTGGAGTTAGCTTCCCAGAGGATCACTCGTGTTTTGAGTGGTATTTGAATGCTAATTTTTTTGCAAATGTAGCATTTTCTACGAGCGTAAAGTCCTTCTCGTGAACGGGAAGATCATTTAATGCTACTACCGGTGAAGTTGAACGATTTTTTGGATGCAGCATGGTTATCGGACTAGACCGGACATCGGAGAGCATGGACATGGGGTCATGAGACGCCAAGAATAAAACAGTACTGGGCCTTGGAAACTAGATGTGATTTAGTGGCATCTGCCATATATCTCCATCGACGAACAGTTTTTACCCTACGCAGGAAGATGCATGAAAAAGCAATTGGTGAAAGGAAAGCCAAATCAAGAAGGTATAAAAATTTTTATCGCAGCCAATCTCAACAGATTACCACTTGACATATATTTGTATAAAGGGAAAGGGTCTTCAGTGGAATCAGATTTTTGCCCATCATCTCAAAAGTTAAACGTAGGTGGAAGAATTGTACTTTTATTGTAGGACACCCTCCTTGTTGGGACTTTGATTACCATGGACCGATACTCTACCTCCATATCGCTTTTGGATGTCATTAGGCAAAGAAAATGCAACGGAACGGGAATTTCGGTGGAAAAAAAAACTTCCAAAGAAGGAAAAAACTGTGAAAAAGAATGGCAGATCATTAAAAATCAAATCAGATTGTTTTAAATCAGAAAGCGTGTTCAGAATACAGAGACGTTGTGATTTGGACTGCATTGTTCGTGATGTTGAACGAGTGGCCAAAGTTAAGTGGTTTGGTAATAAACCCATCGTTATAGTATCAACACAAATTGCTGTACACCCTGAGGATACCTGAAAACATTGGAACAAGGAGCCAAAAAGGTACATCGATGTAACAAGACTGATCTCGATCAAATGTTACAACTAATACATACGAGAAATATACTTGTTTGATAGAATTCTTTGCTTATATGCAATGAAAGGTCAAACTGAAAAGTGGAGCGTGAGGGCAATTTTGCATTTCGTAGATTTCACAGTTGCTGCTTCTTGGATAGAGTATCGTCGGGCCGCTAAAGCTAAAGAGAAACTGCGTGTTTGTTCTTCGATTTTAAAATGGAGCTGGTAAAAACTTTAATGCATGCGTCTCAAAATAAGAACCCTCGAAATCCACACCCTGATTCAAGTCCGTCATCCTAAGTCCAAGGCTTTCTTCAACATCTTCATTCATTCCGTCTCAGAAAAGACGCAATGTCAAAGCCCTTCCACATGAAGCAAAAAGGAAAAAAGCATCTCATCTGCCAGAATATAGGACAAATGTGGATAAAAATCGTTCCGAATGCAGATTACCTGGTTGCAAAGCGTTTACTTTTAAAAGCTCAGAAATGCGACGTGTATTTGTGTTTTAATTCGGCCAGGAATTGTTATAAATCTTGTCATGAACATTAATAGATTAAACTTATTGAATAATTTATAAATTGATTAAATAAAAATTAAATTGATAGTAATCAAATAACCTAGTTTTTTCTGGTTTATCCCAAAGTATCATATACGATACCATCTCCAAATCGTTAAATAGACATCGGTGAAACATGAAACCATAGATTTCATTTATTCAAACCTCAGATATACCTAAAAAAACCTGAATGTAATTATTTACTCTTTGAGTTCCAGGAGGATATGCATATTGAAAACTGTTATGCAAGCTACAACGGTCGAAAATGTCAAAACGGAGTTTGTAAGAAATTTTCAAAGGTTTGGAGTACTCTGAGCTTAACAGGGAATTAATAAAAAATGTTACTGACACAGGGTAAAACGTCCAAAATATGGTACGAAAAAACTTTAAGTTTTGAACATAGTTTTCAAAACATCAGATGTATTGAAATATCTTATCTAAAACGGAATCTATAGAACATAAAAGAGCATGAAACATTTTCAAAATCGCTAACAAAAACGTACAATTTGATCGCTTGTTGGTCAATTAAATTTTATAGAAATACCATATTCAACCATTTCGCGTTTCTGCACAACTGCATCAAACCATTTTTAAAATTAAGTTTTACTTATCGAGTGTAACGTTCTTATGGCTCATTAAAGAACATAGTTGATAAGCAAAAGCAATTCGTTACACTTATTCAAGTTGCTGCAACCGATACAGCCCACATATGAGAAGTATGACCTGTTCTCATCTGGAGTTTCACTATAAAAGGGTACCTTCGATCCAATTTTCATCAGAAGTGTGAAGCTGCTGCACTAGAACTTTACTAGAATTTTACTCCGACAACTATTCTTGCCAATATGTTTTCCAAAAATTTGATTATTTTCGTTGCTTTGCTCGTCTTGTCGATGTGCTTAATTGCAAACGCAGAGCCTTTCTTCATGCCTGGATGCACAATGGGTGGTGATCCTGTAAGTATATCCTCCATTCGTTGAGGCATTTGCCCAATCAGCAGTAACTTGTCTAAGTTTCAATAAATTTTTCCTCATTTTATTCAGCTTTTTGCCGTTTTACTAATAAGAAAATTTATAATGCATTTAAATGATATTCACAAAAATCTTTCTTTCACAGTGCATCGGTGGTGCAACTTGCTGCAGCAATGCTTGTATCTCAGGAAAATGTGCCGAATGAATAACGAATGGAAAGCTTGTCATATATCCTGTAATTGCAATAAAATAAATGTTTTTGGCTTGAAATCTTAGGTACTAGCATTTTGAATTGTTTTAAGATAAGATAGAAGGTCAACTGATCTCGAAAAAATTGTTTGAACCCTCCATAGGTCTTGTTTGTTGCACTCACTTCCCCAGCGTCATTGCTAGCAATGATAAATTTTTCCAAATTTGGGTTCAAAAACTTTTCGTCTGGTGCTAAATCTATTTGATATGGTCAGTGAGGAAGCACTGAAGAATGATAGGAAGAGAAAGTTTTTCAGGAAATTCATATTCTAATTCATGGAGTTTTAACATGACGCTTGGGGTAGTTTGCATGAAGAAATTGTCCTGATGACACTTGATTTTTATTCATTGGCGAAAGAGGATGTTCTGCCTTGACAGGACTCTTGAAAAAGTTCGATTGCTTTTCCTCGTGCATATTTTAAGAGTTATGTTCTTTCCTGGGTGATTTCCTTAGCCATGTCTTTATCTGTGGACAAATTCCCCCAAACTATTGACACACTTAACACATTTCAACCAGTGCCTGCCATCTAAGTTTGTGAAACACCAAACATCACCGGGGTATCTGACCGATTTCCGAAATACTTTGAGTATTTTCAATAAAATTGTTTCATACTTATACTATTGATATGAGTATAATATGAATAGTTCTAACCCTCGAATAAGTAAACAACCTTAAGTTGGAGTATATTCATATTTGAATACCATAAACTGATCTTACCATAGAACTGATCTACAATAAACTTACTTACTAAACGTGATGAAAACAAAAGAGAGAAATTTTTTATTTTTTTTAAATTATTGTTTATATTTATTTTTAAAAATTTAAATGTGTAGCTGATTCGCTCAGATTTTTGAACAGTTTCAAATGTACTATGAAGACATTTTTTGCAGATATGTTTCATGTGGCTTAAGCGCATTTGACAGAAATATTTAACATATTTGACAAAATTGTTGGTTTCGACATCATTTTTTCTGGTACCATCTAAGCACCTGTTTTTTTTTATAACACTAGTTTCGCTGGGAACTTCAACACACTTTGGGATTCAACGAAGAAGCCAGCCAGATTTGAAGCCAGCACTTCAGAAGCTCAAATCCGAAATCTTGCATGTAACAACCAACGGCCATCGTCTGGATGTTGGAGCTGTAAAGTATGAACTACGAAGCTCATCAGCCTGGTCCAATCCAAACTTAGTTTCGTTGTAAAGTGTAATTACGCTCTGGAGTATTTTTATGTCTCCTCGAATAAATCGTCTTCCGAATGCATTAAGGACACTATGACAAGATTTTTTTAAAGATGAGACACTCAAGCCAGGTTGTCTGCAAAACCGAGCTCGGAACGTTTAGCGATTCTGAATTTTGTTTGTACTAAATTTTTTAAAGCTCTCTTTTATTTTTCCGCACGGTTCACACATATTTGGTCTGTTTTGAATCAATTTCACCCTCAAAGGAATGCTTGAGGACCATTTATTGCCTGTTATTTTTCTTCGTGACCCAAGATATTCATGTTTCAGAAATGTGGCTAGCCACTTGACTATATGTGTGACAATGTTCGAAAATGCATCCGACCTTCAGACTGTTGAACTACAAAAATTTTGAACACAAACGCATGGCAGCATCTTCAATGTTGACTATTTTAAACACCATATTTCGCGAGCTTGATTGGAATGCATTAATTAGCAAAATGGCAACTGATTGCGAATCAACTATTCCATATTCAGATATTGGGTATGGCTTGATGCAGCTGAAAATCTTGGAAAACCTTAGAAAATTTATCGAATTAGAGCAATTTTATCAAATTGATGTCACTCACTTCGCCTTCGAATCGAAGGCACTTGATTAGCATAAAGTATTGTTTAAGGCTCATCGAAGGCTTCTTATCCACTCTAATTCTTCAATGTCCTGACGTCTAGAACCAAAAGAACTGGAAATGTGAAGCGACCCAAATAAAACTTAGATTTCAGCAATGCATGTTGCGAAAGAATGCTTCTTATCAATTTGGTTCAATAGCGTTCTATAGATGAAACATCCTATTACTATCCGACACTCCAAATCTGTTTTGCATTCTTTTTCACATAACTTTATTCCGGGTTAGTGGACAATAAAATTTTGGCTACTTGCACCAACATTTATACTACCAAGTGTAGGTCTTCTGCTGCTCCATCTTTTCCAAACATAGTACTAATTCAATTCCATTATCAAATTCGACTGAGGTTTCCTCACAATTCAGAATTCAAAATTGTGAACACTCAATTGACAAGAGTCTACTTTAGTATCAGATGATTTATCGATCTCTCAAGTATCATATTATTTCATCCAAATCTGCAAGAAGCCGTTTTAGAGGATTATGCTTGCTCTCATACCAACCCATGCCTAAATTGAATATCTAATACAAGGAATAACGACAAAAACCATTTCCTAGGAAGTTTCTCACTTGAACTTCAACTTTGGAGTCTGCAAGCACCCCTATCCGTGTTTTAATAGATAGTTTCACAAGAAAAGTAGCAACTAAAATAAATCTATAGTAGATATTTTCGCTAATAAAAAATAAGTAAAAAACAGAATTCAAAGCCATCGATGATTTCTATAATAATTTTAATTTAGAATTTAAATGTTAATACTATTAGTTTACTTAAAACCAAAAATTGAATATCGGGTGATTTTTAGAGCTTGAGAACTTTAAACAATAACACAAGACAGAAATATTGTTAGAATACATTTTTTATTAGTATAATTTGGTAGATCATTCCATGGCATATTCCATTTTTAAATATGATTTCCGGGATATTTCCGCCGGGAATAAGAGTTACGTATTCCATTCGATTAGTCTAATTTTCCACGACTTTTTCCAATAATTCTTTAAATCTTTACAAAGCCCCATGAAAAGTGATCGAGAGGCGTTAAATCACAAGAACGCGGAGGCCAGATAACGTGGACACATCTGGGAATAAAGTTGTCAACACATTGATTTTGCAATCAATGATGGTTAAGCGCACTCTATACCAAGTTGGGCCATCTTGTCCGAACCAAATGTCGTCGATGTTTAGCTGATTACCTTTTGGAAACACTAAATCAGTCAGCATGACTTGATAGTGCTCGCCATTCACCGTCACGGTAGCTCCTTCTTCATTTCGAATTAAATAAGGATGGTCAGCGAGTAAACCGCATCAAACAGTCAATTTTAAAGGATATTATGACGATTTTTTAATGGCTTGAGGATTGTTTTTGCTCCATGTACGACAATTTTGTTTATTGACTAAGCCACTAAACCAGAAATGAGCTTCACCATTAAATATAATTCTTCCGCATCTTCCGTCATCTTCGGTCAATTTCAAATCAGCGCAGTCAGCAAAAACGCGACGTAAACGTTGGTATTTGGCTTTAATTCTTACACGTGCTGTAATTTATAGGCGCTTCAGTCAAGATCCTTACGTTAAATTTTCCACGTAGTCGAAGGACAAAGGCTAACATGTTGAGAACGGCAACGAATCGATGTTTGGGCGTCTTCTTCAATACTTTTCACTACAGCGGCAACATTCTCTTCGGTTCGCACATTTCATTGTCTTGTTGATAGTCATGAATCAAGAAGAGTAAAATTAGAGCGAAAACGATCAATAACTGCTCCAATTGCTTGCTCACTAGGCCAACTATGTTGACCGTAAAATGGACAAAGTGTTCCATGAACTTCGCGAAAATTTCCACAATTCGGAAGCGTTTTGCTGGCCTTGAAAGACATGATGAATTGCCAAACTATACTGAACATATATGTCTACTCAGTTTGATATTCCCAACTGTCAATCATACACAGACAACAACGATCTCATGCAGTTAAAAAAAACACCCTATATATTCATTGATACAAGTGTATAAAAAAATAAACAATTTTAAGTCACATATTCGAGGTCAACGTAGTAAAGGAACCATTGGTAACCCTAATTTGTCATTTTTTATCTTTTATTTACATAGAATCTCAGTACATCATTTGAAGTGATTTTTGATCAAGTTTGCAGTTATTTAAATAGAAATACGGTTCTGGCACCACGCGATCCTTGAACGGCAACGAAAGTTAGAGAATTAATTACAGTTGATTGTAAATCAGGTAAATCTGTTTGAAATATTGAAGAAAAGAGAATCTGCATAATTAATCTCGATGTAATATTATCAAGCGGTGTGGAGAAGCGGATAATTATGTTACTAAGCCAAGACCTAGCAAAAACTGTTTTTTGGGTCGCGACGAACGATGGCTTTTGAGGCAAATCCAGCACCTGCCACAACTCAGTACACTAAGACTTGCTGCTTAAGCGAAAAACTCTTTGGTGAAACCTGTAACCCAGAAACGATCAGAAATATATTGAGGAAGCACAACGGCTTCAACGGCCACGTTGCTAGGAAGATCCCCTTTATAATTAAGTCAAACAAGAAAAATCTGTTAGGTTTCGCAAACGGATATAAAAATCAAGAATTAAAATTATGGAATAAAGTTATTTTTACGAAAGGAAATTTAATGTTTTCCGGTCAGAGGGATTTTAATATGTGCAGTGAAAATGTAATGAAGAGCAACGGGAAAGTAATCTGAAACCAACTGTAAACACGGCTTAGGGTCGGTAATGGTACGGGGTGCAATATCAATAACAGGTCCTGGAAATCTTTAATTGCGAAGATTATGGACAGCGCATACTTTTTAAATATTTTGATACCGAATCTCATGGGAAGCGCTAAGAAATTAGGTAGCAGACGATTTTTATTAGGTTGGAGGCAGATAATGTTTTTGTACATAAAAAAAAAATCGGGCTGGTGAGTCATTCGAAATTTTTTTTTGTTCTTTAGCTGCTGTCTCATATACAAGGAGTCCGTTTTTAATGTTCATCATTTACTTGTGATATTTAAAGTCAGAAACATGTCAGTAGATAAAGTGCATTTACGACACTTGAGTTTCAATCAATTCCAAAAGGAAGCAACGCATCGGTACCATGTGAAAATTTATGTGCGGTATTTGGAAAACATATTGTAAATGTTCGTACTTGTCAGAGATTGTTTAGCAAATTTCGTTCCAGGAATCTGAGCCTCCAAGAAAGTGATTGATCTAAACGATCATAATGATCTTTTGCCACCCATATTGGAAAATAATCGTAACCTAATATTTCTATCAGGTTTTCTATCCCAAACACAAGGCCTACAATGTTCGAAGCTGGCTCATGTGCGCAAAACGCCACCACAATTGCCTGGTACAGCATTTTATCGGATTACAGCCAATGGCGTCTATGGTAATAAAAGACATTGACTATGTTGCGGATACCATAGAAGTAGAAGAGTCCATTAGATAAATTCTTCCTACGGCAGACAGCTTTAGGGTAACGCTGAAGTCTAGCAATCCTAGACGGCAAATGGTGGCAATATTGGACACCGCGGAAAAAGACGCTGTGCAACTTGTGGCTAAGAAGGAAGTTAAAATCCGCTTTGTCTTGTGTAAAGTACGCCCGAAGATGGATCTAGCTCGATGCTATAAATGCCTCAGCTATGGACGCATTTCCTGGAAATCGAAGCAACCTGTGCTACAAGCGTGGTACTCCCGGCCATATGGCGTAGGAGTTCCCAAACGAACCTAGCTGCGTCTTATGCAAAGCTAAGGGATTGAAGCATGAAGACCTGGCTCATATTCCAGGAAGTATTAGGTGTCTGGAGTTCAAAGAGAGACATAACAAGGGAAAAGCGACGACATGATCCAAATCTTCCAGATCAAACTACACCGTAGCTCAACCGCACAGGACTTACTCGACCAGGTTGTGAGGGAGAAGAAAGTTAACCTGCTGCTGATATTTGAGTATCACTACAACAAGGAGGAGGCTGGATGGTATTGTGACCGAGCGGGCACCGCCACCGAAGGGTACTCGAGGACTACTCTGCAAGTGATCACCAGTACATTGCCTTCGAAATTGGCAAGCGTACTTTCCGACGGGTAGCAATCCAGTCTTCAACTGTATGTTGAAATATTGCTAAAATTAATGTGGACTCGTTTAATCTCTGCTGAAAACATGGTGAACTCTATGGGACTCATCAACTCTGCGTGCAACTGCTCTTTGTCTATGCGACGGCCACAACACGATAAGCCTGCTGTGTACTGGCGGTTAGCAGAAATCGCTTAAAAGCGGAGAGAATGTCACCGAATTGACGCAAAGACCAACGTTCAAGGGATTGAGACAAGTTACATTCCCAAATGCTGGCGTACAGGTCGGCTAGGAAACTCCTCCGCGGGTCGATTAACAGAAGAAAGGTTCGCTGCTGTCGCAAGTTCGTTGAAGACAACAACAGGGACCTGTTGAAACTGGATTACATGCTTGCCATGCGGAAACTAGGAGCCGTACGCAGGCCTTGTGTGCTTAAAGCGAATAAAATGGACGACGTTGTTCGAGCGCTTTTCCATGTGCATCCCATCTGTGCCAACGTTTCAGACGGAGAAAGTCCTGGAGAATGCCCACTTCTTCGTGCCTTAAATCTGGAGGAGGTGGTGAAATTATTAAAAACGATAAAGGCCACGCGGCTACACGGTATTCCAGCGGAAATGGTGCAGCTTACACATCAACTTCGCTCTGACATATTTTTCATCATGTTCAACGCCTGCCCGCAATGGGGCGTAATCCCAAATTGCTGAAAAGGGACGAGGCTTGTGTTGATCAGCAAGGGAAACGTGAATCCGGAGCAACCATTGAACGCCACTGAAAATGTGCTCGAGAGGCTCATTAGAGAGAGCTGTAGGGGCTCTGTCTTCTCAGCAGTGCGGATTCAGGGTTGACCGATCTATGAATGGTGCAATAACAGAGGTGGTGAACGCGGTCTAGCGGGAAGTAGCACACAATCACCACGCAAGGCAAATATTAGTGTTTGTAGTTTTGGCAAATAGTACACTTGACATTAGGAATGCGTTCAATTCTGCTAGATGGGCTGATATTCTCGGTGCTCTGGAATATTTCATGGTGCCGAAGTATTTGACGTGGATATCGAAGGACTACCTCAAAGACCGGAAGTTCGCTCGGATACCTCGTGTCATTTCAGTTCAGGTGGGAGAAAGAATAATCGAGTCAAGGGAATTAATGAAATACCTTGGCTTGATGATTGACTCAATTGAGCTTCTTCGACCAGTTTCGAACGTCAGCAGATAAGGCTGCTGCGGGAATGTCAGCTCACAGTCACCTATGGCCAACACGTGAAGACCAACTTCGAATAAAAGCCGGCATCTTATGAACGCAAGAAGCTCTACGGATTGCAGGTGAAGACCACACTGCTACTGAACCAACAGTGCGAGATAACTTCAAGAGGGTGGTTCCTGTTATGCTACATACGAAAAGGCGAAAGTGAGTTTACTTACGTAGGGGGAGTTGGAGAGAGAAGTAGTCAGCCGAGAGGAAAGGGGAAGGACCTTAACTTTGTGGTAACAATCATAGGTAAGCAAAACACGAGGCACGTGGACGGCACGGCTTATCAGTGACTTGGGGCCGTGATTCTGCAGAACGCATGATGAGACTGATTATTACCTGACGCAACTACTCAGTGTTCATGGATATTTTCAGTCTTCCATGTGGGAACGTCACCATCCCCAACTTGTGTGCTCTGCCCGGAGATGACAGATGACGCCTGCCACACGTTCTTTACGTGTACCAAGACTCTGTTTGCATCTCTCGGAGGAAATAGGCGTACTCTCCCCAAAAAAGTACGGACAGTACTTCTTATAAAGAAGGGCATGATGGATCGCTTGGCGAGGGAGGGGGGATCTCTGTAACAGCAATTTTCTTCCTTCATATCCATCCGTGCAGGAAGAGGGATTTCCCTTAAGCTGAATGAACCACTAAACGATGATTAATGAGGCCTAGACCGAAGTAATGTGACAAACAGTTCCAGGCTAGGCTCTGGACGTGACAGGGGAGGTGTTTAGTCGGTAGTCTGGTAACAGGAGTCCAACACGCAGGGCGTAAATAGCCTTCACCTCCCAAACAAAAAAAACTAATATCCCATCAATCCGGATGAAAGCAATCCTTTCATCCACAAATCCACTATAAGACAGTCCTGGAAATCTGATATCTATCAAATATTTTTGGCAGTCCAACGAAGTATAAATGAATGCCAAATTAAATTCAACTACCATTCAAGATTTTTATGTTACTCCTGACAATTGTTTTTGACGCTAAGTAGTTCCTGTGCAACGTTATTAGCTACCAGATATAAAAGAGTTGTCTTCTTGTTCCAACCTATTTGAATTTTGTATCTTGTTTAATTGCAGTACTCCGTGGTGTACTCTGTGGAGTTTTTGCCAACATGCATGCTGTGACTAGACTTTCAAACCTTAGATTTGTCTTGGCACTGTCTAAATTTCATGTGCTTCACGTGGTTTTTTTTTTGTTTTAGAATATCTAACTCCGATTCATGTTTGACTTGTCCCTTCCAACTGAGTTGTTGCCTTGAGAATTATTACTAGGATTAGTGATGATATGATGGATAGCTGGAACATGAGGGCTACATACCTGGATTTACGAAGAAGATAATCCGTTTTAGACTGAGGATGTTTTGATAAATTACGCTAGCTGATCTTCAGTAAAGTAAATCTGGTATACCATGGTGGCTTTTTTCTGGTGTCCTGGTGCTGCATTGGAATAATAATTATACTTCTAAGCCTTCTGTTTTTCATAGACTTGGAGCTATAGAAAAACCCTATAGATAATCCAGTATAAAGATGTGACACATCATCCTGAAAATGTACTGCACTTCATACCGTTGGAACTATTATTGTTAGCGAAGGCATTTTTAATTATTTTAATTGAATGTGTATCGAATCACAGAAGGGCTCTAGAGATAAGTTTAAAAAAATAAGATAAGTTCCTAATTGTATCTACTACAACAGCAGACGAAATGGGGCCCTCTTTGAGATACCTACACTTGCCAGAAAAAGTATTCGTACAACATCATTTCATTGTGAAAATCTGAAGGACTTTCTCTTTCCCGCGCCCAAGGTATAAATCGATCGGCAGGCGATGGATTTTTGAAATAAATCAGAAAGTTTTAACAAAAAACACTTTAATGGACATACCCGGAAACATATTCAATATGGACGAAAACGGTTTGCAGCTGAATAGTAAACCCGGAAAGGTGTTGACACAAAAAAGTGTTAAAGAAGTCCATGTGGTTAATGCTAAGGAGAAGGGAGAAAATGTTTCCGTTGTAGCTTATTGCAACGCGGAGGGTAACTTCTTGCCACCTGTTCAGCTAATGAAATGAGTAAACGAAAAAGCAGAATTCTTCGATGGGTTACCAAGGAGCTCTGAGCTCTTTCTATATGTGCAGAAAGTCATCCTACATCAATGCTGAACTGTTTTTTAAATAGTTTCACGGCTTCACGCCACGAAAATCTGTAGACAAGACACTTTTAATTTTGGATGGTCACACTTCTCACAGTGTTCATTTCTCTAATGCTTTCCAGAAGCTGGAATTTGCTGAAAACAACGACATCATTTTACTTTGCTTACCAAGTCACATTACCCAAGCGTTGCAACTTTTGGACGGGTTTCTTCAAGCCATTAAAATCATATTTCCATAACGAAGCCACGGTTTGGCTGAATCATAATAAAACCAGAAACTTGACATGATATCAAGCCGGGCGTTAAATTGGGAATGCATGGGAGCGGCATACATTGGAAATGGAGCTTCAGGATTCCGGGCCTCAGGAATCTACATATTTAATCCTCAAGCTATTCCAGACACCTTTTTCACCATATCGGACTCATCATCATCAATGAAATTGAAGTTCAACAATCGACAGCTCTCCCTTCTGAAACTACCGTTTCATTATTTGTAATTGCTTCCATTTTCATAAAATTTTTGTGCTAGAAATAAAGAAACCTTCCTTTTAATTTTATGTTTTTTTATTTACCTTGCGGAATCGGTTTTCGACCGTGATCGTTCGGTCTTCATCAGCGATTGATTTTCTTAACGTATACATGGTGCTTATATACTAATCTTAGGTAGAATAAAAATTAAGTTCAGAGGGAAATCTCACTTTAACTAAGTAATTAAATTTGAATTAGGCAATCAGCCTAAATAGCCAAGATTTGCAGTTGCCTTTATCACCGTTCATTAGGGTATTGCTTTCCCTAAATATCGCTAGGCTTTCCAAGGCATCTAGTTCCCTCATGTCTCTAGCTTCTCTAACTGGTGTTACGTCGTTGATGGTGATTTCGTGCCCTTTCATGATGATGTGTTCCGCTACTGCTGACCTGAAATTGCTCTGCTTTACTTTCTTCTTTGCTGCTGCTGCTTCGCTTAGATGCTCTCGGACTCTGGTGTTGATCAATTGTTTGTCCGATGTAAACTTCCTGGCAGTTAGAGCATTCGATTTGATATATACCCGATTTCTCATGCGGCTGTCGCTTGTCCTTTGTGGATCCAAGAATATTTTTGAGCTGGTTTTTACTGCTGGATTCGATGAGCCGTATTGATTTGTGTCGTTTGAAGTTCTTTTTTAATTTTGTAGTAATATCTGCGTGGAATGTGACTGCTTTCGAATAGGTTGTTTCAGAGTCTGGGTTGACTAATGTTGATCTCTTTTTCGTTTGTCGAGTTCTTCTGGTTAAGAAAAGGTCAAGAAAATCAATCGCTGATGAAGACCGAACGATCACGGTCGAAAATCGATTCCGCAAGGTAAATAAAAAAACATAAAATTAAAAGCAAGGTTTCTTTATTTCTAGTACCGTTTCATGTCCTTAAACAATCTTGGAACCTGTAATTCCAACCAACAGCAATAGATCGCAAAACTGCAAAAATTCCAAAAATAAAACACAAAAAACTTTTATGGTTTTATTTTCTCCCAGTTTCATTGAAAAAAGAAAAAGTCCAAGTCTCCTAAGGAAAAAAAAGAAAAACAATCTACTAAAAGGAAGGTTGAGCCGACTGAAGATCTTAATATTTGTGCCGAATATTGGGAAAATTATTTCCCGAAGAATTGAAACACAGAAAAAGAAGCCTGGATCCAATGCACAAAATGTCAAAAATGGCTACATGAAGACTGTACACGCTACAAATCACTACTGTCTACGCTTTGCAAAGACTGTGGACGTGAGCAACAACGCGAGAAACATGCTTCGCAGTCAAATTAGTAACTTAAATTCGATGAATTTATCATGCGGGATCTCTCCCACACATGCAGGGAGAGATAGCACACTTGATATATGTTCCTTTTTTGAAAATTGTTTTTTCACGATTTTTTATGGTAGAATATAAATTCATTGTTAAGTTTTTTCCATGAATAAAGTTTATATTAATTAAATAAAACAATTCCATTGATTTTTGGAAAAGCGCGGCATCTCTCCCGCAATTGCCTCATTTGACTACTATCCCTTCAGTCTTAAGAGTCAGCTTTTCCTCTTCTCAGCCCTGATTTCACAAATTTTGGGCGTTTAAACGTTCACAACTTAAAGATGAACTCTTTTCGGACCTAAAAACATCAATATGCATCTGCATATGTCATCGCGAAACACAGGGGATCCCCCGGTCTGTTCTTTTCGGATACTTTTGATTAATCTATTGTGTTGCCATAAATTGATTTTGTTTAAGTTTCAAGTCTTTTTAAATGGTAAGTTTTATGAAACATATTGGGAATCATGCAAAAGTTTAAATTTTATGATATTATAAAAGAAAGCATTCAAATTATGTGGACATATCCTTTTTGCATCCAACGATAACCTTGTTATCTTGCATGTACGGATACCTTTTTTGGCAAGTGTATCAGTTTTTCTATCTCTTGAATTCATCAAAAGGGTTATAAGGCAACAAATGATTCATAAAGTAACTAAAGTTTCAAATAAAATGATTTTATTTCATTATAAGGATCAGAAAAATAGCATGTACAGCATTCAATTTTCCAATTAGACACACCTTGAGTCGACACAATAGTTACTGCAGCACGATAGATTTGTTAGACACTGCAAAAGAAAATGATGCAAAAACAATTTTCATTACTAATGTCATTTGAATTCATTTCATATTTTCATCTTTTTTCTTCCTACCAATAAACAGCCAGAACAGCACATTGGTTATTGCTGAGATGATTTATGACTGAATGGAAGAATTCATGATATACTTACACGATTCTCACTCAATATGCATCCAGGAAGGTTAATATTTTCATCTGCAAGTGCACACAGCACCTGAATGAGCAGAGCAATAAATACGATCAAGTATTTGGAAATCATGTCGAAGTGAATAATGTTTGGCGAATAAAATAATCTGGAATCACAGCTACCCTTCTAATGAAAACTTGCCTCAAGACAGTCTTTTATAGCGTACTTCCCGATGAAAACAAATCATACTTTCCATAGTTATTATATATTGTTCTCGCTAGTCAGGTGGAAAAAATTACATATGCTTATCAATCATGTTCTGTAATGAGCCGTGACAGTTGGGTTTGTTAGATCGATACTCTTTACCTTGGAATACGAACGTTCTGAATTGTTCAAAATGTATTAATCGTGAAACGCTTGCATATGATTATTCGGGAAGTTGATATTCATCAGCAAGCCACACAATAAAGACAAAACTTCGAATATTTATAAAATTTCGAAAAGTTCCACATTCTCAATCTGGTTCCAAATGTCATTTTTGACATATTTCTGGCTCTGGGGCAATGTTCTTCCGCACTTTGTTTCAGAATAAGGTTTGATCACGAATTTCGTTTTATCGAAGTTTGGCTTACCTTATTTCGGTAGGATCACTGCTGTTCTTCCACATCTTTCAATTACATCGCTCTTTCTAGTCAGAAGAAATATAGGTTAAAGGAAAGAAGCAGAACTATTTATCACTGCATTGTTTACTTCCTCTGCCTAAATATGTTTGATTTTTTTTTTGTTTGGGAGGTGAAGGCTATTTACACCCTGAGTGTCGGACTCCCCCGCTACCGGACTACCGACTAAACACCTCCCCTGTCACACCAAGAACCAAGCCTGGAACTGTTGGTCACATTACTTCGGACTAGGCCTCATTAATCATCGCTTAGCGGTGCCTTCAGGTAAAAGGAAATCCCTCTTTCTGCACGGATGGATGGGAAGGAATTGCGATTGGAGAGAATTGCGATTATAAGAGAATTGCGTTACAGAGATCCCCCTCTCTCGCCAAGCGATCCATCATGCCCATCTTTATAATAAGTACTGTCCGTACGTAATGCGACACACAGTTCCAGTTCTCTTTTGATTGCATCATTTTTCCCGTTAAATGTTCTGCGGAAATTACGCCAATTTTCTCCGAGAGATGCGAACGGAGTCTTGTGAATCTATTACACGTAAAGAACGTATGGGAGGCGTCATCCGTCATCCCCGGGCAGAACACGCAAGTTGGGGATGGTGTCTTTCCCATCTTATACAGGTAAGACTGAAAATACCCGTGACCACTGAGTAGTTGCGTCAGATAATAATCAGTCTCACCATGTATTCTGTAGAACCACGGCCCCAAGTCACTTATCAGCCGTGCGGTCCACCTGCGTCGCGTTTCGTTATCCCATGTTTGCTGCTTTTTAGGAATCTTCTCCGTTCTCGCCGACTTCCCCCTACGTAAGTAAACACGTTTACTTTCGTCTGCAAGTAACTTAATAGGAACCACCGTAGAGATCACCAGCACTGTACGTTCAGAGACAGTGCGTAATGCAGCCGCTATCCGTAAAGCTCCTTGCCTTTGCACCTGTGCCAGACGCCTTCGGTGCGTCTCTTTACTAAGAGCATCAGCCCAAACCTCGGAGCCATACAAGAGCACTGACTCGATTGCACTCATCAGTAGACGTCTTTTACTCGAGGTCGGCCCCTGCGTGTTGACCATAATGCAATTGAGCGCCGATACTCGCACGGAAGCCTTATCCTTGAAGCCTTTAACCTGCTCTTCTAGTCAATCATCAAGCCAAGGTATCTGATTGGTTCTTTTGACTCGATGATCATTTCCCCCACCCGAACCGGCATAACACGAGGGATCCGCTTCTTGGTGAGGACGATGACCTGGGTCTTTTCCGGCGCTAGGCTAAGCCCACGGTCTGTCATCCACTCGCTCACTTGGCGTATTACCGCACCCAAATTGAGCTGCGTCTGTCCGACAGTACGTCCGGAGACTAGTACTGCTACGTCATCTGCGTAGCCAACCAGGCGCGACTCCCCCGGTAACTGCAGCCTCAAAAGCTCATCGTACGAGACATTCCAGAGGTCCGGGCCCAGAATGGAACCTTGCGCCACTCCTGATGTCAAATCAATTCTTCGCCGGCCTCCCAATGTGTCATACATGAGTTTTCGGTTTTTGAGGTAGTCCTTCAATATCCGCATCAGATACCTCAGCACCGTGAAATATTCCAGAGCACTAAGAATATTTGTCCATCTAGCAGGGTTGAAGTCATTTCTCACATCGAGTGTTATAAGCAGTACTATTCGTCTCGAGTAGTGATTGTGGGCTTCTGCCTGCTGGACCGCGCTCACTACCTCTGCTAGTGCACCGATCGTGGATCGACCAGCCCTGAAGCCGTACTGCCGAGGAGACAGATCCCCAGCAGTTCGAATGGCTTCTCCAAGTCTTTCTCTAATGAGCCTCTCGAGCACCTTCTCAGCGGCGTTCAACATACGTAGGGACCGATATGGAGATGGTTGCTCCGTGATCCCTTCCCCTTGTGGATCAGCACGAGCCTCGCCTCTTTCCAGAAATTTGGAAACGCGCCCTGTTGCAAACAGGCATTGAAAGTGGTGAGCAGCTTGTCAGGACAAAGTTGATGTGTAAGCTGTATCACTTTTGCTGGTATACGGTCTGGCCCTGCGGCCTTTTTCGATTTTAAAGATTTCATCGCATCATCCAGCTCGATGGCGATAAAAAATTGGCATTCTCCAGAACATTCAACATCTGCATCATCGGGACGAATAGGATGCATAGGGAAGAGCGCTCGAACAATCTCGTCCACTTTTTCCACTTCAAGGACACAAGGCCTCCTTGCAGCTCTTAATTTCCGCATGGCAAGCTTGTAACCCAGCCCTCACGGGTCTCCGTCGATGTCCTCAACTAGGTTGCGCCAGCAGCGAACCTTGCTTTCGTTTATTAACCTACGGAGAACTTTTCTAGACGACCTGTATGCCAGTGTTCGGGAGTGTGACTCGTCTCGATTTCTTAAACATTGAGATTCGCGGCGGAGTTTGTGACATTCTCTCCGCTTTTCGGCGATTTCTGCCGACCACCAGTATACAGCAGGCTTATTGTGTCGAGGCAGTCGCCTGGGCATAGAGCAGTAGCACGCTTTCTTGATGAGCCTCATGGTGGAGTTCACCATGTTTTCAAAATCAAAATCGACTGGATACTGTGCGAAATTCTCCAAAGGGAAGTCCTGGGTGAATAATTGGACAAGGAAAGTGCTGCGAAGCCACAAAATGCAGATTCCATTAATCCATAATCGATTCCTTGGTGGAGAAAGTGAAGTGCTCAATACAAGCGGTAGTGCAAGAAAATTGGCCAGTGCGAGTACCGATGATATAATTGTAAATTCAGGCAACTGTTCCAAGATAATAAATTTTTTGACCGTGTTTCTTGAAATTTCTAGTGTAGTTTTGTGCAAAACCTATAAGCAAGATATAATATTTGAAGGCAGGGGTCAAACAGGGTTGCAATTTAAAATTGTGTTGAAATATTTATGTGGTCGGCAAGAAATCAAATCAGGACCTACAGTACACTGTAGTTACAAGATAAATGGACGAATCGTTTTTGTGATGAGGCTTCTTGGTGTTGGCCGACAAGGTGTCAATCTGTTTTGTGGACTGACGGACATCAGTAACGGGTTGGCGAAAGCATCATATCATAAAATAGTGGAGCAGTCAATTCAATCAATCAATTTAAATCAATGTTTGAACATGTCTATAAAAAAGCTGCCAAAGAAAAGCAAGAGAAAAATGTAGAAAATGGGCGACCAGCAGATAGTTTAAAAGTGTCCGGTGACGGATCGTGGAAGAAACGGGGCTTTACTTCCTTGTTCGGTCTAACAACGCTGATTAGATATTACTCTTGCAAAGTAGTGGATCTCATCGTGAAAAGTGCGTACCGCCAATTATGTGCTCAAATGACAGATTAATTAGACACTGACGACTTTGTCGAATTGTAAGAAGATCATGAAGAATCATGCTCCGCAAAGCACGACGGATCAGCAGGAAAGATGGAGGTAGATTCAATCATTCAGATGTTTGCATGAATAATTGAACGATTTGGAGGAATGTACAGGAATTATTTCGGTGACGCCAATTCTAAAACTTTTGCTGGTATTCTGAATGTAAATCCAAAAGGAGAAGATTTCCTTGCTAGTAAAAATGAATGCGCAGAACACGTTTAAGAACGTATGGGTTATCGCCTCCGAAATAAAAGGAAGGGACAGAAACTCGGAGATAAAAACCACTTGACGGAGACTATTATTAAAAAATTAAACATCCATTATGGTTTGGCAATCAGAAGAAATATTATTTCTGTTCCGAACATGAAGAAAGCCGTGATGGTAAAGTTGGATTATTCTTGTTCGACCGAACAATCTCCTCGCCAAGAGAATCGTCCAGTAGGCGCCGGAAGCTGATGTGAATGGCGCAAAGTCACAAATTCTCTTGCATCTTTCAAGCATCCTGCTCGATTGGTTGACCAAAATATAGAGAAGCACATTCGTCCAATATACGAAAAGCCCTCAAACGATGATTTTTTGAGGCGATGTTTAGGTGGACACACGCAAGATGCAAACGAATCGTTCAACTCCATGGTCTGGCGGATGTGCCTGTAACATCTGCATCCTGTCCAGAAAATCGTTGAAATTGCTGCTCACTTGACTACAGGAATTTTCATCGAAGGCTTTTCTGCAGTTTGTGGTAACATACAGCTGCTTGAGTTAGAAACCGGCCAGTAATGTAATATTTTTGCTAATAATGATGACTCAGAACGCGTCAAAAGGCAGAGCCGAAGTTCGGTTTTCGCTAACAAAGAAGCTTGTAAGGCAAGCAGACTTCTGTAATTGCTACAAAATGAGTATATCAAGCAAGGGGTAGGGTTACTTTATGGTGCAGGGATAGACGATTACCATATTGTTAGTGATAAACTACCACCATATTGTTGATAAACTTTAAAGCGCCTTTTCTTGAGTTTTTGTTTTCCGAATTTTCCGAATTAGCGGGCGTAATTACAAAAAAGTTGGGAACCTACTAAAACGTACCAAGGCTTTAAAGATTTAATGAACCCCTCAGATTGACGAAAAAAAGTTCTAAACCATTTTTTTAACAGATTGATAAAACTGTTATTTTTGAAAAAATCAACTTTATTTTCAAACTCCAGGAAAATTTTAAATTTCACAATTCACTTGGGGTTGCAGTGTTTCACATAGAACAGAAGGATATCAGAATTTAAATTTAATTTTAAATTTTCATTTCAGACGGTAATTGCCAGCTGCATTTCTCCCGTAGATAGCAGAAAAAATTCCCAGGCGTTACAGTAAAATAGATGAACTTATCTGTATTCCAATATAATTTTTCTGCCTTAAAAAAAATCCCAAAAAAATCCTTTTAAGTCTCCTGCGATAGGCCCTTTCCTTAAGCAGGAGAAAAGCGGAAACAGGATTCAAGTGCTGCAGAGCAACCTACAACGTACTGTAAACGCACGAGCTAATACGACCAGATCGCGAGGAAAACCCCATACTACTGTTGGTACCTGAACAACACCACAACATAGAGAAGGATAACTTGGCCTACCTGGAATTGCCATCATCTGGTTGGGAGATACTTTTCTGTTCCAAGCTCGGACGTGCTCCAGCGGGGATGGCTTTGTGAAGATATGATGTTCATCAGCGTCTTTTTCCCGCCAGATGACCCAATTTCATCCTTTCAGAGGAATCTCGAAGAACTGGAAGGATCTGTGACTTGAATACCAAAGCAATTGAATGGGGAATGCCTCATGCAGATTTCAGAGTCAATCGAATCCTAGAAATGATCGATGGGACATTGGAAACACGCCACTATTTCGACGGAGAGGTTGCGTGAGACCCACCCCGGACGTGACGTTCGTTTCAGAGTACTTAGTGCCTAGCATACACAAATGGAAGGGACTGGAGAACTATTCGGTAAGCTATAATCAGTAGTTACACTCGAAATTGGCGAGCGAGCTGCTCGACGGAATATCGTCGTCGATGCTCCTGAATTCATTACATACGATGGTTAAAATATGATATTCTAATTACTCTAATAAATGTCTCATCACGTTTTGGATAGTACAAGATGTTCAGAAAAAAATCTACTTTTGCAACTCACTGAAATTTTTAGTGTCTATGTACGTGGTAATGAAATGTGATGCTAAAGTGATTCGGTTTCTATATTTTTAAAGTTTTCTATTGTTGTTAAACTCATGCCACTCGACAATTCATCTTCAAAGAGGCATCACTTGCGAGCATCAGATTAAAATCCATATATGGGTTATCCTACCACACACAAACGGGGCACGTATGCATTTTCGAAAAAATGTAGAGGATGGCCCAGGCGAGTAAAAGGGAGTTGGATAGAATTCAACAAATAGTGGACACAACAATTCCATATAAGATCAGCATTCCGACCAGAGAAGCATGGAAAACGGTGCAGGATTTCAAATGGTTCCAAGAGGGATGAGGGAAGCGGCGCTGGAATCTGTTTTCCCGATCACCCGTAACTCAACCGAAGTTATAAACTGGAGAGCCACACCACAGTTTTCCAGTCGGAAGTTGTTTCAAACAACCTTAATGGAAGAATACAAATACTCTCGGACAGTCAATCGGCACTGCAGGCGCTTGCCTCTAACCGCGTAGTTTCACAACTGGTGCAGGATTGTAGGCAGGCTCTCAAAGTCACAACGAACCGAGTAAATGTAAAACTGCCATGGGTCCATGGACACAACGGTGTAGAGGGAAATGAAAGATCGGATGAGCTAGCTGCCAAAGAGCTGGATCAGTCAATCAAAATGCCACTAGAATGGAAGGGGAGCTCACTGCATGTTGAGCTGAGCTCTTTGGCCGCACCCTAATAAAACGAGAACAAAACAACTCCTGAGGAAAAAGACTCGTTAGAACATTAGTGGCATTATTAACGAGCCATAATGTTCTAGATCAACACGTCAAACGAATAGGAAGCCAAACGGATGACACTTGCCGAGTTTGCGGCGAGGAGGAAGGAAGGACAGAACACTTCCTCCTAGATTGCCCGAGTCTTGCCAATAAACTCCTTATTTGGCTGAGGTGTACTGGCGTAAAGGAATCGGAACACTTGGCGACCACAGAACTGGGGGAACTCCTTGGTTTCTGTAGGACGAGAGGATGGACCATCTGTAAACAATAGTACTACACATGGGGAGCGAAGGGCCGCAGCAAGTGCAACCCAGTACAAATAATAATATATTTTTAAATCTGCTTCAATAAATGCTCCAAAGTTTTCAAAGAGCTAGTTATTGTGTCGGCGCAGGTTTGCTGTTTACGTTGACGTTTCGTCGTTGCCGGTTTGACCACCAGGGTGGAAAACGGTTCAGCTCTTGGTTAGAACGTGAAAGTTTACACACGCGATTTTGCAAGTACATTTTATTAGCAAATAAAGTTTATAATTGCTTCATTTACTTCTGTCTGTAATTATTATTTGTAACAATAAAGTCCTTGATATTTTGAAATCTGTGTAAGAAATCGTATTTTCCCTGATCCTTTGAAATTTTTTGCAATGAAACAAAAGGTTTTGTGTTGTGCCTGTTTTATTGCAATATCTACATTTGTTTGATTCCTTTTTTTTGCTTTGGAGGGGCTGGTGTTTATTTTAGTCTCTGTTGGTTCTAAATCTTTTAATAATCTTAATGTATTTTAATGTTATTAATCCAGGGTTTTTACTATTTTTGCGGAGATGTGCCTCGTTTCAAATGCAAGGGAAAGGGAAAACATGAAAATATTAAAAATAAGTAAAGAATTCTTATTTTCTTTCTACCTCTTTCATTATTAGGGCGAATATCGCACCTAAGTCAAAACGGGTTTCAGTTCTCCTGTGGCTTATTTCGGGTTCTTTGACTGATAGGTCAGCTATTTGAAGTGATTTGATACTCATTTGTCCTGGTGCCCAGATGACTATGATGGTTATGTTTGAATATTTGTTTATGATACCCCATATTTTATACGTTACATTTCTTTCTTCTACGTTATTTGTATACAATTAATTGCGTTGTTTGACTCTGTTAAAATGACTGCAGTTTTTGATCCTGAATTTTGCGTTTATTAAGGGCTACTAGTATTGTATATAGTTTTGCTTCGACGATAGTTACGCTATTTACGAAATTCAAATTTAATGTGCAATTCCCATTGCGGTAATTGCCAGTTGTAAGATGGTTTTGCCCCGTTCTTTACAAGGATCAAGGTTTCATGCTGCGTTCGGTTTCTAGTTTGTTTCTTCTTTTTGTTGAACTATAGTTTTTTACAGGTTAAGGATTAGGGAAGTTTTCTGGATAAAGTATGTTGTCCAAGTTAACCGGTCTTCTTGGATCCCACAAGGAATAAGGCTAAGCTTGCTGAACTGGTGCCTGTACTTGTTTGGTATTTAGTTATAGATGCTGTTGTCTATTTCGTATTCAGAACTATTAAGTATATAATCTATTTCTATCTGCCTTCGCTTTTTTTTGGCTGTCAACACTTCCGCTCTCTCCTTGGTTGTGAGATCAGTTGCGATATTGAACGATGCTGACGCGTAAAGGTTTGATGTACTGGAAACTAGTCCTAGAAATTATTTTAGGATTGCGGTCCGTGTGCAAGTTTGTTTATTCCATATTCTAATTATAGTCTGAACAGCGACTTGTATAAGTTCAAAGCCAGAGAGCGACTGAAAAAGTTTGTTGGTTTATTCAGGAATATGATGATATTTCCTAGATAGTTAAGGATGTGAAGATGTTCTTGACGTGTTCTGAAATTGATGTTCTTAGTTATTGTTTTTCCTAGACATTTTATTTTATTGTTCCAATTGATCATGATTATGTGTCAATTTGATATCCAGATTCTATTTCAAGAAAGCTTCAAAAAAGCCTTAGGTTTTCGCCAATATTAGAGAATATGTTGAGTTAATGTTGTAATTTGTATATGGAGTTGTTTTGGGATATTCCCACGTCCAGAATTTAAAACTCATCAGCATATAGGAAGTAAGTAGTGTTTTCATCTGAAATTTCATGGAGTTTAGTGCTTCATATGTTGAAGAGTAGTAATAGAAATACACACGCTCAAAGTACATCGCGGTTTCGTCGGATATCTACGCTTCAAATATGTGCGTGGCAGGCACCGGGGGAGCGAGTAAAGTTAGGGCGACTTTGCCTACGAATAACAAATTATGGCTTATGAAATTATCTCGGAACGAAAACAAATTTTGAAATTTCAACGAGCCAAAGGATTTTTCGCTCTGAAAGAAATGTTAAATTAGTCTTATAATTTAATATTTCTCTCAGAGCGAAAAAGCGTCTTTTAAACCATGAACAAAATCAGACTCCACCAGAATAATTTTGCAAAATAGCCGAAAAAATGAATAAACTCAATGAAGAAGAAAGAACAATTTCCTGCAAAACGTCTTCATACTATGAAATGCTTCCTCACTTTAATAGAGTTCACGCAAAGTGAATACATTTCAAAGTCTATTTTGGAAAAATGTCTCTGCGAAAAAGAAAACCTAACTATGCCGCTAATTACACGTGTGAAACAAACAAGACCTTAGTTAAAATTTAACTTATTGTCTTATCATTAAAACAATTCTAAATGCTATTAAACACCAAAAATTTATTTTGAAACATTTATTTTAGTGAAATTACAGAATATATTACATGCTTTCCATTCGTTATTTATTCGGCACATTTTCCTGAGATACAAGCATTGCTGCAGCAAGTTGCACCACCGATGCACTGTGAAAGAAAATGGTTTTTGTGAATATCATTTAAATGCATTATAAATTTTCTTATCAGTGAAAAAGGCCATTGAGCTGAATGTATGAAAAATTTATTGAAACTTGGACAAGTTACTGCTGATCAGGCAAATTCCTCAACGAATGAAGGTTATACTTACAGGATCACCACCCATTGTGCATCCAGGCATGAAGAAAGGCTCTGCGTTTGCAATTAAGCACATCGACAGGACGAGCAAAGCAACGAAAATAATCAAATTTTTGGAAAACATATTGAAATGAATAAAATTCTCTAGTGCAGTAGCTTCACACTTCTGATGAAAATTGAATCCAAGTCACCCTTTTATAGTGTAACTCCGAATTGGGGCTGCTCATACTTTTCATAGGAATTCTCAATTGGTAACAGCAACTTGAATAGGTGCAGCGAATTGCATATGCTAATCAATTATAAAGTTATCAATAACAAAGTTACACTTGAGCAACCATAATAGATTTTGAAACGTGTTAGAATCGTTAGTTTACTAGAATTCACGCCACCATCGTTAGTGACTTTTTCAGGGGGATGCTATATTCTCTCAATTATAAATCATTTACTGAGGTCTCAGTAAAGATTGAAAATTGTTTTTTTTTTATGTGGAGTTTTCGATTTGAGTTCAACTGAACATGATTGCTTAAATTAAATATATTAATCTAAGATCTGGAAGTTGATGTACTTGTCTGAGGGCCTATTCGATTTTTGGCTTCCTTACCGTATCCTTTTTTTCTACATTATTGGTAGTTCTTCAAAAAATGTCTGAAAAACCTATGGTGGCTGCCTACTGACCTATTTGTATTGGGCGCAGGCTGCGGTTCGTGCCTATTTGTTTGGGTAGGCACGATTCAACAGCGAAAGCCATGTGAAGAGCTATAGCTCCCTCTCCCTGGAAAGGATGGAGTGAAGAACAGAGTAGTTAATCAATTAAAATAATTAATCCATAAGTGTTTGTATTTAAGTCAATTTTCCGATCTCTGAATTCAGCAAAATGATAAATAACGTTATCACAAAGTTTAGGGTTTTTTTGGGTCGGGGGGTGAAGGCAATTTACGCCCAGAGTGTAGGAGCGCATGCTACCAAACTACCCACTGAACAACCCCCCCCCCCACCTTTCATGAGACTCTAGCCTGGAACCGTTTGACATTTTTCTTCGGGCTAGGCCTCTTTTTACTTCGCCCTACGGCACCGTCAGCCTAGAGAAATCTCCACCCAGCGCGAGGGGGCAGGATGGAGCAGGACTGCTGGAAACGAGACCCCCCTAGACCCTGCGCCCAAGGTTATCTATGGTATATTTTTTGGCAGTAAGTATTGCCCGAGAGTAATGTGACACAGGTCCATTTGTCGAAAGTTTTCAGCATTTCTCCGACCAGATTGTCTGAAGAAAATTCTCCCATTGACTCCCACAAGTCCTGCCACATCCTGTTCCACCTTCTACAGTTGAAGAAGGTGTGACATGCGTCGTCCCTTTCCTCGGGGCAGAAAATGAAATCTGGGGACCGTGATTTACCAATCTTGTGCAAGTAACACTGAAAATACCCATGCCCGCTAAGAAGTTGGGTAAGGTAATAATCAGTCTCACCGTGCCTTCGATTTACCCACGATCCCACGTTCCCTATAAGACGGGCAGTCCAGCGGCCATTAGAGTCGCCTTTACAGGACTGTTGCCACTCGAGTTTCGTTCGCTGCCTTTCCTCTCGGTTGACAGCATATCTTGAACTCTCCACTTTTCGGTCATAAATTCTCCGTCGCTCCCTAGCAAGGAGGGCGATGGGTATCACTTCTGCGATCACCTATACCGCCGACTCAGAGACAGTGCGGTATGCAGACACAACCCGGGAAGCTCCTCGTCTCTGTACCTGGGCCAAGCGCTTTCAGTACAGCTCCTTACTGAGAGCTCCGGCCCAAACCTCAGAGCCGTTTAGTAGCACTGACTGTACAGCACTCATGAGAAGTCGGCGTTTGCTCGGTGTGGGCCCACCGATGTTGCACATTAGCCGACTCTTTCGCCGTTACCCTGATCTGTACCAAAAAGCTGTTCCACGTCTATTTTTCCGATATTCCACCTGGGATTGAAAGATCGTTTAAATGAGCAGGGAGTGGTATTGCCGATCTCAAACGTGATGTATTGGTGGTCGATCGCTGAATAATCCTCGAGTACTCTCCAGTTCAGCGTCGTCGAAGCCAGGGACTCCGAGGCGAATGTCACATTTTGGATTGTTCCTTCGCAGCCCCAGTGCCGGAAGGTAGGTACATTGATGGTTTTTAAATCAACCAACCTGGTCCTTTCCGACATATCCAGAATGCGTTGCCCTATGGAATCGGTTTGAGACATGCCCCACTCAACGGCTCTGACGTTGAAGTCTCCTGATACGAGTACTTTGCCAAATGTGTTCAGAACAGCATCCTCTAGCATGTCCAGTCTATTTTGAAAAGATGGCATTGACTCATTCGGCGTCAGGTATGCGCTGAAAAACGTTATACCCGAGCACCGAATCCACACGAAACCATCTCCTCGGCCGTGAACTTGGATCTGGAGTCGCATGCTGCCACGAACCCAAACGTCAGCAGTATGGGAGTCATCGGAGAACCAGGCTGGTGAGGCCTTATTTCGATGTTGTTCGCACAGCAGCAGCAGATCAGCTCTCTTTTCTCTGGTGAACTGCTCTAACAAATCTTGTGCATTGATTCTGCGGTGCAAGTTGATTTGAAGGGCCCTGATCATCACCCCAGACCCATCACCCTTTTTCTAGTGCCTCTCTAAAGGTTGGGCACGCGCCTGTTCCTACAACGTGAGGGTGCTCTGTTGGTTGAGAGTTAAGATTATTAGATAACAATCAGCGTGGAGTCTCAGCGCACTCTTTAATCGTATGCCCAGGCGCTCCACGCTTAGAGCAAAGCATTTTACGGTCAGAGCCCTTGCAGTTCCAAGTGGTGTGCCCGTATCCTAGGCACCTGTAGCATCGAACTGGGATGGCTCGGTGGCGAATTCTGCACACCACCCAGCCGATTTTTAGTTTTCCTTTGGCCAGGAGTTGTGTAACATCATTCTCCGTTACGTCGAGAATGGCCAGCCTTTGTCCTCGGCGATTCTCTGGATAAAGCTTTACTTTTACTAGAGTTATTCCAGGGAACTCTTTTTGAATGGCTTCTTCAACCTCAGCCGGATCGGCGATGCAATCCAGGTCCCTTACTTCCAATCAAGCTCTTGGCTCCAAGGTAGAGACGGTGGCTTTTGCCCCAAGGACGTCCTTTATTCTATCGCGGAATATCGATTTATCAAAGGAGTCCACACCAAACTCGACGAGAAGCGCTCCGAACCTCGTCGATCGTAGAGTTTTAATAATCGTCTCTGTTTTCTCCGGCTTGACATTCTTGCGGATATAACGTAGAATGTCAGAATAGCTCCTTCCGTCAATAGGCTTCACAAGAATGGCGTCTCCAAGGACTCTTCGCTTTTTTCTTGCTGGTTTGTCAACGGTATTTGTCGTTGTTTGAACAGTCACTGTTTGTTGGCTAAGCCTATGTTCGCGTTTTGCGGATTTTTTGCGGCCTTAGATATCACGAGTTGGAAGGCATCTTTTCTTTGTTGCGTTTCTATTTCTGGCTCAACGTTCTCTTTACGCCTTTTCTCTTGTTCGCTCTCAAGAGGGCTAGCAGCAGTCCTCTTGATACTCGGAAGAAAAGGTTGGGTGACTTAAACGTGCACCGTTTTATCTGGATGTTCTTCTTCCAGCTTTTTTCAGAGTCTCCTGTAGTGGCAAACACGATCCAAGAGGTCTTCGAGCTCAAATACTCTATTTTTTACATTTTTACTAATTGTTTTTGGTTATTGCACGCTTCTTGCATACGTTTGAAGATCGCATAACATTTTTTAGCCAACCGTTCTTCCTCGGAACGGTTCTCCGCGATAACCTCCTTTACCATCAGGTCTTTTTCGCCGACTTTCTCCTCCGGAAGCTTACATTCTATGTTGTGCGTTCCTCCTACTGAGGTCGATTCAGCAGTAGCAACCTTAGGAGTGAGGTGGTCGTAAACCTCCGGAGCCGCGTTTACTACCGGCCCGTCACTGCTCTTTCCGCTTGGGGCTGAATGAAACCGTGGTGGTGAACGCAAGGTTTTTCCACTACGGGAAAACACGCCAAGGTAATTTTTATGGTTGTGAGAATTATGTCCATTGGCTCGTTTGTTCGTCTCCTCTGCTTTATTATGTTTGTTGTAGTTGGATTTGGATTTTATTTAGTTTTTTCATCAGATTCTTATCGATAGTAATTAAAGACGTATAGAGTTTCTGGAGTAAGTTTTGCTACTTTTAAGACCAGAAAAGCTTCCCATAACTGATGCTGAAGTAGCGGGTGAGGACTCAGCCAAGGACGAGAGCTTATAATTCTCAAAAAAACACTAGTTTTAATAATTTTTTGAGATAAATTTTAAAGTTTCAACTGTACAAATACTAATAATGTTTGGGCCAAGGTAACAAACTGCAACTTCATTTTAAAGCTTTCATTTACAAACATTTTCGGATAATATAGAAAAGGACATTCTAGTAAAACTATTCGAAATTTGTTTTTATACTCTGAGATTTTTCGTAATTTATTAGGCTTTACAAATGTAATTTATTCGCCAAATCTATTATTTCACCATGAAGACACTTGACATATAATGATTTTTCAGAAATACCATCATGATCTAATTTTCTTTTCTTTGATGGTTTGCCCACTAAGGTTTTACCAATGTTTAAACGCGGTGATCAAATTGTAAATTCTACTTTTGTAATAAAAAAACTGAAAACCTTGGCTGTAAGATATTCAAAATAACATCCGTTTGCTGATATTAAAGAATAAATGAAATGCTTTTAGTAAAAGTTGAATGGAAAGTCGTTCAAAATACATTTGAACCCTATAGATTCTCACAAATATTCTCGACTGCCGACAAAATCGGCGCTTTCTAAGCTTTCTTCAAAGACTTCCAACAGATTAGATCAGTTATTTCGCCAAATATCAATAATACGCATTTTAATTTTAATTCCAACGAGTATTGCTACTGCTTGGTAGTCGTTTTTCAAAAATTGCGTCCATTTGCTAGAGTTTTCCAAAAAGTAGAAAAACCGGATAAATTAGAGAAAAAGATACGAAATTCATTTATTTTCCAAACAGCATCTTGCTGAACCAAATTTAGAGTATGAGCCGAACAATAGATAAAACAATGTTTGTGGAGCAGATTCTTTGACTTTTTTTTAAATCACCTGAATTAAGTGACCTGACATTAAAACTGCTCTATCGTACGTTTGGGCATCTAACTTTTTATTTATATTGATGCAAGTATAATTATCATTTAAAATTTCAAATAAATCATGTGCAGTTTCACTCGCGGGAACATCAACATGTCCCAAAAATCTATCAACAAATGCACCTACCTTTGTAACATGTCGCAAAGATAGTTGTGGAAAATTGGAAATATCAATGTTTTCACCGGTTTGCCACGAAAAACTAGGTGCTTCATTTATTTCAAAAAGTATGAAATTTTAAATTACTTAGCCGATAAAATTAATTAAATCGTTTTGGATAGTTTTGGAAACTCCACTAAAAACGGATAATGAGTCCAAAAAGCTGTTCAAATCATTATAGTATTTGACATTCAAATGTGCAGATCTGAAATTCGCCCCGAAGATTGGAAGATGCTTTTTGCACTACCAGTGAACTAATCACATTTCGCATACCAAGCACAATTAAAAGATCGCGATTTTTTATTATTCTCCAGAATAATTAAATTTTTAATGTTTAATTCAATTAAATTTCTAACAATAAGGAACAGTATTTGGTTTCAAAAAGGACTATATCTAACTTATTTTAACTTTTACCTGGTTGTCCGGCTCCTCCATGTTATAGTTTAGTTTTTCCACTTCACTGGCAACTGAGCGTTATAGAAAGTTTAGCACCCTACGAAAAATTTCCGAAAATTTTGGATATATGGATGTATATTCTTTTTGGATATTTGGCCTATTTTTCAATTCAATCATTAAAATGGTACAATGTTTATCTTTGTGTGATTTTATATCCCTCATTGATTCCCACTGGGAGAAGAGACGCAAATGTCATCGACACAATTTTCTTGAAATTTTCTGAGGTTGGAGTTGCCAAAAAAACGTATGAAATATAATCGAAGTTTCCAATTTTCTTACGCACACAAAGCAAAACGTGTAAGCAGATGTCCTTGGCGCCATTGGCCAACGAAAATTTGCCCACCCTGGGAACGAGCGGCACATCATTTCGCTCGGATGCGTAAGGTTTTGTTTACACTTCGGAACCTGCTTCGGCTAACGTAGAGGATGAGCTCGCACAGTGTCATAGTTTATGAATGGATTTAAAGCCGAAGTACAATGCTGCGAGACTCTTGTCGCGCTCTCGTATCGGAGTCTCGTCAATGTCAAGTAGTTTTCGTAAAATGCATTTGTATGCGACAACGTACGATGATTGCGATGTGTTGATGCGAGACGAGAAATATTCGGAAAAACGCAAATTCCTCGCAACGAGGTGCGTGACGTTTGTCAGATGCTCTATAGCGCTTAAATGACATTTGTAATTCAAACGCCTTAATTACTTTTTAAGTAGGAGGATTATTTGGAATGAATTTTGAATGAAAATTTCGTGCATCCTTGTTGAGGCTATTATTCGCCAAACGAAGGAAAATTCAAATTTTTAAAAAATCAAGAACAATTTTATTCGAATTTAATTTGAAACGTCACCAATTTGACATTTGTCATATGAACATTATTCTTCCTCGCATCGCGTGCATTGTAAATTGAATGCGACGCTCTCGCATCGCCTTCACGCAGTATTGTATCTAGACCTTTAACTTTGATGAGTGAATTTAATGAATTTAAAATGTTTTCCTTTAATTTGTATGCAATATGAATGAATGGCGATATCCCCGGGAAGGTATTCAAAAAATGTGACAAGATCAAATTTCTAATTGCAAGTTCAAGCTAAACTTTGAAGTATTGTAATTTTCCTTTATGCGCATTATATGAAAATAAAGTTGAATCAAATATATTGACATTCGAATATTTTATTTTTTTGTAATAAAAAAGGTCTAAAAAAAAATTTTTTTTAAATTTTTATTATGAAAAAATTTTTAATAATAAAAAATAAAAGGGCGAGGCCCACCCTGACGAGTCGCCAGTGCTACGGACTTGAATATTTTCATTGTCAAATTTTCATTATTGCAAAATGTTTTTATACTTGAGTAAGGATAACTCGTTTTGCACGCAGATCGACTAGCGAGTCTTGCCTTCATTTAACTGATTGTACGGTAAAAAAGCAAAACGCCCTGAGCCTCGAAATGGCCACGATCGGGTCTGGTAAAATTCCCTTTTTTAAAAATTTTTTAAAAAGTTTTACCCCACTAAGTAACGTTGACTTAACTACCATTATCAGAAGGCACTTCTTGGCTAAGACGCAATAATGGCCATAAGATTGCTATGGGCCTGTACTTCAAATGCGGCCTTATACACCGACATTCTAGTGCTGGGAATTCGTGGTGATATTGTCAGTACATATGAGAGCAGTTATGGGATCTATGTTTCAATCAGTATGGCACATCAACTTTTCATGCACTTGACTGATCAATTGATCAAATCTAAATCGCAGTTTGAGACATTTTTTAGAACTGGGTTCAAAATGAAGCCTTGCGCATTCTTTGTCCATCTAATGGAATCGAAGACATTCCTCACCATGACTGTCACACGTTGTGAGTTCCTGTTCACTGGGCTGCGCTCAATACTTATATTATTGCGTCAATATTGAATGACCCACCCTTGTAAGTATATTGCTGAAATGATAGATCATATGCGATTTAGACGGCTAAAACGCGTTCCTTCTTCTGATGAGCTTGTCAAGCGAATTGCCAGTAGAGTTTACGATGGATATTGATGAAATGGTAGGCCCATCCCTTCCATTTGCTAATCAGCAATTTTGTCAATCCCTTCCACTGTGTTGGTTTATACACTCCCTGCAGACAAGCATTGAATGTGCCAAGCAGCATATTATGTCAAACCTGGTAACCAGTTCAGTTTGCTGCACTTCTGAAAGGATGCCTACTGATCTCATAGGCATTCTTTATGACTTTTCATCTCTTTTTTTACAGCTCCTCCTCCTTTGTACCAACTTGTACCAACAAAAAAGTAGTTAACAGGGTTTTTCTACATGAAATATCAAAACAAAGTGAACTTAAGTGAACTCATGGAAGCACTGTATGATTTGATCTGTGAGACGTCTAGCCTTGGCATATAAGCTTACTACACAAGCCAAACTGGTAGATGTTTATTTCAATAATGAATTTTGAAAAAATTGCGCCTTGCTTTCATAAGTTATGACGCAAAGAAACTTGATCGCAAGCAATTAGGAATATGACTCATACAGATCGTGGGATTTCGTATAGTTCAAATAGTTCAAAGTACCATCCTGCGTTCCTCCAGTTTTTAATGCCGTTTTGGTTTGTTCAGGATGCACAGTATCCAGTTGACTCCTTCCAGATCAGAGCTTGCTTTTTGCTTTAATAGGTACCTCTTTGAACAACAGACATTTTTCTGAAACGTCCGGCAAATCTTTCACACCAGATTTCTAGCATTAGAACCTTTAGTTTAAAAAGTTTAAAAGATGCAGCATGCTGAATTTTTGCACCCTTTCGACGTACGGTCGGGATTATCAAATTTGTTGCCGAAAATAAGCCCAGGAGGGGTTGCTATGTCTCTTTTTCTGGGATGCAAATTATTGTGAGTTGTAACCTTCTAGATTTTTGTGACGTCAACCTTAGTTTAAGGTGTTTTGTCAGAGTTGAATAATGTTTATAGGTCCTTTCTACCTATTTTTGTCTTCTGGGGTCAGGATTTGTACTTGTAGGAGTCAGCACTCATTCTTGTGCATTAAATATAGATGCAGACTCTTTGTAGAGCCCGAGACATACACTTAACGGTCCCCATCCTGTTGACCTTGTCTGCGTTCCTCGATTTTGTCTCTAACTTGGGCTAGAATAGCTTGAGTGATAGGTATGGTTTGACTTTTAAGCCTCGATGGGAATGCAAATTTTCTCAAAATGCGCATTGATAACCACTTTCACCTCCCTGCTCGGCTTCAATAATATTGAATTTTGCAGAGGAGACTTAGGCAGTTTTTGTCTCTAAGTGAAGATGTGTGCTTTGATGGATTGATAACTTGGCGGATTATCTCCTGTCTGATTGCCGAAGAATTTGATAGAGACGGCAGCATCGCACCTTAGTTATTTTCTTTAATCATGCACGCATTTTAACTGGGCGTTGGTACTTTTAGTGGCCTGGCAATGCATCTGAATAAAGGGAGTTTCCGACATGCTACCCCCTCCACAACCACGCCAAGGAATTGGTTGGGTTGGAGGTATTTTGTTATGATTCTCAACCCTTGCGCTGGATAAACATAATAACAATAATAAAAGGACAATTGGCAAGTATCCGCTGGGTATGATGTATTTGTTTATTCTTGATCTAGAGCGTGAATTGTATTTTCCCCTTTTGCTAAATATAAATAATGCAATCTAAATTCGCTTTTAAGTTAATTCAAAACAAATAGCTATATAGAAGTACTAAAAACTTTTCTCAGCTCAAGAAATGTAGAAAAGTAACAAATGTGGTACAAATCTACAAAATAACTGAATAAAGTGAAATACATCAAGTCTTGCCTGATTTCTAATACAACCATGAGAAAGATTCATATCCGAACGCGTGTTGATTGGCATGCAATCAAATTGAAACACTTAGCTGACCTCAAAATAATTTTATCGGTTATATTGAAAACCATAAAAATAAATAGTTCATGCTATTGTACTGAGCATGATTCAAAAGTAAATGCAAGTATTTGAGCGTAATTAATTATAGAAAATCAATTAAATTGTTTAGAATATAAATTAAATATATTCTTTGATAAATTGTATTTTATGAAGACGTATAATATTTCAGTGCAGCGTTATCTTTGGAAGCGCATTCAATCTATGTATGTTGAAAAATCTGAGAAAAACATATCGTTTATAACTTCGAAATATAATGCCAGCGTTACGCCAAAAAATGCTTCGTGAAAAAAAAAATCAATTTTTTTAGCACTTTCAAATTCATTAATCTTTTATCTGATATATAGTATACGTTAACTATACCATATTTTTATAGTGATATGTTATACTTAACGTATATCACTATATATGGGTAAAGTGATATACATTAAGGCAATTGAAATGAACGGGTTTCAATAATTCCTTAGAAAATCGAAGCCCAATTTAATACTTTAATAATCTATTCTTATCATAAGACAGTTGTTGAAGTTTGGTTATACCAAAAAAATCAGCGTTATCAGTTCTAGAATGAAACTTCATTTTCCTGAACGTTAAAGCACTTGGGTCCAAGTCTTATAGTTCCTTGTGCTTAAAATTTATGTTAATTAATTGTTTTTGATATTTGTAATATTTCCATAAAATTGTAAATTCCAAGTTATAGTTTGAGTAAGTAACGTTCTGTATTATATTTTTACGCGTTCGAATAATTTCAAGCGCCACTTTAGTTTCCGAAATGCAATGCAAAACAATGACGACCAAGCCAACAAGAAATACGTGGATCTTCCTTGAAGAGGAAGGGGCCATTACGTAAAAGCATTGCGATTCGGAATAACAACGATGCATTGCAAATGCAAATGAATTAGCGCGTGAATTCGAGAATGATCTACAGAGAAGGTATGAGAAGGTTACGGATTGGCTAGATATAAAGGATATAAATGACGAAAGGATAGGATATAAACGACTACAGTAGGCAGAGACGAGAAGTAATGATTAAAAAGTGATAAACACTAGGAGCGTCGAGATAAGAGTTGAATTAAATCGTATTACAATAAAATTAAATTGTACGCGAATAGAATTTTTCGGTTTCAAAGTCTTGTTGAGAAGTCTATAGCTGTGTAAAGAAAAAAAAGTGATAGATTGACAGCGAATTAGTGAAGTGTAAGATAAATTCAGTGAAGTGTGTTCAAATAAGATTAAAAGACAATTTCAATTAACTTCAAATTTGCGTTTTCACTTGCAAGAACTTGAAATTATACTAAGTTAAAGGCTGCGGACCTGGGTAAGTGCAACAATATAATATATTTGTGCGCTGTTTTATTGTTGAGTGACGTTAGTACAACCTAAGTTTTATTTTATTATTAATATATAAAAATTGAAAAACTATTATATTTCAAGAAAAGGTATATAAATTTATTTTGTCTCATATTTACAATGACACAAAAATCATGTTTATTTTTCAGCCATGGATTTTCGCCTCTCAAATACGGCCACTTAATTTCACATCGCTACCTTTAAGTCTCCACAAATTATAAAATAATTAATACCCCGAAAAGATAACTCAAAATATTTTATTTTAACCTCAACTATTTGGTGTTCAGAACTTCTAAACAATAAAAATTGAATCAATGTCGTACTTGTATTTTACTAGTATCAACTTTATGAAGAAATGTGCTTACTTTAAATGACGCTTTTCTACAAATAGAAAAGTCAGCTTCTCTGACAAATAAATAAATAAACGAGTAAAGGTAACAAACTTGTGACAACTTCTGTTCCTATTGTTTTCATCTGGAGACATTAGCTTATTTTCTATCTAGCATCTAGCCTAAAATTACTCAAATTACAATATGCTACATTCCTTTTTATTGTTAATTGTATAGTAAGTGAGTAGTAATTGAAGTAATTGAACATCAGAGAACTAAAATCTTCTAACTTCAAAGATCAAACTTAGAAATAAGAGATTATAGCTGACGGAGTGTATGGATCCCGAATTAGATCCTCTAGTAGCGACGATTCCGAATATAAAGTTAAAATAAATGTAATAATATTCGCTGGAATAAAACGCGTGTATTATTTTTCTGTTCTCCTGTCAACTTTTTTATTAATAATAATTATTCCTTTATTTTTATTGACTTTTGGCAAGAACAAGTAGGCGAGAAATTCGAATTGTAGATTCGCGATATTATTCAAATTGTGGTCACGTAGTCACGATAATAACTTTGCTGCTGGTTTGATCTGACGGCCAGAACGTTGTGAGACGTAGCGTGGAAGGTTGGGTTGAAATCTAACAGTTGTTTTTGTTCTGGGGGATTCTTGGATCAGCCCTTGGAGAGTTTTTTTTATCAAGTTACTTGTTCTACGCGTTCGTGATGAATGCTGCCTTGAGCCGTTGAACTGAAACCTCTTGCTCCTTCCCATTTTTGTCTATAATGAGGTGGATTTCTTTCGACGAGATACTTTAAATGGTCCGTCGTAAGGTGATGTCAAAGGTGGCAACACTACATCGTTTCGGAGAAAAACGTAGTCGCATGTTTTGAAGGTCTTTTGAAGGAAAGTCGTTCTTTGAGAAGCATGATTTGAAGTTGATTCGGGTGTCAAATCATGCATAGTTTCCTTCAGCTTGATGACGAACTCGTTCTAGTGTTCGCCGGTTTGGTCATCGAAAAACTCTCTAGGAAGTCAAAGTGATTTTCCGTAGACAAGCTCAGCTGGTGTGGTTTTGTTATCTCTTTGAATGCAGAGCGATATCCCAATCAAATAGTCAGTAACAAATCGATTCAATTTTCAGGATTGTGACACTTGATTGAGGTGTTGATCGTTCGGTGTGTGTGTTCAATCAATCCATTACTTTGAAGATGGTAGGACGTTGTTAGCAGGTGCTTGATTCCGAGCAATTCGGTCAGCTCATTGAAAAAAGGAGACTCAAATTGTCTTCCTCGGTTAGTTGTGCTGTGACACGAGGGAAACAAAAACGAGACATCCAGCCATTGACAAGATCACGGGCGACTGTTTCGGCCGTTATCTCTTTAATCCGAATAATCTGTCGGAATGTGTCTTTAAGCGGTCTCTGTCACAGCAGGTCAACAAATAAAAAAAATTTTGCGAAGGAGGTAATGGATCAAAAATGTCAATGTTGATGTGACTAAATCGCTCGCCAGGAACAAGGAATTTTGTAAAAGGCTGCTTGTCGTGGCGTTGTATTTTGGCTCGTTGACAAGCAAGACAAGCTTTGGCCATCTCTCCACAATCCTTCTTGAAGGAAGGCCAGACAAAATGATCGGCCATCATTTTAACAGTAGTCGAAGTAGTCGAAAAGTCGAAATCCTTGGTAATGAACGGACGGATTCGATCAGTTGAATAGTCACAATGTATTTGTGTTTTTGTGTTAGGAATGACGAATTAGATTCGTTGTTAAAGAAATTCTTGATGTCGGCATCATCTTTTTGTTGCTTCTCCAGAAGTTCGTAGTCGATAGATTGTTTTAAAACTGCCTCCGCTCCTGACAGCATATCTGTAGTCACATTTTCGGAGCATTTTCGGTCACATTTTCCTCACTAGATTTGGGTGGAACTAGTGTTAGGTCAGATCCAGTATCAATCAAAAAATGAAGGTTGAGTGGCTTCTGATGATTAAAGAGACGGCTTACATTCTCTGACACCTCGTCTGCCACCAACGAGTGTATTTCTGATAGTTTTTTGGCTTGTGTTTCTTGTATTTGCAACCTTCTTTGCACTTCTTTGCTCGGTTACCAAATCGGTATCGATACCAGCACAAATGCTTTTTTGTGTTACTACCTCTAGATATGCTCGGGAATTGGAACTGCCACGACTAGAAAAACGATCCTGGCTGTGTAGGCGTTGACGTCCACGTCTGACCTCTGCGAACAAATCTTCAATTCTCTTGGTCAGTTCACTGATTTGACAAGAGACATCAGCGGAGCTCACAGCGTGAGTTGCCAAACTAGACGCTGTTTTGAATTTGCCCAACTCCAGAATCTGGTCGGTTGTCTCGGCTTTGCTTGATGATTTGACCTTGAGGATGCCAACAATCTGTCGAATCGATTCAGGGAGCTTTGAGAGCCACAGAGACTCGACTGTTTCGTCGCTTATGGACTGGATGATGGTTTGGCGTCACCAAGATCGATTTCCTGTAGTAATCTTCGTAGTTTTTTCAAACTGGAATCAGAAAATTCGAAGATTATTCGGTGCTTCAGTGTCTGATATTTTCTTTATGCTGGTGGATCTCGCATTATGTGTGCAATTACTTCCAGACAGTTCACGTTAAGCGAATCAATAACTGTATCGAACTTCGTCTGATCAGCTGCTACACCAGATGTGTGAAATTGGGCTTCGATATGAAAAAAATTTATAGCTCAGGAGCACTGGGCATGAAGGTTGGGACTTTAACAGCCGTTCTTGCAACTTCGTAACTATTGTTTTGTGTATTCCCGGGTGTCTTGTCCTGGCTGATTAAGTTAGCGGCTAAAAATTGTTGCAGGATCAAAGGCATTTTTGTCCTTAGCTCCACGAAAGGTCCATCAGCACTGTTGCAATTTTTTGAATTGACTGCAATTGCAATTAGTCATTTTTTGACGAAAAAGCTCATGCACTTTTGAGATCACTGCTAAGATGGTTGATGCTGCGCACTTGTTTGCTGGCAAATTGTCCTCGTGATCCGAAAAACGAAAATCTGCGGCCAAAATTTTAACTTGCGTAAAATCGTCTTACTGATTGCACTAGTTGGGGTCACCAATATAGCTGACGGAGTGTATGGATCCTATATTAGTGATGATTCCGAATATACAGTTTAAAAAAATGAAATTATATTCGCTGAAATAAAACGCGTGTATTGTTTTTCTGTTCTCCTGTCAACTTTTTTAATCAACAATAATTATTCCCTTATTTTTATTGACTTTTGGCAAGAATAAGTAGGCAAAAAATTCGAACTTCAAGTTCACCAAAGTAGATCCACCACAGGAGCATTTCTATCATAGCGTAACTAATAACACTCAAAATCACACAATCTACTGGTATTCAAACTTAATTTTTCAGATACGTTAGTATTTGTAAGCAAAGCTTGTTGGATAAAGCATATTAAGACAATGGTACAGAGGGACGCATATCTACTTTTTCTTAAATTTTGTGTTTACACGCAATAATTCATCTATACTATTAGACCAAAAAAATTACTGTCATATACATTGAAGCTCAAAAACAAGCCATCGCGACGATTGTGCTCACGTAATTCCTTTAAATTCGAAGCTCTGCATCTTAGAAATCTGACTTTATTTGAAAAATCTGCTTTTAGTATATCTTACTTACTGAAACTGATAATGCTATGTTTCTATTTTGTATCTCTTCAAGGGTGAACTAAAAAATTTCTTTTAATTCCCATGGTCGTTTATTAGTTAACAGTTGCTATAGTTTTTCAAAATTACTCATAACTTTTCACACAGCAGGATGGGTATCTACCTAGTTTGAAAAATGTCCAACACAGTTTGGGCTTGGAAATATATCAACGGATTACCTGATAGCCTCAGCGAAATTGTCCGATTTTGATATATTAAGAATCGTGTAATCTGAGTACCCTGCAATTTGAGGGACCGGCGTGCCTTGAATTAATATAAGCCATGATATCCTGGGCTTAACTAAACTGGATGAGATCACGTTTTGAGTTAGTTATAGCGGCTCTTCTCGGTTTTAACAATTTTCAACATCGAGACATTGCGAAAATAAGTAACGACAACGAATAAAAAATTATGCGGATTTTACTACGGAAAGAAACTTATATACAGAAAAGAAAGTATTGCACATTATAATAGTGAGCTTGTCTATGTCAACTAAGTTTAGTAGGCTCAAAACCAGTTTAAAAAAGTTTGACATAGAAGTTATTGGGACTAGCTACAGCTCCTGCCTCAAATCTCAAGTGGCAAATGAAAAAATTTAAAATCAAATACTGAGGACAAACCGATAGACTAATGAAGGTACGATTTAAGGAGCACGTCAGAGAAGCACAAAATGCAACATGGAGAGGAATTCCACAATTCGGTCATCAATCGCGGCTCATCGTGTCGAGCAAGGATATAATATCGAATGAGACAATATAGACGCTGTAAATCAAGTGAGAAGAATGTCAAAGCAATCCGCGTGTGAAAGTTTAGAGATCATGAAGGTTTCAGGTAATCAAAGCCTGAACGAAGATGCAGAACTGCCCATCGAATATAATAAAACAGATAAGTAAGTCTTGGAGGTAATAATAGTAATTAAAAAGTAATTAAGCGTTAACAAATAGTTTAAAAGTAGTTTAAGTATAATTATTGTCTAGACAACTTAGTAGGGTAAGCTACCCTAATCTCGACACTCAACGAAAAACATACATATTAAGGTTTATAGCCACTAATAATATGTGAAAGAAAGAAGAAGCAAAAGCTCTCAGCAGTTTTTTATTTTAGCAACTCTATGGTTCGTCTTTCATGAAGGCCGAAATACAATACTGCGAGAGAGCGACGAGAGTCCGCAGCAAAAGTCAAGCAGTTTTCGTAACCTGGATTTGAATATGACAACGTACAATGATTGCGATACGTCGATGCCAGGCGAGAAATATTCGGCAAACAGAAAATTCCTCGCAACGAGGTGCGTGACGTTTGTCAGATGCAATATGGCGCGTAAATGAAATTTGAAATTCAAACGCCTTAATTAATTTTTAAGTAGGAGGTTTATTCAGAATGAATTTTGAATGAAAATTTCGTGCATTCTTGTTGAGGCAATTATTTGCCAAACGAAGGAAAATTCAAATTTTTAAAATATGAAAAACAATTTCGATCAAATGTTATTTAAAACGTCACAAATTTGACATTTGTCATATGAGCATTATACTTCTTCGCACCGCGTGCATTCTAAATTGAATGCGTTGCGCGACGACGACCGAGAATCGCATCGCCGTCACGCAGTATTGTATCTGGGTCTTGAGTCGTTTCGTTAGTCATATTTCTCCCGATCAGCAACAAGGCAGAATTGAATAGGACGAGTGTCTGTTTTGTTCGAAGTTTATTAATGTGAGTAGTCGATCAATCTTTTTAAATTGTCTGCCTCTTGTCCAGAATTTCATATTTTTGATTATCTTTGAACTATAAATTCATCATTTTTTTATTTAAAACCTTGGATAATGTTTTTAATTACCAAGAATTAATACTTAAGGGGTGTCGAGAAACGGAATTTTTTTTTCGTATATTCTCAATATTGACAGTGTGTAAACTTAAAAAGATTTGAAAAAAAAACAATCAACATTCAATTCATTGCGTTAGTAGGTCAGTTTAAGGCATAAAGTTCCATTAAATGTGAAAGAAATTTTAATTTCTGTCCTATTTTTGACATATGTAGATGTCAATAAAGTAATATCCGATGCTTGCCAGAGTGTCGAAATTCGGGGTCTCTGGTGTGAAGATATAGCGTTCAAATATTTATATCTACGGCAATGCTAACATTCTTCTGTTTCTATATTACAGGTATGTCAAAGCCGCCAATATTCAGTAATTCAGGAATAAAATATTGGAAGCAGCATTAAATGCATAAATAATAGAATGAGCAATAAACTGGGAGCAAAAATGTTCAATGTCCCTAGAACACGATTAATTTTTAAACTGGCTCGTCCGAATAGTCAGGATCAACCACGGCCACAACCTGTGTTCACAACTAATGAACTAGTTAATTGGATAAAGGAAAACAGCCATAAAGGTTTTCCAAGAAGTAGGAGGAATCACCGATGAGTATTGATGGGTATTTTAAAAAATTGGTCGTCCAAACACATTCCGAAAGAGAATACCTGCTGAAAAATTGTACCGATTTTCTTCGTAAGCACATGAAAATAACTCAAAGAAAAGCAGAATCTGTAACTTCAGCCAGTGCTTGTGTTTCTGAGCAAGATATTAAAAACTGGTTTGTTGGCATGGAAACATATCCAATGGTTACTTCCACATACTCCAGGATCCTAGAAGCTTTTCAGCTATGCTCAAAAACTGGAACTGTTTTAGCCGGTAAAGACGAAAAAAATGTCTGGGAAGTAGACCAAGGTCAAGCAAAATTTAGCAGACCGATGTTATTTACATTCACAGCCAATGGTGATATCACTCCTCCATTGATAATTTATCCGATTAAAACACTCTCTAAAGAAGTAGCAACAAAGTTCCCAAAAGATTGGGGTTTTGGATTGAGTTACAATGGCTGGATGAAAAACGACATTTTTTTTAGACTATCTAGAAAATATTTTACATCCCTATTTAGTGCAAATAAAACACTCATTTGATAGTTATCCTTTTTGTAGACGGGCACAAAACGCACGTAACACTGATTATAAGTGAACTATGTAATAAACTACATATCATTTTAATGGCTTTATATCCAAATGCTGATCCAAATGATGTTTCAGCATTTAAACCTATTAAGAGTGGATGGAAAAAAGCCATTAACTTGAGTTGAAATCACCCAATGGAAGCTCTCACCAAAACTGAATTTGCTCCCATTTTGAAGTCAACTATCGATTCAGCAACAAACGATCATAAATGGATTCAAAACCACTGAATTGTACCTTGGAACTCTTTCAATATAGATTTCCAAAAATGCTTGGGAGCTACTTAGCTGCCAGTATTGAATGAAAAAACTTCACCACAATTGAATCAAGAGAAGTCCAGCATGCTAAGCAATACTAAGCAATTCAAAAGCATTGTTGGCGACGTAAAGATTACGGAAATATTGGATACAAATGAAGAATCTGCAAATGAAGAAGCTCGAATCCTTAAAATAATTTGTGCTCATCAATGGTTTGATGGTGGTGAAATGATTTCTTCAGTAAAGAAATTATCATGAAATGAGTTTGAAGGTTGATGAATTTAGCGTATAACAAGCTGATGAGACCACTAACCTAGATATATTACGAATACAGAAATAGTTTCTAGCAAATCGATAGAAATAATCGAAAACTTCATGTCCAATGCATCGAATGGTGACCAATTGGTAGAATCAGTCGAAACTCTCGAAGAGCAGAGTCTGATTTTTTTTGACATCGGAGATGATCCTCATACTGCCTCCATCAGAAGCTCGCTCCAATATTCAAAAACTCCAACCAGAAAAGGAGTGGAAAAATGCGAAAGAAGAACACTTGTTTTAACGTCCGTAGAGTGGCAAAATATTGAAAAACGAAAGCTAACCGAAAAGCAAAAGAAAATCAAACATATCCAAAAGAGGAAAGAAGAACGAATTCTAAAAACGCGGCAAGATGAAAATGATAAAAACCAAAGTTAGAATAGAAAACGCAAAATGCCAATTTCTGAGACTACTTCATACACGACAATACAATAAGCATTATTTGGAATGACGAAGTGAACTTATCGCGTAATATACAAATTCTTAATAAGGAAAATATAAGCAAACGTGAAGAAATTGCTAAAACAAAAATAAAACAAAAATAAATAAAATAAATAAAACAAAAAATAAATTTATTTTCACAGGAATCATACCACGAAAAGAGATCAGATTGTTAAGACAATTTGCCAAACTCAACTAATCTGAAGAAGGAAAATTTAACTTTAAGTAAGAAAGCGAGTTCCAAAAGGCCATTTTGGTTTATTTCTATGATTTTCTGTTACTGAAAATCCGAAGTCTTCTTAAGTGTGGTACAATAACTACTTTTTAATGTAAATTATGCAAATAAAATAAGAAAAAAACTTTATTTTTATTGTTTTTATGGCTATGTAATAGTTTTAAAATGATACAAGATACAAGCGTGTCAATAATGAAAAATTAGGTGTCAATGATTGCTATGCTATATTGCTATGCTAGCTACTCCTTATTCAAGTAATTTAAGATATAATACCATTGGTCGATTTCTTATGACTTGCTGTTAAACTGTCAATAATTGGGTAGTTTACCAATTATAAGTTCGGTTGTAAGCCATAATTTATTCAGAAACAAAAGCTCTGTAGAAGGCAGTAAGACGCTCTCAAAGTGTAGTAGGGAAAAATTGTTTCATTATTAAAAAAAATCGGTGACACCTTCGATACGACGCTTGATGAACGTGAGTGACAGAATGCAAATCAGCTTATACTTGGTTTCCGTCGAAGCAAATTTTTATGTTACAAATATTTTCGATTATTACCAAATATTTGAGAAAAAAGTGTAATTATAATAGTTTATTTATTTAAGGGCTATTTTATGATTGTGAGGAATAGTTTTAATTACAAAAATTAATTTGGTGCGTTATCTGGTTGTGCGCCAAAGTTATTTTGATCAACAATAGCCTACGGTAAATTAACACATCGGAAATATACAGGGTGCGTACGGTATTTGAGGACATGCATAAATGTGACTATAACTTCCCGAATTTTTTTTATTTTTTTTTCCTTTTCAGGTAAGAAATGGCGGACTGACTTCATCACTCATGAAATGAAGAGACATGCTGTCATCGTCACTATATGTGCGAACCATACAGATTTAGAAATCTCTAATTTTCTTAATTGCACCCGTTCATTCGTGCGTAAGGTTCACCGTGAATTGGAAGCATCAGGAGGCGATACAGAATCCGTTGCAAAACGCAAAAAGCACGAACGTTCTGACACTGTCCGATCTGCAGAATTTTTAGAGCAAGTGCAAGCGACCATAGACGAGGACCCTTCAAAATCAATGAGGGTCCTTGCAAATGAGCTTCATGTTTCTGAGCGCCTTATTCGTAGAGTTGTCCACGAAGACCTTCGGTATAAGTCTTACGTGATGCGAAGAGGACAGTTCATGTTGGAACGAACACGGGAACAGAGAGTTCTCCGATCGAAACGTCTTTTTAACAAAATCAAACACCCTGAGGGATTTTTTCCGACGAAAAAATTTTTGACCAAGATTAAAAGACCAATCGCAGAAATGACAGATGGCTATGTTCAAATCCTACGGAGGTTCCTGTTGTTATGCACACAAAATTTCCAGCCACTGTTATGATTTTAGGTGTTGTCAGCAACGAAGGACATGTTATGCCACCACACTTTTTTACTCAAGGACTTCGAGTGAACTCTGCTGCATACATCGAGGTTTTGGAGACGGTAGTGAAACCCTGGATAGACAATGTAAGCGGATGCAAGACATACATTTTTCAACAAGACTGCTCCTTCACATAAAGCGATGGCAACACAAGATTGGATGGCCGAAAATTTTCATGACCACATAACACCGAACGTATGGCCACCTAGCTCCCCAGACCTTAATCCTTTGGATTATTACGTATGGGGCGTAGTTGAGCGTGAGAACAATAAGCGTCCTCATAATACCGCTTCTTCGCTGAAGACTGCTATTAATGCCGTTATGGTCAATATGAACAAGGAGCATTTGATTCGGGCATGTAATCGTTTCCGGACCCGGATTGAAGAGGTTATTGCTGCTAATGGGGTTTTTATTGAATAACTTTATAGCCGTATATTAATTTAACGTTGTATAAAAAATTCCTGAAATTTCATTAAATTTTGTTACAAATACAAGCTAATTAATTTTACTCTCAAGTTGTCCTCAAATACCGTACGCACCCTGTAAATATTTTTTCATTGATATAGTAAAAATATATAGAAATCAACCTAAAGTACTTTAAATCTAGTATTCATCAAGATTTTTTGAGCTAATTGATTCAACTTTGTTCCTCCGCAATTGCCCCATGGTAAATCACATCTTAAGTCAATGTCCTATGTGAATACTTTAAGTTCTCCCCATCGTAATGATATCCTATATGTTTACATTCATAAGAGTGCGGATATATTGAGCAAGGATCCCAAGAAAAACAACAGCAAAAGCCACTCTGAAATGCTTACTTTGATGCAAATTTGCTGTGGGGATTAACAGGTGTGTTTGTTGTTTGGTGCGGCGTAACCGAAAGTGGATTCGGTAAAAGAAGGGAAAAGTTTGTCCTTATGTTGTCTCTAAATTTTAAGGACACCGTCGTTATGTTTTCTCATTTGACACACATTTGCTTATATGTACGTTCGTAAATGCATAGATTTGTAAGTACACATGTGTGCTGGGATGATACCGCAGACATTGTAGTTACACATGAAGCTTTTAAGCGACAAAACAACATATGTCGAAGTATTTCGAAGACTTTGCTGCTACGTTCCGACCAGATTCCAAAGCGTGTATTTACCGTCACGCTGTAATTGATGGATTACAACAATGTTTCATTAAGGTTTTATGATGTGGATGCATGATGCACGTCGCATGTGTTTTAGTACGGTCTCGATGTGTGAATTCCCTAGAAGTAAGAAAACAATAAAATTATAAAACAAGCAATGTCAACAGGATAATTGAACACAGAATGGTGTAGAAAATCAGTAAATATGCAGCAGATAAGCAAACATTGACGTAGTTTAATAGAGCATACGTACCATGTCGTATATGCCGGATATCTTGTGAATTAATAATATTTATTGTAGAGTATACTCTCATTCGTTTCTTATGATCTCTTGCCAGCGTGATGGCAACTTGTAAATGCCATTTTTAACAAAATGATTTTTTTAGAGGCGAAGAGCTCAAGTACTGCTTGGTTGACATTCGCTTCAGTTTTGAATTTTTTTCCTGTACAAAATTCTTCAAAGACAGAAACAAGTGATAATCGGAGGGTCTGATATTTGAGACAAGTGAATGTGACAGAAGTTCCCAGGCGAACTATGCGATCTCCTGAATAGTCCCCAAGTAGCATGTGGTCTGGCATTATCATAATACAGTATAACGTGCTTCCTTTTGAAAATTGCCGTCCTTTTTCCTCTTATTGCTTTATCTATATTATCCATTTTCTTACAGTTTTTCTCCAATTTCGGCTTTTCATGAGGTTTCAGAAGCTCATAATATATTGGTTCTTAGATTTTACTTAGTGTAGACTATGTACTCAATATTCTTTACTTCAGGTTAAAGAAGAGAATGATTTAAAAATGTTGCTTAGAAGTGTACGGGTGATATGCTATTTTCCTCACAATGTTTTTGTACGTAATCTATTTGAATCGGTCATTTCAAAAACCTCTTAAGTCACATTTTTTCCAACATGCTTTTTTTGCTGAAAATGGTTTCTTAAATGGAGATGCGTATTCTTGGTAAAAACCACGTAAGTCAATACATTCTTTCCTCTTTCAATAATACCGCGTGAAACAACATTAGTCAGTGACTTAAAAGGTTTTTGCATGCATGCAACACTAGATGGCAGGAGAAGTTTATGACTGTGTTCGACGTTCTTAAATTTGCTTTGTTTTGATTGGTTCAACAATCTTTCGTAATCCATCGCCATGAATGTCATATTTGAAGTTCACTTGTCTTTTACTAAATTATCTTGTGCGAAAAGTAATTTTAGCTTGCAAAATGTCTTTGAGTGAAACTGAGAGTGATGGTGAGCCGAAAAAGAAGAGAACGTGTAATCCTGCAAAGTATAAAAGGAATGTTATAAAAAATTCTAAAGTTAAAGGACAGACACTTACTAATTATCGAAAACAAATAGCTCTGATATCTACTGGTGGAAATTGCAGGCAAATTTACCATAAACCTTTATTCAATTTGTTTTTTTTTATCAGGACGTATATAAACCTTATATCCCTTATTTATTGCAGATGTAAGAAGGAATGTTTTACGATTTTCGAGAAAGATGATATCGACATTCGCATTTCAAAAATTAACTTTTTTTCAACAAAGAATGAGCAGGATATATTTCTTCAAACACTTATAGATTAATTACATATAAAACAGAGGCGTCCTCGAAAAGAAAATGCTACACAGAGGCAAAATGCTTTTCAATTCTATGTTTTAAAATAAACTGATAAAGTTAAAGTTTGCAAGAGAGCATTTATCAGCCTATGTGGAGTTACTGAAGCCAGAGTTCGCAGACTTTGTGATTTGCTTAATAAAGCGAAGAGTCCTACAGATAAAAGAGGTTGTCACCCGAAGCAAATATAGTGCCTCCTGAAATATGCCAAAAAATTCACGAACACATCCTCTACTTTCCTAGGGAAAAAACACATTATGCAGGAAAAGACATTGAATATCTTGATGCACGATTGGATGTCAAAAAAATGCATTTAATGTTTAAAGAAAAATATCCAAATCTCGGTGTAAAGTACAAATTTTACTTACAATACTTCAATGAAAACTTTTCGCTCAGATTTGGTCGACCAAATGTCGACACATGTATAACTTGCGAAAAACTATCAACAAAAATAAAACAATCAAATTTATCAGAAAATGCAAAACGTTCGGTAGAAGAGGATAGAGGATGATGAAGAATATGATTATGAACCATAAATACATTAAAACTTGACAAATGAATACATGTTAAATGTTAATAAGATTATTTTCAAGTGTAATTCTCTATTATACGCATTAAAATTGCAATGATTGCAATGATTACAAATGATTACAACGATTGCTTTGGTTAAATTATATACCACTAACCCTATTTCTCACTAAAACAACATAAGTCAAGAACTGTTTTTCAGGTTTTTCTCATTATTTCTATCAATAAACTGTGAAGGTTATTCGATATTTTAATTTTTTTACTACTCAAATACTAAATTAAACATAAAAAAGTCCATGAAAACTCATTTATTTGTATTTGAATAAGTTTTTATTGATATCTGAAAAATTCTAATTGAGTGACATATGAGGCTTTTGAAATGACCGAATAATTTATCATGCGGTCCAAGAAAGGTTCATTTTTGTACCGAGCAGACAGCGATATGCATATGACGACTAGCTCATCAAATTTTTCTCACTTAACTGATTATACATTCATGTAGAATATTTATAGACCAATTTTAGCTTCCGCACATGGTCGTATATGATTAGTTGAGTTGAACTCAGCTTCTTTGCAATTTGCAATGTTGCCAAAAAGGGATATTGCTTTACAATAGTCTTGATAATGTCGTCATTGATCCAATATGGCCGTCCTGAACGTGGCTTGTCACTAAGTTTGAAATCAAATGATTAAATTTGTTCAAACCATCGGCTGCACGTTCTATCAAAAATTGCATGTGCAAATAAACTTTCACTGAATATCGACACGTTTCTGTAGAATTCATTCTTTGTTGGAATTGTTACAAAATGCAGTGGCGTAAATGAACTTTATCGGTTCCCATGTTTACACGCTCGCGTCGTACTTAATAATGACATGAGCCATCTTTGTTTCATTTCTTTAGGAGTGTGCATGTGTACGAATGCAATAATAAAGAAAGGTAGTCATATATGTCTCAAGTCAACATATCATATGTATTGAAACTGTAAGGGGAACTGTCGGACATCACTTTCTGGTAGACCTAATATATAAAAGTGTTTTCGCAATCATCTTTGCAATATTCTTGGAGTATTAATCTACCCCAACATAATTAGAAAAATACAGATTTGAGTTTAACGGACATAGATATTGTATTATTGTCATCAGAAAATGGTGCAAGTGAATAAGGTAAGGAAACCTGAAAATATGAGTTCAGCAAGAAGCTTTGCATTTAACAAAACCGCAGTTACTGCCTTTTTGACAATTACGGGTTTTGTGTGGTACGTTACAAAATCACAGTTGACCTTATTATAACTTTGGACGAAACAAGCATTACTAGAGTTCTGCCAACACCTAAGGTTTTGGCTGAAAAAACGCGGAGGCCAGTAGGAAAAATTCTTCGTGCTGAACATGGAGACCTAGTAACGTTTTGTAGAATTGTAACAGTAACAGGTGTTGCTCGTCCTCCTTCTTATGTATTCCTGCATGTCTATTTAATGTCTATGGTGCTCCTAGGGGTAGTTTTGTTTGACAAACAAGAGCGTTCAGGAGGAGACCTTTAACACATTCAACGCTAAGCTTTCCGCACTAAAGATAATGAAAATTTAATTATTTGTGAAAATCACGATTCACATATTTCAATTGAACTTGTTGAATATTGTCTTGACAATGGAATTATCAATTAATCTTTGTCACTGCATATATCACACAAGTTAAAGCCTCTAGACCTCAGCGTTTCAGTCCGTTTAAAGGCGAACTGAAAGTATCCTTTGATCATTGGCACATTCCAAATTCATTATTACACATAAAATAAATATAAAATATAAAATAAATTTTCTTATTTAATTTATTATAAAAATATTGCTGATGTTACAAAAGCTGCTTTCTTGGAATGTTTTTCACCCAAAACTATCACTAGTGGGTGGCTTTTCAAAGCCATGATTTCGGCGATTCAAAAGACTTGCATTTGGGGACGATGATTTTGTACCATTAGAAATTTTCAGTGGGAAATCCAAGGAAGAATTCAAAGAAAATAGCCAAAAAGTAGAAAAAAAACTTTCTAGAGCTTGAAAGAAGTGTAGTAGATAAAGTTATTGATGCAAGCTATGGCAGAGACAGAGCACATGCAGGCCCTTTTGACGAATAATTGAATATTTTTGAACCTGCAAATCTGACTCCACGTCTCACTGTTTGGTGACATGCAAACCCTGGTCCATCCGGCCTTCAGACTGATACTGACATCATGTCTCCAGCAGCAGTACGACTATATAGAAGGACGGCTTTGAAGGAAAAGACATCAACAAAGGAAGAGAAAAAGGGAATTCTAGGATTTCTACTGATAAACCATAAAAATCGCCTGAAAATGTTAATCAAGGAAGGAAAAGAAAACGGCAGGTTAAATTGATGAAGCAGAAAACTGAAAGAACTGAAAATGACGAAGAATTTATTGGGATTTATTGTTTGAACCATTGTTTGAAGCTGACGTCAAATTCCGATTCTAGTGAAAGTCAGTGAACACCGAGTGATAACCCCAATGATGAGGAACCTGATGAAGGAATAAATAAATATCTTGGACATCTGTTAATTGTATTAAGTAAATAGTACTATTTACGATAAAATTCACGACTGATTACAATATCTGCACAATAAAAGTACAATTTTCATAAAAATATTATGAATCCTATTTGGGAGGTCCCGCCTACATGAGTGGTTGGAATGATTTTTGGTGGGGTAATATTCAAAATCGATTTTCACAAAACTCTTAGTTTGACTTCGTTTACATAACTTGAACAACTTAATCCCTTAACTTTATCATACTTTTATATTTAGGTATAAATTGAGTAGCAAATAATTTAAAGTGAATACCTTTTATCACATCTTATTTGATTTTGAATTTTACTGCAGCACTCTACCCCACTTCCCCCTATGACTCTATGACAGCTGGTTGGTCTAACCTATAATGAGACACAAACACATATGGTTAGTAACTTTGGTTCTTCACCTTTCGAACAAATTTTTGAATCTTATTACAAAAATTGTCGTCAGAGTACTTCCTTTATCTATTTCCATGCCAGTCCTAGCGACTATACAAGCGTTTCTCTTGCACTGTGAGGTTTTCAGTGTGTCAAACATCTTGTATTTTTACTTGGCGTAATCAGATATTTCTTTTTAGGCTGCTAAGACATACTGCCTAGTATACTGTATAACGTAAAAGAAGTCAAGGAAGAAGATTAGGCGAGGTAGTTTTCAGACGGAGGATTAAGTGTGAATAATTAATTGAAATCGAAGAAATTAATTAGGACAACACTTGAGCGGAAGTTTCATTTTCACGTTCTAATGGACAAAATGAATAAGTTCTTAAAAAAAGGAACCGTCAATAGCAATACTTGAGAGTTGGGCTGAAACTAATGATGTTGCTCAGATACAAAATGGTAGGTTGTTAAAACAGAAGCTTAATTAAATTTTTTGAATTGAGGATATATTTATTTATACGAGGGTTTTTTTCAAATTAAACTAATTTTAATGTAAGGGGAGTTTCGTGAATATATTTTAAGGACAAAATTAAGTTCAACAAGAATAGTGAAACATAATCCTGTCGCTATCATCAAAAGGAAATAGTAGTTACCTTGCTCTGGATTAATAGCTGAATCGGGGAGGATGATCAGGATCTTCAAAATTAAAAAAATTGCTTAACCCAAGCCAGTATTAATTGAAAAATAAAAGCAGAATATGGAAATTGATAAATTGTACTAAGGCCAATTATTATTTTTCAATTTTTCCTCTTAACACTCATCAGTGTCAACAATATAAATCTCATCAGTTCCACAGATTTTCCAGCAATTTGCCAGGCCACTATAAGCATTTTTCATGTACAAACTTATGTTAACACATACAAAAATATATAAATCAACTCACACGTTCAGAGCCAAATGACGAAAAATCAATAGAAATAACATAATAATATTAAAATCGAAAGGAACTTTTCTCTTGCTTTGTTATTTGCTGAAAAAGCATGAAAACGTAAACTGTCACATCAGTAAAACAAAAATAAGTATTCAAATGCAGTGTGACTTCATCCAGGCTTCCAGAATTCACCATCTGATGACAAATTTCCGGTCTTTGAAGTTGCAGTTGCAAAAAGTTGCAAAACTACCATTTCTTATACATCTTTGAATTCTTACTACAGAGTAAAACTTCCCTTTTTCATTTACAACTTCAATCGTACTTTTACCTGCGGGAATTAAGGAAATTTTCTCAGTTTCACTCCTTAGTCGTTTCTGATCAAATTGCTCTCCCGGGATTGTAATTGGATTTTTTGTTATATGTATCGCAATTCTTGTGCTCCTCCCATATTCTGATGGACGATTATGTTGCCGATGAAATTGACGGCGTGCGCGAAGAATTTCTCGAACAGAACCGTTTTGTTATCGAAATAAATCTACACAATACGCAGACATTGCTCAGGCGACAACCTGTTTATGATCAAATGGCAACCCAAACTAACCATGAATCGCATGACATCTGTCAAACTCTTAAAGTGAAGTGTAATTTTTAAAATTTCGCGCCTTCCTGTCTACCTTAGCTTGCTTTATCTCTGTAAAATCACTATACTCTGTTATACTATCATGTAAAGTACACTTGGGAAAGTAATCCAAATAAACCTAATTAAATACAATTCCAGTACATTAATTGCAACACGATATGGGCCCAGTAAGCCCTAGTGATCATAACAATTAACAGTTTACAAAAAAAAGTAGGCCGGGAAACTCGTAACCTAAAAGTGAAAAGTCATTCAACGACCCATTGGCAATATGGATCATAAACGCGATATTATAGCGAAGTCAAGATAATATTCCTTATTGATTCAACGAACTACGTCCATATCCAAGAAATGAATATTGCGAAGAAACTGAGGGATAATCTAGCCAAAGCATTTGATGGTTCAGTGCAGACACGCCGTGATTTCTTTGGAAACTGTGTACAACAGCACTTACCAGGTGTGAAAATGTAGAGGAATACGCCAGTAAGATCAGGACGACTGCGCACAAACTAAGAATCATTGGGTTTAAAGTAGATGACGAGTGGTTGGGAACGTTACTGCTCTCAGGTCTATTAGGGTCCTATCCACCCAAGATAATTGCAAATGAAACTTCAGGAATAAAAATCCGTGCAGACTCAGTGAAATCGAGTATTCTGCAAGATGTTAAAATGAATGAGAGCCAAAGTTCAGCATTTGCAATTAATCAAAATTTCAAAAGAAAGAAAATAAAAAGTGTTTTCAGTTAAAAGTATCTCGATGTTATATATGTAAGAAGTAAGATCATAGCACCGAGTGCAAATCTGAGAAGGAAGGTTAAACAGAAACCTCAAGTAATGCTGCTGCATTCAATGCTTCTGATAATAACATGATGAATGGTAGGTTCACCCGAGAGCATATGTGCACATAATCAGACATGAAGGTGAAACCATACAAAATAATCAAGGTTGTTAATTGCAAATCCATATCTGTGAAATGTTTCGGGCAATTAAATCTTGATGTGTGTGATGAAAGAGACCAGTGCAGAAAAGTGCTATTCCAGAATGCGCTGTTTGTTGGCTAGAGTTGGCAACTAATCTAATATCAGTTAGTCAAATAATAAACGATGGTGACCAAGTCAAATTCAATAGCAAGGAATGTGTCATTTTGAACAATTATAACACCATAGTAGCAGCAGCAGATTTGTAAACAACATCGACTAAAGTTAGCATGCTTACATATCTGATGCTAAAAAAAAAGGATGCTTATCTATGGCACCAACGCATGGACAATTTGCATTTCAGTGATTTAAGCAAAATGACAGAAAACACTGAAAGAATGATAATACAGAAGGAAAAGGACAATTTAACATGCATAACATGCCTAGAAGCAAAGCAGACTCGATTACCATTAAAAAATAATGGAGCTAGCGCCACAAGACTCCACTAGTGCATTATGTTGTATGTGGACTCATGGAAACAAAATCCATTGGCAGGACTAAGTAATTTCTTACCTTTATTGATGACTACTCCAATATGGAGTTTATTTAAGAAGGAAGAAATCAGAAGTAATAGATATATTGGAAGAATTCAAGACATATGTAGAAAACCAACTAGATTGCAAAGTTAAATCAAATCAAGTGTCTCCGCGTTGATAATGGTCTTGAATTCCTCAAGAAGAAAATCTCTGACCTTTTATGTAGTAATGGTATCACTCATGAAATAACACTCCGCAGTACTTAACACTTACACTCTGCAGCAACTTGCAGCTGCTGAATGTATGAACAGGACACTGGTAGAAAAAGCGAAATCCATGTTATTAAATACTAAATTACCGAAAAAATAAAGAGCAGAAGCATTACAAACTACTCCTTATTTACCTAACAGAACTCCAAAAAATCTTTGTCTTTCACAATTTATGAACAAACATGGTAGGGAACAAAACCAAGTGTCAATCATCTCCGTGTATTTGGGTGGGAAGACATGGTACACTTACACAAAGAAAGAAGAAGGATGCTAGATGCAAAAGAAAAGAAAGCTATTTTTAATCAAATTTTTTCAATGATTGGATTCACCAGTGCGCTCACTCTTTTTCACTTTGAAATTACCACTTTTGAATGTCGGAACCATTTCTTTTGTCTCTTCATTGATGGAGCGTGTCCACCATATTTTTTTTTACCAGCAAACGATGACTTTCAACAGACTTTTTCTTTTGGTTAAACAAGAACAGCAATGCATACTGCAAACGCTATTTTTAAGGTGCAAAGTTCGATATGATTGATCAATAAGAAAAAAGAATAACGGTCGTTTTGGCGGACTCAACCTTTGTGTGTGTGTAACTTAAACTCAGACGATTGAAATGGCGTATGTGTCGAATTGATGCGCTGCGTACTTTTTGCTGGGGCCATATTTAAGTAAAACCAGAAAAAACTTATGCATACACTTGGTATTACGTTAAAATTTTAAGAAGGTCCAGCCATTATTATTATATTTGTGCTCGTTTAAACTAGCGTTCCATGCGTAAACTTTGGGAACTTTGCGGTTCTTTACTGTCAAAAAGATAGAGGATGTTTTGTATGCAGTAAAATTTTTATATAAACGTTAAAAAGTTTTGAACCAAAGGAAAAAAGCTTTCAAACCGGAAGAACAGGTTGCTGCACTAAAAACCGTTATTTGGACGAATAATTTGATGAAAAAATTGTCAACTATTCATGACTTCGCCATTTTATGACCCTAAAATGGCGGTAAAATAAATGGTAAAATATATGCGTGCAGCAATGTGAGAAACATTATAAGATTTCGACGGATGCCAATCTGCAACACAGCAACTGTCCCACAGGTACCAACCCAGCCTTGTGGTCGGAACCTAGGTTCTACCACATGACGGTCCCAAGCCCGTGTAAATGGGGAGGGTAGGTGTTGTGGTGTTAGTCCTTTGTTGAGTGCAATTGTTGATATAATGAAGTGACGACAGACGAACGAAATGACTGTATATGTTGTAAACGTCTTGCTGAATTGAAGTTAAAGTTGTATGGGCGGATGGACGTGCAGTTGGCAAGGTCTGACTATAATGAGTACCGAAGACGTCACTTACGGGTAGCACGGGCCCGTAAGTGTACCGAGGGAAAGTTATAGTAGTAGGCAGCCTTGCCTCTGTTGCTGAAATGTTGTATGGGCGGATGGATGTGCAGTTGGCAGGGTCTGACTATAATGAGTACCGAGGGAAAGTTATAGCAGCCCTGCCTCTGTTGCTGAACTGTTGACTGATGTACTGAAGGACATGAAGAAAGTTGTAACTGACGATTGACTCCCCGGACTGATGATTTGACTCTTGACTGAAGGCTGAAGGTAGAAGCGACGAAATCGACGAACTGTATGTTACTGTTGTGAAAAAGAAAGAAAAGAAGAAAAAGAGGACGAAGTAGAAGTAAACTAGAAGTAAACTAGAAGTAAACTAGAAGTAAACTAGAAGTAAACTAGAAGTAAACTAGAAGTAAACTAGATGCAAACTAGAAGTAAACTAGAAAATAGAAGTAAAGTAAAGTATAGTAGCTAGTGGAGGAAGTGATTATAAGAAGAGAAGAAGAGAAGAAGAATAGCAAGAAGAAGAAGAGGAAATGTTGTACGAAACATATGAAGAAAAAAGTTTTTCTTGCGTAATGCAGAAAAAGCTGGTGGAGGAAGGTGGCAAGAAGAAGAAGAGGAAATGTTGTACAAAACATATGAAGAAGAAAGTTTTTCTTGCGTAATGCAGAAAAAGCTGGTGGAGGAAGGAAATAAGAAGAAGAGTAGAAGAAAAAAAGGACGAAGTAGAAGTAAACTAGAAGTAAGCTAGAAGTAAATTAGAAGTAAACTAGAAGTAAACTAGAAGTAAACTAGAAGTAGAAGTAAAGTAAAGTATAGTTGCTAGTGGAGGAAGTGATTAGAAGAAGAGAAGAAGAGAAGTAAAATAGCAAGAAGAAGTGTTGTTGAAAGTGTTATATGTTAATTGACAGAATGACGACTTATGAACTAAATGTAACTAACTGATTGTCGTGTAGACGAAGTTTGAAAATGTTGTTAGCAGGTCGAAAAGCTCGCATTACAACATCACCTATGTTGATGATGTCTATTCGAGACTAGTACACCTGCTAAAGTTGTGAAATTGATAATGTGAGTATTGTTGATGTAAACGTCTATATATATGTTGTTGATGTGTTAACCCGGACCCTATAGACTAGTGCTATAGGTATCCGGGTGAACGCAGGGGGACTCATGGTTTAGGTTTCGGCCTGTTCCATTCAGTCCTTGGGGAGTGCCGTCCCCACGTACCCGAGGTGTGAGGAAAGGTTATCAGTCCCTTGTGCCTGGAACAAAAGCTGAGAGTTTTTCTCGGTCTGTAGAGAAGCGCAAGCTGATCAGAGGTTATCTGAACCACGGGTTAGGGGGAGCCCATGACAGGTTACTGTCATCCCCCTACACGGTTGAGGAGCCTATTCTTGGCTGAAACGCGGTGGTTGTGGTTTCGAAGGCTAGAGAGTGGCGATGAGCACACACCAGTTGTGTTCGGGAATCCAGGTAGCTTAAATAAATTGGGACCTAGGACTGGGACTTGCCTCAGATTCTAGGGGTGGTGGTTGACACATTGTTTCAACCCCGTCTATGGAGACCGTGGAATTAAGCCGACAAGGCAGGTGTCCACGTTAAACACTTCGACTTCATGTCCCACAGGTACCAATTCTTGATGTAAGTATTGATTAAGTGAAGCTAACATTTTTAGAAGTATTAAAAGCATCCTTCTGTCATCCTTCACAAATTTTCAAGTTCATGTATAAAGATTTGACTAAAGACGACTCATTAAAAATATGATTAAGAGTCTCACGCAAAATAATAACGAAAGTTTTAAAAGATGCATACGCCTAACAGCTCACGTTCATATATTGACTGGTAGCGACATCGTTGATATTGCACAACATGTAGCAACTTGCATTTTTAAAGAAATATTTGGACCAATTTCGAAAATAATGGAGACCATTGGCATTCAAATTGATCCCATAACGCTTGAATACGTCCGCAATCGCAGTAACCTTAGCATATACAAAGCGAACCATGACAGGTCTAAAGCACCCAAATTTTTTATTTTTTTTTGTATTTTTGTAAGACCGAATTCCATAAAAAAAATTTTGAAAATTTTGGATTTGGAAAAATTATTTTTAAGCATCAAAAATTTTGATATTATTTTATAGAATTTACTGATAGTCACTGGCTTATTAAATAAAACCTTAATCATTAACAACCTTAGGAATATTTTCCCCGTCGAGTGTTCATTCAATTTCTATCATTTGTGGGTTATGAATTGTTGACAATAAGGCGACGTATTTCTTTTCTTTCCACTGCATAACACAAATTTTTCCTCTTTATGGCCATTATTTCTCCTTTATTTAAATTTTTCTTTTATAGCTTGCCACATCTTTTATATTCAGACTCTGTAATAAGACATGTCCTAAATTCAAAATTGGCGTCATCAAAGCCATGAAAATTTGTATCCCCATTCCATGGTCTTTATAAATATTATCCAGTATTGTTCACTTCCTTGTGTTTATTATAAATGACCAAATATACCCATATTTTGATTCACAGAGCATATATGATTTGATGCTGAACCTGGCTCGTTTTAGAGGCATATCTACCATAATGGAGCATAAGGCTCTCGTCTATTGTCACGCCAGTCACAGGCATAATTGCGGAAGAAAACATTTGGATTGGATTTGGAAAACATTTGAATTTGGGTGTGTTTCGGCATTATACGTTGCATTATTATTAAAATGTATACAACGCTTCAATAAGGCAAAACGTTTGTATGACATAACTTTTGCAAAAACTGGTGTTTCAAACATATCTTTCTAAGACCAGTACCATTCGATTATAGGCTTATTTATAATACCTTGAAGAAGTTGAAGAGGAAAAAACCCCATGACTTCATCATTATATATCCGTTTCCACTCATTCAATCGTAAAAATCTTCTGATAACTTCATTATTGCATTAAACTGCATACCGTTTAGTTTCAGTTGTGATCAACTCCTAGATCCTTGTATTCAAAAAAGGTTAAATTGTTTCCTCGCCGTCATGATTAAATTGCACATTTGCACCTGGTGTATTATTGAAAGGGAACCTTGGCGGAGGAGGTGACAAACTTTATATATATATATATATATATATATATATATATATATATATATATATATATATATATATATATATACATATGCACATTTAACTAAATTCTCTAAATGAAGGTACGATTTCAGTGCCTAATTCCGAATCATGTTGCGAGGATTCTGAGAAATCACTTTCGTTGTCTGATTCGCTAATCAAAATTTTCTCATCACTTTCATAATCCAAACATTTTGGCAACCTAATCATGTAGAATAAGACTGAAAATAAAACAGAATAGAAGTGTATACACAACATATATCACCTGCGTCGAAACTGTAAATAATAACTGCATAAAAGGTTATCAAATTATAACAAGCTGTAACACGAATAAATGCTAGACAATACGTTCGAACCGCAACGGCGATCTGTAAATGACTAAACACTCTTACAACTACATACCGCTACATATTATATTGGTATACTTTCTAGAAACAAGCGACGTTAAATACTCGTGCAAATCGATATACACAAGTTATAAGAAAATGGGCCCGAACGAGACTCGAGATCGTCAGTGTATCTCAAAAATGTCACGTCAAAAATGTCAAAAACTGTTCAGTGGCTTAAAAATTGTTTGCGTATATTTCAAGTGTTTTCATTTAATCTAAAAAGAATTATGCCAATATCTACTCCAGTGGCTTCGTAAAAAATTCCGAGAACTCAGTTTTGTGGGTGCATAACGTATAAGAACCCCCATAAGGAATTTTGTTAATGTATGCAAAAGCTAAAATAATATGAAAGTTACTAATGCATCAGTTGGTCATTACTTTGGAATATGTATATATTAATTACAAAAAATTAAGGTTGTATAAAATTAAATGAATAAGAATTGGGTTTAAATTTGAATGCTATTACATTCATGTCATTTTGTATCACTATGACAATGAATACTATAGCCGTGAAAGTATTAATCCATACGCTAACCATAGTAGCTTCAGAACACAAACTTACAGAGTAACCTAAGGCAAGGAGAAACAGGATCATAAACACTGGTTAGTGCCAGCACTAGGGGGCCAATAACTCAAAATTTCAATTTGAAAATAAATCTTTACAGTCAATAATAAATTTAAACCCCAGTAAAGCAAGATTTAAAAATTACATGAAAACAGACAGCTTGGTGACAAAAATTAGAATAGTTCTGAGCATATCAAGTTCATCAATCCAAGGACGGTTTTATAATGTACAAGAAAAATCCAGAAATCCTTCACTGCAACCTAAACATTTCAAACTGTGGACATTCGCCTGTTAACAACGTTTTGCAATGCCCCCGAAATGTCATCTGAAATGGAACTCAATTCCTCGAAAAGAAAGCTTGAATGGAGCAATTTCACTAAGCCTGCGCTAAACAGGAAAGTTGTTGAACTAGAACTTGGAGAATATATTCTGTATTGTAGTCAGCAGTTCACCCGTAATAGGGTAACCTTAACCAAGGCCGTTTTCAATTAATTCAATCCCAACGAAGTGGATGGCAAGTGGGACCAAGATTCACTTTGTCGCAAGTATCGCCGGATCTATCTTTTGGTGAGCAGAATGAATTCCGACAATTCATTGCATCCACCCAAAGGGGAGCATTGATAATGGTCCAACATCTGCTCCAGCATCTTCCAACGGGGCGGACTAACCTACATCTCTTCTGTTTTATGTATCGGATGTCGAGCATCGGGCGTGTATCAAATACTGAAAACTGGTGGAAGAATTTTCAGTCTTGATTTGTCGTCGCTGGATGCGAAGCATTTTCGCATTTTCCTTCGAATCCTCCTACACTCGTTCGGCCGTGGGCTTCTGATGCTTTCGTTTAGGCGGAGGACATATCAACTGTGAAGTCGTATGTCAAGTGTAATTATAAAACGAATCCCTGCTCTAGGACTGCAATTGTTCGCACAATCCTTGTTTTGATGGTATCCACTAGATCTGATATGTGATTGATGAATGTGCTGTATTTCAGTGTTCTAATCTTGCCGATGATAGCACATATCAAGTAGAATGTATATTGTGTCCATGCCAGGCATCCTTGTGACCTAAGTCTTCAATTTAGTCAGAGTAAAATGAATAGAAATCAATAGAGACAATATTGGTTTGTCCCAATGTCGTGGGTGTACCACCTGCCGCTAGTGTGAAACAAAGAGGCAAATGCAACCAAAGTTTTGATTCATGTCCTGATGGTAATAAATTTTAATGTGCTATTCGATTAAAATCACGCTATAAAATTATTTAAAATCCTACGGAGTAGCCAACAATATTCGTATTCCATTTCTTCATAGTTTCCTGATGCACGCGAGTGTCGGTGTCAATAAGGTGTAATTTTTTCGGCATATAATTGAAGGAATAAAGTGTTGATAGTGTAATCAATATTGTGCTGGTTTCTGGGTGTAGTTATTGATGAAAAGTGCATATTTGTGACAACTTATCAACAAAAGATTACATAGATTTGATTCTGTCGGGAAAGGTAGGATATGACTGGCTACAATTTAAAAAAAAAATACAAATTAAATTACGAGCAATACTTACCTCTAAATAGTAGACGTTAGATTTAGTTGTATACTATTAATTAGAAGGTCCTTTAATTTGCTATAGCACGGCTACGTTTGCTGAAAGTGATACCTACTGTTTACACAGTATCTAATGAGGAAAAATTATATCTAATCTATCTTCATTGTCCTGGGCTACCTACCTAATTAACACGTCGGCATATAATAGGCCGTGGGGCTGCTTTACGTGGAAAATTTATTTATTTACTCACACGTAGGCTCGTAGATATATGTATATGCTGCTGAGGTATATCAAAACGTCAAAGCTTTGTCCTTCTCATGCGATTAATCTCTGACTCTACAGATATTTAGTGAGATTTGATTAAGAATGTTATTAATTAATGCTAGTGCACTTATATTTTGGGTTCGTCTGTTGTATACTGGAATGCTTAGTTGCTCATCCTGGCTTAAGTGAATGGATCTTTCGTCATTAACGTTTTCCTTGATGTGATATTATTCTGGCAAGTTCATATAAATAACTTTCTTGAATTATTAATGTAAATCCTGGCTGAAAGGAGTCATCAATTCGATTAGTTGTCAGTGAATTTCAGATTTTTGAGAATCGAATTGCACGACATGTATGCACAGTCCTTCAAAGACTTTTTGCTGAAAGATTTCTTGTAATTCTCCTTGAATTTTGCATATCAGTTGAGATGTTTGGTTTTTCTCTTTCTTCCAAGTCTGCAAACCTCTTATGCCTATTAAGAATTATAAGGATATAAACAGCGTTCAAACATGTTTATGATTTTGATTTCTTATCGAGAAATTCGTTATACGTAATCATAAAAGCAGGCTTTCCATCAAATTTATTTTACTTTGTTAAGGTTTTCTCACACAAAGTGTAGTTTCCTTGAAACTATTAGCGTGTCCCATAAGTTTCATCTACGCCATACTATGAATGACTCTAGCTGGCTATGCTTAGATAAACATGAAATCTTATTTCTTAGCCGTTTATGGTATCGGTTTCAGTTATACCAGAACTCTTCAAAGTATGTTTCGTTACTGACAAAGCACCTTCTAAATACATTTTTCTGCATAGTTAAATATAAAAGAGCAAAAAGAAGTATTTGTGGTATGTAATGCTTCGTTGCTTCGTTGAAAGGCAATAGTACAAAGGACAACGGATATGAACTTTGCACTGTTTATGGGAGTGGTACTATGACTATTAGGACCATCCACATATGGTTTAAGCAATCCAGAGCTATCAACTTTGAGTTGCAAGAGGAAGACCGCAGCCGCCGCCCAGCAACGACGATTGCGGACCTTACTCTTTGCTCTGTAAAAATCCGCGATATACTGTGCGTGATAACATAGATGCCACTAACAATTCTAAGACATGGGTACATAAGCATTTAAATAAATTGGGATATTGGCACCGATCTGAAGTTTGGGTTCCACAGCTTTTGGCGCAGCCCGGCGTCTCTACGTACGATTTGCCTATTCAGTGACATGAACTGAATCCATTCTTAACTTTGGAGTACTAACGTGTCTTCTTAAGAGGTTAATAAAAAAGATCGTTTGTGATGCAACTTTATTTAATCACTGCAAACATTGTTTTCTTTAGGCTTTGAGCTTTGTCTTCTTTACCAAATCTAATTAAATCTTAAAAAAAATCAGTTTTTATTATTCATACAATATAATAACGTACTGTAAAACATATTATTCTTAGCCTTTAAATCAACCACCATATCAGCTTTTTTTTAGTGAGGATCATTCTTAACAATAGCAATATTTAGATAATAATTCAAATATTTTGGGTTTGATCTAATTTTATTGAAGTGGTGTTAATGACGTTTCAACTACAAAATGAAATATTTTATAACGCATCAGGGTTCATATTGTAAATTAATTTGAAGTTGAGGGACTTAAAACTTTTTTAATTTAATTCCAAGTGCGTTCACAGACGTTGATCAATACAATATGTTCTATTGAATGAGCTACGCTTGTAAAGAATTATCCGTTTTATTTTTGATGGGCAAAAATCGCTGAGGAATCTCTCTCCTATTTCTTATTACAGGTTTCAAAAAAATTTTGGGCTGTTTTTCAGAGCTTATATGTATTTTATAATTGCATTTCGATGTTTGAAGCATCAATTGCATTGCGAAATCTTTTGGATATATGTTCAGTTGGATTTCAAATCCTGTCGAACTAGAAACATGGCACAATCTTTTGTGCTAGTGTTTCAAGTAGTTTCTTCTAGTGTTTTTTTGAGGTGTGCATTACGTAACAATTTAATAATGTTTGAAGCACCAACAAACAAAACATGCAAAAGGACAAACGCCTGGTTTTGCGGCCAGAATTGTAGTGAGTGCTCATTTGATCAAAAGTTTTTCTACATCTATTTCGTTTTAATATGAGGCGAATTTTCGCCTCATATTTAGCGGGTTCGCTCGAAATGTATATCTAAAAAGGATAACGGCCACGAAACGAAAGAAATTGTTCATCAACTGTAACGTAAGATTCAGATTTGCACATTTCCCTGCATGGTTTTAAAAAACTCCCAAACAACAAATTTATTCCATTTGTTTCTAACTTTCACGAGAAAACTTTATGTCAATAAAAATGGAAAATTCAGTACATGGAATTTCCCATATTTTACCAGAATTGCATAAATTTCAATCAATATCATTCAGCTTCACATCCTTTTCATTCTGAACATGGTTTCAAATACAATTTCTGTCACCACGTATTTTTTTGTCAAAAACGCTGTGTCCTTTAAGTGCCAACGTTACGACTACAATTTTCTTAACTGCTTAGAATAATAATTTTGTCAGAATTCAAAACAAACTTTATGCAAAAATTACTCTTTCTATAAGTAAACAACGATCCAGATGTTTGAGAGGTTGAGATATCTTATATAGATATGAATATTGAGATATCTTGAGAAGTTTGCAGTGTCGCAAACAGTCTCAGTATTTTCCCTTTTTAGATTTTTGCTTAATATTTTATTTACTTTCAATTAAGAACTAGTAGAATATCAGTTGTAATACAAGAAAAAGTTTCCAAACATTCCATTCTGTTATCCATATACTTCAAAAAGTGAAAAATCCAAGAATAAAGACTAAGATGTAAACGTAACACATCCTGCTATAAGTCGGTATTTTTTCGAAATTTGTGCGTGAATTAGAAATATGCTTGTAAATGATCTGGAAGTCTGTAAATTTTTTAATGTAAATGTATTTTCCTTGAAAAAATAATCCTTCGAATTTCCAGAATGCCAGTCAAAAGGAATCGAAAGATTACTGCTCGCAGGAGCGTACAAGACACTATAAAAAAAATTTGAAAACATACAATGCATTTAGCAACATACGGTGTACCTTTAAATTTAAAATTCAAATTACTTTGTTCTAATTTCAAAAGCATTCATTGAGTCTGAAAAGAAGAAAAAATTGTTTTCTAATAGCTGCATTAGATCCTGTTGAGTATGTCACCTACCTTAAGATTCATTTGGCCGATCTCAACGTCAGTTAATGGTAAATGGAAACTTTAAGCGAACAAATCGGCATTTTCTTGAATTTTTCAATGAAAAAAAGTTTTTGAAAATCATTGAAAATCATTGGTGTTTTTGATGGTATGTATAGAAGAAAATTTAGATAATTTTAAATACTTTTTTTATGACTTCATCGTTCAAGTTGATCGCTAAGTTACACCATAATATCTTTCGGATTCTCCCTTGTGTGTGAGTAACTAATCAATTTTCTTGTCCTAGTTCACTACGACTCCTCAATTCTATGACAGATCTAATCGTATCTTGACTTGAAGTAAGAGTTACCTAGTGCGATTGAGTACTACTCTATTCCTGTCCGTAAGTCTAAGGACACTCACTATCACATAACCAAAAGCTTAAGTCTTATCTTTTTGTACTTTCCATCAGTAGGATATTTGTTTGGACTTTCATCAGCCGGCACTCTTGTCAAAAAGTTTCAGCCCTCTGTCCCCTATGTACTTCTTAACTGTTTCTAACCATTAGCACTCATGTTTGCCCGTGTTTCAAATGTACCATGGAATTCGGCAACTCCACCGCAGGGCTCTATTCTGCAGGAAATGGAGCGCTTCTCCAGCGCTATCCGACAGCATGCGATATTGCCCTAGGGTAGTGCTGGTCGAATTATGTAGGGAGGGAGAGTATTGATAGACAGTGGGCTCGTCTTTACGAGTGTAGTCTTTCCGGATCGAGTTTAAGTCCTTAGTAGTTATGTTCCATGGTATTGTCTGAAGTCGCTTGTAACTATCTTTTACGTTTGATGATCAATATGATTTGTGTCTTCTCATTATTAATCATAATTTTGCAATTTTTAAGTAATGACCTCTGCTTATTTTGATTCATTTATCGTGATACTTTGACTTTCTTTTAAGATTTGGATATCTGTGATGTACAGATTGTACAGCATTTGTGAATTGGTTGATCCTTGTGGAACTCCAGGTTGAATAATTCGTAGTCACGAGAGATGATCTTTTACCTTGACTCCGAAGGATTAATATTTTGAGAAGGTGTGTGTAAGTGGTATGTATGGAAGGAGGCATAAAGAATTCATGCGTTTCGAAGTCCTGAATGGCAGACTTCGCCAAAGGCTTTATAGCTTTTTATGCTATAGCTATTATGAAAATTGACGAAAGAAGACTTATGATATCTGATTTCCAGGGAAGGTATACCTTTTTGTTGGGCTTTGATATGACTATTATGATAAGTGATTCCTCTGTTTAGGAGAATGAATGATTTACTTGATTGTCTCAGCCAGTGTAGTGATGATGTTTTCCAGGAGCCAGTTTATGGCTCATTGTGTTGGTCCCTCTGTCAGGTGTCAAATGCTTCTCGTTTGTCTAGCATGTGTATTGGATTTTTAATTTCTTGTGCGTCTAGTGGTCGTATCACCATATCACCCCGCCTGGTGCTCCGTTTCAACAAATCCATTAACCTTTCTCCATATGTTATCATTCTCCTCCAGGCCTTCCTCGCAAAATGAATCTTTCTGAAACAGTAGCTAAACATTGTTGGCAAAGGCCTTCGCTATTCATAATTTGTCATACTTCATACCGCCTCGACCGTGTATGGGTGATGCAGCCACCCTTTCCCGTATGCAACAGCGTTTGGATATCCTCCTAAAGAGTTTGGAGGTCCTATGGGTCTGTAGCTTGGAGGGCTATACACCGAAATAATCACAAACTCAAACGAACCCGTCTGCACTTTGAGGGCTGTTGTTTCTGTTTGCGTATCTAAGGTGTATCAGGTGATGGCTCACATTTCTTCTTAATGAAGTTACCATTCCACCTTACATTCCTGTCAATCTGTTTTAGCTGTGTAAGTCATAGTTGGTGAAGTGAAAACGCGTTGTTGGCTTCAAAAATGTATCCTGGGTCAGGATTATTTTAAACTATTACGTCTAGAACGTAATTGTCCAGATTTTTACTATACATCATTATGATACAATTATTATATTGTAGTTTAAAAGCCTTCTTTTCAATATGCGTTGGATATTTTCAGCTATGAAAACTTTCATCCGAGTTTGAGTTTAGCGTAAGTACGCAAAGCGCTAACACTTTTGGTTAAATTTCTAAGACAGAGAGGGGAAATTCGCAATTAAATTTATGTTTGTATTTTTTTACGGAAAGAACTATTTGAAAGTGGTGCTTTACTTTCCCCAAAAACGTAGGAAATTTGTTAACCGAGATCAAATGCTATATATGTTGATTGAATATTGTTAGATCACGTGTTTGTCTGGAATTTTAGCGCTCTATATCCTTAAACTTTCTTAAACTTTGACTCATTTCACTCGTTACTTTCAAACAATGAAATAAACAAAGCGATTCGTAACGTATTTCTGAAATTCTATTTAATGTCTGAAATGAATATGGTAACTTTTTGATAGTTGATGAATGTCAAATGTTCACAGCGCAATGTATTCATGAATAAGACATCATCAGGTAAATATTTCCAACTTTCTTAATGCTTTTAAACTTTCAAACTTTGTTAATTCTTAATTGCTTCCGTATCTTCGTGTATTTTGAATTGGTTTGATCCGTTTTTCATCCGTTTTGCTGGTGATTAGCTGGATGGGTTGGTGAAGAAAAAAAAACATATTCCAGAAACTTAAAGCGAAATGATTGGAATGGATCAGTACGGAAATTATACTCAAAAACACTAGCAGGGGTTTTATTTCACACTTTCTATATGGTTACTTTCTACGTACAAACAGAAACGGATGTTAAAATTTAATTGATAAATTTTGACAAAAATTATGAATGTTTTATCGCAAATTTTATCGGAGTCAAGTGAACGAGCTTTAAAAATTAGCAAACCTAATATACCAGTACCAATCAAAGCCTTTAAACTAAGTAAGATTTATGCTTTTGAATTTTGTTCTGCATTGAACGATAGTTTGTTTGCATGTAAGCGAGTGCAGAAATTTACTTGAAAGAGGGTTCAAAGTTGAAATCGTATGCTTAGGAGAGACCATTAGTTAAGAATGAGATGAACTAAAACTGAATTATGAGTGAGATTAAATGATTTAAAACAATTATATTTTACTTACAAATAAATATTTTTTCAAATATTGAGAATAATGTATGAACAGTGAAAGCTCCTCTTGCCGGACACTCGTGGTTCCAGCGATTTGGTCTGGCTGCGGGACATGTCCGTCTGCGTGAAATGGTAAAGAAATGGCAAGGAAACGTACAAAAGTGTCAATGAATTAAAATTTTAAAATGAAAATCCCCATTAATAAATACATTATGGGATCAGCTCCTTCTAAGTTCAGCTGTTCCTCAGAATCATTTGCATAAATCTCAGTTTCATTTAATTTTCCAAAATCAATTTCAAACTCTTCGCCTTCAGTATAAACAATATTATCAATTTTGAAAAACTCCTGAACAGTTTGTTCATTCAACTCTACCATTGAACTTACACTTACTAATATCGATAATGGTAGATCGTCCTTAAAATCAAACTCTTCAGTATCAAGTCCGGCCCTATGGAAAGTTTGTAAATTCGGCCCTGTGGAAACAGTTTCCAATAGTTTCCACCTTTAATTTATCCCAAGAAAATTTTATGAAACAAGGCGTCAAGTGCGTTTACGGTTTTAGAAAATTTGGATGCTGACTTAGCAGAATCCATTTTGGATATCACTTGCTTTAAAATTAAGCTTCTGTAATTCACTTGAGTTTTGAATAATGCGTTGATCAGATGGTTGACATATTGCGGCCGTATTCCATGGCAAAAAAAAACAATGTCGACATTCGTTAAATTTAAATCTCTATGGTGAGATGCAGCATTGTCTAAAAATAAAAGAATTTTTTCTTTGATGATATCTCATTGCAGCAATCACTCAGTCATTATATCACGGGTTATCCACGCTTTTTTGTAGGATTTCTAAAAAGCTGGCAATTCTTTGATAAGAATATTCTTAAAAGCTCGAGGCTTTATCAATGACTAGCAACATTTTTTTTTTCTCCAGACATGCTTACTCAAAACAAAACAATTAGCTTCGCCTTGAATAGAGTACAACAAATGCATTTCTCGGAATTGAAGGCCAAAGTTTTGTTAGGCATTGCTCGAAAAATGCCGTCTTTCATCTGAGTTGTAAACATCCTCCGGCTTAGAGCCACGTAATAAAAGAGAAACTTTTCCTTGAACTGATTGTCACCTGCTGGAGTCACATCTGAAGCTTCTGCAGATATACACTTGAAACTAACATTGGGTGGTTTGCGCCATTTGTGAAGCCAACCATCTGATGCCGAAAACCCAGAATATCCAACTTCTTCGGCAATTTCTTTTGCCTTTACTTTTGGGATCGGCCCGGATATAGGCTTCACGTTGCTCCTCGCCTTCGCAAACCAATCAAAGCAGAATTTGTCAGCCATAGAGCCTTGTGATGTAAGACATATCTTCTTTTGATGAATGTTGATTAAAGAATATTATTTGGCTTTGATGGAGTCTTTTTATTTCAATTGGGAAATTCAATGCTTAAAATCCCTAACCTTTTCGCTAGTTCACGAGCCGATAGTTTTTCTATCTCTTGATTGTTGATAATTTCAACATTTTCTTTTAAGGAAAGTATATTAAGCGGAGCCATTTGCACTGTTCGACAATCGTGCTCTGAAACACTACACTATTTCTACTTTACTAGATATAACGCAGTAATGGAGAAAAATCATTTTGGTCGGCAGCTCTGACTATCTACCACGAAGTTTTCCAATATTCGTCAGCTTATTTTTCCTCGGAATGCGCTATTTGTCCGCTTGCGAGGGATCCCTTGCATAAAAAATACGTTAAAATGCAAAAGGAATCCAAATTTATTTCGTTATGTTTTTGGAAAACTTGCGTCTAATATATATAACCCACTCATTGCTTCTACTTCTTTCATGTTGATACCCTATCTTCTTCCTCATTGTTCATTGCATTAAAGCAAAATATACTTACTTAAAGATAATTTTTTTCAGCTCTTTGATCGCAAGCAACTATCATAACATAGCGAAAATCTAAACCGATTGCATTTCACAACTACGTTTTAAAGATAGCAACACGTTTTTATTTTGCCTACTTTACGATAATGTACTCACCATACTATTTCCATTTCACTTCAATCCTTGCTCAGTAGTTTTACTATTGTTTATGTTTATTTTTCTAGCCATTCCTATGTATTTTCTATAATTTCCACAATTTAAATTACATAACGACGAATGAAATCTTCTTGGATTGCGCTAAAATTGTGTGTTAATATTTTTAAACCCGTTCCGTAACTCATGGTGCACAATATCATGCTGATAATTGTATCATAAGTACACTTTTGCTAGGCTAAGTAGCATCTTCAACAAGTCACCAATCAATCACGACCCCAATCATCTTTGCCTTTATCATTCAACCTTAATACCCTTAACAAACGACATCCATTGAATTCATTTCCGTTTTGATTCTCTCCACAAACCGCAAATCTTGGAATCAATCTCATAATTGAAGCCCTCAAAACGAATATTGGAGTATCTGTATCGTGAATTCCTCATTCGTATCCAGGACAGAATGTATGTAGGTCAAATGAGCTCAAGGGCTTTTTAAATGAGACACCTTCACAATTGTAGAGCTGTTGAACCCAATACATATATTGATGTTACTCGTATACTAAAGTAAGCGGAATGATATCCTTCTAAGGGTTGAGTTATCCAATTCATGTTTTATGGATGTTTCCCTATTTGGCGGCAAGAACGCATGACTGTGATGTTGTTGAGATCTCATTTGAATTATGAAAATTCACTTGTTAATGCTATTGTTTGTTTTTGAGTTTACTTGAGTATAATTTCAACTGAATCGTTTCATACGAGTATGTGTTTCACTGTGTGATATGGTAATGAAATGAAATTGTAATTAATTTGTTTCTGGAAAAGGCGCTATGCTCCTGAACTGAATTGGTTTTGAAATGAATGATCAATGGTCGGCATAACATCTAGACTATAGTTACAAAGGACATATAGGATCCACTTGTGAAATTTATTGTACGTTTTTTCGTAGATTCAACAATGACCTAACATAAGTTTTTTCCAACTTAGGGAGGACTTTATATAGAAATATTCATGCAGCCATGGACATACGAATAGCACGAATTCGTAAGAAGATAAAATACACAAATTATTTAAATAATAATGACAACTATTCCAACTTTTATGAATGCTACTGTTTACCATGAGCATGCGGCAGAAATCTAATTTTACCGTTATCATTCAGACGTCCACGCTTGGCTTTCAGTAAGTTTCGAGAGTATGTTGAGTAGACATTGAAAACCACAAATTGCAGTAGACGGTATATTTGTTCGCAAATCAGCTTAGCATTGCAACTGGTGTGTTCTATTATTGTGTTCTTTTTTAAAGTGAGTTTAGATCAGTGTCAAAATGCGTAGACTAATCTATTGTACAGTGTAAAAAGATAAATTATATATGAAAGGAACAATAGTGGTAAAAAGCCTGCTAAGATAGCCGAAATAATAAAATGTTCTAGGAATATGGTCCACAAAGCGATTCGTTTCGCAAAGACAAATTGTATTCATTTACAGGAAAATAAAAGACAAAAACCAAAAGAACGGAAGATTCAGCCATGGTTCAAAAGTGCAAAAAGATCATCGAGGCAGATTATGCGTGAAAGATGCTTTGCTTAACATCACAACAATAAGGATTCCCAATTTTGGAAAAAACTTACTATGGAGTGTAGAAACCAAAGTATACAGAATTAGGCCAGATGATAAAACAATTGTCTATCGTTCAAAAGGTTAAGCATTGAGTCCCAAATACACACAGAAGACCATGAAGCACGGCAGAGGTAATTAATTGGTGTGGGGAGCTTTCTCATGGCATGGACTAGGACCTATTGTCAAAATAAACGGAAACATGGATAAATTTCAGAATCTGGAAATTTTAACAAATGCAATGGAACCAATTTTATTACGCCTTTGACTTTATGCCAGTACAAAGGAAATTTATGCATAATTATGATCATTCATCATTCAGCTCGCATAATAAAAGATTAATTTTCAAGAGAAAAAAATTTAAATTTTAGATTTACATTTGGTCAGCTCAAAGTCATGTAGAAATCTAATAGAAAATATTTGAAACGATGTTAAGGTCAGGATTGAAAAAAATTTAAAAACTTTGAAATGTACTATGGAATGGTATCAAGGAAGCTTGGTATTCTATTCCAAAGGATCAGAAGCTTGTCGAGAGTGTGGGGGGTAGATGTCAGACTGTACTCAAAAATTTTGGCCACAGTACATTATACGACGTTCGCATAATTTTTCAGTTCTTTTATTATTTCTATCTATTATTTTGCTCAGTTTCAAAATCAGTTTGATTGTTAATAATCACGTTACTATATGAAAAAGCGAATATTCTCGTTTTATTGTTTTACTAAATAAAATTTCGAATAAAATTTTTTCATCGTATTTGTACTATTTGTATGTCCATGTGTGCTTATATATTAATTTCCGCATGCATTCTTGTGCTTTTTGATACCTTTTAGGCTTCACAAACACTGAAAAAATTAGTTATCATACATTTACTCTTTCATTTTATTCCAAACAATGTGCATAACTTTTTGTGAAATTCAGTTTTTCAATGTTTTTTTATTTTTCTGTATGTAGAAATAATATTTGAATCTGGTTGTACCTTATCGGATTCAATTCTGAGACAGTTCGCGTACCAACCACGAAGGTAAAAAAAATTTATATCTAAAAGAAAAATCTTAAGCAAGAAAATCAGCGAGCTGACCAATAAGAGCAAAATGTTAAAATTATCAATGATTGATGAAGGAAAGCTATCCATCCTATGTCATACATATTTTTTATAAACTGAATATTTAAAACTTATAAGATACCCATACAGTATTAGGGTGACGTCTTTTTTTCGTTTATGACAGGCTCATGAAGAATTTAAGAAGAAAAATAAACTATTTTCAACAAAATTGCCGAGTCTTTCACTGGTTTGTTAATAGCTTCATTAGTTTATGAGAGATAACCGGAAAAAGACTTCCCATCCAAATTGACACGTACATTGGCGATAAAGGACAAGCAGAGCGTGCCCTACCGAGGTTTCCTTGAACGTCCTTGTAAGTCCCAAAGTTAGAGTTGAAATTGAGACAGAGATAAGTTTCGCAAAGACAGCGATTATAAAGGATCGGTATTAATGTGTACAAATAAGTTTTAATTTTAAAATTTTATTGAAAAAATTTGAATAATGTATGCCATCCGAAATATTGCCCGTATCTCCTGCTTACCTTGCCGATCTTGCGGAGGAAATACGGGTATACCGGGTAGTTCGAAGGAACAATGACTGGCAAATACGAAGGAGGAGGTAGAACTTCCAAATTCAGTGTGGCAGGTGGCCAAGTATGAGTGGAAAAAAAGGGGTTCGACGCTTCTTGAACTGGGGGAACTCCTTGGCTTCTGTAAGACGACAGGATGGACCATCTGTAAACAATAGTACTACACATGGGGAGCTAAGGGCCGATTCTGGTCGATGCTATTTTCCAGCAAGTGGACCCAAGTACAAATAATAATAATAATAACCTCATGTAGACTTTCTTGTGTTCCCGCCCACACGGTTTTATGGTATCTTTCGGAATGAAACTGCTGGTTACTGATCCTTCAGGCATTGTAGATCCTATTTCATCACTTACATCATTTGCACTACTGAAAACTCTTCCATTTTCCGAATCATTATCCGAAGCTGGAGGGATGGATGTACACTGCGGGAGCCAGCCTTTGTCTTCACTATCAAACAATTCATTAGAATTATCGATAATACCGATAGTTATTACATTGTCCCCACTATCGAGCATTGATTTGTAGTAAGCCTCCGACACTGCTTCACTCATCATTAACAATAAATGATTTTTTTTAAACAGCGCCGATAAAGATTAATACAAGGATTAAAACGTTTTCAATCCTTTTTTTTTTAAAGTAATCCAAAAATTCTTAAGCTTATATTTTAATTCCTAAAAGGATGAGGGCTGAAAATATCTTAAACTACCTGCTTCCTTCTTCATATCCGTTGATATAAAAGTTTACCTGAAAACTCCTAATATTAAAATTTAGAAGAATTACGCAAAGTCAGACGAGAAGGTATTAGGGATACATGCCTCCTTAAAACGATCAATTTGACTTAGTATTTTATATTTACATCTTGCTCTTATTTCACCATTAACCTCAACCACATGTACACAGTTTCAGAGATCCTCGGGCTTAAAAAGTTTTTAGCTTTTCCCAGTCAGTGCTCTAGCAAGAGAGTATGTAGTCAAAGTGAATAAATTATCCCTTTGAAATGTTTGCATTGTTTGTTCCGAGAAAAGTATGAAATATAAATTAAAATCTCTCGGATAGATTTATCCAAGGCTCGTTACCGAAATAAATTGGAGGTTTTAAGCAAGCAGACCACAAGCTTAAACACTCGAAGTGTGGTGGTATTTTTTTCTAGTATGGAATTGACTAACCAAAAACTAATGGCAAAGTTTGTTAGCATGTTTCAGTTAAATGCATAGTAGGCTGAAACTATGCTATACAAGGAGCTAAACTAACCGACAACGAATTACTCGACTGGACTGGATAATAAAACGAGGTCTTCACGCTTATAAAAATCTTTGTGTGATACTCGCGCACCGGCTTTACATTTACAGCACCTTTAAACATACAACGACAGAGAAAACCGCTTCAAATTCCATCTCAATATAACTTTTGTTCGTTAAATATCACATTTTCACGTCTCTATAAACAGATCCACTAATATCACTTTCCTTTCATTTTTGTTAAGGATTTCTGCGAATATCTTCATTACAACGACATGAATAGGAAGTCACACTTCTTGTCATTTCTTTACTGACTGTACTTGTAAGACACTTTCTTACGTGTGCTTTCATTGCTGCATAAATGTTTATGAGGACACATTATGTACATAGTAGAAATTTTTACTATTATGCTATGCTAGACGTTAAGGACAATGTTTGGATTTTTCCTTTCTTTTTAACTGCTATACTCTGTAGATAAAATCATACACACTTGTTATTGCAGTTATGAGTATTGCTTGTGCTCGTGTGTCCGCGGGCTTCTCATACATGAAAAGAAAGTATGTGTAGTGAATTGAATCGAAGTGCTTTATGATTGTGCAGAGTTGATTGTTATGGGAATGATTTTTTTCAGTTTTTATTTTTAGCCCCGTAAAACACAACAATTTTCCCAAGAACAACTCAGATAATTAAAGCCAGCAAGAAGGACATTTTCGGATAAGTTAATAATTAAATATGAATCGCGTTACAAAAAGTTCCAAGCTACGTTACAACCAAAAACTTAAGTCTTATATATCCAGTTAAGAACTAAAAAAAATCTACTCTTTTAAGAATCATCAGTTATGTGTTTTTCATAAAAAAGCAAATAAATTAGAACTCTAGCCCCCCGAACAACATTTTATCATCCACCACTACTACACATGAAGTTGAGAGGTCGTACGTGGACACCTGCCTTTATGGCTGAATTCCACGGTCTCCATGGATGAGGTTGATGTGTCAACCATCACCACCAAGATCTGAAAGAAGTTTCAGTCCTAAGTCCCAATTTATTTAAAGCTCTTTGGATTCCCGAACACAACTGGTGAATGGTCACCGTACTCTCTAGCCTTCAAAACCACAACCAGCACGTTTCAGCCAAGAATAGGCTCCTCAACGTGTGGGGGGCTGACACTAACCTGTTATGGACGTGGTTCAGAAAAGTCTCTGATCAAGTTGCGCTTTTCTGCGGTCAGAGAAAAAGTTCCAGACGCACGGGACTGATAGCCCGTCATCACTACCTCGGGTACATGTTGCAATGCTAGCTTTTCAACGTGCGATCAACATTTAACATTACTTCGTTTACATGCAACACAAGATTCAGTTTTAATAGTCCTCAGTCAGTTTGCAACATTACACAACAGAATTGACAAGTAAGCATCATTTTAAACGGTCTACATTCAGCTCATCTATTTTTCAGTTCACTTCTTATCAGGTCTAGTCATCAGTTAACTTTATGCTACAATAACGTCCGCAGCTATCACCCATTGGTTCACCCAGTACTTTTTTCAATCCGTCCTTCCCTCTGCGATGTAGTCTGCATCGAGTTTTCTTTGGTCCGTCGTCTTCTTAACTTCTTTGTCGATTTGTCCATTAGCTCATCAATACAATGTGCAGTGATCAGGTTACATCCGTTTTCCCTCGATACATCCTATGCCACAAAGGTGACGTCTTCAGTACTTGCTTCTGCAAAGCCTCCCCGACTATCATCCATCTCTTGCTCTTCACTCCACATTGCTTCTTGTCCACGTCTGTCGTCTTTTCATCTTTTCAACAAGTTCACAAAACAAGAGACAAAACGTATATAACGTCTCAACGCTGCTTCAATCGCACCCTATGGCTTTATTTTGACAATGTTGGACAACATGGACTCCATCCCACTTTACACAATCTTGTCACTGCCATGATGGAGCCGCAAAGCGAACTTACACAAAGGCGTGGTAACCACTATCACACAGCTATACTTTAACGAAGACGGGGTTAGATTAATGCGTCAACCTACGTTCGCCTCATGAACCCATGGGTACTCGTGGGGTACTAATTCCTAACCCAGCACAGGATACTCAAGCCACAAATGGTAAAACCACAAAAAATCCACAGAATACCACGCTTCAGCCAGGATATACTCCTCACCTTTTAGGCGAATATTAGTGACCTGAGATATGCTCCTGAGATAGAACTCTGATCAGGTAATCTAAGAATGGCAACCATTATGGACCCTGCGCCCGGGGATTGGCCCCATCGTGGGTTCGTGAGAGCAGCAATCCCCAGGTTTGAATTCATGCAGGTTTTCTGTATTCTGCACGATGAACGCCATGTAACACAATGATATAACAATCACATTCAGGTTCACCAGAGTCACCATTTGCCCGCATTGCAAGTAGCAAGAGGCATCGCTTCAAGTCTTTGATGGGAAACAACCAATCTCACCAATCAGTACTTCAAAGTATCTGACCGTAGTCCCATACTTGGGCGAACTTCCCGTATAGCGCACCCAAGGAGGATGCCCTCGACTAAGTGCACCCTTCACGAGCATCAACACCGTCTATTCAGTGGAGACATTGGTTTGACTCTACCACCAACCATCTTTGATAGATGGAGCCATACAATTTTGACAGTCAAAATTTCAAAAACATATTATTTAAAATTTCGCAAGGAAGTTCCGGATACACACTTCGCTGGGAAGTTCTGTATATAGTTTAGTCAGTTATACCAGACTAAACCCAGAACTTAGTTTGTCGGTTATACCAGACTATACCCAGATCTTTTTTGCTTGATGTTTTCGATCGGGTCAAACCCATGTTGACGCATGTGAAGGTGCGATGAATTTCAGTCTAGTGAGCTTCCAGAATGCGTTAGGAAGATTTATAATATAGCAAATTTATGGATTGTATTTTATTTTGTCGAATAGAAGGTTCTATTTCGCTGAGGGTTGATGAGTCAATTTATATTGCTGTTGTAATCCAGTCAAATAGCTTTCAGGTTAATTTGAGGGTCTTCATTGCCTTTATGTGACTATCTGCGCAGGCTGGAATTTTCATTGCATTATTGTATTTCTCTTGTAAATAGTTCTTTCGCAAAGCTTTAAGGCCTCCAAGAAGCCATAGAAGGGCCGTGGTTTAATCAGGAGCAGTTTCATTTATGATCTCTGTGATTTGGATGTAATTTAATCTATTTTCTGGCTGCCGCCGTCCAAATCTACCTCTCCTGTTGCGCACTGGAAAAAGGCGATCAAGTTCGCGATCACGGTGGAATATTTTCAATCCTTAATAAGGATCAGCTGTTATTCTGATTGTATGCTCTTCGTTTCAATGATACAAATGAATTCGGAATTTCAAACACTCAAACATATGAATTCAGAGTTTTCAGTAGCCTTAACTGCTTGTCTTGTATGGAGTCAGTAACTTTTTAATAAACTTACTGACTCCATACAAGCAGAAATAGTTTATATAATATATAATTATATAAACTATATAAACTTGTATAAACTATATCCATGTCCGTGTCCTCTGTGCCTCTGTGCCGTGTCCTCTCTCCAAGTATCTAAGTTGTCATTGGGTCTCATTCATCCGGCAAAGACAGTAGTGATTTCGGGGTGGACCTTCCAATTACAGTAAAAGTTAATCTGAGAGTTCGCATGAAAGGCTAAGGGAGTCTGAGTGCAGAGGTCAAAGTCTTCCTGGGATCAAGAAACACTTAGAAGTGCGTTTTCTATAATTATGCCAGGCAGTATCTGAAGACTGCTTATTCTAAGGGTTAAGTTGAATGATATATATCTTCTAATATTGGGCATGGTAGCCTGTTTTTATCTTAATTTTAAAGATTTTGTATTTGTATTCTCTTTTTCTGTCCCATCATCGTCACCGATCAAAAAGTGACCAGATTCAAGACTATTGCGTCTACATGAATATAAACCAAAAAACAATGAAAGAACAGCGATTGAATAAAGCCTACCGTATGCGAAAAACAAAAAAGGTTCCCGTCAACCGGTATATGAAGGTTTCCCTCTACAAAATAAGCTGGAAACGTGATTAAACAGGTAACACACGTCACCTTTACCAATAAATTTCTTTGCATATAATGTAGAAATTAATAGCTGTAAATTCGGTTATTATCAAGAAATGCGGCAACTTTAACAGCAAAGTCTATTGAGGATCCTTAAAATTGCTAAGATCGGTGCTAGTTTCGGTTGCATAATTGCATAAGCTGCCTAATAATCAGTGGAATCATAGAGAAAATCATATTCATATCCTTTTGCTCAATTGCGCCTTAACATGAGATTTTTAGGTATCCTTACCACAAAAATAATAATAAATACGTTTTTTTAGGTCCTGTTATCAAACTAACTGACTTGCGCGAATTCTCCATGTTTAAAATTTTGTTTTCTACGATACTTTATAGAATAAGCAAACTTTTGAAACAAGCTCAGTCGTGTTCGAACCGCAAGACAGTAAGCTACAAAAATGCCACTTAGTTGCATAAATTTTCCCGATCAGTTTTGTTACGTGTGTGGAAAGTTCACAACAGATGGCAAAAAAACTCATTGTGTATATCGAAGAGTTTTATTTTAACTATTTTAAAATTAGAGGTGCAAACCTAGATAAACCGTGGTTGCCGTACATGTCTGCTGTATAACTTGCTACATACACCTTACCGATCGGTCTCAAAAAATTGAGATAATGACCTTTACAAAACCGGTATTTGTCGTGAACCAAAAGATCACATTACTGACTGCTATTTTGACGTGAGTTCAGTTGACAAACCTATTCACTGTTATGAGACTTTGCCAGCGAATTTGTCACTAGACAATGAGACATCATCAGAGAGCCCGGAAGATTCGTCCTCTGATCCAGAGTTTCATAAGCCGTCTATTAACTAACCTCCAATCTTGTTGAGCCAAAAATCACTCGATGATCTATTCACGGATCTGAATAGATCATCCATAATTGATTAATTTCTCGTAAGAAAAGGCCTAACTTTTTGGATCACGTGGAATTGTAGAATTCGCTCGAATCCGGAGTCCTCATATGTAAATACCGCAAACGTCACAGTGTTGTTCTTGATTTTTTTCGAAAGAGAAAAGCCTTGTGTTTGTAATGATGTAATCTTAATTTTAGGACTCTAAACTGTCTTTACCAAATTCTGCTATTTTTTGTGTTAACGGGATAGTAGGGATCGGTCAAAACATTACACTTAGGAGCAATGGTCTGAAATAACAGCTTGTATCCCTAGCCAGAAATATTTCAAAAATGTTCCATTAGTCAATCCCAAAAAAGTAATATTGCCACCTTTACATATGAATTTGGGATTAATAGAAAACTTCGTTAAGGCGATGGACAAAATGGTCCTGGGTATCAATACTTGAAAAATAAATTTCTATCTCTTAGCGATGCCAAGATAAAAGAAGGCACATTTTTTCATGAAGTCGTTAAACGACGTTGAAAAAGAAGCCTGGTTGTCCTATGTAGAAGTGGCCAAAATTTTTCTTGGCAATCACAAATCCCCGCAATATGCAAATATCGTTAAAACGATGTTTAAAGCTTATCAAAAAATGGGAAGCAAAATGTCCTTAAAACACACTTTCTGCAATCTTATCTTAATTTCTTTCTACAAAATATTGGAGCCGTAAGTGACAAGCATGAAGAGTGATTCCACCAAGACCAAGTGTCATTTGAAAAACGATACCATAGCAAATGGAAACCCTCTATGCTTGCCGGTTATTGTTGGTCCATCGTTAGAGAAACACCGGAGTCATCTTATACCAGAGAAGCCAAAAATCTAAGCCATCGGTTTCTTTTAAACCATTGCAAATAGCACTGCAGCTGACAGAATAGAAAGTTTAAAACTGAAAGCAGGAAAATCTCGAGGTAAATTGCTTGTTGATATGACATTGATTCTTTTGGATTGAAAATTGCCACTCCCATTATAAAATACAAAAAACGCTACCGAAACCAAGGCACATTGCATTTGAAAAACACTGGACAATCGAAGTTTCTAGATTTCAAAATTTTGTAGGAATGCTATATGCCAGGGGTGCGTGCGAAGCAAAACCGTTGAAAATATCTTATCTGTGGATGAAAAAATGGTAACATCCTTTCCCGAGGCAAAGAAGAGATAAATTTTCAAAAATTCCGAGATTTTTTCGTTATAACCAATGAGATAACGAACCAGTAGATTACCAAAAGATTAATTTGCGTAGTTTTGAAACATGTGATACAGTTTTAAGTAACAGTAAGAGTTGTCATATGCCACATTAAGTATCACGGTAGATGGACAATTAGTTCCTTTGAAAACCTGTTGCAGTTTTACGCGATATAATTACTTATACCATGACATGAAATCCTGTTTCCGTTTCTATCCGGAGTCGTATTATCAATTTCGATACCATCCCTATCGAGAAGATTTATCTCCAGGTTATCTCCAGTGACCCCAAGATTCGATACCTACACTCGAGACCTCTTACGGAATAAACTATTTACTGTCATGAAAATGCCATCTGGGTCCTATGGGCCAATACCCCTCAGGTTTTCCTCCCATTGATTGCTGACCAAACTCCTGAAGTATGAACGGATTAAGTTCTGGACATTTTTCAGGTGTAATTTCAACAAAGTTAACGAGGAATGGTTGTAGTCAAAAAATCGCGATAAATATTGTTAACGCGTATGCAAAGAAGGCGTTTCAATCTTTGAAGGCTTGCGATGGTTGGTGTTTCATATAGTTCTATATTTTTTCGATGTTTGATCTTGGGCACTATTTTCTCAATCGTTTCCAACGTCAGTTTCTCTAACTAAGATCTATTTAATTTTAAGTTAGATTTATGTCATAAGGAACCATTGAGGAAGCGTTACCATCATCAAAAGGAGGACATTGCTTTTGGTAATCCCGATTAGACATTTTTTGAAACTTTCCCAATCCGTTTTTTTTTAAATTCGACCCCATCATTCTCCTGTTGAACTGGAATAAAGAAGAAATCATCCTTGTCATTATTGATTCCTATTACGCTCGCTTTGTGATTGTGATCATAAGGAAGCACCTGTAGTATCCGTTGAGGACTTTCAAAGCTGAATTCAAGTCTTGCATAAGCAAAACAAAGGTCCAAATATGACTTAACCCAAGAGTATTTTGGGAGTTCCGACTCATATAGATTGCACCTGTATTCACTTTGGTTCTCTGTTATTCACGATTTCAGGAAAACACTTTTTGGATTATTGTTAGCGTTCAGCCATGATTTATGCCGTGCGTTAAGGTCACCGGTGAGAATACAATTGTTTGTTCAGTTCAAGTATTTCAAACAAGGAATAAAGCTCTTCCTTGAACTTGGTTACGTTTCGACCGAAGAGATAACGAAAAGGTTAACCCTACGTGTCAGTGAAATTTTGATAACGGACATTTCTAGAAATTCAAAGTTTTTGAATTCGACTTTATCAATATTTTGCAATTGAAAGGATTTTCTAACCAATATCCCGCTGCCACCTCCCCCATCACTGTTTAGCCGATCGTTTCTCACAAATTCAAAATCCTTTAATGTCATGCTGTGCTGAATTAAGGTGGGTTTCAGTGAGAAGCATGATGCCTAGCTTTTGCTCAGCAATGAATTCAAGGAGAAAGTCTCGCTGATGTCGAGTAACAATGGAGTTGACGTTGATCGAGATGAGACGAAGCTTATCCATGGCAATGTGACTGGATGACAAGTCATTTTGAGACATTTGAAAGATCTAAACGCTGAAAAGCAAAGTTCATTTTTGAATCTTGTTTATTGATTCTCTCTGATAAAGAATTAAGTTGCCAGTAAATTTTCAGAAGCAGCTCATGGTTCCCACTTATATTATTTGCAGCATTATCTACGGGTCCTTTCGCGTTAAGTGCAAATGTTACTCCGGGCTTGACGAAGTTGGAAGGCATGATACTGTAGTGTGCATGACTTTTCTTGGGAATACATTTTACATTTGCACCTTGATATCGTGATCATCCTCGATATGATGCTGGATGACCAAAAAGACCGCAATTAAGGCAGTATAATTTTTCTTTAAGCTCCGTCTGAGCCAATTTGCACTGCCCGGGGGCATGAACGGACGATATTGCATGGCACAGTTGGCAGCCGAATGACCAAATCTTTGACACCGGTAACACTGGTTTGTTTCTCTTTTTTGGAGTCGTTCCCACCTTACCACTCTGAAAATCAAGTACCTTATTTGTTGAAGGGCACTTGGACTGCTTTCGTTTGAAATTCGAACCAAGTTAAGTGGTAAATTCTTCTTTTCTACGGTCGATGTTCTTGTCGCGAAGTTTTTGACGGAAATGATTTCAATTTCTAGTGCAAATTCTTCCAGCACTTGAGAAAGATCGACCGTATCCTCTCCGCAGTCCAAAATCCTAAACAAAAAGTTCGCATTTTTTTTCACTTTTTGGGGAATAGGTGAAGTGTGGAACTTCCCCAGAATTCAGCGCATATTTTGCTGACTTGTAATCAACAATTGATTTCGTTTTGATAGTTTGTTTTGCTGCGTTAACTCTTTCTATTTCGTAAATGTTTTATGTTTCAACAGATAACTGAACCATGTATCTCATTATTATATACATATAACATTATTTCATTAACCCATATAACATTATTTCGCGTAACTTTTTCTGCGTGAATTTTATAATTGGATTTTTTTATTTTTTAAATATTTTAAATATTTAAATATTGTTGAAAATACTTCCCTTCCGTTTCCTCTTGCAATCCGTCCAGCGCTGCATAATAATTTTGAGTGAAATTTGACTGTCATATAATTTTTAAAAATTTTGACAGTTGGTTTTGAGAAAAAAAACATGTCTGTACGCAATTAATGCTAGACGTAGAAGTGTCTCTCTGCTAAAAAATACTTTTTAATAAACACCACTTTGGCTAGGAATATACGGCCGAATACAAGATAACTCCCAAAACCAGTGAAAGACACAAGAGACAACGTTTTTATTTGACGTTTTGACGTTTTTTACCCAAAATTTATATAAATCAAAGAAATGCATGTTTATTGTGTATAAAAGAAAAAGTCCCCCTTCTGAGCACCGAAAATAGAAATATACAAAGAAAGGACATTTGTAAACGTGTTTGGAACGTGGAAAGTGGAAAGTTTTATTTTTTCGCATAAAACTAAGTTTGATGTTGCGGACCATATGGTATGAAGCAATATCAAAACAGGTTGTTATCAATGGACCCTTCAAGTTTTTCTATAAAATGTTATATTAGGCAGCGTTAAATACGTGAATATTTTATAAGAGTTTACCAGGTCAAAAATATCCATAAACTGGCTCATATTTTACCTCAGGAATTAGCTGGCGGAAATAGGAGAACGTTTGTCAAAGCTCAGACGTTTGAGTTTTGTCACACTAAACGTCAGACGTCCGGAAAGTTGTCACCTGGCGACTGCGGTAATAATACAAGGAATAATTGCGTGTATTGCAAAAAAATCTTATGCAGAAAACAGTCCCTTAGAAAATCTTACTGGCGAAAAACAATACAATTTCATAAAATGCAATCAATAAAATGATTACCCTATCCCAACTTTATTTTTATTATGATTTCCCTGATCCTTTTAACAAAAAGAATTTCATTTATCAATAATTTATTCAAATGTGAAGCCTTTTATTGTTGGATTCTGATTTAGTTAGAATATGTGATTTTTCAAAGTGAAGACCTAATTTCTCTGCCCGACAATTGGACGGAGACGCGTAAGGATATGTTTAGAAGAAACATCCGTATCTCTAGTATTTTCTTGTCAGATATCCTCATTTAATTGCAACAATTATGGTTAGAGAATATTTAATGAGCAAGACAATCATTAAATGTTCCCATTTGAACATGAAAAGATAGAAAGATTCTTCAAGTGAAATATATCTTGGCACAGAGAATAACGTTGAACCTTCGTGGTCATATTTAAAAGTATTTTGTATGCCTCCGTATGCGTCATTTGACTATATTCTTTATGATTTTAAGACCAGCATCGTTTTCACGTGGTTCCATTTATTATTATCGTGGTTCATTATTAGTCTTTCAAATGAAAGTAGAATCCGTTTGTATAAAATTATATACATATATGCTTGGTACTGCATCATAAGTATTTGTCCATTTAAGTGCTTAAAACGTATCCTCTCAATTTCAAAAAGAATTTCTTATCATCTTCAATTTACAACAGACATCACTTACAATGTCGACCAATGTCCATCCATTTATCTTTTCATGTCAACACCAATGACATGCATCGTCAGTTCAACCAGAATTGAATTAGGAAATTAAATAATTGAATTAAGTACTCTCTACGTTTAATTCCACAGCATATATGTTCTTTGTTCAAAAAGTGTTGCGGCTGTTACGTCCAATTTCAATTTGAAGACGCTTTCACTTGTGGAAAGTACTGAAATCTTATAAGCATATGTGGAAGATTCAATGAACATCATATTTGGATACATGGGATTTGAGAAAGAAAGAGAGAAGCCAGTTAAGGAGCTTCTGTGTGACAAATATAAATCAAGCTCGGTCCAAATTATTGTTTAACACTTGATAAATGGGTTGCACCACACATTAGACTCGGCACTAAAAAATCGAAATTCTTTTTTTTTTTTGACATAAAAATATATGTGTATTTTGAGTTAAATAGAGTTATCATAATTGTTGAGACCATTTTGAGGACAGTGGCCAACACCAGTTTGTATCTTTGTCTGCTTCAAATACACACTCGCGATAGAATGGCGAAACTGTAGTTAATCGAGCTCCAAACTATTGGCCAAAATACATTAGCCCATGTTCTAACAATTGATAGATCCATCATATAGGTAGAAAGAATTCACAACCACTTCTTTCTGCGAAAAGCTGTCCGATGGGGAGAAATGAATTGCTTGGTTTGATCGACTTCTTCCATGTCCTTATTATGACTGCGGAATACTTGAGGGATGCCGACATGAACTTTTTTTTTATTGATTGAGCTCCACCCCCACACCATCTATTTATCATTTCGAATGGATTAAAACTATGGTAATGCGTTCTCATAGAGCATACGCTTTTATCATGCCAACGAACAAATAAAATTTGATTGACAATATCAGAGCCAAAATAAAAATACGCATAGTTCTTGTTTTTCATGTATTTGACGATAATAATGAACATCTCTTTTGGTTTTTGCCATGGTTTACTTTTTTATAGCCATAAGGCAATGTATGACTAGTAAAAAAATTATACAAGTGGAGAATTTAATCAGTTTGCTTAATTTTCAGTATCCTTGTGCCCAACAGTTCGGTATTATTAGATTGAATAGATTATAGACTGGGGTAGATTGTCCACAACAAATAACTAACGTATAACTTTCGCATAAATGGCGGGTAACTATAACTGCCAGAACTAGCGATCATCAAGTTTTTGTTTCATGAAACGCACACCACTGTAAGAATTTATCATTAAGGATCATTAGTAAGGGTCGTATTTTGACACAAATGAAATAATAATTTATTTCCATAAAACTGTTTGTAGACATTGATTCAGAAAACAAAGACATATTGTAGGCTTCCTCAAGAGACCAGTATAAGCGTTCTCTTAGCAATGAATTATAGCCTATGAGAGTAAGAATTGTTGTACTTGCTTCCATTTCCTACGTCGGATTTTCTACGTGAAGATGTTTCTAAGATTGAGTGAAGATTCTATTTGGAAGATGCCCTATTCGATTACTTTAGCAATAAAGTCTCCGTCAACGAGCACGTGACCATCTGCGCTCGATACACACTAAATAAGGTTATTTCTGAACATCGCATCAGCACAGAGCTATCCCCGCGCCCACAGCCCTACGTCCAGAAATCACTGTTCCAAACTTTGATGACGGCAGTACCAGTTTCCTCAGAGTACCATGCTGCAGAGCTTCTAGCGCGTATTTCTCATTAAAAAGAAAAACTTTGGCTTTCGTGTCCCTTTTAAACTGTGCAAGCAAGTTTTAAGCAAAACTTGCCAAAGCCTCAAAATTGAAGATTTACCTGCAGAAAACGAATCATCGTAGTCCTGCTTTCGCGTTGGTTAGGGATTTTTATAAGACTCCAAATTTTCTTGATCCCAGAAAACGGCCAAGGTTTTCATTTATATTCCTCTTCCCCTAAATAGTAACATAGGATGCTTTTTGCACTCCTTTTCCGCATTGGGCCTTTCTTTTTGTGTCTATGTGAGCTTTATTTCGTTTTAATGTAAGTTTCTTTGCGACAGTCTTCTCTTCTCTTGTTAGCACTATCTGGAGCCCCTGAGTAAGTGTTCCATGCCCGTTGCGTGCCTTTACTTTCTATCTCATCCCCCCTCAATCGGGAGGATCAATCAATGTATCAGTGGCTCAACGCCATTCTTTTTTTGTTTCGTTTATTATTTTCACATTCCTATTTTGCTTTAGACCTCTGCGTTTCAGAAGCTTTCTTTTGGGCTTCGGCCTAGTGGTCCTATTCAGTCACTAACCAGTTCCTCCAGTAATGAGCTGCGTAGTCTAGGACCCTCTCTAGTTCCAGGGGCAATTGTTAACAATCTTGCTAGTTTTTGGTGAGTCGCATGCAGACATTAATTTTTTCCAAAGTGTCCTGCTTTTGGGTTAGGCTTTTCTCGGACCGTTTATAGGCTTAATTTATGGCTGTCATTCTTCAGCCACGTTTGTGGATGTGCCAGTAGTTACGCCCACTGGCACTTCGTTTGTCTGGTGACTTTTTCAACTTTCGCCGTGCTCGCCTTGTTGATCTTAGAATGTTTCGTCGCTACTTGGACCCTTACTTCAATCATTTTAGTCGCTGTCGCCGTAGTGATTGTCGTAGTCGTAGCGTTTTCGCTTTTCTTTTTTATGTTCGGTCTTGCATTTGCATGGTTTTTGTTTCGCATTTAAATCCGAACTCGGAGGTGCTGTTTCCGATTGTATATATAGTCGCCTTTTTGATCTCATGGTTATCTTTTCAAGCAGAGGAGCCAAGCTAGGGTTGGCGAACGTCTTTATGGGGACAAGTGTTCAGAGCCAACCCAGTGCTAATCCTTTTGAAGTCTTTCTAAACCGAATCTATCCGAACAAACTAAAGGTGCACACTTCAAACGTACATATCCATAGTTGGGTTAGAGCCAGTTCCTCGATAGTACCGTTCAAATTAACTTAGTCCAAGACGTCAATTCCTGTTCCTTATCTAAAGCATAGACTAGGTTCAATCTGGGTCGTTACCTGTTATCGTGGAAAGAGCCTCTGACCACCTCCATATCCTTGGGTACCCGTACAGGCGGCAGTCTCCGAAGAATTCTGGTCTTCAAGAGTCTTCTTCTTAACAATTATTTCCTCTGCTAGAGATGCATTACTTAGAAAGTATGTTCTAGTTTTTCGATTATAACTTAAAATTGTAAAGTATATTAAAGGGAAATATAATAACAGTAGTTTGAAAAAACTTTCTACAATGACTAGCGATACGATTTAAAATTCACTTGTGCTCTGCATATATCCACCTCGATTAGAATGATTCATATTAATATTAAAAAGGTAAAAATTTGTGATTAATGGAAGAAGTGCCCTCGTTTGAGTACAGCGGGTGCAAGTGGGTGAAGTATCAAGTGAAATTTTGAAGAAAGCAAAATATCGGCCACACATAATTTAAACATTGCACGCATTGATGTACCTTTTACTAACAGACATAGTCCTTAGTATTGAATAGTGCAATGAGACTTCTTAACCGATTTTGAGTTCAAAAAGATTCGACCGGCTTACTCCTGAACACAAGTTATGATATAAAGCCTAAAGGATCTGAACATCTGGAAATTCGTTAATAAAATCAAGAACAAATTAAATAGCTAATCGATGTTTGATATATTAAGTTGCAATTTCTGGAGACTTAACAATTTAAGGGTATGGGAACTTACTTATCCGATTTGTCCTAACTTAGTAATTTACACAAGAAATAAAAATAAAGTAAAACCAAAAATCTTTTACGATTAAGTTAGATCCCTTGTCAAAAAGTAGGGACAACGGGAAGGTCCTGGTAATCTTTGTTTTTTTGAATTTAACGTGACTCGAAAACCAAATTTGCATTTGTAATTGATACCAAAACTAGATGGAGAGTAAACGAGAAGAAGTAAACATAGCAAAATGGCAAAAAAGGAACTCAAACAAGAATCATAGAATTTTATATGCATTTAAAAATATTTCCTCATCTCATTCTCATTATTTTAATGTATCAAGCTTAAGGCTCAAGGTTTAAAGTGTTATAAGGATTATATCGTCGCTTAATAACCTTAGCATAAGTTTGAATATACTAACAAACTGTTAGTGAGAACTTCTATAGTTTATAACCTCTCTAAATTCATTGTTGAAAATTGGATTCATCCAAGCTAAGATGGAGAACAGTAACCGAAAGAACCAAGAACACCAACCAGTACCAATTAATCAGTGGTGGTGGCGCCAATTGATGCATTCCGGACAAGTAATTAATATATGATGGAAATTGGCAGGGAAATATGTTTGAAACCATCTTGATTTATTTACACCTTCCTTGCAATTATTGAGCTACCAGTCGACTTTGAACGATAACCCATCGGTCCAAGCGTTGAGAGGCTCGAAAATCCTTGAAGCTAAAGTACAGATCTTGTTTAAAGCTCTATTAATCCAACTTCATCACTTACTTTCACTGAGTCAATAAATAACTGAGCAGGCTTGGGGATATTTTTTACCAAATAATAAACTAACATTACATGATATATATGACTATAAATATAAATGAAATTCGAAACCCTTATTTACAGCCTTTTTAAAAATGATAATTTTTACTTGCGGCTACTATATTATTCATCCTGTAAAACTCTTTGAAAGACACTTCCAACCCTCCCAAATATTTCACGGATTTTTCAAAGGGAAACCTCCTAAACTGTTTGGTCGAAAAATTAGGTTCCGCTCAACTTTTTCATTAAAACATCGGCTACATTTTCAATCGAATTCTCAGAAATATGATTATTTATTTCAAAGAATTTCTAGAATAATCAGAACGAAGAATCGTGCTGGTAATGTAGGACAACGAGGATTAAAAATTTGAACACACAACGTTTTGTTGCCATCAATCAGTTCCAGGAAGTTGTTATTTTAAATCATGTTTAAGTTTCATTGCAGCCCTTATAATATGTCAACAGAAGATATTCAAAGCTTGCAAAAAGGTTGAAGGCTTCCAAACATTTTTAAGGTCCTTCAAGATAGTCCCAATCTTCTACGAAATTATGCTACATTCATGTAACTTATTAAAAAAAAACTTGTATTGTTGCCCCAAATGGTATAATATAGAGGGTTTTATGGAGTTCCATATCGTGCCTGGAATTCATAAGCAGTTGTTATAAATCTCATCATCATCCTTTTTAACTGATGTGTAATAAAGATATTTTCAAGTGATTCGCCCAACAACAGATACGGTAGCCATCCTTTCACATTCAAATTGAAAGCATTTAAGTTGGAATTCGCCGTGAAAGGACCTAACTGATATAAGGATATTCTACTTCATGCATCACGTAAATAGTGCGCGCAAGATAAGGAAGTGGTGATATCCTGGCAAACTGTTAAAATCATTCAACGTAAGCCAGCTCAATTTTTTAAATTCACTGTTTCCTATGAAAAACTCCAGAGAAATCCCGTCAATGCATGTGTGTGTTTTGAGAGCTTATCCCACAAAAAGTTTTTACTGGATTTTATCATCTTATTGGGTTTTGGATGAATGCCCTCGAGGGTTTCATAGTTTGAACAATTTTTCATGCCTGTATACTACGCGTTTGTTTTGTGACGAAAATCTTACCTCTTAGAATTTAATTCGCTATGGTAGATTACATCTATGCGGATATAGCAGCAACGTTATTCACTGTTTGTCCAGAGTTTCTGAGTCGATGAAAACGCAAGGACATTCGTAAATTCTCATTAAATTTGAAATTATTAAAAAATGTAATCTTTATATTATGTTAACATTGTGGTAAATACGTAAGCAGCATTTATGCTCCTCGCAGCACTTTGAAAAGGATCGAATATAAATTAAAACTCAATGCGTATAAGCATAGTTTCAACTGTGGGGATGGAACAAACGAAATCAAATAGCCTTTCTGGACTAAAGTATTTATAAAAAGATAGGGATAATTAACTATAAAGTACAGAAGAATGCAACATAAGCACAAAGAACGATGCCGGCAAATTCCTACTATTGATTGAGTTAAAGATTGGCGCCCTTAAAAGCGATGATCCATCGAATGCTCAGCATACCGGTTACATCGAACGAAAAACGTCAAAAAGAAGATATATTTCAGCAAGAAACAAAAATAAACGGCAACAGGGGTGCTATTAAAGGGATAGTAGCGAAAAAGAAAAGACAGATGGAGGTCCTCCGTTTGTCGACGTGGCACCGGAAAAAAGCAAAATTAAAAAGAAGAAGAGTGGCGATCAAATACAATCCAGCAACAGGAGCGCTCAAAAAACTAGTGAGGATACCGGAAACACAACTTAACCAACGAGCAGAAAACTTTAGCCAAAAAATTGAGTCAGATCGTTCAAGGACCCGCTTCGCCAAGGGTAAAAAAGAGGGGCGTCTAGCCATCGCGGACTGTAAGGAGCACCTAAGCGAAGCAGGAAACGCATTTAAAAGCAACAGGAGATCAAACCAACAGTGGAAAAGCATATTGTGGATACAGGACACAAGATACAGCGAAAGTTCTAATAGCAAATAGGTAAAACAGTGCCAAACATGAGACGTGATGGAATGCTTGGAGGTATTAAAAACAGGATGAGCCCAGACCAAATCAACGAGTATTAAATAGCAGCATTAGTAACAAATGTAATGATTATGACTTTCGGTGGGGATTAATTCTTTTCTGTTACTGTATTAGATACAGATATAGTATGTTTCCTGAGTAACTGTTATTAAAAGTTATTTATAATAAAACATTTGTTTTGTTAACGGTCCTTTTAGCTTATTAAAGGTAATGAACCCCCTGATTTGAATAGGGGAACTAGCAATCCGAAATTTCATTTTTGGTCCAGATCATTCTATTCTATGATTTTAGGAACATTCTAACCACTGGAAATGGAAAATTTATTTTGGGGGGAAATTTGAATTCAATTTGAAATTTGACCTCTGTAGTGGACAATTCAAGTCAGCGGGAACAAAAATTCTACATTATAAATCTCATTTGAATTAATGTTTAATATTGATTTTTGTAGGTAATTTTACAAAAATATGATCGTTTTCGGTCATTTTCTTAACTTTACATTTATATCTTATTTAGCATTCAGAATATCATAACATATTTAAATACAAAAGTAATTAATAAAAAATATAAACTTTTAGATTAATTAATTCACCGGATCCCGGTATGGAATTATTTGAAACAATTTGATTGATTTCGTGCAATACAGAGGCCAATGATGCATTTTTCGCAGAAAATATATGCTTTGCTGTTGCATGTCTTGAGCTTGCACCTTCCAGCATTATTTTAACCCATAAAAATATAAAGGCATATAGATATACCATCTTGTATAACTGATTGCTCTGATTTTTTTGTGATAAGATCTCTTCTTGGGTGTCTGCGGTTCTTCCGTCTCTTTGTCAGCCTTGGAAGGTCTACCCCTTTTCTGTGCAGTCTCAGGAAGAATTAAATTTTCAGCCAACGCTTTCTGAATTCAGGTAAGTCCGTTTCTTGGTTTCCTTTTTGGGCACGCACCTCCTTTCGATATTTGAAAAATGCGCTTGTGACACTAGTGCAGCTAATAAATGTTCTGTATAGAGACAGATACCAGTCAAAATGATCGACTCCTCCCATATTTCATTGGCATCAGTAATTACGTTGGGACGTGTAACATTAATTCGTTTCTTCTCTTTCTTATGTCATCTTTCACAAATATCTACGATTCCATTTTCAAAAAATGTGGATTCCATATTTACAATAGAGTGATCATTCCATTTTGTCCAAATAATTGCGGTGTTTTGACAAGCATTTGCTTTTCAATTCTCTCTCAGAGGGAAATGGCGGTTTGAAAAATTTATTGATCCTAGTAGTACCTGCAGTTTTCAGGTCTCGATTTTTCAAGAAGAGATGGAAAGTTGAAAAATAGTTGTCAAAATATATCTCTGTACCAGGCTTTTTGACACTCTTAGTAAGCTGCATAACAACACCTGTACCTAAACCAAACTCGAAATAATTTTTCTTAAACTTAGTCTTACTTCCCTGACATAAGATAAAGTCATAGAGCATGCCTTTGGACTCGGATAATACAAGATTCTTAATACCCAAGGGTTTCCCCTGATATGGAATCATTTGTTCGGCCATACTTAATTTATCTCCAAGTGCTAGTCGATTCCAAGTCCGTTTAACCGAGTCATATCCAAACTCTGTCCGATGAGTTCGGAACGCTCCTGCTTACAACGAGCATGCAGTAGAATTCTAAGAAAAAATATTTCCGTTGTCTTTCAGAAGTTTTTACACGAGTTAGTTTTAGTAAGTTTCGAGTTTGTGGCGTGGACACTGATATAGCAGGAATTGCAGTGGACGGTATATTTTTTCGCGAATCAGTTAAGCATTGCAACTGGTGTGTTCTTTTATTGTGTTCGTCTTTTAAGTGAGTTTAGTTTAGTGTCAAAATGCGTAGAGAAATGCGTTATACATTGGAAAAAAGATAAATAATGTATGAAAGGAACAATAGTGGTAAAAAGCCTGCTTAAATTGCCCAATTAATGAAATGTTCCAGGAAAATGGTCCACACGGCGATTTGCTTCGCAAAGACAAATTGTATTTAATTAAAGGAAAATAAAAAACGAGAACCAAAAGCATAGAAATTTGCAGGTTCTATAGATTCAGCCATAGTTCGAAAGTGCAAAAACGATCCTTTTCAGTCATCAAGGCAAATGATGCGTGAAATAAATGAAGAATGTTTCATGATCGTATCGGATGTATTAGTGAGAATGCGATTACATGAAGCTACACTCTTTGGACGCATAAACAAATCTCTTCTGTCAAAAAACCATCAAAAAACGTTTGAGCTTTGAGCTAAACATCACAACAATAAGAGCTCTCAATTTCGGAAAACGTATTTTGGAGACTCGAAACCAAAGTATACAGAATTGGGCTAGAAAGTAAAACAATTGACCATCGTTCGAAAGGTCAAGCATTGAGTCCCTAATACACACAGAAGACCATAAAGCACGGTGGGGGTAATATAATGGTGTGGGCAGCTTTCTCATGGCATGGAGTAGGGCCTCTTGTCAAAATAAACGGAAACATGGATAAAGTTCAGTATCTGAACATTTTAACTTATACGATGGAACCATATGAAAATTTATGCACGGTAATGATCCTAAACATTCAGCCCGCATAGTAAAATATTGGTTTTAAATAGAAAAATTAACGTTTTACGCTGGCCAGCTCAAAGTCCTGACCTTAATCCAATCTAAAATACATGGAACGTATTAGGGACAGGATTGGTGTAATAAAAAATGAAAACTCAGATGAATTTAGGAATGATGTAAAGGAAGCTTGGTATTCTATACCAAAGGATCAATGTTTGCAGCTTGTATAGAGTATGGGGCGTAGATATTAGGCTGTAATCAAAAATTTTGGCAGTACTGATTACTAAGAAGGATAAAAATAAAACCAAACATATATTGTTAATATTCTAAAGAATTTTTAATTTAATTTCAGGAAATATTTTATTATGCTATTTACGTGTTCAACACATTTTTCCTATTTCATTTTTCCTTATATCATTTCTATGCATTATTTTGTTCACTTTCGAAATGAATTTGATTTGTTAATAATCACGTTATTAAATGAAAGATAGAATATTCTTGTTTTTATTGTTTTAATAAATAAAATGAAATTAAATTTTTTTATCGTATTTGTGCTATTTGTATGTCCATTTCTGTATATATACAAATTAATTAAAAAACACAAAAAGAATTTATTGGTGATTCAATTGATGTGAAATGAACGTTTATGACCTTTGTCAAAAATGTAACCTCATCACATTCAGTGGGCATAGCTACATAAAATAATTTCACATCATCACTAGAGCGTTGATCCTCTTTTCTGCTTGTTATCAACAATTATGACAAATGTCAAACGCTTTACCGTTAGATCTGTCTTACATATTGATACGTTCGAACTTCATTCGGATACGGTGTTCCAAGATGGCCGCAGCTGCAATTTAGCTCTAGGAAAGTGCTGTCCGTTATTGCGAAACCCAAATAGCAACAAAACTTCGATATTTTTATGGATTCGAAAAACTTTACGAATCTATATTAGGATTGATCATAGTTCATTCCAGTGCCTTTTGATTTTAAGGTTTTGTGTGACATGTTTTATCTGCATTTTCAGGTGCGGTTAGACTGAATGGTTTTTGTTTTCACCAACCGTTTCATTGTTTTTGATATGAATTCAGACATTGTTCTCTTTCATAATTCAAATGTTGTTTGAAACTTGGGTTTCACACAGGCTATTCTTTGGAAATATGGTATTGTACAAAGTAATTACACGCCAGCAAAGTTTTTTAAATATTTTCCGTGCTGGGCTGTTAGGGCTTTACAATTCATTCGAATTGGTTGAATCACACCAGAGGGTTCTGAAATTATTGTGACAAACGGGGTGAAAAAACTGGATATTAAATATCTACCTGGGTAAGTTGGAAGTTACATGTGTGGATATGTCACTTTAAGACTTTCTCTGTCAGGTTACAACATGATGACAGCTCAGAAAAGGCTTCGCAAAACGATTGGAAAAAAATAAACACTTTTTAAAGAAAAAGACAACGAGATACATTTTTTTATTTGTATGAAAATGTTTTGAAAAGACTGAATTTGAGAACGAAGCCAAATATTCCAATATCTGCCACTGAAAAATGCCAACCTTCATGCTTTAATTAGTTTGATCTAGGTGCACAAAGAAAGTCTGCAGTTTCCGAGGATGCGTTTATTTCAGAACAAAGAAACTTTGAACCACTATGTTTCATGAAACGTTGTCAAAATAAAATATTTTCAAAACTAATTGCAGTCACGAATAGTTAGCTACAGCAAAGCTTGAATCTGCAGCTTGAAAGTAGACATTAAGGCAGGGTAGGGCAGGGTGAGAAATGAAAGTTATCAAACTCGACACAAATATTGTCAATCTCATATTAGTGAACGGTTGGCTTGGATTTTGAAAAGATTGTGAAAAGCAGTTGATTTCCACAAGTAAAGCCTTTGGTTTTTTTGGAAATTTTTTTCCGTTTGCCAGGGTATCTAATGTCTGACCGCAGTCTGCTCTATGACACACAAGATGAGCGGCGCAGTATAGAGATAACGTCTGGTGTAGCGCAGGGCTCCATACTGGGACCAAACTTGTGGAACACCTCATATGACGGGCTATTGAGGCTTGAGCTGCCATATGGGTCGCGCTTGGTCGGCAGATGCAGATTACACTGGTCGCCGGACGCACAGTCGAACATGCGCAGCGCAGACTGGGAACGCTTATGCGTCGAGTGAAGGAGTGGATGACCACCCGCGGGTTCAAGTTGGCACTAGAGAAAACCGAGGTGGTCATTCTCACGAAGAAAAGACTTTCCACGGTAATTCCTTTGCTGATCGGAGATGTGACTGTTGAGTCTAAACTTGCAATAAAATATTTGGGACTATTGATCGATTCGAAAATAAGCTTTTCGGAACAGATCAGGGCAACGGCGAAAAAGGCCGTGATAAGCGTTTCGGCTTTAAGTCGATTCATGTGCAAAATCGATGGGCCACCACCAAGCAAACGCCGACTCCTCATGAGTGCTGTACAGTCAGTGCTACTGTACGGCTCTAAGGTCCGGGCCGGGGCTCTCAGTAAGGAGCTGTACCGAAAGCGCTTGGCGCAGGTGCAGAGACGAGGAGCTTCCAGGGTTGTGTCTGCATACCGCACTGTCTCTGAGTCGGTGGGGCTGGTGATCGCAGAAGTGATACCCATCGCCCTCCTTGCTAAAGAACGACGGAGAATTTAAGACCGAAAAGTGGAGAGTTCAAGATATGCTGTCAACCGAGAGGAGAGGCAGCGAACGAAACTCGAGTGGCAACAGTCCTGTAAAGGCGACTCTAATGGCCGCTGGACTGCCCGCCTTATAGGGAACGTGGGATCGTGGCTTAATCGAAGGCACGGTGAGACTGATTATTACCTTACCCAGCTTCTTAGCGGGCAAGAGTATTTTCAGTCTTATCTGTACAAGATTGGTAAATCACGGTCCCCAGACTGCATTTTCTGCCAAAGGGAAAGGAATGACGCATATCACACCTTCTTCAACTGTAGAAGGTGGAACAGGATGCGGCAGGACTTGTGGGAGGTAATGGTAGAGCTTTCTCCGGACAATCTAGTCGGAGGAATGCTGAAAACTTTCCACAAATGGAGCTGTGTGGCACAATACTCTCGGGCAATACTTACAGCAAAAAAAGTGCCCATGGATAACCTTGGGCGTAGAGTCTAGGGGGGCCTCCTCTCCAGCAGTCTTCTTCCATCCTGCCCCCTCCCGCTGGAGGGCGATTTCCCTACGCTAACGGTGCCCTAGGGCGAAGTAAAAAGAGGCCTAGCCCGAAGTAGGGTATCAAACATTTCCAGGCTAGGTTCTCTTGACGGGGGCGGGGGGGGGGATTGTTTAGTGGGAAGTCTGGTAGCATGCTCTCCAAAAAAAATTGCTTCTGTAAAGTTAAAATGGAAATATGACTAGGGGTTCAAGCTCCACATTAAAACTCATCTTTAAAATAAACCGCCATAGCCATGAACAGGACAACTACCAGACATGATGTAGAAGCCACTTTTCATATTCAGATGAACCCATCGTAAAAATCTCTGTTGAGTTAGAAAAACACTATCAGAGGGGATTATTTAATATTTTGTTAGTAAACAATAAAAAATGTTGCTTAATTTCATTTCATATGACGACAAATTTAATTTGAGAAACACTTGAGCCTAACAATACATAGTCATGGATACAAATTTGTTTCGAATAATATATTTCGACAGTACGCATTAAGTTACTTTTTCCCCACTAAGAAACCATCTTATTGAAACAATAAACAAACCAAGGCGTTTTGATGCAAAAAATTATGAAAAATTCTAGACCTTGGTAGTAAAATGACTACTTTTAAACATATTGTTCGACCTTGCAGTTCAGATTTTCATCCCACTCTATAAATTTAGTTAACAAGCCATAAAAGTTAATTGATATCCTTACGCAAGCAACATGACATGAACATTTTAATCCCTACATTCTACCAATCTCGCCATCGAATTGATGGTCAATGTTTCCTGGATGAACAACCACCCATCGAAGATGTATTGTAATTGAGGCATTAAATAAAAGGTATGTAAACATTAAATTGGATACTGCTGACTAGATTAAGGATGTACTTTCGACTGGTATTAGGGGATAAAATACGATGGACTGATGAAAAGTTTACTGCGAGGGAAAAAGAAACCCGGCCCACTCTTAAACCCAAATGGGAATTTAATCGATTTTTTATTTAATTTTTAATTTATCAAGGATGAGTACACATTTTACGGACTACTAATTTCAGAGTCAAGTTCAGTCAAATGATATTCTGAGAATATCATTTTGAGAATAAAGTATTTAATTTTTAATGCGTATTTTGTCTTTCGTTTTGACTGTTGTTTTTTAAATGGTAATTGAAAGTCATGTGCTTTGTCATATACAGGGTGGTCCATCTGTTTTTTTAACTTACTATATTTGACATATCATATGTGAGAGCTGTCATGTGGTATGCATGTATCAACTGTCAAACGCTTGGCAATTGTGAACATGGGCATGAGCAACTCCTGAAAATATTGCCGCAGTAAGTGAAAGTGTCCGTCAACAGCCATCCGCATCCACAAGACATCGTTCACGGGAATGAGGCATTGCTCGGACCACATTATTGAGGATTTTGCATGTTGATGTTCACCGACATCCATACAAGATTCAATTAACTCCAGAACCGAAGCCGGCCGACCATCAGCAGCGTCGAAATTTCGTTAATTGGATGCTTGAAAGAAGTGAGGGATTTTCAGCCAAAATCATCTTTTCGGATGAAGCTCATTTTTATTTCAGTGTCCATGATGATAAGCGAAATTGTAGGATCTGGGGGCTGAAAATCCTCATGAATATCATGAAAATGTGGTGTCATGTGGTGTGGTCTTTGGTCTGGCGGTATCCTTGCGTCGTTTTTTCGAACGTATTTTTTTTGCAAACCATATCGGGCTATGATAAAGGACTTTTTGTGGTCGGAAATTAATCGTATGGGTGCTAACAATCTTAGGTTTCAACAAGACGGACCCACAGCTCACACATCTCGCTAAACCATCAACTTGTTGCACGAAAATTTTTCGGACCGCATAATTTCGAGGAATTCTGACGTCAATTGGCCGCCAAGATCGTGTGATTTAACACCTCTTGATTATTATCTTTGGAGTTTTTTGGAAAGTAAAGTATACGCGAATGCCCCCGCACAATTCAAGACTTTAAGCGGTCCACAAGACCTAAGATCAATGCTAATTCTGGAAAAAGTCATCGAAAATTTTGATCTTCGAATGAGAGCCTGTAAAAAGAGCCGCGGTGGGCATATGTGCGATGTTGTGTTCCATACATAATTGCCATCGACCAACCTTTTATAGTCAATAAAGTTTTCGATCTTCTCTTACAAAAAGTGTGTTTTCTTTCACAATAAAAAAAAAAAAACTAACAGATGGTCCACCCTGTATATTTCTTTCAAGATTTAAAAACTTGGCGCTTTCCAACACGTATACCAAGAATGCACCGTGTAAAGTTTGCAAAAAGTGTATTTGGAAGAATCAGGTTGGCAAACCATCCTTTGAAAAATAATTTAGTTGGGAAAAATAGTACTGTCATACCTCTTGTATGCTACGGCGAGCCTCCGAATTGTTAAACTCAAAACCAAGTTCTTTTTCGTTGAAGTATTTTGTCGAGGGGAGTTATCGGAGCACGAAGAGAGAAACTTAACTAAAAATAAAATAAATATTCTTGAAAAAAATTCACCCTCTATGATTTTTTATTATTGACGAGCAAGTATTGGACTAAGCTAATGATTGCAGGAGTATTTTCAAGGAGCATGGAGTTGTGCTTAAATGCCATAATTCTCTGAACAACAAGTTTTTCTTGTTATTCATTCCATTGTTATATACAAAATATACAATGTTATACAATATACTTATAACATTTTCTTAAAAATTCGGAGCACTATCACCCTATCAACATTCTAGCGTTTATATTTCATTTTCAAACGTACTTTTCTTTGACTTTATCTTCTTTTGACGAGCGTCCAGGGTGGTCTTTGATCTACGTTTTCTTTGCCAAATGAACAGCGCCAATTTTGTTGGCTTCCCAGATAATTGCTAGTTGTCAGTATCGTTGTCATGGTTACTATAGTAAGCAAAAGGTTTACTTAAAAAAAACGTTAACATTAAAAATGTAATCATTTTTGAAAAAAAAACCCAAAATTAAAATTGAAATCCTTGTCCATTTTTCGTGTGGAGTTTGTTAGAAATGGTTAGAATGTGGTTTGAGTTTTCAGGTGAGTTTCTTAGAATTTAGAACCTAAATGTTGGGTTTTGTGTCGCGAAAAAAGATTAAAGATTCGGTCTTTTAGATCTCTTTAATTTCTATTATGTTTCTACGAAAGGTCTAAATTTTCAGTACTGTTCTACTGAATGGGCACAAAAAACAAGACAAACAATGTGCGAACATCTATACAAAATGTTGTAAGCTGGATTCACAAAAATAATATACCGTGAATTCAATATTATCCCTAGAAAACTAACCTTATTTTTAATGCGTTAAGGCTAAGTCTCTTCTTTAAGTCTTAATAACAAATTAATAAAAAAATAAACACTTGGTAGTATTATTATTCTTTAGTTCCTGGATCTTATAGAAAGCAAAATAAACTGCTTCTTTTATATTAATTCAATGAAAAACATACTTTATTAGTAAATAAGGTATATAACAGAATTCGGTTCGTAAATCACTTAAAAGAATAAAGTATAAATACTGATTTTCATATCTTCTCCTTCAACCTTACATTTTATTTATAAGTCATTATTATGAGCAAGAGACACAAAGCTCAATTTTGTGTTCCCCGCAAATACTTTTGGAACATTTTTCACGTGCAGAGTTTTTCATACGCCGTTTTTCCTATGGACAAAATCTGAAAATTATTCTCCTATTACTAATTAACATTGTATTGAGGGTACTTTTACATAAATATTGATTTTTACCACATTGTTCAACAATATTTTCAATATTACTTCTGGTAGAAATGGGTAGTATAGGCATCTCTATAGTTCCTTGTTCGTTGCAGGACGACAACAATAGCACAATTTTGCTGGGTTTTGGCTTATACGAAAGAAGTGTTAATTCTTGATCGTAGCAAAAAATTTATGTAGCACAGTTCCTTCCTTTGGTGTTACCCAATTCTGGTGGGATTTCGCTTTTATTTGATCGTAGTGTTCTTACAAGAGTTAAGTTATAAGGAGCTAAAAATAAGGATTTCGCCAAAGGAATGGATGTAAGCCAATCACCATCGTTATATTTCGATTGGTTCCATGAATTCTCTTAGAAAGCTCTTTTACATCATGCTTAGTGATTGGTAAATGTCCTTTGTTAGAGCCTTTTACAAGGTAGGGCATTGCGTACACCATATATTTAGTTCCGCTGTTGCACATCATCACAATTTTTATTCCGTATATTGGCGGTTTATTGGGAGTGTACGTTTTAAATGAGGACCTACCTCTAAAATATAAAAATTATTCGTCGATTGTCAAATAATTTCCAAGAGTATAATTTTCAGTACACTTTTGTATGAACTAATCAATCGTATATTGTTCGGATTGGTGCGAATTTGTCATCAACAATTAAAAGTCGACTCGATTTATCGTCCAATCGTATCGAGATCAATCAATCGAGACAAATGAACATAAAACGATCTTTGATCATTGTCGAAACGTACCGTGACCCAGAGAAAGTGCTGTCAAAGAGTTCAGAAGCTATTATGTTCAGAAGTTATTATATTCGAGTTTGACGTTTGTGCCAACAAATTCAAAGGGATATTATCTTCGTCTTCCTCAGAAAAGGCACCCGATGAAGACTCGTCATTTTCTTCGACCTCGTCGAAAGCAATAGCAACGTTGTTTACATCATCTGCTTGTTCATTGCCTTCTACTAAATCATCATATTCGGTAGCTTCATCGCATTAATCCAATAACTTGACGATCTGATCATCAGTAAGTTATTTCTGAACGGAACTCATTTTCGAATATTCTTAAACCAAATACAATTTATTTAGGTTGAAAAAATCTACCCAGTAACAACAAAATGTTCACACTTTAAAATTTGGAGTGTTGCACAAAAACGAAAGTTTGTCGATTTGACGAACACGATGGCGTAAAAAAGTGGTTTACACTGCAGACTCAACGCAAACAATTGTCTACACTGTAAGAGCACACCGACAACTAACGCTAGATAGCAGAAGAACAAATTGATAGCAGTGTTCGTCGATTCGACAAAGATTATTCGTTTAGGATTATAAACTGTAAATTTACTCAAATAATGAGATTCTATATAAACTTTTAGTACAATTATTTAAAAAAAGGAGAGCGTACCTTTCAGTTATTGTAGATACAATGCTCCTCATGCAAATGGAGCAAATTTGTGGCCCGATAAATCCTTGAAACTATAATGCATGACTATTTTTGCAGTTTCACAAGGCTAACAGCGAAATAATAATGGCAAAATTTGAATAATTTCTAAAGCGCAATTAAATGTAGCTATAACTTTTTCATGGTTACGCTAATAATTGAGTCCTGAGTAACGACTTCAAGTATCTAAACGTTGATCACAACACTTTGTTTATGCATCAAATCTCTTCTTATACGTTCTTGCACATTTTCCTTTCAGCTGTTTAAACGACAAAGTGACCACTCGAAATCCTCATAAAACAACAACTTTAGGAGGAAAGAATGAAAGAAAACTCTCACAATGTAGTTTAGAAACACGGCATAGCTGGGAGAAATAATCTTTCCTGCTACTAAGTGTGACACGATGCGCATTTGTTTCTAGTTACGAGAAGACTTCTAAAAATGAAAACAGCCAAGGACTTGTACTCCAGGGAATAGGTTGAAATCAGGTCAAGAGCATTTCTTGTTTTCTCATTTTCCTCCGTTTTTCTTGAACCCAGTCATTTTTTTCTGGCCTTCATTGTTGGCACGTAGTGTTGAGTTTTTATGTTTATGGTCGACTGCAGCACAACACAACCAGGACTTGTGGATATGGAAAACAACGAGGCAATAGCTGACTGTTTGTTATGTTCTTATCAAGTTGGAGAGGGCACTCAGCTCCGGAACTTGGCTTTTACTTGCAAATTAAGGCAAAAAGAGACACAATTGGAAACAGTAGCAAGAAAAGTGAATGCCCGGGGCGGTAAAAATGTTTGCTCGCTTCGTTCGAGCGAATGAAGGTGAAGTAGGCCTATTTGCCGTCTAGTTAATTAAATGTATGCCTAGATTATGTGTGTATGAATGAGGAAATTCAGGACGACATGAAAAGTACAAGAATTCATTTCAACGTTGATTTAAATTAAAGTTGTCTTCGTTCATCCTCGTCCGAACCATTTATCATTGCAGGATGCTTAGATTGTTTTGTATCTAGTGAAAAGGAATGCAGTTTCCATTCAAATGAAAATGTGTTAATTGCTTGGAAATGGGGCATTCAGCGATGCACGCCACTTTGCTCAAGTGGTCGCATATTCATGTCTTTTATAAGAATGGTACTCAAGAGGAATATGGTAATTACGGACTTTTCAACTCGTTACCGAGTTTTGTCGAAAATATTCCTCGCGGATAAGTCGAAAAAGTTCACGCATCAAATATTTGCATGTCAACATTTTTTTAATCCAGGATGAGGATCCTCAAGTGGAAAACAAATAGGTTATACACTAGAGTAATTTAGAAGAGTTGACCTATTATAAGACTTTGTTAATCCTGAAAAAGAAAAAAACAAAATCGGTAATTTATTAAAGATTTCATTCCGAAGTGGTACCGTCATTTGTCGCGTACGTGTCCGCTTTGTTGATATGCTGAACTCAGATTCATACTGTCGAAAAGGCTTCGAGTTCTTTTCAGAAGTGCAAAACCATACATTTTTTTTCGAAACAGGCTTCAGCCTTCTTACAGTACACTCGCCAGTAAATTTAGTATCTCCACTTATCCAATTGGCAGGCCTAAATCAAACTACACTTTGGGTGTACATAAATCTCGAGAACCATCTCTTTTTGTCCTGATAAAAAATTCAGCATCCGGATGGAAATTTAATAGCGCCTGGTGGTTGATGGACCTGGCAAGCGATAAGTGAATAAAATGATTCCTGCCAGATAGCTGATTCGGCCGTGCATCCCCAACTCCATCGCTATCGTTCACTGGTGAATATTAAAACGAAATGTATTTTTTTACGCTGTGTGAAAAAGTATTTAGATTTAAATCATGTTATACTATGGTCAATTTTATTTTGCACGAGCCATAGCGCCCAATCGTATCACGCAACATAAAAACCAATCTGAAGCATGAATTTCCCGCACGTAATGAACATTTGGAAAAATGAGAGCATGATTAATTTTCAATGTAGACAGCGAAGTTAAAGCTTCGAGCGTTGTACAATTTATGGAACCTTTTTGAAAAGTGTCCTGCACTAATTGGATTTGTCCGTTGGACTCATAATTTTAAGTAGACCATTTGAATGGCTATTTTATGTTTCACTGCGATATGGGATCAGTACAACAAGGTGGAATGGTGATGGAGTCGAATTTATCTCTTATTAACTGCTTCCAAGGGAACTGATAAATTTTTATTTTCGGAACGTATTATAGGCCATTGGGATTTCGTTCAACGAAGGGTCAAGTGCAGTAAATCACAACATTAGATACAAGCCGAAGCGCATAAGGTGTTCACCAGATCAAATTAACATAACCAGCATCATGGGGACCTTGATGAAAGATTTGGTTCGTTGGGAAGATTTCGAATTCTCTACCAGTTCCCTCCAGCTCCAAAAACACTTCTGTTCGACTAGAAAACATTTTTCGATCACATCAGTAATAATTTTCTGACTTGTTTCTCAGGACCTTAAGTGCGTGCTCGCTAGAAAGATATTTCTGTGAACAATGGAAGATGGAGAGACTCGCCCTGATCAGAAAGGGTAAGATAAACCCCGCAATTCCACTAGTTAACCAGTCGACATACAGCCGGATAAGAGCTAGTGCAACTCATAAAGGGAAGACTAAATGACGTTATCCATGTCACTGAAGTTACCCGTACCACGGATGCTAACCTTGCACCTTTCCTCACGGCAGTACTGTTTTAGAGCAGGAAATGAATGAATTTGCAGAGATAGTGACTCCAGTCCAACATGCATAGGTATGCAATAGGCCAAGCCGACGGGCATTCATTCAAGTGACGCTCGAGATCAAGAATGCGTTAGACTACGCTCGATGGACGAAAAATTCATTCTAAACTAAAATATCTGCCACGCATAGTTTAAATTTGCCCAGAGGATCTTAGTCTGATCCAAGATACAGCGCTAAGTCAACGAAGAATACTAGTTACATTAGGACTGTTCCAAGGCTCGCTTCTCGGTTTCAAGTGCAATTAAAGCTAAATGTTGTAATGGGGCGAGTAGATAGTTCGACTATTCATTAATTTAGTCTGGACCTAGACAAAACAGAAATGGTCATCCTGACGAGAAAAGGGTTCTCTACTGTAAGAACAATCTAGTTGGGGAAAGATAAGTAGAGTTGAAAATATACTTTGTCGGAACGAATCACATCAACGGGGAATAACACAGCCAATCAGTCGACTAATTGCTTTTGTTGGCGGATCAAGTCCAACAAAAAAGGCTACTCGTGATAAATGTCGAAGTATCTTCCCTTTTATATGAGCGAATTTCTCAATACGGAGTTGCACTGAAAACGGCTGGCTGAAATGCTGAGAAGAGGAGCACTGCGAATTACAGCAGCAGCCGGAAAGTCTCTGATTCAATAGTGTTTGTTATCGCCGTTATACCAACCGCCTTCCTTGCTAAAGATGGTACAGGAATCTTCCTCTCAAGACACGATGGTAAGAAAAACCAGTCGAGTACCACTAATTTTGGCAGCGTGAGCTCATCAATGATTTGAAATTATATCTCAGTCGAAAGCATGGTGAAACTGACTTCTTCCCGACGCAGCTAATGGTCAGACATGATTTTTGGCAGTCTTACCTGCATAAGATTGATAAATCATGGTCTCCAGATTACATATCCAACAACAGAGGGAAATATGACGCCTTCATGAAGAATATGGGACAAATTGTGCGAAGATCTTATCGAAAAACTGGGAGCGATTCTTCCGCGTAGCTTAATCGAAGCGATGCTGAAATCTGCAGGCAAAACCAGGTGGTACATTAAGCTTAGGCAACCCAAGCATCAAAGAGAGACACACATGATCAGGTGGAGGCATCGAAAGGGTGGAAGACTTCGATTTTTAGCAATCGTTTTATCCTTTCCTGATAAATACCTGAATTCCTCGCCTAATAATACCTGAAGGAATTAAGGTACCTGAAGGTACCTGAAGAACAGCGAAGCCTAGCCCAAAGCTTTGCGTAAAACATTTCAAAGTTTTGTACTACGCTTGATAGGGAGATATTTAGTCGGTAGTCACAAAGTTTCTCGTCACTGATAGTCCGATATTTGGGGCATAAAAAGCCTCCATCTTCCTAGCCCATTAAAATTCGGTTATCATCCTGTTTCCTGGCTAATATAGATCAAAATGTAATCAACGGTCTTTCTTGCTTTTGACATATCTATAGTCTCAGATTTTATCAGACTCATCCTCATTTTTTTCTCGCATCTTATCTAACTTTCTTCAAATCACAACTGCAACCAAAAATATCGGCTAAATTAAAAGGATTTACGTAAGCAAACTATTTTTTTCATAACTTTTTATCATTTTCATTGCTTTTTTCAACTATCCAGTATTTATATTTTCAAAAAACCAAAAATTAAAAAACCAATTAAACAGGAAAAATCAGTTTGAAGTTAAGGCAAGTGTCCCGAATACTTAAAGGTTGAATTTCGTAAACCATTTTTTATGTTTTAAATTGCTGTTCATCTTTTCTGGGACATCGAAGACTTCACGTGGATAGAGAGAAAGCATATTATCACCCTGCCGCCAATCGGAACTTTACTTAGAGCTAGCGCGCCAACATATACTTGGAAATCCAGAAAGAGGAAATCCAGGAAATCTATGGTGCATGTCAAAAAGTTTGTCTTCCTTGGAATTAGTCTGTAGCTTTTAGTCCAATGATTACGACAAATCATTTTGTGCAGATGGCAATCATAAGCTATAATGAGCCATGAGTCAATGTTAACTATAGATACTCCTTTGCAGCTTTGTAGCAACGAAGCTTTGTCCATGATATGGTCAACCACTGGGATATCCTGTGTAAGGTCCGAATAGAGAAACCATACATGTACAAGAAGTTTCTTTGTTGGGATGCATGATAGAAAATCAAGAGCAACACTAAGTAACGTCTCGATCTACTAGTGGATTGAAATTTTTCGGGCTAAAAATCGTGCGAAAAAAAAACTCCTTGCCAAGGCTTCTTTTAAAGTGTGATGCAGTAGCCGTATTTGGTAGAAACTTTTTTTCGTTTTTCGAGCTTGCAAAAGTCATTTATCACAAAGCCAAGGATTGCAAATCTACTGACTTAATACCTCCAATTGTGACAAGTCGGAAGCAGATGGATATATATAAACTCGTGAATGTAACGTCTACTGGGCGCTACCCCAACTAGCACATAAAGCTTGTTACGGTTTGACTCCTCTCCTCAGAGAGGCGCTGACCGGTAGGACATTACTCTTTTTTCTAGGTCAAAGTTTTGTAAATGGTTTGTGGCATGGCTACTGGTTACCGAACCAGTAAATTTTCCTCTTGCAGGCAATCCCCTTAATGGATGACTACTAATAAAAGCGGTTTCCTGGTGGAAGGTAATAAATCGCCCGTCAAGCTTGAGGTGATCCTTTTTTTCTTTTTTATGTGGTGGCAAATAAGGATCTCAACCGTGACTGCCTAGTGGAGTAACAGCTAGCAAAGGAACACCCAACCAAAAGGAGTAATAGCCAACCAAAGAAAGAAACTATAAAAGACGATTAAAAATCAAGAGGAGTAACAACCAAGGAATGCAATGATCAGCCGATGCTGTACTGGACCCCAGTATTCAACCCGTATGTTGGAGACGTCTCTGGCAGTGTTTAAAGAGAGGAAAAGTCAGGTCGGAGTTTTTATTTGTTCAGTAAATTAAGGGAAGACATTATAATAATTCATAATGTCAGCCTAGCCAACCCAAATATTCCCACCTCAGAAGACTAGACTCTGGAACACGAGTACTAAGAAACTTTCAGTTCGTTCCTCCCACTTGACAACTCAAGTTCTCATCGTCATACTACGCTTCATGTTTTTTATATCGATATCAAAAAGTATTCTATATGATTGATTAATTTGCTATGCCAATGCACAGGCCAATTGGCAAGGTACAAAATAATACAAATTCGTAAAAAAGAAAATACAAAACTTATGATCTAACTTAAAATTTAACTCACAATCTAATAGACAACACTTACAGCGACAAAATAATATATAACCTAAGCAAGTACAATTTGATATCACAATTCATACTGCGCAATACTTTGGTCAAACAGAGTCTATGGTACAGATTTTTGACTAACTCGTAATAATTTATTATTAGGCACTGAGCAAGATGAGGCTCCATTTAAGTTTTAATGTATAATACATATCAGGTAATTATTATGTATTCAGTTATCTTGAGCAAAACAACAATTGAATAATCTTATTTTAAACAGTTCTTAGCCATCCATTTCCGAGATTTCATTTGATAGACAATCACAAAGAAGAATATCCTCAACAACAATAGAATGTTCATAACAAGTTGAATTGAAGTGAGGTATCTCAAAATTAATGCCATTTCTTCTATCCAGAAGCTTTTGCAAACGCATAGCTACAGGATTTTCAACAAATAATTTATGCAAGTACACAGGTTTCCCTGTGGCAAGTAGTTTTCGAAGCAGCATGCCAGTGCATACGTTCTACGCTCTTTGAACGAGAGCCAATGAAATTGGTGCCGAAAAGGATCCTCCTTTGTATCCTCCTCTCGCCTTAGATCAGATATAAATCTTATTGCATAATTTAGTAGCCGCTGCAGTTTTAAATCATTCTTCTCTGTAGCATTAACTAAAACGATAGAGCAATAGTCAATAAGCGAAAGGAAAGTTGCTGAGACCAATAACCTTCTGATATCGATGCTAGAGATGTTTTTTACGTGCTTTAAGAGAGTGCAAAGCTGCACAAACCTTCCGAGCAGTTTGAGAAACATGCAAATCCCACGAGAGATTATTTGAAATTTACATTCCAAGACATTTGGTCGACTCAACAAAAGGTAGTGCAACACCATCAACAATAACTTTCGGGAGAGACTCTCTTTCAAGCGCTCTCAATTTATTTTTTGACTCAATTGACATGAGTTTATTCTTACTCAAATTCAGTGCCAGACCATTATCATTAACCCAAGTAGCAACAGCCTGCGCATCCAGAGATACCAACCTGACAGCTTCAGCTAGCTGGTATGGTTGAAACTGAAGGTAAATATGCTTATCATCTGCAAATAGCCCATGTTCACAAAACGCCAGCTTCTCAACGACAGAGTTCGTGACAATAAAGAACAATATAGGATCTAGAATAGAGCCCTGAGGAACACCAGAGGTCGTTTTAAGGAACTCAACTGGTTCTCCAAGTTTATCAATAACTGATAGAGATCTATTTGACAAATAAAAGAAAAACAACACAATAACCCTCATAGAGAAGCCGAGTTCATAAAGTCACCGTAAAATCACCTTGGAATCAACAAAATCAAATGCCTTTGTTAAATCAAATTTAAAACGTTAGTTCACCCTTATCCATGGCTAGGTTGATGTCATTCGTCAGCTTACGTAAAGCTGTCTGAGTACTATGGTACTTTCTGAAACCCGATTGTAGACCGTCAAACTGAAAATTTTCTTTGAGATAGTCTAAATTTGCGCAGCAGCTAGCCTCTCAAATACCTTCGCCAAGTGCGATAAATTTCCAATTAGTCTGATGTCAGACGGAGAAGTAGGTGACGCAACTTTGTTTAATGGAATGATGAAGACTTGTTTCCAATTATCGGGGAAAACTCCTTACTCAAAAGATCTATTGAAGATAGTCATCAGGATTCGGCTAACGGTAGGAAGGTGATCATTCAGCCAAACAAGATTTAGACGGACAGGATTGAGCCCTTTAGATTTCGCAAATGTATGACGCAAGGCAGCTAAGACCTCCTCAAAATCAACCATCTTCCAATCAAAGTAGCAACTCACTTTTCTATCATAAAGTTGTGGCGAACGAATTACAGACTCCTCACTACACATAGCATGCTTTCTGACAATACCACCAAAGTGTACATTTAGCTCAATCGGATAGCCATAGCCAAGGACTGCGGGGTACTCACCGAAAAATTCCGCAAACACGAGTCCACTACTATCTGGCAAAATATCACTGCTAGCATCGTCAGGAGCACCAGATTACAGTTCAAGAAAGGACACATTTTGTTTTAAAATTCAGGTTCCCAAATCCATACTGGAGAATACTGGGAGAATACTGTTTAGGTGTCAAATAAGAGTGAATTGGAGGTATTGCAACCAATAGTGGATACAGGAAGCCTCTGTTGTGTCAATTTTCAGACAAGAAAGTATTACGAAATTTAGTTGACTTCCACTTCGGAAGAAAGTGTATTCATAGCTAACATCGATGACCATTTAAACGATGGAACTGTGGTCAGTAAATGACGAAAACGACAAACTCGAAATTTAAGTAAGAGTTTTTTGGCAAAGAAACAACAACGTCTAAATTTGAAAGAACATTATACAACCTCTTCGATAAAAAGCAATAGCAGAAGCCCTTATCCTAAATGGATACATTCGTAATCGGTGTAGGGTAGCACGCAGAGTATCATAGTTGCAGTTTATAAATAACAGCTAAACGTACTAGTTATAACTACCTTGCTAGCTAATAAAGATGGCTTGAGCCAACTTGTTTGATTAACATTGTGACTAAAGGGGTTCAAAGTGTGATAACCTGGAAGAATGAACCAGATAAAGTCCTCTGGAGCGAGGTAAAACTGAGTTGCAATGATAAGAATGACCACAAAATAAAGCAATCTGTCTGGCTCGATCCAAAACGAAATAAGGACCATAAGTGAAACATATATAGTGTCATAGAATATTTGGACATTCCTTATTATAAACATAATAAGGAAACATAAGTGTCCTAGAAAGTTCAATGGTTTTCAACTAGCGCATAATCTTTTGAGCCAATCTGCTATATGATTAGAAATCAGTAACATCTGCGGAGTTTCTGGCCAGAAATAAGGTAGTTGGGGTCTTATGCTTCCTGATATATGCATAAAGCTGAATCCCGCAATAGAATTAGTTCGAGAGCATAGAACTCGAAGCTGAAACCGTTTTTGTTGGACTTAAAGGGAGAGATATGTACTCAAAAATCCAGGCCCTGGAATGAGCTGTTGAGCTACGACACCAACAAAAACATTGAATTATTTATATCGAACCAAGGATATTTCTTCAAGTCCATCTTCTTCTTTAACGAACAAAATAAAAGTTTTTCATTAGGCACTAATCAATCAAGCTTCAGACGCCTTTAGAATACAGATTAATTTTTGATTAGCCAGTTCGAAATAGGCGTAAGTTGCAAGAAATGATTTTTCGTAATTCAAAGCAAGGATTTCTGTATCTTACAACTTATTGCGCTAGTAAATCATAAACCAATCTTCTGCCAAAGAACGAGCGTCGATATTTTGAAAAATGAGATAATGTGAACCATTGAAAGGATCAATTGAAAAATAATTGATTAAAGGGAGTTCGAACTTTATGGTACTTTCTTCAAATTTATTTCGAAATTGGTTTTACTCAAATCCAAACCAGAGAAATCAACTGCGAACAAAAATTTAAAGTGAAATTTATCCTGGTTAATAACAATTTCCGTCAAGTTATGATGCTGAAAAGTCAATGAGCTCCTTGTATTGCTCCTATTTGTATTGTTTCCTATTTGATTTTCACAGTCATCGACTTCTTAACCTCTGGCATTTGACCTAATCAATCATAAATCCAAATTAAAGTCAACATAAGGATAGGGGGAAAAATAATAAGAACAAGCCGGTGGAATTGTTGTTCACTGAAGCAAATTGGCAGTATTAGACCGGTAACGTCGAATCAATTATCCTGTTTGTAGTTTTAGTTTTCGATTGAAGGAAAACTGAGAGTTTTCGCCAGAAATGGTTGGTTTTTTGTTTTCGGAGAAGTTCTAAACTATTTACGTGTGAAAATGATTTGAAAAGAGCTTGTTACTTGATTTCCTGTTAAAAGATCTCCTTACACAAACACTTAAAGAAATAAGGACGTCTCAACTGAATTGTTTCCGACAGAATTGAGGTGGGTGTTTTTCTTTGTGGAAAATACAATAATTGAAATTCATTCGTTCATCTATTATCAAGAAGCTGATACCAAGTGTAATTCAAGGATATTAGTTTGAAATTTTCTGTATTTATATTTCTAATGACTAGTACACAATTGTGTTTCCCAGGGCTACTCGTTGCGAGAGTCCTTCATACTTACAATGATGTCATGTTTTCAATAACAATCATGTTTGTTGTTATTTTGGTGACTCTAATTGATTCAGTGTTGGGAAAGGAAACATAAGATTATTAAGGAGCCAGAAAGTCGTGCACATGAATACAAGTAGGTTGGCGTTGAGGAGGATTATTGTTAACCTAATGTATACAAATATGAAATCAGATAATGTTTTCCTAACAAATTATAGTTAAATGGATGAGTTTTGTTTCCAGGCACAATTCATACAATCAGTATCTGTTAAGTGGAAATTTTGTTTGTAAGCCAAGTGTTGTGGAAAATTTCACGCATGACATAAGATTAACTAACGAATTTCGGTAGGATCATTGAATAAGGAAATGTTTATTGCAATGTAAGTTATGTATAATTTCACATCATTTGCGATTCGGAAAATTCAGGAGAAGAAAAATTGAAGGTTATTAGTTCACCCCATTTATGATTTCAAAAATTTTGACGAGTTTTCACTGGTAAGAATAATGTTGCGAAAACTTTAGAAAACAATCATTTAGAATTTATAAGTTTTGGTCATGCTTGCTTTATTCACACTGTTATGCAGTTTATACGTGTTATCAATATTTTATAGACTTTAGATACTTAAGATTTAAAGTATTTTTAGTATCCGTTGTCATTATTTTATAGAATCATATCAGATTTTAAACTGAATAGTATTGCTAAAGACTTTCTGAGCCTAAGACTTTTACGACCAATAGCTTTTGTTTAACCTAATTTACTGAGACCTCTGGGTTCCTACAATTGAAATGTCTTCTTTCAGCTATAAGTTTGCCTTGATCCTTTGACAGTCTGAATGGTGGACTCTTTTCAAACAAATCGCGAAATCTAAAATCATTGGTTATGCTTCTGCTCATAATGCAGAATAATATTTTGTCTTCATATCTGCTGATTGATTGTCAACTATTATTCCGACAATCTGTGTGGCCCACAAGATTCGCAGATATTCAAAATTTTGAGTACTGTGTTTTTTATTGGCTGCGCGGTTATCACGTCCTTGTGCATAAGATCTGGCGTTTCTCCTAATATTTTTCGATATTCATGGATAGTTTACATATATTTTTGCCCACCATTTCTCGTTTGAGCCATACGTTTAATCTTTATTGATTTTAAGAGTTCTTTCGTTCACTGAATTTAAAATTAAAATATTTCCTTTTCAGATGAAAATAAATACACAAAAAAATGCTATCATCTGCAAAGCCTACTGTTTGACTAGAATCTAGCCAGCCTGTCACCCTGATTCTGTGTGTGTTCAAGGAAACAGAAAAGTAGTGTTTGGCAGGGAAAACACTTAAATAAGGGTCTGGTGTGCGTTGTAGTTTACACCTGGCAGAAATAATGAAGTATCACATTCGATAATATTAAGTGCGAGACTTCTTTGATCAGCGAAAAAACATAAAACTGGTTGACCCTCTACCTATTTCAATAGGTTAGGTACTTGATGCTTTATTTATGTGCTTCAATCGATAAAAGCAACAAAGTTCTTGCAATACTGTAGCGATTGTTCGTTATAGATTATCATTTACACTACGGGGATGGCTAAGGGCTCGACTGGTAGCTTTTTTTTTACTTGGTTTGGTTTTCTGGTGTCACCACTCTCGTGATTCCTGAGCAGATCCTTATAGATTCTACTGTCCAAAGGTTAAACTATAAGCACCTGCTGTCGGATTTTTGGTCCTTCTTTGTCTTTGTTTCCTGACTTTAAGCTCATTGTTCTTGCAATTTAATTCCTTAAGAGTTTCACCAGTTTCTACTATAAGTCCGCTTTCTTGGATGTCTTAGACAGTGACGTGATGTCTTAGACAACCTTTGGTGCATATTTACTATTCATTAGTCCGTCATCGCCCTACATTTGCATATCTCGATCCACTCTGATTGGATTCAGGAAAATCTTTTACAATGGGGTGCAGCGTTGTCAAAGCGTATAGTCTTTCAGCAAACTATGATTTGTCCGAGTAATTAAATCTTCAGGACCTCCAGGACTCCATTTTTAAACCCGCTCTATTTCTGAACGACCCAAAATGATTGAATTCCTCGGCGACTTCACTCTAGAGAGCATTTTGTTATTGATGTCCCGTGTTTTGGTCGATGTGGTAGTGATTGCAGTATTTACAAATGTGTCGACCTTTTCAGTTTCTTCTATCGTATTTTCGTCGTATTATTTTCTATATTGTATTATTAGTCTATATTATTTTCTTTCACCACAGATTGATGAAGTCACAAATCTTTTGCTGAAAGGTCTGCAGTGCTCATGGTTTTTTCCTGCTCTGCCCGTGCACGGCTGAAGCTCACGGCTAATATCCCCTCTTGTAGCTGGTATCTCCGTTCATTTATATACCTGCCTTAATGGTCGGTGGTAGACATGGAGGCCATTCGAGGATTGGCACCAGCTCTTGCGGGCATAGGTGACTATAGATGGACCAAAACTAATCGAGAGTCTGTTTTAATTCAACCTAAACCTTCGAAGGTTTTATTGTTTCTAGTCTCACTTCAATGCTACTGTGGAAAGCAAGTAGATCCAATACACAATATCCGTCAGTCCAGAACTCTATTTTAGGTCAATCAACCTTCCCCCTGCTAGAATAGAAGTTCGTCCTTACTGTAGGAATGGACGATGGGACATATGAAAAATTCAACTGGAACTTAAATTCTATCAGTGATTTACGCCTCAGTGCTGTCCATGAGTATTATTCCATCCATTCATTTAAATAAAAAAACTAAATGAAAAGGACCTTTCTTTCTTATCCTACGTTTTTATTCTTATACTTCCTTATACAATGGAAAAATGTTGTGTGGCGTTTGACAACGCTACGTACTATAATTATTTTCAAAAATAGTAGTCAAACTAAATGTTAAATTTTATATTTTTTTTTCAAATATTTAACTGTCTTAAACTTCGAAAAGTAAAATTTTTCTGTAAGTGCAACTTCGTGTTTTCTTTCTTTAAATTTTGATTTTCAGTTTAATTTTGCTTAAATATCTTTATTATATATTTGTTTGCCCAACCGTTCAATTTAGTTAATGGTGGGGTTAAGATAGATTTAATTAGATAACAAAAACTACTGTAGATATATTTGATCATTGAAATCTATTAACTTCCAACTTGAACATTTTTCAGAAGCTCGGAAATTTGTTGGCAATGCGTTAAGCATACGTGACCTTAACAGTGAAAATTTCAAAATAATATTATGGCATACAAATAAATTAACAATGATTGGCTATTTTCTATTTCCATGCCTTAGCACCTAGCATTTGAACTTTGCGATGAACATTAATCTGAAATCCTTTCGACCTGTCATGTCAAAGACATCCCATTCATGTCAAATAAAATCAAAAGCAGCCAAATTCTAAATATCTGCAGAAAAGGACTAAGTCGAAGTAAAATTCGTAGCTAAAACTTAAAAATTAAATCGAAACTAGATTCTTTGATGATGGTATGCATCTGCCGATTTTATGAATTTATTATGACCTTTTAAAGGAAACCGCTTGATCAGGATATGTTGCCAAGTAGTTATAAATTCAAACGGAAAATTCTGAAAATCTATAATTATGCCTTCAATGTAAAAGATCCTATGAAATTTCCTTGTTTCCAATTCAAGCTAAAGCAATTGGTTAGACAGTGATGGTATAAAGAGTTGTGGTTTGATGTCTACACAATACCACTCTTACTTGAAGTCATTGTAATACATATTGCCAATGATAATTTATTTTTAGATGAATCAATAGAAGTTCTTGTGGATATAAAGGATGATTAATAAACATCTTTCAATATACTTGAATGTGTTTGAAGAAATTAGATCTTTTGATGGAGTAACGATGATTGGCAGCATTCCTCAATTTTGTTTTTGTTATAAGTACTTTTGTCTTTTGTTTTTGTTATGTAGACTACTTAATGAACCCATTATTGATTGTTCACCATGGAAAGGATTCTCATTATGAAATCAATATCACACCAACTACGTCATAAGAAAAGTGACACATTTTTCTGCATTCATTTTAAATGCTTACTTTAAACATTATCCTAAAAATTTTCATGAAATAAAGCTACTCTAAGTATATCTGGGCTTACTTCCATTAATGTTTTTATTTAACGTTTTCATCTAAAGAACTATCATTACTATTTATTTTACAAAAACGCTTATTGAACCAAATCCTTCTTTACTCGGAACACTTGCAAAACAGTTCAGATAATAGTTTCTACTAAAATGGCCAAAAGACTCTGGAAAATCACAAAGCCCAAAAGGTACACCATAAAAGGCATTGAAAAAGCAAGCTAAAATTGAGGATTTGAAAGGATCTTTATATTTCACAAGGCATGTGAAACCCAAATTAAAAGCTGCAGCAGAGTTTACACCAGAAATTATTTTGTAAGAAAGGAAACGCTATTAGTTAAATTTTTATTTAATTATAAGCTGTTGGATGTTCAGCATGGAATTAGATATAAAACAGTATTTTGGTTAAAGGATCTATACAATTTTTCTAATGCGTAATCGCTATTCCTAAAAGTTTTTCATTCCCTTTATAGCGTCTGTCATGGCTTGTGGCTACTTGTCGGATTGTTGAATGAAATCTCAAAAAGAAAATAAAAAGATTAAAACTTTGAATAATTTCAAACGAACGCCTAGGGTACGCTCACATCAAGCATCAATAAATTATAAATATAGGCACATAAATTAAGGAAATCGCCTTGACGGCGATAAATATTTTCATGAATTCTTATAAAGTACTTAGGAAAAAATTTACCCCTCGGTAGATTCTATTCTAAGTGAACAGCAATGGACAGTTTTTCGCGTTTTGTGATTGCAGATGCAGTATCATTAACGAGGAGTCTTCATTTAATTTAGATTTTATTGGTTTTTAAAAATTTCTGATTGATTTCAGTTTACATATACACTTCACGCTAAGGAGCATACGTACTTGTTGCGACAAAGTTTTCCTGCTTGACGTCCAACTAGCTACTGACCATCGCAAGGATAAATATTAGTCTAATGCCACACTTTTAGAGACACCGCTACGATTTCAGAAGCATAATGCGCCAAGTGTCTTTCACCTTCTTAGTGAAAGCTGAGCAATTGCATTGCAAGTGCTCTGCGTTCCGTCCTTTCTTAGTTGTCCACTGACTATGGCACAGCGCAACACCTTGAACAAGTTCCTTATCTTAGAGTATTCCACAAATATAATTGGAATTTTATTTGGATTCGTGAATATCCTCTTATTATTGTACTAAACAAGGATACTCATTCCAACGCATTCGCATAAAAATGCTTTGCAAACATGAATCTACTTATGCTGTTTCTATCTCATTCTGCGAGGAGTCATCTGGGAGTGTTCTCGCTGATTATGTTTATTGAGTGTTTAAGGCCATCCGTCGGCTTATATATATGCATAATCGGATCGAAAGCCCATCGAAAGTTTTTTTCGGTTTTACACAGATATAATGGATTTTCCTTTCTCACTATTTTCGTGGTGATCGACTTGTAATTCGAGTTATTGAAGATTGGCTTCTGTTTAGATTTTTTGAAGTTTTTGGTGGATCAATTTATCCATTTTCACTTAGAACTTATAAGTGATTTATACCCCTGCTAGCTAACTAAGCGAAGACTCTTGGGTGCGAAAGTTCTGATCAATTTGTCGAATACCTCGAAAGTGAATTTACAATGAAAGGTGGAAAGAGCTCAAGTTGGTTTCGGTTATCAATGTCAATGATTATCAATGTTTTCTGTTTAGACTATCAATGTCACGTTTCGTCTGCCCATAGCGGCGTAGAAGCTCGGGTTTTATTTTTCAACGATTCTCGCTTGATTTCAACGTCCCTCTTTGCTGATACCTCGGCTCGATTGTTCCTAGTGTTCTCGTACATATTGTGTTATTTGTGTTATCTCGTACATAGTGCGTTATTCTGTTACAAGTCAAACACAAAGAAAAAAAGGTCCATAAAATGTCCCATGATCGTTCTGAATACCCCACAACTACAAACAACTTCTTGCAAAAGTAGAACGAAATCATTTGATTTTCGATTTTACTATACTATCCAGGATGGCAGCTAGTTGCTTTGATCTTTGCTCATATTTTCGGTCGATAGTAATGCTTTTGTAAGTCAATCATAACTCTTTTCGCAGTTGCCAACATAAAAATTCGAATTAGATCGGGTGTTAGTCAATGGAATCTGATCAATGAGCATTTTCACATTTTGATGCGGAAAAATCTTCCGTGATTCTAAGACGATGTTCTAAGTTATTAAGTAGTAGGCATTCTTTGAAACTTCAATTCAAGGAAAAAAAAGGTCCACTGCATTTTAAAGCCGGATTTGGCGTACGTTGGATGGTAAAATTATTTCACTCTCTTATATTTTAGATCATACATTCTGCCCCGTACAAACTATGATAGTAATATCTAAATCCAGCCGTACGTTGTTATATCCCATTCGAATCCTTTCATACGTTATCCTCTTTTATTTCAGTGCAAAAGATGAAAAATTTATGATATTTCGATAAATTATCTGGATTTGGATTTCAGCGCCACAACTGGAAATTGTTTTGTTGTCACCATCAATATTAAAGATAATATAATATCAATATTCAGGGCGTGGTTTCATGTGACTATAAAATCAAAGTCTTTTGGAGGTGTACTGTTACATTTGGGCAACAAAATAAGTATGGTCGTAAGCACCGAATTTCCTCCCCGACAATCGCATCCAATTCTTTTTTCAACACTAGAGTGGGAACCCCGAATCTTACTTTCCTTTCCTCATCACCAAGTATCCACTAAAAAAAGATAAATTCTGTCGCTGAAACGAATGATATCGCAGAGGCAGTTGATATAGGGGACGTTATGCTACGTCGGTTTACTAAATTTACCTACAGGCATACTTGGTAAATTAGGCGTGGGAACCACGCCTCATTGACTTCCTAAAATCAAGCGACAAACAACCTATGGGTTGTATGGGGGCAACAGTACCCGACCAAAATATGTAGAATTTTATTTGGGTTGGTGAATTTCCTTCGATTTTAAAATTAAGTAAAAATGGATCACTTTTGGTCCATACTTTAGGCTTCGTTTTCAAACATGTGTCAAAAAGGTTTCACAGAAAAAAGGAAGTAAAATTGTCAGTTATGCCTGCCACATTTTGAAAATACATAAGTTGGCTGGACCTACAGTCTTTTTTTATTTCAACAGATGCCATGAGATAAGACCTGTTTACGTAATATAAAAGGACACAAAATGAGGATTTAATTCTTCAAAATAAAACCCTCCACATGTGAGCCTTAATTATTTTGACTTTTCTGCAGCCCGTGGCGGAAATTTTCAATTACAGCCTTACAAGTGTTATGCGAAATGTGTTGGATTTCCTCTTGAATATTCGATTACACTTCTTCATGAGCCCCTGGGTTGTTATCCAGAAATTCAAAAGCAAAAAAGTTTCAGAGCATTGCAATATACAGCTGTGTATCCACTGTAACAAGATTTCCGCTTTGGTGTTCATAAAAGTATGGACAAATAATTCCTCTTGCTGACAAAGCTACCCATACAGTAACTTTGAGTGAATGCAGGAATTTTTGATGCTTCAACTACGGATTAGTGTCATTCCAGTATCTGCAATTTTGCCTGCTAACATACCTAATTACGTGGATCAACGCTCCCTCCGAGGTATTAATTTTCGCGCAATTGGTGGACTTTTTAAATATTCCAGTAGCAAATAGCCACCTGTGAGTATGAGTCTATCTGAAGAATGCGACTTAAAGATGTTCTGGACAAATTTAAACTCGAGTAGAGAGTCAAGGAGAGTCAGTTCGCTAACAGGCGCTCTTACACGCTTTACGATTTCGGGATCCCTTGCTGTTCTAGGTCGCATGGAACATGGTAAATTTTTTGTTGAGCCCGTCCACTTAACTACTGTACCCAATTTTTTATCACTTGAATCTATGTAGTTACATTTTTATGTCGTACGTAGTAGTAGTAATTAGCGCAATATTTTCGCTGCGCTAGAGTTGAAGAATTGTTATTCCGATAGCACTCATGTAGGTGGAACGCACGTTGTGGCCCTGTGAACGACAACATGGCACTAAATTTCCACTGGCCGCTCTGTTGGTGCTTAAGCCCTCTGCGCAACACCGGCGTCGCTATGCGACGTAGCTTACGATTTAAATGTTAACCGACTTTTTGCCCATATTGTACTTCAGATTTTTTTCAACAAGGTTGGACCCTTCGGAAAATTATAAACTGTGGCCTGATATAAATTGTGTAAAATGTAAATTTAGCAATGAATTAAACTTCGACCGATTACCATTAAAATCGTAAGATGAACCCGAATTCACACTATATTGTAATATTTTTAAATTTTATAACTTAAAAGAACTTAAGCTGTCAATAATTAATTTTGTTTAAATAATTGCCTGCTGATGAAAAGTAAACGTCGCTTGTTTCGAGTCGGTCAAGAATCGATTAAAGTATTTGCTTGATTACAGGTAAATCCAAATGATTGTTTTGATGGATGGATGCAGACCACAGGTGTTTACTTTCAGTATCTTGTGAAGCCTATTGTAGGCTTTTCCAATTTTCATTAGAAGTAATCGATCAATTCATGCCATAATTTTCCAGTTAAATTACATTCCCGATCGAATGCGAAAATGTATTATCCACCTTTAACATTCATCAGCACTAAAACGTGAACTTGCGTAGGAAAAATCAATATTCTCCGGATGTTACTCATCGATAATTTGATTACGCCTCACTTTGCCAACATTCATGATTAGTATTCATGCTGCGTCGACACTCTTTTCGTTGTTCAAGGACCAAATCCTGCTTTACAACCTTTGTTTGTTGCTAAACACCTCCAAACTTGAGTTTTAGGCTCATTTTCGCTGTGGGTAATGGCATTAGGGGAGACCAGTCACAAGTAATGGTTAATCTTTATGTTGTAATTAAGATGTAGACAGGATAAATTCGTGTTCGCTGACGAAGCATTTTCCACAAACGGTTGTTGTTTGTATGCATATGAATCAGTTGAAAACCTGAAAAAGAATAATTAGAGCTTATGTGGTTGCTAAATATCTGAGAGCAGAATCCCTGGGAGATTTTTATTTACTTTTCATCAACAAATTCTCGCGTTTTGCATAAAGATCTTATTGGCAAAAATGTTTTTCATCTAAGATAAGAAAATCAGTGAATCAAAAGCGTGGCTTTTCCTCAATGATGTGCTGTTTATTCAGTGCATAAACGTTTTTTTGTGGGTCGCTAACTCAGCGACACACTAGGCTGTGAGCTGTTTATGAAATGCGTTTTGGCTCTTAAAAAAAAATAATAAAGTTAAAAAAATATGAAGTTCGTTTTGGTGTTGCCGCAGGCCAAAATTAACTCTGGGTAGCTTGGGTCGTTCGAGAGAACGAGCTGAAGATGGCTGTATGCAGCCGAAACGCTTCCTCGAGACCCACGAAGCAAGGCCCGGCTGACCCAAGCTACCCAGAGTTAAAAAAATACGATTTACATGCATCATGTTTATGATTAAATGCCATAATTTCTTTCTTTGTATGTAAATACACATGCTTAATTTTTGTATAACTTCACTACATAATTTTTGTATATTTTATATATAATACTATATAATTTCACTATATAGTTTCATAGTTATTAGTACACACATCGGTATGCATACGTGTGTATATTTAAGAAAATTTTACAAAAACTCTTATGTTAAAAGTAAGCCTGCATAAATTAAATTAAAAATTTTCAAATACCTTTCAATCGCCCTGGGACCTTTATAAAACTCTAATACTAAGCTCTCATTGCCTTCTACCTGCCTTCAATCTCTTGAAAATATTAGACTTTATTTCGTCCTTCGCCTGTGCGACTGCTTTGAAGTAAATGAAACAGTCCTGGCAGATTATATATTTTTCTATTATTCGTTCATAAATTATTCAAAGTTTGTTTATGACCAATGGTATGCGCAAAACTTAGTCACTGATGTCTTTGTTTGACATGAAAAGAACGGGAAAAACTCGGGAAGTTGCCAATAATAATATCTTTTGTTGCTAAATAAGGCAGCAGCAACAATAAAACTTTTAATGATTCCATGATCAATAAGATTTTTGCATTGTGATGAAAACTTTCGTAAATTCCATTTCCGAAATAAAATGAAAAGAAGAAAGAAAAAACAATTAAAATTCGAATCGAGAGTATCAATTTTCACTTGACGACAAACAACGTATGGCAACAGGATATATCGAAATTAATTTATACGGCTTTGAATTCGTTATTTGATTGATCTGAACTTTGTGACGATGAACTCGACGCGAAGACTTATACGAATAAGCAATACGCTGGCTATATCATAGGTAATCTTCCGGAAATTATTATGTTATCAAGGTTGTGGAAGTCAAAGTAGGCAAAGAGCAATTAATTAAATTTCGGTACACAAACGGAATAAATCCCAGGATCAATGGATACGATTGTAATCGTATCCATTAACTTTTGATTGAATTGAAATTTTCAGAATTGTTAAGCGGGTGAACTTTCTACCAAACAAATATTTCAATTTTTCCTTAAGGTAAAATACATCTTAAAATATAATATTTAAGATTATTGCATTACGTAGAATTTTATGTCTTACTTCTTATTTTAAATTGTTCGTTGCTTAATATACTAAGTATCGGCGGTTTCGAGTCCCACATCATAAACAGTCCTTTCTAGTCGTGGTTGGGCTGATCGATCACGGAACTGAAGGCACGAGGGCTAAGTAAAGAAAATGCCTCATGATGAAACTGAAAACAAAAAACATTCTAACAACGAAAGCAGACAAGAGAAACACAACAGTACTATGAAACTAGGATCAATGACGCAATAAAGAAAGCAACGAAAATGATACACGCCAAATTAGTGCACACACTTAGAACGATGAGTCCTTCGGTTACATCACCCATTTAGCTCCTAAGACTACACAAACCAAAAATTTCGATAAGGCCTATAGACAGTTACAAATCGGCGTAAGGATATAAACTAGCCCAATATTTTGTAACAGTACTAAGAACAACTTTCAACTCCCAAAGGACTTTGTGATATCCAGCATACGATGGTAGAGCCGTTTTACAAAATCAACAGCATCAAGTCAACAAAAAACACTTAACTGGCACCGTTTCATATCAAAGATTTATATCCATTATTCCCAGTAATAGAAACAATCCATATATTGCAAGAATCACTACTTAACGAGAATAAAGATTTCCAGGAAATAAGAATTTTTCCACTTGATTTCTGCTAGGCGACGAAAACCAACGCAATAGCACTTCAATCGTGTCAGAACCTCGCTCTTAGGATCTTCGGATATCTATTGTACATAAGAAACATAGACATACACATAACACAGAACTACGCCAAATACAGAGACAAATACATAGGCTAGAGACAAATCCATACGGGACATAGGCCTTGAGCTCTTCTACAAAGTTGAATCACGATGACACTACCCTGGATTTCCTAAGATTCCTGCCCTATCAAACAAGGCAGACGTACGGACTATTATGACAGATAATTGACTGAACAGGTCACCAACCCAACGTACTAAGTGCTAAATCTTGACAATTAGAATCCCAGAACAAGAAATGAAACAAGAGTGGCAACATTAACTTCAAGCAATCTTATCTCCTAGCTAGATAAGCGTCTTCAAAAAAAAACATTACAACAACATTTTTTCTTGCTCAACATCAATACTTAGAGACAAATAAAGAGAAAAAAATCCAAGAAAAAATTCTGAATTACTTGAATAAACTTAAATTCACAATGAAGACAGAAAAGGAAGGAAGCAAATATTACCTTTCCTTTAAAATAAAGAACAACAAAACTTTATACGAATTTCTGTAGGAGAGGAAACCCACAGTCACAGACAGAATAATATACAATTCATCTTACCTGCATCAACAACAACTCATAATAAGACCGGAGTGAACTAGAAGTTTGATAAAGGACAAAAAGAACGTTAGATGAAAATATAAAAAGAAACATCAATACACCGAAAAGTAGAAGCTAACAACAACGCATGGACAACATTGTCCATTGAGATGGACAACACCATCTAAATAAGCAAAACTATTCAAACAATACAACAGCAACGTACTTTTTAAATCAAAAAGTAGCTTGGGACAAATAATACGCACAAAAAAATCAAAGTAGAGCCGGTGGACACACAGGATGTATATAAATTATCTTACCCATGCCAATGCAGCAACACGAACATTCACAACATTCAAAATTCCCTCATTCGGACAGAATCTTTGAGCGACCAAAGAAACATTACAAAAAGCATTTCACAATGACAGCAGACAAAGGAGCGCGGAACGAAAACAAGGAACTCTCTCAAATCGAAAAACTGCAAGGTTATTCTTATCTGCATAAAAAGAATCCGTACCTGTGTAGAGGGACACTTGCGTGTATTCGTGCTCGACACGACGGAAATATAACCAATGACATTTGAGGCCAGCAAACTCAGAATGAAATAGCAAACCAAAGATGGTACGCCGCCAAAAGTGAACGAATTTCCTGTACGATACAAGCAAAATAGACGAGAAACTATGGAATTTCGCTCGGAGGAAATACCGGATAAACACGGAGTATAGCGACAATAAAGATCCACAAGGAAAATGTGTAGCGAATGGTGGCAGCACTGAATATCATTGTGCAACATACTCACTTATCTAACGATACGATTAGTTTAATTTGGCCTTCTACAAATAGTAGATGGCGTTCGTGATCCGTACATCGAGCATCATCGACAAGTCCTGCGAAGTGCGACATTCTATATCTTACGCCGAAGTTCTACAGAGTAAAATGTGTTTTTAAGCGCTAAAAGACTTTAAATTTATAAGTCTTTTTAATGCTACATATGGTGTGACAGCTGTCACGCGTTTTATTGTTAGTTTAAGTCTTATCTTAGTTTGTTTGGTCTGCCATTTTAAAGTGAATAGGTTGACGCCTGTACAGCTTCAGCAAATTGGGCAAATTTATATAAAAAAAAAAAACAAACAACGGTTGTGTTCGAGAAACACATCGCACACTCTGTCAATTTTATGGCAGACATAATCGTCAATCAGAACAATTAATTCGATTAACCATGGATGAGTTTGGCAAACGACGATATTATGCATCCGTCTAGTCTTCGAGCAATGTGGAATTAAGAAACCGTAGCAGGTGTAGAATTGTGTACTGGCCTCCAATACCTTGTGATTTTGCACCGTTGGACTATTTCTGATTTATTTCTTGGTAGTATACGTAATGTCATTTGTTGATACTGACAAGCTCGACACGATTATGCTAAATAAGATCTAGTTATTCGAATTCGGAAATTCGACTTTTCGTTAGGACTTCCTCCGCGCCAGTCGCGAAGCTCACATGTAAAAAAAATCACTGGGCTATATTTTCAATAAAATGAATTTCATTCCATCTAACTAAATCCATCTATTCTTTTTTTGTTTTTCCATTTAAAAGCTCTATGCCTTTAAAAACCCTTTACTTTCTCGAGGTTTCCTTTGTATTTCTTTGAGGTTGACCGTCAACGTGGTTAGGAACTGCGAATTATTGCACTGGAGTTCAGATTTTTGGCTATAAATCATTTCTGTGTTTGATTCATAACTTTCGTATAAAGACGACATAGATGGTGGGGCGACACTTAGTATTCAATTTTTGTGTTCAAACTGTTCACGTTTTGGACTCTAATCTGTGGTACTTTTTTTGAGTTATTGAGAGAAATGACATGTTGAACGCAATGAAAAAAATAGGGTACCTGCTTGTCAGATTTGTGAAAATTGAAAGCTGCCTTTGGTCAGGATCTCCACAAAGCTTCAATTCAGAAAATATTGCCAATAAATGGGTATCGCCGACAAATTTCACGTAGGAAATCATTCGTAGGAGAAAGAAATGGCAAAAAAATTATCCCACTGTACGAATGAATTTATAAATAAGCCTACATGATTTCGGGATGTTTTTCTCGAACTGAAGCAATTTCTTTGTATTTAGAATCAAGGGAAAAAACTAAGTGTGGCGTAAGAACGGTACTATAAGGATAATCTCGGTTCAGCTCTTGAAATTGTGGACTTGGTATGATATCCTGCAGGTGTTTAGCGACGGGAGTGGTTGGTATGATTGTATTTGTAGACTCAACAATGGGTCAATATAGCCAACCATTTCGGGGTCGGGCTAAACAAGTGCATTACAGATAATCAATTAAGCCTGCACATTCCCAACGAACCAACCCATTACGGGATAACACATAGTCACCCAATAGACATCGCTTTATAACGATGTATAATTTCGTAATTATAATATAAATGTTATAGTTTCGTAATTAAGTTCGCCTAGGAGTCCTCGACGAAGTATCATCAGACCATAAGCCAGTTCTCTTTCAAATACGAAACACCTTCTCAGAAGCCCCCATACGAGAGAGAAAAATTACAGATTCGAAAGCTTTCCAAGTCGCATTGCCAAAGAGACACATCAAAAACCTGAAACGGCCGACGACATAGAGAACACCGCCGAATTTCTAACAAATAAGATTAGGACAAGGACAACACGACCACATCTCAGGGGAGGGAAACGAATCCCTACGAACTACCAAAAAACATATAAAAACTAACGAGGAGGAATAAAGTCCGCAGAAGAGCTAAGTTTACAGGAGATCCTAGATTACAAGTGAAAGCCATCCGGCTAACGAACGAAATACGTGACAAGATAAACGAATTTAGAAATGACCAATGAGAGAGCTTTCTACAAAGTTTTGACCGAGGTTCCGATGCCTTTTGGAGAGTGTCGAAATACTTCCAGCTGCAATACAAAGTGCAAACACACCAATCCATGGCCCAAACGGGATGCAATACGACATCACGGGCAAAGGAGAAGCATTCGCGGTCGCCCTTGAAAGGCGATTCCGGGAAATCCATCTGACCAGTGGAACTTTGATTTCGCTAATAGCGTACTGAGGTCAGCAGGCAGGTTCCTTAGAACACAAGTAAACAATGACTACACAATTAAGCCAACAGACATCCACAAAATTAAAGGAATAGTACAAGCACTAAACGAACGCAAAGCACCGGATCATGACGCAATAACAAACACAATGCTAACACGGCTATCAGATAATATACTACAAACATTGACGTACATATTAAATGCAATCCTCCAGCTGCGGGAATATCCCAAACAATGGAAATCAGCTACGATTATTGTTTTTTTCGAAGCCAGAAAAGGATCCAAAATTTCCACAAAATCATAAATGGCAGAAATTGCAGAAAGTGTGATATTGCATCGCCTCAACAAGGCATTGTTGATAGAAATATCATACTGGAAGAACAATTCTGCTTCAAAGCCAATCATTCTACTGAACTCCAGCTCGTAAGGATGGTCCAAAATATTAGAACAGGTCTAGAGCGCAGAAAGTCAACAAATCTGGTTATGTTTTACGGTGCCAAGACCTTTGATAAAATCTGGCACTCAGGACTTATGTTCAAAATGCATGAACTCGACCTTCCTTTGCAGCTCAAGCAAATAATAGGCTCATTTTTGGAGGGCAGAACCGTTTTGAAATCGACAACTATCTGTTAACCCTGCGTCCCATTGAAGCTGGAGTTCCTCAAGGAAAATGCATCTAATCAGTCCTTCATAACATATAGACAGCAGACCTTCCCAACCTGCCCCCAGCAGTAACTATGTCACTATATGCTAATGACACCTGTATTGCAGTACAAGTCGACAAGCAAAAGTCATATCTTTAAAATCGTAACGCTTATCAAACACTTTATTGGAATATTTCCGCAGATGGGAAATCAAAACGAACCCGGAAAGACACAAGCCATGTTCATATCCCGGCAGGTTAGGCAAACTACACAGATAATCACAATCGACAATGGAAAAGTACGGCTAAATACATTGCAGTTACTCTGAGTAACAGACTTACATGGATACAACACCTACAAAACAAACGAGGATACTATATAGCTGTCCTTTTCAAACTCTACCAACTACTCAAATCCAAGATACTCAGCTTGAAAAACGGGGTGCTAATCTACAAACAGGTCATACCACCGTATTGCAATGTATGAAGTAAGGAGCAAAGTATTTGGCAGTTGGTACTTTTTCAACGATTTTGTTTCAGCACAGTGACAATCTAAACCAGACGGCATACAATGCGAGATTTTCGTTATTGCCGATTTATAGGATTTTTTGGAGTGCAGGATACGTCAGCATGTCAGCACTTCAAAGGGAATGCCGAAAAGTGTCATTCCTGATGAATGGATTGAAATTTGGAGGCATTATACGTCTAAATTGGCCCAATCTTTGCCAAATCGACTTATGAGGTCCCCTAGTAAAAAGGCTACCAAATACATTAGTAAGCTCTCGATTATTCTCAAAAAATTCAAAATTTCAAGCTATCGTTGTTATGTATGACTACTTTTTCACTTTTCTGGCAAGTCTAATGCAGAAACATTTTATTCCTTGTAAAATATTTTACCGCCCTATCTATATTATATAAATATAAACACATAATATAAGGTCATAAAATCATAATATATATAAAAATATATTATCCTAGTACATATATCAACTTATATTAGTTATAGTTCAACAAAAAGCGCTAGTGAACTAAAAATTTCATAGTGTAAGTGAAGAATTTTCACTGGAAATATTCTTGGAACTTAAACTTTTCGGGACTCAAATTTAAAAATAGTCGTAAAAGTTAACCTTAGTGAAATATTAGCAAGACATAGCAGTTGATATAATCAATTATGATCGAATCGTATGATGAGAAATGGAGGCGTCTCTACCCCCAATACCATCATACACATTACCTCATCTGGCAGTCACTCAGTGAAGAAAATCCATGAAATTCTTTCTTATATATATTCAAGAAAGTACCAGAAACTTCAGTAGCAACAATATTGAGAATGAATATTAAAAACTTCATCATGAATGAATATGCTGCATGTCCTTCTTTTTTTTTTATTTTATGATATCCCATGCTTGATATCATTGAAACATGGGAGCGAATGTGAAAACACGCTGAATGCACCTGAAATACATTTATTGTAAGTGAATACTTGGGAAATTTTGTTGACATAACTAACTCGGCTTTCTTTCCACCCATCAACCAACAGTTTAATTTGTGTTTTAGTTCATTTTCGACTATTGTTTCCTAAATTTGTGGGTTTTCTTCTCTTAGCTTTGGTCTACAAGTTTTTTGTCGATGTATATTTGCCTACATTTTTTTGTACGAGGGTGGCCTGAAAAATTTCTGACCAAAATGTAAAGATGGCACCACTCGTCGATAAAAGCTGGTGAATGCTTTTTTGACAGTTACTCATCACAGTTTTGCAGCCATTTTGGACGAGCAGTTTTTAGTTGATAGTCGTTTGAGTGGGTCGAAATGAGTATGTTGGAAAAATTGAAAATGGAAAAAATTGAGTAAAGTGCTGTTAATAAATTCTTGTTTTAGAAAGGCAATACGTCAACACAAATCAAATATGAGTTAGAGCTGTATATGGGGACTCCGCACCATAATTTACCACAGTGAAATTTTGTGCAACTGAATTTAAACGTGGCAGTAAGAGCTTTGGTTATGATTAACGTTTGGGGCGTCCAAAAACCGCGACTAGTGACGATAACATGGCTTCATTTCACCAAATAGTGTTAGACGACTGCCAAATTAAACCGAAAATGATAACAAAGGTTATAAAAGTGTCCAGAGAAAGTGTTTGCCACTTATGAAATCAAGATTTAGGCATGAGAAAGCGGAGAAAACAAAGAGCTGGGTGCCGTGTTTGCTCACGTTAGACCAAAAACGTGTTCGATTGAACATTTCCAACGCTATGTTCGCGCAGTTTCGGTGGAATAAATCCAAGTTTTTCCGGCCATTAATTACTGTCGATGAAATTTGAATACAGTATTATACCCCCGAAACAAAACAACACTCAAAGCAGTGGACTGCAAAGGGAAAGCCGGCTCTGAAAAAAAGTAAAACTGTATTTTCGGCAAGAAGAGTGATGGTGACTGTTTTTTGGGATAGCCATGGAGTAATCTTAAATTACAGGAACCTACTACGCATCATTTCCGGCCAAACCGAAGGAAGAAATTGGGAAAACGACCACATTTGTAGAAAAAAAAAATCCTGTTTCATCAAGACAACGCGCCGACTTACACCTCAGCGGTCGCCATAGGGAAAATCCATGAAATCCGGTTTGAACTATTTTGCAATCTAGCCCCAAGCGGCTTCTTTTTGTTCCCCCATCTAAAAGCTGCGCTCCTTCGTGAACAATTATTTTGCAGAGAAAAACGCCGAATACTATTTGCACGAGTAAAAGCAATGGAAGCATCACTAGGAGAATTGTTTAGAGTTACAGGGAGACTATGCAGAAAAATAAAAAAAAAATTTAGGAAAAATGTCTTGCATCCCAGACCACCATCGTATTCAAAGTCCTCGAGGAGGTGCAGTAGTCAAGACAATATTTTTTTTTGTGCAACATACGCAGGCTTTCAGCCACGCTAGTAGCAGTAATGTTTGAATTTTTTCCAAATGTTGGAGCATCATGTCATGAAATTGTGACAGATGACTCCAGGGAAATCTTCAAAGGTAAGCGTAACTCCCAATGGATCAACGTTTTGTGCAAGTTTAGTCAGAGCATAATCATAGACAATCGTAACTTAGAACAAATTCCCAATCTAAGTTTGGACTACATTTATACAACTACACTAGACGTGGTACCAACATACCCAAAGCCCATTAAATAAAAGTGACAGAGAATTATCTTTCCAATTTTTTTTGGAATCAAATCAATTTACCCGTACTTGATTTCATTTCAAACTGGTATGCCTACAAACAAGAGGATAAACAGGATTCAATATGTAGATTTAATATGCACAATTTCCTTCAATCTGACGGTTCTCTCTCATATTGCGTTTAACAAGATTATCCTCTCAAAGAGGTTGTAAAAAGCACAATACAAATATGAATTAAATCCCGCATTTTCCATCTCTGTATTTATGCTACGCTCGGACGTTGAATTGAGGTGGCTTAAACCCACCTTTCGGCCCAAATTCACAACAATATCTACCTCATTTTTTGTATGACAATAATTTCAAGTGTGTTAAGATTCAAAACAATATATTCAACTCATATTCAAAACAAAACAAAAGACTCAGTCATGCAAATTTCACAGATAATGTGTATCAGAAAATCCAGATCTACTAATTAGCACTTGATATCATTCTTCTAACATTGTAAACTAAGGGTTACTATAGATGAACATATTCCAAGGATATTCAAGCCATTAACATCAGTTCATTGAATATTCCTTTTCGCTTGCAGCAAAACCAAATTGGAAACATTCGAGACATTTCTCGCCGCAGTTGTCCTCGTGTCCTTTTGCAATCCGTTGTACTTGAGCAAATTTGGTCAAAAGCACTTCTATCATTCGCGATTACGAAGCCATTTTGCAGCATAATTCTACCATCTGCATTAAGAGACTCTCAGATAAGGTTTCCTGTTATTGCAGTTGTCGATATTCAAAAAATTCTTCTACCACTTGCACTCCTTGCTCCATTTCCTTTTTCAGCACTTGCACTTGCTTGCGTTTTCTCCATTGATTTATAAGTGGAAATTGAAAGCTTCTGCAAACTTTATTTCTTAAGCCGGTCTGACACTTATTATAGATTTTGATTTATTTATAGAATCCAGTCAATTGGGAAGTTCTGATCCTTGTATTCAAAAAGGGGTTTCGTTCATACAGCTGGTATGATTGCTTTAGTCTTTAGTGAATTCCGAAAGCGAGTCACAGGTTCTAGAGAACTGAGTCACCGTGAAATTGGTTTCAGGTGTGGTTAAAGATGAAATAATGTTTGTATTTTCAATGCAAACGAATTGTGTGAAGGATATAAGATACAATGCTATATCAATAAAAATTATATTGTTGTTACAGACATATACGGTTGCTCTGGCGATATTGTTGATAGTATTGTTCAGGATATGTAAGTGTTATAATGATATTACATTCCAGTGAGTTTATTTAAATAACGTTTCCTGGCAGTTTTAACTTTGAACAGATTTGAATTTCAAATGTAAACTTTTACTAAATGTGTAAGCAGTTGTTTGAACCAATAAAGTCACAAAAATTATAATTCAGTATCCCGGCGTGCTTCTTTCTGTAAAGTATGTTATAAGGCTTTGGATCTTAAATCTCATCTGCCACTCAATTTTATCTCCACCCATTTCCTTTTTTTTCGTTCGTCCGAGAAAAGTTGAACACATATGACATCGAAAACTCGAAAACACATTGTCTTCAAGCTTTATCGCCTGCTAAAACATCTTCAAATCTATATCCTGAAAACAACCTCAACAAATTATTCTCTAACTTCATTACGTCGATTCCAATAAATTGTACTCTGTAATATGTTTCAGGTGGGAATACAAAGAGGATACCAGCTCCAGTACAAACTTGAATCGAGTTCTGTGCAGACACTTAACCTTCTTGAACCCTGCTTTAACCCGTGACACGAGTAGAAAACACAATATATGTGGTTAGATTTAAAATATGTATATGCTCATGTGAATCTATATGGAATTCAGATGTGCGTAGCCTAGTTCTTTACAAAGTGATTTTGTGGAGTCGCATAAAGGCACTCTATCTTTCCATTTGGCACATCTGCTTCCATATAAGCAACCAAAATAAAAGGTGAAGTGTGCCTTAAGTTTGTTTTCGTCCTTCTTGAAACTGTGTGACTTTGGAGATTTTTCATGTTTGCATAATATCAGGACACCCACATTTCTCATGAAACTCGACTGTAAAGTATAATAGTCAATGGTTAAGGAAGATGTGTTTGGAAGCATCATGTTAAAGTTTAGCTCTGGCATTTAACAATTATCTACTTAAAGTTAGTTTTAATAGGCTCTAAATAAACCGAAGATATAATAAAATGTAAATCGTTTCAAATATAGACAACTTGAAAAAAAAAGGGAAATAGTTGCCAGGATTTTTTCGCAGTATTCAATTTTGTTATGCACAAACAGCTTTAATACGTGCTTTTGGAATTTTCGTATGCTAAATCTGTGTAAATAATTGAATTTAATTCTGGAAATGGTTAGACAGGAAAACATCGCAGCCCGAAAATCAAGTAAGTCCTTCCCTAATGAGAGCCAACGACCGATGATGGCCTACGCTTTATCCAACAGTCAACGCGAGTTCTATTTTCGAAATTGTTATCCACTTAAGCGTACTTTCGAAAGAATTAATTGAATTGAATTGAATAAAGCTTTATTGATAGTAATAAGTTTGTGTTATAACATACATGTCATTTAATTTAGAGTTCTGAAAAATTCATTAATTCATTTCTTCTACGGCAATTGCTTCAGCTGTGCTGGTATTAATTTTTTCACGGTTGGTTTTGCAATTTGAAGGAAAAAATGAACAAAAAACCTTGGCTGGGCCTAATCATACCTAAAACTAAATAAAACCTTTATCCTATCCTTATGTACTATTTATATTCTAATTTTAAAGATAATGTACTCATACAATTTTCTGAGCATTAAGAATTTGTCAATAACAGAAGACATTGTTAAGGCAATACGTACACTATAGGAAAGTGCCTTCAATTGCTAAGAGAAGCTATAAGAGGGTTAGATGAGTTGCTGGATGAAGCCATTAATTTAAGTTGCCGCGAGTCCGCGAGCTGTTTTACAGGATCAACTCCAGTAAGTTCATGTAATTTCCAAGTAGAGAAATAGAAAGGTTTGTCAAACGCCATTTTCAGGAATCTGTTTTGGGTGGCTTGCAGCTTGGCTTCTTATTGCGTATGTGTTCGATGTGGTTTCGAAACGTTAATTTTGGATCTAGCACCAAACCGAGATAGGATAATTCGTTGTCCCAAGGTATGCATTGGCCCAAAAAGTTTAAGCATCTGCCAGGAAGCATAGTGGGTTTTCACTTCTTACTGAAGTAAATTGCTCTCGTTTTGCCCACATTGATTTTAACTTTCCATCTGTGGAAATATTGGTATGAGCTCTCTAGTCCTTGTTCTAAGCTATTTATTATAGTTTCCGATTGTGTTCCTATTGCGTAAAGGCAAGTATCATCTGCAAAGGTCGCTATTTGGCAATTAATGTTTGTTGGGAAGTCCGAAGTATAAATGTTGTAGAGAGTGGGGCTTAAGCAAGAGCCTTGCGGGACACCCGATGGAATGTTTTTTATTGAGGAGAGTCTGCCTCGTATTTTAACTTGATATTTCCTTTCGTGTAAGAAGGAAGCTATGAGGCTTGTCAAGTATTGCCGAAAGTTAAATTGTTTGAGTTTATAGAGAAGCCCTTCATGCCAAACAGTATCAAAGGCTTTCTCTATGTCTAACACCATCATGCCAACTGATTTCTTTTCCTTTAAGGCTGCCTTAATTTCTTTGGTTACTCGAAATAATTGATGCTCTGTGGAATATCCTCGCCTGAAGCCAAATTAGAAGTTAGGAAGGATCCTTTTATCATCGACGTTTTCGGCGATTCTTTTTAGGATCAATTTTTCGAATAGTTTTCCCAAAGCTGGCAATAAGCTTATTGGTCTGTAGCTCGCAGGTACATGTGGGTCTTTACCTGGTTTCAATATTGGGATCACAGAAGCATGTTTCCAAGATAAGGGAAAGTAGCTTGATCTAAGACATGCGTTAAATACATGGCAAGTGAGAACTATTGCTTTCTTTGGTAGAATTTTCAATACGATATTGGGTATTCCATCAATACCTGGTGCTTTATTGTTACTCAATTTTTTCAGTGCAGCAGTTATCTCTTCGGTGCGAATAAAGTCTTTATGTGGTATACTTGAAGAGCTCATCTCCTTTTCAAATGATTTTTTGACCATCATATCGATGATGGAATTATGACTGGATTGTGCTAAAGAATGAAACGTGAGAAACTTATCGGGAAGGATTTCAGCTTTTTCCTTATTGGAATGTGCCTGATATCCTTTATAGAAAAGAATTCCTAATTCCTTTAAAGAAAGAATTAGGGACAGTATTATTAATAGTGAAATAGTTCTTTATGGGCCTATTTATATTATAATTTATTTATTGAAACAGTGAGCAGAGGAGAACCGATACCCCAATCATTAGTAACGCATTCGTCACTTTTAACGAGTATTGGAACATTTTGAGTCCTGAGAAGAGCATCTCGCATGTTGAATGTCGACGTAGCGGACGAAAATGTTTCAGAATACCTTACAGATTTTCATGAAAAACGTCATTTCCCTTATTGGTCTATAAGCGATGTTCAATAAACATTGAGAATGACCATGCTAATGACCATCTTGCAACATAATCGACGTTTCAGACTCCCTAACTAGACATTCGACTGACAAGCTGTTACCGGGATTACTCCGGTACGTCTAGGACTTCGCGCGTCCTAGGCCGAAACCCCTCCGGTTGGGGCTCTGGGCTCCGGTAGCTCGTCGAAGACGGGCGTGGGCGCCACTCGCTTACCCAGTTAGCCCCGATGAGCCGCCAGGCGAGAATGCGGCTCGCCCGGATTACGCTCCTGAAAGAAAAGAAAGAACACTACCTGAAAACACACGGTGCGAAGCCAGAAGAGGAAATTGTCGCCACACCAAATCAACTTCAGAGAAAACACGGATTCCTCACACCCCCCCCCCCGACGTCACCTCCGTGGAACCACCAACCCACTGTGTACGCGCGCTCCGCGTTCACGCGCACCCCGCTTCGTCGCCACTCACAAAGCCGGAAGGAAACCTGCAATACAAAACACAGTCTAGCTCTCACCTAAGGGAAAAAAAAGATCTTCCGATAATTCTTGGCATTTATTTCTAAAAGGAAAACAAATAGCGAGAAAAAGAAACTTAAGGCTAGCTTACGACTAAAGTGGTCTTCCGCGATGGGCCCCTTGCTCCGGTCCGGTCGCGCCGTGCACTCGCGAATGGAATTGACTTAATTTGGTCGTTACTGTAAATTTCGCGTCCTGGATTACAACCACTTCACTTCACGTCTATCATCTGTCCTTGCAAGGTTTTTTTTTTGTTTAATTTGGTAATTATATTTGAAAGTTTATTATCCACTTTTCCACAGCACTCTCACGACTTTACCCCTTTATGTTGATCTTCAAAACCCCACTCACTTTCCTACTGCTCGTCCAACTTGTCCCATTCCCATCGCTAACACCAAAACGAAAAAGAGAGTGCTCGCTATTCACCGTCGTCCTTATATTATGTCTCCTTAACGGCTACCACCAACCAAGATCCCGCTCCTCGAACATTCACCTCTCGTTCGAACCAAAAATTAACGTTTCCTTCGCCTGCCACCGCTGTAATCCCAGTTTGCCGTAGATCGCCGCAAATCTTCGCCGCGAACTACTTCACCCAACATTCGCCGCGATGATGACAGTTCGCATTGTTTACTTAACAATGTAAACAAACTTCACTGAAGAAAGTGACTTCAAGGAAGACTCCACCATTAAGAGGGAAGTTGGTGAGTAAAAAACATAGCCTCCCCTGTTTTGTTTTTCGGATTCCCTGCGCTGCGTCCGGTGGTTGACTTCGCCGTTGGCTCCGGGTGATCTTAGTGGCCTTCGTTTCCACCAATTCCGACGGCGGTAGTGATCTGGCTGAAATGCCGTTAGTGCCCGTAGTGTTGCTTTGTCGTTGCCGCCGCTCCTCCAGCCTGCCTTGGTAGCGCCATATGTGTGTAGCGTCGTTCAAGTGTCGAAAAATATCCTCGCCGTGATGTGCCGGCCGACGGGAGTGATCAGCTTCTGTTCCATTTTCACACGCGCCCGTATGTAACCCTCACTCGTTGAAACTTCAATGCCTGCGCTACCGTATTAACGTGAGTTATTTCCCAAGGTTAATCCTTGATCCCTTGATCGGTTCTAGGTGAACTTTTGATCACTTGGCTTGCCCAGCTTTTCCCGCGACATTTCACTCGGTCCCAATTGCGTCTTTTGCACGTTCGTATTGCGTGTCGGAAGATCATTGGTTAATGCTACTATTATTGCCTTAACGCTAACTTACTAATGACAATGTAGTCTTACATCTATGCTCCTTACCCACAATTCTGCTTCCCCTACTCCGTCCAGCATCGTGGCTTGAAACGTGGTGGCGCTTCTTCCTCCAACTCCGGGTTACCATTCTCGTCCGTATCGCGTGGTGACAGTGCCGCGGAGGTCTCGGGAAGGGGTGAAGTCAACCAACCCGTAACAATAACAAATAAACACTGAAAAAATTAATGTTTTTATTATATTTATTGAGAAAAACAACAACAACTAATTGACTTATTTAAAGTCATTCTTACAGGTTCTATCTATGACATTAAAAGTAAGTGTTTTTCAGTTCAGTTTCTCAGTTCATTCAATGTTGATATTACACGTCAGAATCTTGTGTTCACCACAAATGGCTCGTTTGCACAAGTGACATGAATATCAGAGCATTTTGCGTTTTTTATTAGGACAAAATGTGAAAATTTTGCAATTATTTGTCTGTTTTTCAGTCAAACTCGGAGGGACGCTATCAATTTCAATAATAACTCATATATTAATATATCCTATATACATGAAATACCTAATTTAACAGGCCTTTGCAATTTTAAGCCATTATAAAATTCTCAGAGAAGTGAGGTTAGCTATAAAATCTCTACTTAATTGTCTTTGTTGTCATCGGTGTTTGGTTCCATAATTGTGCTGTTGAAATTTTTTAGATCATATTGATTAGGGATTAAATCCTTGAATTCTCCATTTGTAAACCGAAAATGTGCTGAAAGTCCGGCCTGAGCTTTGTGATGTATTTTCAAAAAAAATAGTAAATATAAAAAATAATTAATATAATGATATATTGGGGCAACCGATAGGTCGCACCTGCAGCGAAAGAAAGGAACAAGGTTAAAGAGACAGGGTTATTTGAAAATACAAAGGTCACATAATGGCGGCCGTAGAAAGTTACTTTTATCCGACTAGCTCACCGCGCGGGCGTGGGGGTTTCAGGACATTATTAAAGCTCTGACCCTTCCATGTCACATGCACACACCAACACACACAGAAAGAGCTTACACCTTCATACAGGGTTATCCATTTCGTATAGGAAAAGTATAACCCTGCCGTTTGACATCTGTCAAAGTTAAATGTCATCCAAAACGTGTTTTTTTTAGTTGAAGGTTTGCCATTTAGAAATATGAATCGTTTAACAGTCGAAGAACGCGTGAAAATTATTAAATTTTATTATAAAAATGGTGATTCTGCTGTATCAACATTTAGGGCGTTACGAGCCGATTGCGGTCGACGGTCAACAATTTCGAATACAGTGAGAAAATTTGAAAAGACTGGATCGGCTATTGATATTGCAAAGCCTGTGAATCATCGCAACATTCATTCTGCTGAAAATAATGCAGTCGTTGCTCAAAGTGTGGAGGAAGACCCGAATTTGTCGATTCCTCGACGTGCTCAACATTTGGGCTTGTCTAACGGCTCATTGTGGCGGATTTTGCATTTGAATTTGCATCTCCATCCGTACGAAATCCAACTCACTCAAGAACTTAAGGCTCAAGACCATACTCAACGCAGAATGTGTGCGAATTGGGTGATTGAACAACAAGCCATTGATAACGATTTTTCGAACAAAATTTTCCTTAGTGATGAAAAAGTTTAGTGATCAATATCCTCAATTGATCGCAGAAAGGCCTTTGCATCTGGAAAAAGTTACCATTTGGTGTGCATTATGGTCTGGTGGTGTTATTGGCCCGTATTTTTTTGAAAACGATCTCTTCCTTGATCGTCATTACGGTCAATTCTGACCGCTATGGACGGATGTTAACCGATTATTTTTGACGAGAAATTGAAGATTATGATCTGGAGAACATGTGGTTCCAACAGCACGGAGCCAAAAGCCACACAACACAGGCTAATCGAGCACTTTTGCAAGAGAAATTTCTAGGACGCGTAATTTCGAGATTGAGTGATGTCAATTGGCCCGCAAGATCCTGCGACTTAACCCCTTTGGATTTCTTTTTATAGTGCTATGCGAAAGATCGTGTTTACGCAAACAATACTCAAAATCTTGAGCAATTGAAAACCAATATTCGTGAAATTATGGCCAAGATTTTGCCGGAAATGTGCCGAAAAGTCATTGAAAATTACCTCAAAAGGATTGAGGCCTGTAAGAGGTACCGTGGAGAACATTTGAAATTTGTCGTGTTTCACGTATAATGGCAAGGTTAAATCTTTATATTGAATAAAAAATTTCGTTTCCATCTGAATATTTTATGTGTTTTCTTTAGCTTTACTTTCCCAAGCGTAAAATGGATAACCCTACATTAGATAAAATCAATAAATAAATAGAAAGGATCAAATACCGGAGGATCAAACAAACCAGTGAATTATGCTGCGCTGACTCTGACCACCTCTGTTTTCTCTAGCACAAATCTCCACCTCAGCTTGGTTTCGGGACTTGAATGAATTCCACTGCGCTACCTCTGATCCCTTTTGCTTCCTCCAACACGAACCTCCACCTCAGGTTGGTTTCGCGACTTCACTTGCTTCTGCTTCGCCACCTCTGGTTGGTTTCGAGCTACACTTGCTTCTTCTGCGCTACCACTCACCACCTTTGCTTGATTGCGAGGCGTAAAGGAATTCTACTGCGTTGCGTCCTGAACACCTCTGCTTACTGCTTACTATCTTCTTGGCCTCGGTCTTAATTTTCTCTTGGGCTTTGTGATTTTGCGATTCAATTACTTCTGGGGCTAAACAATTCAAACAGCTTCCTGATTCTCTTTATTTTTATTTTCCATCTTCTATCACTTGATACATCTATATACTTTATTTTACATCTTCTACCACTTCTATCCATTGATACAACCCTTGATTCACAATTTTTATTCTTCTTATAGCGATATGTACACAAGAAAAAAGTGAACCATATCAATAAAAAATTTCATCCCAAATTACTTCTAAGAATTTTTTTTTGCTACTGGAAATATTTTTTTTTTCTGAAACTTTTTTTTTTATTTATTTTTTTGTTACCAATGTTATTTAACTAAATATTAATTAATACCTAAATCTAACTTTCGATGTTTTTATTTTAATTTTATTCTTAGTTCTATGTCATCTCGTATGATTTTCTTTTAACTTAAAAATATGGGTACATATAAAAAACATATATTAATTTTGAATATAATAATTAATTGTTATATTCAAAATTAATTGTTATTTTATTTATTAATTTTTTTTTATTCATATATACATATTTTTTTGTTTGCTTAATGTGGCCTACACATCGTAATACGCAACAGCTTCGGGGTTAGTATCCTCTATTCACTCTGAATAGTTAAATTTTGTGCCGAAGTCTTCTATTGGCTGCCTCTTAGCAAAAATATGCTTGCTAATCTTAATTAGATTGAAAAAAGAGATGAGAAAAAATTTAAGACATTGAGTAATAAATACTATCATATAAACTTTCCATTAAAACCACATACCATGAAAATACTTCAGACACTCAGATGATGGAATACTAAACTAACTTCATACGCAAATTACAATGTAAAACTTATCGCGAAATAGTGAGTAAATAGTCTAGGAGGAAATAGTAACGCTTTTTCAATTAAATAGTAAATATTTTTTACAATAATGTATGCCACACATCAAAGATTGAGCTTGCTATTATTCTTTTATTGTTTTTCATGTGTGCGGTTTTTTGGTTCGGCCATGGCCAAGTGACTCCGCAGCCCTCACACAATCAAACTGTTCACTTTTAGCGTGCTTTTTCGGAGATAGTTTTCCCTTCTTCTTTCCTGTCGGATACCGTCCTTTTACTTCAACAGAGAGTTAGACCCTTTCCCCACCGATGGATCGGCAAAATCCCCACGGCCCGTAACTGCTTCCAACGCTTCTGTTTCCATCTGCCAGGACAATACTTACATTGAGTTCAAGGACTAAAATTTTGCAGTGAATACTTTACTCTTAAGTCGAATCCTCTCAGCAAAGCACTAGCTTATCAGCTTTCTCAAGGGAGTTATTTGCTAGTAGGGTTGAACAGTGGATCATGAAACTATGATTACTACCATTGCTATGATTGATTGCCTGACTAAGTTAATGACAAATCACCTGGACTGCAATGCTATTCGTCTAATGTTCTCTGTCTCTGCCTCACGTTGCTCGAAACTCAAACGACTTTAATAATTATATGTATAATCATGAGTTTATAATTTAAACTATTAGAGGGTGAAGTAAATTTCCGTCCAATATTTTGGCTTGTAATGACACTCATTCGTTTAACGGATAACATATGAGGCTTACCGCATCAACGAGACCCGCTTAATCTGAAGGCGCCTCTAGGTGTAGGAACTCTCTAGGTGTAGGAAGCTTAGCCCGAAATAATGTGTCAATCGGATCTAGACTAGGTTCTCAGATTGACAGAGGAGGGGTTTCTGGAAACCGCACACTCAGGGCGTAAACAACTTTCAACTCCCTGCCACAAAAAAACTGATGTTATTGGAAAAACAAAGAAATTATATTTTCTTGGAAATTTCCATTGGACATCTTAACAAATATTTATTGAACGAAATGTTTGCAGTAATTAACTGGGGTTTTTAATAAATCTAACTGCAACGTACCCTGCTATGTATCCACACAAATAAGTGAAATTTTAATAATAAAAGCACGCAAATAAAGAATTTTACTTCCAGCTGTAATACTTCCCCCAAAATACAGGCCCCTAAAGCTCTGAAACAAGCCATTCGAACAAACTAATAAAAAGTCTAAGAACAATAATAAAAACAGACCACTTCTACATGGTAGAAGGGGAAAAAGACAGCCTCTGGGAGGCTCAAATCCAATTAGAAGGAGTTGGATAACCGCAAATCGTTAACAAAAAAAAAACAACCAGTGATTCTACACATACCAACTTAAAAGTGAAAGGGGGCTAAGGGTAGTAATAAAGGGAATCGACTACTCAGCCCCAACAGAAGACATAAAAATAGAATTAAAAGATCTACGCTTCAACACAAAATACGTGCGTAACATTTTAAATCGATTCAAACAACCTTAGCCAATGTTTCGAATAGAACTAGAACCCAAGTTTAGCAAGAATCCAAAAGGGAAGATCCACCCAATCTATGAAATACATCACATCTTAAATAGGAAGTGTTCGATCGAGGAACAATTTAAGAGATAAACTTCTACATCGTGTAAAAATTGCCAAGAATTTGGCCACACAAAACATATTGCAACCTTAAAAGCCTATGTGTAGCCTGTAGTGGAGACAACAAAACTGAACACTGCAATAAATTCAAGGACAACCCTTTGGACAAAAAATACAGCAACTTCTATCTTAGTCACACAGCCAACTATAAGGGCTACTATTCACAATAACCAAAGACAGCAACTTTTTCGTAGCAACCTCAACTCAAATCCCAACTCCCATCAACCGTAAATCTCATACACCCCAACCAACATCCCACCCTTAGCTTTAGCCTAAATAGAATAGACGACATCCAAAGAGGTCCAGCACGCAGCAATATGTCTTACAGAAGTGGGAGGACCGATCAACATAGAATGGTATTATTGCCTCACGAAATAAAACCTGAGAAAACATCAGTTCGACGAGTTCTTCAAACAACTAGGGAATATATTTCTAGCGACCGGAGACTTTAATACAATATCCCCACTGTAGAGATCAAGGCCATCTGACATCTGACACTGGCCATCTGATAGAAGGAAAAGGCCAGATATCATAAATTTCGGATTCACCAAATGCCTGAAACAAAACCTACTGAATGCTACAACAACTCTGGACCTCTCTTAAGACCGCGCACAAACTATCCTTAAACTAAAGAGCACTCCGACGTTCAAAAAAAACACCCCAAGGACTTACAAACAAACAACCACCAACAAACAAAATATTAACTGGAGCAAATTTCACCAACTATTTAAAAGAAAATACAACGCACATATCGAACTCAAAACCGAAGAGGATATCGAAAGCGCCCTAGAGCACCACAACGACACGATCAAGGAATATGCCCAGGTTGCCACGCTAGCTGCCCAAGTAACTGCTAGAATACCAGAAGCAAGCACCTCCACTAGTCAAGACCTTCTAAGAAAGAGGACAGTGAAATGACATCGGCAACTAAAATACGAGCAAAGGCAGAACTAAACCTGACCACTAAATACCTGTGAATACACCTGGAATAGGAGAGGAACCAGGGTATCGAGAATTATACCGCTGGGATGAACCAGTACAACGACACAGGCCTTGCAATCTGAAAAGTAATCAAATTCTGCACATCTTCTATTCTAACCTTCGTCTTAACCACTTCCTAGCCCAATGGAAACTAGCAAAAATACTCTTCATACCGAAACCCGGAAAATATATATTTAAACTAGAATCATATAAAACAATTAGTCTACTTCCAATACTCTCCAAGCTGTTTGACAAGATGCTTCTAGACAAACTCCGATGCCAACTAGATAGAAACAACATAATTTCCCTTCACCAATTCAGATTTAGGGGCTAGGAGAGCACTATCGAGCAAATCTACAAGATTCACAGATGAAAGAGAGATGCTTTGAAAAACAAACAATACTGTGTCGGCTTATTCCTAGGCATTACTCAAGCATTCGATAAGGTAAATCACAACGGTATATTAACCAAAATTCGCAGTCTTCTCCCGAAGTAATTCCACAACATATTTCAAAGCTTTCTCACGAAAAGAAAATATCAAGTATCCAGCGACTTCTACACTAGTAAGACACGCCAAATAGAAGCATGAGTCCCCAAGAAAGTTTCCTTGGACCAGCTCTCTACCTTATATACACAGCAGATCTACCGGTGGACAGTGGAGTAATGACGATGACGTTTGAAGATGACGCAGCGCTTATGTTTGATCACAACAACTATTATGTATTAATCCGTCAACACTTGTAATAACCACCATTAGAGGCGCTGCCATAAATAAGCAGTCATATGTCATAATTGTCAAAGTAAAAAAGTTGTTAACCTCAAAAAAATGTACACAATATACAGATCGAAACGGTAGAAATAAAAAGATACACCAACAACAACCCAACAAAAGTGGCCAGATTTTTTCAAAAAAATACAAATAAAACCACAGAATTGACCAAACTCCTAAATGAAAACCAAACTGTGCAAATAACATTCACTATTCTGAAAAAGACAGGGAAATCTGTCGAAATAAACGGCAAGAAAATCACACAGTTAAATATCTAGGCATGTATCTGGACTGAAACGGAAAATGTACCTACAAAAAAAGAAAGAGCAAGTAAACATTACCTTCAAGGAAATGTACTGGCTTCTGAATAAAAAGGGAAAACTAAACCTAGATACCATAATAGCATTATATAGGAGTATCATCAGACCAATCAGAACAGCGAAGACATCAAACATCGACACTATCAAAAGAGCCCAATCAAAAATTATCAGTTAATAACCGGCACACCGCGCTATATGCGCAAGAAATCCTTGCTGATAGACATAAAATGAATGTGGTCGAAAATGTAATAGCAAAAATCAGTAATATGTACCTAAACAGGTTAAAATAACACCCGAACAAAACGCCTAGAGCCTTTCTCACAGCAAAAGCTTTTCTAGCCTGAAGAGAAATGACCCAATAAACTGCGCTAAATGCAAGGCGATGAAAAATCACCCATATATATTATATTGAGATGCAAAACAAGCAAGCAGCCATTATGGGGAGAATCAACTCAAAAAAAGTAGACAACGCAGGGGAAACAGTGAATAGCATCATCATCGACCCAGAGGACATCAAATCAAAAAACGTAGAACTCATCCATATCATTCTGACGTTTGAAGTGCGACTGTCCCTCATATATCAAACATACAAAGACTACAAAAGAGGTCTCATGAAGTAATATACCAACAACGTCGCCCACGGTTAACCAGCTAAACCATTCAGGCCAGAGACGACCGGCAGGAAGACCGGACATTATGGATAGCATACGAGTCTTACAGCATAACAATTGACCAGGCAAATAGCCTAGTTTTATAATAATTCTGATTAAGGCTAAGATATCGAAATAATGTATGCTAGAGCTATATAAGCTAGTTCATACAAATAAAACAAAATGAAAATTAAAAAAGAAAGCTGCCATACAAAGATACCCTAGAGCATACGAAACCATAATTAGCACTATAACTAGTTAGCACTAACAGATGCAAGTTTCAATTATTAGACAGAGATGGAGATTCAAAATAGCAAGCGAAGCGAATGGACTTGTGTGCGAATGATACCGTAAAAATCAAGCATGGCAAATTGCTTTGAAAGCCAAAACTTAACCAATGCAATTGTGAATGCACACTTTTCTGTATGTATACGAATTGTAAGAGTGTTTATATCCTTTTATGTCCAATTCATCAACTCTCTTGTTACGCCAATGTATTTCTAACCTAATCCTTAATTGAACACCGTAATATGGGAAGTATATTTTAAGATACTTCTTAAAATATCCTCCTTAACGAAAGCTACCTTAAGCTAAAGCTTATTGAGACTGTTGAGGAGAAATTCAATCCATAAGATAAGTCATCCAAACATACTCAAATAACCATAATATGTAAAAGGATATAAAGGAAATTTCTACACAGAATTTCACTAGTGATAAATTACACTGCCCAACAAGGTAAATGTTTAGGGCTCCAAAATAGCTAATTCTTATGTATTTTCACTAGCTGAGTCCAAAAATAACCATAAAAGGACTAGCTCTTGTTTCTGAGATATATTGACATGTTATTTTCTAAAGTACAAGTTTACAGTTTCGGGCAATTGTTTAAGGAGTTTGCATACCTGTCAATTGCCAACTCATCAGCTGTTTTTATTCTTGCTCATAGGTTATGTTGTAGTTAGTGCTGATATTTGGATTTCTTGATTTTCTGAAAGTGTAGGATGTGGACTGTTTTGATATTTTGATACTTTTGAACTTCAGAAATCAATATGCCAATAAATCAATATGCCACGACAGTGCGTAAATTCAGTGAACAATTTTTATTACATTTTCGGCGAAATAACATTGACATCACAGTAACGCAGCTTGACGCTTCTGGTTACAACAGCCTATCAGCATTATTTTGATGTGAATGTAAGGGGCCAGGATAAGTCATGGGCTCCACATATATGTTGTAATTCTTGCTCAGTTACTCTAAGAGAATGGCTGAAAAACATAAAAAAAACGATGTATTGCTTCTGCTCTTCTTATGGTTTAGCGGTAGCGTACACTGATGATTGTTATTTCTGCTTGGCTCCACCCATAAAGAAAGGGTTGTCAATGAAGAAAATAAGACGAGTTAAATACCCTAATCTTTCGGCTGCTGTTAGATCCATTCCACATTCGGACACTCTAACAATTTCAACACCAGCTCAAAATTATGAATCGGAACTAGTAAATAAGGATTTGATTCAAAATTATGAATCGGAACTAGTAACTGAGGATAGTGCGGAAGAGGAAGAACTTGCCACGCCTTTCGCACCACATGACCCTCATTTTGAGATAGAAGACGATAAGCCGCACAAACTGACACAAGCGGAAGGAAGTGAGTTCGTTCGATACCTTGATTTTTCCCAGGAAAATGCAGAACTTCTAGGCTCAAGATTACAACAATGAAATCTTCTCCTACCGAATGTCAAGATTAAACATTACAGAAAACGTCATCGAGATCTGTTTTTTTTTGAGAAGAAAGGAAATCTTGTTGCTTGCTGCGACAAAGATGGTTTGATGAAATGTAATCATAATCCATCAGAGTGGAGGCTATTTATAGATACCTCCAAGCTTTGTTTGAAAGCAGAAAACAGCTTCGCAATGGCAACCTGCTTCCTTCTGTTCCTGTTGGCCCTGCAATTAATATGAAGGAGAATTATGCAAATATGAAAGCCTTCCTCAAGTCTTTCAATTATGCTTAACATAAGTAAATTTTAAAATTAGATTCTAGGACTTCTGTCGCAAGTATGAACGTTCTGGCAGAATTTTGTTCGATCAAATAGAGACTAATTTGTCTAAGGATGTCGCTCACCGGATGGTAAAGATTAACACCAGTGCTAGGATACAAAGATAGGCTCGATACTTTTGGAGCAAATCTCGTATTATTATTGATTACTTTAAGGCTTCCTAGGCATTCAATCTTTTCAATACAATGTAGCATACCTAAATATATTTAGAAGCATCCTCTTGGGAATGATATTACCTTAAAACTAGATGTAAACAAAGTTAAGAATACGTTTCACGATTAAAGAAAATTTTCCCAAACTGCTGACTGAAATTTATAATTCTTTATAACATTCTTCAAAATCTCAATTCATTTTCTGATAATCTGCCCAATTATGATTCCTAAGATGCCTAAGGATACATTTTTTTGTAATGATTCATTTAACATCAAAAATCAGGAAATACAGGAAATACCTGTGTATTGCATCAGCTTAAAACAATTATTGAAGATTAAGCTAATCCGGAAAATGGTTCATGTGCCCCCAAGAAAGAATTTAAATATTCAAATTACACAAATATTTCTTTGAAAAAATCGCCTTTTCATTGATTCATTCATCCAAGACTAAGAAGCATCTTTTTTGCCTCTATATTCCTGACCATTTTATTTTTTATTTCTGACATTGACCGATATCGCACTTTCTTATTCATTTCGAGCAGGGAAAATGTGGAAATCCACATCTTTTACCAATTTTCGAAATTCAGATTGACTTGCATATTATTGGGTAAGATCTGCTCGAAGAAATTCTCTTATCCCAAATAGGTGGCGAATAAATTGGGTCTTTGATTTTCTTAATCGGCTTGGGCAATCGGACGATGAAATTGTGAATCAAAAAGTGAAAAGTGTTAAAAAGATGAAAAGTAAAAAAAAACTTTTGGGGACGATTTCAAAATCAAATTAGCAGGAAAGTATTTAAGCTTCTAAGGTATGTCGACCCTGAATTGTTTGTTTAGAAAAATGGAATCCGAAAAAAAACGTCCGAAAATGTTTCCGCAGCCCAAAATTTGTTTGAATTCCGCACTTTTTCGCTAAAAAATTCATCTTGAGTTTTTTTTAAAATTACTGATTCGTCCTTTTGTCGACCTTTTGTTTATATTTTTGTAACATTTTCTGCAGTAGCTCTATCTGTTACACTACCTACATTGCATTAACACTCTCTTGATGAGTAAAATATCTTTTTGTAATTCACAGCATATCAGATTAGGTAATAACTTTCCCCAAAAATATTTCAATAGTTTATAAAGAAAAATTCAAAGTTGGCACATATTATTCCTGTGCCCTTTATTGCTCGCTTCGACAAGTTCCACATTTTCTTGTATATCAGATGCACTCGTTTCGTACGTGCGTTTGCGAATGAATTGTATATGTGCACATTCGTCTTAACCCTTCCTGCAAAGTTTGTGTTCACTATACCCGAGCGTATGAATATGTCCTTAAAAGCGTACTTATTGTGTTTCTACTTTTCAAAAAAAGAAGAAAAAAAACAGTCAGGTATGATATGTTCCGCACAATTTCCTTTCTACAATACACAGGAAGAGTTTATTCGACTAGGAGAAAAAGTACACGGAAGCTGTAATAAAAAAAGGACGAACTTCCATACCTGAAAAGTGAAAAATGACGTGGTAAAATTTTATATGTCATGCATGTTGTGTGCATAAAGCATTTTTTTTTTTCAATACCAAAAATACAATGTTAAATACAACGTACACAGAAAATTTTACATTATACAAGTGCTCTTGTTGATTTATTTGAAAATACGAAAGTTTGTCAGCTTCAATCGTTTTAGGGGTGCAGCAAGTGTAAATTGCTTAGAGCTGCTTCGATGTAAGATATTTATTGCTTTTTTTATTCGTATTCCGTTAAGTGATTTCTTATTTATCTATTTTTGTGCCTTTGGCTGCTTACCCATTATCCATGGCCAATGAACAAAGTATGAACCCTGAAGGTGAATAAGTGTCGATGGTATGGGAGTTTTCAAATGTGTGTGATATCTTTGAAAAATAAGGGAATGTTTCACTGTTCATCTTTAATCTATAGAAACATCAACATACTCAAAGTATTAATGAAAGTGTCCATGTAGGAGAGATCCTTCTCCAACGATGCCTTATAAACAAGAACTACTACAACAAAATTTGGAACTCCAGATGCTGGCGCAAACAGGAAAACCGTCATGCTGAAGAATGCCTCACGCGAATGGCAGGAAGCATAGTAAAGAAAGCACAGCAAAAGCAGACAAACATAAATAAGGACTTTTTAAAACAATATTACTTTTCCCAACAAAAACGAAAATAAATTTAATTTTTTTATAAAACATATATATATGGTAACCATAAAAAGAACAAACACTGAAAAAGGAGGAATTCTTACCTCCGAAAAATATATATGTTTTATAAAAAAATTAAATTTATTTGCGTTTTTGTTGGGAAAAGTAATATTGTTTTAAAATTTTTTTAAATGGTGCAAAAACACCGAGATAACGATAAATAAATAAGGACATGTGGGAGGGTATATGAAAATTAGAATAGGTCCTAGATTCCATCCTGCGCTACAGACGCAAGTCGTCCAAAGCAGAGGCATATGCATGGCATTATCAAAAGATCAGCCAGAAGCCTAATCCAAGAGGACTTAGATCAATGGAGGAATTTTTCTCAAAATGGCCAGAACCTTTGGGAACATATGGGGAACATATGTCCCAATGTCCCATATTGAGAACATATGATCTCATTCTATGGGGGCAGGCGCAAAGAAGGCATGCAAAGCTGGTCTAACCGATTTGCTGGTAGAACGTACACAGGCGTTATGCAAGAAACTAGGGACATGTGAAACCTACTCTCAAGAGTTCATCCAATCGGCACAGATGGCCTACTTGGACCTGAGACATCAGATAAAGGCTCATATTGTGACGCAGTTAAAAATTCCCCTAAGGAAAAAGCAAAAGAAGCCTTACAAGACCCAGTGGCCACTCTTGAAGTAAGGAATATACCTGTAGACTATACACCGAACATGGTCGAAGTTGACGGACAGTTCGTAGTCATCCTGACTGCGAAATAAGCCCAAAACTTCTAAGCATGGGTAAAATGAAAAAAATGTTGAGTGGTCTGCAGGATACAGCGCAAAGGATTTCTTCTCCACTGTTTCAAATGACTAAGTAACCACCAGGTCATACATGATTGCAAAGGGGCGGGTTGGAGCTCTTTATGCTCCTATCAACGTTATTCACAAAATAATAGTATGCACGGAAAAGTCGCATTGTATACTCTGTCAAAACTTTGACTCAAGCCCTGATGACCAGAAATATTTTCAAAGAACTTGACAGTGCCGGGGCTTGATAGAAGTCCTGGCTAAAGTTCAGCTGCGCTGCAATCACCTAAGTATCACAGGTAAGCTTACATCGGAACTCAAATCAGCTTGAACTTGAGGTATATATGAAACTTGAGGTATAGCTACTTACTGAGCAATCCTGAGATAAAAATTTTTCAGCATTGTACTCTAATGAATCTGGTATCTGCGCCATCTGGGTTTGTATTTGAGAGCTTAGAGCTGCTATGGTGCGATCGGTTTCCAGGTTAGTGTGACACATTCTGTAACGTTCTTCAATGTGTACATAACACCGAGCAAAACGCTGAACGTCATCAAGAGCACAGTGGTACATGTTGTTGCCAAGAGGGACGTCCATGCAAATGTTATACGATGTTGAAAACCTTTGCCAGATCAACGAAGTGAATCCTGTAGATAGTATCCAGAGTGCTAACATTCCCACTTTTTGACGTTTATTTCAATTTCAATTTCGAAAGTGACATCCACCTCGGGGTACTCATTTCAATGACATGCAATTGAGGAGTTCTAGGGGAAAATTATGCCAATGCCTATCAGTAAATAACATCTGAAATCCATGACAATACTTTCTAATTGCCCCACGCGCAGCCATTCACCTTATGGTGGACAATCAGGAAAACGAAATGCAGGAATGGCTACTAAAGTCATGGTGCACTCTACAATGAGCACCATCGAATTTTCTGATAAGTCATCTATGCTCTCCCGAAGACGTAGACTCAAAAAGCCTTCGTTGTACGTTGTACAACGAAGGGATGGTTTCAAAGGTCAGTGCGAAGGTCAATAGGTGCAAAGCCAAGATAGGACATGAAGCAGATTAGTAGCATATCGGTCATGCAGCAAATATCTTTCGCTTACTTGTGACAGTAGATTTTCAGTTACTCGAAGCCGTCATAAATTGTTAAATGGGGAGGCTCATTTAAAAAAAATGTGTTGCCTGGTTCCAGAGACGAAATTTCGGCAAATAAGGCAGAGTTTGAGTCGGCAGTCGAATTGGTTTTATCACAGAGAGTCAAAAAGGGCCTTCCCTTCCCTGCCTAAATGAACAGTCCACAGTTAGATTGTTTTTAATTACAAAATAATTCGAGGCACATTCTTCCCCGTCTATCATACTATGTGGATGACCTTAACTTAAGAATCGTATGCCAAAGATATAAGAACAAATTCAAAAATTCCGATGATTATTTTAAATTATTACAAAATACAATTTGTTGATATGGACATATAATGTATTCTTTACATCTCAATTTTCTTTTCTCCATACAGGATATGCAACCCTGAATGATCTTCAGTCATTCTCGTATGGTGAATATATATTACATGCGTAGCTTTGCTCATATAAACATGTACAAGTTGTCAAAATTTGTTTCTGTGTCGGTTTTGTTATACCAGTGAAGTGTAATAGGGTTGCAAATAGTCATAAAAACAAGAATACGCTGCCATATGTTATGTGGGTATAATCAGTTTGGCAAGATGATCAGAATCTGTATAAACAAAATTGTTACATACGCCTACTTAATAACCATTAACAATAATAAGCCCTGACACTTACAGGGACCTCCAAGCAGAAAGAGACACAAACGCTCTTACATAGGCAAATGAAGCGAAATATTTAATAACAAAGAACACATAAATTTGACAGCATTAATTAGAGAACGCGATGGCTGTCTGTGTGAGGTACCTTGTATTAGAAGAGATTATTGGTTGATTGTTGTGTGAGAGTGTTAGTATTTTGAGAGCGTTTCGAGGGTATATTATTCTTCATTAAACGAAATAATGATTTGAGTTGAGGTGGTTAGTTCGGTGTTATGTCGCTGTGTTGTAAATTCTGCTGGAAGTATATACCAGTGGCTGCGTAAAAATAAAAATTGCTAAATGTCGGAAAATTTGACCCAATCGAAATACAGGGATCAACTGGAAGAGTACTCAGCCTTTCTGGCATCAAAAAGTTCAAAAATGCTTAAGAACCGATGCTCAAGAACTCCTATGGAGAGTTCCAATGCTTAAGAATTCCTAGAGGCAGTTACTAGGCAACGGCATGAATATATTAACTGATCAGGGAATGAAGACATTGAACTGATTGATTTATTATCTCATGGAAAAACCCAGTGAAATGAATAAGTTTTCTGAGAAAGTAAATACAAACATAAATATAAATAAATAAAAGTAATCTACTAACATAAAATATTCTGAAATTTACAGAGCCTCAAAAATAAAAATGTTGAAGCTGTCGAGCTGTCGAAGCTGTATTTGCAATAAACGAAACATGGCTAAGATCACATAACAAGCTCTCACATACGTTATATACACGAAAGACCTAATACGAGAAATTAGTGGTGGAGTAGCTCACACCATTAAAAAATCGTTAAAACACTTTCAAATACCATCATTCGAGTCTTCTTCAATTAAGTATATCAGTGTTAAGATTGAAGGCATTAATAAAAAGATTTACTCTGTTTACTTTCCATGGACTAAAAGTAATCCCGAAAAGTTGACAAGCTTTGAAAGAGATATAAAAAGGTTAATTCATATGAACCAAAGGTATTTAATTTGTGGTGATTTGAATACCAAACATCGACTGCTCGCGGGCAAACAAGCTTTGCAGAGTTCTCTACAGCATAGTATCTGTACTAACACCTTAACATATTCACCAAACGAGCCAACGTTCTAATCATTTAACAAAACTGGTTCAATATAAGATATCGCCTAAAGTGATGGGTAACATAATTTTACAGAGTCCTCCATGCCCTTTAATCACCACATCTTCCAGTGGCCTTCTCAATAAAAACAGACGAACGGATGAAGGATCCTTCACGATGCATTTTCTCATTCAAAGAGGCAAATTGGGCAATGTACCGGAAACGCATAAAAGACAGTACAACATTAACTCGGTACACTCCAGAGTTTATGAGAACCTAAAATCGAATTGATTATCAGGTCAAAGTCTTCAATGACTTTTTTGGGAAGGCAACCTAGCGTAGCGCAAACAGAAAAAAACTCTGCCTACAAAGTCCTAACATTGAATGTCAAGACATATAAGCTCATCCAGATGAGGAACTCCCTCAGAAAGCAATGGCAAAGAACTTGGGATATCCAATTAAAAGTTGGAATAAATAGCCTAACAGCTGCTATTCATGTAAAAATCTACAATCTCCGCAACTTGAATTGGAATTTGATGCTCGGTAAACTTGAATTCAATTCCCGAAAAGTCTGGAGAGTAAACAAAATATTCTAAGAACATCAAAATTCTATTCCCCCACCGCTATAGGGTAATAACAATGTTAAAGAATTTCCGAACCAAGGCAAAGCCGAGTTCCTTGCTGATACCTTTCTTATGAATCATAACATCACCCAAACTATGCAACCCAAGATGAGAAACCTTTTGGTAGCGCAAACATTAAAATCACTAACCTTAATTACATCTGTTTCCATAAGCGATCGAATTAAGAGAATTAGCTAAATTAACTAAGCTCAAAAACAACAAATTACCAGGTCAAGATGGAATAACCAACATTGCCCTAAAAATTTCCCTAGTTAAGCGATTATACTCCTAAATTATATTTGAAATGCCTATCTTAACAACTTAGCTACTTCTACTTTTCCTGGAAGAGCATTCTATTAATTCCTATTCCAGAACCAAAAAAGGACCGTCACCTGCCCAATAACTAAATGCCAATAAGCCTTTTACTAGCATTAGGCAAGCTACTGGAGATATTGGATTTAACCAATGAACGCATTTGTTGATGGGCGTAACATACTCCCTAGCTATCAATAGCCGAGCAGCAACTATACTGTGTCGCCAAAGACAATAAAGTTGCATTGAATGAGAAGCTGCCTGTAGGATTAATTTCCCTTGATATCGGAAAAGTGTTTGATACAGTATTACATGATGGCCTTCACACCATCCCCGCTCCCCAATACCTAACTTACAGTATCAAGTCCTTCATGAAAGACCAAAAATATATTGTCAAAACTGGAGACACCTATCTCACTTTCGCGGTATACCTGCTGGATTCTCAAGGCTCAGGCTTAAGCCCATTACTTTTCAATGTTTATACTTCCGATATGCCATCTTCAACTGCATGTAAGATAGCCACTTTTGCGGACGGCACATGCTTTTACACAGGCGCAGTTGACCCAAACAAAATACTTACTTACTTAGAGACGCTGCTCGAAAAAATATTCTAGTATTTTCATTGGTGAAAAATTTCCGATATGCCAAAAACCAAAGCTATGTTCTTGACAAAGAAAAGGGAGCCTATCCTACTGCCTAGTTGGTGTATAAATTTCCTAGACCAAGAAATTCTTTGGTCAAATAAAATTTCATATCTTGGGCTCACTCTTGATAAGAAACTGACATTAAGTGATTACATTGAATCGACATTGAGCAAAGTGTCAACGCCAATATTGGTGTTATATACGTTGCTTAACCTTAAACCATTCCTCGACCCTAGGAACAAAATCTTCATCAACAAAACTGTGATTAGGCCTTTTGTACTGTGTGGAGCTCCTGCCTGGATCTCATGCGTGAAGTACTTAAAATCTCAACTTCACAAGTCTCACAAAATGGATGGCTGAAAGCGGCCCTGAAAAAACTTTTTAAGCATAAAATCGAGAAACTCGAGAGTGAACGACGAATTAAAATGTTGGCCAAAGCTGCTAGTTCTACCAACCCAATTATTGTTTCACTTTCGAATTATAACACTTTGTAGCAGTCATGCATTTTTAACTTCTTGTAGAAATTGAGCTAATTTATTTTGATTTAAGGTATTGTTGTCATCCTGACCAAGAAGAGGATCCCCAGAATACGAATGGTCCGAGTCCGGGACGCATTAGTAGAGTCGAAACTATCAGATAAGTATCTGATAGAGAGATAGGATTTGCTAATAGACTCTAGATAAACTGAGTTTCTCGGAGAAAATCAAGGCAACGACAAACAAGGCCAAAGTAGGGGTCTTGGCTATTAATCGACTAGTGGCCAATCATGGGGGACCAAGTCCAACATAAAGGCGTCTGCTAATGATTGTAGTGCAATCTACGCTTCTATATGAAGCAAAGGTATGGAGTGAAGCTCTCAACAAGAAACTGCACCGAAAACGGCTGGCACAGGTGCAGAGACGAGAAGCACTCCGGATTGCATCAGCATACCGTAAAGTCTCTGAGCCAGCGGTGTTGGTAATTGCAGGGGTGATACCACTCGCTCTTCTTGCTAGAAAGCGCAATAGAGTCTACCTCCGAAGGCACGAGGGTAATAAAGAAAAAATTGCTCGCGATGAAAGACGATGCACTCTTGGCGAATGGCAACAATCATGGAAGATGAGCTAAAAGGAAGATGGACCGCGAGGCTCATCAAAGATTTGAGATCGTGACTCAGTCGAACGCATAGTGAGACTGACTTCTACTGAGTGGACAGGGTTGTTTTCAGTCTTACCTGCACAAGGTAGCTAAGTCACGGTCTCCAGATTGCATATTCTGCATTGGTGTGAAGGAGGACGCCTGTCATACTTTCTTTTCTCTTTCCTTTACTTTCCTTTACCTTTTCTCTATCCTTACTTCCTTTTCTTTCTCTGGCAATCCTCCTCCTCTTTCCCATCCAACTCGATTAGGAACCACTGTAACCCGAAGGCACCAAAAGACGTAAGATTGGGAGGCCTAGCCCGAAGTTATGTCATAGCGTAAGAACAAACAGCGATAACACTCCGACCATCGACCAATCTAACGGGTTTTGCAGAATTGTATGAGTGTTAGTAAAAATATTAATTTTTTGCTCGTTTTGTTTACAAGTACAATGTAAACAGATAGACAAAATAGAGAAAAATAAACATTTTTACGAACACCAATGCAATTCTCCAGAATTTTTCAAATACCGTTAGATCGGTCGTTTGTTCGAAGTGTGAGCGCTGTTTGTGTTTACGCTATGGTTATGTGTCAAACGGTTCCAGGTTAGCCGCTCCGGTTGACAGGGGAGGTGTTTAGTCGGTAGTCCGCCGGTTTAGTCCGACACTCAGGGTGTAAATAGTTTTCAACTCCTACCCAAAAAATAGGTATTGTAAGCTAGAGTAAGATAGGGTAAGTACAAGTAAGGTTTTAAGTTTAATTTTGCCTTCAAAAATTAAGTACTATTCCTAGGGAAGCAAGCTGAGCTTGTTTATATTTTATTAAGGTTGTATTGAATTAAATTCAGGTCTCCCAAATTAATTACTGAATTGTACGTATTATATATCAATAAATAAATAAAATAAATCAATGAAGATATCCTTTTTCACATGATTATCCAATTTTTTAGTTTATCGTGAATAGCTACATCCGCTCAATCCCTGAAGTATTATCGGAAAAGAAGAAAAAATTCAATTTGATTAAGGTTTAATTGATTCGTTTAATGCCTTTGATTTTTACACTGCGGTTTTTTTTCTTTCAATAAATTTCATACTTTTATAAGTCTTCCCTATAAATTTTACGATTATTTACTTTACGATCCACTATTTCTTCCGCGTTAGATTTCAATGTTGTGTATTTTAATTTCTAATTTTTTATCGCTGGTATCGCTTAGGCTTTTATATGAGGAATATGTTATAAAACTTTAATCAATCTATAGGCAGACGCTAAAATTAGTCTGGAATCAGCTCTTGTCCATTCCAAATCCTCAAAATTATCTTTGGTGCTACGCAACCAGGATGTTGATTTTTAATTTGGATTTATTGGTAGTCTTAAAGATTCAGAACAATGTGATTCTTTTATTTAGTTTGAGAACCATATTAATATTAATACTAAATAATTTCCCCATAAAATATACAAGGTAGTTAGCATTAGGACTTCAGAAGTGCATAGCAAAATCGTTGTTGTGGTTTTTGGTTAATTTCTTATTCAATGATAGCTAATAAATTAATGATAATAGCAGTCTCAATTTTGTGTGGTGTTCGACACATATTTTCTTCAAGCTAGGCAATATTCATTGAAAAAGATCTATTTTTAAGACAACTCCACAATTTCGTCATAACGTACTAAAAAGCTCCACACTTTGTAGTGACACCATAAGAACAATAGACGAAAATAACCAAGATATAAACAAAGAGAGCTTTGCAAGATAGAGAGCTTAGAAATCAAACGGGATATGTTTAGAATATTAAATGTATAATTGAATGTATACGAGAATAAATTCTCTGGTGTAAAAGAATGTGTGAGCCATTTTATATGAATACAAAATTTTTGAGAATGATAATACATATCTCTTTGTAATTATGGCCGGAAATTAAAAAACCAAACAAAATCCTGGATGTTTTATTAAAAGCCTCCTGTTCGATTGGGAATTTGTTTCAAGCGTTTTTACTGTTGGCTGTGTGCGTTTTGAAAGCGCCAAGTACGAAACATTTTCTTTTCAAATAAAATGACATTTATTTGAAAAGAACAACATGCCATGACACAGGACACGACACGACATTGACACGCTGCCTTTAAGCAGTTCCATACGGTGCTGAATTACAAGTTACTTTGCAAAATTGTTGTTCTAGATGACTTCAAACAAATAGAAATTCTGAAATTTACAACCGCGGAAGGTACTGGTTATGTTGGTGAGATTGAATGTCTGCTCCAATCAGGATTGTTTTGAAAATCTAACTGAATCGTCAAATACGACCTATTTTTTAAAGAGAATCTTTGGTAGAAATATAAGGATTTGTAGAAAGATAATGATTTCACACGGACTTTGTTTCGTATTGAAGGTCAGGAAGTTTAGGCTAGTTGGATTGTAGATGGACGATTACTGTTTGGTAATTTTGACAATGTTTCTGAAAAATTATGTAATTTGAGCTGGTAATAATGACGTAACATTTCGTCATTAACTTGAATAGAAAATTTGAAGAGAAGAATGGGGAAAACGACACGAAGGACCCGAGACTCATAATTGTCCATAAACATTGTATGCATAACTATTAAGGCTGGATAATCACGTCCGCCATTTTTACAGGTGAGGTGACAAACATTGAACAGGATATCAACAGTTACCTGAGATAATAAGCTAAACAAACTCGTTGGATGCTGAAACAAAAAGGGTCCTTTATTTGTACAATTAATTTATAATAACAAACCTCCAAAAACAACAATACCAATAATCAATAACGTGCTGGAGCAATAATTCTTCTTATTTGCAATGAGTGTCGTCAAACCAACGACAGCATCAGAAAGCACTAGAGTAACGACAAGCAAGTATATCCTGCAAAACTACTGTTGGTTTAGTAATGGTGTTCTCAAATGACGACATTGTGTATATTTAGTTCACAAAGACAAATACTTTGCATCAAATAAACTCTGCTTTAAGAATTTTTTCACAATACTTTTTCTGAGTATTACCCCATTCAAATTGCCATGTATTCGCCTACCAACTAACATCACAGCAAAAATACGTAAAGCATTAAGTCTCTCGGGCAAAGACTCTCAGACAGGATAGAAAAAACTCGGAAAAGCGTTGAGAGAGATATTCTGACTTAATGCAAAAATGACAACAAATTTACAAATCCTTGAACAATTTTAGTTATTTTGGTTCCCTTTATTCGGAATTTTTTTCAAAGTGTTAGTTCTGTCCGTATTTACAATATGCTAGCATGAAGACATAATACAATGTATCTTGGGAATTCTCCGCTTTGGCAATGTAATGACCAATTAGAAAGAATGATTTATTCATTCGTTTCGCTTCTTGGTCCTGTTCCTGGCACAAACGAATTGTTTTATATATTTCCCAGATTTACAGTCTTTAGCGTTATCGCTGAATGGGAAACATCCCAATAAGTATACACGTGATGGTTTGACGGACAACCTTTCAATAAGGCTTCAGCTCCAGATATGTGGTCTTTTTGAGTTTGTGTTATACAGCGTTACTAATTCGTCCTATTGTGGTTCAGATGAGTTTGTACAGAGTACGGAATAGAAGTTGATTTAGTATATTGTAGCCTTTTTCTGTTTACTTGGTTTATACGTTCTTGTAATATGCTTGCGGTTTTTTAAGCAGGTTAAGGCTGCTCAGGAGGAGCTTCCTGACAAGACTTATTACTTCTTTGTTGGGAAAAGTAATACCTTCGGCCATTTAATGAAAAAGTCAGCTTTCTACATTTTTCAGGATTTAGATGAAGATTGTATCAGAAATGTAAAGTGAACCTTTTATTCAACCCGATTATGAAATATTAACACCTTTGACATTATGTATACCAAATAGTCACATGACATGAAACATTATTGACGGCTCAAGCCTTGTAATGTAGCCAACAAAATTAAATTTTCGCGCTATCATGCCCTGAAATTATTCCCGCAAACAGGTGAATACACATTTATCCACTAGTAAACAGAAGCACCATTAACATTTACATGCAAATTTTCGGTCATATATGGTATTCATCACTGACCACAATATTCGTACTTAAACTTGCACTTAGCGTGAAAATCAGACATTATATCGTTGGGGACATTTTCCGGCCAAAAACCAACCGTGACCACTATGCAAATGATATACGCTTCGAGCAGGCGAAGCTGGACAAGGAGATTGCAGGATTACTCCAACAGGAAAAATTTTGTGAAGCTGAACCTTTACGGTAGGAGTCAAATAATTACTTTATAGTTCCCGGGTCGCTCTTTGCATGCCACCACAACTAGCCAAGGTAGACATCGCCATTGTGTCATGCACAGAAATGGTTCTTATACTAGAAAAGAGTAATTCAATTTATATGGTCAGCTTGGTTTTTGTTTATCTTTTTCAGTGGTTGCTATCCTACACGGATATGTTGGGGTTGCATTAAGAGAGAATTGAGATATTCGTGATAATCGGAAAGATCTTTTTATTTGAACCACAAATATATCATAATTCAACGTATATCCACTTTAGACAGAGGTGTGCGCTTCATTTCCATTTTTTAAAAATTAACGAGCGATTGTCTACCATAGTTGAATTTTCACAATCGAAAACACTTTTCAATCCAATCAATAGTTGCTTCCTCGAATAAATTGGCATCACGCCACAGAAAATTGCAAATAGGAAAGTGTACCGAGTGCAACCAAGCAAGGGATGATCTTTTCCAGTTGTTCCAGCCACGATGCGCCCAATGTCCATCCGGTCACTACCAGCAGTTTGTGGTCATTATGTTAATTTGTACGCTTTTTTTCCTTGGTCCTTTGAGGTTATTTACGCTGCCACATTTTCCGCATTTTTAACCTTTTAACTGTTTTCCTTTTATCATACTTTCCCTCGAGTCCAACAGTAAATTAAGATGCAAATTGCAAGAAGGGTGAAATGCAAGCAAAAATACATAGCTCTTGGCAATTGCAATGCATTTCATGCTGTTTAATGAACTACAAATTGTGGTTTTAATGAAGCGTTTTAAGAAATTATGCAGCTTAATTGCTGTTGCAGTAACTTCCTTTTACAATGAGTTATAGTTGCGTTATCCTTCTGTATCGACAGTTGAGCGGTACAAACGTGTTTCTATTTTCTTCCAGTGTGATTCATAGTGACATTAATTTTTCTCCGTTACTTTCAATTGTTTTGAACGTTATATTCTTTAAAAAGACTAGTCATTGAAGTAATATTTAAGTTGAGTGTGAAGCCATCGGATAACTTTACTCCTGTGGAAAACAGGAAAAGAAGCCGGGACTCTTCGCCGGCAAGTTCCCTACTTAGGGATCACTTTAAAATGCCGCGAAATACTACAACTTTATCACCAGCCAACCGATTTCTACCCCTTGCCGATCTCCCGAATGGTGATGATAGCAGTGGTAAAGCAGACACCGAATCTAAAGCCAAGGTAAGAGTTCCGCCGATTACTTTTATTGATCTTCCCCGTGACACCATCGATGCAATTCTCAAAGAATTGAAAATCGAAAAGTACTCAATCAAATTGATGTCCATTGGCAAACGAGTGTTCCTGACATCAAATGAAGACTACACGAAGTTGGAAGAACATTTGAAAAATAAAAAAGTAAATTTTTTTACTTTCCAACGGGCAGATCTCCGCCCATTAAAAGTAACATTATCAGGGCTGCATGATATGCCCTGTGAAGACTTAAAAATGATTCTGAAAGCAGATCACAACCTAAGCGTGAATGATATCAAAAAGTTTAATTCCAACAAAGACGCACGCGAGAATGTATTCTATCTTCTTTATCTGCAACGAGATGTCAAAATGCAAGAGCTGCGAAGCATTCGCACAATTATGCACACAATAGTACGATGGGATTATTACTCTAGCCGACGCAAAGGGCCCACGCAGTGTACAAACTGCCAGCGTTTTGGCCATGGCTCGAGTCATTGCCATCTTCCACCAAGATGTGCTATATGTAGTGGCCCCCATCAACTATCGCAATGCACACTCACAGATAAACAAAACGACAAAATCTTGTGTTGCAACTGCAACGGTCCACACTATTCTAACGCTCCTGAGTGCCAGAGCAGGAAAGAGTACATTGAAATAAAAGGCAAAGTATTAAAACAAAATAACAAGCCTAAAACTACATATCCGAGGAAAAAGCAATTCAATTTTTCGGAAACGGATTTCCCAAAGCTTCCAACCAAATCAGCAGAGACAACAACTTCTACACATAACTCTCCACGCGCAACATATTGCTCAATAAGTCAGCAGAGCTCTGCAACAGCACCTTATTCCACTAACTGCAATCTCTTTCCACCAGCAGTGCTACTGGAGATATCCCAGGAACTAATTAAAAATTTAGCATCGTGTAAATCTAGAAACGAACAATTCAATGCCATAGTAAATCTATCAATTAAGTTCTTATACGGGTTGAATTGATCAAAATATTAATTTGGAATGCTCAGAGCATAAGGAACAAAAGTTTAGAAACATTTAATTTTATAACTAATTATAACATAGATATTTTTGTAATAACAGAGACATGGTTAGGGCCGAAAGATAAATTAAAACATCCCTTATACGACATTTATAGGAAAGACCGAGTAAATAAAATCGGTGGAGGAGTAGCGATCGCCATAAAAAAGTCAATCCGTCACTCTCTCATGCCAGAAATGAATTCGTCCATTATAGAAAATGTCGGAATATTTATTGAAGAGCTGAATTTAAAAATTTACAGCGTCTATTTTCCGGGTACCAAAAACACTAAGGATAAAGTAAATCACTTCGTGAGAGATATAGAGAGATTTTGCAAACAAAACCATAGATACCTGCTTTGTGGTGATTTGAATGCTCGTCATCAGCAATGGAACTGCACTCGCTCCAATCTTACAGGACGCGCACTATATAAGCTTATAGAGTATAACAACATTTTTATACACTCGCCAGATGAACCCACATACTACTCGGCAAAAGGTATCGGCTCAACCCTCGATATAGTGTTGAGCGACGAAAATGTTCATTTGTCTGAGCTTAGTGTAATGCAAGCCCTTTCCTCTCCACATTTGCCTGTATATTTTACAATTGGAACTGCAGAACGCTCCATTGAGCAACCAAATCAGTTCTTTCTTTTTAAAAAAGCTGAGTGGCCCAAGTTTCGCAGTTACATCAACCAAAAATTATCCATAAATCGGTTTACGATCGAAAAGCTGCACTCAGCCTCAGATATCGATGAAACCGTTGATTCTCTTAAAAAGACTATCTGGGAAGCTATCGAATGCAGTGTCCCAAAATTCAAGAGTAAACTCCAGTGGCTAGAGCTTGATAATGAAACTTACAAACTCATTAGGACAAGAAACTCGCTCCGACGAGAATGGCAAAGAACACGACTTGCTTCTACAAAAAATGGTGTTAACAGCCTTACTACTGCAATTCGAAAGAAAATCTCTTCGTTACGCAATCGCCAATGGAACAATATGTTGGAACATTTAGACTTCAACTCGCGGAAAGTATGGAAACTAAATAAAATATTCAAACGAAAGCAACACTGTTTGCCCTATCCACTAACAGATGATAAAGGATATCAGGCACATTCCAATAAGGAAAAAGCCGAACTCCTTGCCGATAAGTTTCTCACCTTTCATTCTTTAGCACAATCCAGTTATAATTCCATCACCGATATGATGGTCAAAAAATCATTTGAAAAGGAGATGAGCTCTTCAAGTATACCACATAAAGACTTTATTCGCACCGAAGAGATAACTGCTGCACTGAAAAAATTGAGTAATAATAAAGCACCAGGTATTGATGGAATACCCAACATCGTATTGAAAAATCTACCAAAGAAAGCAATAGTTCTCACTTGCCATGTATTTAACGCATGTCTTAGATCAAGCTACTTTCCCTTATCTTGGAAACATGCTACTGTGATCCCAATATTGAAACCAGGTAAAGACCCACATGTACCTGCGAGCTACAGACCAATAAGCTTATTGCCAGCTTTGGGAAAACTATTCGAAAAATTGATCCTAAAAAGAATCGCCGAAAACGCCGATGATAAAATGATCCTTCCTAACTTCCAATTTGGCTTCAGGCGAGGATATTCCACAGAGCATCAATTATTTCGAGTAACCAAAGAAATTAAGGCAGCCTTAAAGGAAAAGAAATCAGTTGGCATGGTGGTGTTAGACATAGAGAAAGCCTTTGATACTGTTTGGCATGAAGGGCTTCTCTATAAACTCAAACAATTTAACTTTCCGCAATACTTGACAAGCCTCATAGCTTCCTTCTTACACGAAAGGAAATATCAAGTTAAAATACGAGGCAGACTCTCCTCAATAAAAAACATTCCATCGGGTGTCCCGCAAGGCTCTTGCTTAAGTCCCACTCTCTACAACATTTATACTTCGGACTTCCCAACAAACATTAATTGCCAAATAGCGACCTTTGCAGATGATACTTGCCTTTATGCAATAGGAACAGAACCGGAGACTATTATAAATAGCATAGAACAAGGACTAGAGAGCTCATACCAATATTTCCACAGATGGAAAGTTAAAATCAATGTGGGCAAAACGAGAGCAATTTACTTCAGTAAGAAGCGAAAACCCACTATGCTTCCTGGCAGATGCTTAAACTTTTTGGGCCAATGCATACCTTGGGACAACGAATTATCCTATCTCGGTTTGGTGCTAGATCCAAAATTAACGTTTCGAAACCACATCGAACACATACGCAATAAGACATTACATTCCGTCATAGCATTATATCCACTACTAAATCGGAAGTCCAGCCTTAACTTAAAAAACAAGACACTCATCGTAAAAATGGTGCTACAACCAATCATGCTTTATGGAGCTCCAACTTGGAATCAATGTGCCGAATACTTAAAAGCCAAGCTTCAAGCCACCCAAAACAGATTCCTGAAAATGGCGTTTGACAAACCTTTCTATTTCTCTACTCGGAAATTACATGAACTTACTGGAGTTGATCCTGTAAAACAGCTCGCGGACTCACGGCGACTTAAATTAATGGCTTCAGCCAGCAACTCATCTAACCCTCTTATAGCTTCTCTTAGCAATTGAAAGCACTTTCCTATAGTGTAAGTTTTGCCTTAACAATGTCTTCTGTTATTGATAAATTCTTAATGCTCAGAAAATTGTATGAGTACATTAACTTTAAAATTAGAATATAAGTAGTACATAAGTATAGGATATAGGTTTTATTTAGTTTTAGGTATTATTAGGCACAGCCAAGGTTTTTTGTTCATTTTTTCCTTCAAATTGCTAAACCAACCGTGAAAAATTAATACCAGCACAGCTGAAACAATTACCGTAGAAGAAATGAATTAATGAATTTTTCAGAACTCTAAATTAAGTGACATGTATGTTATAACACAAACTTATTACTATCAATAAAGCTTTATTCAATTCAATCAATAGTTGCGTTATTGCGAAAAATGTTAATCGCCCGATCCTAAAATAAATATTTAAATGATGAATAAGGGATATGAAAATGATGAGCTTGAAATAAGTAATTTCTGCTCACTAATTCACTGTTTTTCTCACAAAGGGCCTATTGAATATGTTCGAATTTTATCAGCTTTCGTGGTTCATCGCAATCGTGAAATGTTTACCGTTGATAAGTTAACATTCGTCCGCACACCTACGCTGTTCCCGCAAACATTGGGATCATGCATTTGCTCTTGCTCTTTGTTTACGGCTCTCCTTCTCCTTTCTAATTCGTCAACCCAATTCAATGTGTAACGCAGTTGCTTTCAGACAGTGCTTAGAAAGTGTTCGGGAGACATTTAGGGAGAGTTTGGTAATAGCTTATTTTTTTGGAAAGGTATGTGGTTTGTTGTATTTTGAAGTTTTTGCTGCCACACGAAATAAAAATGGATGCGGTTGCTACTTTGAGAAAAAATATGATGGCTTTAAATTATTTTCCCTATTATGAACGTTTAGGAAAAGAGTCTGACGTATTTTTTTTTTATCATAAAAGTGATTTGTCTACAAATTTTTGTGTGTTGCTTGGCAATTTCTATTCTTTCGTCGTTCTTTTCTAGATGGATCAGAGATTACAAGAAGAGGAGGTGCTAACACGTCGATATACAGAATAAGATTCTGAGATTGATGATCAGTCTGATAACCCGTCATCAAAAATTGAAGAAAATGTGGAAAAAGATTGTGACACGGAAAGGGATTCTTATTCCTTGAGTGGGTCCTCAGAGTCTAATAATGATTCGATGCGACCCATTAAAAGACAATGATCTTAGATTATATATTCTGATACATAAAACATTCTGATATAAAAACGATTTGTGATTGCTCTTATGTTCTTGTACCAAAGCGTTCATTTTTGTTTGGGGAAAAATAGCCACAAATTTTCATCTACGCAAATATCACCGTCTACGCTAAATTAAAGATTAAATGCTTGGGCCATTCACGAAAAAGCTTCCATTGACTCATCAATAGTCTGAGCCCTAATAGAAAGCTCCTGTTGGACAATCCTTTTCCAAAGTCGAGGTCATCCTCTATCAGGATCAAAGGAGATGGTGATATTCTTCCCCTTTTCCAGCTTGTTGGAGATCCTTTTCCACTCCTTAGCAGCACATACTTTTCTAAAGTCTTGGACGGTCTCATAGCAGTTAAAGTTGTGATTAGTTAGACATTTTTATTTTTTTCTCGATAGAAATTTGTACAAGAAAACTAATGTATTTTTCCATTACTACTAATGTAACTTATGTATTTTTCCATTCGTTCTTGGAGGATCTTGTAAAATCGTTGAACTACGGTTTTATTATATTATTTATTAAGTTGTAACCTGGCTGATGCACATGGCGTAAGGCTTCCGCATGGAAATATTTCTTATGCTTCTCTTGCTATACTTAACTCTTGCAGGCAATCTTGAATAAATGTGAAAATTGTGTGTCACAGGTTAAGGACTTCAGGGTTTTCACACGCCTCTCTTTTTTTTTTGTTCTCGGACTCAATTGTAGAATACATTGGCCATTTTCTTCATTATCTCTGCCAACCTCTTTTCTCAGACGTGAAGACAGTGTTACTACCAAGACGCGGTGTCCAAGTTGGTTTTTTGCGTTTCTCTTTTGAAAAGTGAGAAATGCAATGTTTATTAAATATGCATTGAATGATTTTGTCCATCCATGAGATCGACAGCGTTTTCTAGGCCCTTAGACCAGCTGGATTTGCTTGCCTTCCTAGGACGAAATTTTTGCATCTTTAAACAAAAATTATATTATTTCATCAAGCTTACTTTTGTGGCTCGCGTTGCTTGCATGACCGAAAATGACAGTTAATAGAAAATGGTAGAAAAGATAGAAAGATTTTATATTTTATAAATCTAAGTTTAAATTATAAATAAACCCTGTATATTTTACTGCATATCATAGGCACGAAAATAAAAATTGAAAGATTGAAAGAATGGTAATAAAAGACTTAACTTCGGTTTTATTATTATTTATTCGTTATTCCGGGCAGTGTATGGAATAACGTAAAGCTAGATATAGTTACCTTGGTATTTTTTGGTTGCGTTCGGTTTTAATATTCTTACGTGATAATCATTACCTTTTGACTGTAGTGAGAGAAAAAAATGGCTCCACTGGCTCCATATATGATTTGTATTGTGTCCAGGTTTGGTTTGGGGACTTGGTTTGTTTTTCACTTGTGCAACGTATGGGTCATATGTGTTGTTTAGGTTCATGGGCCACCAGTCGACATCTTGTAAAGTCGTGTCAAAGAGGAGTTTATCATATGTGTTCCTGTATGTCGTACCGTTTCTACTGCACCATGCAGGCCCTTATGGGGGTTCTGCCGCTGGATTTCGGGTAAATATGTTATAACAATACGTTCGGGTTAATGATAAAAGATGGATCGATACTACTAAGGGAAGAGCAACATACGTCTTTGTGCTTGATTTCATGTCGATCAGATTGGATTCACGTCTAAACTTTTATCTCGAATTTGGTTTTTTCCTGACTGGTCATGAAAGTTTGAATGCGTGGCTGTTTCGTCGTGGTTTCTAATGTTGTAAGGAATCGAAATGGACGTTGAACATCTTTGCTCATGCTTTTTAACTTTGTTTTGTTCGTTTCGCATGGTAGGATGTGACACTCGACACTCAAGAAATAAGTGTAAGATGGTAGATCGTTTTTTGAAGTCTAATATGGTGATAGTTGTTAAGCAGGTGAAGATGGAAAGTGACGGCTAATGTTGAAGTCATTTGCAAACTGGTGAATGGCAAAACCTTAGCTGAGGTATGAGCCGTACTATATTGAAAAGGAGCTCTGGAGTGGTAACAACGATCCCCCATGAAGGTTGAGGAGCCTATTTTGGCCAAAGAGTAGTGGTTTTGGGTTTTGAGAGAACTAGGTAGTAGCATATCATGTACCGGGTATGTGATTTCTAAGCCAGTATAATCGGCTTGAAATGAGGATATTTTCCTTGTAATTGTTGATCCTTAAATTAAAACCGTCAATATTGACTGTTAGGTTATGCCCGCGAGACAGGAACCCGATTGCCAATATCTCCACTATGTGGTATTAAAACGATACCTTGAATAACGATATTCCGACTTTTCCTTTCAAGTATGAATTGCACCAACTGACCAGGCACCTAAAATATCTGTTGTAAACAAAGAATACACGTCCTTGGTCGTGGCTCAACTGAAACGATGTCGTTATTGGCCACTAGCTGACATAGCTTATGAGCGGGCAGGATTATTTTCAGTCGTAACATCACACAATGGGAAAGTCACGGTTTCCAGATGGGCTGTTACACCCAGAGATCGTAAGTTATGCCTACCGCACATTTTCTGGCATGAAAAATGGAGAGACATCGCAGGAAAAAGAACAATCAGACATATTAGCCTAATGCTTAACTCATGATTAGTATGCGCCTTAACTAAGCTTTCTTTCTGTTCTTTCAAAATATTCTGTCTTCATTGGCATTTCCATAAATAGTCAGTTTCAAGTTGTGGAATTACATTAGGAATAAACTACACAGAAATAAGCCTTATATAATGATTATATTGTTTATTGGAATAGTTCACGCTGGTTCAGATTAGTGGAGATGATGCAAAAAGGGGCGTGTACGATTGCATGTCCGCGAAGAACGATGGATGCGTAGTAATACCTCTCGTTTCTAGCCATCCTTGCTAGAAGACCTGCCACTTAAGATGGAGACGTTATAAGTTTTAGGATTAAAGATTAAAGGGGAGCGAAGTAATGTGGCAAACATTTCCAGTGTAGGTGTTAAGTGTATATTCTAGTTGTTGTGAGCTTTTTGATAGGAATCGAAATCCTACGGAACATTGGATAGGAAAACATTCAAGGTGTCAATAGCCTTCACCTTCCAACCGGAAAAAAATAATATTAAAATAATTTTCATAAATTTTTTTTTTTTTTTTCTTTCACAATGAAGAATATACATTTGGAAAATCTTTGTTATAATACCGTCTAAGTAATTCTTTAAGTCTTCATCTTTGAGCTTTGAGTTGTTCATTTGCTCTTGGCTTGAATAAAAAAAGATTTGTTGATTGGTTTTGGTTGCTTGTTGCACTCCTCCGTAACTCCGCCAGAAAATGAAGGTGAAAAATTAGGAACAACAAATAAAGAGAGTATTTCAGCATCAGCTTCCTTTTTTCGCCTCATTGTTAAGCTTCCTTGGCGTTAGATACGTTTCATAAATGATAAACCATAGAGGTATAAGTTCTTCTTTCTCTATGTGATAAACACAACACACACTGTGAATGGTTTGCTTGATTTTAGAGCTTTAAAAGCAGATAAAACCACGCTTAATGCAAGGAATCCTTACCTGGAACAGGTATTCTTTGAAGCGTGGAGTCGCATCAGTGCATAGACTATATGATGTGGCACGCTATAAGTGTCCTAAAAAACTGTTTGTAATGGGGCTAATTAAATAGTTTTGGGCTAGATGCATTGAACCAGGACATTCCCAGATCGCAGTATGGAACGTATTGCGTTATTCGCCGCTGTTTTTTTCTGCTGCTAGTTTTTTCTTTTGAAGTCAGTGTAAGCCAGGAAATTTTCTGACGGTTCGATACTTTCCATGAGCTTTATTTTCAGATCTATCGCTATACCGGAACCTAAAGATTAACAAAAGTGTTTTTTTTTCTCTTGATACAATTTTAAAATGTACCCCTTATCGTTTCCAGGACTCTGTAACACACTAAACACTTCACTCACGTTAAAACATTACCGGGTCAACCACGTACAAACACTTTTTCATCCTTCTTCTAACTCCCAAGCACATTCACGTTACTTTCACAAACAAAACGAACCTGAAATGTTCAACAGTCGGTTGATGGTTTTGCTTAGTTTTATTGGTTAAGTTCTGGTTGCACTTTCGTTCCTGTACACACATTGTTAATCATGGCGTACTTGGCAAACTATTCTGTTTAGCAAACCCAAAACCAACATCAACATTGTTTGGTACCTATGTACCATATGTAGGCACGCATACATACGTTGCACAAAGAAAAGCGCTGACATTCGTTGAAAAGTTTTTAAATAGGATTTTCTAAGTGAACTCTAGTGAGCACTCACGATCCCCAGAGTTGAAAATTTTACAATCTCCTCAGCACTTCCTACGATGCGTGTGACGTTGAACATACGAAGGAAATAATGAAAATATGATAACTCTTCATGTTTCGTAGTTACCGAGCTATTCATAATTGTGTAATGGGAAGCTTTTCATTTCGTTAGCATGTGATTTTCATAAAGGAAAAGTTTTACTGCTTGTGAATGGATTAATGATGCTTAATATTTTTGAAAGGAACTTAACTAAAATTCTTTCCGCAAATAACATATCTACAAGATAAGTGCTTGCGTGTATATGAAGTGCAATTGGCTTGTACCAGGGGTATGCCCCTGTGTAGTTTGCCGAGTATCTGAAGCCTCTATGCAAATTGGTTTTGATATAGTGAAAATGAAAGACATTGTACCCATAATATGAAAACTTAGCTAATAAATATTCGTCAGAGACCGATTGAAATTCCTTATTAGTTGAAAATTAGGAGTTTGACTTAGATGTTAATGTTATTAGTATTCGTCAATTAACATAACCAATCATGAACATCTAACATGCATTTGCTTGATGCAACCAAGTTCGAGGACATCCAGATATGGTTTCTTCGATAAAATTTTAGGAAACGTGATAGAACGAAACTGCCTTGCTTGCGCAATTGCAAAGCAGACTCAAACGCATGCCTACAATATTCGGGTACAAGAAGTCACGAGTGAGGTGCACGTCAACACCTTACAGGTTTATTATGCCCCCACTTCCCGTTCTCCTAGAGCGCCTCAAGCAGACCAATCTTTCTGAGAAGTTGCATGTCCCAATTCCTCCTCGACAAGTAAGCAGCTTCCTGAACTGTCTCTTCTCCTCCCGGACAGTGCGTCAGGAGATGCACTGGTGTCTCCTCGGCAAGATTGCAAAATCAGCACTCATCATTATCTGTCCAGCCTATTTTTTAAAAATGTCCATTGAGTTTGCGATGCCCCGTGTAAATCTCAGTCAGGATCCGTAGCTTTCTTTTAGTCATTTCGATGCACGCTCGGAACTTCGTCTCGTCATAAACGTCGAGGAACAGCTGCCACATTAGAAGCCCTGGAAGTTGATTCCAGAGGCTATTGCATTCTCTGTCCTCAGTTTCCTTTAGGGCCTTTTGAGTAAAATTCATTTCAGTCGCGCTAAAGGGTTCAGGACCGATGAATGCTGTCGATGCTGATTTCCTCGCCAGTTGGTTCGCCTGCTCATTACCATCGATACCTGCGTGTCCCGGCACCCAGTATAGGGTAACCCTATTGTTCGCACTCATTTTGCTGAGTGTTTTGCAACAATCTAGAACCGTTCTCGATGTAATCACTGGGGATTCCAGTGCTTTTAAGGCTGCTGGCTATCGGATATTACTATCTGTCTGTGCTGAGTTGTGCGCTTACAGCGATGGCATAGACCTCAAGATACTTGTCATACTTCCTATCGGTCGGTAGTATTTGGTGCCAGGCCCAAGTACTCAAATTCCTGTTCCCTCAGATGTCTTGGAACCATCCGTATACCACCTGATTGCATTACGTCTTATGAGATGCATATTGGATTCAACGCTCCATTCGCTGTTGTCTCTGAACACAAAAAATTTTAAGAAAGCCGAATGCCGACGTAATGCGATCTGACGATGCATGTATGCACCTTCACCAGATTAGCCAGATCCTTGTGCTCGATTCCGAAGCAATTTCCTCTTCCTTCATGGACCATTCTTGTCATTGTAGATGTCGCTACTGTTTCTATGAACAAATGAAGTGGCGATAGGTATAAGATGTTCTGGAGTGCTGCCGTGGGACATGAATTTAGGGCTCTGGTGATACAGACACTGGCCAAACGCTGAACTCGATCGAGTGCCAGCCTCATCTTGCGTTCTTGTATTTTGTTTGCCTAGGCCACCGCTCCATATGTGATGATTGGTCTCACCATCATGGTGTACATCCACCACAGGATTCCCGAGTTACCCCATGACTTGCCTGTAGTGTTCCTGCACACCATCAGAGCTCTGATAGCCTTTGCAGACACTACCTTAAAGTGCCTGTTCCACCTGAGCCTGCCGTCCAGCAACAATCCTAGATACTTCATTTCATTCCTTTACCCAATCTGTGCCCCATTTAGATATATGGTACGAGTAGATTCATATTTCTTCTTCTTGTAAATGGCCCCAGTGTAACTTTATCGGGGTTAAGCCTATGACCTATCTCCTGGCACCAGCTGTTCGCAACTCGAAGTGCCCCCTTGCATTATATCGCACAATGTCCCTTCGTACTTTCCTCTGGTTAGAATTGCGACATAATCCGCATACGCGTGACATATCACCCCAACTTCTTACAGTCTGCCTAAGAGCACATCGGACACACCACACCACGATCCGTATGTACGTTGATGTTGCTTGATTTCACTTTAAAAACGACGGTTCGCCCCACCAGTAGCCGAAGCAGCTATCGAAAGTATAGGATTAACCTCCCATTTTTACGGCACCGTGGCCGGTTTTGTCAAAAACCCCTTCAATATCAATAAATTAACCTATTGCTACCTCTTTATATTCTAATGATTTTTTGATTCTTCGAGTCAACTCGTACGCTGTGATATCTACTGATTTTCGCGTCCTGTATGCATGTTGGTTTGAATGTAATAGATATTTGGTTAGGTGAGTTGTCGTAATATAATTATCTACCTCCAGGCGTAGATTTTTCGAGGTACATTGCGTTCATATGAGCCTACTGCCTTTTCGGATTCGCTCGTGGAGGTTCATGCTTCCCTTGTGGCGTTTGTTCTTCGTTGAAACTCGTCCTTTTCAGCGCCCTTTTTTCATTGAAATTGGTTGTAAGATACACAAAATTATCTGCATTTTCATAGTTGAAGTCTCCTTTGATCGGGTTGTAAGTATTCTTCTCCATTGAGTAATGAGTTTAGTTATCACTGTATTAAGTCCTATGTTAATTCGGTTTGTTTCAAATTTGGACTCAAAAATGCTTCTTTGGTATCTGACATTGATTATGCCACAATATTGACAACACCAGTATGCGCTACCAATTGTGTAAACCTGATCATTAGTGTAGTAAAAGTTCCAGGTATTCTTCATCTGATTATGTTTTCCAGCGTACTTAAAGAGCATTTCAAGAGCACTAGGGCAAGTTTGCCATAAACTGAAAATCTGTGTTGAGAACTGTCACTTTGACCTTGGGGCCTAATTTCTTTGGGACACCAAAATCAAGGATTATTTTGTATAACGCATTTCTGTCGGTACTGTCGTATGCTTGCTTGAAGTCTACAAAGAGTTTGTACGGGTCAATGTTATATTCTCAACACTGTTGGAGCCCCCGCTTGACTGAGGATATTTGATCTATTGTAAACCAACCACTTGGAAACAATTTTTTGAAACTCTCTTATAGCAATTTCATAGTATGGCTTCGAATACCTTCCTGTGACTTCAGAGAGTAATTAAAATCACGCACAGAAGAACGCGATGTTTCTATACATAAACTTGTCTTCCATTTCCTACACTGGAAAAACAAAACATTTTTGCCAGTCATCTGGAACCATATTTTCTAAATCAAGCAGTAAAGAATGGTACTTAGGTGAAGATGCCCTCTGAAGCAGCTCTGTAAGGAGACCATCTATTTCAGGAGCCTCATTTTTGACTTCGTCTCTGGTTTTTCATGAGACTATGACCCTTGTTTTGTTTCTAGAACATTCACGACTTCAATTTTCGTTAGAGGTGCTGTGATTTATATTTGGCGGCAAAAAAACTCTATCAGTGCTGTTGTTGATGTTACCATATTTTATTCAGAATCAAATTCATGGATTTTGGATAAAACAGCATACATTCTGTAATTACTTTCACAGCTCATTAAGTATTCTAAGTAAATAGCAATAAAAATTTGCAATTTATGTACGCATGCAAATTAACATGCATGCATACTAATATGCATAAGCGCATGGTTCGCACATACATGTGTAAATGCATATATACATGTATAAAACATATTGACACACATTCATACGTACATGCACACATACATCCAACATTCATACATACATAAGCGTTTCTATACCCGCTTGTTAAAGAGGAATATTCCGAAACACTTGCATTTTGTGGGCAGGTAGGACGAATAACAAATGAATGACAGATACGATAAATGGTGGAGTTTTGTAAAAAGCCTCACTTATGAATTACTACGCTCATAGAACAGAATTGTTTTTGAGTGGTTTAAAAAGTCAACTGCTGGAACAAAAAAAAACTACACTCGAATCTAAAAGAAATTAAAAGGTTTTTTTTTGACAGGTTTCAAAATTTAGGCAATACCAATTATTGGGGCAGATACATACCTTACTTGGAAACCTAATTTAAAATATTCAATTCGCTATAGAAAATCGCACTTTTATTGCCAAATTTCGCGCATTTTCTCTACAACTGCGTTACAAGTTTTCATGAAGTTTTTGGGAAGCAATCAATGTGTTCAACAAGTAACTATTTCAAATATGTATCATATTTAAATTCTGCAACTGATTGTTGGAATGAGTTTGTTTGACAGCGAATCTTGAAATTAGTGAGAATTTTGACCACAGGTTGGCTTCCGGCCTCTACCGGACGCTGACTGCTGATGGATAATAGTACTTGATAAGGAAAATGTGAATATGCAACGTGTAGCAAGAAATTTTCACATTCCGAGGGTACTCCTACCGTGTCTCACAAGCTTCGCAGAAAGTAAAATTCTCCTCCAAATGGAATTCTCTTGCTTCACACTTCATCTTCACATATGCTGAATCAAAACTTTTAAATTGCAGTTAAGATTCTTATCCATCAGCTGACGGAAGTCACCGAACATCATGGCAGCTCGTACCGTACCTATAAGAAGAACGTTAAATAGCGCTAAATATGGCAGTCCAAGTTCGTACGGTAAACAATATTTTGGATTTGCACGTTAAGAACGTTACTGCTGTTTTTAGTTGCGGGACCTTACTTGCTTCTGCTGCGCTGATTTCGACTAACTCTGCTTGATTTCGGAACCTCAATGAATTCGCTGCTCTGCGTCCTGACTACCAATGCTGCCTGCTAACTATCTTCTTGGCATCGATCTTAATCAAAATGTTCTCGTGGGCTTTATAACTCAAAAATTTTGCAACTCGAGAACTTTTGGGGCTAAACATCTCACAGCTGCTAATACTTCTTGATACTGGATCATTATCCTCAATACTTGAGAATTCTGGGTCCATATTCCCAATACTTGGTACTGGACTATTATCCTCAAAACATGACACACGATTATTATCCTCAATACTTAATTCACAATTTCTATCTCTACTCTGCATTTTACTATTCTTCTTAAAGCTATATGTTCACAACAAACAAGTGAATCATATCAATGGAAAATTTCTTCCCAAAAGCGCACCAAGAAATTTCTTTTACTGAGAATTTTTTTTCATTGTTTGTTTTTAATATTATAATAATGATATTCTTTAACTGAATATTACTTAATAACTTAATGGATTTATTACTTAATACCTAAATCTTATTATAAATGTTTTTATTTTAATTTAATTTTAATTCTTAATTTATTATTATTTATAATTTATGAGTACAACAATAACAATACTAATAATAATAAACATAACGTATAACCATCCTAAACATCAAAATCTATTCCTAATTTTTAACTTAATTGTCATTCAGCCACCAATACGCATATTACTCCAGCCAAGTTCAAGCTGCTTCAACGAATAACTCTGAAGAAGTTTCAATATAAAAATATCGGCGCTAGTGGCTTTAGCAGTTCAATGAATTTTCCTATTCAATTCATAGTGAATCCAACTATCATTCAGGCCTTTTGTACTGACCACTGTACATGGACGAGGATAATTCCTTTCAAAGGCTCTTGATCATTCTATAGTGTCAGCACCGTGGTTATGCTGTATATGACATCAATATATTAAAACTGGTCTTATCAGGGTCTTGTACCAGACAACTTTGACATTTTAATCAATGTATCTGGAATAAAAAAGACATCAAAGGACCATGACTACTTATTATGCTTCACTGAGCATGATTTCGAAACATTCAGTACAGTGCATTGACCGAACGGGATGAAAATTGAGGAATCGAAGGCAGGGTTTATCTGGGAACTGTTCTTCAGTACCCTCATTAGCAAAAATGTGTCTCCTTTGTTTACTTTTCAGGTTTTGTTTCGTTCTGCAATTTTCTATCATTTAGTTTCCAACCGATCTCTGAGATTATTTACCTTATCGCATGGATGGACGAAAACCGAATCAACAATTCGGCAACAAACCTTGCTGATGTTAGGCAGCAATCTGGGGTGATAGCTTTTCAGGGACAAAGATTCTTTACCTTTCTTCGAAATGTGAAATACCTTAGCCTTTTTTGACTCATTTGGAAAATATGAAATGCTCAGCATGTAGTTGAATAAAATGCAATAATTCTTTATAACAACCTCAGACAATGCCGTGTCAGAAATGTTGGAGAACTGGATACAGTCGAAATCACATTATTTCTTGTTGTTTATCCTGCCAAATATTTAGCAGAAATTTTCCTAGCTGACAAAACAATCAACAAGTTTCAAGCTCAACCTTAATGTTTTATTGAAATGAAGAGCCCTTCCGGCTTGATTTAAAGTCGAAAGCTTTTGCTTCAATTTCCTTTGAAAATATTTGCTTCCCTGTCTCAAGGCTTAGTAGGTGAACCAATTCAAAATGTGTTCCAACCAGGGCGAGTTTCTGCAATCAATCATAAATAATCCTGTTTCCGTAATATGGAGTCGTACCATCAATTTGAATATCAGCCTCACGAGAAGATTTGTCCCATGACTAGGAACTCTCAGATTCAATATCTTAATTGGAGATTTCTTACAGAATAAGTTACTCACTTCCTTGCAAACGCCATCTAGGTTCTGCGGTCCAAAACCCCTCACTAACCTGATACCAGCTCATTGATTGAGTTTTGGACATTCTTCAGGTGAATTTTCAACAAAGCCAACGAAAGATTGTTGCAGTCAAAAAATCACAAATGTACAGGGTGGGCCATCCAGTATTTTAAATTTGAACTATCTATATTTCGACATTGGAAATGTCAAATACCATTCGGAAAGCGACAGATAATCAGTAAAAAGTAAAAAATTTACGAAATGGGTCGCTATTCGCTAGAAAAAAACTGGGAAATATTGAAAACTTTTTTCCAAAGTGGTGAGTCTTCAACTCAAACTGCAAAATGTGGCAAAAAAAGGACAGACAAAAAGTGCCATCAGTTCAATTCGTGCAACAATTTGTCGAGCGTGTGCGTGAAACTGGCTCGTTGGTGGATAAACCAAAACGTCAACGTTCATTTTCCGCGCGTGGCTGAAAGTGTTAGTGAAAATCTATCCACCTCAACTTGCCGTCGATCGCAAGAATAAAACATTCCACGAACAACTTTGCGACGAATTTTGCAGCAAGACCTCTCTATGAAGCCATATAAAGTTCAATTGGTGCAGCAGCTGAAGCCACTTGACCATCCGAGCCGTCTACAGATTGGGCGGGAGATCGTCATTGACACCGAGGATGGTCAATTTTACCGAAAAATCATCTATTCGGACGAGGCTCATTTCCACCTTGATGGTTACGTTAACACAGATAACCCGCACGTAATTGTCGAGAAGCCAACACACCCAGCACAAGTCACTGTATGGTGCGGATTTTGGTCTGGTGGAATCATCGGCCCATTTTTCTTCGAAAATGAAGAAGGAGCCGCCGTAACCATCAATGGTGAGCGATATCGCGCAATGCTATCCGAATTTTTCTTCAAGCAAATTGAAGAGGAAGACTTGGACAACATTTGGTTCCAGCAGGACGGCGCTACGTGCCATACAGCAAACGCTACATTCAATCTTTAGCGCACTATCTTCGAAAATCGCATAATCAGCAAAAGAGGTGATTTGAATTGGCCTCCCAGATGCTGCGATTTAACGTCATATGACTACTTTATTTGGGGATCTGTTAAAGATAAATGTTATGCCAACCATCTAAAAACAATTCAAGATCTAAAGTATGAGATTCAACCTGCTGTTGCTGCCATAAGGCCTGAAACCATCGAGAAAGTACTTCAAAATTGGGTGGATCGGATGAGCTACTGTAAACTCAGCCGTAGTGGTCATTTGTCCGAAATCGTTTTCCACAAATAAATTTCATAAAATAATCTTTCAAATAAATGTTCAACCCCTGAAAAATATCAAGCCCTTGTTTTTTTTTGACTTTTTAAATTTAAAATTTTATATTGCCCACCCTGTATATTGTTGACGTATTTATGAATAAAACTTTTCAATCTTTTCAACCTTACGATTGTTAGTGTTTCGCATCCTTCCATGTTGTTTTTATGTTTAATCTTAGATACTTGGGTACTGGTTTCTGGCTCGTTTCTAACGTCAGGCAATCGAACTCCGAATACTGTAGATGCAATGAATACCAAATTCGGAACTCTCACTTTAAGTATAACCTTAGTCATGTAAATTTTTAGAAACAATAAAGAACTTATTAAATAAAAAAAAAACAATCTAACTTTGACATAAAGATCCTATTTCATCGTTAGTTAGATTTCTGTCATTAGGAACTATTTAGCAAATATTCCATCATCCGAAACTGGACATTATTTCTGCTATCCAGATTAAACTTCTTTTGAATCTTTCTCATATACATTTGATTGAAATTCAATCGATGAACTGGTATGAGGAAGACATCATCCCTTTGATGCGTTCTGGTTGCTATTGAAGGAAGCACCTGTCGTTTCCGTTGAGGACGATTAAAGCTGATTCAAGTTTTGCATTAGAAAAACAGAAGCAAGAAGTGTATCGAAATAAAATAATATTCAATATGAATTTTTTGGGTCGATTCCTTCGACGAAGGCTTTGGCCAATAAAAATTGACTTTTTACTGTTTTTACGGTTTTAGATTTGTGATTGTTTCCATCTTCGCGAAATATATTTACCTTTAAAAAATAAAAAGAAAGTGTTCCTTAACATTAACTTATATACAGTGCAGTTGCTTAATCTAGTCAATTAATAGTCCCTTAGTGAATTGGGTACTTAAGGGTAATTAAGGCGACTTACATTGTTCTAATTTTAGGTGATTAGCCGGAAAAATCAGGACTTTCAATTACGCTAATCTTGGTTCGAAGAATATTCTTTCCTCTTAGAATCGTCAGGCTTTCCATGTGCTCTCGTATTCTGGTATTTGTATTCTGGACTTCTTGATATTTCAAGCATTCATTTCTGTGGATTCCTGATCTTTCGTGTGGCGGTTGCTAGCCCTTTATGGGTTCCAGGATGTTTTAACTGGTATTTGCTACTGGACTATAAGTCATACAGATTTGTATTCTTTCAGTGTTTCTCAGTTGCTTCGCGATGCCCTCATTATATGTAACAACCTTCCGAAAAGTTGTTTCTTGGCCTTGAGTGGTTAATGTTGATCTGCCGTTCATTTTTCTGGATTTCCTGATTTTTTCCGCTATCCTCCTTATTGTTGATGGGTTGAAACCATTCACTTTAGCTGTCTGTACAATATACTCCATTTCCTCCTTTTTTCGCTTAATGGAAAATCTTGAATGCAGTTTATACATTGCCCGGTATAGTGATACCTTAATTTCTTGCGTGTTGTTCGATGAGTTAGGAATTGTTCTCTGCGTGAGGGTTGGTTTCCTATAAACTTCGAAGCTTAAGCAGCCATCTGTTGTTGATACTAGCGTATCCAGGAATGCTAGCTCACCGTTCATTTCTTTCTCAATTGTGAAAGTGATGTTCTTATGTGTTTTCTGCTGAGGTCCGTAAGAACTCTTGAAAACTCTTCTTTTTTGACGTGCACAAAGATGTCATCTACATATCTTATTCATACCCTTAGAAGTTTATCCTTATCTTTGAGCTGCTTCTAAGGCCTGGTTATAAACATATCGCTGAAAAATGATGAGAGCGGGTTTCCCATTACGACTCCTTCTTTGATTATGTAGAAACTTCCTTTGAACATTAAGTAGTTCTCCGTCATACACAGTCGGCAAAGTTGGATGTATTGTCTGGTTTTTACTTTCCAAGCTGTAGAGTCGTCCTGCATTAGTAGCCAGTCCTCAACGTAAACTAATGTTTCCAATACCGGTATACTTATGATTGACTAGGTTAAGCAAACACACTGTTTATAAGTTAATGTTAAGTTAAGCCCCTTTAGTTTTAAATATTAATATAATTTTTGGAAACTTCGAAGAAGAAGCAGAAGTGATTCAAAAACACATGCAAGCTATGACTGCTAAATGAGTCCTAAGACACAATTACGAAGTTCTTTGTTCGCAATCAAATAAATAATTCAATGTACATCAAACTAACGCTGAATTTCTTATTTGTTTCAGATTTGCTCTCATAATTTTTGGTAAGTATATAGTTTTGTAATTTTATAAAGTAAGCAAGCATAAACGAAATTAAACATGAATCGCAGTCATCAAAAATGATACCATTGAGTCTTGCTTGACTCTCAAAAGCTTACTTAAGAAATAAAAATCATATCGCCTGTGTCCTGAAAACATACGAAATTATTAAATTACGCAAAAAATTTTTTCACGTCGCAGTAAGGAGAATGGATTTTGCCTGTTGTACTACACTGAAAGCATACAAATGTTGAAATAGTTTCATTTAAATTCGGAAAACAATAAATCCTGTTGCACTCAGTTTAAAATGTAGATTAAAAATTTCCTTGTCAGTGATGGAGAATTTCAGCGTTTACGCCCATACTAAGTATCAGGGGCCAAAATTGAAGCCCAGAACAAAGGAAATCAACGTGTGGTACGCATATATGTTTTACTTTTTCTATGCGGAAAGCAGGACGAACCGTTTTACTTTCAACTCGTAGATATTGATGTTCACTGTCAATAATATCTACGAGGTTGCCATGTCTTAAATTTGTTTACGGCAACCGCGTTCCAACAACAATCACCCACAAAACGATAATTTAAAAAACACATTTAATAATGGCAGCTATTTCACGTATGCACTGGAATCCTTTGTTTAAAATCACAATTACAAACACCAAAACCAGCTGAATGACAGCTGAGGCGTTTCTACGTCATATTTTCTGAACTACTTACAGGATGAAAAACCTGCAGACTTAGGAAAATAAGATAGGGGGTAGGTAAAATATTCATCTTCAATCTAGCGGTGTTTGAACAAAAAACAAAGCAAAGACGCATATGATGTTCATGCAGATCTGTTCTTGCACTAATTGATATTTGTTCAAATTCCTAAGGAGATCTTTATGGCAAATTCTTCTGAAAAACGTGCGTGAAATATGCAATAATTCTTCAGAACGATGACGTCGATGGTTATTCACTGGACGAGTACGCGCATGTTTTGTTTTATCCCACACAATGAGACTTCAAAAAATATATCCACGAACTGCGTTTTTGGAACATCCTTGCGGTAAAATTTTTCCATAAGTATCTAGCAGTTTAGGCAGAAGACTCAATACAGTGTAACCTCGGTAATTGCAATTAATAGAAACACAGACTTGTTGCATTTTTCGGTCAGTACTTTTGTTTAGGAAAAACAACAACCAATTAACACAAATGAAGTTATTTCTATTGGAAAAAAAAAATATTGTAATTCAAAAGGATGAGTGCAAAAAAAACTTTTTTTACACCTTTATATTTTTCAAATACTTTTTTTTCTTAAAAATGTTAAAAAGTAAAAAGTGTTGAGCCTTGAAGTTGAGCCAAAAAAGCCTTGCTTTAGAATAGCTTTCTCCTTCAATTGTTTCAAAACAATTTAATCCTGAAGATTATCGTTATTCTGTTCAGCCCATTCGATACAAATGTTTTATTATTTATTAATTATTATTTTTCTTAAAAATGTTAAAAAGTAAAAAGTGTTGAGCCTTGAAGTTGAGCCAAAAAAGCCTTGCTTTAGAATAGCTTTCTCCTTCAATTGTTTCAAAACAATTTAATCCTGAAAATTATCGTTATTCTGTTCAGCCCATTCGATACAAATGTTTAAGCTTCTTACAGCGCCTTCATTTTTGATCTTGTTCACTCTTATCTCCAAGGTGCTTTCGTCAACTGAGTTTGTTTCATCGTCGTCTATCTCTTCAAAGCAAATCTCAGCTCCAGTTTCCACAGTCCAGTTATCAGCGGAACGTCATACTCTTTTGTCCAATCAGAGTTTGGTGTCATTAACTTTTCCCAGCATTTCAATAACGTGTGATCTGACCCGCGCCCATGCTCCATATTAATGACGTACAGCGTGTTTTGATTCCCTTAACTTTTTTCTCCGTGTTCTATTCCTCAGAACCTACAATTTGTTCCAACAAGCTTTTTTTGTAAACAAATTTTTCAACCTAGTCACGTTTTGTTCCATAGGTTGTATGATTGCAGTGCAATTCGGTGGGAAGCACATTACGGATATCACACCGTCATCACTTTCATGCTGGCCATCTTTCGGATGGCATGAAGCATTATCAAGCATTAAAAGAGCTTATGGTGGAAGTCCCTGACCACTCAGGAATCTGCGGACCTGAAGCGAAATCATGTCCATTGAAATCAATAAATTTAATTTCGAAAATTGAAAACCTTACTGCTGGACCAAATGTGTGATGAAACGAGTCATCGAATAAACATCTCGTCATCCAAGCGTTGCCACTGTTTCTGTACACCACAGGAAGATGTCCAGGATTATGTAATGACCTGGGATTCTTGGCTTTTCCTATTACTAGGATCTTAACTTTATGCGTTGCATTTGCACATACTACAAAAGTTATCCTCTCCTTATTTGTTTGCCGTCCAGGTGCTGAAGTTACCCCGGAAGTTCACCGAAGCTTCTTCTGGAAGAAGCTTCCAGAACAGGCCAGACTCATTTGCGTTGTATATCTGTTCTGACTTCAATTGTGATTCCTTGAATTTGGAACGGAACTTTTCAACAAATCGGTCAATGGCAGCTGCATTGTTTGACAGCTTTTCTCCACAAAATTTGATAAGCCAGATCCCGTGTCGCTTTTTAAATTTTATGAACAAACCGTTGCTTGCATTGAATCCATTCGAATTTTCTCGAATTTTGTTGTGAAAAAATTTTGCCGTTTCCTTCAGCGATTCCGCAGACATCGGTTTGTGTTTCAATCGTTGATCCAAAGACGATTTATACAGAGCAGCCTCCATTTTCGGAAATTTTGACTGGAGCTTCGTTTTTCGTTTATCGGATCCAAATTCTGAATAGGTCACAAATTTTTTGAATTTGGTTTGGTTTTTCATAATACGGCTCATTGTCGATTTTTTGACGCTGTATTTTATAAATAAAGCGGCAGTAGATGAAACACTTTTGATATCTGTTATAACTTGCGTTTTAACTTTAAATGATAAAAATTGTGCTTGTGTACCCGATTTTTTCAAATAAACTACACGAGCGACGTAAGAAAACCGAATTGAACCGAAAATCACATGAACATAACACTTGACAAGCACGCGTATTGGGGGATGTACCGGGAAGTACTATTCTGCATCTAGACTTCCAATAAATATCTTGTGAGTGCATACTCGTACAACAGTTTAAGAAATTTTAGAGTAACGGCGTTGATTGATTTCGACCCTAAAATTGCAACAAGGGTTGCAACTTTAGAGTCTACAATAGAAAAGTATTGGCTGTTGCAAATTTCGAGCATTGCAATTATTGGGGGTTGCAATTATGGAGGTTAGACTGTATTCGGAAATACGCTTTAACTTTTCCATAAATTTCATAAATTTCAAGGATAAAATTGACTGTCACATCGGAATTTCTCGTCGAATATGTCAACCTCAAAATAACCTCTAACTGCATTTTCAGACGTTAGGTGGCCAACGCTGTATGAGACATTTTGAGTGCTGACGGTCGTCATTTATTGGGTGATATCCAGTCCAAATTTTCTTGTGTATGCTTTCAACCAAATCAAGCTTACATCGTCTTGTTAGTCCAAAGTAAGATCATAATTTTTAGTTACTTGATGGTCTAACCAACTCTTTTTGTACCTTGTTTCAGAGATGGTGTTTTGAATGCCTACTTTCTTGTGTTTCGATGGCTTTACTTCACAATTTCTATTCAATGCCAAAATTTTTGTACAGTTATTGATTATAAATTATTTTTTTCTATTATTTAAGCATTAAAACTTCAGGATGACATTTGTGTTCGCGACAAATTTAGTTAGAGAGCTTAGGGCTTAGTAAGGCGATTTATCTATGTAATTTTTATGTTCACACTGAATAATTGTTGCCTCCGGCTGAACAAAAAATGCTTTAAGATTTATTCGTAAAGTATTTTTATAAGGACAACAGGCAACTTTCTTGAGAATCGTTGAATAAGTATTTGAAAATTTAATGCGCAGACTTTCCTGACCCTTGTAATCTCTTTTACTGCTTCCTGTATCTGCTTTGAAAAGTTTGGTCCTTTTGAAGTTCTCCAAGCTCATAGTTTTAGTTGTTTATGCACGAGCAAAGTTCCTCAAACTTTTGCCGCCCACGAACTGTGTCTGCACACCCAGACAATCAACCTCATCTATTTTATTATGCCCATTATCACCCAATCACTTAACAACTTAACAGGGTACAAGAAGTAAACAATCATCATCGGCCTTCTCAACGCATTATCATTGTTATGTACGAATTGCTAAACGGGACGACACAACAATTTTCCATCCGGTCGAATTCAAATCTAGTAAAAAAGTTTCCATCCTTAAGTATTTCATCTCCCTCATTTTCGCATTCAACGGCATCCTTGAAAGTCATCCGTTCCGAAAGAAAAGAGCCACAGTGTCACTTTGTATAGATAATATTCTTATGTCACTCGCCCTATTATAGCCGCCCTTTAGGCCTGTATAATGGCCGGCAATACAATCAAGCCAGATTGTACGCAAGGGATGATGGGATGTTGTATAAGGTGGATAATACATTCAACGACGTCGAGATTTAAACAGTATGGATATCGTTTGGTGAGCTTTTCTGTACCCAGCATGTATATAAATGTGATGAAACAAAAATGATGTGCGCGAAAACGATCCTGGTTGGATTTGAATGTTTTTCGGCAAGCACAAATGTGAAATATATTTTCCAAGGATACTTGAACAAACTCTCACCAACCGCTTGATCTTGAAAAATTAATGGAACGTTGAGAATGTACGATACTTTTTCAACTCATCCATCATATAGAGGGTAATCAATCAGGTTAGACACAAGATTGATATGATTAGAAACTTAGGTATAACGTGAATTCTTCTAAATATAATAAAGTTATGCGGAAATTATGAAGAGTGGCAACATAAATTGAGTCTTAACTCAGCTGCATGGATACTGTTGGCTATGAGTCTTTTTCCCCGAACTATAACAAAGCCAGCACCAATAACTCTTCCATTTCGTTCAATATTTTCGACGTAACCAAATGAAAGGATTGATTGTGTTTTAAAAATTCGTACCGATAGGACCCAATTAGTACGTTAACTTGCATCCGGCTCACAAACTCAAAGACAAAAATGGTATAACATGGTCGCAAATTAAAACCTATGAAGTGTTAATTAAACTTGATGGATAAGAACTCGAAAATTTTTGAAATAAATGCGGTTGCCAAAAGTAGTAAAAAATTGCTTGAAAAAAAGGAAGGAAATTTTTCATTTTACGCTAGTTGGGTTGCTGACTATTATTATATTCAAGTATATGGAATCATATAATACTTATTTTAAATCCTCACTCCGGGGTAAGACCTCCTTTTAAGGGACTAGTTTTGTGGATATATTTTGAGAAATTAATTATCATATTGTTCTAATATTTTATGTTTGATAGGTACAACACCTTCAAATATCACGTCCAGAATACTTTTTTGGGAAATTCCAAAAATGAAATATAAATTGCAGTGTTTTTAGTGCAAGGGAAATTTTGGAAATCATCACATTGGGACATTCGTTATGGGTTTGTATCAAGTAACCTAATTCTTGTGTGAAGTTAGGCCTATTGTTTTTTCTTAAAGTTTCTTGGCATTGCCAGGAATTTAAAAAAATCTTTTCTGGCTTCTTCCTTTGTTGACTGGACGGTATTTTGCCAAATCTGAGTAACAACTACTTAAATATTAACTTAAAAATAATTTTGCAAAGGTACCATACAAATTCAAATGCTTCGCTATGAAGTCGAGAGGTTTAACGTGGACACCTGCCTTGATTGCTTAATTTTACGGTCTCCATAAACGGTGTTGAAACAATGTGTCAACCACCATCCCGAAGATCTGAATTTCAGTCCCATGTCCCGATTTATTTAAAGCTTCCTGGATTTCCGAACACAACTGGTGAATGCGCACCCCACTCTCTAGCCTCCAAAATCACAACCACCACGTTTCAGCCAAGGATAGGCACTTCACCGTGTGGGGAGCTAACAGTAACCTGTCATGGATGTCCCGCCAACCAGTAAGTCAGATAGACCTCTGATCAAGTTGCCCTTCTTTACAGTCCAAGAAAAACTTTCAGTTTTTGCTCCAGGCGCACGGAACTGATATCCCTTCCTCATTACATTGGGTAGGTGGGGACGGCACTCCCCAAAGACTGAATGGAACAAGCCGAAGCCTGGACCATCAGTCCACCTGCGCCACCCGGAGTCCTATAGCACAGGTCTATAGGGTCCCGGTAGTCGACTGTCACAACATGTATTTCAACATTCATGGCACAATTGCTACTACAATTTGACTCCCATCCTTAGCAAGTGTACTAGTCTCGCATCCACCCCATTAACACGTTAATGGGGCAATGCGAGCTTTCCCAGATGCTAAATATGTTTCACTTCACTTCATCTACATCCAAGATGACATTTAGTTCGTCACACTCAGTAATCTTAGTCGTCTACACGTCTGCCTCACAAATATCAATTCAGTTTACAACACTTTTAGTTCACATAACAACAAATTCTTCCTCATCTCCTTCAACATCATCTCAACCCTCTTCTTCTTTCTTCTCTCCATCCTCTACTTTGCCAACTTCTTCAATCTTCTACAATCTTCTAGATCAATATGTTCTTTATTAGCTTCTTTATCAGCTTTTTCATCATGTTATGATCATCTTTATCATCTTTTACACCAAAATCTTCATTAACATCATCTTCAACTCCTTCTTCTCTCTTATTCAACAACAATATTCTTCGTCTTCTTCATCGAAAACTTCTTTATCAGCCTCCTCTTCATAATATTTCACAATGCACCTACGCATCAGTCTACGTTTAATCCGTCAGGTTTTAAGTCAACTTTCTAATATTCGTCAAGTATAGTCTCCAGTCAGTTTTCAGTCCTTCGATTCATCTTAGCAGCTAAATCCATCACGTCGGCTTTCCTCAGCTTTCCCTCTGTACGCCCTAGATTTCCAGCCATTTTGAATCTCATTTGGCGATGTCAACAGTACTAACTTCAATCCGTCCTCTCTACAGCGATATAGGCAACTTCGACTCTTCATTCATCAGTTAACTTCAAGTCATCAGTACTACAGTCCATTAGTTCAGCTCCTCGTTCATCCAAAATACAGCGGTCAAGTTGAAATCACTTTCCCTCGGTACACCACAGGGAAAGGAAAAATCCCTTTGACGACATCTTCGGTACTTGCTTCATCTAGATCCCTTCCAACTTCCTCCTTCATTCTTCACATCCCTCTCACTTCAACCCTAAATACAAAGCTTTCACCTAGACTTGTACAACATTTACTTCGTTCTAAAGTACGTCTGCTATCATTTCTTCTTTTCAACAATTTCAATCCACCAAAGACTCAACAAAGACAACGTCTTATTCCGCATGAATCCCCTTCTTGGCTTCATATCATCTTCATAGGACAACGTACTTCACCCCCATTTTCTCCCCATTTACACGGGCTTAGGACTGTCATGAGGTAGAACGTAGGTTCTATCCTCAAGGCTGGGTTTCAATGCTTTGCTATACTACACAAGCAACTGTTGGTCGTTTTTTATGCGGCTGCGTTTAATTCCATGATTTTTCAAAAGATAATAAAGAAAATCCACACCGCACAATGACAAAGGACAGAGGAGCGCGTGACCACTTCAAGAGACCACCTCAACATAGAAAAATCACTGACTTATTGTCATTTACAGAAAAAAAGAACCCTTTCTGCATATTAGACGCTCTTCCTGCTTGAGTAAACGGCGAACCTATAAATATCGGCATCTAAGACCGACAAAGTTGGGACAAAACCGCGCAACGAAGAAAGCACATTGCCAAAGCGCGTATGTGTAGGATACAACGAAAAAGACTGACAATAACGTAGTTTCGCTCGGAGAGCAAAAAAACGACAACTTTAAATGCGTTTCCCTCAATTTTACATTATTTGATCCCGTGGATAGTTTTCCTTGGAATTCATTTGACTAATTTAAATATGTTTTCATGGATTTTCTCTGTTAGGGTGTCCTACTTGCCAACCCACTGGGATACCACCAAAAAGATTTCATAAATTTTGACGAGGAAAAAAGGAAAAAACCTGACTTTATGACCTTTTTCAAGCGTCAATGATTTTTATATTTTACGAATTCAATAAAAAATTGTATGCAAGCACAACATTTTCATACAGGAAAATGTCCTGCTTTCTTTTTATCATTCTCTTTGACCTTCTGGTCAGACCCGATCTCATATATTCAGAGATAGACTATCCGCAAATTGCCGATGCATTTTTGGTGGTCGTTTTTTTGAAGAGTCAAAGAAAAGTCTGAAAAAGTTATTGTCATTTTGAAGGCCCAAAAATGATGCTATGTAGCAAATTTCTTTGTTACGTGGAATAAAATAGATAGGAAAAAAATCATTAGACCACTAGTTTTAATAATTTTCACGATGCAAGTCCCGAATCGCCAAGTGTTGAGATTGTAGTAGCTCTCCACCCAATGCGCAAACTGGCGATAAGGATGAGATACCAGTGAATCGGAGTCTTAACGTTTATTCAACCACTGACAGTCAGTTGTCATGGTCGCGTTTCCTTGAGTTTTGTTCAGATGTGGGGTGGCTGTGAAGGAAACAAGAAGATTGTTTAACTTCCCCGAAAATTCACTTGTAATAATTTCTGATTACCTAATTCAATTGGGAAAACCTACGTATGTAATGAGTAATGCAAAAATTATAATAAAAATTCTATCTACTGTGGCCTTAGTGGCCATTGATCCATTTTGCATCTTTCATGGGGACGCGTTTTGTCTGCTTCCATCCACCATAAAATTTATCTTTTAAGTCGATCAAATGCCTACTGTACATATAGATCACTGTTGAAGCACAGATGACTCAAGTGAAATTACTCCTGCATACTTGATAAATTCCATCATAAGTAGTTAACTTCACGGTATCACTTGTAATAAACTCCCAGTATAACATTACGTAACTGATGATCCCAGATATACCTTTGAACGTAAACTCTCCAGGAATACTATACTGTGACAAAATGGGCAATTATAGCTCCTTAAAGCATGTCACCGATTCTCAACTTCTAAAATATAATCACGTAAATTTTATGTGGTCCATTTTCAAGAGCTGGTTCCAATGTTTCGAATTATTCATTGTGATAGCTGGATTCAGAAATTTTCGTCAGTCAAATATCGCTTTGAATTTCATGAAAACCTTATTTTTTCAATGTGTTTCTTTGTTTTGTGTTGTCTAAACTCAAGCTCCAGCAATTTTCGTTTTCAGGTTTAGTGAGAGTAAAAGATCACTACTAACAGAAATAAATCATCCAAGGAACCATACTAACGTTTTGAAAAGGCTAATTATAGGTTTAAAGATAACCCTCCCTCTGGGCAATAAAAACATCGAAGTTTAAGAATCGAAGGAAAAATGAATCAAAAAGTCAGTGTTCATTCGATGAAGATCCATCGGAAGGATTCAATTGTGTGGGGATTGTGTTTCCCACGAGCTGAAGCCAAGTAATGTCGTAAGGCGAATTTCCGCTTCCTTTCTTTTGCTAGTTGCCTATTTCAATTGACAGTACCAGCATTTTTACATTGGGTTGGGACTGATGCCAAGAAATGGATATTCTGACCCAAAAATGGATGGCTCGGATGGCCCAAGAAGAAAAAAGTATTAACTTTACCCGGTCAAATGATGTCACTGATCCCAATGTCTACACGGAAGTTGACATCCCTAGTACCCAAATCAATGTTCATGATTTGATGATCATGTGCGATCCTAGTAAGATCTTAAAGAATTTTTTCAAGCTGTTGTCTGTGCTAACAAGTCCATAACAGTCGAGCAATATCGATGACGATATGATGACAACGTGAGCAATGGCTCTAATATGAGCAAAGACCTGACAATGTTTCTCTCCTGTAGGATATCGTTTCGCTTTTTTCACAAAAGTATCGGAAAAATATTCCAAAACACTTCTGTGAGATTTTTTCCCACGTCTATCGTAGTTCCGAGCCATGTGTCCTTCTGTGTATTCACTGTACCGTCGGATGCAGCAAAATTCGATAGGCCATTGTCTTATTCGTAAATCAACAATTTGTTTAAAATCTTGATTTCCCCAAAAGTTGAATTAGTTTTTGCAAGATAGAATCAGAAAAAAACTTGAGATTTGTAAAACTATAAGCCAACAACGTGCAAAATATAAATTGATCACTGGCCTGGAAAAAGGAACGAATCAATAGTATTTTACTCTCAGTATTAAATTCTTAAACCGAGTTCTGGCTTGCAGTGATAGTAATCCCATTTTTTTAAAAATTTCTTGCGTTCTTTCCAACAGGATTTCATTTTATCTGCTATTTTGGATGCATTTATTTTCTTCCTACCATCGATTGGGAGTGCTGGTTGAATTTATGTTACTCTGCTGTCATACTTTGCAGAAGCTTTTTGGATACTTGCAATAATGAAAATCCTTGCATGAAGACAGTTCAGACAAATACATCGAGAGATTTTATGAAACTTACTTTCATAATATCTCCAGCATGGAAGAAAGCGATAAGAGCGTGTGCTTGCTTGCATTTGGTTTATTCAGAAGGATTTGAGTTGTCAGGAAACGAAACATAATTTTTAATGGGAATTATGAACGCAAATCGAACAAACTCATTTGGGACACATGTTACACGTGCTTGCATTTAGTTTTCCCTTGAGATTAACATATGGAACCTATCAATACAATCCAATCCTTATATTTTCCACTTTTATTAGAGTTGCTTTATTTATCAAACATTTCAAGTGCTATTTTAGTATTTATTCACTCATCATATTGTACTTTTAAGGTGCTAATATGAATGAGTGTTTTATCATGCTGTTAAGTCTCGTTCCTAAAAAAATCTTCTGACTTTGGTTATTGCTTAAACCTCTCACTGCTTTGCTGCAGTCTGAGAGACTTCATCTAATTAGTCACAAAATCAAGACTTTCATAAAAGCAAGGCAAGCCAAAGAACCATTACCATTTAAAGTGTAAGTTAGATTTATCTCTTTGATTGTTAATATTCGAAATTTTCGTTCATAAGGGTCATGGGTCACATCCAGGAAATTTTCGCTTCGGTAAAAACTTCTCTCCGGCGAACTTCTTTACACTTGTGATGAAAGAAGGGTAATTATTCAATATTTATCCTTGATCTAATGCAGAAATTGCAAATTAATTAAATAGTTATTAGTTAATTAAAAACCATGTCCTTTAGGTTCATATGTTACCTCCCGGCGATTGGAAATCCGTTATAATGAAGTAGTTCTCTCTAATGTTGCTTGGACCGTTTTCAGGAATTCTCTTTACAAGAAAACCTTCTCTGCTAGGACGGACTGAATATGTCATTAAAGTGTCGTATCGTGTTTTGAAGTCTTTAAAAAACGGCCGGGTGGAACTTAGACCGTTTCTTCAATTTTAGAAGCAGTTTTTTTTCTTCTGTGAATTATCAAAAATTATCAATGATTAATTCCAATCCCCATTCAACCCATGACATTTGTGTACCTCACTCAAATTTGTTTTTCCTTTTTTAAAACGTAGAAAATCACTGCACACCTTGTTTGAAAATTTTAACAACAACCTCGTAACTGAGTGACCTACTGTAATAAACCTATGTTCTGGATTAAGGACTAAAAAGGGATAAGATAATATTTATGATGTTTGTGTTATTTATTTTATTACTCTTGGAGGTCAATAGTTGATTTCTCATAGCTAAACCGGTGCAATCTTAACCTTTTAGTGAAAACTCACTTAAACTACATACAAATACTACTAAAAACGTCCCTTATTTAAATGATCCCCGGGCTTTGTTATTTAAGCCAATACGGAGATTACTAAATCAGTTATCAATAAATTTATACTTATAAATACTTTTATAAATACTTTTGTCATAGCAAAAAGAACCAATGAATCAGTATATTTGACCAGAATGCAACAATAGCCATCTGCCATAGGCCATCTGCAGTTTGAAATGCTAACTATCAGTGACTTTGAGGTTGGAAGGCTTGATGACATTTCTTATGAGACAGAAAGTTAAGTTTATGTTTAATATTTATAAAATGGGTCACTTTATCTTAAACAAAGTTGGAAATATTGAAAACTTATTTCGCAATTATTCCTCTACTCAAACTGTAGGAAGTTAAAAAAAAAAATTACAAACAGGATGTGCCAAAAACGCAGCTTGTTAGTTGCTAGATAAAACTATCTGTAAACGTACTCGTCCAGTGTTCTCAACCGAAAACATCGCTGCTGTTACCTAGAATGTATGTGAATGACTTTCAGGATTGACTCCTCATCGTTCATAGGAAGTCACGCACTTCATTGAGAAGAATTTCGCATAAAGATCACGCTGTGAATGTATATGAAGAACAGTTAGTGCATGAACTGAAGCCGCATGGCCATCTGATGCATTTTCGGTTTGCTGAATGGGCCGAAGACCACTTGATTTTGATTAACAAAGGCATTTTAATTCAAAATCAAACACAATCTCTCAAAATATGTTTAAAAATAACTGAATCTTTGAGTTTTGATTTTGCAAGCGAGTTCTTGGAACTCCCTATACATACCCTCCATTACTTTTGACGCTCCATATTCAGAGCATCCTTAGATTTTTTGGGAGACAAAATATCAGCTAAGTAATTTATAAACACTTGTTGACAACTCTTTTTCAACAAATGGATGGTTGAATGCAGGCTTGCAAATTTTTACTTTTGAATCAAATCTGTATCTTTCGCTTCAGTAATGAGCCGCCTCCAACAATCTTGGTTCATAGACGCAACTTCCTATTGCCAATTCCGCATTGTGATTATTATTCTCGTCAATCGAGTTGCACCTTCAACTCGGTTGACCAGTGCATTTCAGTGTCCTTCGGCTGGACTTCGAATATCTCATAGTTTGTCCTTTTTCAACATTGATCTTCTCCGCATTGTTTTTCTTCTGAATATGCACCTAATGACTCGTTCCTTGAGTACATCGGTTTTATTTGCAATTGTTAGGTCTATGTATAAGCCGCTTTTATTTGTCGTTCTACCAGCTTTGCTTCTTGGTATATGGCTTAAATGATTTCTAAATAAATAAAGAGGCTACAACTTTGTTCCACCTCTAGAGCAGTATAATTCTCTTATTACTGGGAGGGGGACCTCATCACGTATCCTTTAATGAGGGTAAGCCAGCTGTAGAGTCCATCCCTATAATGTTAACGTTACTATAGTCAAATGCACTTTTTTTTAAATGCAAACATGGAACCATAATTTGTATTCAGTATTTTAACCTCTCGGAAATTATGAGGGCATTCATGTCCAAGCAGATGCTTCTCCAGGTTCTGTTTTCCTCGAATAGTATAGTGGTTTGAATGACCCAAACATCCCCTCGTGTTTCCCAAAGATGTTCCCAGCGTAACCACGGACTTCAGGTTCCAGTAGACCCATACTTTTAAAAGGCAAACCAAAGGCAACTATTGGGAGGTGCAAGTATAATTTGACGACCGAATTGTGTTATTTTAGTTGACGCAGTTGACAGTGTCTTAGAGAGAGAACCAGTAAGCTAGTTTTGATACTCAGGTCGTTTATAAGCATATGCTCTAAAAAAATTATCATTTTTCCGTCAAAGCCCCAAAACATGGAAGAGATCAAAGGAAAAAACGAAGTGCTAAAAATGAAAAACGTTCAGAATACCTTTAAAGGAGTTGATAAGTAAAATCAATCGCTAAGATTATAGTTTAGGTTGAAACCTAGTGAGTAGGAAATATGAAATCAGAAATCAAATCGCGCTAAGGGTACAAGATTCGTAATAAACTCATGTTTTCCATATGGTAACCAAATCAAATAGAAACAGACTTCATAAGCTATTACTGAATCTAATTGCACAAAGGACACAGCGTTATCAACCTCAATCAAGGATAATCTCATCAAAGCTCACATATGTTCACATATCAAAGTTCACATATGTTTCGATTCCCGCGAAAAGATAGGATCCTCAGTTGTTTTCCCAGATGGGGATTCTTTGTACTGATTCGTTATTTCTCTAGTTCAATAGGTTTGCTGTTTCAGAGTCGAGAGTCTTAACCAAAGTTATGTTTTCTTGCAAATCGAGTCCTTAATCAAAATGAGGTCAAGATTTGTGGTTTCTAGTGTTCCAAAGGAGGTAAGTATATCAAATGTTTTAGTATCCCGTTCCTAAGAGACAAAAGTATATGGTATAGATCATAAGACTACAAAATTATTATTATACCTTCTTCACAATGAGGCATAGTCTGTATTAGGTTTAGTGAATTTTCCCTGTTTCAGCTCGAATGTACCACCAAATTTTATAACGAATTTCAATATTAACATCTCATCAAATTTAAGTACGTCTATCGTAGTACTGAGACTATGCGTTTAGAATGCTTGTAATCTCCTCTGGAGAGGAGTTGCTCTGTCGTTTTCAGTTCCTCTGGTTGCCTACCGTTTCTGCACAAGTTACATGTACGCAATCTGCAGTCATGTGAGTCCACTGGTATGATTGCTGGAATTAATCCTTTCAAACGGTCTTAGAATGATCACGTAAGCTTCATGCGGAAACATATGCTCTTTCTATCGCAATGACTTCGTGCGCTTTATTAACTAAAAAGAAAAACGATCCTCTAAATTGACTCCAGAAGATTATTGTTACTTACTCTTAGTTGTTAGTGATTGCTTGATTTCTGAAGATACCAACGATTGATCACAGATGTCTCACGTTTTAGTCAAGTAGGATTTTTATCATTGATTTCACGCGTTGGGATGAAGCAACTTGTTCTCAACCCTGTCCATGAGAAACCCGTTTTGAGTATTTCTTACATTCACCGATTGGCTTTCAATTATAGCAAGGATATCGAAAACTTTTCTTAAGCTCTGGTATGTCTTTTATGTATTTGACTGCGTCGTTCAGAGCTAATTCACAAGTTTACTTGACTGGAGTCCTTTTGATTCATAATAATTCTCTTAAGCTCCAAAATTTTGAAAACGGCAGAGTTTAATCATTCCAAAATAAGTTCTATTTTAACAGCAATGTTGTGTATCTTTCATGCATTTGACAATTTTCAAGGATTATAACTATTATTACTATTATACAAAAAAAATTATTTAAATTTGAGACGTTTTGTTTTCGTTTGCCAAAGATATTCATTTTTTTTAACCAACAATCTTACCCATGATCAAATGATTCAAATAGTTGATTCATGATTCAAATTAGTTCCTTTAGGCGGCTAAATGCTGGCGAAGCCGTGGTTCCCACCCTTAATACCAACCCTGGAAGTCTCCAATTGGTGTGGCTTTTAACTTGCCGGTCAAGGAAAAAGTTAAAGACACAAATGAATCAGAATAACAAAAGAATATGTTGGTTAAGGAATAATAAAAATATATTTCTATAAAAACGGCCGTATGGCATGAGGCCTGTCTAGTCTGATGGGAATCATTCTTTTGCAGAGACTTCCTGAGTAGAGTGGAAGTCTGGATATCTGATAGTGATATCCTGTCTGTATGTCTGTCTGTATGCTGTATGCTATCCTGTCTGATATCTGTCTTAATCTTTAAGTTGCCCTTTTAATATTTTTCTGTCAATGCGATAACGGAGGGTACCACTCTTGGCTTTGCTGCTTCGCTTTAAGATCATGTGCAAATATCTGGGATTCATTACTTGTGATCACACAATTGAAGAATTCTTGGATATTTCCAATGCTTCCTAGAAAAAAGGCGCACACGTTTCCTTGATCGTCCTTGTGCTTAAGATGATGTCCGGTGTTTCCATATCTATGAGCTAAGTGTGCAATAAATCGATAATTTGGTTCTATAAGTCATCAATATCTTTCAAATATGCTTGGACTCATGGTGGAAAAGCTTGATTTTTACTCTAATAAAACTAATAATTAGTCATCTTCAAAACTCAATTCAAATTGAATCGATCTTAAATTCAAAGAGAAAACACTTTTAAATCTAACAATGGTTTTTTACTAAGAGCTATGGTTTTGATACAAGCAAGGAGTCAATTTGATAATCATATGCTTATCAGGTCTTCGAAAAACCGAAGATAGTAATGTTTCTTAGTTATTATAATTAATTTATTTAATATTTGAAGATGAGAATTTTTGTGTCCTCGGAAAATTATGTCTTAAACAGTTTTCTTGTACGCAATCTTCTATGTAATTCAAACTTTTAATTATTGTTATAAAATTTTATTTACATTCAAGGTGTCTTTCAATCGAAAACGCTGTATGTTACCACGCTGCAAGCCGATACACGTTGGTCGTTGTAATGTGACGCGACCGAAAATGGTCCGTTTCGTTAGTTATAGAAAGTTGAACAATTTAATTTTTTTTCCAGTCAGTGCCAGTCTATGGGCAATTATTCAAGATGAACGGATCCGAAGAATTTCTCTCCATCCAGTGATGTGGGATACTCATTTAGCAAAATGACTTCACATTTCTTATTCTAGATGAAAGTCATTTTCCTACCCTGGAGCGAATTTCTTTCTTGTCTTATTGACGTCGGGAATCTTATAAAGTTTTAAAAGCTTTTAACCAGAAGCAGACTATTAAAATATCTAATTCAGAGGTCCTTTGCAAAAACGCTTAAATCATTTGTCTGCCTCAAACATTTTGTGGTTCATATTTGGTTTTATCATCATGCATTTAAATTACGTCTAGCGCACTTTGTTCGAGCCGGAAAGTTGCACAATCATAGTTTCAGGATTCTAGTTCAGGATGTGAGTATTGATTCAAATTATTATTTCAAAAATGAGGAATAAGCTTATATTGAACATAAGGTATGTGTGATTTAACATGCTTGGAGGTTTCTGGGAGCGATAACTATTATGTCTACAAATACGAACGTAAATAAATCTGGTTGCTGCCTAATATGATAACAATATTATCATACATATAAATGGGCATTGATCTTTTGAGCGGCTCGAAGCAAAACGTAATTTCCGAAAATGTTATCTATGTAAGCCATTCCTCAACTATCACGCACCTGAGCGAAAACCCAAATTGCAAAACTTTACAGATTAATGCCAGCAATATATAATCACAGGAAATAATACAATCCCTCTCGGAAACATTATCCAGCATCCTGTCAGCAAAATCTTGTTGTTAATTAAAACTGCAAGACAACATTAAAATCCCATCACGCCAGTTAAACTTTTATCATCCCGAAAGTGGTTCTTTTTTGTAAAAGTTTTAAAAACTGACGAACGTGTTTTGGTTAATTCTCCAGAAAAACGGACAGTCAGAAATTTGACTGGATAAAAGTCCTCGTAAGCTACGAGCAAGTTTACTCATTCATATTACGACTGACAAAATTAAATGAGTTTCTCAACTTTGCATTTGAAACATGTTTTTTAGTCGAAAAAAATTAAGTGATGAGGACTTTTTTTTTGTTTTTAAAAGAGTTAACTACCTTTAATTTATTGTTTCTGGTTTTTTTTTTTAAAGGAAGGTATTGCATGACGAATATTTACAAGCACTCATATATGCTTCCATGCTCAGACCATCTCTTTAAGGCCTTTTGATTAATAACATTGCAGTCATTATGTAAGTCCTTTAATTACATTTTGTGGAATTATGAAAACTATGTCATATGTTCGTCGAAAATGATCTTGTTCAGTTTAGTTTGGAATTAGATTAGTATAATGATGAATGCTTTTATTGAAGAGGGTTAGGTCAATAAAACTGATATTGAAAACCGGTTGAAAACGGCTTAAGATCCGATTCTAGAAAATTTCGAAACTGTGCGGACACATGATATCTCTATATTCTCATATTCGAGATTATGGGAATGGAAATTCTTAATAGTGGGTATTACAGACTGTATCTTGACAACCTTAACAACGAACACCAGCAGTAACATTATACAACAAAAAAGTCATGACAGCTGAAGTTTAGAATTTCCAATATGGTTTGGTAAATAGAATGAAAGAACTTCATCTGATATAGATAGGATCAAACAGACATGCAGAGATATGCAATACGCAATAGAACTCAAACATTTTTCGGGTCCTTTAAAAAATATTCTGTATTAAAATTTGTAATCATTCGTTTAACAGCTGCTTTACGAGTAGCAATTTATTATCTTGGGCAAGAGTTAAGCATCTCAAAAAAGGTCTCAATCGTTTCAGTGCAAAAATTTCATTTAAACAAGAGCAAAGTGTAGCCTTTCCAAGGACCTGAATGAATTATGAATGCGAATTTTACACAAAATCGGAACGTTTTACAATAAGAAGTTACTAGAGAACAACCACATCATCATGGTACTTATATCTGGGGTGGATTTTAGGTTAGAGACATCATCCAGACATCATATCAGAGAGAATAGACACTATATCCTTAAATACATTAGCTGCTCTAGATTTCAAAATAATATTTTGGTAGGGCCAAGCTCTTAAAATTTGTTCTTGAAATTAATCGCTAGCATACGAGAGGGAGGGGGGAGGATGGATTTAAGTTCGAAGACTGGAGGATAAGAAGTGAGAATACATACAAAAATGGTTGTTTTTTTTTTCAATACATTCACGTGCTATTCCCTTAAATTTTTTAGATCTTCCAATTCACTCATGCACACCTTCATAAAAGTGGTTTTTCCTTTTTCCAAAAAATTAGCTTGAATTACGTCGTTTGAATCTTCCGCGCTTGAAAATCAATCACGAAGTAGTTTGTTAAGCTATTGGAACAGATAATGATGACTAGGAGCCAGGTCAGGAAAGTAGGGTGGGTGATCCAAAATATCGAAAGTAGCTAACGCGAGTCGTTACAATGAAGAGATGGATTTTATTCTCATTATTTTATAATGAAAAATTCAAACATTTACAATATAGCCATAAAAGAAGTTTAAATTAAATTATATAAAGAATTAAACCTAGATTCTAATTTCTGTGGCGATTTTGCTTATATATGTAAATTTAATTAAGTTTATATTCTATCTTCCTGTCTTAACCAAATGACCATCAATTTTTCGAAATTTATCTAAAAGTTAGTTTTATTATGTGCTTAATGTACGCAATTTTATTAATTTAAGGTGACATTTCAACAACCAAAATCCTACAATGCAGTCGTGTTTGATTAATGGATGCAGTAGTCTTGTTCTTCTATAATATTTTTTTGTAACTTGTTGATTCGTTTTTGCTGATATTCTGTAAATTTTGTATTTTTTTGCCAAAGCAAATCAAAATGAAAGCCCAGATCCAGGGCAACACTGAAGCGAAAAACACCACCCGAACCGCAGCAACTCAAGAAATTCACAAGAAACCGGATATTTCCGAAAGGATAACAGCCCCGTTTGCAGCCTCATGAGCACACCAACCATCTGGTCCACCAATAGCGTTTCTCTTCAGCCACCAGTACTGCTGGAATTTCCTTTATTTGTGGCGCATATCCATCGAATATCGCTAATCAATATTCTGATCTGCGCTGTTTGACGATGTCTCTTTCCTTGATGTACAAATAAAGAAATCTATAGTAAGAATATCTACCATGTCGTAGTATTCCTAAATCTATTGTAGGATACTACAAAAAGTCGGTTTTCGCTCTTTTGGTCAATCAAGTGCAAATTTTTAATCGCTTCCACACCAACACCCTGATTTTCTCCAGAGTTGAAATACCCAGTTCAAACAATATAGGACAAGTATATGTTACAATGGGGCTTACGAGACATTGATATCATGTAGCCTTCACTCGTGTGTCCAAGTGTTTCGCATAGGAAAGCCTCTTTAGGGACATGAGTATCCTCGTTGCTTTTTCAACCTGCATTTTCGCATGTTAGTTTCAATGCAAGCGATAGTCCCGGACATACACATGTACCTGGCTGTATTTCGGTGCATTGTCGTGTACAACAAGGACACCTTTAGTCAATTTTCCCCTTCGGGAAAATTGACTAAAGGTGGGGCCGCTCCGGAGACCTATCGATATGAGCATGAAATTCGCAATGCTCCTTGTCTCTGCACCTATGCTGAGAACGTCGCCCCGAATTTCTGATCCGTAGAGTACAAGCGACTGCAAAACGCTCATGTGGAGTCGTCTCCTTGATGTGGTAGGCCCCCTATATTGGCCATTAATCGGGTGATTGCCGTCACACACGCTGCAGCCTTGTCAGCTGTTGCCCTGATTTGTTGGGAAAAACTCATCTTCGTGTCTATCAGGACGCCCAGTTACTTTACTGCTGATTTCGATTCAACCAGCTCGTACCCAACACCGATAGGCCTTACTCTTGGGATTCTCTTCTTTGTCAGGATGACCACTTCAGTTTCTTCCAGAGCCAGCTTTAAACAGTGAGGGATCCACCAGTCCATTACAATCCGCATTAACATATTGAGTCTGAGTTACACATTGTCTACTGTATGTCCTGTGAATAGCGCCACGAATAACCATTTTGAAAATGACAGAACCAATCACGGCATATTTTTTCGAACTTAGAACAGAAACTTGTTCGAGCTCTCGATTCATTATGACCAGTATTTTCTTTGAATAAAAGGAGAAAATTAACATTTCCCGAATGGTTGCGCGATAATTTGCCCAATGTAGATATACTACTGGGGGCAATTAATAGTAAGACTTTGTTCATAATTTTAAAATTCTTTATTTATTCTTCCGAATCTTTTTCGCCTCCTCAAAGTAATCCCCTCGGCCACAATACAATCGTACCAACGTTTTTCCCAATCCTTGAACCAGTTGTTAAAGTCAAGTTGCGGAATAGCCTTCAATGCGCGTAGCGATTCACGTTTAATGTCTTCAATTGACTCAAAACGGTTACCCTGGAGCGGTCGTTTGAGTTTGCTGAACAGCCAGAAGTGACACAGAGCTAAATCCGTCGAATACGGTGGTTGTGGAACGATATTGGTTGAATTTTGGCGAAAAACTCACAAAGAATTAATGCAGTATGCGATGGTGCATTATCGTGGTGCAAAAACCAAGAGCTTTTGGTCCATAGTTCCGCCCTCTTTTTACGAACAACTTCCCGCAAACGACGCATAACACTCAAATAGTATTCCTTGTTGACTTTTTGGGCAGTCGGAAGGAATTCGGAGCGCACCACTCCTCGATTATCGAAGAAAACTGTCAACATGACCTTGATTTTTGACTTGCTTTGATGTGGGTTTTCCAGTTTCGTATCACGTTCGGCACAATATTTGGCCGATTAATCATCTGTTTCCCAGTTATTAGCATGCATCCAAGACTCATCATCAGTTATAATACGTTTCATGACATTCTGGCAGTCAAAGAGCATTGTTTCACAGACGTCAACGCTTCGCTGTTTATCAAGAAAATTGAGTGATTTTGGAATCCATCGTGCTTTCACTTTTTTTAGGCCCCAAATATCATTTAAAAGGGTTTTCACCGATCCTTCCAATATTCCAATGATGCCAGTTAGGTCTCTGGCGATTCATCGATTCTTGAGCACTAATTCCTTGATTTTGTTGACGTGTTGATCATCAGTAGATGTTGGTGGCCGGCGTGGACCTGGTTCGACGTCATTGGGTTCTAGATCCTCTTTCAAAAATGTTTACCAATCAAAACCACTTGCTTGCGACATACAATCATCACCGAAGGCCTTTTGAAACATTTTGAACGATTCGGTACCAGAATTTTGATACCGCACACAAAATTAAATGGCACTTCTTTGTTGAATAATTTCACTTATTGTAAAAATCGCTGAATTCCCTTATTGTACTTCAGAAGGACAAGCGTGTAAAAAACTCTAACGATTATTTTGATATGACATTTGGCCCAGCTGTCAATTACAGTCATACCAACCTAGAAAAATATTTCGACGAATGATTATATTCCTTACTATTTTTTGCCCACAGTAGTACATGGCCTTTGGGCTTAGACAAATGGTTTTATATCATAAATATGGGTAATGTCAAGGAGTAGATTCACATTTCTCTCGACAGCTTCAGATTTGATGATTAATATAAATGGGATCAAGACTATCGATTTTCGCCAATAAGAGCAATTTTTGATAGAGTTTCCATAATTGTCAAATATGTTATTATTTGTCTGAGGTAGTCACTATTGATGAAGGGCTATTCAGTTTTATTGGAAGGTGCTAATTTCGTATGTATATGAAGTCGAAACCTGACAAGTATGGTCTGAAGTTAATTACTCTGAACAATGCTAAAGCATTACATTTATACGATGCGATCCCATACTTGGGAAAAGGCAAATATGAAGATGACAAACTAGCCAATGAAGGTTTCTGAAGTTAAAACACTGAAGACAGTATTTTCTTCGGAAAATAACAATACCAATATATTATTCAAATAAAGCTTTGACATGTGGTAATTGGTTTATCAGTATTAAAGGACTTGAAAGATTTTTAGAGCAACCATTTATATCTAACAATCACAGAGGCATTGCGCAAAAATAAGCGGGAAAGCCCTGCGCAGTTTGAAGTTTTTTTCTAAAACTACAACGAGTACGTAATCCTGTTTTTCAGATAAAACATCTTTTGTAATCACATCACGTAAGCACATCTTTCGCAAACACCTAAGAAAATTCAAAAAGTCCTTCTAGCCTCAACTTTTTAGCATCTTTTCGAGATCTATAGAGATTACTGATGGTAAGTCAAATATCATCTTACACTAAAAAACCAAGGGTGAGGGGATACATTCGATCATCAGTGCCACTTGGACACGGTAACTTGGAGGACGAATAACTTCCCTATAAGTACATTAGTTTTTTTCAATCCTTGACTAGTCAGCGGTAAATTCACGTATTCTTTTGCAATGCTCGTTTTTTAACAGAGGAGTAACGGCGGGTACTCGAACATCCGGATGTTGCTGTGAAACCTAGTGTTTCGATCTGAAATATCAGATTTATGTGAGCACCCACATCAATCTAAAACAAAGAAGCGAGCCTACGATAAAAAAAGAACCGAAAATTACGATGCTGTGTCCTGTCTGATTAAGGACGATGTGCGATGATTATTGGGCGTACTTCATTTCATGTATATTTTTTTAAAAACTTATAAAAACTTACTCATTGGAATATCTAATTTATAACTTAATACATGGCTTTCTAACCAATTCATCATATTAGATCTATTTCATGCTCCAAAGTAATTTTTTTTATGTACTTGTTCTATCATAAAGACTGATAGTCAATATGCACTTCCACAAAGTTAGAATTTAATATACCAAAAATGCAAAAAAAAAATACGTAGGAAAACTGCAAAAAAGTCGATTTTCGTTCGTTTTTTCGGAATATTCCAAGAATTATTTATACAATTCATTTTTATCCCTAACATGTCAGGTTCTCGTGGAACAAAACATGAAAACATGATTCGAGGGGTTGGAAGGATGGTTGAATGGCACTAACGCCACAATTCGGAGGTGTGCATTTAAGGGTTAAATACTTACTTTATCCTTGGAGCTCATTCACTGGATTTATTTTTACGTCAAATTTCTTTCTTCTATACATTTCTTCTCCTAGTCTGCATGCAAAACTATGAGAAGAACGTGCAACATATGAAATTCTTCAAAGTTATTATTATCTATCTGACTGTAGACATGTTACCACAATGGATTCTGGTTAAGCATACGTTAACCTTGCCTTCATTCGTTACGGTTACAATGAAAATGAAGAAATAGATACTAAGTTTTTACTGTGCACATCGTTTTAAATGGGATGAAATTCATTATATTATTTGCAGAGCATAAATGCTGCAAGACAGTCTTCAACGTTTATATTCACGCTCAGCTACCATCTTTTTCGAGCATGGAAGAATAATGAATGCCGTAGATAATAGAATAATCCTGGAATAAGAAACGATAACACTATACACCAAGCATTCTTGTGCATTAGGGCAGGCAAATCCAGATAATATTTAGCTACGCCATGCTTTGTTGGAAAGGTCTCTTCTCCAGTACTCTACGAATTGGCGTAATCATATTATGCTGTAGTTTATTTTGAATAATATTTTCAAAATAGCGATTATATATGGTGTTTTATTATTTTGATGGGTCGGTTTGTCGTCGCATGGCAATTTTGACCGGGGCGAAAGTTTACAATGATTTTTATAATAAAGAAACGACCTTTATGACACCAATGTGGTGCTCTTTTCGAGTTGAAACTCCAAGAACATTATTTTCGACGATTAAGCAATCTAGGAAACGGTGGTACGCCATATTCCCTTCAGAATTTTTCTTTTCTAAGTAAACTTCTCTTAAAAATTGCGTTCTTCCTAGAAGTATCTCCAGTATCTATATAATGAAAAACTTTTGAAAAACAAAAGTTTGCATATTATGAAGGACGTAATAAGTCAGTCCAATGCTTGAATCAATATTTTTCGTGGAAAGTTGAAAAAATGTATATTATAGGAATTTACATTAGGACCGTTGGCAACTCATCATCCCATAATCTAAGGGTAGGTCATACCTACCCTATACAACGTTTAACGGCATGAAAGATAAATATTGATTATTAGCCAGAAGATCACTATTGATTGCTAGCCAAAAGTCCCCAATAACAAAATATCTCATTTCAGTGATCAGTCCTGAAATTTTCATGAATTAGTGTCAACATATCTCTGAAATATTATTCCCTTCACTTGCGATTCTCGCCTGAAAACCCCATCGCTTGGCCATGTTAGGGAGCTATTGCTGGGACATTCTTAGTGACCTAGATACAAACAAGAAAGGATTAAGGTACCTGGTTTTTAATTTTTCGAATATCTTTAAACAAGATTTTGGGTGATATGGAGTGAAATCCTAGGTCACCTCTATTATATGGTAGAGAAATTTCTAGAAGGAAAACGTTTTGAAGATATTCAATCTTTCTCAACCAAGTGGGTCATGTCGATTTATGTAATTGATTAACACGGGCACTTTCTATAGTTGAATTTTTTCAGTTCTTAGCTAAATATGAGGGATGTTAATGATCTGGATAAAATTTACAACAAATAAATTGATAAAAATATGTTGGCGTACGGTGAAAGTAGCGAAAACCTCTGCCTGACAATGCCAGACTATGTCATCTTCCTCCTAAGAAAGACCCAAAACTGTTCAATGGTGTTGAATTCGATGATCTTTCCTGTTGATTTACATAAGTTTTACGAAACTACAAGTGTTTAAAGAACCAAATAGTACTTTTACTAGTTACAGATCTGTTAGTTTGCAATACTTATTAGAAGTTCGTTTTGGTGTTGCCGCAGGCCAAAATTATCTCTGGGTAGCTTGGGTCCGCCGGGCCTTGCTTTATGGGTCTCGAGGACGCGTTTCGGCTGCATACAGCCATCTTCAGCTCGTTCTGGTGTCTTTGTCGCGGTATCCATCTTTTTATATGTGAAACTTTTTTCGGAGGGGTAGGTCTGGTTAATTAGGTGTTAACGAGGGTCATTAAGTTTGGGTCTTTTCAGGATCGTGGGATTATCGTTGTCGGGTTCGTCGCGTTTTCTTTTTTTGACAAGGATTGGGTCGAGGACTGAATATATTGTGTCGAAGTTGGTCATTATTTGTTCGTTGATTATATTTCCGTGGGTTTTTTTGTGTTTGTAGATCTCTAATTTCTCTAGTACGTCAAGTCTAAGTCCCTTCTTTTGTTTATGTAGTAGCGTCATTGAGTTTGACATGGTATTGGGTTCGTGTGTGTGATTCTGTAGGTGTGTTGCGTAGTTGGAGTCTACTTTGTTATGTGTAAACGAACGTATCTGCTCCTTATATCTAGTTGTTAGTTTCCATGTCGTTTTTCCTATGTATACCATGTCGCAGTCCCTGCATGTTAGTTTGTATATGCCGCTGTTGTTGTATGTTGGTGTGCTGTTGGGCTTCGGTGTTAGTTTGTTTCCGATTTTGCTGTTGGTTTTGAACGCTGTATGTATTTTGTATTTTTTGAAGAAGCTTGCTAGCTGGTATGTCTCCTTGCCTACGTACGTCAATGTGGTCCATTTGTGTGCTTCCTTCGGTTCGTCTGATGGTTGGCGTTTGTTCGTCTTTTGCTGTGCAATCAGTTTGTTTATATCACGTTTCCTGTATCCGTTATTGTCGGCTATCTTATATATGTTGTTCAATTCATCGGTGTAGTCGCTGGAATTCATAGAGATGGAGTGTAGTCTCTGCACCATTGATCTGTATGCTGCTAGTTTGTGTTGGATGGGATGGTTAGATGGTGGTCTGTAGTAGTCGGTTTTCTGTAAATTTTGTGTTCCAAATGGGCTTCTCTGCGTATGATGGTAAGGTCCATGTAGTTGAGTTCTCTGTTTGACTCTTTCTCCATTGTGAACTTTATGTTGGGGTGGATGTTGTTTATGTATGTGAGGAGTTCGTCTTCCGCGTTCGAGTCGATGATGATAAAGCAGTCGTCCACATACCGTTTGTAGTATACGATCTTGAATTTTTCTACTATTTTTGGTATGTGTACTTCCTCTATGCTTTCACATATATAGTTTCATATATAAAAAGATGGACACCACGACAAAGACACCAGAACGAGCTGAAGATGGCTGTATGCAGCCGAAACGCGTCTTCGAGACCCACAAAGCAAGGCCCGGCGGACCCAAGCTACCCAGAAATACTTATTAGTACTACGTATGGTGTGACATCCCTCATGTTCTTTAAGGTTTGAGGCAGTTTTATGGTTAGTGCATCATGTTTATTTTCATTGATCATAGGCATCCATCCAGATGTCGGACAGGCCCTAACGAAAGAATCATAGCAGCTGGAGAGCATAGTATCAATGAAGAACCAAGTGAGTTCATTCGACATTGTGACCAACAATTAAACCTGTGCCCATCCGTATTATGAAAGATTTTACAGAAGGATCTTGGATTGCGGACTAACAAAACCCAGCTTTTGCCGGAACAGATGCCTAATGACCACCAGGGACGGCGTAGATTTGATGTCTGGGCCCAAGAACAAATTGCTGCAGGTTCCGAATTTCCTAACAAAAATAGCACCAATCGTTTGGACTTCCTTCACTAATATTAGATTTTGTTTTTTTTCCATTTTAAAAAATGCTATGTTTTTAATTTTTTGACAAATATATTTTTCGGGAGTGAGTTGCTGCCTTCTTCAGTGTCAATTATTTTCTTTCCCAATATGCCGGAAATCACACTCAAATAAAAATGTTAAGAAATTAGCTTTTGGCAATCAAAGCAATTTATTTGTATTTGATTATATTTCGAAGCTGAATACCCCTAAAAAACCCTTAGGAATGGCTTTGATACCGCAACAACAAGAGCTTTGAGTTCAATTGTGCATTAAGTTGGTTATTAAGTTTAATAAATGTTTATTATGTGGTTGATTTTTATTTGAACTCTTTTGTTATTGAACTTCTAATTGAAGTTACCTGCAAATTTCATTTCTTTTTCGTAGAAAAAACCTCCTTCTTATTCAAAAGTCAGAGCCATTTGCAAGGACGAATGATTCCTACAACCCACAAATGTTGTGAATGAAGTTGTGAATAATTTAAGTTTGAAAATATCAAGAGTCAGTCTTTTATTGGGCTCAATTCTCGGAGTGAATTCGGGTGATGCTTTTTCTAATTTCAATTTGGTTTTTCAAATTCACACAGTTTTTAGTGTTTTTATTCTATAATCTGACACTATCAATTGACACGATTCATACAAGTTAATCGATAACTAAAAATTATTTCGAATGTCTGCGAAATTTGCAGACAATAGGGACTTGATTTCGTCCCATTTACAAGAACTGCTATTGATATTAATTATTATTCTAGCTTCATCTCGAATGCGATTATCGATGAGACTCCAAACTATGAGTTGAGGTGATCGATTGTATCTTTCTAGAATTGGAGTATGGATGATCTTTTGGAATAGTGCTAATCTCGATCCGTCGTATATCAGGATTGGGATAAGGAAGGAGATTGAATCGTTCAGGTAAACGTCCGCTCTTTCCGGCCTTTTTGATGTGTAGCTTAATATTCCCTACTTGTTGCAGCCATGTTTTGTTGGCAGAGACTAGCTTGTGACTGTGAAATTTTATTTTAGTTGTTGTCGATGACTCTGTTTTTTTGGATAATTCAGACAGCAGTGAGTCCATGGAATGGAAGGTTAAAATATTGCTCCCGATGAAAGGAAATGAAATTATAATACTTAATACTCTTACGTTGAATATCAAGTCCTTTTGTTATTTTAATAAATTTTAAATAAATAATAATAATATTTCCACTATTTTCTTATTAAATTGTTCCTATTTATTGGTTAGCTTTGTGTGACGTCTCATGCTCTCAGTCTCAGTAGTGGTCTTAAGGCCCAATGGGAGCTTATTGGTCGACGTCTATTTTATACGTCGCGAACGCGTTTAGTTCAAATTGATAGTTTTCACTGTGTAAGGATTCTTTTTCTTCATCAGTTATAACACACTTTAATACTTTAAAGAATACGCATACACTTTTGTTTGGCATACACCGACTGCGCCAGAAAGGCGCAAACAAACACGGTGATCTTTTACTTTTAAATTCCATACACGAAGTTATTTGTGTTAATTTATTCAAGGGATAAGTGGAATGGAGTTGGTATCGATGCTGGGATTGGTTGGTTTCATGTTTGAAAGGCCGTTTTTGGATTATGTTACCATAACTATAGCACTGCTTAGCTTAAGAACAAAAAGAAGAGTTTTCACTTTGTTTTTCTCAACAGGTCTATATGTTAAATTTTGCTCTTAGCTCGCTCTTGTTATGGTTTAAATTTTAACTTGTCATCGAAAGTCATCGAAACAATCCATGAGACACGGTTCACTTTCTCCTTCATCCGCGGGACAATAAACCACGTTTCTGACTAGCGTTGTTTGCAAGGGTTTGCTTTCGGTTTTGTATACTGAAGTGCTCAAAATGTTGTTCTTCCTTCCTTCCTATTGTTCAAGTTTTGAAAATCACAAGAAATGGAGTCACCGTTGAGGTTAGAACTTCTCTTATCTTGTGACGGGCCCAAGCCCGTGTCTCAGGGGGGGGGGGGGTGTGGGGGTGGAAAGATAAAGTGTTATTGAATGTTTTAAGCATTTGGAAAAGCCACATCAACTGTTTGATGGCGTGGATGCGAGACTAGTACACTTGCTAAGCGTGAAGTCTAAATGTAGTAGAAATTGTGCTATTAATGTTGTGACTGTCGACAACCAGGACACTATAGACTAGTGCTATAGGACTCCAAGGGGAGCTGATGGTCTGGGCTTTGGCTTGTTCCATTCAGTCTTTCGGGAGTGCCGTCCCCATATACCTGAGTTATTGAGAAAGGGCTAACAGTTCCGTGCGCCCAGCATAATAAATGAGTGTTTTTCTTGGACTGTAGAGAAGCGCAACCTGATCAGAAGTTTATCTGAACCACGGTTTGGGGGGACGCCCATGATAGGTTACTGTCAGCCTCCCCCTCCACACAAGGTGAGAAGCATATCCTTGGCTGGAACGTGGTGGTTGTGGTTTCGAAGGGTAGAGAGTGGGGTGAGCATTCACCAGTTGTGTTCAGAAATCCAGGAGGCTTTGAATAAATTGAGATCTGAGACTGAAACTTGTTTCAGATTGCAGGGGTGGTGTTTGACACATTGTATCAACCCCGTCTATGCAGCCTTTGGATTTAAGCCATCAAGGCAGGTGTCCACGTTACACAACTCGACTTCATCACAAGAATGTAACACTTTATCGTTTGTAAGAATCGAAAGCTGGCTTATGATACTTGGATAGTCACTGGCTCCTGAAACGCATTCTTCCTGCAGCTGATCGTCGACATGAATTCTTTTCGTCGAATTAATTTCTTTCTATTTTTTCTACCACCAAAGAATTTTCTCTCCCACTGGCATGCGAATATATTCATGTTATTCATGGGATCGAAAAACTGGTAAAGTTTTAAAAATCATAAAGTCGTGAAAGCGTAAACGTAAAGTGTAAAATAAACTTAAACTTCAAACATTCTGTTAAAATAAATAATGGTTTTTACAGGAGAACCGCTCAACATGTATCCTAAAGAATTTTCAAAATCACTTCATGGTGAATCTAATTACTGAAAATGCGTTTTGTTTATGCTATTTTCCAAGCATCCCTCCAAGAAATCTTTGAACTAGTTTGTAGTCTCAAGAAAACTCTTGGCATTCCACAAAGCTCTGCAACAAACTTCAAAAGCTAAACGTTTTTCGTCATAAATTGTTTAAAAACTAATTGTTCTTACCAATTCTGAACTTCTAGGAAAATCGAAAATTGCATCGTCATTATTTCCCGTCACACCCACACCTGCCTTTCAATCATACAATTTTTCGTAAGAAATCAACGATTTTATTGCGGCAACCTTAAAACAATGGAAAAACTTCGATTAAATCAGCAAAAAACTTCATTTGGTCAGAAAATACCTTTAAATAAGGAAATTGAACACATCCTTCCGTAACAAAAATCGCTTACTCATTGATTGATTCATTTAATCACAATAGGACCAAGGCATTTTGTTTTTCCTAACCATCCGCTTTTTAATACTTTAGACTTTGATCGATTCTTCGCCGTTTTCCTCGTCGCGGAAAAACTTATCGGCTGGAATCATGATTTCAAACTCTTGTTCTTCGCTCCGTAAGTTGGTAATGACTTGAGTATTATTGGGTGGATTCTCTTCAAGGACTTTACTTTTAATAGGCCGCGAATAAATTGTGCCTTTGATTTTGTTAAGCGGCTTAGGCAACAATGAAATTGTGAATGAAAAGGTGAAAAGGAAAGTAAAATTAAAAAGAGAGCTTTGGGATGTAGAGCATCCAACTACAAAAAAAATGGTTTAAGCCATTCAATCCAATAAATTCCTAAGCAAATTGTTTATTTAGAGAAATTTAATTTTCGCCTGAATTACATAAAATATGTACTCCGCAAATTAATGGACAAAAAATGATATTGAATAGCTTATAAATTCCTTATAGCTTAGGAATTGACTCCATCAAACTACGAAAATCAGGAAAACTAATTATTCATCATTGCTAAAACATCGTTAAGTTGAGTAAAACATTTTTAAGTTTAGTTGTTCCACTTTCCCATCGATTCTCACTTCAAACTTTGAAAGTTTTTACCGCCATTCAAGTAAAAAAAATGTTGTCAAGGATATACAGGTTGCAAAGTTCTATATCCGTGGTTGAATAGAAAAAACACCATCAAGGATAACAGATGGTATTGCAGTCCGTTGACGTTGATATTGTTAAGAGGAGGGGGCTATTATAATTTATTATTTAGTTTTTCTTGAAATAAACGCTTCAAATGCGAATCGGGTTATCGGGACATGTCAGCTATTTTAGAGCAGTAGCTATCAATAAGGAACATGATCCAAACAGTTTTTCTGCACAAATTTTGACTTCATTATGATTTTCAGGCATAAAAGTTTCAATTAGTTATGATACCGATCGTCATTTTTTAACTATGTGAAAATTTTTCTTTTTCAACCTCCAATTAATATAATATTTTTTTCAAATATCTACGTCCTTTATGTAAAATATTGCTAGAAATTTAAACTACTTTGAAGAAATAGGATTAAATAATGAATTTAAAATAAAGTTTTGACGCTAGTTATGTATCTGAACGATGGTATTTCGCTTTAGTAAAAATGCTCTGTTTCTACTTTTTATGTAGCTTTTTGATCAACGTGATTATTAACTATCCACTTTTTATCTTGATTCACTATGTGCCTCACTTCCATTTCGTGATTATCAGGATTTAGGGAGCCCATAAGCATGTTTTTTATTGTATTTTTTAAGAGTTCTGACATACAACTATGCAGTTTAATGAGACGCCAAAGTGAAATGACAAAATAGCTCGGAAATTCCAGAATGGCTTCTGGTAGCAAGCGATAGGGCAAAAAAGTGAGTTTATATTTGTATTGCGGCGAGCATCCAGCAAGCTACGGTGGTTTTCTAAAGAACCCGAATATCATGAGGAAACTCATGAGGAAGCCCGAAACTCGAAATACACCCACCACACCGCAAACGCAACAACAGTCGCAAAACTTAACAGTCTACACCAACTTCCCACGGAATAACTCTTCGCATCCATGCAAATACAATTTCAAATCATGATGCAAAACATTAACTCAAGAACGGTTCAGGGAATTTCCTACCAAACGCTGAACCGAGCTAAACCACTATAACATGTCGCATGAATTACATGAATTCTAACATGGGACGCAAACTCTCAAAGTCGGAAAGCTTAAGGGCTGTTTTTTTATGCTGGATCATAAATAAGATTTCCTGCTTCCCCAACAAACATTTCTGAAGCCAGGAACTCAACTTTAGTTTCCCAACTACATTGGCATCGTCACGACTTGTAGGGGCGGAGGAAAGGCCATCTTCGTGAAGAGAGGTTTGAATCATCACGTGGTGAGCACCCCAAACCTTCAGTCACAAGAAGATATAGTGTTTAAAGTGCAGACGACTTTGACAGACGATAGACAAAAGGTGGAAAAATCCCATAAGTGTTTTATCTTAACTAGTTGAAATTGGAGAAATGGCCAAACTCCAAAAATTTTCAGTTTTGGAAAACGAAATTATCCCAAAGGATCAATTTGACTTCGTGGCCAAACAGAAGAACTCCAGCTAACAAATTTGGTACAGCACGTACAAAATGGCCTCAGCAGCAAGAATTCTACTCATCTTGTTATGTTCGACGTAGCAAAGTCATTCGACAGGGTCTGGCATGCAGTTATAATCTTCAAAATGCACTTTACACGCCCCTTGCTATTCTCTCTTTCTTTGTTCTTTTGTATCTGGCCCTTTTCTGCAAGAGAGAACTTTCCGCGTCAGAATTGATAACCACTTCCTCAACCTGTGGCCAACTGAGGCTGGAGTCCCGCAAGGATCGCCAATGTCACCCATTCCTTATATCATGTACGTGGCAGATCTTCCACAATTACCCATAAACGTCAAATTATCCGTTTATGACGCTGATACTTGAGTATATTACGCATACACACAAGAACAAATCATCATTTTTTCAAACTTCAACAGTCCATCAACCTGCTTTTGAGATACTTTCCCAAATGGAAGATAAAAATCAATGCAGAAAAAACTTAAAACATTTTCATCACACGACGAATATACCAAAGACCACAACTCTTGACAATAGGAGAAGAACACATATAATAGAAAATGAGAGCTAAATACCTCGAACTAACGCAAGACAATGGACTTTCCTGGACAGATCGCATACAAACAAACCGGAGACTAGTTTCTGGTATCTTAACATCACTACTTCCTTAGTGTAATCAAAGAAATTAAAAATGAAATACAGGCTTCTAATTTTTAAACAGATTATACGATTGATGCTACTCTACGGTAGTTTTGCTTTCTTCCAGATGTCGAAAACCAACAAAAAATCATTTCAGGAACTCAGGAATTGGAACCTCGCTCTGAGGAGTCTCTTCGGATATTCATGTTACCTAAGAAACAAATACAAATGTAATAACCTACGACTGTTAAGACCAAAATACAGCTAATTGGCAGATTCTTTCCGCTTGATATCACAATAATTGTTGCCCTAGGACGAACAGTATGGCCGTCACATGTCAGAGTTTCGTCGCTTTCTCTGAGTCCTAAGCCCAGACATTTTTCTTGGCTCTACAGGCCTTCGACAACAATAGGCTAGGCTTAGATAATAGATCTTTTACTATAAGACAATGCTTTTTAAATGGTTTGTCTACAGAAAATGAGGAAAGCCCCTTTCATCCAGGCTGTCCTGGCTCACAATATTTTTTTTCCTTACGATATTTTCGTTTGTAATCCATTTTTAAACCCCAGTTATCATCCGGTCCAAGACAGGTGCATTTTCTACCGAGCAAGCATTGATATGCATATATCGATGACTCAATTGTTCCAATTGTTTTCATTTAACTGACTTAACCCATCTAGAATATTTAAAGACCAATCCTAGCTTCCAAATATGATCGAGTTTGTTGTATGAGTTAGTTGAGTTGGACTCTCTGCAATCTCCGATGATGTCAAAATGTGATCTTACTCTATCATAATTCTGACAATGTCAAGATCGATCGAAAATGGCCGTCCTGAACGTGACTTGTCACTTAGCTCGAAATCAAGTGCTTGAAATTTTTCTAACCGTGTTGTTTGATGTATGCATGATCTATAACAAACTGCATCTGCACCAAACACTTTCAATAAATTTTAACACACTTCTGAAGCATTTTTTCCTTGTTAGAATTTGTACAAAATTTCATAGATAGGACCCATATTATGAATGTGGAAACAGGACTTTCTTTATGTGCTGTTATGCCGTACACGTAAATTTGGCAGAGAACAATGAAGTATGACCCCTGGAATATATATAACAGAAAAAAAGGACTACAAATGCGAAATGTATCTCTGCGATACAATAATTTCAGTTTCTGACAGTTCATATATTGGTTATCCCGGCTTTTTTGTTACATACTAAAGATGACGCTTGTAATATCGGTTATTACATTTCCCTGACTCCATTTCGCTGAAGGTAACACTTTGAAAATCTCACTATCGCGACTATGAAAAAAAGGTGTGAGGATTAGTCATCGCCAGAACGGCCCAAGTAGGTGACAGAGGGTTACCTGTTAGAATTCATACATTCAGCAGTTGAATTATCAGAGAGCCCCAGGTTCACAGAAGCACTGTAGAGAGAAGTATCCTTACGTTAATATATTTGGGGAATTCATGTGATTGGCTACCCCACCAACTTTCACGAGCAAACAAGGAAGACAGAAAAGCCTGCCGACTTCACAAATTGCTCGTAAAGCGAATGAAAGATTTTGCCAATTGATGGTTACTGGAGATGAAAAGTGGGTCCTGTAAAATAAACTGAAAGGGCGCCGGATTGTTTGCAAAACTAGACGGAAGGTCTGATTGACTGTTTGGTGGGGTTCTCAAGGAGTTATTCATTGGGGGCCTTTTAAATGAAATTAAACGTTAAATGCGGACTTATAATGTCGGCAGGAGGAGCGGTTTCAACAAACAATGCGCGATCAGCGGTTTTTGCTAGTCAATCGTCACAAAATCGTCTCTCCACACGACAATGTGGGCCGACAGCCAAAACTACGAAATCTTAACGGATTATTACGTTTTTGGGTCCCTGGGGGCAAGAAAGAGGGTAAAACATTAACAAGGGTTTCTGTAAAGGACTAGCCAACTTTTCTGAGGTCAAGGGAGATGATTGTTACAGGAGAGGAATATGTATATATAAATAGTTCTAGATAAAAATAATTGTCATCATCGACGTATCTCAGGCATGAGTGTCCCATACGTGAAGCCTCTAACAGATTAGATTCATTTTTAGACTGATTTTGTAATCCTAGAATTATTAAATACAGGAAATAAGTCATTACCGCCGTCAATTTCGTACTTCCAGCTGTTTCTGAGATTTTTCACTCCTAACAAACTTTCCTGATTATTCACTCATCGTTCGTCCGCTGCATTTTGGCTGCTAGTAGCCTCCGCTGTTTTGCAATCTTGGGAATCACTGGTGCCTCAAAAAATTTGAACCTTTCTTGGATCTAGGTCAATGGGTACCCATTCCTTTTTCATTTTGCTTCTACATTGCGTCTTAGAACCCTTCTTTTGAATGCTCGTCTTTTATTTGATCAAGGAGATTCGTCTGACGTGTTTCTTAAGTGATTGGCTTTGTCATCGACTTGTTTATTGAGAACGTTGTTAACTATTGTATGCAACTTGATTTTCGAATTGGCGAAATTTAAAAGAAAAGAAATTGAAACATTCGAAAAACATTTTCTAGGCTTCTTATATTCAAAATTTTAGTAGACCGGCTTTTTTCTTGACAGGACTCTTCACTTCAATTTGGTCTCCATAATTTGAGATTTTGTCTCCGGAGAACCGCATTCCTGCAGCAGATGCAGAGGACCATGATTGGGTGTTAGTAGCACCTGTCTAAAATTGGGTTTAATTTGCAGAGCAACTTACTCTTCTATCCATTTCTGACCTCTTATTCTAGAGATACATTCTAGAGATTCTGCAGTTTCAGTGCAATTTATTGACATCAGCCAGCTGTCAATGCTGGTATACCATCTCACACTTTTTTAAAACTTCGACTCTTGTGGACTTTTTCTTGATTTAACCAATATCAACCAGAAGATTTATATTTAGAAGTCATATTTTGAAGAAATAGAAAAACTAAAGGAGTCAAGAATGTGCAGCAAAGTAGTGTGTTTACTATATTCTACTACTCATTGCTGTAAACCTTATGGAATCAAATATTTTGGCCACTTTCCCATTATTGACATACCCAGGGCAAGAATATCACTCCTTCTATGTCTCTGATACTATTCACTTGGTATAAAATTTTTTACTTTCGGTGTAAATATTACTTCGCGCCTCATCACTATATGTATATATATATATATGTCTCTGGGTAGCTTGGGTCCGCCGGGCCTTGCTTTGTGGGTCTCGAGGACGCGTTTCGGCTGCATACAGCCATCTTCAGCTCGTTCTCCATATATATATGTGTGTGATTTGTGTGCAGAAATACATATAAGTTATGCATGCATGCTGCATGCTATTCTTAAACTGAAACTTAATAAAAATTGTTTTGTTATAGGGGGCGGCGAAACGTCAAAATGAAAAATTATTTTTGTGTTTTTTTTTTGTTGTTGCCGAGTTTACTGTTGTACCTTATACTTTTCTAGGAAAAGAAGCCGATAGGAAATAAAACTGCGTTGTTGAAAATTTAAGTATTTTATTAAAATTCCACGAGCGAAAGCCAATAGTCTTGAAGAAACGAAAATACATTATAAATCTGGGCTATAACGCTAAAGAATTTTACGACGAAGCATCAAACTCACAAAAAAAAACATCGTCAAACATGCATGTAACACGATTAGAGGATTTAAAGTAAAAGAGAATTGCTTCTAACGAAATGTAAGGACAAACGATATGCGAGCATCCCATTATTCGCGACATTCCATCCTTTGCGAAATTCATTGGAAAGACAATTGTCGAGGCGTCAAAGACAACAGATTTTATTGAGCTCTTAATATTATGGAGGAGATAAGAACGACATGAAAGTGTTGGACGAAAGGATATGTGTGCGATCCAATACAGTGACATCGAATCAATTCAATTTTATTTATGACTCGAAAATTAATGTTGCGGAAAAACACTGAATATTCAATTTGAGTAACGGGTGCTTGGAAGAGGGCGGGGGATCTTTCGCGAATAAGATAAAAGATGTTGAGAAAAAGAAAGAAAGTTGAGAGAAAAAAGATAAAAGATGTTCTCCCGAAACAACGCATCCTGCTAGCTTGCAAGATCTCAAAGTTAATTTGAAATCGATGCTCCTATATAATATTTGACGTTAAATTTAAAGCTACATTTTAATTGTAAAAGATTTATTATGTATCGATGCCAGAATAAATGGAGTATAGTATTTTCTGACTTTGCAATGGACTTTCGCTGAACCAAAAGCAGCAACTTCCCCGAACGGGGAGTTTTCTCCCAAATGTTTTGTAGTGCAAATATTATCCTGACATTCAAATCGATTTCATTGATTTCGTGTTGCATCTTAAGACCTTGCTTCTGTTGAATTTCTATACAAGAAGTTCTCTGTAAGAACTTCTGTAAGGTAAAGTAAAATACGTGGAAATCCGATTTTTTTAAAATAATTTCATGGACTTGGTTACAGTTTGAAACATTTATCACTTACATTTATCACTTACACTTACATTTTACACTTACATTTATCACTTACATTACATAAAGCTTACGTATGCCCAGGTATACACTATATCAACAAATATATTAGATTCGTTGAATGTTTATTGTAAAAATTTACAAGAACAAACAAAATATCACTTACCATTTACTCAAAACAGTCCCACCACGTCCCGCCTTTGGAAAATGACAACTGACAAGCAAGTTATGTCATTCGACTATTGGAAACGTGGTTGCCAATGTAGAAAAAATTAATTATTTTGTCAGCGAAATATAAAGAATATCCGTCCGTCCGATTTATCGGACGTTATGCTGTAATGGGTTAATTTGTCGAATGTGTGCTTCTAATCCAACACCTTTTTACCGCATCTGAAATTCTTTCGTGTGTACCAGAAGTTTCGAAATGTCACTCTTTTTTGAATGCTGCTTCATTTTTGCATTGATCGTTCGCTTTTTATATTTTTCTTGGTATCAGTGTGAGCAAAAATTATCAGTATGGTCATGGGTGTGGATAATCTGGATTTATCATGCCAACTGTAGAGAAAAAATCCTTCATCAAGCCATGAAAACTGGCAAATTCTGGCGGAAACACGAAAATTTATAATTCTAAGGTTACGTTTGTGTTTTATTTTGCGATCACAAGGACATGTTATACTTCTAGCTGCAAAAAGTGAAAAAACTAGCAGCGGCTAGCTTTCCCGGAAATAATAATCCCATCAAAAAATTTTAAAAAAAATGATACAAATAAATCTAAAAGATTAAAAGTCAAAAGAAAATAGTAATCACATTTTGGCGTAACTATGCTTCTCTACTTATCTCGCTGGAATTGAAGAATTATTTGGAAAATTGTAAGTGGGAGGTTCTCTTCCACTCAAAATATACATTCCCTTGTCCTCCGTCTATTCTTTTTTCTTATATTTTTTCTGAAATGCACTTCACTTAATATCCCTCGGATATTAAATTAATTCATAACTCCATAATTTATTATTTTAAATAAATATTTATATTCATTATCCATCCAAATTCATAATTTGCCGAAAAAATCCAAAAGCTGCAGCAACCGATGGGCAATATTAAGTACTATCCCATGTTGAATAAAACGAATAATTGAATTTTTATATGAAGAAAAAAGTTGTATCCTTACTCATATCACTCACATCACTTTGCGAACATGGATTCTAAAGGAAGAACGATAAGATTGACGTTTTGATAGTAGGGAAAAATGTATTGTTTCAACTTTCTTTTCGAATAATTCCAAGTTCATGTTCAAAAATTCACCTTTCGTACTATTCGGTATGTCGGTATTCATTATTTTTCAATTAATTTTTCTATAACTTCTTAGTCTATGGAAATTTCGCTTCCTTCCGTTTGCGTCTATTGTACCATTAATTTGATTGCACAATCTGTCAATATATTACATTTTGCATTATCAAAACAAACAACTCGAATGAACAATTTGGCTTAGCAATTTTCGTAGCTTCCAAATGCAAATGCCATACGCTCATGTCGTCGCATCAAAGCTCCGAAATTCTTAAGATTATGTAACATTTATAGAATGACTCAACTTGAAAATGATATTATTTCCAAACCATCTCACCTCATTTAATACGGAACCGGCATATTTCCTTCTCCTGGGACATATTTGCATATCCTTACGCAGCCCTAACTACCTACATGGCGAATTAAAGCTTTAAGGCTGAAAGGCAAACTTTACAAGACGTGCACATTGTTCGTCTCCACACAATGGAAGTACAGGTCCCGGTTTTCATCTTTCCAGGCTGGTTAGGACAGATCACATTTAATAAATTCATAGATAACATTCAGGACAATCTTCATACTGATAGCGTATTGGATTGTGAGTCTGATACAAGAATGTCTTCGCTATATGCCTTTCACTACGCATGCATCCCTTTGCAAAATTCAAAATTGATTGGCAGCTTATGTTTTCATCCTTGAATTTGTGGAAGAGCATGTATGTCTAGTAAAATTGCTCATATAATAGCATCATTGTGCGAGATAGGTGTTCCAAGTCGAAATTGGAAGTAGAAGACGTTGTTGATTCTCTGCACGAGAACATTAAATTGATATTTTTACCTTTGTAAAATACTGACACGAACAGCAGAATACGTTTAACAATGCATTTAATTGTAGTAGTAATGTAGGTTATGCAGATATTCATATATATGATCAGTTTTAGTATTAGGAAGAGTATGTTTATGAAATTCCTGACATATGTCTGTAGACATATTAAGCATATTCGAAGCTTTGCCGCTTTTAAAGCCAAAAATACATATTTAAGCAACGAAGACAATGCCCTACCAATTACCATTAAAATGTGACAAGTGAATGAAATGATTATATTTCAAACAATTCCAGAAAACGTCTGCGTTTTCGAAGGTACAAGTTCGGATTAGAAATTTCAAATGATCGTTTTATTTTTCATTGTAATTTTTCCTTCCTTATAACTTCAAAAATAGCTTCTTATATTATTTTAGAGAAAGTCGAAGAATCGTGTACTCTGTGACTGTTAGAAGCAAATGCGCTACTTTGGCTTTACTAGTGTTCTCGCAGATGCCGGTCGAATATTGTCTCTATGTATCCCCTCTCTGCATAATACGGTTTTGTTCGTTTATATTCTTTTTGATATACGTTCCTAGTATCTATTTGAAAGTTAATAAGTATTGATGCCAGCAACGTCATAGGCAGTAAGATTCCTAGCCAGGACCCATCCATACATCATCTACAAGTTCATCTAGGATACCGATTTCTAAACTAAAATTGAAGATAATTTTAGTTCAACTATTATATATAAACTCAACTATGTCTACTGCGCTAACGTATATGTAAAATGTGGGTCATATATGTCAAATTTAATTAAGCACATATCTATGTGTGGGATAGGAAATTGTTGTTTCAAATAAATATTACGAGATAGCTTGGAGGAATACGGATCGATTCGTGCAATTCTATTGTTGCGCTTTTTCAATAGTGCGACATATTTGCTTCGCAAATGTTCGCAATAGTGAATTAAATACACCCGACTAATTTTAAATAAGTTATTTGAGAATTTATTCTGATGATAAATTTCAGAATTACAATTGTTTTCACTTCATCACTTTTTCACTTATTCACTTTTATTTTAATTTAAAATTAGATCAATCACTTTCACTCGCCTTTTAATCCGAGTACGATTTTATAATACTTCAACTCGGTAATAAAATCCGCACTACTTTTAACGGGCACTGTCGCTTTTCGCTTATGCAACTTCGCTTCATCCACAAGACTTCTCTTCGTCGCGAACTGTAGTCGCTTTTCGACATATACCATTCGATGCCGAATCTTCCACGTTGATCATTCTCGAGTTTACGCGGTGAATCATTTGCGCAAGTATTGTCGCACTCAATACACGCAATGTGTTTACTTCATGCTTATCTCCTCTTCGAGAATGATCGAATGGTATTTGTTATTGATACTTGTTTACGAATTTTCTCTTAAGATGACTACAGGGAATGAATTAAATCCGGCTCATTGTTAGTCGTACTGAACTAGAATTGTTTAGTATTCTAATCTTAAGTTAACTTAACGTTAATTTAAACTTACCGTCTTTTACCAAAGGAACTTATTACTTCATTTTACAAAACTTGAAAATGGCATCAAAGGCTGTTGCCAATACATAAATCATACATAAATCAACTGACTGTTTCAGGAGACGGCACTCGTAACGCTGATTTAGAAGGACCACTGTATCGAAACTCAAATGCGAAATTAACTTGTCCCACTCTCAACTGACTAATAAGGGAATTTCCCCACTCTCAACTTACTCTTTCAGGAGACGGCGCCTGGTTGAAACTTTATTTGGCATTTCAACTGTGCTTGGTTAATATACTGGCAAATTATCAAATTATTTTGTAATAAGCAAATTTATGGAAAATTGAAAGGATTGTAATTGAAAGCTGTGAGATTTCGGAAAATTGTAGAATTTGAAATGGGGCATTCTACAAATGATGAAGAGCATTCTACCCATATCTCCATTGATATGGGGGTACAAAATATAATAAATATGTTTAAAAACTCTGATAAGCATCACGATTACAAATATTTGTTCTATGATGGTGATGGTGAATGAAAAACTATCACCAACCTTTCTCATGCCAATCCCTAGGGGGAATATTTTAACGCCCCAAAGCTAGAGTAAATCAAATGTAAAAAGTAAATCAAAGACAAAAACGCGTGAAATTAAAAGAGATGATTAAAAGGAAGAGATTAGGGCAGAAAAAACCATAGAAGAGCGGACCAACATCAAGGGTGAAAAACCTTGGAAAAAAAGTAGACGTGCCGACACTCGTGTGTCAGCAAATACCGATTTGACAGTAAAAGCATTGAAAAAAATGTTAGTCAATTATACTGATCAACCAATCAAATACTCCCCTTTAATTTTTAATTCTTTTCTTTTATTTAAAAAGCGATAACAGTCAAAACTCGATAAAAATATTATATAAAACGACTTCAAATCGCTGTAGAAGATCGATCAATTGCGGTCGAAAATCGATTCCGCAAATAAAATAAAAGAATCACAAAATTAAATTGAAGTATTTTATCTTTTTGGCTAGTATTTGTATGGCTTGAGTATTTTATGAAATGAAAAATATTACGGAAAATCAATTTTAGTTTTGTGATACAACAATATCATGATAATTTAGCTAAAATGAAAAGAGAGATATGGGATTGCTTTTCAGATCTTATTTCGATCGGGAACATTTCACTGCATCAGTTTTACAATCCAGATTAGTACAAGTACCTGGAGGCGAAATCTGATAAAAAAGGATCAAACACAATCCTGTTCTTAGTCCAGAAATACAAGAAAATATTAAACCAGTAATTTAAAAATTAACTAAAGTGGATGTGCTTACTCGATGTCTGGAAAAAACACGAAAAACGGAAATGAGTCCTGCAACATGACTATTTGGGCTATGGTGCCAAAAAATTTATTATTAGTGTGAATTGCTTCCCATAAACATTTGACCACCCGTATTATAAATACAAAATATTTTCCTTATCCATATTTAATGAAGGCCGTGCGCCCTTTTGAAAATGATGAAGATGAGGGGCTTCAAAATTAACATGACAGCTTACAATTATTATCTTTATTATTATAAAGAGGAGAAGAGGATTTTCCTGGCTGAAAAAGTGACGCAGGAGACAACAAAGAAAGGATTTACGGAGCCCAAAAACGTCAAACGAATAAATGATCAAGCATTTAATGATGAGGAAACATTTTCATGTGGTCCAGGAATAGCAGGAAAAAATTCAATTTTAACGAAAGAATTTCGCCAAAAACTGGTCTTGCTCAAAAAGGAGTTTTTTCGTATAGCGGACAGTTAAACACAGGATTGGAACAAAGGAGTTTTTAACATGTTTTGTTAGACAGTCTTACGATGTGATCCACCACAATTTTTGGCAAGTTACAAATAAAAAATGTTTGCTTTGCTAGTGAATAAAATAATGTTTCATAAAAATGTATTTAATTAGTTTAATATTTAATGAGTTTTATGTCGAGTTTATGGCGACGAGAAAAAATTCTCAAACTTTATTTGCCCCTTTGGATTGATAATTCGAACTAGTACCTTATGGAGGCTGATGTAGGAGAATCATCGAATCGAATGATTTCAGTTCTAGAATCGACTGCATAATATAGTCAAAAAAAAGTCAAAAATGGAAGAGTAAAACAAGTATTCCTTGGAAAGTTATTCGCTACGTAATTCATAGAAACATCTTAAAAATAGTACTCTAACATCCTTGTGCATGAGTGAAAGAACTGGGATCATTTGGTGTAACACTCTACGTTGTAAACACAAAATGGGTTGTGAATAGTTTTTTTTCAATGGAGAGGAAGCCTGAGCTTTACTGGTATTGTAAATAGAAAATGTTGTGTGATTGGAAATACAAGGAATTTCAAAACAAGCGTCAATTCTAACCAATACTTCCTGATCCGAAAGTCCCTATGCAGGAATTATGTCGAGTTAACGAAATACTTCAGAAGAACGGCAACGATCATAGTCCTTATGAATTTCTATAACTGCCAGGCAAATACCAGACTGTAGGGCTGTAAGTGCATTTGTATCTCATTTTATATTCAGGGACGTTTTCAGAAAATCTTAGTGTGCATCTCTATTGTGTCTATTCATAATAATCAACAAAAAATATTTTCTATATATAAAATATATAAAATTCCCACGACCTTAAGTGGCGATTTCTGACATAAAAAATCATTGTTGTTATTCAATAATTTAAGTTGAACAAGAAGAAATCCACTTTAGTGATAGTCCGAGGCGATAAGTTGTATATGATTGGCTAGGGAGTGCTTCTAATATGTTACTTCCGTTTGTGATTCTTTTATGCTCACACGATTAAGCTCAATAAACGATGCATGATTTTCTACAAGGGAAGCTGCGATCTAGGAGGTAAACCTACATCTTGACAATATGAAGCAGATTCTGCATCAAAGTTAAAGGATAAAACAGAACTACATGCACCGCGAACACTTTTTGTGATTCCTCCTAGCTGCCCGATTTAAACACTGGAACGTATGTTGTTAATCGGGTACGCTTCTCTAATTTCTTATAACTAGAGACGCAAATGTCCTAAAAGCCGAAAAGTGTTCAAGCCGATTCTCCCACATTGTTAAGACTAAGACAAACCATTGAAAACAAGAAGGAATTCATTCTCTTTGTTTATGAGCTCCTCCCAGGTTTCCAAATATAAGATTAAAAATCATGTGAAAGCCTAACAAAACCCAGAAAAAATTATAAACCAAGAAGATTGCAAAAAGCTGTTTTCATTACATAAACTTCATTTCCAAAAGGAAATTGGTTTTATCCTTTCTTCCTATAAAAACTTCGATTATTTTAAACATTCAATAGTCAACAAAAATTGTGTGATAATCTCAGACCTATAGAAACCTGCTAACGTTTATGGTTGGCACACAAAGGTTCCAAATTTTCGAATTTGTTTTTGGGATTTTACCCATTAAAAACAACAAAATTATTATAATTGATGGTGGACGTGAGTTCTCGAGCTCGGAACATTTGAGAAAAAACAATGGAACGGAAATTAATTTTTGTTAGAGCCATGTATTGCGTGAACTAGGCTTATCTAGACAAAATAAATAAATAGGACTGATCAAATGAATGTAAGTAAATATGAAATATTTAATTTACATAAATTGTTCTGCGCTGATTCGTCTGCTTGGTTTCGGGACTTCACTTGCTTCTGCTGCGCTGATTCTGACCACCTCTGCTGCTTGCTTATTATCTTCCTGGCATCGATCTTAATCAAAATGTTCTCTTGGGCTTTGTAATTCAAAGATTTTGCAACTCGAGGACTTCTGGGGCCAAACACTTCAAATAGCTGCTAATACTTCTTGATTCTCTTTATTATCCTATATCCTATTATCCTATTATCCTATATTCCATAGAATTTTTTTTCTTACTTATTTCTTATTTTTCTTACTAAACACTTATTTTTTTTTTTGTTACTAATAATTTAACTAAATATTACTATACACATAAATGTAATTAGAAATGTTTTTATTTTAATTTAATTCTTAGTTCTATTTTATCTCGTATGATTTTCTTTTAACTTCAAAATATGAGGAAAAATTAAGAACTTAACCAAAAAAATTTATTGTTATATTCAAAATTTATTCTTATTTCATTTATTTATAAATTTTTTTATATATTTTTATTTATTTTTATGTCGCCTACACATCAGAATACGTAACAAACGATTCTCCCAAACAAAATTTTGTGTTCTAATCCACCTTTCAATTGTGGCGATTATTGCGTTGTCCGTTGTATAGGCAGCATAAAGAAATAAAAAAATAATCATAAAATAAACTAATAAAAGATTGCTCGTACGATTATTTGTTTGATTAAGTTTTCCTTAATATTTCAAGTTGCAATGATCATATTTTAAGTTAAAAAAAATCATGCGAAATAAAATAGAACTAAGGCTAAAATTGAAATAAAAGCCTTTGTAATTCGATTTAGGTATTTAGTTATATTAAGATGAATAATATCCAACAAACTAAAGTCTCAGTATAAAAAATCTCCATAAAATTTTCGAAACGCTTACCACAAATTTGCAATCAATGAAATTCACTTCTATTTTGTCAACAACTTCCTTTAAGATGGAGGAAATTGTAAATGTAAAGAAGAAGATTTAGTTTGAGAAGAAAATATAAATCAAATATAGAAGAAGAAAAAGTGAAAGTAAATAAAGAAAAAGAAAGCAAAATGAGTAAAGTATTAACTAAATATAGAAGAAGAAAAACTTAATAGAGCAAATAAAAGAAGAGTAGAGTAACAAAGTAAAAAAAACGTTAACTTAGAAGAAATAAAATTAGAATTAAAAAATAAAAGGAAGAAAAACAGACCCGTGCAATATTTTTTTATCGTACTGATCAATTTTCCGTCGTCGAAAATAAATGGTATCTCTTGGTGTTTGACTGACTATCGAAACGGATGAATATGAATTGAGATCAAGCTGAGAGAAAACCTCGTGTTGGGGCAGCATAGGTGGTCAAAATCTACTCACCAGGACTAATTCATGTAAATTGAGTTTTTTTTTATATATTTACTTACTTGTGCTGCATGATTATATTTGTATTTGTATTATTTTATATAAAATTTTTTTATATGAAATTGATTTGTATGAAATTTGTTTAAAATGAAGCACTTGGATTTTGTGTGTGTGATATGCAAGGATCTGAGATTTCAGGATGTCGTAACACTCCCCCCCCCCCCCTACGCCCACATCGTGAGCTTATCGTTTAAAAGTAACTTCCTTTGGCCTTTGTTTTTGAAATAATCCTGTCTTTCTAACCTTGTTCCTTCTTCGCTGCAGGTGTGATCTATCGGTTGCCCTATTACTATTATTTACTTATTTTTTTCATAACTACATTTTTGTTTTGAAAATACATAACACAATCCTACCAAGTTTACACACTTTACAGACCAAGAACGGTGGCTATTCACCCCTCAGGTGAAGGAAAATGAAGAGACATTCTAGACACGGTGTAGTTTGGGCTCAAAAAATTGAGGTTTAAATATAATCATTTTTTTTCATTTCGAAAGAAAGAGCGACCTAGTAGAACTACCAATTATAAAAAAATTTACTTAAACAAAAAAATAAAAGGAATCATAGCCTGAATGTTCCTGCCTTGGCTGATATTGAATGTGTATCCACAATTATTTAAAATGCTACAGAAGTATATTGTATGCATTATATGCCGCTGAGAATAAGTAATACTCGAAGAGCTCGAATATCTTTCTGGCAAAACCACATAACATAATGTGGCAAAAACCTTCTACAAAAGATTCACACCAGTGTTTAACATGGTACAATGGCACTAGTCTCAGCAACTCTACCAGATCAGAATTATCTTCCACATTAATTTCAGCTAAATTAACCTTGTCTGAACATTGTATTATATAAGAGTTCAGGTTTTTGATAAACCATTGATTTCGCATGAAGATAAATCAACGAGTTAAAGTTTAAAAGTTTAAAAAAATCTATATTTTATATAATATTGGGTGCGACGTCATTTTGAAGTAGTCCATTGTCTACTGTACTTTCGTCCCTCTTTTCGTCTCTCCAATTTCAACCCAATCCTAATCACCTCCTGTATAAATTTGCTAACACACTTGTCTATCAGCTAGAAATTCCCACATAAAGGCTATTGGCATAGCCACTGTGTCAAAGTGAGGAATTGGATTTGCTGGTTTCAACAAGAACCTGCTTAAGCTTTGTATCTAGAGACGTCAACGTTTGTCTAACGAATATTTTGAATCAGTCTCATATTTGATGCACATTTTGCGTAATGGAGACCTCATTGGACTTGTAGTGGCTCAAAAATGCTTTCAGTCTAGGCGAATTTGACTGTTTTCCTCATCAGAATCTGCCACTACAGTCGAACTTAATCGAGCTTTGGTAGGCAGCGGCAGTTCTAGATGAGGCACTGCACTATATTCTATTAATTAAAAGATTTATATTTATTTCAAGATATGATAATTATTTTGTATAAATAACTTGCATTCATGCGTTTACTTCTTTATTTTTCAGATTTAACTAACAGCGGAATCAGACAAGCATACTTTGAAAGTAAGTTATTGTAAAATGTCGAATTTTTCTGCTTTGATCCACCAATAATATTAGTATTGATGTTGAATTTGACAACACACAGGAATATTTATAAATATTCAACACGTTTCCTGAAGATATTTTCACTTTTTCCGATCACAGACTTACATGTTTTATACTACGATATACATATTAAGTATTTCTGCCGGAAATATTTTCAAGGCGGGTATCAAATGCATGGGGGTCTCTGAGAGGGGCACCCAAAAAAATCCGCACTGATGTTGTGAAGGGCCGAGTTGTTGGCGCGAGGCGCGTGTAGTGCCGTAATTTCCAACTCAGTAAGTCCAGCATCGTCACTAAAGAAAGATCTGTTTGGTTTGTATGATTTTTTTAATGAAAACCGTTTCGAATCCTCTTCTTTTTTCCTACCGATGATTGGCGCGATTAGTGCACGTCCGTAGAAAATTGCTTCTAGTTGAGAAAAACTGGTACAGAAACTCTTGAAATTTTAAATAAGCTGCTGGGATGCTAATATTATTGGGGAAAATTCAGAAGTTAAAGTAATTTTCCTGTTTCGAAAATACGCCCAAGGTGATGATAACCCTCGCTCTATTCATCCGTCCACAACCCAAAGTGACAAAAACTCTGTCAAAATCGTGAATTCATCCAGAAAGATCAAGAACAAAATTGTGGAGCTGTCTGGATTGATTTTGACTTGAGTTCAGCGAATTTCATGTAAAATTTGAAGATGAAATGGGTTCCTGCCGAATTGCGTCTGTTGACTACTAAATAGAAAACAGGATCGTGCAGAAGCATGCTTTGTTTTGAATGAATCAATCCAAAGTTTTTTTGAATCATTGGTGACAAAGATGCAAAATGAACTTGAAGGACTCTAAGTTTGACTCGCTCCGAAAAAATCGTTTGTAGAAATCAACCATCAAAACTATGTTTGCCGGTGTGAAACGAGTCGTTCATCAACAGGGTCAATCAATTGACCAGGTCTTTTACCTGGAAGCTTTTTAAAGATTGCGCGACAGTTTTCAGCGGAAAACACCTGATTTGTGGTAGCCGTGCAACTGCTGTTTCCACCACAATTACGCTGCTGTTCAAAAAATCATATCTTATCGTCAAACTTTGACCTAAAATGGCCTGGCAATGCCTTATCTTCCTTACTCAACTTCCTCCTTTTGACTTTATTCTTTGTTTGATCCGAATGAAACGACAGCGTTTTTCCGAAATTCCTGTAGTGACAAAAGAAAAACAATGGCAAAAACGCTGTCAGTATCTCAGAAGACGAATTTAAGGAATGTACTAAGCAATAGAACAAAAGATTAGACAAGTGTATCAGCGTTAATCGAGAGCACCTTGAAGGGTATTGAACGTTTTGTTTTTGTTTAAAAATGAAACATATTAAACACAATAATTAAAGTATCTTCAGTTTGTTCTGGAAATATAATCGTATGTGTACCACATTCCAAAATCAAAGCTGTATTAAATAATTTTTGACACGCATTTATTTATTAAATACAAAGATTTAATTTAATTTAATAAAATTCATATATATATATATATATATATATATATATATATTTTAAAAAAAATCAAATTGCTTGCAGCTTGACGTATATAAACACCAAACTTATAAATTTTCCTACATTTATTTTAAATTGTAGAAATATTTCATGTTTGCTGTGCTATGAATTTCATACAATTCATCCACTCATGTCAGATTATGCCGTAAGCTGCGAATATAAATATATACTACTCAATGGCAGAATGATGAATGGTTTCAGGGTTTTTCAGTACACAAGAAGGAAGGTGCACATCAACATGAGGATAAAAATATATTTTGCTACACCATTCAAATTTCAGTTGGAAGAACCATTTGTATTCCGCAAACCTCATAAATATTTATCTTCAATTCATAATATAGCTTAAAGTCAACATAATTAATTTCAGATATTTATATATTATGCAAAAGAATACACGATTGAAACATAAAATCCCAACCTATGCAGAAAAATAATGTTTCACTGACAAAAAATGATTGCTGTTGAGAAAATCGTATTGTACAATGTGACTTATCTATGACTTTACTCCTTCAGATGAAATATTAGCATTCAATAAATTTTGAAATTATCCTAACCGCCTTATTAACTTTCGTAATTGGCTTGCGCTTCAGTGTCAGAGTTAGAAATTCAGGTTATACATATTCTTTGCAGGAACTGGCTTACCAATTTGTAAATATGCCATTCATCCATTCTTGTTGTGTTTACCATCCCTAGTTTTCCCTTCTGATATCTTTGCAGGCTAGTTGATACATAGACTGAACCGCTCACCTATGAAGAAGGTTATTAAGACTCGTGCTTCTTGTGCTGCAACCTTAGCAAACCTAGCTACGAACTAGTAAATTGTAAATGGAACCAAATATAGTCCAATTGTGTCGTCCTTTCAAATGAAATAGCTCTACAACAAAGATAGCCCAAAGAATTGTATGATATGATTTCTTGTAGCAAAAGTAGAAGCCCCTTTTCCTTTTCCTGGGACAAGTGCCTATCCTTCAAGGACATGTTGGGCTGCCAAACGCTAGAACGACGTAAAAATCCACCGCGAATCCAAAAATCTGGCTTAAACCAAACTGAAAACTCTACAGGTAGTATGGTGACCAAAAATTTGACCCATTTTGCGGGATCCTGTTGAAAATCCGATCGATGGGTTAAGTAAAGATGTGAATTTCCAATCGATTTTTCAATGTTAGTCAAATATACCTAACTTGTAAAGATTTTCTTGAGACACTTTGCAATCAGAAGGTCTAAACCATTTGGATTGGACTTATTATAAAATAAAAAAAACAATAAAACTGCGATATTTGATTTTCGGCGCTAATGAGCCAAGACCCACCAGGTAGCACATCTTTTGAACGTCTTCTGCGCATAAATTATGGAATAAAAAGCAGAAAAGAACCCCCGATTGTCGTACATTAAAGATTTCTTTGCATGGAAGTCTGAGATTCTGTTTTTAAATCCAGATACAGAATTGAATTAAAAATAAGATGAAAATTACGGGCACATGTACGTGAAATTACCCAAAATAAGACTTTATTTCTACTTGTTATATCTCAGCATCTATTTGCAATTGCGCTGTAAAATTAAGCATACCTTAAAAAGAAGGAACAAGAATATCATACATACATTTTTATTTTTCAAAAACTAAAAAATAACATATTAAACGGTTTAGATGCGGATTTTCTGTACCAACTACATGGAAACTGCTCCTGCCACTGCCTCCAATTTGTATTCTGGACCTGAAATACATACAAAGCAATCTCGAACTCTGAAAAAACGACCAGTTTGGATTTTAGAGGTACCTGAATTTGGAAAAATTAAGGTTTCGTGAAAAGCAGCGCAAAGGTGAGAAATGTTTAACTTACCATGCAAAACTCCAAATTCCAAATACAAAACTCCAAATTTCGGCGGTAAGCTTCGTCGGAAATATGTAAACCATTACATTTTTATAATCAGGAAAGTGCGCATTTCAAATGAGTCATATAACAAAAAAGTCGATTTTTAGCTGATTTTCACGTACATGTCCCCTTTGGTAAAGAGTTACCAGACCTTTATTTTCCACATTATGTTGTGTCATTTGTAATTTAGTATTTTTTTTTTCGCATGTTGTCATCTCACCTGCCACGTGTCCTGCATAATCTGAGGACAAATATATTTTTTCCGGTTTTTTTCATTTTTATTTATTTGCACTTAATCTGCTAGATAATCGTCATCATTATCTGTGACTTGTTAAAGAAGTTGCTGTATCCCCCTCCTAAATAAATCCTTTCCCATAGGATCGAAAATGTTTGCTAGCCCTGTTCGGAGATCTTCTTTGGCACTACCTGCAGCTCTCCCTGTACTCTCTACCCTGCAGGAGAGGAGGTGCCCAGGGACGGAAAGCAACTGATAACTGACTTCATGTGTAATCGCTCTCAAATTCCCTTAGTGAAAGATTATACTGCGGCACATAACTAATGCAGGATTCTTATCAGGCATGGTCTGATAAAGCCTTAGCAAATTTATCAAGCATATTGGGAGCATAATACTGAATACGAGTCCATATCATGCTCTCAATAAATCACTACCCAAGAATCCACCCAACAGACGATAAGCCTGGTTTTGAAGTTGGTGTTGGTGATTCACCTCTTTTGGAAACTGCATGGCACCATTTCAAGTCATTTCCTCCATTGAAATTAAAACATTTAAAAATCATTCATTCGTTTTAAAAGCAAAATGGGAAACAAAGCAGGCGATTCTGTCTTCCTTGTTTGCTTGCAAAGCCACAGAAAAACTGTGGCTTTGTGCCTGGAGATACTCCAATGATTTTGTAATGGTGATTTTACACCCCCCTCCCCTTTATGACTTCCAATAGATCAATATCTGTCAGCTCATTGGGCCGTCCTTATCGCAATTCATCTTCAAACCGTCGATCTCCATTACGATAGCGCTAAAATCACTATTGACAATCTCGTTCTGAGCATGTTTTCTCTATAAATTCCGCTTATATTCAAATCAGTTTCAAAAATAAAACTCGCGCTCTTCATCGGGTCCCATTTTTATCGTATCCCATGTTCATCTTCAAATGTAAATGCAGCGATGATTTTATTCCCAATATTTTGGCGCTGTTAAGCCTAATGATTGCATGGGGTTTTTGACGTGGCCATTTTGTGATATTGATTGTTCACTTTACTTTTTTTAAGTAAATTAGTCGTTCCTTGTTAAGCTAAGCTAGCATGTTAATAATAATTTGATTTTTACATGTAATCTCACAATTAAAGAAAAGAAATGGCATTGAAAGATATTCATTTTTAAGGAAACCGACCAGCTCGAGCCAACTATTCCAAAATGTCCGAAAATATACTGTCATCATTATAGACTCTTCGGATAGACTAAGATTTAAGTTTCATTGCTAGTGATTCGAATAGAAGTACCTTGTGTTATCTTCTATTGCTATTAAACATTATAAATGTACATATACAAGAACAAACACTATTATTCATATGGTGTAAGACAGTTATCCATAAAGAGTCATGTCTATTCAGCGTTTTCGCGTGTTTCGAATGTGTAAAGAATCGCTTTTTACTTGCAAAAAATTGACATGGAGCACTGCCTGATGAGTCCACATACTTTCCCGGTACCTATGAGGCACCCGCCATCTATTTGTATGTCTAGTGATTTGACTTCATGACTGCGAAGGTTGTGGCTTGTTTATTATCCCAATAAGGTTTTCACACCATTTCCGTTTGTCTCTGTGAAATTTCCTGTGGCCCTTTATTGTTTTGTTGGACAACTAGTATTCCAGTCGAGTCTATCTTTTTCTGAAGGATTTCACTAGTATCATTTTTAGTTACTTCTACTGCGGCTACTGCTTCTACTTTTACTATTACTCCTACTATTGGTACTTCGTTTTGAATAATAATACCACTGCTTTTATCACCGCTTGTTCTTCTACTACTCTACTAATACTACTACTACTGCTACTACTACCACTACTACTACTTTCACTACTCCTACTAAGTCCACTTATTTGGTTGAACTTATTCATCCGATTTTTTGTTTCTTTCTACATATGTTCACTCTGGAATCCTCCGGCAGCTTACTTCCGTTCGGTTAGTATCGAACGTAAAGCGAGCATATAGCCTATGAAGAAATTCAACTAGGATGTGCCTTCTCGCGATAATCTCTTGACCAAGTAAGTTTTTCAAAAAAAAAAGTCCGAATGGTTGATTTTTGGAAATTGGATGTTTTAAGTGCGGTTTCCTCCTCTTTAGAATGGGACTATGAGTTGTCCATAACTCAAACCCACTTATTGATGCAAATTGTTAAGAATTGGACCTCTGTTTTGTGCTTCCTCCACGCCAATCATTGTGCTCACATGCCCAAATCATATTCAAGTATAAATTGCAAAGCATTATCTTCCGAAATTTTAGAGTAATCTTAACAATTTCTTGGTATTTTATTACATTTTAAAGTCCCTTTAGTCCCCCCCTAAAGTCATTTTAAAGTAAGCACTCATTACAATTAAATTCGTAAATATCATTTATCCTTATCGTTTTCTGCTTATAATTTAGGGTCCTTTTCCATTTATAGATCAACACAGATTCAGTGCGAAATATATAGAAAAGGAATAAAGAACTAGTAATTAGAATGTTATCCTTGCAGCAAATTTCGGTTACAAGTGTGCGACTTTTTCACTTACACATAGGCGGAAATGATTTAAACATGGCCACCTTCCCTTTTTCCCAGAAATTATGCAGGGATCCTGCAGTCAAGCATCGTTTTATGGAGCCTTTTTCGTTAAATTTGGTTTTATAATTCATTTTAGAAGTAAGTTTTGATTTATGCTGTTATATGCTTGCTTGAAGCTTAACAATATTTTATGATCGTTGTTTTCCCCAGACTTAAGAACCATAATGTTCCAGTTCCTGTTTGACCATGCATAGCTGGCCAAAGGCTGGTCAGCTCTGGATGCTCCTTTTTCTAGCCATTTGAGTATATACTAAAATCTGATTAAAAAGAAGAAAACAAGAAAAGTGCGAGTTGCTTGGTGGACGGTAGAAGTCTCTGTCAAAGGCGCAGCTGTAATGCGCGCCAGAAGGAAGTTCCAGAAGTCTAGGTATCATAATCTGGAATCAGTGAATTAGCACAGTTTCGATAATTCGATAATAATGAGAGAGTATCACAAATTACTTGCTCTAACTAAGAAATGGAACCGGCAGTGTTTCATTAGTGAGAATGCTAAAGGTAAGGCTTATACATAGGTTCTGTCGTGGAGGAAGTGACGAACGGGACTATCGTGAACTACGAGTTGATGACAACCCGGCGCCCACATGGATGGACTAAGTTGTTGAGAGTTGAGAGGACTATTTTTGGCAGCGGAAGTTGAAACACCGCATCTTGACAGTACTGAAGGACATGAGTCTACGTCCCCTTCCAGCGTTGGGAGATAGATGAGAGTGTTAACAGGTGGCGATGTTAGAAATCGCCTAAATGAGATGACTAGTGAGATATGTAAAAGCATCTGGCGAGCCATACCAGACTATATCCAATGCCTTTTTGACAGATGCTTCCAGCTAGGCTCCTTCCCGATGGACTTTAAGCGTGCTCAAGTTGTGATATTGCTTATGTCGCCGGATAAGAATCCAACCCTTCCTGGGTCGTATTGGGGCAATTCATGTCTTCCACACCTTCTTAAGGTGATGGAGAGGATAATGGTCCGGCGGCTCTAGAAACTGGTTTCTCACTTCTTCTAAGGTAGGCAGTCTGGCTCTCGTGAGAGGCCTTGTACTAGTGACGCGTGGCTTGATGTCATCTCCAGTCTGAGGAAGTTGTCATAAATATGTGCTCGGTGTTTTCCTTAACTTTAAAGGAACCTTTGATAATCTTAGTTTAAACTAACCTAAGCTGTTAAGATATTGCCTCATGGAAAAGCTACTTTCCTGGCAGGTCTGCGTTTGTGCAGGTAGTATGTGATATTGTTAATGTGTCGGTTTAGAATGGTTGTCCGCAGGGATCCATTGTTGGGTCCTTAATGTGGAACCTTGTAATGGATGGTCTGCTATTCGAGTCAGTGAATGTTTGTTATGCATGTGTGTATGCGGACAATTTCCTGTCCAACTGAATACAAAGTTGGAGGGCACTGCTATGAAATGCACGGCTGTGCTGGGGAGACGGTGTTGTTGGATAGGATTGACCGTTTCGGTTGACAAAACGTTGATAATGCTTCTAAAAGGAGTAGTTACCCCGAGTCGTCCGCCATGGATGTTATATGAGGGACGTGCTCTTAAGTACGTGACAACGGTCACATATTTGGGAATTCGTGTGGTCGAAAGGCTGACCTTTTGGCACTACTTTAGGTGGCAATGGTCAGCCTCAATGCCGCATACCGTCTTTACGAAAGACTTTGAGCTGCGTTGGGAAGCTCTGAAGAAAGTATACTATGGGTTTTTTTTGCAGTTGCAACATACAGCTTTCTTATACTTCTTGAGGGTGCCATGAGTGCTACCCGCAAAATGCTTACCACGCGGGGTCAGCGAGCGATGCTTATAACAGCCATTTGTATTTGTCGTGCGGTTTTAGCCAGTGCAATGCAGGTCATTATGGGGGATTCACCGTTGGATCCGGACGCAAATCATTTGTAAAGAACAGATTTACAGGTTACGGAAAGGCTTCCTCGAGGGGGCATCAAAGGCTTTGTGGTACTAATCCTAAAAGACTAAGTCGGGCCGCCATGTGGGGAATGTAAGGAGAGGGTTTGATTGCTGAGTGGCAATTCAGATGGACCGAATGTGCAGCACGGCGTACCTTGTTTAAGTACCTACCAGATGTGATGACAGCAATAAGAATGCAAAGTTTTGATTTATGTTTGGAGTTGCGATACACACGAACTGGGCATTGAAGTTTCAATGAACGGTTGTGTAGTCATGGTATTGGTGTTTATCGTGGGTTTTTGTTGTGTGGGGCGGGCAGTGAGACTTAGCAGCATGTCTTGTTCGACTGCCGAGCGTATGCCGGCCAACATATAAATCGTGATATTGATCTTCCTAGAACCCCATTGGATGTTGGGAATGCATTGTCGGATGAGGAGGCCTTTCAGAGTCCATGCGCGAAGTCTTCCAATTGCAACTGCAGCACTCTGCTATGCGGTGAAGTATGGGCTCTGTTGCTGCCTCCTAGAACCTTAATGTTGTCACGGTGATGGCCCCGAAAAAATAGTGTTTAAACTGTCTCTACTGTCTTGTTTAGCCCCATTGTTGTATTTGTACTGCTGTTCTGGGTCTACTGGGTCGCCAACCCATCGTAATAGGAACGTAAATTGGTAGTAGAACAAGGCTATGTTCTGCGAAAACCTGAGCAGAGGTTTGATCTGTTCTACGAAAATCTGAGCAGAGGTACCATGGGCTAGGAAGAGCCCATCACAGGTTACTGACACCCCTTATACGGTGAGGAAATGGTTGAAACGTGGTAGTTTGTGGTTCATGATGTGGCCAGGAAGTATTATTTGAGTACCAACCAGGGTGACTTGGGTTTCCTGAACTTCTGTTGGTTGGCGTATCAAATCAACCCCATCTAGTGAGACCTTGAGGTAAGGCCTAATGATTGCAGGTACTCACGCTAAACACTTCGATTTAATATACTAGAATCTAGTGTTTTATAATTTTAGTCAAGAATTTGTGTACAAAGTAACAGTATACCTGATGTTGCGAATTGGGTCAAAAAAGGAATCATGAACACTTTTGTCTGAAGCTGAAGATAACAGCCTACAGCCAAAACGTGTCCTTGACATCAAGGCCCGGTGAACCTTAGTAACAACAAACTAATGCAATGAAAGAACGAACCATCAGGAAAGCTTTGTTGGTTTCAGTTGACCAAGATAGTGACCATCTTTTTGTTGACCGTTTTATAGATATAAATCAATGAAAAATGCTGGGAAGAATACGATTTGGTAGTAAAACAAAGAAAATAAATTGGCAGGGTTTGAAAATTCGTCTTAAGCATGATCGTTCGTTCATTGTAGGCTGTCCATATTATATTCATTTTTATTCTTAACTTGAATCTATACATCATGAGTTTTTGGCTTCTGACATAAATACCATTATTCGGAATGGATCCATTTAAGAAATCAACTATAAAATGTGTCTATACCCGTCAATGTCAAATGTGCCTGTCAATGTCAAAGCAAGACTTGATTGATTTTTAGTTCAAAAGCTTTTAGATTTACAGAAAGGTTGTAATATCATGCAAAATATTGTTTGGTCACAAAATTTAGGAGAAACTTTAGGGCATTTGATACATTTGATTAAGATCAACCTTAGTCTAACAGTCCGTCCTAACGTGCCGGTCCATCATCTGCGTCCTCGCATTGAAAAGTTTGCACAACTATTCATTATCTTTGTCAATTGTGACTGCTGGACAGTCTTAATTTCTCACAAATCTTTATCCCTTGTTGTTAAATTGCGAAACCCGTTCTAGGTATTCTCTTGTTACTTATACTTTGTAAGTTGTTAGCCTCCTGTGGCCTCCACCGTTTTAGCATTCTGTACGCCTTCTGCTTTGACGAGCAGCTCACACCGCTTCGCCTAGTTCAACATAAATCTCCTTCGGTATGTGTTCCTATCCTGTGTATCTGAACCCTTCATCTGTGTGTAACCCCATGATTCTGAACCCTTAACGCATAGCGTTTGTTTTAGGATATTCACGTCATATTTTATGTCGCGTTGTACATGCCTTATTAGCGGTTTTGTGTTAGGACCAATATTTGCCAGAAAATACAGCTGTCCTTAATAGATGGGAAATCTTATAGAAAAAGATTTTGCTCAAGCAAGATTGTATTTTCACTTCACCTGATTCGTTACTTACCAATTTTTCACCAAGGTTGTTAATGACGTTAAACGTTTTCAACCCTTCGAGCATTGAATATTATGTTTGATCGGTTCGGTGTTTTTCTTTTTACACCCTTGACATTGTTTGAGTTTCGTTGTTTTGAAGCTGTACCTGGTGAGCTTCATGTGCATGTGATATGGAATTTCCTCTAAATGCAGAGAATCCTGATGGTCTGCAAATTTTATTAAAGCAGGCTACATTTTGGTTTGACTTACGAAGCAGCATTTTGCTTATAGGTAAGTTTCCTGATCACATATTCTAGAGCTAGGTAAGACAGCGGTAGGGAATTCTGCGGCTTCAGTCCAACCTTTTCGTCAAAGATGTCAGTCGTTTTTTTTTAGCTGTGATAGTGATGCGGCCGGAGTTAATGATTTGGTCAGACGTAATTGGTTTGCTGCAAAAATAAATGATGATTTGATTCAGTATGTTCGCTTCTATGCATGTTTGAAGTTCTCAAAAATTTAGTGGCGCTCAACCTTAAGCCTGCAGCATTTCTGCAGTGCATGCTTTATAGTGAACTGCTACCAACGCTCAACACTGGTTGATCTTACGACTTAAAACCCTCCTTGAAGAGCGCGACCGATATTTTCGGAGCACAACCGAGTTTTTATACTTGCAGCCTCGTTAATACCGTTTAAGTAGTGCAGAATATTATTCTTCTATTATTTTGACATTCTAGCTTGTCACAGTTTTCTTAGAAAGGTATTAGAAGAGTTTGGCAAACTTTTGCAAAACTCCCAAATCCAGGAGATATGAACTTATGGACTGCAATTTTGGCACCCCCACCACCATGTTTCATTTCACTGGAATTTCATTAATGCCCGGTAATTTGCTGTAGTTTTACCCAATAAATTGAATCAGATGGGATTCCTTGATGAATGTCTGAGCTTGAATTTTTTTCAGCATTGCAAAACGACGTCTTTTTTTTCGCAGAATAATGATCCTTGTGTCCAATATTAAAGAGGTTGTTTTGGATATTTTCAGAAATGTAGGTTTCACTATTATTTTTCAGCAGTTAACTATTAATTTTGTGGCGAAGAATACTCCTGGCTTACTTTGTCGCTATGTTCACAATCTGCCCTTGAATTAAGACATAAAAGAACGAGACTTTCCAAATTTCAATCAAGCTTGAGAATGAGGTCTTTCTTGTCTACCAGACCTATGTTTGGTCACAAACAAGACTTTCGTCGCCATAAAGCTACGTATCCTGGCGAGTTCAGCATTTCAGTGCTGCTCATCAGTTTTTGAGGAAACGTCCGCATACCCTTCGCAAAAAGATATGAAAAACCAAAACCAACCCATAATTTGGAGGACTCATGGCGGTAACTCTAATTCTTCTAATATGAACCTTCATCTCGAAGGGTTGGTTCGATTGTCTTTTGTTGTCTGACTAACGACAGCGTGAAAATTGAACCCGGAAATATCGAACAAGTTTACAAAACGTGTGAAATTGAATAAGTGCCTTTGACAGAATTTCCAATAGTTTTGCTTTTCGTACATAAGGAATCTTCTCCTGGGTGACTGTACAAATGTTCTCCTTAGTATGCAAAAACCTAGTCCTGGAATACGTATATTTGCGTATATTTCCTTAGTGTTTGTCAGCAACTTCGATAGCCGTCAACGCGACCCCTAAGCATTCATGTATGTGTAGCAGGTCGTACATCTAGAACAAACTGCTTTTCCTAGTTCGTAATAGGATTTGGAGCATTTGAACTAAACGAGGATGAACGTGAACATATTATGGAAATGTCGTTTAGGAACGCTGCGCTAACGGTACCATAACGGTGTGGTATATCAGTACCCGTACAAAAGCGTTGTTTTGCGGCGCTGTTTCGGTGAAGTTTAAACTTTGAAATAGTTCCGACATGTTTGCAAATGGAGTATTCGATAACAAATGGAAAATACAATACTTCAGCCGTAACTGTAGCTGGTATTGAATGGAAAATGGAAATAGGGTTGGATACAGGACACACGCTGATAGTGTACTATAAAAGTTTATTTTCGAGAACGGACACTGGCAATGTTTATATAGTTGATAAAGTTAATTGTTTGGACAAAAGGCAAAAAATACTATTTGCCTTTAATATGAACACAAAAAATGGAAGGGCAAGTGAACAGAGTTATTCATTCAATGTGATTTTGAAAAGCTTTGAAAGTATGCTGTGTGCTGAGGCTTTTCGAGGAAATCGCTTTTATTTCTGTGTGAACATTTTCACACTACAGGGAATGCTCGTTAAATATTTTGTGAAATCGCTGGCAAACAAAACACTTTTCGAATCGTGAATTCGTTTAGACTTGGCTGGTATCCTTTTGTTTGCAATGCTGGCATCAGCAATTTTAATTACAATGTTATTTAGGTTATTACTATGCATTTGTTGTGCAAAGCTGTTGTAGGCTTTTGGTGATGAATTATATTTCGATTGCACTTTTGGAAAATCATATCTTTTAGTTTCAGCTGCCCCCCCCCCAAGGTTTTTGAATCATGGTTTTTCTTTTTGAACTGCCGACGGATGAAAAGTATTTCATATTTAGCAGTCAGTTGTTTTTCCAATTAATTTCAAAATCCGTAACCAAGATGACTGTATCATTTCCTATCTGAATTTAAAAGAAAATATGCACTAATATTAATGTAGGAGAATAGGAAATATATAGGAAAACATGCACGAAGAACTACATGCAATCCGACATAAATCTGCATAATAAGCTTTAAAATTATGTTAATCCTTTGCGAACAAATAGTTAAGACAGCATGTTCTACTAAGCAGGGTTGTTTAGTACTATCATTAAACGCTTTATACGCGTTATGTAGACCCTAAACATTATCATATGCACCTACAGTGTTTCGAACTTATTTTATAGAGTGTGGGGTAATAAGAGATGCAAAATAGACTGAATGTTTAGCGAAGCAGTAGAAATGTCAAATTTCAGGCTTAAATATTTTGAAAGGATCGTACGTGCTGCTTAATTTTACTAGCAAAGATAAACAAGAGCAAACGCCACCGTGAGGATGCTTGCAGTTCAGATTTATTTAATCGGGATTTAATTCAATCAGCTCACATAACTGCAGCACTCTCATAAATGATTTAAGGATGAGATTGGAGAATAATATAAACATGGAACATTAATGGGTCAAAATTTATTAATTGAAAAAGATACAGCGTTCTTTGTGTTTCCTTAATTCCTTACATTCATCTGCGAATAGTTTATTGTAAAGTCACCAATCAATTTCTTTAAGGATAGAAAGATATTAAACGTGCTTGTAAAATTACCGCATACTGAGAAAAGTAGAGATTAGATGACGTTCGTGAGTAAGTGGATTGAAGATAAATGTTAATCTACCTTTCAAAATACTTGCTTTCATAGGCCTCTTCAAAATAACTTGTTCAGCACGTTTGTATCTTTAAGGCCTTACATACGTTCAGCAGCTCCAGACATGCGCTAAAGGAAAAAAAATTTTCAATGGGGATAGCAAAAAACATTAATAAAAATTAATAGTACACATTGTTTATTGATGTTTAAACTTTACAAAAGATTTTATTTTACTTTATTTTTACGAAAATTACTATATAAAGAATCACGTGATTCCCAAAACTATGGAAAAAAGTCGCTCCACGGTGTGCATTCATATCTGAATAAATTCTTGTTAAATTAATTTGTTGTTATAGTATGTCTTATAGTATGTTGTTATAGTATGTCGAGCCGGAATTTCGAATTTCAAAAAATTTGTCAATTTATGGCAGTTTAAAACAAAGTATGCGTTAAACGTCATAAATTTTACATTTCAATTATTTTTAGAAAATTTTCGAAGAAAAATCTATAAGATCCGGCTCGACAGACTCTGGAGAAAACGATTTTGAATATTTAAAAAGATCGCAACAATAAATATTGAAATCTTTATGAGTTGTTACGCCAACCGTGGGGGAAAAATAGTTTCGAGAAAAGTGCGTTTGAAGTTTCAAGTGTGTTTTGCTCGAAGTCACGCGCAACTGAAGCAAGAACTTTATGAATTTTTTATTTGTTCTGTAAGTTTACATTTAATCCTCCATTCCGGCTTCTTATTGTATGCGTTCCTAGTCGGTAATTAATTGTTCTTGTATATTTTTTTTCCAGTCGACGAGCTATCCTGGCCTCTTTTGTTGCTTTAGTTACGGCTGTTGAACCTGTTGTTCTTCAGTATTTTTTACAATTGAATCAAAGATTGTTTGTGCGATACATAATGCTCAATCCGACACCGCAAAAAGCTGCATTGCCTTCAATCCTTTTTCTAACAGTCGAAAGACGAATGTGTGGTGTCGATTTATCTCGTATGCAGAGTTTATCAAAGGAGATGAAAAAACACTCTGCATATTATCGTTACACGTTGTACAAAAAACATTCAACTTGAAACCAAGTCCACGGCTACTTGCTTTCAAAAATTTCACATTTCTATCACATGTACGACAGACCACACATTCTGACATAGCTGTGTAAACAGCAGGAAACTGTAAAATACAGTATCGGAACGTTAGTTCTTTCTTTCTAATTTTTTTGCGGCTGAACTAGTATATTTAGTTTCACTATCCATCTTGTCTGGCCTTTGGGGAGGTTTCTACTTTTAGACCGTGAAGATTGTTGACTCTTACCGCCTTTACGATGTATACTGCGACGTTTCAACATTTTTAAAATCTCAAATCAGACACAACTCTATGCTTCGAAAGATCAAAAACAACTAACGTTCGGCATTAGAAATCGTAGCAATTGACTTAAAATATATTCTCGTAATGCTTTACAAACGTTCGCAAATTTATTTGGCCATAACAAAGCAGGTGGAGTCGCTCCGAAAATGACGGTCAACCGTCTCAAACAAAGGAGAGCTGCCTTCGCGCACCAAACTCTCGTCGGGCAGTCACATTTTCTACAATACGGGGAATTTTTACAATGGACTTTTACAGACAGAAGCCTGAAACTATAGAGAATAATAATCTGTAAAAAAATCGATTTTCGAAAATTCAGGACGTATGTAAGGCCTAAAGTAAGTATGTAGGTTATGAACTGTATTAAAGCCATCAAAACTCAATTGTTTCTAATTCAAGGAAAGAATCCAAAGACTTATAGTTGTCAGCTGGTTTCCTGTAGATGTATGTTGCATGATATTTTCATTTCTAATTATTCATAGTGTAAGAGTCATCCTCAGGCCTCTACTTTCCGCAAATAGTGCCTCTTATAGTCTCAATCCACTAACTGCTTCCTACAGTTTTGACAGGATCAGTTTTGATCAGGTATCTAAGTACCAAGTCTTTGCACTCAACCTATTAGATATATGGTGTTTGCCCATATGATTTATATGACCAGCCCTTTGCAACATTCGCAGTCTTTTGAGATATCCGGCTCCTCAAATATATTTTGTAATGCATGGTTATATCGAATTTGTCCTCAGTCCACTTTTCAGTCCGCTCCAGTAATCCGGCTCAGGACCCGCCTCTCCAAAGCATTCAGTGTCAATGTTTTACATCCAAAGTATCACGCCTGTATAATCACATTCTTTGTACATACGAAACTTTTTCTCGTGTTTGCAACTAGTCTTCAACATTGGCAGGTCTAAATGAATCACTTTATTTGCGAGCTATATTTTGTTGACGAGTTCCGTATATTTTATACAGATCTTCGTTAGCTTGGTGCACAAATCATTTAAATTTGCTAAACAAAATTTGAAAATTTTGGATATTGTGTTTGCCACGTATAGTACTTTGCATCAGAGCACAGCCACTACTAAGCACGAAGACTACTAATGAACTAGTATTTGTTGGAGATAAGTCATCAAGTCACGTGTGGAGAGATACCCAATAATACTCTCTTAAATGTTGTATTCATAAACAATTATTCACATATCCTATCACATTGAAAAAATTATTCTCATATACATTTATGTTCCGAAAGTTCTACTCATCTACGTCATTTCATTTCTAAGCTCTCTAATATACAAAGCTCGTTTTATTTGCAATATGGGGTATAAGTATGACTGCATATACGATTGCCCTCCACAATGTGAGTGCTAGTAGATAGTTTTGCTATGCCAACCAACATTTTCTTTGTTTTCATTAATTGAGCCCTATTTATTTAGTTCATTTTTGAGTTTCAACAGATATGATGGTGGGGAGTGGCACGAGGATTAAAATGGTTACAAAATGTATTCCTTCATAAACTCATTTGTGGTCCGATAAGTATTGTGATCAACAACAACTGCCATATTTTCAGAAAAAGTCGTTGTCTTTTTCAACGGTGCTGTTGCTTTCAACAGTAGAACTTTCAAGTGATTACACGTGTGGGCACCAGAAACAGAAGATGTATGTGTTATTATTATAATAATAGTATTGCTTCCGGGTCCACCGTTTGATATTCGAAAAGTCAGCATTGACTCTTAACTCCCTACTTACGGTTGCCTTTGCGTAATCTCATCGCCCTACAGAATTCAAAGTGGTCTTTCAGGTCCTTGTTTATCAGGTGTTCTAACTCTGCTGTTTGATTCCATCGTAGCTACGTGAAGCTTTTACGAGTTTGCTCTGCTTGATTTTGAAGAAAGGATTCCAAAATTGATTACTCCTCTCTGCAGTTCTGACTCGATTTTCCGATTGAATATTAAGTCGTTTAGCGTATTGACCCAGAAAGTTGTGACATTTAACCAATGCCACTAGGATAATTAAGCTAGTTTTGTTTCTCCGTAAATTTGCAACGGTGAAACTACAAGGCTCGGCTTATTTTGCTGTCATCCATGTTGCAATGCATGCTGTCATCCACATGTTGCAAAATGCTAGGAAGAGGCGGGGCTTGTAATGATCAATAAGGAGAAGGGACATCGGAAGCAACCATCTGTATATCCGCCGTCAGTGAAAAAGTGCTCGAGAAGCTCATCGGAGAGAGACTTGGGGAGGCCATCCGAGTTGTCGTGAGTCTGTCTCCTTAGCAGTAAGGCTTCAGAGCTGGTTGATCTACGATCAGCCTACGACAGAAGTACGGCAGAAGTCCACAATCACGACTCGAGGTAACAGTAATGTTGATAACACTCGATTAGAGGAATGCCTTCGATTCTGCTAGGTGCGCAGATATTTTCGGTACTTTGGAAAATTCCAAGGTGCCGTAGTATCTGAGGTGGATATCGAAGGTATCAAAGGCCGGAAGGTCATGTATGACATAGTGGGGGGGGGGGGGGGTCGGCTTCAATGGGTGTGACATCTGAGTTAGCACAAGGTTCCATTCTTGGTCCGGGTCTTGGTTTTAGGTCCCGTTGAATTTTTGAGGTGTAGTAGCTGGAATAGTCGCGTCTGTTCATCTACGTAGATAACGTAGCAGTACTAGTTGCCGGACGTACTGTCAAACTGTATGCACTGTATGCATTGTATGTACATATTGTATGCACTGTCTCTGAGCCTGCAGTGCCGATTATTTCTAGTCGTCTCGGTAGTGCTACTAGCTGAAGTGCGGAGGAGAGTCTTTTTAGGAGGAGAGAGCAGGGGAGAGAAGTTGTTCGCCGACAAGAAAGGAGAAGGACCCTAGCTTTGTGGCATGACACATGGATAAACGATGTGTGAAGCAGGTGATCAGTGAATAACGGCTGTGATTCTGTAGAAAGTCCGATGAGGCTGATTATTACCTGACGCAACTCCTCAGTGGAAACGGGTATTTTCAGTCTTACTTGTAAAAGGTGGGAAATTAAAATTTCCCTGTTTACTTGTTCTGCCCGGAGACGCCAGATGACGCCTGCCACAATTCCTTTGCATGTGGAATATGGACTTGGCTCCGCTTGCAGCTCTCGGAGAAAATAATCCTGTTCTCTGCCGAAAACGTAACGGGGAAGATGTTGATATCAAAAGACAATAACAACAGCGTGTCACATTACTTGCGGACGGTTCTTTTTCAAAGAAAGAAATTATAGATCGTCTGGTGGCACAGAGTGACGGAGGTCATTCTGACACTGCTGGAAGAGAAATTTCTCATAACTTGAAGTCCTTAACTGATGAGTAATGACCCCTGGTCTAAAGTAATATGCCCAACAGTTCCAGGCTAGGTTCTATGTGTTACAGGGGAGGTGTTTAGTCAGCAGTCCGATAAATTTCAGTCCGACACTCAGAGCATAAATAGCCTTCACATCCCAAATCAAAAAAAAAACATTTATGTACCCGCTATCATTTTTTAAATTTCGACTGCGGAAAAACTGCGGAAAGTCTCTCTAGCTTGCATCTACATTTGAGTTGTGAGTAATAACAAAAGTGAATTCTGGTTTTAATCCTCTTAGACGCTTTAAAGCTGCCCTTGTAAATTACGATTTTTTTAAGATGAAGTTTTTCTCTTTTTTTTTCTTTCTGTTTTTCTCTTTGCTTGTTGACATTACTAAGGCCAGTCTGAACAAATTTCGACAGACATACTGAATATCTTGATTAAACATTGGATGGCGTAAATATGAAAGAAAGCCTTGAACCTTTAGCTTGGTATTAAAATTCTGGTTTAGTCATTATTATTTCCAAACGTATAGACTATGGCTATGACTACATCAATTCGGTACATTAACCGAGTATTGATATTTCTTAAGCCACACATTAATCCATTAATAATAATTCATTGTTAATTATTAATCCATTGAGCCTAATCAGGTTATGCCAAAATTTCCCGCAGGAAGCTGATAAATAAAAAAAAAAATGAGTCTTATCAAAATTTGAATGGATATAGGCCCGTTATGGCTTTTGCAGTCTGACAATGCGTGTCTTGATAAAAAAGCTAACCTACATATCACTTACCACTACTGAGTTCACTGTGTCGCTCAAAGGATCACTTCAGAACTCTCTCTTCGAATGCGGTCAATGTGCTTGCGCATGCTTGAGTGAAAATCTAAGACTAAGAGCTGCAGTAAATCCGGGTCTTATCACCGATCTTCTTTTGAGAACAGATTTACCAAGAATGAGAATACAAAAAAATGTAATTAAGCTACTTTTTCTAACCGAAAGATCTATTTCGCTTCCATCTTCATCAATTCAGCTCTTAAATAGAAAAAATGAGCTATCTACCCATGTTGTATTTTTAAGGGTTGATTTATTGTTGGTTGATCACCAAATGCCCTAAAATATGTAACGATCAGTGTTGTTCAGGAGCTTTAGCGTACAAAGATCAGTACTATAATTCATCTAGCATGCCAAGAGTAGTCCATTGTGGTGATCTTTCTCCTTTATTAATCTACTCGTCGTACTTTTTCCGCATTCAATTTTATAAAGATTTTATAAAAAATAAAAACAAGTCCAAGTCATAGCTTGGCAACCGTTGTTGATATCACTTTGTCAAAATCATAAATTATGCTCAACTTGCCTGACCCAAAACAGCCCGCTGATTCATTCGAGGGAAAACAGAGTTCTTTCCCTTGCTGGGTCCATATGGGGTCCTTAGCTGCCTAAAGCATGATTTGAACATGGATTAAACTTGTACTTTTGTTGAGGACTAGAAAGATAAACATGAAATGCTTCTAATTTTGGTTTTTATGTACCTTTTTGCGTGAGTCTTATGTAAAATTGACTGTGATGTATTTCCTTATGCATATGCATATATTTTGTGATTTTTGTTGAAGATATCTTACTTGTTTGTTATGATTCAATGGCTTATTTTGAAAATAAGGACATGAGGATGGACTGGCAAGAAATCAGTTCCAATGAATACGTATCGCCAAAGTGACAGTGGTCATAAAACATCAAAAGATTTCAACTATGATTTCATCAGCGAAATAAAATTTTCCCTTTAATTTTCCTCTTTTTAATATTTCTCCTAATTTTGAGATTTGTAACCCTTATTTCTTCAATATAAAATATTCTCTGGTGATTTTTTGATCGACTTTTATTAAATCTAACCGACTATCTCTATGCCACTGAATATTTTATCGTCTAGAATAAATATTTAAGTCAGAAACTTTACAATAAAGCCCTGATTGCTAGTTTAGTGACTGAACCGACTGCTCAAAATTCACATTAACCAAAAATCTTGCATTGATTGAAGGCTTGACTCTTTACTTTGCTTAGTGTCAACAACACTAGGTTGCCTTTCACGAGTGTCATATTGCTTATGTTGAAAAGATCCTCGTCTAAGAACTCTTATATTGAAAACACACACAAACCCTTAATTTTAGCGGCCAAGCTCCCAAAGCGTGTAGCCCAAATCCTCTAATAAGAATGTAAACACATCTCATTCACCATTCATGCAGAAGACGTAATTTTTTCTCATATATTCAAGTAGCAAAAACACTTCAGTCCACCACCATGCGCTCCAATCCCGAATAATCCTTTTGCCGATTTGAAATATCTGAAAGTAACGAAAAAAATGCTACAGCTCTGAAAATCCGTTGAGAATATCTTAAAAGTGCTCGTGCTGCTACTTTTAACCAATTGCCACTATACAGCATAATATCGATCCATTTTTTTGCAGTTTCCAAATGGGATAGTAAGCTGTAAGAAAATCATCATGGCGAAAGAAGGAATTTCCGAGAAAACTTCCCTTGAAAGTGGAACAAGCTAGTACATATATGTAAAAGTAGCAAAATAAGTACATATACATATGGGGATGTGTCGATCGAAGCAAAAATGTCGAGTGGATGGAACAGGCTACGAAATATCTTGAAGGGTTGAGATGACAAACCTTAAAGACGAAATTGGAATATTGGCGGAGGGTCACACATCTCTATTTATGCAATGAAAACTGTATGCTTCCAGAGATAGCTAATGTTATTTTGGCATTGAGTTTTCATACAAATCGAACGGAAAATTTGGTACATACATGTAAATTTATTGAAATGATTGAATACCATGCGTTGCGACAGCCTAAAAGGATACCCATCACTGCGAATCATTCATATTCAGGAATACTTTTGAATATGTGGACCAGAAGTCTTTCTATTTGAAAGTTGAAGTATTTAAAGCTGAGTTGGATTGCCAGTGAATTTTAAATTAATAAGTCAATTGCTTCTGGGTTTCATATGAAGTAATCTTCCATCAATTTTTATACAAGCACATTTCTGCCTTATCTGGACATCAATTTTCTGCCTGACAAAACGTACAAAAAATTCGAAATTTATTGTTAGACATATGGTTTTTTTTTTTTTGTTAAATCCACTTGATGTACTGTAGATACAATTCTTTTTTATTGTAATTTTACCATATATGTTTTTAATGCTTTCGAATGCTTCGTGGTGGAATCAATAGAGTTTAGAATCAATAGAAGCCTAATCATATCTTTGGGCTATAAAGCCTAATTGTAAGTCAAAATTGCGTACAAAATTCAAAATTTCAATTTTGAGCTAGGATTTATTTCAAACCCTTTTCAGCCGTATTATTTATAAATTTTGGGATATAAGAAAGTTAAAAATATCGGAATCAGAGAAAATGTGGTTATTTTTAATCCATTTTTGCCCTTGTGGGTAGTTTTCAACCAAGCACATAGAGATTTTTTTCTAGAGAATAAAAAACCTCCTGAAAAAGTTTTTCTATTTACAAATATCCGTTATTATAATAGCTGTCTCATGATTTTTTTCAGCTCTCGTCTCCCCTTTTCTGACGTCATGAGAGGAGGATAATTCCAACCTTGTAAAAAGACAATTTTTTGATTAAAAATTAAAATAAATTAAAATTAAAATAAAAATAAAAATAGCGTTGTGATGTGAACATATAGTAAATATTTAATATATACTCATTTTATTTTACAGTATCTGAGTTACGTATATTTAAAAATCAACGGGCAGTTTCCTATCAGACGGGACAATATAGAACACATTCTTCAGATATTTTGGAAAACAATTCAAAAAACAGAATTATTTATTTAATAGAAATTATATAAGGATGTTAGGTAGGATCACACATTATTCTTGTACTTTATATTGGGCAGTTGATGAATATTTACTTTTATTATTCATATTTAACAGAAATATAAAAATTCCATATAGGTACTTAAAAATGAAAAAATGATACATATCCTTAAAAAATAAGTACCTGGAACTTGAAACAAAAGCATTTCTGTATCTGGATTATTTATGTAAAGCAAAAATCCTTTTTTGGCAGGTAGAGGACTCTTATACTTTGCAAAAAAAGGTAAAAAGACCATTTCGTTGCCCTGCAAAAGAAGAAACCCCTTTTAAATCATATATATATCATATCGCATATCATGAAAAACAAACCATTTCATACCGTGATTTTGTTGAATTTTTTTTAAAGCAATTATCGAATAAAGCCTTTTCGTATATAGATAATGAGACGCTAAAATGGAGGAAATTAAGCCCATTTTTGGATTCTTCTGATAAAGAAGATCAGGTTGTCAGGGATGTGCACAGATTGGATGAGGTAAATGTGGTATACATCCCTCCAGAAGTGGACGCGGCCAGCGATTTTGAGAATTTGGATGACGAGGCTACTGAGGACAACGTGCCAACGGATATTGCTGGCACTGTAGAATTAGAACATTCTCTTAAAGATGGCAAAGTAGATGAATCAGAGGCTGAGTCTGGGCCGTCTATAAAAAAATTTAAATCTTTAAGAGAATATAGAAATCTTACATAGCTGAGACGTGCCTTCGATTATTCAAACCAACGAGTCGATGTTGAGAAAACTAGCACTGAAAATATTTCAGAGTTATTGGGTATGTACAAACTAACAAAATACTAAATACATAATCATTATTGTATTATTTATTGATTGCAGATAGTTAATCTTCATTTCAATTATTTTGCCTTTTTCTCACCGATGACATTATTGAAATGATTATTAACTATAGTGACCAGTATGACGTAAAAAGTAATGCAAAACTTGGGCTCGAAGCTTACAAATTGAAAAGATTTTTTGGTATTCTCTTTCTAAGTGGTTATCACAAACTTCCTCAGTGAAAACTATATTGGTCAAACCAAGATACCTTAGGTGTTAAAATTGTAAAGCAGGCTGTTCCGAGATCCCGATTCGAGTCCATCAAAAGAAATAATCATTTCTCATATAATACTAATTTCGATAAATCTGATCAATTTGCAAAAGTTAGATCAGTCGTTGATGCTGCAAATAGAAAATTTATGTAGTTTGGGGTGTTTTCACATAATTTGTCGATTGATGAACAAATGGTACCCTACCTCGTTCGTCATTCATGCAAAATGTTCATCTGTGACAAGCCTATCAGATTCGGCTTCTAACCATGGTGCTTGTGTTCTGAATATAGGTACCTATAACAAACGATATTGTATGGAGGAGCTTCTACACCACATGACAAAACTGATGTGGACTTCATGTTGACGTTGTCCTTAGTTTACTGTAAAAACTATCATCTCCATCAAATCACATTACATGTCCTGGTTGCCAAATGTGAAAAAGCCAAGCCTTTATCGCAGTTTGAGTTTAGAGACCAAGTTACTCAGGAGTTGTGATTGGCAGATGCACCTGTCAGTGACACAGATAGCGATAAAGCATCAGATCGTAACCTGCCAAGAAATATAAAGAAAAAACACTTCGTTGGTAGAATTCAAAGTAACAAACCTAAACGATGTAAAGTTTACCAAAGCAAGATACCCTTTATTTGCATCAAGTGCAATCTTAGCTTACATTCAAAATATTTCGAAAAGTATTCAGCTCACAGCTCTAATAACAACATTTATAATCATATTTTTATTTTTTGAAAAAATTTATTTTTCCTGAATAAAGTATTTTCCAAAATGTCTATACATATTGGCCCACTGGGAAGTAAACTACCCATATCATGGCGGGAAAACCAGCGAGTGAGAAAATTTTTTGATTCATTTTTTTTTCTTAATTAGGTCTATATGAACAAGTATTGAAAAAATCTCGAAAAAATTTCAACGGGATCCTGTACCGGACCAAAGTGGGTTCAATCAATCAAATTCAATCATGCATTTTATGTTGAGATATTATAGGAAGTTGTGCCAACCATCAACTTTATGTTCTCCCCATATGGCCTTCATACACGTATGACATTGAGTTTTGGTCATTCGCTTTTTTTAAATGGACTTGTTTTAAATGGATTAAATGGCACCGTGGCGACGGTTTTTAGACCTGAATACCCACTGATCCTTTTGTCAGACGACGTACATGAAACTTCCAACACAATTGATATTTTTTCGCGCAAGTCCTGTTGGTGTTTCGGGCATGTTGGGATTTCGAGCAACTTGTTCAGTCAGGGTGAAGTCTTGCAACTCTTTGGGGTTGACCGTCTTTTCCTGTTAAGTTAATACAATGGACAACACATGCGATCAAAAGAATCCACACCATAATTTGTTTGATTTTAAAACAAAATTATGTCAGGCTTTCTATTGCTTTTTTTTCTATTTTATTGAGCTTTCCATTCTATTTTATCTATCATAGAGTCTTCGTCAAAAGATGGAAGGCACACCATCTAAAATCGTTTCGGTTCATTGGACCGTATCAGCAAAAGACCCAAAAACAAAAATAAAAATAGTTGAGCCAACAGGACGATATTTCGTGTTAAACTTCTCAAGCAACTCCATTTTGTTTGTGCCAGAGGTAAGTAATTCTGTTCAATGTCAGCTACCATCTTATCTTCGATTTCACTTCTAGTTTCATCATGAGTTATACAATCTTCTCCTTCAGAACCTGTAACAAATCGTCTTCAGCTTGTAGAATTGGTGCAATTTCTTTACATCAAGACGGTCGGACGATTGCAAAAATAACGTGGCATTTCGGATGCGAGATGATCGTGTCCTATTAGCTCTCAGCAGCAATGAGTTATTTAAAAAGGTCAAAGAGATTTTGTCAAGTATTTGGATGAAAAAGCGGAAACACGTTGAAGTCTTTCATGAAATCCACGTTGGTTGGGCTGTTAGGGTTAAGCACCGTTCAAAGAGTCTCAAAAGCGGTCAAAAAATATTTGCTACTTCATTCAGACAAGATCAGTCTCTTTCACAATTTTATTTCAAGTATTTACTTTCCTGAAATTTCTCGCTACTATTTCTATGCAGTCGAAACCAATCCTTATCTCAATATTAGACTATTAGACTCGCAGACTGGATCCATATCGCATAAGTAAGATAGACCCTCATGTCACGAGACCACTTCTTTCAGATAAACACTCTACCAAGTTTAGGCCCAAACGATATTTTTCTCTTAAATTAAAACCCCTACTTTGAATCTTTATATGTAGTAACTACGGTATCTAGATCCCTAGGAAAACTTCTTCACAAGTCTAGAAGAGGTGAAGCAAAACAAACTACAAACCAGCACATACAGCCATCCACTTGGGGTAATAGTTAACAGCAGCAAAATGATATGATCTCTGACATATACAATACCCGCAACCAATTCTACACGTGCAATTTCTTTGCTCTCATCCGCAAAGTGAATTTCTTCATTCCGCGATATGAAAAATTACTATCTTGAGTGAGAAAAAGGCACCGTACTGAGACTTCTCCTTTGAAATTCGCCTGGGGCCACAAAGGGATCACAAGTATAAAATCACAAGGGTGGACGATCCAGATCGCTGTGCCTTTCATCTCAAAATTCAAAGACACTGTCATATAAGTCTGAATTGCGTGAACCGCATTATACTAGGCTCAGTTTAAGGGATGTACTCTTTTGCAGTTGTTGGAATATACTGGAAACATGGATATCCGGAAGGGAACCTCATTGAAAATTCGGGAACAGTACTTACTTTGTGGGAGAAGATTGATTACGTAGCAATAGAGTGTGACTTTAACGCAAGGCATCTGTCATCTGTCACGTACCCAACGAATATGGAACGGCTCTGGTCAATTAGAAATAATGAAATATGGATCTTATTTGGATTGCACGGAAGGAGCCAACCTATTGATTTTCTCATTGTGTCGGCCAACCTGGTAAATATCATACATAACTGAGGAAACTTCGAAGGTAGAGTTCTCGTCATTGAATCTAGCCATCCATTGGCGGAGCCGATCTTACCAGCAAAAAAAGACTGTGAAGCTGAAGGTAGAGGATTCTCAGCTCATTTGCTCAGTTTGTGCTGAACTGAGTGCAAAAATTGAGGACATTTCGATCAACAGATCACAAGTCATCTCATCTTCGAAAATTGAAGAAGAGTTTTAATAGCTTCAACCAAATCCACGAACTCTTGACTAGGCCATCTCAAAGATCCCGATAAAAAAACAGCTCAAGGGATTAGTTTTATAGATAATTACGAAAAGTCTTTTCGGGGCTTCGTCGGACACGGAATATCTTAAGGAAAAACTTTCAAGCATATACATTCGCAAATTGAATGTACTTAACTAGAAATCTCAGCGAGTTCACCTTGTCATAATCTCAATTGATAGAATCATTTCGAGAAAAACATTTGAGTTTGGAAACGAGAGGTTCGAACCGACTGTACCAAGTACCAAATCTGGTGACTGTACGTTCCTTTAAATCAATAGAACTTAAGTACTTTGAGAATATAGCCAGGACTTTCATAGCAGCTCCATGCTTGTGGATAACAAGGCCGTCGCTGACTCCATCGTAAACAATTTTGCGACAGTTCTTCAAGGAAATAATTGGAAAGGGGGAACACAATTTTCGATTCACTGGTAAAGAAAACAAAACCAACGGTTGATAGTCACCATAAGAACTTGCGCGTAACTACATTCACTGATTTCAGTCCCTCGGACGCTCGTTTTGACGGTCCCCTATTTGTGAGCCCGGAAACATTCTGGATGGTCACACTAGGGTACAATTCAAACAAATCAGCTGGGGCTGATAAATTTAAAAAAAAATTTTTCTTTGACAAAGCTTTTCCATACTATTTTATTTTCCTCGTAAGCCTTTACAACAACTGCATAAGCCACTTCCCTTGACAATATATGCACCAAAATATTTGTTATTCTAAAAGGGTCGAATAAGACGGATTTAGTCGATACCCGCTCAATATTTCTTTTATCCAATATGGATAAATTATTTGGAACAGTAATCTATTAAGGTATCACACAGTTCTCTGAAGAAGCAGCAACTGTTCTTTTACCAAATAATTTTGCTTCGAAAGAGCTCACTCAACGATACCAGCATTGACATGATTGAATTTGGTTGGCCAAAGCCCTTGATTCGGTTTGGGTCAATGATCTTATCTACAAACTTATTCCACTTGGCTTTGCAGTGAAGGTTATACGTATTGCCTCCACGGTATTTGGTGGATCTAGTTCTGAACCCTCAGGTATTAACTCAGAGATCCCTCAGGGGTGTATCTTAGATCCCCTTTTCTTTAATATATTCAAGTCTGATATCCGGGTATCAGAGATCAGAGATGACCTATCACGGGTGTCAGACGTATCCTATCTACGGGTATCAGAGATAACCTATGCCTGGGATCGAGGTAAATCATTTTACCGATGATTCATTGAGATAATCATCTGAAAACAATCTTCGCTTAGCATGAAGAGACTCCAAAGGTACCTGAAATTTGATTATAGAAATATGTTTTGAGTTTTCAGTTTTGATATGCAAGAAATGCCGTGTTGTTGCGAATATTTTTATTTTTTGCAATAAGAATCTTATGATGCTTGCTACCAATTCTCAAAATAAAAGTAGTTACAAATTCACGAGAGGATAAATTAAGCAGCGATAACACTATGTGCGTTAGTGCCAACCGAAATTACTTTTGCCAAACAAGTAGTAGTAGTCTCATGAACCATGTTTCCATTTTTAAGGTTATCATGTAAAACCATGGTCTATTTGACGTTTCAGATTCCTACAGAATGAATTGAACATAACTTATCCTGAAATTCAACCCTTCCAGGTTACATCGTATTTATCATGGTAAGCTTTGCTCCTAATTGCAAAATGGAGCAATTAAACTTTTTTTAACCTATCCTTGTTTGAAAAAGAAGAAAATAGTTTTCATGAATTTCAGCTAACTTCGTATTTTTATATATGATCGTTTCTTGTAAATTAGAGCTCGTTTAAATGGCCATAGATTTGATTTGCTTAATATTTAAAGCAGTCAAGTAACCATAAAAAACGATTCCCCATTCAAAACTTTCTAGTCCACGCAAGGAACTTCAGCAGACATATGAACATTGACGTGTCATCTACTCGTGCCGTCATTTACTCTTCCTTATTATTACTTTTTCTTCTCTTGACGGCTAGGCGAAGGAGTGTTCACACATTCTTTGCTTTCAAATTCACCACCAGACACGCTCTGCAATATGCAAAATTATTTAAGTCTAGCTCCGTAACTATTATGTCTTCCGCGTTAAAATCTTATTTAGTTTGGAAACCGCAAGCAAGCACTTTGATGCCAATACTGTGATTTTCACCCCATGCTTGGCATAAGTGCTGAAGAGGACACTATTAAATAACATCATCCGATGTACATTAATATTCCAAAGTTGTAGACCCTTGCCAGGCGTCAGCATAGACGGGTGATGCCTTCAGTATGTTCCTTGGCAGCTTATGCATCATGCTTAGGTTTATATCCTGCAAAGATGTTTTCATTAGAACTACAAGTGAAGAGTGTTTGAATTTTGAATCAAGATTAAACGAATATGGATATAAAGTTCTTAAGCTATGTTATCGCTGCGATGGAACGAAAACTTGGGTGGGGTTTCGGATAAATTTTCCCGTGACGCAATATTTTGTGTGAAAGAAGCTTCATCCGGCTCAATCGTTTCATTTGAGTGTAGTCACCTTAAAGGTTTGGTAAGTACACATTTCAACTATGTCATCTAAACGAAATGTTATTTCTTGCACGGCTTTCATTTACCACTTAGCAATTATTCATCGTTGTCAACAGAAACGTGTCTCGAAAACCCCAAATTATGCACAGCTCAAATAGATACGAAGTTAGACCCCTCTTCCGTTGATCCTTCTCGACAAAGACAATCCCGTCATAAAATAAAATTAATGCTTAGCACTTTAAACGGCCTCTTTCCATAATTAATCCACTTTTCGTTCAGAAAGGATTTAATTGTGATATAAACAATATAATCTACCAGCGTCGCTGATATGAATACACTCAATTATACCGACTAGGATATGAGTATGTGTGTCGAGTGCATGATGACTTATTCTCCTTGAGGCATTAGGTCGGCTGAAGGAAGTCTTTTCTGACGCGGAACTCCGCTTTCATGATGGGATACTTAACACCACATCCGCTGCTGACTGTATTGTGTTGCGTCTGCTTCCTTGCCTTTGCTCAGGGACCGTTCAAATTAAATAAATACAACAAGATTTATACCCGAAAGTCATTAGCGGTTAGATTCTAAGTCAATTTGTTAGGCATTTTATCACGTTTGTGGTTATCGAGGGTAGGAGCAGTAGCCACCCTATATTGTGTTGTTGCTCCGAAACTTATGAGGTGCTATCTAATGAATTGCTGATGAAGCGTGATGTTGAGAGGTTCTATGAGTAATGTTTCACACAACATCCAGTCTATTATTTTCCAGGTATCATCATTCATTTTAATTATTCACCCTTGAGTGGTCTTTGGTTTTTCGAATGAGATAATAGGGTGTGCTATTGTTCCTTCATCCGCGATATTTTGTCTGCTGAAGCTTAAATGGCTTTTAAGGTATTAAATTGGTTGTTAAATCTTTTCCGTGCATTCATGTGGTGAAACAAGATCAGCCCAGTGATACCAGCTAACTTATACAGCCTTGCGGTATAAGTTAGCCCTCATTCGGGTCTCATTTTCAGGAAAGTACTCGGCTTTTAAGTGTCAAATTGACACTTCTGTTCGAATGAATTTCCAGTAACCTTTATCCTCCTTTAAATTGGTAAATGATAGCAACAAGGGTGTTCTAAAACAATACCAATTCATAAATACTAATTGAATATATAAATGGAGAATAATTGAACGCAAGTGGATAATTGTTTTTATTTCTGAAAGGTTATTTAAGACCCTATGCCATACGCATTTGTTGTCGCGTGCGCTCTGCAGATTTGCGTTAGAAGCGTATTGGTACAAATGAGACATCGCTTTTTTTGGAAATTTGTGCATGTGTCAATTGAAATGAAGTTGAATGAGATGTTGATGCCATAGAAGCATCAAATAATACAGAAACACAAAAAAGCTATTCGGGAGTTTGTGAATATCCTAAAGCGTCCTAAGATTTTATTTAATTTTGATTGAAATATTCTTTCACATGCTCAGTTTTATTCGTTACAACGCTTAATCAATAAAAAATATGGAATCAAGAAATCAAACTTTCGATAATTGTGAAGAAACTACTCGTAAACTTTCTCATAAAGTCAATCGAATACATTATCTATGACTCTAACTTAGTTTTAATTGACATAGGCATACAAAGTTCATTTATACGAAGAGTGTTCAAAAATAAATTGGGGTAATACAAGGAATTTATAAGAATTTTCGATAAAAATAAGGAAATAATGCTCCACATTATTCTACTGTGACAAGGTGATGGCCAGAGTTTAAACGATGGAAAAACATCGATTTAAGATGACGCTTGCTCGAACTACCTTTCGGACCACCTTTATCCCGTCAAATGGATAAAAAAGTTAAAAAAATTGTATTGGAAAATCGTCGTATAACGTTTTTCTTTTATTGCTGACGGTCTCCCTGGGAATTGCACATTAGATTTTACTTATTAATGTGGCTATGTGAAAGGTATCCACAAAAGGTGGAAAGGTATTCCCCAAATCCTCACGGACGCATGCAGCAGAGCACATTTGTATTGTTTCAACATGGTTCTAATCGTTTTTTAGCTTGATTCATAACAGTAGATGAAACATGATTTTACCACAACGATCCTGAAATACAAGAATCAATGTCATAGAAAAGAGCGTCATCTCCAATCCGTAATAAATTCAAAATAAAATAGTCTGCCGATGAGATCATTAGCACTTTTGAAATGGGGCAGCCAAAGGGTTGTAATCATTGAATACCTCGATCGACAATCAAAAAATTATTGGGAAGTGGCATTGAAATTGTCGGTTTTGTACACAGTAGAATATGTAAAATTGAAATAATGAGAAACTGATGCATTTCATTAAATATAATAAAACCTCAGAGAATTTGTAGAAATTGCAGAAGAAAACTAGCAAAAGATTCAAGATAGTGAATCAGCTCCCGAGTTCGCAGTTGCCATGTTAACAATCCAGTATCTTGGATTGAAGTCCAAGATTCTTAGCCTCCAAAATCCTTAAAAATTCCCATGTTCACCTGACTGAGCTCTTCGTGATTCTTATTAATTTCCTCGGACAATTGAATATTTAAGATAAATGAAAATAAAATAAATGAAAGATGATAAAGAAGCGATAGCTGAGTTTTGTAAGTGTCGAAGAAGGAGATTTTTTTGTTTTTAAAAAAAAAAGGAATACTGGGTCTAGAAGAAGATATTTATATAATATATATAATGAATAGATATAATGTATCAGCTTAAAGGGTTATAATGTGAAAAATAAAATTATTTTGAGTTGACATGCATATTTGATATCTTATGGAAATTTGAAATTAGTGACGCCTAGTCTTTTTTCAGGTTCAGCTTTTTAATACATGAATCGTAAATGTTTACTGTTTAAAGTAACTTCAAGAATGTTCATCGATGTTCGTTTTTAGAGCTATAAGCGAGTTTGAAGTTCCAGTGGTAGATAAATCGTGCGTATGAGTATGTTTTCTCCTTCGCACAAGACAATTCAGTTTAAACTATATAATTCGATTGATTTTACAAGACTTGAAGGAATTAACAAACCAAACTGCAATAAATATTTGTTATTCTCTTAAAATTATTCTATCAAAATTAGTGAGTATGTTCACCACAATCGCTAAACTTTGACTGATGTAAATACAATTTCCGAACATCGTCACCTGCTAGTTCGGCTCTCTGAAAACTTAACCAAAGCTGAGTATATGTCATTATACAGTCTGTTTGACAAGAGCGTGTACGGCAAAACTTTGTTTTAGGTACCGCTAGAAGCTTGGTTGAGAATTGGGCATGTTGCTAGCCCCTTCCCCTCAGATGCTTTGTGTATAGAGTCTCAGTTGTCGTTCAATCTTTGTCAGAGAATGACGTATTTCGTCATGAGCGTTACGTACGCATCACGTTATGAAGCAGTGTTCTTGTGTTCGCATCCAAAAGGACCCAAAATGTCATACGCAGCCGCTGCAAAATACATGAAAAAGTCAAAGACATTTGTTAGTAAGTGAGTGAAACGCTATTCTGAAGTAAAAAATGTCGACGATCTGCCTAATCGTGGCTCTACGCAAAAAACAACGAAAAAGGAGGACAAAATGATTTTACGGGTATTGGAGAAGAATTCTCGCCTATCGTTACGTGGTGGCCAAGCGGTTTTGCTTAAAAAGGGCCTTAATGTGTCATATGATACTATAAGAAGACGTTTACTGGCTCATGATGTAAAATTTCGTAGCATAATAAAGAAACCGCTACTGTCGGAAAATCATTTTAAAAAGAGACTCACTTGGGCGCAGGGAAATTTGGACCGGGATTGGGACAATGTAATTTTTTCGGACGAAACTTCTTTTTGGGCACGTTCTTCTGTCACTCATACCTGGTGTACCCACGCCAATAAATTCATCCAGCGGACCGTCAAACATCCGGTTAAGGTGCACGTTTGGGGTTGTTTTTCAAAACAGGGATTTGGTACCTTGCACATATTTACAGGTAATTTAAATGCAGCTAAAATGGTCAAAATATATCAAAGGGCTTTATTACCATCTGCTCAAAAGTGGTTTAGAAGGAAAAACATATATTGGCTACTGCAAGAAGACAATGACCCGAAACATCGGAGTCATCTTTGTACAGTGTGGAAACGAGAAAATGACGTTGAAGTACTAGATTGGCCATCACAGCCGCCGGATGCAAATCCAATAGAAAATGTTTGGGCACTCATGAAGTTGAAGCTTCGAGAAAAGCAGATCTGGACTTTAAAATGATTAGTTTGTGAAATTAAACTTATTTGGAGGTCTTTGTCCCTGGATTATGCAATAAAATTAGTAGAAAGTATGCCTCGAAGACTCCAGTCAATTATTGATAATGGAGGCGACTGGACAAGTTATTAATAATAAAGCATCATTGTCTATATCATGTATAATGAGTGTATTTTTTTTCTACTTTTTATCCCAATTCATTCCCGAGCTTTGCCGTACACGCTCTTGTCAAACAGACTGTACGTCGAGATTGATTTTTAATTGAAACTACTTCATTATTTTGCTTAGTTAGTATGATGCTTACTGCTCAAAAGAATAAACTACCAGTAAACTTCGTGGGGAATCAGTTTAATTGATTTAGTGAAGACATATAACTAGTGTGCAAACGTTTTTTTTTTGGGTTTTCCATATATTTTGGAAAGGTTAGTTTCGTTATTATAAAGAGAAATCACAGTTGGATTTTTGTTTTCGAGGAAAAGTTAGTTTCGGCTTATTTTGTACAAGTTCTTGATCTTGGTTTGATTACCACATTCGAAGCAGAATTTCTGGAGAAATCATGTAGTTTCACACACTCAATAACAGTGGTTTTAGCGCTTTCATAGCAGTTTGAAGATCAGTCACAATTAGGAAGGCTGAAGGAAGCAACACATAGTGATCTATTCGAAGTCATACAAGGAAGTGATAGTAGGCGCATCGTAAAAACATCGGATGAGTTCCAAGTCGACATAATCACCGAAGACAGAAGAATCATTCAACTAGAATACGTGGTGAAGCTGGATGCTTGGGTACCCCGCGAAATTTCGCAAGGAAGGAAGACAGAAGCCACTGCTTTGTTCCATCTTATTCATTAATACAATGAAGGATTTTTCTGACGAATGGATACTTTGAGGGAAAGGCGTTCCTGAACATTTTAATGAACGGACGTCGGACACTTTGCAAAATCAATTTGTCATCCACACCAATTTTCAAATCAGATTTGCGTCCAAGAAAAGCTATACTGCCTGTTTGGTCGGATTCTAGAGGAATTGTACATCGGGAGCTTTTGATAAGCGTCCCCCATAAGGTTATCATCGGGGATATGCTTTAAACTTCGGCAATGTTAGATCGCAATTTAACTGACATTTGCAGATACCTTGCCCCTCACTTACTGTATTTACTTGCTTCGGTCCTTGGACAATCTTCTGTAGGGAAGATAATACGACACTGAAGAGGATCTTTGTACTGTACTAGCAAATGTCTTCGTAGGTAAGAGAGAAATACTTCTGCGGGAGCGTCATATAGCAATTTCCAGAACGTTAGAGATAGGCATAGATAGTAATGGTGATTGTTCTTTAGATTAAGTTGAAAATTGATAGTCATTGAAAAAAGGGAATTATTAAATTCGAACCCGAAAAAAAAATTTACAAACACCTAATAGATGGCGTTTGTGGATAAAATGCGTAAAAATAAACCAGAAACCCCGAAGAATTTCTACCTTCAAGAGGACGGGCAGGAAATTCATCTATATTTCACAACTAATTCAAAGATCTTTACGACGAATAATGTCGTATGTTCCCATAAAGAAACAGTACCTGATACAAGTGTGATCTATACATCACACAGCTACCGCAGAAGAAGAAACCGGAGATAATTGTTTACTGCAACGAAACAACGATGGCTGAACAAAAGGTAGTTACCTCATGAATAAGGTTGAATATGAGAAGCATTTTACAAAATACCTGCATCTTCTGTCTCCCGGAAGATATAAGCAAAAGACTAGCATAAATCAGATACATGGGTTATATAATAAGAAAATTCTAATATAAAATGAAATATGCAATAAAACCAAACAAATAAATATAATATAATAATAACTGAATACGTAAACAAGGCAAGTACCAAATAATCAATCATTTAATGAAGAATTCGAAAATTTTGAAAAGCAGGTTTTGCCACTGAATTTTTGCAGTACACTTTATAGTCAGGTAAATTTTAAGCTTGGGAATGAATATCAGAGTTAAAATTCTTGTGAAACTTCGAATATCAAAAATATTTCTCAGCATTTGTAATTTGGAAATTTGTTTCGTTGTTCTATTTTTTGTGTGAAAAGTTGCAAAATCAGCTTCGAAATATCAAAAATATTTAGTTTATTTTTTTTCTATTAAATTTCATCATGATTATTTTTTTATCTGTATCAATTTTACACGCGAAAGTGAAAATCTTTTATTTATGTGAGTTTTTGAGCTACGGGTTCACTTTCAGAAGTTTTTGTAGATCAATTTTTCCATTTTTACTTAGAACTTATAAGTGATTTATAACCTTGCTAAGCTAACTCAGCGAGGACTCATGGGTGCGGAAGTTCTGATCAAGTATTTCGAGAACCTCGATAGTGAATTTAATATTTATAAAGAAAGGTGGAAAGAACTCAAGCTGGTTTTGTTGGAGTTGGCACCTGATGAGAAGCGGCAGGGACGCGTGTTCGAAATCAGCTTGAGCTCTTTCCACCTTTCTTTATAAATATTACGGGTTCAGTGCCGGTACAACCATGAAGATATCTTATACGAAAACTGCTATAGTCAATAATGCAATAATTATTTAACGAACTCAGAAAGTTTATTTCAAGGATCTAGAATAGATAATTTTATTGGTTGTCGCTGTCAGTTTACAATTTAAGGATCACATGGTTTGTAAGCGTGACAAAATCAAACAAACATTGCTTGGAAACAATCCGACCTTTTTTGAAATTTTGAAAATCATGCTTCTGTATGGCAGAGGGTGTTTCATGGGCGGTAAAGCCTTTAATATGACCTACATACTTGGTAGGGAAAACAATTGACTGCTTGACAATTATCCTGTTTTTGTGCCCATTTCAGAAAATTTACGACCAATATTGATTTGGAATACATCATCAAAATACTTGATGTGTTCAAATAGAATTGGTCAATAGTATTAATACTAATTTTCTTCAAATCTTTCAATTAAAACACTATATCTTATTGTTTATTTTTACAGATACTGCTTCGGCAGTAAGTTGGTTCTTTCCCTAGTGTCAACTGTTCCATAATTTGAAGGCCCTTGTATGTATTTTTACTATTTAAATATCTAGAGTATCTTCCATGGAAAAAGTGAAAATGTGACTGATTCTCTTTTACTCTTTATTTGAAGAACTTAAGTTCTTCAGTAGTAGTACTAGAAGAATTAGTTTTAGGCAAGTTCACCTTACACAGAAGGTTTCACAAGGTCTTCACAGGTAAAAAACTATGAAATGAAATAATGATAATTAAACATATTCAATAAAATGTTGGGCATGTGATTGCTCCGACTGGCGTGAAGGTCCAAACGTCCAAACGAGTGGTCCAATTTTCGACGTCTCTAACCAACAGTTGGAACCGTATTTTGTTATCAACGTGGCGAATGTTGTCTACCAAACGGTTAAGCGTCTCTCGTTTGTCAGCGTAGACGAGTGATTTGAAGTGAGTGACAGAAGATCTTGCAGGCCAGTTTACAGGTCCAAAACGAGAGATTTTGAGCTCATGAAATGCTTCATTCAACAAGTTGATGGTTGCACAAGCTGTTTTGAATGTCGCGTTATCCTGTTCAAACTAGACGTGCCCTGCATTATGACGAGTCAATTCCGGAATGAGAAAGTCATTGATCTTGGCTCTGTAGCGGTCAATATTAACTGTCCGTTACTGTCAGCAGCATGTTGGTAGATCTATGCAACAATGATAAAGCATACGAAACAATGACAATGTAACAATGTTTGGACAACCACCTGAGGTTGCTTACCCCTAAGATCCTTGCGTAAAATCTTCCGTAGCCTGGATGTCGAATAAAATTACTTGGGTCCTCATCGATTCTACGCTCTACAGCTCCTATGGTTACTTCACTATGAACGGAATGACGATTGGATAAATGCATATTATCAGTAAGAGTAAGCATGGTGAGAAACGATCCATTGTTAATCGAATTAATTGTTCTGATGGACGATTATGTCAGCCGAAAATTTGAATGAGTGAGCGATAAAATTCGCGAACAGAACCGTTTTTTTTTCGAAATAAATCTGATTAATTTGCAGACGTTGCTCCGGCATCAGTATATTCATGACCTAGGCAAATCGAAGTAACCATAAAACGCTTGAATATAAGTGGTATAAAAGAACGTTGCCAAACCCTATATTTCTTCAGGAACGTTTTCGCTTCGCTTCGCTTTTTCTCGTTGAATTCTGTTGAGTGTTCTGAATTAAATTTTTATAAAAATTTCGATTAATATTTTCTCATTCTTTTCATTCAAAAAGAATGGGAAAATCTCAAAATTTGTATTTTGATAGCCTTTCCGTCAAATATGCATACAAATGCTAAAACACATTGTGGGGTAGTTGACAAGACCTTACGGTAATTGTTAAGAAGCCATAATTTCTCATTCAGAGCCATATTTCTTCGATCATTGGATCTTGGTAATAAATAAAATTGTATTTAATCCCCAAATCCTTGGCGTTCTAATCAACGTTTCCCTCTGGTATGTTGAAATAGACAGTCTTATCCATTAGCCCGTTAATAAAATGTAATTTTTCAACTCCCACGGTGGACATACTTCCCCAAACCATAACCGATTCCCCACCATTTTTAAAGGTATCCACGAATATGCTGTCTGGCCAAATTGGTGTTAGATAATCTCCAAACATATCATACACAAGCTGAATGTCACCAATTTTTAAGCTATCTGATTGTATTTACCTTGTTCCCAAATTTATATTCTTTACCAACATACTTTTGACCAAATTGCTGACGAATCTTCCAACTTTTCTAGGAGATTACTTGATTTTTTTATTTCGACCAGTCCAATGTATGGCTCTACGAGTGCACCCAGTATTGTTCTACGAGAAATTCCCCTAAAAGTTCTGTGTAAACGTTACTTGACATTAATTTGAACCTCAAATGAAATATTTGGCGCTGACAAAATTGTATTTTTATTAATCTTGCAAAGCAAATACCGAATATAACTTTAGTTTTTTTGTTACCATACTGTTTTGGTAGAACACTGTTTTCAGTTTCATAAATTTTAAAAATTGTATTCTCAGTGCTTTTGCATTTCCTGGCTGATTCCCCTTATTTTGGAAAATTTCGGATAACAATTTCCTTCTCCTCAGTTCAAGCTTGTTTAAATTTACGAAAACCATCCTGCACCTTTGAGTTCGAACGCAAGTATCTACTTCAGAAATCAAATGACAATTCAAAATATCAGTCAAATATAAAAAAATAGGCAGGAAATACCTTAATTCCTAGAAAGTTTTCCGAGTATCCATCTATTTTTGTGAGCATGGTTCATTGAAAATTAACTTGTTTTATTTTAATTGTTAGTTTCGTGATTCTAGGTCCTAGTTAATTTCTCTTGGCTGCTTCATGACCCTTGAAATTGCTAATGTGTCAAGCTTTCTTTTGCTCCTTGGCTACCATCTGCTCATCCTGTTTCGTATCCTTTGCAAATGTGATTGGCCACCGAGTTTACCATAAGGCATGAGTCTCCTTGTCTAATCGCTGCTTTTTCTTCTGTTATCTACGTTTCCACCCTGATTTTGACACTCGTCTCGTTTGCCCGAAATTCGCAACTAACTATTCAGAATTCTTGCAAATAATTCTGAATATGCCACTGTTCTCTTCGTTTTTAATGTAGTCATTTGCATTGTCTAGCTTTATTCAGAGCTGAAGCTGTACGGTTTCAAGTGGATTTTTACTTCATTCAATTTTCTCTTTAAATCCTCTGTTGAATCAGTATTTTTGACGTCTTCCTTTTCAAGTTCGTTCTTTTATTGTCTTTAAATTTGTTTATTTTGTGTCGTGGTGCTGTCCCGTTTCTATTCTCCTTTCAATTTCCATAGTCATTTTGATAATCAACTGTCTTTGTGCCTGTTCTTCATCACGATGTCTCAAATGTATCTCTCTTCCTTTTTGAGACTTCACGCAAAGATCTTCATCTTCTTTGATTTTCAGTCACAGGATTTGATAGCATCCGGTGAATCTACGCTCGAAACGCCGGGAGTTTTGATTTGAAATCGTACTCGGTATTGTCCTGTGTGTTTATTGTTTTGCGATATATGTCAATCTGTAGGTTACTCTTTTTATTTATTTCTTAGTGAATTTAAAATGAACTGGGGCTCCTTTTTAGCTTTTTTCGAGTCTAAAGCTTACGTTCTTGTGAATGAAGTTCAATTTCCAATTCAGGTTTCATTGTTGTTTGGAATGGTGGTGGAAGGTGGAATGGTTATGGTGGAAGGGTCATCAAGTGTCGTCTGACATTATTTTTTGTAATGTCAAAATTCAGATAATTTATCAGGTAAGTCGGTGAATTAGTCAATAAATTATTAAAAATAATTAAATTTACAATTTCACAATTTAAATTTATATGTAATGTAAATCTTCCACTTTTAGAGAATATTCAAAATTTTTTTTTAGTATTTAAGGTTTTGACAAAGCCCTTATGATTTACCCTCGTTATTCCAAAACGGTTCCAAGACGGATGAGGGAAACGATCCGGAATCTTTTTTCCCGATCACCCGCAACTCAACCAAAGTTATAAACTGGAGAGCCATACCACATTGCAATACAAGCGGCTATAGAGCGGCACCAAATAACCTTAATGGAATAATACAAATACTCTCGGACAGTAAGTCGGCACTGCAGGCGCTTGCCTCTCACTGCGTAGTTTCACAACTGGTGCAGGATTGTGAGCAGGCTCTCAAAACCGCAACAACCCGAGTAAATGTAAAACTGACATGGGTCCCTAGACACAGCGGTGTAGAGGGCAACGAAAGAGCGGATGAGCTAGCGAGAGCTGGATCAGCCGACAAAATGCCACTAGAATAGACACAATTAAAGTGACACTAGCAAGGGTAAAAAGGGAAGTAGACGAAATCCTCTGGAAAGAGACAGATACCGCTTGGAATGACAGGAACGACTGCAGGATAAGCCGAGCCTCACCCTAATCAAATAAGGACAAAACAACTCCTGGGAAAAAACCCGAAATGGCGTTAGAACATTGGTGGCATTATAAACGGGCCATAGTCTTCTAGGTCAACACGCCAAACGAATAGGAATCCAAACGGATGACACCTGCCGAGCTTGCGGCGAGGAGGAAGAAAGTACAGAACACTTCCGCCTGGATTGCCCGAGTCTGGTCAATAAACGCCTTACTTGGCTGAGGTGTACTGGCGTAACAGAATTGAATCCCTTGGCGACCACAGAGCTGGAAGATGTCCTTGAACATCTGTAAACTATAGTGCTACCCATTGGGCGCTAAGGGCCGATTGTGGTCTATGCTTTTTTCCAGCAAGTGGACTCCAGTACAAATAATAATAAGAACAGTAATACTCTATTTATTGGTATCATAAATTTTTAAAAATACTTCTTAATGTTTGATAAAACTTGAGGCAACGTTTTCATGTTACCATGGATTGCAATCAAGTAGGTTATTGGAAATTTTCAATAACACTCGATGTACCTGGAAAAGACTGTCTGTATCAGGAATATGTCTATGCCATTCCATATCAATTAAGCACACCTGTCTAAAACCATTCAATAGTTATATTGCTGACTATCATATTTCCCAAAGGATACCTCAAGACACTTGCCGGTGACACTGATGGGATGCAGTCCTGTCTACCAATATCTATCCGGAAGATTGCAAAATTTACCTGAGTGTGTAATGATTATGAGTTATCAGGTCATGTATAGTTGTCATATGCACTCATTGATTTCTGATTTACATCAGTTTCTTGAGGCATCCTTACGTCATTGAAATATTCTATTCGAATTTGTTATATATAATCCAGTGTATCATTTGTTGGGTATCCTACGGAGAACAGGTATATGACAACGCATATGGTTGGGATATTCATGAAATTGATTATTTCGGACTCAATTTCGTAGGCAGGAACTATGTCCTGTTTACCTGACCAGGAGACGAAATTGATTTTCCATGCTTAGGGGTTTTGCTTTGGTCAATCGACAAGGCGGTATTTCATGTTTGTAAGAACGTTAGAACTCTTGGCTAGATATTCCGGTATTATAAAATACAAAATTTAGGCTTCAGTATACCTTTACGTTTATTTTCATTTGAAGTTATGTGTACATAGAAGAGCTCTCAAACGCAGCCAACAAAATAACACAATTTAAAATGTATTTAATTTAATTTGAAAGAGCTCTGACTACCCTGTATTTCATTGATTAGCTAAGATATTTCTTCCCCAAGGATTCAATGCAATTGATTAAAACACATGCACACAAAGTGCAGGTCACATATACAAAACATGGTACAGGGCAGATTGCGAGGAGTTTGAATTTATCCTTTGGTTTACTTTCGCAAGTTGCCTGTTTCTGTTAATGTTTTCGTTCAACTTTACACAATATTTTATTCCTCAATTTCCATCTCATTTGCATTATTGCGGCCTTAGAAGAATTTTTCTCATTTCTCTCTCCATCTTCCAATTTTCAACATTATCTATATCGGAATTATTGCTATACTTGGTCGATGTTTCGTCCGATCTAAGCTTGTTTCCGAAATGGTCAGAATAAATTGTGGAGAGAAAATCAGCATGAGGAAAGCTGTAAAAGGATGGAACACATCTGGGTTATATAATAGACAACGGAAAGAGAAAAAAACGTTGCCCCGTGAATTAAGGATAAAGTAAAGAACGAGCCATTTCTGGTTTGCTAATGTCTTGTAAATTGTTTCAAGGGTAGTATGAGAAGATAAGTTGTTGCTTTGGTGGTGTCTGATAAAAATGGGGCAACGGGGCTACATATATGCTTAAGAAAATAGGAAAATTCGTTTAATTTTTTATTTCCGGGTTGGTTTTATATTCCAACACCAAGAAAGGCGAATATCATTTTGAAGCTGAAACGATAATTATAGCAGAATTCAGTAGTGGCTGCCACTGAGGTACGAAGTCAAATTTTATTTGCAGTGAAAAGTGCAATTCGCTACAAAACGGATTCAAAAGTTTCCAAATTGGCACACGTGCTGACATGGAGCTATTTGTATTATTTTAACGTATGAATATTTTATTATCCAAAATTATAATGATATAATATAATATTCAATGTTATTTTATCACCCAATTATCCAAAACATTCACTTGTTCGTTGCACATAAGTTTGTGGAATTTTAAATGGTTAGGAGCCAATAAACAGAATGACTAATCGTTACAAAAAGCTGTCAGCATATATCCGAAAATAATCGACTCTAAAAATATAAACAAATCAAAATTATTAGTGAACGTACGTTTTCTTACTATATGGGTGAAACTGTGTTTGTCTCCCGAGTTTTTTGGGAACGTTGAAATTACAAAATCAATTTTTGAAGCTAGTCTTTACAATCGATATAAAAACTTATCAAATCAGATCAACATGTAAGTAAAAGGTGTTTGTAGAAACATGTGTAGAATTTTAAGATTAAATAAAATATACATACATTATTTTTATTGCCATCAAATTGGCTTTATTAGAAAGCCATTTTCTCTTGCATTTTAATTAAAATATGATTCCGGACATGTGAACACCACGACTCCCACGGAGGAAGTCCAAGCCAGAGGTCCAATTTTCAATTACTCTAACCAATAATTGGGCCGCATTTTGACGTATAACGCCGCGAATGTTGTTTTCCATGTTCAAGTATCTTAGGCTTGGCGGTGTAGATGAGTGATTTGACGGATCCTAATAAATCATAACTCAGAGGTGTCAAATCACAAGATCATTCAACCCCGATCACAAGTCCAAAACGAGAAATTATGGGTTCATCAAATGCTTCTTTCAATAAGTCGATGGTTACACTGTTAAGTACGCAACCGACACATGGTTATTGGAAATCATTGTTCTGATTGACGGTTATGTCGACCATAAAATTGATGGAGGGAACGATGAGTTTCTCGAACAAAACCGTTTTTTTAAATAAATCTGAAAAAATTGCTAATGTCGCTCAGGCGTCAACCAATTCATGATAAAGTGACAATCCAAACTAACACAAAATGCATGATAGGTGTTAGCATTATCCGTAGCACAAAAAAGTCTTACCGATTTAACAGTCTATACATTTTACAAAATCTCCGTTTAGTGTGTATTTTGGTGTGTATTATCGAAAATATATTCACGAGAAAATCTTAAAGAATATCTTGCATATTAAAAATAAATTAATTTTGTGGACTTGTGTGGTTCATATTGGAAAATTTTTCATTTTTATTATTTGTTCCTTTCTGAAAGGAAAGTCAAGTTATTATTAATGGCGAAGGGACCACATTCAAGGGTATCCTCTTCTCCTGCTAGTCAATGAAATATTTCATCGTAGAATGATAAGAGCAGCTCGCGTATACTACCCTTAACTTGTTAAATCCCAATTTTGTGAAACTGATTTGGCAACACTCAGAGATATTTGTGATCGGCTGGCACAGATACAATGAAAGCTTTCGTTCTTCTTAAGTTGAATACTTCACTAAGCATCCCATTGATACAATCACGTGTCCCTACAACGCTTTAAATAGTGCTAACTTACTTGAAAAACACACAAGTGGATGTGGCGAATCACTTTGTCTAACATTTTGACATGTTCCTTCTTAATTTCTGATCGGAGAACCATGTTTTTTGATAGTAGGCAGCTATTTTTAGCACTTTCTGAAATTCTAGCAAAAAAGGGAAAATTTTATGCTTGCATCCGACATGATGTAATACGATTCCTGAAGAAGAAGACCGCAGGTAGGTACTTCTAAGATATCAAGCTACTGTTCTACAGGTTTCAATAGACCTATAGTTGTAGATTTAATAACCTCCTCTTTAATTTGTATGAAAATTTTTTTTTCAACTCTCCCGAGTTTGTAATGAGGAGAACTGAGGAGACAGGAACAGTCTTGGCTGTCCCTATAAATTATGAAATTTTTTCAGCTAGAGGTGAAAAGCAGGTTGGAATACTTACTTCAGCTGAACGAGGGCCTTACATTATTGTTATGATTTCTATGTGTACATCAGGTTACTTTGTACTCATTTTGTTCACTTTCGTTAAAATGAAGATGGACGAGAATTACCGGTTTACGATTGAAGTACCATCAGTATACATTATTTTTATTGTCGCAAAAAGCTAATGGATTAATCCGGAGATATTTTTATCGTGTCTACAACATTTTAAGAATTATGTTCATGCTGCTGAGACACACCATGTTCTACTGATTTGTTGGCTCGAGATGAACTTCATTCAATAGCTGTGAATGTCAACTCAATAGCGAGTGTATAGGAGGTCAGATCAACTGGATTTTGCGTCTGAACACAGACCTAACATCGTACTGCTGAACGAGACTATACTCAACGAAAGACATAACGTACAGTTCAACTAAAACAACTGCATACGTACTGACAGACCCAACTTAGTTCTAGTAGCTGACTGGCAATCCACGAGGAGTATTTCTCAAACGATGGATTCTTGAGAACCAATTGGAATACCGATGCCAGCTAGCCGGGCTGAGGACTCCTACATTGCCTCAATCTGGATCGTATCTGGATCTTTGTATAGCTGATATGCATTTGAACGTTACTGGCTTGACAGTTAACAACAAACTGCAAACTTTGCACTATGACAGTGACCACAAAGCAATACAAATAAGGATTGCTAAAGAGACTAGCGACTTATTCCTACTTACTGCAGAACAAACACTCAACAAATACAAAAACAAAAAAAGAAACTGGACGAAAATCAACAAAACCTACCACCAAAAGCACCTACATTCCGAACAATAGAAACTTGACTAACAACCAAATTGACGAATACATAAACGAAATTAAAAAAACTCATACTCACTGCCATAGACAAGACCATATCAAAATTAAACCACGCAACAACATGGACCAATACTTGACCCGACGCATTAAGAAACTAAAAAAGCTGAATAGTATGGTTTCGACGCATATTAACAGTATAAAAAAAGGGGTTCCGATGCGAGCTGGCATCCGCATTTAAAAATTCTTAAAGAAATCATGAAGGTTGTGCGTTATTTCAACAAGTTGAGCTTGACTTAAGCAGAATAAACCAACAATGGGCTGAGAAAGCGGAGAGCCTTCATCCTCAGGATCCGGATGGAATGTTCAGTCAGATCAATGCTTTCTTCAGGTCGAAGAAGCCGGAAACGGTGTTGACTTTGGAAACCCCGTTAGAACATGATGAATATAGGATCATCATTGGAACTGATGAACCCGACAACATTCAAAGTCCCATCAAATGCAAAACTGTAACAAACAAGACAGAAAAATTAGATATAATTGGTCTGAGTATGGAGCCAGTCCATCGACAAAACTTTGATCTAGGTATTTTTCGATTGATAGAAACTGTCAAAAATAAAGTTAAAGAACTCCTGACTTCTTGCAATTGAGAACCCACTCTCTGTTTCAGTGAGTCATCAAATTCAAATATGCTATCACAGAACAGCTTAAAAGACTGTTTTTTGTCTAAGGAAGATGTACAGCATGCCTTTCCAAACATTGTCCTCAAACACTTACCAGAACCAATAATGACCGAATATACTTGCATTTTCAATAATGCACTTAATAATAAATATTTCCTCCAAAATTAGAAGAACGCCAGGGTCATTCCAATTTCGTCCTAGATCCTAGCGATCCTAGCGATCCGAAAAGCTATTGACCAATAAGCTTATTGTCGAGTGCAGGCAAAGTCCTTGCGAGTTTTTTGAACAGAAATATCAAGAAATATCTCGGGGACAAAGATATCATTAGCAATAGTCAGTTAAGCTTTGGCAGTAGCCATTTTACTATCCATGCTATCACGAATGTGACGTCAGATATCTGCTTGCATTTGAACACAGGAAAATGTGTTGGAGCATACCTCATTGGTATGGGGAGAGCCTTTAATACAGTTTCGCCTGATGGACTGATTTTCAGACTGATACAGAATAGGTTCTGTGACGATATAAAAAAGAGTTTACTGTCGAAGTTGGGGGAAATACTTCCAGTAGAGTATTTTAGGTCTCTGAAGGTCTACAACAAGGAACAGTTACGGCATCAAAGCTATTCGCGATAATATTGAATCTCCTTTTGAAATTAGTTGGCTTCACTGATAGTCCTAAACGGATGATCGTGGCCTTTGCCGATGACTTGATCATATAGACTGCAGAACCACCGAAGCAAAGCTTCGAACTGAGCTGCAAAGTATGTTCCAAGATGTCCAAACGTTCACAAACGCTTGGAAGATGAGAATCAATGATGAAAAGTGTTAGACTATTTTGTTTCGTGGACCACTGGCAAAGGCTGGCAGAGGCTTGAAGCGAAATTGTAAGGATTTCCATAGAAAGTCGAACAGAGAACGCATACCACACAAGAATACGGTAAGGTACTTGAGCGTGTTCCTCGACGATCGCTTGCAGTACATCCAACATGTAAAAATGCAGCTCGAAGAAGCAAGAAGAGCATCTATGTCTCTTAAATGACTTTTCTATGCGAAAGACCTAGAGACACGTGTGAAGGTAATATATTATCAATGTCTTGTAAGACCCATCATTACATACGCGTGTTGCATATGGTTTAACCTGAGTGTTTCCACCATGGAGAAGATCAGAATGTTTAAGAGAAAATGCTTAAGAGCCTGCACCGGACTGAACAAAAGAGCGGAATCCAACTTCAAGTGTTATGACTCGGATAGGGAGCGTGAATATGACGCAGCAGGTATTCCACGTGTAGACTCTTGCATTATACATCAAGTAAGGAGACAATGTCTGCGATCGAGCATGACTGATGAGAATATGTGGATCAGTCATCCATACTATCTTAATCAGTTGTACTTTGAGCGATGCAGGGAAACAGGCTTTATACCACCAGAAGCATTTGCTTACTTAGATGGAAAGAGACATCGTTGACGGACGTGGAATACCTGTTATCTACCACATTTACAAACGAAACACAGCAAGAGTTTGAAGAAGAGTGAAGAAGACTATTCAGGTAGATTTACTATATTCGATGCGTATATGTCATAAACAGAGAAACCACCAACAGTGTTGGTGGCTGGAGTGAGATTCTAGTAATCGCACGAACGGTTGGCGTGCCTATGACTCGCGGAGTTGTAGAATGTCGTGTGATAATAATGTGTATATCAGCCTTGATCTATGTTTTTTGGTGAGATATTACCTTATAATTTGAATAACTTGTATATATATTTTGCTTTATTTAATTTTGTAAATCTAGGTTAATTTAATGATTACTTTGATCAAAACAACTATAACAAAGAAAAAATTAACAAATAAGATTAGAAATCAATAATTAGAAATGAGAAGAAAAAAACAAACCATATCCGTATATAATTAGTGATTATGATGTTTGATTTTTAACCTAGGATTAATGGTACGATTGCACTGTTAACGCAAAAAAACATTCATTTTCGGAATTTTTTCTCGGAATCTATTGCATAGATTGAAAAATGACTTTCACGCACTTTTTACATATATCGTCAACTATCAAAAAAAATTTTATTATGCTTAAGAAACTGCTCAGCAGAGGGTGTTAGAAAAGTAAGAAAAAATGACATGGCTTGCGGATGAAAATTTTTCTAAGCTTCCACATTACAGAATGCAACGTTCTTGGTCTACATTTTTTTGTAATCACGTCTACTAGCGCCGCAACCAGAATTGGGTCGTACGAGATAAAACTGTTGAAATTACGTCGCCAAATAGGAAAGAAAAATAGAAAAATAGAAAAAAAACGCCCTACTTTGATACAGTTTTTTTGACGTCCTGAGAAGAGGGGGTAATATTTTTGTATAATTCTGCTTGCAGCGCTAGCTGACATGATTACAAAAAAATCGAGACCAAGAACGTTGCATTCTGTAATGTGGAAGCTGAGAAAAACCATCATCCGGTCAGAAAAACATCGTTTTGAGAAAAACGCGTTTCAAGTTTTTTTACGTTTTTTTCATCTTTATTTCATCAAATACATATAAAAAAAGATTCCTGGTGCATATAACCGTCCTTCCGTGTCTTCGTAGGCCTGTTTCTGTAGTCCTAATTGTGTTTAAGAACGATTGCCCAGAGATTTTTGTTAAAACAATCGTTATCATTTTGCGTACTACCACCAAGGCAGCGTTCCAACAATTCGTCATTGGTGAGTTTTACATAGGCTTCTTTGACGAGATCCCAAATTTCAGGATTGTTGGCTGGCTTATGAGAATAATGTATATTATTTATCTTGGCTTTTAGATAGCCGCACCAGCTTTCATCGCAATGATCGTTTTGTAGCGCAGCATCGGGTGATATTGAATGGTAATAAGCCCCAATTTCGTGGATCATGGCTTCTTTAGTATCGTGATGTCTCTGAATTGCTAGAAATAATACGTCGATAATTTTTTCCTCGTGGTACTCGTTAAATCATTAATTTTTTCAGGTTTAGGCGCGGTGGCGGTTTGGTTTCATTTTTTTTCGTCTCGGTGCTCTTGTTTTTTTAACCTTTTACCGGAGGTTCTTTTTCTTTTTCTATTTTTTTCATTAACGTTTTTCTCTCGGTGAATGTTTTTCAACCTCCATCAAATACCGATACTTGCGTTTGGCGACATCCAAAACGCACTCAAGTTTTTTTACATAGTACTTGGCGCCGTATTGTTTTGCTTCTACGAGATTTGAATATGTCTTCACATCGCCATCCCCAATATAGTATAAATACCTGGCAGCATGTAATTTTAATGATCTTTTGAAGATTTCAATCACTCCCTGCAACTCTATCTCCCTTGAACTACCGCCGTAATTTGCGGTGCAAGTTCCTTTGTGTTCAGACTCATACCAGTCCTTGAATTTAACCTTATTCATCTCTGATCGTCGAATCACGCAAGATTTGCACGATTCAGAAGAAACAAAATAATCCAATACCATTTTCAAATACTTTTCTATAACTGCAGTCGCGCCGAGAAACGATGAGAATCCTCTCTTTGACCAAGTTCCATCACCGGAAACACTAAAATCGTTTTCTGGCAGACCGTGATTTTTATTCGACTCTCTTTCTTCGTCATCTGCTGTTTTTAAGAACAAGGTTGGCAACAGTGGAGCTCCTTTCACAAAGATCCATCAGAGAACAAGTTGCAGTCCATTCAGACCCACACCAATCAATCGCAGAATTGAAATTATTCTTCCATTGATCTCGTATGCACTATGCACGACTGGGCGAGATGGAATAATATTTTCTTCGTCGCAAGAACATTTCAAAATTAACCTTAAACCAAGATTTTCTCCTCGTTCTCGCCATATTTTTTTTTATAACAGAATAGCACACTTCGACCACAACAAAATTTATACTGATCAGTCGAAAAATGAAAAAATAACGGTTAAAGTACGCAGGTATATAAAAACACAACAATGAGAAGAAACAAGAACAAACCGGTCATTGCCAGCTGAGCGCAAGAAGGGCGCGCGCTATGTATACATACATATATACATATTTATCTCGGGATAGACATTTTTTTCGAAAAAATATTTTACATAGGCATTCTGGACATTATCAAGAACATAATTAACCTAAAAATATCAAAAAAAAAAATTTTGAACAGTATAATAGTACCTTAAGAAACTTTAGCAATATAGTAAAATTCCATGTGTAATTTTTATTTTCTTTTCGTCTGTCTGTCTTCTTCTCTATCTTCCTTTGTTATTTTCCATTTTTCAATTCAATTTTTCCATTTCCAATTTTTCCATTTTCACTTAGAACTTATAAGTGATTTATACCCTTGCTAAGCTAACTCAGCGAAGACTCATGGGTGCGGAAATTCTGATCAAGTATTTTGAGTACCTCGACAGTGAATTGACGCATCCCAGCCTGTGCCAATCGACGCGTCCCAGCCTGTGAGTTGGCACCTGATGAGAAGCGGCAGGGACGCGTGTTCGAAACCAGCTTGAGCTCTTTCCACATTTCTTTAAAAATATTATTTATTTGTTATCTCTTCTATTTTCTTCTATTTTTCTCCTTCTTTTTGTTCATAAGATAGTGTTAAGATCCGAAAAATATAATAAAAAATAATATATATAAATATAAATGCATCAAAAGGAATTATTAACATAGAACAATAGAAAACAAAATAGTTATTATTGAAAATAAGCTCTTTTTCTAAATAGGATTAAGTAGACTTAAATTAGCGATGGTTTTTGAAGTTTTTGAAAAATTTTTCTTCACATTATAAATTATAACACTGGAAAACAGCATGTCTGTTGCATGAGATTTTTTACATGAATCTGAATAATTTTTCCACGCTGATTTTAAAAATATATGCCGTTTTTATGTAGCAGCTCTAGTTTTTGAGTTACGAAGTGACAGGGTTTTTCATTGAAAATGCACATAGTTTGACTTTAAAAAATTTATTAAATATATTTATTCTGAATAAAATTTCCTTTTTTTGGATTTTCTAGAGTGAGATGTATTATGAGTACTATTGTGAATGCTCCAACAATAATCAGCCATCATATGTTCATTCCAGAACCCCTGATACCTCTCCTCCATAGTGCGAATATCCTGGTGAAAGCGCTCTCCTTGTTCCTCGCTCAGGTCACCGAGATTTTCAGGAAAATAGTCTAGATGGCTGTGAAGGTAGTGAAGCTTAATACTCATGTTGCATCCAAGCCACTGAAAGTGTGTCGGCAACTGTTCAACGTGCTGAATGTAGCCGTCAGACTTCCTATTGCCCAAAAAAATGTTCACTACCCAAACAAACTCTTCCCATGCACATTTCTCGACAGCTGTCATATGGTTGATGAAATTTTTATCATCTATCAACTTCCTGATTGGTGGGCCATTGAAAATACCACCTTTGATTTCCTCACTACTCAATTTTGGAAACACTTTATCAATGTATTTGAAACATTCGCCACCTTTGTTAAGAGCTTTTACGAACTGTTTTATCAACCCCAGTTTAATATGCAAAGGATGCAATATAATTCGGTCTCTGGATACTAGTGGAGCATTAATTACATTTTGCTTACTGGGAATCAAAGCCTCCCTGGAAGGCCAGTCTCTTTTTGTCCAGTGCTCAGCTTTAGCTTGGCTGTCCCATAAGCATAGGAAACAGGGATATTTTGTGTAGCCACTTTGTTGGCCCAGGAGAAAATTTACCATTTTCAAATCAACACATACAACCCAGTTATATTCCTTGTACTTGATTTTCTCGCGAACTAAAGATATTGTAGGATATTCTTCTTTAACCTTTGTAGAATGAGCAATAGGTAAGGAACCAAGATTGTTACCATTATGTAAAAGTACACATTTCAAACTTCGTTTTGACGAATCAATGAACAACCGCCACTGATTTGGATTGTACTCTTTTAATCCCATTGCAGTCATTAGGCCCGGAATATCAGTACAAATCACAAAATTATCTTTTTTTAGTAAAGAAAGGAAGTAAATCGTTTTCCCTGTTACGGTAGTACGATATCTTCGTTTCTCTGGTCAACAAATTTCTTTCTTTCAATCGGGAAGCTACAATTTCTGATGCCGTTTTAGACAGTCCAAGGTCCCTGATCAAGTTATTTAGATCATCTTGATTTAGTAGTCGGGGACTACCGTAGCAACCAAAATCACTGTGGCTACCACTGCTGCCGTTTTCAGTTTGTCCGCTGCACTGGTCTGGATTTTCCGAAAATGTACATGACTGCTGTGATGTTGATGTGTCACTAATACTCAAGACCGGTCTTATGGCAGATTTTAAGTTTGGATATATTCACTTAGAGCAATTTTTGTGGTTTATTCCTATGATTTTCGTTACACAGAAATAACAGTCGTCATGATGGTTGGATGTTTCACGCCAAATCATAGGAGCTTTGTACTTAAAAGTGGGTCTTTTTTTGTTTGCTCACAGTCGCAAAGATTCAACACAACTTTTGCATACCAAACTTGGCATCCAAGGCTTAGCGTTTGACGGCCACGGAAACCCAAAGTAGTCGAAGTATGCCTTTTTCACAAGGTCTGACACATTTAAACGAAATTTTTGGATCATATATTCTCCAAAAATAACACAAAAACAATCAGGATTATTTAAACACGTCCTTCTTGAGGAAGACATAATGAAATTTATAAAGGAACTAGTTAAGTTACACCGCTATTGATAGAAACTACCGACTACTTATGTAAATTCAAGACGGTACCTGTATCTCAATAACTAGAGCTGCTACAAAAAATCTGAGGGTAGATTTGAAATCAGTGCACCCAAATTAGTAAACAACAAAAGAAAAACTTCATGCAACAAAAAAAAAGTTTGACTTTGTTTTTCTGTGTAATCAAATAATCTAAGCTAATAGTGGCAGGGGACATTCCCTGAAAATGTGACTGGCCTAGACCAGAGTGCCCTAACTGGACATAGGTTTATATAGATGTAAGATAGTTTAACCATTTATCATTTATCATTTTTGTGGCATTATAAAATTTGTATGATACTATGGGAAAAATAAAGAGATTTTTTAACTTTAACGTTCACCATGTTCTACTGATATTAGATTGGCATGGTAGCCACAAAAAACTGCATGTAATTGAATTTGCTAGAGATAAAAATATTCATGTGCAAAGCACACCACCCAACACGACACATAAGCTTCAACCATTAGACCGTGTGTTTTTCAATACAGCGTTTACCAAAGCGGCAAGGTTGGAAGTAGATTGAAATGGGTTCTGATGGACACGTATCCTGCCTCTTAATCGAGGCGAGTTTTCAAACCTAGACTTCTTAGGTTCAGCGTTAACTGATGTGTCTATAGGAAAAAGCTCCTATCAGTGTCAATAACTCAAGTTAATAGTCTTGGAGTACTTGAAATCGAGCCAGGACTTTCACAAAACGATTTTCCTGTGTTACCAATATTCTTGCAACTTCACGAAGCAATGGCAACCACTAACTTTGATCTAACAGATAGCATTCCACCGAAGTCTTAAACAAGCTCACGCAAGGCATTGTCAACCGCAAATGCTGATCTTTGCAGTACTAGTGATAATCTTAAGGTTTTGTCACCTCTCCTAGATGCCTCAAGGAAACGATTGACAACGTAGAAAAAGACAAACACAAAAAGTCAAATTTCAACAGCGTCACCTTAGAAGAAGGGATGCATGGATAAAGACAAAGAAATTTAAAAATTTAAGTGAAAGCAAACATTTCCGGATCAATTTGTAATACATCAGGAGATGAATTGCATCTCTTGACGAATGTTTCTGGCGCATTATTCGAAGAGTATTGGATACAATGCAAGATATGTTAAGACCGGGTTCAACTTACAAATGTGAGAGATCTGTCGGCAGAAAACCATTTCATAACTGGAAAGAGAGGTGGAAGGAACCAGCAAGCACTTTAAAAATACATCATGATGTAATAAGTATTTGAAGTGGAATTTACTTTTATTTGAAGATTGTTCAAGTTTACAATACGATAATAGATTAAGTGTTAATTATTTTTATGTATGGTTCTTGTTTTGATCTCTAATAAATGAAGTCATAGAATTAAAACTCCAAAAGATACCACGGTTATCTATTTCTTCAGACCAGAATTGCTCATCTACTATAGACCTTCTAGTCCACGCTTTCTGTATCAACCAGAATATTTAAAAGTCAGATTCAAAATGTTCTGGTGAGTATGGAAGATAACGAAGAAGCCCCCATCCACAATTTACTAATTAAGTTTCCATTATTTGTGGAGTATCGATCGAGCGTTGCTATCCATTCATCGTTTCTAGGGTCTTGTATTTTCACGTTTATCTTTTTCTTTCTATTTCAAACGCATCAGCTGGTTCCGAGAAAGCTCCTAATGAAAATTTGAACACTATGGAATACAGAAAAAAACAAAAAGTAGTTTCATACTATTTTCAAGAGAAAATGAACGTCTATGAAATGCAAACATATGTCTTTGAAGCTAACACTACATTTATGGTAACAAATTTAGAGCAATCTTTCTTCTTAGCAAAATAAGAGACACAAAATCTAGCAAGTTTCTGGCAACGTTATTTCAAAGAACTTATTCCAACTGAAATTCACATATTCAAACTAGCTACAAAGTATTCTATTCAAAACTACAAAACAGCACAAACATTGCACCCTCACAAGCGCAATTCAAGTAATTTTTATTTGTTCTCAACATATCGACCTACTTTATTTCGACCATGATTTCATTCCGATGAGGTGACCAAATAAATAAATCAAATTTTCCAGAATTATTCCATTCATTCTATTGTTATCGTAAAACATACCAAACACTACTCCGTGACAAAATCGCAAAGAAAAAATAAATTCATTCCTTTTGTAAAACATCTTCATTCGATGATCTCCGTCATGTCCTTCGTTAATATAAATCAGAATAAATTTGAATAATGAATAGCAACGAAATAGGAGACAAAGAAAGCGTATTCATTCAGGATGTCAGGACATGTTACCTTGTATGTGTGCGCTCGACGGAATAGACAATTCCATTCCACTCCATCTGGAATGCCAATGATGACCTAAAATGAAGTGAGCAGTTATCTGAAGAGGAGATCTTAAATTTGCATAGAACATTCCGTAAGTTCTGTCTTCGGTAACAATCATATGTGTAGCTAAGAGTTAGTTGTAACAAATGGCAAGTTATTTTGAGAGAAATTCAAACAATTGTGTGTATGAAATATGCGTCTTGATTGCCTGTTAGGAACATGCTGAGCTAATCAAATGAAACCGATTGGTGTTATTTCGTCCCTTTTTCGTAAATACTACAAACTTACACACTAACATCGGTTAAATTCAAAAGTCTTTGGTTCCTTGATAGAAGTCAACACTGTTTTGGGTAGTCGCCCAAAACTGCGACCTACACACACACATGCAGGCCTCGATGAATTTTATCTAGTTTATAATAAATCGAAATCATAAAGATACTACTTTAAACGAAATCTATGCAAAACGATGCACATTTCTCATGCAAATCTGACTTCACAAAAAGGTTTCGGACGAATTTAGTTATAAAAATAAACTTAAACATGCTGCAACCATTTTTGTTGTCGATTCCCTCGAGCCCAACTTCCCAAAAACCAGTGACAAGTATCCTTACCCTTTTTCCAACATACATTCCCATATCATTCTCGAGTTTCTTGTACACAGCCTACGTATATGTTTTCCATCTCATGGAATTTCTAAATAATTCGATGCTGGGATTCCTTCAGTCAAAGAATTTTCCAGTTGAATATTAAAATCAGCTACCGCCCGTATTGGGCATGACATGATGTCAACGGAATCGTCTTTGTCATTTTATTGTCATTGGTCCACGAAACAAGCAGATACTTGGAGGAATTTACGTGGCTGAATCCCTTTTTGCAAGCCACTTGAAAAAGCTCGGTTGGTTCGGTTTTTGTTCTTGCTTGTAGAAAATTGTTGGTGAAACCTTAAGGATAAGTGTGTTTTTAACATACGGAATAAATTCATAGACTACATCATCAAATCTTGCAATATCGATTCGCAGACAGAAATAGAGTGTTTTTGTAAAAGCATATGAACATGAACTTTAAATTGAAACAGTCAAAAAAATACAGTGCACCAATAAAATGTTCGTACATCAGCTTAATTAAACTTAAGTAAGAAAAAATGATTACGAAAAATTTTAGGAAGTTTAAAACAGCTTAATTCATTAAAAATATTTTACATTATTTTTAATTAATGAATAATAATATTTATTTTATAACAATAAAAATTTAATTCACAGTTAATGAAACAAAGTTTACGGTCCCCCTTCAATAATGTCTTCGTACGCTTGCGAATCAGTTTATGAAAAATCCTACAAACTATAGTCACATTATTTGATAATATTTAGCAGGATAGCTTTTGCTTTTACCTACGGCTTTGAAGCGTTTTGAGTCCAGTTCTTAAAGCTTTAAGCAACAAAACTTGGCTCTATTTTCGTCCATTTCTCCTAAAAATCCTGTTTCACCTCAGGTTTCGAGCTAATGTAATGAGTCCAGATCCTTTTTTCTAGCATATTCTAAATATAATCAATGAGACCGACGTCAGGAGTTTTTTGTGGTGTTTTAAGCAAATATGGAGTTTTATATGCCAAAAACATTCTTGCATTATAAGCCATGTGCTAAGAATTATCATATTGTGAAACGTAAAAATCCTTTAAAGGACTAAGTCTCCCAGCACGTGGCTCCGAGCTCGTATTGTGAATTTCAACATATGCCTCGTGAACCATGATTTTTTCAATTATTTGTAAGTTTTCAATGCCTGGCAGCCATACTGCCCTATGATATTACGCCGCCGTCAAGTTTTATAATTTGGGTTTTTTTTTGGGTTTAAGTTTCTCCCGGCTTTTGCCACACTCTAAATCTTCCATTATACCAAAAATTGTATTGGGATGCATCAAAAAGTCTAAAATTGCTCCAGAAACATGGAGGGAAGTCCTAAGGTTTTTGCTATTTACTTCACTTACCACTGGCTTCTTGCGTGATCTAAGAGTCTAAATTTCGCATCAATCGTGGATTTTCGTCATGTTTCTGGATGGACTTCTTTTGTTTGGATTGAATTACCACTGCACTAATTTTAGATCCACTTATAAATAGATCCTTGGCAATCAGACATTTGATTTACAGCCGATCGGCTTTCTTTGATTCTCTGTTAAAAGTTTGTTTTTAGATTATCTAAATGAACAAGTCTTTGTTTTGAAATTAAATAAAAGTATTATATCAATGAATCCGCATTGAAAGGTTTCCGAATTCAATTTTTCAATTTCGGAATAAAAAATCCGTATTCCGTCCACAAAACAATAAGCTCAAGCGCCATCTTTTGAATATCAGCGCCAGCAATGCCAGGGGTGCCAATTGAAAAAAAGTGATGCCAGCGAATGCTTTGGCTGGATCGTGAAACTTACATCACTATTCAGGCTAAACATAGTTTGAAAACGTTCAAAAATAACATTAAAAAAGATATCACTCAACAAACTTACCTAACAACCACCAAACAATAACGTGTTCGTGCACCTAAACCCAACTAAAGTTAACCGCAGGTGTCATTTATATTCCGGGTTGTCAAGATTGCACAGCCTTAAGTCCTGTACCACTTTGGGAAACCTAACTCTACGGGAAATCGCATAAGAAATTCGAAAAATCGGCATTAGAAGATTTCCAAACTACATGCAGCAATTTTTCGTTTCCATCACTTGAGTTTCATTAGTTGCTGTACAAAAACATTACTTGTACTGGTACATTATTTTTTATCAAAGGTGAATTTAATGCCATTTACAATTTTTTAAATAGTTTCAATGTTTATGTGAGGAGAACAACGGGTTTTCGTGACTCGCTATCACCAGATCCACTCCAGCGTATCTTATTTTAAAACTTGCAAAGTTCACGTTTGTTACATTGCTGCTCTCAGTACGTTTCAAGTGTAGGGCAGCACATCATTGATTGTCGACGATATTGATTGTCAGTCAGCGTGCGGCGCATTAGCTTTATGGACGTTAAAGGTATGTGTGGGTCCAGTGGACCAGGTAGTGACTAAATACGAGAGTGATTTTACTGCATAACACATTATTATAACTAATTTGATCAGTACTTCCGCACCCATGAGTTTTTTCTGAGTAAGCTTAGCAAGGGTATAAATCACTTACAATGTTGTAAGTGAAAATGGAAAAATTGATCTACCAAAAACTTCTGAAATTATAACTAATGTTTGCCTATTTTCTGTATTTTATTTCATAGAAAATTACAACTAATAAAAGAAAGGATTCAAAAATCTAAGAACTTGAAGTTGTAAAACTCTACATGAACTCCGGGGCAATGTAGAAAAGCTTTGAATTTAATTTTCTCATATGAGATGTTGTCAAAAAAAGTGAAATATACAAATATTCAAATTGGTGAAAAAGTTTGCGATAGCCTTAAGAAGGACAGAAACTGCAAATCTTCTAATGAGACCGAAATAAAAGCTTTGTTTGGCCTTCGTTTCTATATTGGAAAGTTTAGATGAGTACACTTCAATACGATTGATTTGTGAGACACCCATGTCATAGGCTATGCTAAGACGTAGATATCACTTTTTACTCAGATGCTTGCATTTTGATGACGTAAGGACTATATCGGCAGTTCTTACATCATAAAACCATTGGCGGTGGCCAATCCGTTAATATTTGATCGGACTGAAGATCACTGAAAATCACTACTATACATAAAATCTAGAAGTTTGTGCTACAAAGCAAAACGATTGTCCATATCAGGTTATCAATTTTTCAACCGATGCTTTGAAAACACTGGTGCACCCAAAAAGAGGTTCTAGATATCTTCCAAAGCCGTAATGGACAACTGGTTATCTCATTGATCGTAGATCTACTGGGAAATTTCAACTTGACATGTCAAAAACTCTTACAAAAAAGGGGAAAAATAGATATCTTCGGAATTTACGCACATCAGGGGTAGAGAGGCACACGAAACTTATTTTGGGCTTATGAATGATGAAAAGATACATTTGATTTCATTTGAAATGGATGTTTAGAGGAAATGTAAGGAATATTCTGAACTCTTACACAAAACCAAGGAAATATAAGTATACTTTTCTAATGGTTCTTTTTTTGGATTCTAATTTGTTAGGATTTATTTGTGCTTTAGATTAGAGAGCGATTCCTAAAGTGTAAAAAATCGCTATCAATCGACCCAATTGATTAGTCCCGCGGCGACCCAAGAATAAGTAAATACTGTTTTATAGTACTTTAGAATAATCTTTTAATATAATATAAAGTAATATTATATAATATAATACAATATTATATGATATAATTATATCATCTTTTAATATCATCCTTTTAGTATAATCCATGTCTGAAGTAATATACTGCTTGTTAAACTTGCATTTGAATATATTTTTTCGTAAATTTATAAAAGTATTTATGGAGTATCTGTAGATTTAGATAAGATTGGTGGATTATCCATAGAAAGGGGTTACGGATTCTGATGCAATACGATTGAGCGCTGCATCTCATTGTTGCTTCAAACGGCGATTTGGAAATATTTTCGCCGAATTTTAATTCTTTCTTATAGTTTCGAACCTATTAAAATTGTTTACAAATTATTTCCTTACACCTGAAGTAAAAGTATAACAGACTTTCAGATTTTCCGAACAAATGATTGCGTTCCGGGTAAAAAATTGTTGTTTTTTGCTGCGTATTTACATGCTTCAGATCGCACAGCACTTTCCTTATGACCTCCTTCAGTAGGAATACGATTTTCCAGTGCAAACGTCGGCAGTTTTGTTATTTGCAATATTTGTTTGAAATATCACAGATCTCCAACTTCGATAGCAATGTAATCAAGTTTTTTTAATGATTCGGTCTCGAGAAACGAAATTTAGGCTGCTTGGCTTGTGTTCTATGATACTAAGGAAAAGATGTTTTACAGTAAAAAGTGAAAACACAATTTGTGCCCTTAATAAATTGCCACTCATTTTCTTACCAAAACTATGTTTTGATGTCTTGAATGGATACTCACGATACCACATCGGCTTTACCCTACAGATTCACCATACATGTCCCAGTCTTACCGTAAAAATATGTATCGAAAATAGTAGCAACATGTTTGGAACAGTATTTATTTAACAATTTCGTGCAATTCAATTTTTTTTTTCAATATAAAAGATGTTCGAACAAGATTAAATTCACTTTTTTTATCATAATTCACTGCAAAGGAAAGGGTTTTTTTAAGAAGTGTAGAACCTTCAGTTGGCAACATTATTTAATGGTATGTAAAATATGACAGCTGTCATGTATTTTATGATTAGTTTGGTTTACTTTTTCATCTCGAATATGTTGACGTCTTAGTAACGTGTGCAAATTGAGCAAACTTATTTCGAAAAGCTCGTCATGTTCGAGATATATTTCGCGCACTCCGCATAATCTTACGGCCGAAATAATCGTCCATGAGAACAACGAATTCGATTAAATATGGATGGTTTCCACACGACATTTACTTTCGCTAATAACATGCATTTAATGGTAGTCAAAACAATTTATTTTTATTTTATTTTATTTCAAAGTTTTAGACCAAAGTTTTACTACAAAGTTTTAATTTCATGTTATGAAAAAATAAATAATGCAGAACTGTTGAAAAACTTGACGTTAAAACACGTGAGGGATCATGCTAAGTCGATTCCATACTTCAAGGTGTATGCAAAGAGCCCTTGTAAAGAATTTTTGACAAGCTAAATTTTTGGTATAAAAGAAAAAATAATGAGGTTCCCCAGTTTATATACGCAACCATGCTTAGGTCTTTGCTTTGTAATAATAAATAATTATAATTGTTTATTTTATTATTATATTATTACATACTCATTTTTTTAATGACCACAATGCAGCATATCTCTGAGTGATTATCAGAGTGATCTATGAATAGTTTCAATATTTTTAAATTATGTCAATCCTTAAACACTTGTTGACAGTTCCAAATATAATACATTTAAATTAGATTATGAAGAATGAAAATGGTATTCAACAAAAGATAGCTAAAAGAAAGGTATCTAATATATGCAGACTTCAGACTTATTCAGGATTCAACAGTAAAGTTTTAAAGTTTAATGATGAAATGACTTAAATGGTGACATTTAATTTGAAACAATATATCATACAAGATTTTAATTAAGCCAGTTCAAATTCAGATTCGTTTTCATTGTTCATGCCAGACAAATATACAATTAATCAACATGCAATATCGTTGGTATCATCATATATTTACTCTGAAAATACGCTTACGCCACGAGATCAATTACATGGGGAATAACACACACGTACACACACTCATGTTTCATTAATTGTTAATTTAATTTGTTGATACCATAACACTGAATATTATATCCAAGCTTTTTCCAGAAACAGTCCCGGCGAAATTTCCATAAAGCAATTGTATCACTAACGAAGTGGCATTAGAAAATCTCGTCAGCTAATTACGAAAGCCTCCTTCTAAATTCACCTCAATCTACAAATTCCATTAAATATCTCAGAAGCATGATTCCTGCTCATGCAATTAATTTGATTATTTTGGTGTTTGTGTTGATGAGTCTGGTGAAAAGCGTATAAATCTGTATGTGAAATTTTCAATTGCGACTTTAACACCATGCTTAATTCCAAATGACTTAAAGTCCTTAAACGGGTTCATAATGAAAGGATGAAATATTAATCGCAAAATTGGATCTTAGCATGTTGACATAAAAAGGTGCAATCAAATTTGAATTTGAAGCAGTTGAGTTGCAGCTGTCTAACCTTGGTAATTATTTATATGTTTTACACTGAATTGAAATTTTTAAAATCTCAAAAGTTTATAGCTATCAAATGGCGATTACCGATTTACATAAAACATAGGACACTGATAGTCCATTGAATACACTTCGCTGTTCTTTCACACAAACTATAGAAAAACTCGCACAAAACTCGATAAAAACTAGATGAAAGCAAAGCTTCCACACGATGTATTCATATTCCACCTTCAATTTAAATTACATCCTTTTAAAGCGAATTGTGACACGTTTCCTTCAAGCATACACTTAAAAAGTCTTACAATATATGCTGCTGAATATAAATTATCTTAAGTGCTTCGTTATAACAAAAGGACACCTCGCAAAGTAAAAAAGAAGTTTGAAGAAGGGCTTATGTAAACAGATGAAAATATTTTAATGGACGGCAGATGTTTAGGATAAAAAGGAGATGTAAAGCAGCGACGAAAGGAAGCGCTATGGAGTAGCCTTTTCAACAACGAAAAATGAATAATGAGCTCAGAGACTTTCGACTACAAAAGGTTATATTTTCTATCCTTTGAACAATAACACTCTTAAGTGGCTACTTTGTAATAATACTAAGAAGTGGGGAGGTCGTTTTTAAATGAGGATTGGATTCTTGGTGAAGTTCTTAAGTAAAAGCTTTCATCGGAATGAATTAATTGAGGTGAGACAGGTGATGTTGAGATAAATTTCAACATTTTTCTAATCGATAGATTAAATGTTACCAGGATTTCCACATCGAATGAAGCATAATTGAACCATGCTTACGATGGAAAGCATGATCCTGATGCAAAAGCAAAGCCACTTAATACACTTTGAATACATTCATATACTTGTTAAATTTCAATAGTCTTCGTGTTATTTGTGAAAATCTGATTTTATTGCTGAGTCTATCAAATTCCGTCGTGAATTTCATTTTCTGCATCTTCAGCGTTTATGCTCTTTGACACATTACCTAAACTTAAGGATTCTTAGAAATGCACATATTAGCGCAACCTGACAATTGCACCACTGTTTGTTTTTGGAAAGGAAATTCAACGCTCGTAAAAAGGCATCTTGCTGCAAGCGAGTACGGTACATTACGCTAATTCTGTACATTCATTCCACATGTGCAGAGAAATGTAGTTAAAAGGAACTTTTCTACACGACAAATAAATAAATTGTATTTGCAAATTTGTCGCGAATTCATATTAATAATTCAAGCTACAGTTTCATCAATTTGCAGTCGCCCTATTTTATTTAAATAGCTTTGGTTATGGTATTTCTAGATTTTATGTACCCTATTTTTAGCAGGCCCTAACGAGCTCTCTACAGCTGCTTCTAGTAAAGCCTCTCACTTTTTAGTTTAATTATTTCCAGACTTGGCAAAACATGGGCTGAATTAGTATTTTGGGTAAAGTTAAATTTACTCCTCAACATACTTGCCTTCGACGGCGATACATTTGGTTTTGCTATTTTCTAATATTTCGGTGCGTTACTGTAATTCGAAACATCCAAGCCTTCAAAATAAGTCTCTATTTCCGCGATGACTTCTTTTCGCGACCAGAACCTCTTTCCTTGAAGCTGTCACTTGCTTTGGAGCTTTCCTTGAAGTTCGGGAACTAATTAAAGTCACTGGGGACTAAGTATGGAGAACACGGTGGATGGACAACCATTCTGAATGGAATGAATTGGTCAAATTTGGCTATCTCTTTCAAGGAAGTAAGTATCAGTGCGTTATCGTGATGGAACAGAACTTTTTTTCTTTTTTTTTTCATATGGGGACGCATTCTCTTTATTCCGTCAATCAGTTTGTCCAATAGCGCTGCAAAATACTATCCTCAAACTGTCCCTCACTTCTGCAGGTATTTGATGAAGAATATACCATAGTCATCTCAAAAAATGGAAGCGATAACTTTCTCAGCCGAGCGTTGGGATTTTGGCCATTTTGGTTCTGCCGAGTGTGTCTATTGGACTGAGGCGTAATATTCATTTATAAGATTCATTTATCATCATAAAAGGCAAAAAAACGCCGCTCGAACCGGCTGTTAAATCTTCAATGCGCTGCTGTTTTTCCCGACGCTCAGCAAACGTGGCACCCATCGTGCCAATAGCTTTTCAACTCGATAAAACCGTGCAAAACGCATCCTCTGCGTTCGTTTTAGATGTCGATGGCCTCACTTAACTCGCGCAATTGGATTACGATCATTCAAGACGATTTGATGCCTTTGCTTTATGATTTTTGAATTTGTAGCCACTTTTGAGCTTCCAGAGTGAGGCGCGTCTTCGGTGCTTTTTCGACCTATTCTATATTCATTAACCACCGATAAACTGTTGTTCTCGAAGGAGAAAATGTAGAATAACATTTCTGCAACCATTGCGATGATTATTCAGAAGTTTTTCCGATCAAAAATAATGTTTGATCAAGGCACGATACTCTTATTTTTCCATTTTGTTCATGATGGTATAAGTAGCGTGACTCGACCGACCATAACTTCTAAACGAATAAACGAAATGTCATGAAACTTGATACATAACCTGAACTAAATTAACCAAACTGCTTCCCGAAACTAGTCATGTTCATTTTCCATTCGTGCCAATTATTTTAAAAACCCGGAACTTTTCAACCCATTTAGTATTATTCAATTATCATTTATGCTATCATGAAGTTTGACAACACATTTGAAGCACCCCGGCTGTGAAAAGATTCATCGTAATCGTATCCTGAAAAGCGCTCATTTGTCATTTTTCAAACTTTTTAAAGTTTTTTTAAACTTTTTAAAGTTTTTTCAAACTTTTTAAAGCATTAAAAGAGAAAATCTACGGATTTTGTTTATTTGAGGCAGGAAACCAAAAAAAAGCATGGAGTCACCCTGGATAGTAAGGTACCTTGAACTCCCAAAAAGAAAGTCAAATAGGGAGCTGCAGTCGCGCTCTTTACTACAAAAAAGCTAGAGGTGGAAACTGAAAACCTAAAACCACCCGCTAGATTCATACAACAGCAGTGAGACCAATAACCACATACAAAGCATTGACGGGAATGAACGGGCGGACAGAATGAACACGAATGAACAGAATGAACACCTGTCTGAATAAATGAACAGACAACCAAAATGCAACTTGAATGGATACAGTCAATGTCATGGTGAAAGTGATACTAGCAACAGTAACAGGATAACTATAAAAAACCTTATGAAAAAAAACTTGGAATGATAAAGAACAATGTTGGATAGGCCAAACCGCTTGCTTTCACTCTGACGAAACAAGGACAAAGCAAATCCTAGGCAAAAATTAATGGCCTAAGAACACTACTTGCAATACTAATAGGGCACAATCTCTCTGGCTACACAGCAAACGAATAGAGAATGAAACGGATAACGCATGCCAAACTTCTGGCGAGGAAGAAGAAAGTACAAAGCACTTTCACCTAGATTGTCCGAGCCTGCCTAACAAACCAAAAATTAACACAACAGAACTGGGATGCTTGGTAATCATCGAGTGAAGAGATCACCTTGGTTCCTGTAGGATGATACGATGGACTCTGTAAACTATAGCACCACATGAAGAAAGCTAAAAATCGATGCTTGCTGTTCCCACGGTAACTACAGTAAATAATATTGATGATAATAATTAAAACAGTTTTGGTTGGCTATCGCCAAAGATAAAAAACTAGGTGTTGTAATCTACATTCCAACGCTTGAAGGAGCCCCAACCTCATGTGTACTCCTGCTACAGATAAGTCATCAGGAAAATTTTCAGTGGAGAGACGCTTGACCAGAAGAATTGAAGCATGAATAACTAAAAGTCACTAAATTATGGAGGCAAACCTGTAGATTTGCAAATGTACACTGCTGAAGAACCTCTCCAGATATTGTTGAAGTTAACGAGAGCCTCAAAAACCCAATACCTACATACTCCTCTACTGTACTTTGCCTTTGTGATGAGACTGCGAGTGAAAATACTGTAGCTCCTCCTGGATGGACCGGAATCATCTTTAGAGTAGACGAAGAACATACTTCAGATACTGTCTACAATCACGCTTCGGCCACCGTTGTAAGTAGAAGCATTGATCTGCCAGGAACCCTAAAGCTGACAGCGAGAAACAGAAGCAGAGAATAGTGGCTCACGCCATAAGCATGGTCCTTAAAACAAAATAGAAGAGAATTCCTAAGAGAATTGAGAAGAATTTCTAGAAGGACGCTAAAAAAGGAATAGTTGAGTTTAAAAGCATAGTGGGCAGAACTTAACACTACCGCTTCAAGTTGCTTTGGGCAGTGAATTTGTTGGAGAGTTAAAAAGCCCAAACCAAACCATAATAATGTCTCACTTTGCTCAAATGATGATGGGTTAGCATATATTTTTCTGGAGCTGAAAAAATGACGTGACAAAAGTACAGTCAATTTGTTTGTACAATAGTTAGCATAATTTTCTAAATACTATTTGTTTTAGTATTTTGTTGGGCCCCCTTGAGCATCAAGTACTGCTTGCAGTCTTTGGGGCATAGATTCTGCTAGAAGTGCATCCTTTAGCGAATCTCAGTTTTTTATCGAGTACTTCCGAGTTTTTTGCTCAAGAAGCTCCCATACATGCTCTTTCGGATTTAAATCCGGGCTTTGTGGAGGATGATTAAGCTGTGTGGGAGTGTAATATAACAACCAATCCCTAACGAGAGGTACTGTGTGCTTTGGATCGTGTTCTTGTTGAAAAATCCAACTCCTTCCAAGTCGCAACTACTCCACGAATGGTTATTAATGTTATTCCATCAGGCTTTTATATACAAAGCGATCCATGGTAGATTCAATAAATGATAATCTTCCAACTTCAGATGCTGCTATGGCTTCCAAACTATGACATTGCCTCCACCATGCTTGACAGTAGGTATCAAGTTTTTGGGATCTAAGGCAGTTTTGCCCTTTCTCCAGATTTTGGTGAGAACATCACATCCAAAATTGTTAAATTTCGACTCATCAATAAGAAAGATTTGCTTCTAAAAATCATTTAATACGAGCCTTTGCGAATTCTAGGCATAGAAGTCGGTTTTTAGCTGATATTAATGGTTTTTTACGGAAAGTTCTGCTTCGTAAACCACTTGCATTCAATTCCCGCCTAAATGTCCTTTGATGGACAATCTTTTTACTCATCGTAGCGATATGTTCCGCTAAATTTGCAGCATTTGATTTACGATTTTCGCCCACTTCTTTTATAATTAGACTGAGGTCTCACCGCGAAAGTTGTTTCTGTCGACCAGTTCGTGGTTTGTTCTTTATAGAACCGGTGTTTTCAAAGTTTTTTATTATTTTCTGCACTGAACTTCGTTTTAACTTCAATAATTTTGCTATTTCAATGTACGACTTATTGTCTTTTCTACATTGAACAACCGCTTTTCGCACATCATTGCAAATTTCTTTCCCGGATAACATTTTTTCGTCCTTACACTTCAAAACTAGCGTAAAACTATAAAATATTTCACAACAAATAAACGAATAGGTCCTTAGAATAACTCTGTCATAGCGTAACAATATACAGTGATAACACTCTGAACAAACGACCGATGTAACGGTATTCAACGAATTCTAAAGAATTGCATTTGTGTTAATAAAAAGTCTGTCTCGCTGTGTATCGCTGTTATGCTTTTCTAGAGTGCACAACAAATAAACGAATGTTTCCCGGTACACTGACAATACGTAGACTTTTGTCAAGTCAAATTTTTTCGATTTTATGAATTCTTTTTTAAGTTTTAAGTTTTTTAAGTTTGTTATAATTGAAGCGAAGCTAGACGGGGGCAAATGGTGAATTCGATATAAAAATGAGCTGTATGAAATTTTTGATGAACCGGAGGTCTCAACGATTGCAAAACTGCGAGAACTGCAATTGACTGGCCATATGAATCGTATGAACGAAGAAAGGATACCCAAAAAAAGTATTCATCGGGAGAACTGAAGGGCGACGACCAGTGGGGAGACCGACAAACCGGTGGACTGACTCTGTGAACGAAGACAAATGCTCAGATTTCAAAATTGGAGGACAAGAACATCATCTCGGAAGTAGTCACTACGATCGGCGGTCCGGACCAAGGGTCTTCTTTAAGTAAGTTTCTGTCTGTTTGAAGAGACTATGCCACTTGTAATCCATGGTTTTGCTCGAACAAAAGTCCCTGGAAACAGGCATCATCTATTGCAGATTGGTTCCAACGAACTTTTTTTTTGGTAAGGAACTTACCAACAGTGCATTGCCCGTTTTTTTCGTTATACACACTTACTTCCTGGTTCAGATATTCGATTGTTAACAATAAGGTGACACTTGATGATGATAATAATAACTTATTGAGCTCGCTATCATTCCTACCCTCCGATTTCGTAAACTTAAAAACGCACCCCCATATAAATGTAAATCTCTATAGATATCGATGAGCGAGAATCGATAACCACGCAGAAGGTCCAAGAAATTCCAACAATGCACTCTGCACGGTGAATAACGTAGAACACCCTGGCAAACCAAACTGCCAATGAAAAATTATGTTGTGAATGCCCGTCAAAAGCTACTCGGTTTCAGAAATTGGTGAAGCATTCGAAGGACCAAGGCCAACGGAGGCAAATTCTCACGGAGGCCAAACATATCGGACTGTAGCGCCATAGAAGAAGAAGAACAGACTACACTAGAAACGATATGAGTTTGATGTTACGATGTGCTTTGCTCTGTCTTTTTTCGTCCAATTTTTTTAAATTTGAATTCATTTTCGTAGGACATGTTTCACTTCTTATGGCAGATTGTTGCTTATCGTGTTTCGCATCATGTGGGCAATCCGATAATTGACCAATAGTTCTGTATTGGAAATTGAAATATTTCATCTAAATTTATGTATCCTGGATCCTGGAGTCGAAAATCTTAGAGCCTTAACATCCAGAGCTAATTAGAACATGCGAGCAAAATCAAAATCGAATATTTCGTCTGAAAATGGTTGGTTCACCTATCCGAAAGAAATTGGAATAGAAAAGTATCCTCATACCTCATCCTTATGACTCTTTGCATTGAACGAGAAAATTTTTGGAAATAACCACAAAATTTGGAATTATTTTGATTTATCGGATGCAAGGGGACCCATATCGATATGACGTTTGCAATATACAGTGGCGGCCTCAAGTCTACATAACGCACCTTATACTAAGTTTCTGAGTGATTGGGAGCTTTAATCAAAAAACCATTGATGCAGTTTCTTCCATTATCGAAAATATATATTTAAAAAAAAAAAAAAACTTTTCCTAATCCACCTATCCACCTCAGGACTCGTCTCTCAAAGGCGTTAAATATTTTTGCTAATGATTGGTTTAGGGTCAATGTTTCGTACCCATATAATAGCATAGAAATAACTTGAAATGTCGAAAAATTGATATTACACGATGCTGGACTAAAGAAAGACAGCTTGGGAAATGGAGTATCGAATGCTACAATTTTGAAAGCTCTTTACGATCATCTTGACATGATGAAAGTTCTCGTTAGCTTGCTTCGAATTTCGACTTGATCGGTTGATTTCTTCATTTTCACTTTTCCAAGCTGGTCGAAACACTAATAGGTTTTATTTACTATTTACACTAATAGGTTTTATTCTACATAAAATTGATGCTCATCTATGTTTTACTGCTGGAACTGTTTAGGGATTTGTTTGACATTGAAAATTTGATCGATTTTCGAATTCCTTGGTTGAAAGCTCCTTTGGTGTTGGTCTATCAAATTTTCCAAATCTTTTGTTTGCTGATGTGCGAAAATTTTGGTCAAAATTTTGTAAACGGCGTATAAAAGACAGATCCCTCTATAAAATTCGCATCATAGCTTGTCGTGGTTTTCATGGACAGGACTAACTATGTTCTTCAAGTGTCCGCTGTCTAAATCGTTGCAAACTATTGAGAATATTTCAACTATTTGGATTTTGTCAACGGTTGGGCTGGAATGAAAATCTAATTAGACTGTAATTACGCTTTGCTGCCAATAAAATATAGGAAAAATTTCAATTGAACTTATCGAAAACATTCAAAAAGTTTCAAAAACGAAGATTGTTTCATTGTTTAAAGCGATGTGTTTTTTCCTATCTGGTGGAATACTTTCTTCTTCCCAGGTATTGTGCAGTGATTGGTTGATAATTGCCTACAATTTGTCGCTACCATCACTAAAAAGTCCTGTCGAAGTGCTGGATACTTTTGTAAAGTTTCTAGTTCTTTGTCGGCAGAGTTGCTCGAGAATGTTGGAAACGCAGGATTCACCTGCGTTTTAAAATGCTTGGCTCCAGTTTTCTGGCTCACGTTTTTCCCTTTTCTTAATCATACAATATGTCGCTGTCACGTCCTTGCAAAGATAAATTTGCACCTTAAATCCTTCTTAAAGTACTTTTTTATGTTGTATTTTATGCGCATCATTAGTTGTTGTTCTGAAGTTTTCGTCCCTTTTCTTTCGAAAGAAAGCTCTTTCTTTCATTCCTTCTGTTTTTCCTGAATTCGTATAATTTATCCTTCGTTCTTCTATTGCTAATGTAGATTCGGAGTTTGATAATAGCGGTAAGGGCACTGATTTTGCCGAAATCAAAAATATGAAAAAAATATTCAAATTTATGCATCCAAATTGAAGCAAAAGTTTGCAAGTTAGTTTTTTCAATCTTCCCGAATTCTTTATTGAACGACCAATATATCAATGTATCAATTTTAGTCTTGTTATAAGTGAATTATCCATGAACGTAACCAAATTTAAAGTATAACATAATATATTTCAATATGGGAGAAAATCCCAAGGGATAAAGCTACAATCGCAACAACCAGGTGTATGCATAAGTATTTTCCAATTTAACTAAGAGATGGCACCAGCGAAAAGTACGCAATGTTTTAATTTGACACAAACGCCATTTCAATCGTCTGCATTTTGCTACAACCAACAAAAATTGAGTCCGCCAAAACGAGCGTAATTCTTTCACCGTGTTGGTAAAAGATCACATCACATAAAATAAAAGAAATCACAAAAAGAAAGGTAAAAGAATCACATCGAATTTGTGTTTGGCAAAAAGCATTTGCCGCACGTATTGAAAGTTATCGTTTGCTGGTAAAAACTAATGGTAAACACGTTCCATTCATGAAGACAAGTGAGACATGGTTTCGACAATTAAAAAGTAGTAATTACAATGTGAAAGACAGTGAGTGCTCTGGCAGACTACAAAATGCGAAGAGGAAAAATTGCAAGAGTTATTCGATGATTTATTAAATGTGCCACAAGAAACGATCATCAGACGTTTACGAAGAAGCAATAGATAAGGTCAATAAACTCGGTGAATAGGTCCCACACGATTTTATTGACCGTCAAATGGAAAATTGGAATGTCACGTGTGAATGCAGCTTCGGTGCCACGAAATTAAATCATTTTCACACCGAATTGTGACTCATGACGATAAATGAACTTATTTTGAAAACTTGCAGCAGGAAAATTCGTGGCTTTCACCTCGCAAAGGCGGTCCTGCAACACCAATGCCGAATCGCTTCGGCAAGAAGACCATGCTATGTGTCTAGTGGGACTAGAGTGGTGTTGTGTATTATGAACTCTTGAAGCCAAGTGAAACCGTTAACACACAACGCTCTCTTCATTAAATGATAGATTCAAACCGCGCATGATTCGAAAAACGACGGTACTATAATTTAATTACACGCGCCGTCGCACACAGCAAAACCAGTGAAAGACACAGTGAAATCGCTTGGATAGGACTTCCTGCATCTTCCAGACATCGTGCCAACTGATAATCACCTCTTGGCATTAATGGGGCACGAAGTCGCAGAACAGCACTTGACAAATGGTTTGCCGCAAAGGGCTAGCAGTTTTTCTGGCATGGTATTCATAAATTACCGTAAAGTTGAGCGAAATGTGTGGAAGCCAATAGCTAGTATTTTGAATAAAAATTTTTTTTCTTCAGAAAATTAGGTGTTTTTATAAAAATCGGAAAAACTTAGGCATTCACTTGGTATAAGAGGATTGTTTTTACAATGATGAGTGTCAACTGGAACACACAATCATTTTCATAAACAATTTAAACTAGCAAACAATTACTCATCCTTAGCGTGTTTATAGTGAGCCCACATATGGCAATCTGTTGCGACTTAGAAGACAATATTCGAGTTTTCTAAGTGAAAGGGCAACTCAATATGCGTGAAATGAGCCTGCCAACTCGTGTGGGCCAATTAGACGCCACTCAGCACTTCTCAGGCCCACACTGCGCGTCTCACGGCCCTGAATTACCGGCAAGCGTGCAACACGAGCAGCGTGGCGTCAGTATACGCGAGCCAACTCAAAGCGAACGTGCTACAAGTCGACTCAAGCCATCTCAATACTCAATTTATTGTGTAATCAACGTAGTTCAGCTCAAAATTAAAGTGCAATTCCACTCAACTAAACTCTGTGAACTCATCTGAGCAACTCAACATTAGTTTTTCCTCCTGAAAATCTGGGAAAAAGTGAAGAATCAACTCTACAGCCAACTCAGCCCGCCATTTTTGTGTTTTGTGGTATCTCGAGATTCAACTGTGCTTGACGAGCTCCCGCTAAGCGACGACTCGAGTTCAGTTGATTCAAAAGTTATCATTACACATTGACGAGCTCATTTTTGGATCAGCTGCAACTTTATCTGTGCATATCTCTGTGGGTGCAGTGTGTCTCGATACCATAAGTGATACAACGCGCGGGAAACATACAAGTGACAACTCTAAGACTCCTTTGTGAGACAAACTCTCGTGTGTATGATCATAATCACCCACAAACTTAGTGTACTAGATCATAAGTGTTGTTCAATATACGTTGTTAAGTAAAATCCTGTGTAATACATTCATTTCACGACCTTCCCGCCCAGTCATCATACATTGATATCCAGCAGTCACGTATCGAATATTCTAGACGATACACAATCTTTGCGCTGCAATTAATTTTCGTACTGTTTTTATCATCTTCAAAAGAAGCAAACTATCAATTGTCTTCTTCTTCCCGATTAGCAAATGTTTTTTCATTTTTTTCTTTTGAGTTTTTCTCTGCAGTATCAGAGTAAATTCCACTTTCCTCTTTACATCCTCTAGTTTGGGATTTAACATGAAGCGTTGCTTTTGGAAGCGCCGCCAGATCTGAAAAAGGATAAGTATACAACGATGTATCCTCTGGCAAGCTTGGCGTTGATTGGCACAATAAGCTGGGGGAAAATCTGATACGATGTTAAATGTGTAGAAGGGAGCTGCTACGAAGTTGAAATTGGTGTGTCAGTAACATTAGCTAGATATAGGCCTGTATAGGCAAATCTCTTAGAAATGTTTACTAGTAGCATACAAAGCAGGCACTACAGCATACGTAATAGATTTTTGAGAAGACCTGAAAGGACATGAATTCATGTCAAGGATGACTCTTCACCCAATGATCACCATCAATAACAAATTTAACTATAAAGGGTCAACAGTTGTCCTGTCAAGTGGTTATAATTTATGCGACGTATGTTGAGGTGACTATAGGTCATGTTGAGTATTCAATAAGGGTCTGTTAATGTGAGATCGACGAATAACCCTTATAACTGCAACATGTTCCTTTTGGTAGGTTCAAGGTACTTTGCAAAGTGCTTCATGAAAGGCACAAAATCTTTGTCTTTAGCCCAGCAACTTTCATTTTCTGAACCATCACAGCCAGGAGGACCACCTCTTATCAACTGTGGATGAAAATTCTTTTATCCATAAACCCAAAAACAAAGAAGGCGGCAAATGCATACCCTACCGCATTAACAATCAAACACATGTTTTTCTGAAATAATCGCACCCAACTGCTTCAAACCTTTAACAGCAATTAAATTGAGTTGTGTTAACACCTAGCTTTTCTATCTCGTATAGGTTTTGTGGCTGATATTTCACTGGCACCAAAAGTTCACCCAATTTGGTGAAAAAATTGTGAACCATTCCTTTAATGAAAATTCAAGACCCAGTCAATACTTATGACTTCAGGACGTCTAAAAGCTAGAGTTTGGTCCTCTTCATAAAAGCTTTATACTAATCAACGCTTTGCAGTTCACTTTCATCCTATATTTTTGGATATTATATTATTTGCTATCGCGTTGAAGTACATACGTAAATCGAAACTAATTAAACCAAGCATAGGACCAGTCACAGTTTTGCAGAGTTGTGCGAGTTCGTTTTTTTTCTGTTTGTGTGGAGCAAATCCTATTTATTTATTAGCTTCTTCTTTTATCTAGCAACATATCAAAACAGTTACATGGCATATGCTAAATTCTCCCGATCCTCTTTCTTTGGTAGACCACCATTTCACATGGTTCAACGTAGCTTTCTAAAGAAATGTTGATATTTTCCGAGTTTGTTTGTCAAGTTTTATCGTAACACTGTGAAAGAAAAACTAATAAAAAAATTTAAAGTAAATATTCGAACCATGGTAATACTAATCGTCTTGTTGCTTCTGTACACTCTCGCTTTGCTTACATAAAATTCTTACGAGCCAAAGCAATACGGTGGTATTGACTTGTTTCCATAGCTGAGTATGTTAACTGGATGTATCTTCTTTGGAAAACGCCACAAAACTTATACTACTATATTTTGGTGTAATCACAAAAAATGGGGATATTTAGTTTTCACTTTCACCTCGTAGTAAGCAACTTTCGTCTACTGTCAGCTAACACGAGAAAAAGTTGGAACTGTCAACTCAGTGAGTACAATACGTGTCTACCAACAGGTGTCTGGCTGAGTTGTCAGTTCAAGACAGTTCAAAGTTCACATAGGTATCTAAAGCTAGAACGGTCTCGATTTTTATTTGACTTTTTCATACTTGCCGACAATGTCAGACACGTGAAAAACTGAATCAGTGTTAGTAGAGTCCAAATCAAGAAATTAAATAAAAATTCAGTACGTGGAAGAAAATGTACATCATGTCCCGTTTCCAATGATGCAAACTATAGACGCCTATCATATGACGGCTATGTTTGTAAGGTTATACCTTTGCTCTGTAGATTATTTAGGATACATTTAAGAATCTATTTAATTTAAAAAATTATTTAGTTTGAATTTAGAATAGATATTTTTCCTCAGAAATCTTGCTCCTTTATCAATGGCAGGTTCATTCAAGTAGAATTTAAATTTAAACAAGACGCAGGCAGAGACGATTTGACTTGTGCTCCAACGATGCAAGGATGAGGACAAAACTTTATTTTTCAAATTTTGTGAAGCATTTTGTGATGTTTTAAGTCCTGCAATGCTTTTATTTGCAGACTTCGCGCCAAAATATTTACATTTGAATTCACAAAATATCTTCTCATGGGAATGGTCAACAGCGCTTCAGAAGTTTTGCTGGCCATCTTTTTTTTTGAATTGTTTCAAGGTACGCTGGAAACATTAACCATGGGCGTTTTCTGTCTTATTTATCTTAAATTGTTTTCTTTTCCTTCTTTTTGCTGTTTAATTGGATTTCTCTTATTTATTCATTCCAAATTCGTCTGCCTCAATCAAATTTTCCGAATTCTGATTTGCATTTAACAGAAATAAATAAACATGCTGGCCAGTCTCGCGATCCTGTCAGCCATTGTGAAAATTCAAAAATTCATGTTCAAAAGTTTGCCATCCGTCATGAATTGATTTTTAATTTTTCGGGTTTGGTTTGGTCTTACCACACATTCATAATAATTTGTCTAGTACTAATATCATTTGCAAGTTTTGAGCTATTAACATGTCATCGGAAGTTTATCATTGTCATTTGATTGAATTCAATACACTTTGGACAGCCATTTTCACTAGCAGTTAAAACTATTTGTTTCAAGCTCTACTAGTTTCTTTTAATTGTGGATTGAAACCGGCTTTATTTTATTTGTTCCAACCGATAATATTTGCGGCTTGTCCTGGAGTATTTTATTCCGTCTGAAATGAAACCTTTGGTATTATGGGAAACATCAAACCCATAAGTCCTTAAACATGCTCATGCCATTAGATTCAATGTATTTGGATTGAATTTAAGTACTAACCTTAATCATATTAACCAATTGTCGATATTAGTGCCATCCTGAATACAATAATGTGTACTACATTTGAATTTTCATTTCATAACCATACATTGGTTTGAAATCATATGCAATACTGACAACCTACCTGATGAGTGTGAACATTCGATGTATCTGCATGCATATATGATTAGTCGCAATTGGAAATGACAGTTTCAGTCAAAGTGAACCTTGGTTAGAACAACATTTTATTAGATTGCTTCGCATATTCTGGTAAAGCCTAGGGAGCGTCATCGATAAAGTCAAATGAGATACTATAAATTGGCTTCATATGCATTTCATCATATAATGAATTACCTGAAGCAATTCAATGGCACAACCGGGAGTGGAAAGGATCATATTCAAGTTGAACTAGCAGGTAGTGATAGATAACATAAGTATCTCATAATGAGTTGCAGCCATTGGCAAGGCATTGTAAATCTGTTTGTATTTTTGAGTGGGCTTTTAGCTGAAGAGCAAACGCAATCACATTATTGTATCTGATTAATTTCCAAGCAAGTTCAGTCCCACGAAACAATGACGGAGGAGTGGTATACTGCATGTCTTTATAATATTTGACTCATAGAAAATACAAACAAATGCCAGTACAATATCAAAAAGTTATTTGACATTTCTCGCTAAAATCAAAAGCAATGTAATAGAAATCGGAGCTCAAACGAATCGATTTAGCGTTTGACTTTATATCGAATCAATTCTCAGTTGCGATAAACCCGGCCGTTATGTTAAATGAAGTTCTTCTCCAAGCCTCACGACTACTTACATCAACATTTCAGTTGTCTACCAATGTTGCTCCAATGTCGATAAAACATACAGTTCGTGAGAGATAGGCAAGTCGACTTTTTTGTTGCTCAGTGCGCAACATCACACAGGAAGCTCACTAATATGGTATCCTAACAAATCCGGCACAGCCGCCATCTGGGTTCGGGACAGTGTGCACTTCCGGGTGTGTAGATGAGTAGATGGGTTTTGTTTGGGATCGATATTCGGGGTTTACGCTTGTTAGTGTATACCTAAAGCGGGATGGATCATTGTGATCCTTCAACCAATACTCAATGCTTCTGAGTACAGATGGTCATGTGCTCGTCGGAGGTGACTTCGACGCTAAAGGAATCGAATGGGGCATGTCTCATTGAGACACTCTGGCAACCGAGTTCTGGACTTAAACCACGCTCCTACTTTCCATCGATGGGGCTGCGTTGAAAACATACCGAGTCACTAGTACATAGCACTGGAGATTCATTACGGGGCTTCCCGAAGACCACGCCCTCCGTCTTCTGCGCGCCTGTGGAATACTGGCAAAGTCGATACTGCAAAGTTTGTTGAATTGCAAAAGCCAGGATCACCACTCACGGAAGTTAAGTCGAGTAGCGCAGGACATGCGGCCAAAGATGTGGTGAACCCAATCAGAGGAATCATTACGTCTGCCTGCAAGTCTTGCATACCCCTACGACGAACCCGGCATGTGAAGCCGCCAGTAGTGGTCACGTAGGATTGCTGAAAATCGAAGAAAATGCCACAAACTACAACGGAAGGCCCAGTGAGCACGGACCTGGGAAGAGTCGTGTACCCGATCAGCAGCTTATAAGACAGCTAGAAAATCTTTCCGTACGCCCATCAACGGGCAGCAAGGCTAGCCGTTGGCGAAACCTAGTTGACGACGTGAACAGAAATCTATGAGGCCTGGGCTACAAAATATTGATGCGACTGATACGAGGCAGAAAAGATGACGAAATTGTGTGTACTCTTTTCCCTATCCACAACGCTATAGTTAAAACGGTTCACGATGAAATACCAGTAGAAGTCCTACTTTTCACAAGGATGAAATTGGAAAAAGTAGTCTTGTCTATGCAGGAAAGAAATGTTCTAGGACCAGATGCGATTCCAACTGAGGTGTTACGGATGTACCAGATTCACTTTCACCTTAGCCTGATTCTCTGCATGTTCAACACATTTAAACACGAAGGGGATTTCTCAAAGTGCTCGAAGAGGCGAGGCTAGTGCCGATTAGTAAGGGGATTAGTAAAACACGGTCGAAAAAATATCTGGACGTCCTAATAGACTCGAAGATTTTTATTCCTAACAAATCAGGACAACGGCTGCCAAGGAGGCCACATCAAGGAGACGACTCCTAATGAGCGCTGTGCAGCCGGTTCTACTATGTAGGGCAGAACTATTGGACGATACTCTCAGCAGGGAGTTACGCTGAAAGCTGTTGGCACAGGTTCATACATAAGGAGCGCTGCATATTGAATGCGCATTTTGACTAGTCTCCGAGACGGCAGTGCTGGTAATCGCTGGGGTGATACCCATTGTCCTGTGCGAAAAACGCAGAAATATTATATATATTATAGAAGACAACAGAGAGAAGGTCACCAGGCAAAAAAACCTAGTGAGACTGATTTCTGCTTGACCAAATTCTTAAGCCGGCATGGATGTTTTCGTTGTTAACTGCACAAGATTGACAGGCCAGGGTATTCTGACTACGGGTTTTTAACAGACTCTACCTTTTGCAAAACAGGAATGCCAACAGTTGATTACGCCTGTTAGCATTCCTGTTTTGCAAAAAATTGAGTCAGCAACGCAGTGAACTCTTCAGTGAAATGACAAATTGACAAATGGAATGGTGGGGCGGAATATACTTGGGCATTCCTAACATTTAAAAAAAGAATACTGGAGCGCCTACAGGCGTCGGAAATGAAAGGAGATCTTTCCTTTCCCTCCCTTCGTTACCACTGAAGAAGGCTTGGCTAAGTTTAGGAACACTAGGCCTAGCTCGAAGTAATTTGTCAACAGGGGAGGTATTTAGTAGGTTTTTCAGACAATATTCACCTTCCTACGACAAGGAAAGAGGTCGATTAATAACTTGGCTTCCTCACTTCTTTCTCAAAAATCGGAAATTCAATGGTGGAAAACTATCCAAATTGACTGAATTGAACAGATATGAAACTATGACACCGAAATGATAAATTTAAGGACTTGAAGCTCGTATCTTTTACTTGACAGTATTAGGAACGCGGTAATTTTTCTGTAATCATGACTTATAGCAATGAGATTCAGCCTGTTTGGAACGCGGAATGTCATTGTTTGCGTCCCACAGTTATAATGTCGAGATAGATTTGGAATTCTGTAACCATTTGACAAAAATTGCAGCTACGTCCTATAGATGGCGTGTTCAAGAATCGTGAGCATAATCTTATGGAAATCACAACACTATGTATTATTCAATTTATGTTTGGTCATTTTTACGTTGAAGATTGTGAACCCGAAAGACACGCATTGCCTGAAGAAGTTGAATCTTTGCCACAACAGCAGCTTGAAAATTACTATTGTGACAAAAAACCATTTCTATGCATTCAAAAATAACGTAAAATAGAATAGTAAGAAAATTGACATTTTTAAACTCAGTATAAGGCTTTTAAATGATTTAAATGATTTGAAATGATTTTGAATCAAAATACTAGAATTTCATCTGGTCGTCAAAAATCTGAAAATGCATAGTCAATATCTAATATGCACGACCTCAGTGATGCAAAGTATTGTCTACTGTTTATGTTATTGGTACAAATTTCGCTTCGATAAATCAGATAAAAATTTTGACGAAAAATTGATATATTATTCTTATAAGCCCGACATGGAATTGCTCTGTTTTATTAGGTGCAATCAAAAAAGGATCTCATGTTTATTGCAAAAAGCATTTTGATTCCCAACAACCTCATCAAATATTGACTTTTTTAGCCACGCTGGTGAATATCTCACAAAGCTAGAGAAACTTCGAATTTGGAGAATTTCACGCTTAGTCAGACCATCTTTTGGTAAAGTTTTCCATAGAAATTAAGTAGGGATTTGCTTTATCCAATTTCATGGACAAAGCAAATCCTCAGCTCTTTATTCAATACAAGTGGATCGACATGGAAGTAGATATTACTGGAAATTAGGAAAATCCTTCAACCACCGAAATCAGAAACAGAATCACTGGTCAGAATACAACCCTTGCATTGTTCATATCAAAGATTTCCATAAAACATCTCCAGGAAGTAACGTTCTAGAGTTTTACCAAAAACCATTTTTCAGCTTTGTCGCAGACGCAGTACCATTAGAAAATTACTTTCGAGAATTGACCAGCGTAACTTGAATGTCCGGGATGTTTTTAGAGGCATATTGCTTTGAAATGCAAAAAAAAAAACGGATAAATTGTTTTAATTGGCATGAAATTGGTTTTGGGCTAAATAGATGTTTGAAATGTTACGAAACTCACCAATTTATGAGTTTACTTAAGGCGAACGTAGTTCACATAATAAATTTGAACCTATCAGAGGCTTGTAAGAATCTTTTATTCATTTTTAAGACGGTGAAAAACCATCCGTCAAAAACCGTGTGAAAGTTTTGGCACGATCCAAAACAATGCACATAAATTTAACTCGGAGGATCAGTGGCCTCAGTTCCTCATTTTCTTCCATAACAGAATCATCTCGAAAAAAACATCTGACTTTGCCAATGAGAGATTCAAACAGACCCTACAAAGCCATCTACAGTCTGCTCTCTCAAATCAATATAGAACTAATAAAACTAATAAAAACAGGATTAATCACTCCAGGCAGCCAGTGCTCCTGTTTCAGGCTCGTGGCACAGTTCTTCAAGGGGAGAAAGCACGGGAAGACACGTCTTTCAATTTTTTGGTGAAAAAAATAATATTAACGTTTTATAGTCATCACAACAACTTTTGTTGGACTACATTCACCGATTATAGTCCCTAGGACGCTCCTTTTGCCTGAACCCTGTTTATGAGCTCTGAAACACTCAGGATACTCGTACTAGAGCGAAAACGCAAAAAATCAACTATGGCTGACGGTGTCTAAAATTTTGTTATAAAAAGCTTCCCCATACTTATTTTGTTCTTCTCGTCCTCGTCATTTGATCAAAGAGCTTATCTGCAAACTAATTATTCAATCAGTGCGTAAAAATAGTACGCACTTTCGTGAGGGAACGGTATCTATTGAAGCTAGTTAAAGTTAGTCTCAATTCTGGGTTACCTCAGGGGTCTATCTTACGGACCCTTTTCTTTCATTTATTCAGTCTGAATAAATCATTTATTGACATCTAAATGTACAGCGTGGGGCGAAACAGACAGTGCAGTTTTGAAAGGCTATTAAAAAAAATACGCAACTTACAGAAATTGTATTTTCTTAATTTTGTTCTGTACATCATGCCATCTTATGTATCAAGTTTTAACAATGACATCGGGAAAATAATGGCCGTCAGCAGCGATACATTCGATTTCTGAACTTTTCTGCCGCATGTTTACACATTTCGAATGGCATGGCACCAATTTCCTCCCTAATTTGCTCTTTGAGTTCTTCCAAGGTGTAAGGCCGATTCTTCAGGTAGCCTCACAAGAAAAAATCACAAATTCTCAAGTTTGGCGAGCGCGCGGGCCACCCCACATCACCCCTCAGAGAGACGAGGTGCGTAGGGAACATCTGTCGCAACTTCGTCATTGAAACTCGAGCAGTATGTGCCGTAGCCCCGTCCTGTTAGAACCAAATGTCTTCCATATATGTTTCTTCCATGAGCTCTTCCAATCGAGGTTCAAAAAAATTGTTCAACATGGAAATGTAACGTTGAGCGTTGACATTTACGGTTGGTCCATTCTCCTCAAAAAATAAGGCCCAATTTTTGAAACCGCACACCACACGGTCACTTTTAGGGAGTAAAGAGGTCTCTCGTGAATTTGCCGTGGACTATTTTCTGCCCAATAGCGAAAATTTTGTTTATTCACTGCTCCACTGAGATGAAAGTGAGCCTCGTCACTACTGAAAAATGTTGACTCCACATGAACCCTGTTCAAAATTTCTTCTGAGCAATTCGTGCGATTTTCATAGTCGAGTGGACTCTTAGACAATAATAATCTTGTAGTAGTGGAAGAATAAGTCTTGATTCAAAATCATCCTTGCTGAGCGGTTAGAAATGTGCAATGCAATTAAATGCTTCCGGACAGAACGCGTAGGTGGCTGCACAATAGCTTCTCTCACTCTGCATTTTCGGGGGCAGCCGGAAAGCTTGCTGAGTTGCCATGAAAGATCGACAATTTTCAAAAAACTTACGGACGGCGAAACTCCGTTGTTCACCAGACTAAACCATGGTGATGACTGATAACGACATGCGCCGCCCGACGAAATGATACCATCATAATCGCAATATCCCCACCACACGGGAAGTACCAACCTTTCAAAACTGCACTGTTTGATTTGTGCCGCCCTGTATTTTAAAGCTGAATTTTAGGTGAATTCCTTTGCTGATGATCTATTGGTGTTGCCATCTGAACACAATTTTCACTCAACAAGACCGAGGTTCAAAAGGTAACTAGAGTCGTTGGCTTTCACGAACCGAACGTGTAGCACGAACCTTAACGCGAAGCATAACGAACATAACGTTGAAGGATTCGCTTTTTAAATATGGACGTCAAACGAAATGCAACTTCAGTGCTACCGTAGATTCAATTTGGGAAGAAAACCCTTATAATGACTTTCTATGCCTTCTTCTACCAGCGACCAGTAAGCAAGTAAATACACTTGCGTACAAAGCTATAATCAAGTGAGTAGTCCTTTACGCTGTGTATATTTGACGTGCAGCATATTTATCATAGTTTTTTTTTTAATCGATCACTTACAAAATAGATTCCGGCAAATGAATTGTGACATTGTAAAACTCTGAACGAAATAATCATGATAATGAAAAATTGAATGTAATTTTCCTATAAAAATGTATTTCTATAAAAATCATCAAGTAACTTGTTGATGAAATCAATCGATGTGTCTCTGCAACAAAGAAATAGCTTGTGTTAATCGGTAGAACTGCGTCTAAATAAACACTTGAAACTCTGGACTGTTGAATATTTCTCCTGATTGAATTTAGTAAAACTCCTTACAAACTCTATACATAGAAGCACTAATTCACCGAAGGTTTTTAATAAACTCCCCTCGTAAATTCGACCCGTCATAAAAATTCATTTGTTTCCTCGGTTCAATTAAAATTTGTAGATGGGTTACTACAATTACTCAGCCAAAAGTATAGTAAATTGAACCACCTAATTTAATTTCAGAAAAGCGATAAATATCCTTGCTTCGATTAAGGCAACGACCAAGCCATCGATTGTTTGTTCATTGCTTTCGAACATTGAAATAATACCTGTCCATCGTGTAATTTATTTATTTATTTTTTTTTCTTTAATTTCTTTTCCCGCTTTCAATAGCTTTCATTTAACTAAAGAATGCCTCCCTCCTCAATAAAAGTTTTCCATTTGAAGGAAAAATAAAAGTGCATTCACTGAAACTGAATTCAATTGATTTTTCGATGGAAAATACTGAAAAACAACTTAATAAAAACTGCACCAATAAAAAAACAATCTGATTTGCCTCTGTTCAGCGTAATTGTCCTGGCAACATGGCAACGAAATTTGCCTTAAACGGTTTCTACCTGTTCAAATACGAGTATAGTGGAATAAACAAAGGGAGACGTTTTTTTTAATAAATCGAGCTGTCCACTTGTCGCCTTTTTACATCCCTGACTACATCAGCCATTATTTATTCTAAACAAAGTGTTGGCGAATAAGCCAGCTAGAGGGGATGATAAATATAAACATAGGTTGAAACAAGGAAGAGGATCGTCTAGTTGTAGCATCCCGGATGGAGTTCAAATAGACTGGCTGTGATGAAATGAGGATGCTTGAAACGGATGCAACTCTTTGTTTTTAGATTGTTTTGCATTGTCGATAGCACGAACAACATGGATTCATTCTGCACAAACACTATATCTGTTGATAGAATTAAAATATGTAAGCTTTAATGTTTTCAACCATAAAAACTGTGTAGAATAGAAAAAAAAACGAGTGCAGAATGGTTTAGTTTCCTTTTTTCTTTAGAGAATCATTCAAAGTTATTTTGCAATTAGAGAATGAATGACACCTAAGGGGTTGACAAAATAAGAAATGGTTGCTTGAAATGAATTTAATATTTTGTCGTTTTTTCTAGTACAACTATTTTACTCAAGTGATGCAAATAAGAAAACTAAGGGTAAAAGAGCGAATACCACTCAATCGGCTGATCGAAAATATGTGAGACTTTTGAAATTTCGAACTACTAACCACTGAACAGTCGATTTTTTTTTGGAGAAAATGGGTAAAATAGAGTCACCTTTTTTATTTTTATTAGACTGTATTTATTCATACAATTAATACACTCAATAAGAAGTTTTAGCGTAATACATTTTGAAACATTCAATTCACAGTCCTACATCACAATACGGAACAGTATTATCTTGTCTCCTTTCGAATGTTTTTGCCACTTGCATTTTTCAAATTGAGCAACATACTTTACATTGTCTAGGAGGTCTATCTTTCTTTGCAGTAGATGGTGTTGCTTCTATAAAATGTCTACCAATCAAACGTAGTGACGATGATGATATTGATGGCCGTCAAGAAGACTGTTGGGATTTGCCACATCTTTCAATAATTTGTTGTACCAGCTTTAATCTGAATTATAAATGTGCTTGTGAGCCTCCTTGTTTTCCATATAAAACGAAAACATTCCATATTATCTGATCGAGAAGGTGCAGAAACATTTTATAGTTATATTTCTTGCCTTGCTTTTTGATGATAGGATAGTAAGTTATAATATAAATATAATAAAAAGTTAGATATTAATGCAGAATAAGAATGAAAATAAAAGCAAATATAAATGTATACACAAATGATGTATATCACCTGCGTTTAAACTGTAAACAAAAACTGCATAGAAGGTAATCAAATTTGAACAAGCTGTAATACGAATAATTGCTAGACAACACGTACAAAACGCAACTGTTGTCTGTAAACGACTGAACACCCTTACAATTACATACCGCCATTTATTATACTGATATACCGTTTAGAACAAATGACGTTAAATACTCGTGCAAATCATTATGCACAAGTTAAAACAAATCTTGCCCGAACGAGAGTCGAGATCGTCAGTGTATGTCAAAAATGTCATGCCCGGGCGCAGCAAAAACCGTACAGTGGTTAAGTGACAAAATAATCAAATATAGCCTTTCACCCATTTGAGGGATTTGATGCTTGAATTTGTATTATATTTGATCATGAATTTCATGTTTCACGGACCCAAAAACAAGTTCAGTTTCTTTCTATTTTTTAACCTCCATCTGTTTAAAAATAAAATATTTCTGCTTGGGATTACATATCACAAAATATCACATTTTTTAGGCTAAGTATTATGTATCTCACCATGGAGTGCATCGTGAATTCCTCAGCTAGTCATAACATCATCATGTTTACTTTTATGATATGTGAAAAGATTTTTTCCTGAGGAATCCACGATATACAGATATGCACTTGTGCATTGTCAGCGATATGCTCGCATGTTCCCAGAATACACTATGATCAATAAGTACCGGGACTGTGTATTTTAAATTTTTTTTGGTATGCCTTAACTGACATCTGTGTCAAGTTGTGTTCGGGTATCCAGGTAACTTATATAAATTGGGACCTAGGACTGGGACTTGTCTCAGATTCTAGGGGTGGTGGTTGACACATTGTTTCAACCCCGTCTGTGGAGACCGTGGAATTAAGCCGTATACGGCAGGTGTCCACGTTAAACACTTCGACTTCATGACATCTGTGTCAAATTTTGAGCGGGATTGCATCATTCGTTTTTGTTTGGCAGCTGTTAGCGTCAGTCAACTTTTTGTACTTCGTCCCATTTTATAATGGATAATTTTGTTGATCAACGTATTTGTTTGAAATTTTGTCTTAAGAACGAAATTTCTTGTGCCGATGCGCTTAAAATGTTGCAGAAAGCATTTGGGGAGTCTGCTCTATCAAGCACCAGAGCGTTCGAGTGGTATAAAATGTTCAAAAGTGGTCGCGAAGTGGTCGAAGACTTTCCTCGTTCTGGACGTCCTTCAACATCAAATACCGACGAAAATGTTGAAATTGTGAAGAAAATCGTGCTTGAAAATCGTCATGTGAGCCTCAGAGAGATTTCTAACAATCTTAATATCTCTTATGCCGGAGACACACTATTCTGTCGTGTTGTGTTGTGTTGTCTGGTGGCGCTCTGGCGCAATCGCTTGCAAGTAGTCGCATCAGAACAGAATGCGCCACAACACAACACACAAATATGCTTCTAACCATACGAAATGTATGAAAGCGATATGCGTCTGACGCGCCACAACACAACACGACAGAATAGTGTGTCTCCGGCATTATGGAAGCGCACAACACCTTGTTGTCGATATTTTGCGCATTAAACGCGTCGCCGCACGGCTTGTTCCTCAAGACTTGAATTTCGTCCAAAAAGATCATCGAAAGCAAGTGGCTGAAGACATGATTTCCGAAGCTAAGAAGGACCCAACGTTCATGAAACGTATAATTACTGCCAATAAGACATGGGTCTATGAATTTGACGTGATAACTAGCCAGCAATCATCCAAATGGCGTGCTGAAGGCGAGCCAAAACCAAAAAAAGTGCGCCAAAGTCGATCGAAAATCAAGGTTATGCTCATTGTTTTTTTTCGATTATCGTGGTGTGGTGCATTATGAATACGTTCCGATCGGTCAGCACGTTAATAAAGAGTATTACCTTGAAGTATTGAGGCGTTTGAGAGATGCTATTTGTAGAAAACGACCGGATTTGTGGGCCGATAACAGCTGAATTTTGCACCACGATAATGCGCCGTCTCACAAAGCACACATTATTCGCGATTATTTGAACAAACACAGTGTGAATATCATCGATCAGGCTCCCTATTCTCCCGATATGGCACCATTTTACTTTTTCCTGTTCTCTCGACTTAAGTTACCGCTTCGTGGAAAGAGATTTGAGTCCATAGAGGTCATAAAAGAAAATGCGACGCGAGAGCTGAAGGCCATACCTGCTTCGGCTTACCAGAAGTGCATGGACGATTGGATTAAGCGTTGGCATATGTGTATTGCTTCAGATGGGGCTTATTTTGAAGGGGATAAAATAAATTTACCAGAAGAATAAAAAAATTTTGTTTTTTTGACACAGTCCCGGTACTTATTGACCATAGTGTGGATGTTGGTGATATTGCTGACCAACTGCTGACCAATTGCTGACCAACTGACCATGCTGATATTGCTGACCAACTAGTAAAGTTTAGTATAAAATAAAATTGTTAGTAAAATAAATTTGTCACTTGCTCATTAGAATCAGAGGAGTTTTCTTTCAAACAAGCTTGACCACATCTCATCGAGAAGATCGGTATTGAAACGAGATTCATTTAAAGAAAGAGACAATGACAAATTTTGAATCTGGCTTTCGGATTAAAATAAATTCAAGTGGCAAAAGAAAAAGCCTTAAGTCGCTATCTAAACATTTGTGGTGACCCGACGTGATCTTTCACGCTATCAATTTGAAGAGAATATTCATCACCGATCAGAATTTTAAGAGAATTTGTTCGGCATACTATCCTTTTTTTGTTTTTTTTTTTTGTTGCTGCTGACTAGCTGCTCTTGAGTTAATCATAATGGAAGAATTGGCAAGAAAACAGAATCAAACCGGCTTTGAGATAGAACGACTGATCACCAATTACCGCAAGGATGGGCCTACGCGAAGGTCAGTGGGGTATCTGAACAGGAGACTTGCCGAGATAAATCAACTTTGGGAGTCCTTCTGTGACAAAGATAAACAGCTTCAAGAATATGCTGCAGGCTCAGCTCCATATTTTGCTTATAGCTTTAAAAATGTGATATTTTATGATATGTAATTCCAAGCAGAAATGCTTTGTTTCTAAACAATAACAATGAGTTCCATGTGGATCGAATACAGAATCAAAATATAATTCCTTGTTAGTGATTTACTTTGTATAATACGTAACTTTGAATTAAACGTCAAAAAATTAGATTTTCATACTCAGTTTTTGAGTTTTTCGTATTACAATTATAATACAAATACAATACGTATTGAAAATATGCAATACTTTCTGAATTGAGAGAAACCACTTAGGCAAGGAATATGGTGCGATCGATTAAAACTTTAATTGAAAAAATTTCAATGAGTAATGTTTATATGCATGAAACCTTTTAAAGTCACCTGTCAAACCCAAAGCGCCAAATACAAAACGTCACATTTGTTTAGTTGCTTACGAGTTAGTAGCATACTTCTTTTTCGTGTTAATCATGCTGAATTTTGAGCCAAGTAATGAGCATTTGCGGCATGTAATGATTTTTTTGTTCAATCAAAATAAAATAAAGGCATCAGAAAGTCATTGAATTCTTATAGAGACTTACGGGGATCTTGCTCCCACCGTCAAGAAATGTGAACGCTGGTTTCAACGTTTCAAAGGTGATGATTTCAGTGTTATCGACAAAGAATGTGAAAATCGACCAAAAAGTTTGAAGACGACGAATAAGCATTATTGGTCGAAGACAATAAATGATAGCGAACAATAACACAACAAATGATGGCGGAGTAGTGGAATGTCACTCGGCAAGCTATTTCCGATCACCGGAGAGCCATGGGAAAGATTCAAAAGGTTGGAAAGTGGCTTCCACACAAACTGAACGAACGACAGATGGAAAGACGAAAAACTGTGTGCAAAATGCTGCATTTACGCCACGAAAGAAAGAGTTATTTGCATCAGATTGTAACTGGCGAGGAAAAATGGATCCCAAACGTAAGAAATCCTGAGTGACGCCAGGACAACCATCAACATCGAGTGCAAAACCGGATCGTTTTGGGAGGAAGACAATGCTGTTTGTGTGGTGGGATCAGAAGGGAGTAGTGTAATATGAGCTTCTCAAACCCCGCGAAACAGTTAATATCGTCCGCTACCGACAACTAATGACAATTTTAAACGAAGCATTGATCGAAAAACGCCCAGAATGGGCTCGAAGACACGGTAGAGTCATTCAGCAGCATGAAAACGCTCCTTCATGTCCAGCAAAAGTGGTTAAAGAAACGATTTCCTCGTTTGGTAGGGAATTCCTATCCTACAAGTGGTATTCACCAGACCTGGCGCCTTCTGATTATCACCTCTTCTCATCGATGGGACACGCACTGGCTGAACAACACTTCAAGACTTTTGAATATGTAAAAAATGGCTCGATGAATGGATATTAATGAAAGTTGAAGCTTCCTTTTAGAATGTTATCCATTAACTGCCCCAAAGATAGATAAAATATGTAAAAAGTGGGGGCCAATAAATTAAAAAAATATGTATTTCAATTAGAATAAAAATTTTTAGCCATTGTTCTTAAATAATTGCGTATTTGTCATGAAAAAAACCACAGTTGAAACTTGCGCACCTGGTACATTAAGTATATTATCATTATTATGAAATCCCAGAAAGGATTCAAATGACTCTTACTTTTCATTTCGGAGTGGCCGCAAACCATGATATGTTACTGATTCAGTCTTTGACGAAACCACGAAGAAGTTTTTGATTATATATTTTTGTGTCAAGTTAAACGATTTAAAACCATAAACTATGTATTGGTTGCATTAGCCACTATTGCAAAGAGCTATTTATCTGTTTTGAGCTATTTATCTTTGTTCACAAAATTTAGTATAAGGAGCAGTACATAAGGAAATTTGTATTGCTATAATACTATTACAACGACTGAATAATTAAACTTTAAGAAAATTCAAATTTAACATGTACTATCTATTATTATTTATGAGGTCACCTGTAGGTAAATTCATAGGCCAGCATTTGCCTTTATAGATAGTCCACCCTGTCATCATGGTCGCCAAGGGTTCTAGTTCTGCTACGTAGGCACTCTTCACTTATGTTAGGTGTTTGCAGGCTGGGCTACGATAATCCGGAAAAAGTGTTCAGTACTTTTTTGTCACTCGTTTACAGCTCGACAGGCTCAGGAAATGTGAATTCGATAATCAGCAGAGAAAATACTGCCCCAAGTGTAAAGCTAAAGATAAGATGAAAACCATGTAGTGCTACTCTTTTTGCGCCTCCAGCACCTCTGTTTTGAATCTAAATAAATATGTTTTTTTCTTATATAACTCTATTTTTATTGTTCTCATATTTTCCTGCCATTACGCACAAATTTCTAAAACACTTATTTTTATTGAAAAACGTTCCTTTTAAAAATATACCATTTTCAAAATCTTCGAAATTTCGGTTTTTGCACCGATTACGAAATTTTATTTCATGAGGGGGGAAAAGTATTCGTGTCAAAAACAATGGGAACAGGAAAAGGAGGTCTAGAACACACTCCCTGAAGTTTTCGCAAATTTCCTCTATGTTTAAGTGGGATAAATTATCGTCTGGGAAGATATAGTCCATGACGGTTGACGGTGTGAAAAAACACACGGTTAGCAGAGGGTTTAAAGCAAAAGATTTCGAAAAAGAAGGTTCGAAAGTGGCTTACCTGGAGGACTGTAACTCGCATATGGGAAACTCGATACCGAGATATTATCATTCCAGTAACTCAACACACTCATGGATTTTTTTTCGTCAAATCACATGAATAAAACACATGTCGAATAAAATTCTCTGCATTCAAAATATTGTACAAACAAAAAGAAATAATCTTAGATCTTAGATCCAAGAACTAAATAAAAACCTTTTTTTGGTTTTCTCTCTTCTAAATCGCCTTCCCTGTCAACCTGAGGCAAGTTCTCGTTCTTCACACTTAATGCTGAACCTGCTACCCAGTACTTCGGGCTAGCCTTCGTGTTCCTAAGCCTCGAGGTGCGTTCAGATTAAGGAAATCCCTTCTCCAGTGGGACGGGAGGGGAAGCAAGTCGTACAAAAGATATCCCTTCATCCGCGGTGCCACCCAACGCTCCAGCATGGCTTTCGTAAGTGTAAATTAGAGGTTTTTGGAGTTAAAAACTTGCTCCAGGGGGCCATTACTTCAAAACAGGAGAAGCCTTGATGATAGGTATGCTTGGTTACTTTGAATGAGTTGCCATCTTTCAACATTTGTTAATTTTTTGCTTTGGAACAGCTGAAAGGAAAGAAAGAAGCTGAAATATTTTACCTGCTTTTGACAAAGTTTTATTTAAAAATTATTTTAAAACTCAACTTGATCCATGTCAGCTGTTTTCAAATCCCCGAAATATGAAATCTAAAACCAGTGCACAGTAATAGTTTGCTTAAATGCGACTTTGAAATTTTTATTCCTCATTCAATAGCAGACAATAGTGCGCCAATATTATGAAAAGATAGATTTTTTCATAAGTTTTCCTACGACTTTAATCTTGATTTTCAATTTCGTCGTTTTAATTTCGTAGAATTTCATAGTTGGCTAGTTATTCCCGTATTGGCAAAATTTACAAAAATTTTTCAGGAGTTTCCATTTCAACTCGATGAGTTCTGAGTTCACGTTATTTTCAAGACTCCTCCCAACATATGACTGGTTACATTACATCTACTCAAAATGATACAAACTCGTCCTTAAATGCAATGAATTAGTTAAGCACTTCACGTTCCAATAAATTTTGAGATTTTTTATGACCACTTGTGAATTCCTATAGTCCTCTCATTATTTCACCCTTAGGGAAAATGTTTCCTAAAACTAAATAGTGTTAATTGCCCTTAACCCAATTGCTTCACTAGAGGGGGCAAGGGAAACATGTGATGCACAAACATACTTCCGCACATTACATCAAAAAGCAGAAGCAGGAATGTAAAAATTCTTATCCTTTCATTCCCCAAAGTTGTAAGTGATGCAAAGTTTCTGCGGGCAAGGACAATTTCTAGCAGAAAAGTTTCCGAGTATTTGAAAGATGTACTGCTTCAACCCTAAGTTTGAAAACTCGTGCAGCAATAGCGCACTCAATCGTGAGTGTAATATATGCCAGAATTTTCCAAGGAAGAATGTATGGAGGGTAGGTGGTTGTCAAGTGTCGCACGTCCGCTTGCTTTGCTAATGTGTTGTGCTGACAACACAGCAGAAAAGAGCTGAAGTTGCGATGAATATCAGCGGAGTTCAAGTTGTACTCCGTGCTCGTTTTCCACTTCTTCAATCGTTTTCATAAATGCTCTTCCGGGGCTTTCATGGTCATTTTTCATAACACCTCGAAAGTTTCCTATCTTCAAATATGCAACATTATAATAGTTGCAACTATATTTCTCCTTTGAAGCATATGTCATGGATAAGCACTCCTCAAAAATGTGATAAATGGTTTTATGGATTTATCTTGCAAAACTTTTAAACTTTAATGATCAAATTAAATTTAATTGCAAGAACTTTCTATTTTAAATCATTTGTCTGGGAATTTTTGACACTTAGCAATCTCAGGGCAAATGATTCGCTTGATTCAGCGAGTCCTAATGCCGTGAATTTGACGTCACTTAAGTAAAATATATGCTGCGCCAGGCGTGCATGCAGAGCATGCTAAATTTTCTTCAGGACTTTTGAAAGAACGGGACGGACTTCGAAGCAGATAAACCATAGAAAAGGGCCTCAATTTCGAAATTCCATTCTCCGTTTCAATTCGCTCCGTCTAAACAAGACGATGTTTATTGAGTGAGTCTACAAAATTTCCAGACATTTCTACAAAAGGATCAAGCAAAACTGATGCATTGTAAATTCACACAGAAAATTCAACGGAATTGGTGCTGAGACAGACGACATTTTCATGAAAAGTAAGACATACTCATGATACCATTCTTGGTGGAAAAGGTTCCTTTCTGGAAAAGAGCCAACTAGACTGATTCCTTTTTGGTTGGATGATGATACCTGTCGTAGAGATATTCCTTAGGAATTCAATTTGCTTCCCTTAAAAATGTTTGGAAGGATGTTACAACACAAGTTAATGGATTGAAATTTTCTCACGAATCGTTCGACTATTTACCTTGCCAGCTGTCGTGTATTAGAATATTCATCAAACAAATGAAGCAAAACAATTGCATCCTACCATCATTTGCTATGCGGCAGTACGACAAAAAATGGAATAGTGGAGCACGAGGTAAAAGGTTTACGTGGGTGCAACCTAAAAATTATTTATTGAGTGAATCGTGGAATAGATAATTTTTTGGCCTTCCTTGGAAAGAAGATGCAAGAAGATGTGTCTAGTAGAACTTTGAAATCAAGCAACCATCGACTAAAATACAAAATTATTCTTGTTGATTAGTTCACTAGAAGGGCCATCGACAGGCTGCAGAACGGACTTTGATATAACACATATAAAAACAGTTTAAATCGACGACCCAACAGATATGAAAATTTACATGAAAAATCTTATTAATCTATTTGTCTGTTCTCATTAAATTATTAATCTTCGCAGCCTTTTTTTTTAATTCGTTCTGGTGTAATATCAGTATATAATTGGCCCAGGCTGCTATGGCATCAACCAGCGTTATCGATCCTGTGATTGATGTCTCTGGTTCTTTTTCTGGTCAGTCTGTCAGTTTAGTTTGTGGGGTGCATTGTATGGGTTTATGTGATGAGTATTAGGAGTGGTTTAGGTATTATATTTTAAGATTTGCTTCTGTTAAGAATGCTCCAAAGTTTTTAAGCGAATTGTCATCATTATTGAGAATTAAGTCTTTAATATTGCTCATATTAGTATTCTTTAATATTTCTTCAAATATCTCTTCAAATTTAGTGCAATGAAACACTTGGTGATCTATTGTGCTTGCACAAGTCTGTTGTCCTTCTTTTGATTTAGTAAAGTCGCAGCTTTTTAAAGGCTCGTTTTGTTTAAATTTTATTTATGGTTTTAATGTTTTTAGAGGGTATGTCATTGCTGTGGAACGAACGTTTTCCACTGTTATTTAGGTGGTATGCATCTTTCCAGATGCATGGGGCATAGTTTGTATTTTTTTCCCTTATTCTGAACTTCCACTTTTCTTCTATTTCCTGCGTACTTAGGGCGACGATTTCATCAAGTTTGAATAGCATATCCTTAAATCTGTGGCTCATTACGCGTTCTTTGACTTCTTCTGTTTCTTATGGTATGGGAAAGTCACGGCCTCCTGACCTGTTTTGCCCGGGGATTGCGGATGATGCTTGGCACACCTTCTTCACATGCGGACGGTGGGCGAGACAGCGTTTACATATCAGGGAGAGAATAGGAGAGATCTCTCCAGATACCCTGGTTGAGAAAATGCTGGTGTCTAAAGACAAATGCAACTGTGTGTCGCACTACGCTCGGACGGTTCTCACTATGGAGAAGGACATCGTCGATCGCTTGTCGGCGCAGAGGGAAGAGGGCTCACTCTCTCAGTAATCCCTCTCCTTTCTGTCCATCCCTGCTGAGGGAGGGATCTCTCTAATCCGAAGGCGCCTTAAAAGGCCTAGTCCGAAGTAATGTGACAAACAGTTCCAGGCTAGGTTCTCGGTGTGACATGGGAGGTGTTTAGTCGGTAGTTCTGTTACTGTGTGCCAATGAGAGTCCGACGGGCGCAAATAGCCTTCACCACCCAACCAACCAATAAAAACGATATGATACCCACGTGTCCTGGGGTCCTCTCAGGGTTATTGTTACTGATTTTCCATATTTCGTACGTTACTTTTCTTTTTTCCTGATTGCATTCTAAGCTCTTAATTATATTGTTGGAGTCAGTGAAAATTACTATCATGTTGTGGTCCTGAATTGAAAGTAACATTGCTTTTTACATTGATAAACCCTATGCCAGTACCAAAGAGATCTTAGGTCACGTCAGTTACGAGTATCCCGTCTTTCTGTTGCTTTAGTTTATCAGTGTGTGTCTTAAGTATGTTGTTGAGCTCTAGTTGGTTACAGGTTTGTAGATAGGGGCAGTTTTCCGAAAAGGGTTTGTTGTTCAAATTATTTCGTTTATGAGTGCGGTGCGTGGGATTAAGTTTCCTGAACTGGTCAACTCAACCAATGTATTGGTTGAGATCATAGTTGTAGCTACTTTCAAAGTTTATATGCTGCTCTGTCCATGTTGGCTTGAGTATGCGATTGATGATTTGTTTCATTTCTTTTCCTGACAGTTATTCCGCTCAATCCTTCGACTGGAGTTCCGTTGTAATATTGAACGCATAAAGGCTGAGAGTGCTGGGTGGCAGCCCTAAGCAGTGCTTAATGATCTTGGCTTTGAGTCTATTACTGTTAAAGAGATATGCAGATTCATGTGCAAATGTGGTTATTCCGATTATATTTTGGATCTACCCAGAGACTCGTATAGGTTCAGAGCCAAAGCAAGACTAAAAGGATTAAAAGGGTTTGTTGGTTTGTTCAGGCATCTAATGATGTTGCCAGTGTTATTTAGGGTGTGAATGTGTTCTTCATTTGTTTTGGAAGTTATGTTTCTGTTTAAATTTATGCCTATAAATTTGATTCTGTTGTTCCATCTAATGTGGATGCGCTTTTGTTTTAAAATAAGCCGAAAAAATAATCATTTTTTGGATTTTTACTTTCTAGCAACACTACAGAATGAATCGAGATTTCAATTAAAGATGTTTGTTATGTATATGAACAACAGTATTCAAAAAGTTTTTTGCAGCGATTCATTGCGAAATGGCGGCTGTGCAGCATTTTCCCGATAACGTCTTCTTTTTCAAAGCTCACAGCCGGACGAACAGCTCCCGTAATTTTTCAGACTCAATAAATGAATTTGCTTTTTTTTGAATTCAAAGACTAACTGCTATAGAATCACGTAGGTTTTTTTCGATGTTTCAATTTTTGACAAAGTGGCACACTTCCTTTTGAAAAGTGAGAAATTTTCTTGAAAAATCATCAGATAATTGTTTAAAACAAGCGAACTACTCAATTTAAAACAAGTCCAACGCACTTCCATTAACGATAAATTTTTAAAGATATTTGCAAAACTTCAAGTAAATCTGTTAAAAATTGTCTGAGTTATGTTTCCGGACAACTCAAAAAAAAACATTTTTAAGATAAACGCGTGTTACGGTTGGGTTGACTACACCCCTTCCCGAGACCTCCGCGGCACGGTCACCACGCGATTCGGACGAGAATGGTAACCCGGAGTTGGAGGAAGAAGCGCCACCACGTTTCAAGCCACGATGCTGGACGGAGTAGGGGAAGCAGAATTGTAGGTAAGGAGCATAGTTGTAAGACTACATTGTCATCGTTAAGTTAGCGTTAAGGTAATAACAGTAGCATTAAGCAATGATCTTCCGACACGCAATACGAACGTGCAAAATACGCATTTGGGACCGAGTGAAATGTCGCGGCGAAAGCTGAACAGAAGCTGATCACTCCCGTCGGCCGGCACATCACGGCGAGGATATTTTTCGGAACTTAAACTGGAACGACGCTACCAAGGCAGGCTTGAGGAGCGGCGGCAACAACCAAACAACACTACGGGCACTTCAACCAGATCATTACCGCCGTCGAAAGTGGCGGAAACGAAGGCCACTAAGAACACCCGGAATAGAAATAGGAATTAAAATAGAAATAGAAATAAATCAGAATAGAAATAAATATAATATTCACCAACTGAGCGGCGGCAACAACAAAACACACTACGGGCACTTCAACCAGACCATTACCGCCGTCGAAAGTGGCGGAAACGAAGGCCACTAAGAACACCCGGAATAGAAATAGGAATTAAAATAGAAATAAAAATAAATAAGAATAGAAATAAATATAATACTCACCAACTTCCTTCTGGATGGTGGAGTCGTTGTTTACTTTGTTTGGTAAACATTGCGAACTGTCATCATCGCGAACTGTCATCATTGCGAACTGTCATCATCGCGGCGAATGTTGGGTAAAGTAGTTCGTGGCGAAGATTTGCGGCGATCAACGGCGAATTTGCATTACAGCGGTGGCAGGCGAAGGAAACGTTAATTTTTGGTTCGAACGAGAGGTGAATGTCCGAGGAGCGGGATCTTGGTTAGTGGTAGCCGTTAAGGAGACAGAATATAAGGACGACGGTGAATAGCGAGCACTCTCTTTTTCATTTTGGGTGTTAGCGATGGGAATGGGACAAGTTGGACGAGCAGTAGGAAAGTGAGTGGGGTTGTGAATATCAACATAAAGGGGTAAAGTCGTGAGAGTGCTGTGGAAAAGTGGATAAAAGTGGATAAAAGTGGACTTTCAAATATAATTATCAAATGAAACAAAAAAACAAAACCTTGCAAGTACAGAATATAAACGTGAAGTGAAGTGGTTGTAATCCAGGACGCGAAATTTACCGTAACGACCAAACGAAGTTAATTCCATTCGCGGGTGCGCGGTGCGACCGGACCGGAGCAAGGGGCCCATCGCGGAAGACAGTTTAGTCGTAAGCTAGCCTTAAGTTTCTTTTTCTCGCTATTTTGTTTTTTTCTTTTTTTGAAATAAATGTCAAGAATTATCGGAAGATCTCTATTTTTCCCTTAGGTGAGAGCTAGTCTATGTTTTGTATTGCAGGTTTCCTTCCGGCTTTGTGAGTGGCGACGAAGCGGGGTGCGCGTGAACGCGGAGCGCGCGTACACAGTGGGTTGGAGGTTCCACGGAGGTGACGTCGGGGGGTGGTGTAAGGAATCCGTGTTTTCTCTGTAGTTGATTTGGTGTGGCGACAATTTCCTCTTCTGGCTTCGCACCGTGTGTTTTCAGGTAGTGTTCTTCCTTTTCTTTCAGGAGCGTAATCCGGGCGAGCCGCATTCTCGCTTGGCGGCTCATCGGGGCTTAACTGGGTGAGCGAGTGGCGCCCACGCCCGTCTTCGACGAGCTACCGGAGCCCAGAGCCCCAACCGGAGGGGTTTCGGCCTAGGACGCGCGAAGTCCTAGACGTACCGGAGTAATCGCGGTAACACGCGTTTGAAGTTTTGAGTAGTAAAATATCATGAATAATTTTTTAATACCTTTAATCAGCGATGCCTGTACCATACAATTTGCCTTCCAGCAAATCGTCCCGCTCTTGTTGTTTTCTGCTTGATCTTCAAGCGATCGTACACTCTTTTAGTCGTTCGGACAGCAATATCTCATTTTGCAGGTTCTCGGTCCGATTTTCAAGTCCATTGCCTCCATTATGTGCAAAATTGAAGCAAACCCGTCGTTGTACACACAAACTGCAATATTCGCAGCCACATCCAAGACTGTTTTACCACTTGCAATGAATTTCCGGACCAATGCCCACACAGTTGAATTGAAGCTTACGCTACTGTAATGTGTGAAACCGCCGCATCGTCGAGTTAGAAAATTTTCACTGGTCAGTTCTTCATAGACTGGTTTAATGGTTCATATACATTAATTGGAAGAGCTTGCTTATGTTTATACTCATCCAAAGTAATCGTAGCCTTAGTCCGTTGCCATGACCACCATGAATCTTCTCCAATAGGACATTGGTCGTGCTGCGGTTTGTCATCAGTAAATAATTTATGATCGAGTCATCAGTAGATAACACAGGTCTGCGACCAAATTTTTTTCTTTGAAATTATGGCTTATGTATTTTGGTGCGCTGGGTTCAGAAATGCCCTCAGTTTTTTTCCAGCACGTAAGCATTTTCCGCAAAATGCATTTTTCTGCGGGATTGCCTACCTTAGTTGTTTTTTCACTTTAAGAATTTAAATGTTCTTAAAGTGTCTTTCAAAATGTCTTCAAGAGCTTGTGTTAATAATCCTGATAGTTTCTGTTACATTTGTGGCGAACTTGTATTAAAAAAACAAACTCGAAGTATTACAGAGTTTATTAAAAAAGTGTACTTTGCCTTTTTTGGTGTGAAGATCGGAGATCAAGAAAAATCTTGGGCCCCTCATAGAGTATGTTCAGGCTGTGTTGAAGGACTTCGCATGTGGTCTAAAGGAAAGGTGAAATCTTTTCGTTTTGGGGTGCCTATGGTTTGGAGAGAGCCGAGAAACCACGGCGATGACTGCTACTTTTGTTCTTGCAACATACAAGGGTACAATGCTTAAAATAAAAAAAATATATGTTACCCAAACATGCAATCTGCACTTCGACCTGTGCCTCATGGACCCAGTATTCCAGTACCAGTGCCCCCACACAATTCTGACGATTTGCCAGAGTCATCAGAGAGCTAGTCAGAGCAGTTGGACGATGAGTTTAAAGTCGAAGACTGTGGACTCCAACAGTTTTCATAAGAAGAATTAAACGACCTCGTTCGTGATTCAGGGCTTTTTAAAGAGTTTGCTGAATTACTGGGCTCTAGACTTCAAGAAAAGAACTTGTTGAGATCTGGAACTTCATTCTCTTGGTACAGAAGCAGAGAAAAACAATTTGAGCCAAATTTTTCTCAAGATGGCGAACTTGTATATTGTTCTGATGCTCCCAAGTTGATATCAACGTTTAACATTCAACATGTGTCAGATGAATGGAGGTTTTTTATTGACTCGTCAAAAAGAAGTTTAAAAGCAGTTTTGCTACACAGCGGCAATAAATACGCTTCTGTACTCGTGGGGCACTCTGTGCATCTGAAAGAAAAGTATGACAACATGGCTTTTATCCTTGATAAATTGAAATATAAGGAGTTTGGATGGCCTATCTGTGGTGATCTCAAAGTCATCTCTATGGTGCTTGGACAACAAGGTGGCTATACGAAATTCCCCTGTTTCCTATGTGAGTGGGATAGCCGGGCAAAAGCACAGCACTGGAGCCAAAAAGTGTGGCCAACGAGAACTTCGAAGGTTGGAGAAAAAAGTGCTTTTACCCCCACTTCACATCAAGCTTGTACTGATGAAGCAGTTTGTCAAGGCATTGCCAAAAGATGGCGAAACGTTCAAGTACCTTGAAAAAAATTCCCGGGACTGTCTGAGGCAAAGTTAAAGGAGGGTGTTTTTGTTGACCCGGACATTTGGAAACTAATGAAAGACAATCAGTTAGAAAAAGTGATGAAAAAAGCTGAGAAAGAGGCGTGGATATAGTGGATATATACTTAGTTTTTGGGGAACAATAAGGACCCAGATTATGAAGAAATTGTAAATAAAATGTTGAAATGTTTTAAAACATTGGGGTGCTCCATGAGCTTGAAACTTCACTTTTTGAACTCCAATTTGAATTATTTCCCAGAAAACCTTGGTGCCGTAAGTGAAGAGCAGGGCGAGAGGTTCCACCAAAACATCAAAGAAATGGAACGGAGGTACCAAGGACGACGAGATATGAATATGATGGGAGACTACTGTTGGATGCTCCATAGAGAACTTCCAGACATCCCACACTAACGGAAAAGCTCAAAACGGAGTTTTGAGGGAAAAATATGTAGATATTATAAAGAATTATAAATCCTGATTATATATACATATTATTTTTATCAAATTGTATTTAAAAATGTAAATAAACCACTAGTAATATATATATTTTTTTTCATTTCAAAATGCATTACCTATATGTACTGCGGGTTTTGCATAACTTTCATTTTCATTTTGCGGAAAATCCCTACGTGCTGGAGAAAAACTGAGGGCATATTTGGACTCCGCGCACCAAAATACATACGATTCACCCATCACGGTGAAAAAAAAATCAAAAAGTGTCAATTTGCAGGCCTGTGTAATTTATGACCGAGTGTAGCCCATATACTGCTTCCCATGTTCTCAAAAGAACCAATGTTTTTACGAATTAAGACCGAAATACAATACAATACAATTTCAACAATTTCGGCCTTAACTGCAGCAGTCATCGCGCAGTTCAACTGCACAATCCAGTGTGCTGGCAGTCGACCTCGCGACTAAGTCCGTATAAAATGGGCACACCTCTTATCTGATAGAGTGTGCTGCAGGACGTCAGTGGAAGGCGCAATTCCTACAATGCGGCAAGTTTTGACAACGCCCGAAGCTGTGTCCCGACTGTGAGAAACGCCCACAGACGATGTACTTCACACGACATACAGCCACTAGGTGATCGAATCCCAGGTGCATAAAACACGCATTGACGAACACGATACGACATACATCGCACAAACAATCTTTCAGCACTGAGGAGTACATTTACTACCTCCTTAGGCATTCAAGGATGACATTCGATGTTCCGTTTGAGCCTCCGCGGATCGGACGCGATATAGCAGTATGTTATATCAGAGCATATGAAATAGAAAGCGCTAAAAGCGATTTCTAGTAGTGTGGAGAGCCTTAATACGAAACGAACGTTTCAAATATAGCCAGTGTATCTAAGATATAAGACTTGAGAATTAAATATCGTGTGTGAGCTGGGGGTTCGCAATGGCTGCATTATTGGAATTAAGTGCAATTCCAGAAATTTTTCTTTCACAATTTCTAGACACATCTCGCAACACGTTCATCTATACGATGTCAATCTTCTAGACTCATTGAATTTCGAAAAAAAAAACCTTGTTGAAACTCGGAAATAGAGATGAAAGTATGAAGGCATGTGAATTAAGACCATCTTAAATTTTGTAATAATATACAATGACTTACTTACGTTTGCTTTTATACCTAAAATAATATTCTCACATATATTTAAGCTTAGAAAGCTAGTCATTGCGATCTCTTTACTAACGTAAATTCAATTCCTTTTCCTTCTCGCTTTTGCAAAGCTCGCGTTATAAGCTACATGGTGTTCGTACTTTTTTTCTCTGTGCTGCCCCTCCTAACTGGTTTTAAGAGGTAGTGTTTAGCAGTTTTCACTGGTTTAATGGTTTCCAGAATACACCTGAATAACGGATCGATACTGTAAGATGGAAAGTATGTTCGTTGTGTTTGCGCTTGTTAGTTGTTACGCTATGATAAAATCATTGTTTTAGCCAACAACGAAGTAGTTTAAACACCTCTTTTAAGGCTATAATGGGGGAAGAATGCTTTAAAAAAATTAAATACAAAGGAATAAAGGTCATAGGATCAAACAATGGAGGAAAACAACCAAATTTTCTATGAATTTTGTTACATAAATCCTGTCCCACGAGACTTTGGAGGTCAGTGAACACGTTTGGTCTTTTACTACTAGTTGCCTGAAGAAAAAGAATTTCAAGAACAACAATCATCACAACTTCGGGAAGAGCTGTAAGTGGCAAAAAAATGTTACCAATTTTGCTTAGTGTTTCCAGCTTGATTTTAATGTGAGTGATTGCAACGTGAGATCTTCATGAAAACGGGATGGAAAGGTTTTCTTGCCTTCGTGTAATAGTATAATTTTTATCAAAAAGAAATAGAAAGTTACATAAATTTCATAACTGTAACATCAAATAAACATTCTAATTGGCAGGATCTATACGCGTAAATCTCCGGAAACAGTGAACAATTTGAAAAATAGTTTTGAATCTGAAACTATTAACAACCTTTGATTTTATCACCACAATCTTTATGATGCAGAACGATTCCCATGTGAAATCTCCAATGTGGATCCCCGCTGATTTTTTCGAGGTATTTGGCTTGCCTCTAGCGGTATTTGGCTTTATTATCCAGACAGGAAATTCTGCTTTGACCCGAAGTTCGCATGTACACAAACTTATGAAAAGGGAAACGTTTAATCAATCAAATGAACAATCCCGTTCAAAGCCGATATCACGACTGAAAAAGAGAGGATTTGTGCTTTACTTCCTTGCAGAGCGAAATCCCTTAAGCTGTTAAAACGATGTAACAAGAATCAGCTCAACCACAATGAACAAGAAAACGAAACTATACCCTACTTAATTATCCCTATTCTCAAGAATTTCAATAGACTAAATTTACTTTATTTGACTTAATTATTCATAAGCGCAAAACTACGTCAACATACTCATTGACTCCTTTTTCAAAGCGGATGCCTCTTTGATGTAATACTGAGGTCTTTAAACTCCTTAAACTTCATTCTTACTGTATTAAGTTGACCCAATATTAGTTATAATTGTTTGTTCATCAAATAAACCAACTGAAAGATAAATTAATTTTGTTTTATCTAAACCGAAAATTCTTGGAATCAAAATATCCTTTGATGAATTCACTTTCAACGACTTATTATATAATTATTCCCACACTATTTTATTTGAGCACGACAGATCCTTTTGATTCATTTAGGTTACGCCTTCACTATTGCCAAGACTGAATTTCCATCATTTTCTTTCGCTATTGACTGAATGTATCCTATAAAGATAACTTCAAAGGGTTGGAAAGTACCGTAGATACTGAAATTCCGATTTTATTGAGGAGGAAGGGAAAAGCGTTGTGATATTCACTTTTACTTACCTTCCCCAAGGCGCTCTCAAAGCAGTTTGAAGAAGCTACGATACTCATTTGAAATTTAGCAACATTCTTGACACCGCCTCCTATTCAGGCTATAGCGTTTGTTTTGAAGGTAAACTGCGGAGCCATTTTGTCATCGAAATGGCCAGCAGCTGTGATAGCCTTAACTAGCACTAACTGGCATCTGATTTTCATCCAAACTCATGGCAACCCGCCCAAGGGTTTCATCGCGTTACGGATGAAATGGTTTCATTAGAGCGAAGTGAGCCATGTAGCTAACCAAAGGACAAGATACATCGACTCTGATAAGTTTATTAAGTTGATGATAACATTGTTTAGATTGTTAGCGACTTGATATTTAAGTTTAACCCTATAGTGAATAATATGCAATATTTACTATTAGGTCGCTGTTCCTTGGAAATGTTTAGGGGTAGAAAAAATGTTAAGCCCAAATCCTAAGAGGATACTTTATCGGGGATTTTAAATCATAAGTTTAGTCCTCCCTCTTAATCCCTTTAGACTTGTTTAAATAGTAGTTTCTCGCTCATTTCAGCAGATAAACCGAAACTAGTTAACTAAACATTACTTTATTTTCTTTTCAGCGCGGGCAGAGTATATTTAGGTAAGTTCTATCAATAACTTTGCAAGGATATTTTCGCAAGTTTTGAATAATAACGTAAATATTGTTACATTAAATGTTGAACATTTTGAAACATTTTGAGGGTTCTGAGCTAATTTTTGATGCTGATATCAGGTGTGTTATCTGCTTTTTTGAATGAGCTCGCGTGTTTGCTCGTAGGGATAAGATGAGTAAATATAATACATATACTACATTCTAGATATGAGTAATGAAATGGTATCGTGCCCGTTTTATTCTACTTCTTTTGTGTCTTTGCTTGTTAAGGAAAACATGTATCCACCTTGAAGATATTTAATTACAAATCAAATAACGAATATCCTTTTCCATTATTTTACCCTACTTTTACATGGAGAAGTGCTGCTCTGAAAACTCCAGCGAATTAATCCTATCACACCCATCATATGTGAATTCTAGAGACCGTGGGATTGTTTCTCAACAGTCCTTAAGGTTTAGTGGAATGGTATAGTGGTCTTTGAAACTATGATCTAAACGCTGAAGGAAGTATATTTTGATGCTAACGTTACACTCAAATTTCTCAAATGCCCAACAAAAACTCAAAATACATGCGAACTTGATTTCACTTCCTGAAATCAAGCTGCTAACATTAGAAATGATAGTCAATTTGCAAATCTATGGCCCCCCAAAAATGGTTGCGTTGACAGCCTTAGACATTGGTATCAAATATACTTGAAACATCTCTAGTTTCAATTGCACTAATACGTTGAATTATTTCATCAGACCTATGGTGACAGGTTATCGGGTCACCAAGGATACATTCATAACGTCAAGCTTAACTGAACCTACTGCTCTCACGAATTCCTTTCTTCTCACGGCTAATGTTCTGTGTTTGTTCTATTACCGAAAAGTGGGGCTACTTTGATATGTTTTTTGCACATTTTGCAAGAAACTGAACTCTTATTTTGCATATTGGTTGAGTAAGTAGCCCCACGGAGTGTTACAACAACAACAGGGATGAGTTTTATATTATCATTATTATTTTTGCCATTTTTGCCTTTAGCTCCCCATGTGAAGTACTATTGCTTATAGATGGTCAATCCTGTATTCCTACTGAAGCCAAGGAGTTCTCCCAGTTCTGTGGTCACCAGTACTTCCAGCCAAATAAGGAATTTGTTAGCCAGACTCGGGCAATCTAGGAGGAAGTGGTCTGTTCTTTCTTCATCCTCGCCGCAAGCTTGGCAGATTTCATCCGTTTGGATTGCTATTCGTTTGGCGTGTTGACCTAGAAGATTATGGCCCGTTAATACTGCCACCAATGTTCTAACGCCATTTCTGTTTTTCCCCAGGAGTTGTTATTAGGGTGAGGCCAAAGAGCTTGGCTTAACTTACAGTCGTTCCTATCATTCCAAGCCATAACTGTCTTTTTCCAGAGGATTTCGTCTAGTTCCCGTTTTACTGTTGCAAGTTGCACTTTAATTGTGTCTTTTCTAGTGGTATTTTGGTCGGCTGATCCAGCTCTCGCTAGCTCATCCGCTCTTTCGTTTCCCTCTACACCGCTGTGTCTAGGGACCAATCTCAGTTTTACATTTCCTCGGGTTGTTGGGGCTTTGAGAGCCTGCCTACAATCCTGCATCAGTTGTGAAACTACGCGGTTACAGGCAAGCGCCTGCAGTGCCGACTTACTGTCCGAGAGTATTTGTATTCTTACATTAAGGTTGTTTGTTGCCGCTTCTATACCCGCTTGTATTGCACACACTTCCGACTGGAAAACTGTGGTGTGGCTCACCAGTTTATAACTTTGGTTGAGTTGCGGGTTATCTGGGAAAAAGATTCCGGCACCGCTTTCCTCATCCGTATTGAATGATTGTCTCCTTTTCGTTGGGCTATCTATTCTACGAGCCCCGTCTGCTAACTGAGTTCTCAAATGTTTAATCATTTTTAAATAAATTTCATAACAGACACTTTGGATAACCTCAAATGAACCTCGTGATTCACGAAGTAGTTACCAACTGAAGAATTTCAAGCTAGTTGCCTTTAGAAAGTCAAAGCAAAGGACAATAAAGACTGCGATTTACCTGCGGCGCGCGAAGCCTAACTGACTTCGAGCGCGCATCTTCCCGAGGCTGTACCTCCGAAACTTTTATTCGGATCGACTTTAAAATTTACAACAATATTCTCGGAAGGTTGAAGAAATTAATAAGACAATACAAAAAAAAAAACGATTTTTTGAAACAGCGAAACCCATGTAACCCCTTAAATACCCTTTCATAGTTTAGATAAATTGTTACACATCCTGGAAAAAGTCTGCGTATAACAGATGTCAAAATGTTTGTGACTTTAAAAAATCAAAATCAAACAAATATTTTCTAGATTGTGGAAAATATTTGTATAAAATCATAAATTTATTAAGTATTCCTTAAGTAGCAAACATATTTATGTGAATTCAAGTTTGAATTTGTTGTGTGAGTTTGAATTCACTTGGTGAAGTATAGGATTTCCCGGAATCAGCATGTTTGCTGGAGTTGAATTTCCCGGAATTTCATTTCCTATTAAATACTGACTACCCTGATATGTTCAAATAATTTCCTGGGTTTGTATTATGAATAATTTTTTTCTGCACGATGGAAGATAAAGGGAAAGGGGACAAGAACATTATGGAAAGAAGAGGACAGCTACAGAGATACAACATAAAAAGCGAAAAGACAATAGTTGTCAGTCTACACGAGATATAGCTCGTGCCGGTTGTCCATCAAAATCGTCCTAAAAGGAAAGACGACATTTATCGTGTCACAAGCAAACAAAACGCACTGTTTACTGCATTCCGAATAGCAACTGAAATAAAAAAAAAAAATCAAGAAATATATTTGACTGAATACTGTGCGAAAAACCCTCAAAAGGCTAGAATTTATGTTTCTTAGATGGAGAGATAAATAAAACTCTTGTTTCATTAAATAACACCAACTATACTTATGTATATTTATTATATTCCCGGTATACAATTTATATTGCATACATGAACCGGAATTCAAAAAGGCACCCCAATGCAGCCTTACATTGGGTGATAGGAAACAGAGGCTTGTCCGTACCTTTTGACGCGAAGAAATAACTCTTCCTCTTTAGGACAATTTCACTACTATTTATATCACTCATCGCCTACTTGGTTTAATTTAATTCAATTCAAAATATTAATGCCTACTTTGTTTACAAACTTTGATTCAAAATAATTATGTTTAATTTGTTTGTGTTAATCCAAGGTGTGTGATTTGTCTATTGTGGGATCTATTTGTGTAAGTATAACAGCTAGACATCACAGACGGGTTGCTCGGATGAAACCGTACCTTACTGTGTTCAGTAGCACAGAAATGCGTCAATGAAGTCTCCGAAGCTTGTGATAATCTATCGTGAAAGTAAATTTTGCATTTTTCGCATAAAAAGGCGCAATTCCGTAAAGGGGAAGACAGAAAACAAATCTCCTGCTCACTGTAAATCATAGTGGTGTTAGAGAAGTAAAACTGTAAAACAAATTGGGTAAAAGAGTATGTATGTATTATTTTGGAATTTACGTCTTTGATTCTAGTCTGTTGAAGATAAAATGATATAATTTGTGAGTTCGTGTAGTCCATTTTGGGGTCAATTTTGATCCCAATCTCTTGTTCGTTCGTACGTAAATAACTTGTTCAATGTCGTAAGCTTAATTTCGTCTGTGTTTGCGCCCTCTCTAGTTCCTCTGGGGAAAAATGGGGAACTGCCTATTTTCAATTCTACTGATTTCTTGTCCGTAGTAGGATAAATCTTGAAATTTTAATTGTTGTTGAGCGTTCTAGGAGCTCTTCGAAGGTTCGAATAGGTCCTTCCTGTTTTAAGCGCCTCGACATTTCCATGACAGTGAAGTGCCAACGTTCTATCTGAACGTTTGCTTTGCTCTTGTAATGAGCGGTACGGACAAGTTTAATTTTGAGTTCTTCCTTAATCATTGACACAAGACAGGCGGATTTAAGTGCTCCTTCGTTGTCGATCACGACGAATTTAGGGATACCGAAAAAGAAACGTTGTCCCGTAACGGTCGACAAAAGTCTTCGGAAGAATTGGATGGTATTACCATAGCCTGTACGAATTTCGAAAAGACTCGTGTCTTTCTTGTAAAAAACATTTATGTATGCACTATATGCCCAGGATATTAGGGAATGCGTCTTGGTACTGGGCATGGTATATTCGGGTTTCTATTGTATTAATTTTTTTAATTTTGCAAACGGTACAGAGTTTATCTAGCTCTTTGATCTTTCAAGCTATTTTCAGAAATAAGTTTTCTGATATTTGCAGACGGTTTCCTTCCGCATTTCAATGGGCTCTTTTATGTGTTTGGATGATTCTTTCTTCCTTTTCTACTTTGCTGCGGATGTCCTCTACTATTTTTCGAGTAAACCGAACTTTCTAGTCTTCAAAGTAGTGGCGGTTTATCATTTAAATGTTTCCAAATGTTAAATTGTTGGTGAGGAGTACATTGATTGTTGGGGGGGGGGGGGGGGGTCTAGGCATCTTTTAAAAATGCCCATTATGTCGCATTAAAAATAGCTCGGTGAGACATTTGGATGCCTTGTAAAATGTTCACCAAGTTTTCGGATCTGATAGCTATTTTCATTGCCCGTTTTAGGAACGATTAGTTTCTAAAGACAAAATACGGGTCTCCATGGAGATTGTTAAATTATGCCCAGAACTGTCGTCGCTGTATTCGGTCAGTGTCAACAAGATATTTTCGTCTGTATTTTGTGTCGTGGTAGTTGTAGGAAGGGACTTAGCTGTTAGTTTGTTAGTTGTTTGGGGTGTTCTAGAAAGGGATTTGGCGACGACATTTGCCTTGCTCGGTTTATATCTTGATTCGTAGTTATACTTTTCAAAGTTTGGCGTGAATATTCTCTGTAATAAGTGCAAATGAGAGGGGCTTACGGTCTGTAAATGTACGTACATGGCTTGCGCCGTATATATAATTTCGGAGAATTTGTCCAGATGATCGCCAGCGTTTCCTCTTCATCGGCGGCGGGATTTTCTTCAGTTTTGCTGAGAGTTAGTGATAAGAATGAGATTGGTTCGCTATCTTGGGATAACAATGCGCCGATTGGATGGGTGGATGCGTCGACATAAGCCTGAATGGCTTTTTGAAATTTGTATGCAAAAGGACTAAGTCTTCGCACAAAGGGACATTTTTAATTTAGTAATTTGCCTCTATCGTTTCTCTTGTATATGCAATTTTTTTGCTTTCAGATGAGTTTTTTGGTACTCGTCCATCTTACCCCCTCAAGAGCAATGTCAAAGGTTTTATGCGATTCTCGCGTAGTCCCTGATATATTTGCGATAGTACCCTAACATATTGATAAAGCAGCGCACCTCCTCCAGTGGGATTTAGGAATACATCAATTATTTCTTTTTTTTTAATTGAGATTGACGATGAATCCCGAAAATTTGACTTCCATTCTTAGCTATATTTGTCCAGATTTATTTTCACGTTTGTGTTTTGCAGGAGCCCCAAGATTGGATATTGTCCTGTGTTCTTTAAGTGTTTCTTTTCATCTTTGCCAATTTTTTAATTATCTTCATTTTAGTATCGACATCGTTTGCAAGACAGTTGCACTGTAGGACGACATCGAAAAACGTATGTTGTTGTCTTCCAAGAGTCCGAACTTTCACCTTCCGAGCCAAGAGTCCGAACCAGCACCTTCAGTGCCATTGAATTTCACTTAAACCGGGTCGACAGTCATGGTTTGAATTTATCCTTAACTAACTTAACATTAGTTCGGCTCGGAGGCCAAGTTTGGATATTTTTCGACGAGTTGTAAGATAATTTTAACTTGGAGATCTTTTTTGCGGATCATATAGATGGATTCACCAAAACAAAAAAAAAAAAACGCTAAAGGGTTTTGCGTTCATACTAGGAGTCCGAATAAGTCTGGACTGACTGTAGTTCTTCTTTGATCTAGAGTCAATCAAGAACCTCAAGATTTCAACACTCTTTTCTGCATATTTCATGTAAGGCAGGGAATATATGATCTATCTGAGTTCTCGTCCTGGTTCTTTCATGAATTTATGTCTATGATTCTAGTTGAATCATAATCCGGGCTGCTATTTGGATTGAAGAGATTTGGCTGGTCAGCAAAACTCTGGGGTCTGTGGGACGCTGGGATTTGTGAAGTAATTCGGAGTAGAATTTTCTTCTTTGCGTGCTATTTTGAGCCAGTTGATGATGTGCGTTAATTCACTTTGGAGGTAATAGAGGTGATAAGCGTGGATAATCCTTTCTGATAGGATTATGTGAGCTTAAACCGTGTTGCGCTCTGTAATCAACGTTCTATAATTTTGAACAGAGGTGCAATGGCAGTGGGAGGTCCACTGGTTTTGTACTGCTGAGTATGCTTGGGAGATATCATTTGAAATCACGCACAAATATATCCAGTGCTTTATCTCTATAACATTGGGTTACATTTCGCATCGATTTGGGTCACATCTCCATGGATGACAGTGTATTCAGGTTCAGAAATAAATGGTGATAGACAATGTGACGAAATACACAAACTGTATGACTGTATGACTACCTTGCTTTATCGTCATTTGGTACTTGAGAGGAGCAAGATCGCGCTTACCCGCTTAGTGTGGTGTAAGACTTGGAAATCTGTAGCCCGTGTAGGGGTGTTTAGAAGGTGTCTAGCGCTATGACTACTTATTCCATAATTTAGTTCCCGATTATGGCGAGAATTCTATAGTATTTCGGTGTACCTTGCTGGGGTATTATCAAAATCTTTCTACTCAAAATGCTCCCGCTAAATTGTGTGTAAGCTAAAATTCACAAAAGACTAAAAAGAAACTAAAACTAGAGACTAAACAAAAGACTAAAATTCATAAAAGAATCAAACATAATTCTTCCTTGGACTTTACAGGATTTCCTAAATTAATTGCGCTGTAAAACCAAAAAGGTTTTCACTATTCTGAAAATGAAGGAGGTTCACAGAAGCTGGTGCCTGTTCTTCATCCGCTAGAGGAAGGTCATTTATGTTAAGAGACTCGGGTCTGATTAAGTTATTAGGGTTGACTATGATTATAAAAGATGACGCAAGGGATTACACGACGCTGCGCGTCATAGGTACCATTTTGAAACGGAAAGGTTCACAAACTAGGAAAGAGGTGCAAAAAGGTAGGGTTTCCTGAAAAAAAGATCACTTTAAGAAACGCGCATATCAGTAGCACTTTGAAACACTTTAAAAAGTTTCCAACTGCTGAAAACATGATTTTATACAATCATCAAAATTTAAAAATTAACCGATTCAAAAAAATTGTATGCAATACATCATAAGATGATTTTAACCCGAAAATGTGGTTGAAAATTCTATCGCTTATAATTCATTTGTCTTTCTTCGAATCAAAATGTTAAATAACTCGTAAAGTTAGTAGTTAAATAACTTCTAATAGTCTAATAGTAGTTAAATAACTTCTTTAAATAACTTCTTCTCAAATCTGAATCTTTTTTCTTTCCTCGTGAAAAAAATTCTTTGAATCGTTCAATTATAATTCTTCTGGAGCAGTTCAAACAATTTCAATTCTTAAATTAAACTTACAACATTACTATAAAGTTGACGCTGCATGCAGATTCCAGGCAAATGCGTACGTCTGCCTCCCATGAAAATCCTTTTGATGGCTGCTTGTGACCACTGCTTTGCGACGAGAGCGGCTATTGCTTTTGGAACGTTCAGATGCCGGTTCCCAACAATAAAACCAACTACGCAGGTATTCAAGTTACTTCCTGTTTCGTATAGTCACCAAGATACTTTTATATTTTCCCGTAGGCGCAAGGATTTCTGGCTCATTTTCCCAGTCTCACGAAGTGAATTATCAATCTTAATACAGGCTAAGCGGTTGACAAAAAGTCCTTTCACAGAGAAAGGGCTTTACTTTCTATGGTTTACGAGTACTTTCCGTTGTTGCCAATAGTGGTCCTTGCTCGCGAGCAAGTTAAAAAACGTTTGGTTAGACGCAAAACAAATATTTCTTCCTCTAAATTACAACATCGACTGCACTTTATTCTATGATTGAATGATTCTTATTAATTATGCATCGTCTAGGTAATTTTGTTTTATAAGATGTTTTAAATTCCTTTATAAGAGACTCTTTATATCTTAAGATGTAGGAGATGAATGAAGGAGTAAAAAATATGTGTTTTTTACTTGAATTAGTACTAAGTTGGACTTTGAGCATTGGCGGCAGATGTTATTGTTGAGGACATAATGCGCTCGCAGACTGAAATATTTTATTTTAAGATTGCTCATAATATTCTTAGGTTGACCGTTGAGATTTATTCATATTAAAATTTTACAAATGTAAAATGAATGTAAAAATGTGAAAATGTGCCTAATGTGAAGTAATTACAAATGTGATTCATTATGACGATATATTTCTTAGTGCAAACTTACTCCCCACAAATAACACAAGCTATTCCTTATTCTCCTGACTCTTCGAAGTTTCTATGGGAAAAAGGATGAAACGCATGCAAAGAAATATGTGATTTTCATCGGTAATTTACTAATAAATGCAAACAGATTACGATTTCATTCGAAATGTAAAATGCATGATGGGCTTACAGTGAGCCTGAATTGATGAAATAATCCTTTTTTGTTAAAATATATCACAATCTTAAACTCTTAAATCTGGACGCTTCTAGTTAATATTAAAATTTTTTGGAAGAAAAAGATTTCGCTTAAACGAAATGGAATTTTATACTATCCATACCGATTTAAGCATAATTAGAAATCGGGATTTATCTATCAAATCAATGCCAATAACGAAGTTTTATTATAGTCGTTCCATCGTTTTTAAAGAACAGAAAATAAACGAAATTTAATAATTGCCTCTGCTATGCATGTGTGCGAATCACAAAACTATCGTCCTCATCGTATACTATCGAGAGAATCTCAATCTTACTTCACTATTGAAAATGGAACCGACCGAAATAAACTCCCTCCAGCGAATTGTTTGTATCTGAATGCTAACACATTTTTCTTCACTCTATTTCGATCCGAGCCCACATCACAGGATGCCAAAATTGAATAAAATACATTAAGGGCGGGTGGTATGAGCTGCCAACATTTCATAGTCCGGTTATGAATTCTGTCAACCTGTCGGATACCACTGCTTCCTAGTCAACATCAGTGTTCCATAGAAACAGATAAAGACTAGCTAAAGTACACAAGTTGTGTTTTACAAAAGGGGAAATTTAAGGATCTGTGGAGCCTTTTTACTTTGCTCGGTAGCATGTAGGTCGGTGACGTTTGATTCCGGTTGTTTTTTTTTTTATTTCTTTCTCTCTGTTTCCCTCTATTGTAGGAGCGTTGTAGCTGATGCAATATGTACAAAAGGTGAATAGTTTGTTTGTAGGGATAAGGTGACTAAATAAAATATGTAGTAGATGCAAGTTCTAGATCTGTATCACAAAAAGGCACCGTGTCCGTTCTATTCCACTTTAAAAGGGTTTGAATAGCAGAAATTGAAAGCATTGTGAATAATGCCATTGAGATAATATATTGCAATGCTGTGTCATACCTTTGGTATATTTGGCCACAAACTGGTCTGTTGTAAGAATACTTGAAAGGATATGATTTACGCAAGTTGACGCTATTAGTTCTGAGTGTATTGATCAGGTTTTCAGGTAAGCATGTTTTATTTGGTGCAAATAGCAGATGCTGGTTCAAGCTTTTTATCTATTATATATTACTTCTTCTAGAACCGTAAGTACTTAACGGAGCTGTAAGGATATCATTTACTTATATGAGCAGAATTTTCCGGCAACACGTGTTTTGCTTCAAAAATAAAAGGAATTGGGATACACATTTACAAATGATGATATTCCATTTCATTTGCGTGCTTCACGTGTTTGTTGTGTATCAAAACAGAATTCTTTATGTTACAAACAAATTACTTTTCTGTTTGAGATAGATTTCGTGGAAAGCATTTTCTTATTTAAACGGTAACTGATAATTTTATGGAGTTCAGTGGCAAATTTGTCGAGAATTACTTGTGAAAGAAAACACACATGTCATTTTATGTATAGCCTTTCTTCATACTCTCATGTGTACTCTACGACCTTGAAACAGGGATAAAGAGGAAAGTCATCAGCATTCTTGTTCCATTTTGTCTTTAGATAATTTTAATACACATGAAAATCTTGTTATGGTAGATGAAACGCAAATGGCCGCACGTTAAGGGTTTTCAACTCATCTTGTAGTATTTTAAGGCATTTCATGTGTTACACATGTGAGCTACCCGCTCTCAAAATGTAACCACAGTGTCGAATTTTAAATATTTAATTGAACAAGTTGTTTGTAATCAAATATACCTCATGTTTTAATTATAATCTTTCGATGTTTGATGTTAAAGTTAGAAGTGAAAATACACTCAATGTCTCATATTTTTCGGCTTTAGTGATTCGGCCAAGATATTTTCACAGAATTTTTTCCATGCTATCGTTTTTTCTTTTTCTTCGACTCTGTAAGCATAAGATTATCTCTAAGTATCTCATCTAATTATCATTGAGTTGCTACTGTAGTGTTCTTGGTGTTGCTTTCGAACCAATTTGAGTAACCCTTCTTGCTTGCTTCTTGTGTTACACAGATACAATGGAGATATTCACACGTATTGATGGCATGCAAACCTTATAGAAAAACGTGAAATAAACGTTATTGGCATTTATTCTGCGTCAACTAATAGAAAAAATTTGTACTGCATTATTTGATTCCATAGATCAGCCAACGCATCCATCCATAATGAAATGATCCTTAACATGACCCAACTGGCCATAATACCCGCAAAGTTTTTCTTCAAAACTAATTCGGGCTCTAATTTACTCTGCAGGATGAACAAATGATAACCCAAAAGAGCCAATACGCTTTTAAAAGCAAATTTTTGGAAAGATTTAAGCAGGAGATAACGAAAAGAGTCAATTTAAATACGTTAGTGAACGAATACAGCTGGATTGCAGTTAAATTACAAAACAACAAATTAGGAGGGAAAATTATGACGGCGTTTGATTTTGAAACAAAATCTGTCAGTATTGTTCGGCAGAAAATTTGACTATACTCCGCTTAAGGAAGTTCTCCCAATCACACTTAAACTGCAGAGTCCACTTTCACTTTTTTGATGCTTTTTCAAAGTTCTTCTCACTACTGAGCTTGCTTTGTGTGTCTAAATCGGGCAACTATGTTAACCCTACATGCATCACCAAGGGTTTTGAGTAAGATCAAAGTGAAGGTAACACATTTTTGAAAGTAAAATAAACGTCATCGAAATATGTCATCAATGAAATATCTATCATCCAGAGATAATACTACCGCCAGTGTTTCGATGAAGAAAATGAACCACCCTTAGACGTTTTGACGCCAGCCTGATGCGGAAAAATTACCGCCGATAAGTTTCGTCCATTTCTCTGAATTATTATCATTTATTATATAAATCGAAAATAAGTCTTTATTATCAGTAGGCGGTGAACATCTATCATCTGGCATTTCAACTGCATGAAGGCACATTTTTTCGTTATAAAATACTAAAAAGTGCTTATTTAACATAAAGCTAGATTATTACTGCTTTAATTGCTTACAGAACACTCTCAAGAAGTTCACTGTTCTTGGACTTTCATGTTCTTCTTTACAAGCGCTAATACTTTAAGACGGCGCCATGAAGAACGAGATAGTAATACCATATGTTGACAATGCATTATTGAGATCATGAACGTTATCCCACGTAAATAGACGGAGAGGTCACAATGGTCACATAATGATCGTCTATCTCTCATACGAGAAAAAATCTTCTTTTGTACCATGCACAGAAAACCATTGCTTACAGTGTACGAAAGTGTATCCTAACGCATCATAATCTCTATACCTTATTCCCGTCCACTTTTTTTCCTTACAAATACCAGTGTGTCTAGAGTAAGTCAAATCTTCCTCGAAAAGTTAAAATTTCAACCATTAAATTTTCCTTGAAAACTATCCACTTGATATATCAAAGCTTTGCCGTATTCATATTATTGGATGACATAAAAATGTTAGCTTATCAGCCAACGAATATATCAAGACAGCAAATCCTTTGGATGAAACCGTATTTCTGATATATAAAGCCATTTATTTGTGAATTGGTTAGCTTTGGTTTATTTTTTCTCGACTGTATAAACATCAAATAAGCTCTGTATTCTCTGAACACTCTCTGTATAATTGTATTCTCCATGCTTGTTTAAGTTTGACCTAGCATATTTATATATATATATATAAATATATGTAAACGTTTCTCGTATTATATATATATATTCATATGTCTCAAACTTCTGTAAAACGCATTTGCATCGCATCAGTTAACTGCTGATGTACTAAATTAATTAATTTAAATTATTTTAGCCAAAAGACATTTCACACTTACTGAATGAACTACAAACAATAATTTGGCTATTGAATGTTCTTAAATGTTTTTTTAAACGATCTCGCATCTCTATGACAACGCCTACAAGCTCAGAAATTGAGAGCGGTCCTTTAACAGCAGCGCAAAATCTCTAACGAGAGCTATCACGACAAAAATCACGAACCTCCAAAATCACCACTAGAACAATCTCAGTATCTTTGACCACAATGCGTGGAAAGTCTGGAAGGAAAAAATAAACCCACACTAAACTCCAGATTTAATCATGTGAAGAGAAAACAAAGCTTTCTTGCTGATAAGTTCCATGTTTATCATTTGATCTCCCATATTAGGAGCAACTATATCACAGAAAGAATGGTAGCTTACTTCTTGGAAACTGATACAAACACGATTAATTTACCTCCAGCGTTTCGTATAAAAACGAAACAAATAATTGAGCAAACTGAGAAACTCTGGGTAGCTTGGGTCCGCCGGGCCTTGCTTCGTGGTTCGTGGGTGACTCGAGACCCACGAAGCAAGGCCCGGCGGACCCAAGCTACCCAGAGTTAATTTTGGCCTGCGGCAACACCAAAACAAACTTCAAACTGAGAAACCTTAGCCCCAGGAATGGACAGAAAACAGAATGCCTGTCTGGAAACTTCACAGTACCTAAATTGCTGGAAATATGCCCGCAGAGTAGCTATCTTGAAACATGAGAAAGTACTCCAAGATCCTTAAAGATCCTGAGTTTATTACTGAAGTTTGCAATACTAGTGAAGAAGCATATCTAATATATCATATTAAAGATTAACTAATTAAGTAGAAAAGTTTGTCTTGAGGCGTGGGTACTCAAAAACTATTGAGCTAAATAAAAAACAGTCGGAAGGTACTGGCTTGAATATGAAACAGTATGATTCATTTCGAAAAAAGCCTTTGATACCAGTTGGCATGAACTTACTTCATAAACTCAAATTATGCAGTATTCCACTACACTTGCGCAAATCGATTTCATCCTTCCTGAGGGATAGAACATACCAGGCTAAAGTTCGAGGGTCAACAGCCACTACGAAAACTTTTCCTTCTGGTGCTCCACAAGGTTCACGTTTTGGTCCCACACTTTTCAATACGTCAGACTTTATCAGAAGCCAAAGTTTTGAGTACCTTTAGCAGCAGTCAGTTGAGCGGTATGGCTACTACGATACATTTTCATTGCAAATTTAGCTTAAATTTTCCCTTATTTTCTGTTCTTGTTTCTCAAACACTGTTTTCCATTTGAAAATTAAAGTTCAACTTGACCGAAATGAATTCCACGTAATTCTTCATTATATCCCTGTATTTTTCAATTTCTTTTTGCAAGCAGACATGCAAAAACTTAAGGATAACGTATGCTGATCAATATTTAACTTGTGAAAATACGATTGCGGATTTTTCCCGCAATGGCGTCCGGATAAGTAGTGTCTAAATGCTCTGTTTTCGAGACCTCATCGTAAAAGTCAACAAAAGATACTATTTTTTTAAAAAAACTGAATTCAACTAATGTTCAAATAAGCTATCAGCCAATGACCGCATTCAGCAGTCTCATTATTTATTTTATTGAATTTTATTGGATTTAGTGAATCGATGCATATAAATTTGATTTAATCAATGAACAGAACTCGAATAGTAGTCAGTAATAAGCCCGAAACATTCAAATACATTTGCTACTTCCTCATTAAAAAATACAGATCTCTTCAACACAAGAATCCATTAGAAGGATTGTAAATTCAAATAAATTTCAGCTTGAACCCCACTGATACGCTTTGCCATTTCGACTAAATCCTTCCTTTTGCCGATGATACCCCTTTTCACTTGATAATCATTCAAGTATTTCAATTTTGCATTCGAATAGTTACCCGAAATAGAGCTGGGAACGGCGAAATTCGAAATGCAAATTGATATCCTTCGAAAATCTATCGGGGAAGAAAATCTCTATCCTAGATAAGATTTCCTTTTGCCTGTTTGCTATTTTGGGTTGGGCGCCGTAAGCGAAGTACTTGAAAATCAAATGAATACTACGCTAGAAAAGAGAAATTACCCGATTTCCGCCCCACTCCACTTCCTTCTAGCACCATCTGAACTATCCGTAGAGCTGAGTATAGATAAGTATGCATAAATTTCAGTTGGAAAGTTTTCAGTGTATCTATGTAATACGAAGAATCTTCAGTTAGTTAATAGAAGGTTGACGTCACTTGTGCAGATTGATTGAACGATTGAGGTCAAAATGACGAACGAAATTAAAAAAAAAATACACTGAACTTCTATGTCAAAACAAAATGTTGATCTTCAGAAACAGATATTTGACATTTAAGGACTTCAAAATGAGATTTTGTTGAGTACCCACGTGTAAGTAGAACTTGTTCAAGTTTTTATGGCTCTTTACGTGTCATTATTGGTACCAGTTCGTGTTTTTCAGTTTGTTGTGTTTAATGAATGGTGATAAGTATAATCTCTTTTTAAGATACTATTTTCGCTCGCATACTTAAATCAGGATCATTGTTACAGTGCCTTAACTAGATAAAATTAAAGATAAAAGAATCAGTTATAAGCTACTAATAAAAATTAGAAAAGGGTTTCCTGACTTCGTTCCCATTCTTCCATCTCATTAAAAATAATATCTAATTTTGATTTAATTTAAAAGATTCAATTTCATAGCAAGTTTCTAATAAAATGAATTGTCGAATCAAATGAGCATTGAAAAATGGTGGATTGCGTGTATAAGAACTCATCATACTTCATATGGAAGTACAGAAAGGACGAAACGAGGACATATAGACACTAAATGACTGAAAAAGAAAAAGGGCACAGTTTTAATGTGCATAAATACCGTATTTCAGTGAAAGTTGGTGTCTTAAAAAATACGTTACTGTATTAAAAAATAACGAAGACTGTCTCCTCTGGTTATATTATACTAGATATGTGAATCAGTAAAGCCCGGAGAAAACCCAAAGTATTTGTTCTAAGAATTCGATCAGAATATTTTCCACTTTAAGGCATTGCTGTGGTGAAAGAAGCCAGCAACAATGTATAATAGAATTGGAACATTACTCTTGAAGTTAGTGAAGAAAAGAAGCAGATATTCACCAAAGACCAAGAATATTCAAAAGTAAAATCTATATTTTATGTCACAACATGAGTTCGGTATATTGAAAAACGCACGTCTTGGTAATTATCGGCTTTGAGTGACTGATGACTGATTCAAAACACAAATCTCACCTTCATTTCAATTATTATAACTAGTCAATGCTTCATAAAAAATATTGAACAAAGTGTTGGTGGTTTTAAATAAAAGGAGAGAAAAATACACTCTGTACGGCTATCGATGCCTAGAAACTTTAATATTGCTTTGATAAAAAATTCTAAAACAAAAGAAAAACAAATTTAAAGACAAAGATATAGTCAGTAATGGTTTGACAGAGGCCGTTTGACATTCACTCTCCTTCTCTTCATCTGTAATTAAAGTTACTTAAAGTATCGGCTGACATTTAAAATGCGGAAAACGCTTCGGCTCACACCTCAGTGATATGGACAGGATCTTCGATACAATTTGATTCGAGGGACGGAGTGTGATAGCAGTGCAAAAAGGTATGAAATACAGTGCAAAATTTGAAATTGAAATATTTCCAGTATCTGTGGCATTGTCGAATTGTAGATGGGTTGATAGTAGCGTTTAAGACCCACTTGATAATAAGTCTATGGTCACATGCGGCCTATAATACCTCGTTGACTCGAGGCTGAAGCTACCGAGGACTTACCAAGAAAATCGAATGTTTTCAACTAAATGAAAGATGAGAATCATTAAATCTGCAATAAGATTGTTTCGTGGACATCTGAAAAGGCTGTTTTGTAAGAAACCTTAAGAAAAATTGGGTAAAATAGAAGAGAGAGAGAGTGAAGGAGTCCGAATTCCGCGCACGAATACCAAGATGTTTATGGCCAAACTCCTTATTCTACTGACTGCCTCGTGAAAAAGTAACAAATGTATGTCCCATATGGGACTCCAACTAAAGAAAAAGCATGGGTACAAACTGTGCTAATACTTTAGACAAACTGCCAGTCAAAATGTGCTTAATGAAATGAAAGGAATCTTACTTGAATTTGTAAAATATTCTCTCATTTGTACGATTAGATTAAAATATCCCTTCTAAACCACAAGCATTAAATTGCAGTGCAAGCTTAAATTTACATTTGATTTTTTGTCTCTGTCTCAGAGCCGTCGCTCCTGAGTAGCAGCGTTTTTTGAGGCCTATTCAAAAAGTTTCACAAATTTTGAAATTTATTTTGTCAAAAATTATTTATTTATTCATACCTTTTTTGATCGTTTCAAAACAATCTCCGTCGGATGTTAAACACCTGTACCAACAATTTTTCTAATCCTGGAAGTAGTTCAAAAATCATTTTTCGGCTTTCAAAAATCTTTTTCAGCTCCTCCTTCGATGTCGTCTTTAACTCCCTAATCGTGGTCCTAATCAGTTTCACTTATATTCCGACATATATTTAATATTTTTAAAAGTCCGAATTTAGCTTTCAACTTTTGTCCTGGATTAAGCAAATAGTCCTTTTATATGTTCGTCGGTGTTTGCAGCCTGTTGATTTGAAAATAATCATCCGTGTTCTTGAAAGCGCTTGCAATCGCTTTGTTCGTTAAATTTCTAGAAATTGGTGGATTGCAGGTACTAAACCTGACAGTTGTCAATTGTTCCAAAACCATTGTCGAATGTTTCCAAATAAACCTACAAAGAAAACGAAAACCATTTAAAAGTGCTGAGAATAGAAAACTATATGTTTGCGGCCTCGTCTTATTTTTTGTGTCTCTGATTGGGCCACATCACATAGCATAGATTAGGATTATATAGGACATAGGATTCTTAACAGGTACAAATCAACCAATATCACATGCAAGAGCCACAGTATTAGCATAAATAGGACAAAACCACTACAAAATGAAATCATCGCACACCGCATCAAGATATTTCGAGTAAAACTAGATCGGCAATTCTCTACTCAGCTCTTCTTTTATCTGACAGTAATGAAAGTAACTAAGGAGTGCTAGAGAAAGGGAAAGGAAGTGGAAAATCCAAGAAAAATGTTTAGGAATCTACAAAAGGAACAGCAACCAAGAGAGGTCTCCATGCTCGTCTAAAAAATCTATAATTTCGTAACAAACCAGTCCTTGTATACGTTCACGGAACATCAAATGTGTCTATTTAATTAAGGACCAAATTATTCCATCCCCTGCAAACCATTGATTCCAACAACTTGTAAAAAAAATAGAAGCGGGTGTCAACAAATATTCGCGAAATTTGCTTTTCAACGCGGAGCATAAGAAATGTGTCAAAGTCACTGTAGGACACACCATCGAAAAGAACAAGCTCTGGAGAACAGGAACAAAATAAACGCTTGTGAAGAAAGTCATGCAGGAACTCAAACTAAGCCTGGTTTATTATGCCAAATCAACAGAGGAAATGAGATCGTAATATTGAATAAAGTAGTCTACAACAATAAGATGAGCGATAAAATCAAAGAAGGACAATATGGAAATCCCCATCCAGACCTAATCAAACAAATGGAACAATTATGAAAGAGTGGAAATCTGTCATTGGGGCAACAAACTGAAAGTTTCCAACGCATTATACCGGAGGATCAAGGAACTACCCAAAACACATAAGCCATAGAATTAGATCAGGGAAATCATTTCAGCATAAACGTTACCAACACATCAGTTGGCTAAATGGTTAGTTCACAATTTAGAAGCAAGTAGAAATAATTCGATATCCAGGCAGTGATAAATACCAAATAATTACCTAAATTCTACAAACAGTCGGACAAATTAAAGAGGACGAGTTAGGGCATTATTCGCTAGTATGTTGGTCTAGGAAGCCATCCGCCTTATGGAGGAGTGGCTACACTAACAACAGGCAAGACCACAATGGCAGGAAAAAGTCAAACATTAGAGTATGATCTCTAAACTTCGCATGGAGAAGAGCAACTCGCCTTTAGAGGAAGATTCTATAAACAATACCATTTATTCCCAAAAATGTTTAAGGCTAAACTAGAATCGGATCCAGCAGCTCCAAAACATGATGCCAAGATTTCGGAAAAGGTACGTGGACAATATATTTTCTCATATTAAAACGAATGTTTGGAATAATCTGTGGTCACACTCAATGAATTTTATAGGACATAAGCTTCAACTAAAAAATCGAAGAGGAAAGAACACGACCGCTTTTAAATTTTCTGTTGAAAAGAATACACGGCACTTTGGAACTCAAAGTCAATCGGATACCAACCGGGAAGTTAATCATGGTAGATTGATAAATTATATAGTTATGATACATTTATTAATTACCAAAAGAATCAAATCGAATATTTAGATTTATGATGCAGCGAAGTCGAGTTCTCTGTTCACCAGACCAGCACGTAATGGCAGGCCATAATCGACTCAAAAGCGTTCCGTACCTTACTTTATTTTTTGGGGTCATATTACAATTCTGCCCGGCAACGAAAATCTAATCCTCTAAACAACGAAACCATCCATACTTAATTCGAATTTGCTGTACAATATTCCATGTATTCAGCATGCGTGAAGTGTAACAAATCAAATAAAACTTTTCTTCGATAGGAAAATATTTCAATAATCAGGTCCAAATCGTCAATCAATCTGAGATTCAGATTCCAATACGAAAAGATTACCCAAATATACAAACTCTATACACATCCGTCACAATTCCTTCAACTAATAATCTCTACAATTTGTTTCCACCATATAAATCGTGTTGTTATCCTTCAACGACCCAAACTGATACCTTTTGCGTTTAAGTGAGTTGCGTTCGTCTTCAACATCCTCAAGGCATAAAGAATGCGGAAGAACTACGAAAAGAATATTGTTCTGAATGAACATTAAGATAGAAGCGATGAACTATATACCGCAGAAAGTAGGGAAACTTCATAAATCATCCAATCTACGAGAAATGTGTGAAGTTTTTTCTTGTGCGCTCCTTTTCGATATTTGCTTGAATATTCTTCTAATGGATCTTCCACTTAAGTTTCGTTCGACTTCCGAGTTTTGTGCTTAACCCCACGTGCCGAATTCTTGTAAGGGTGGTTGGGCTCGGTCGATAATCCTCAACACAAATCCTCAAACGGCAAATACCTTCTCATCGTCTCAGACTAAAATAGTGTGCCATACATCCTTGTTGGACTCTGCTGAAGGGTTTCGTGTGAAAGAAAATATTAAAGTTGTCTTTGATGATGAATTGAATTTCGAGTTGCTGAACCATTAACGTAACAATTTGTAGCTGGTTCAAAGTCCTGATGTCCTTCTTCAAACAAATGGCAATGGTTTCCTGGCTGACTTTATTTCAGCGAGCCTCAACATTATTAAAAATGAATATTATATTGTACATTCTAATTTGAATCAATTTCAATCCGATCCTCTTATTCAGAAAATAAATCAGTCTCCATTCGCTCCATTCTCTCGTACGGAGTAGGACTTGTTGTCTATGACCCCTTACAAACTATTTCAAACAGCTCAGTTCAATTTGAATGAAAAGGTGAAAAAGTTTTCCTGTTTCCCTTAAAGTTTCTTTTGGTTGGGGGGTCCCGATTTTGGATTTCAATAGCATGGGATATCTTAAGGCTTTGATATACGTTTGAAAGGATATATTATTCTATTGGTAACAATTGGTAGCCGACAATCGTCGAGCTGAAAGATTCGTTAAGCCGTTCATCATATCTATTTCGATATCCATTAGAAAGGATGTGTTATTTTCTTTTCTAATTTGATTTATGTGCGGGACTGGATTGTTGCGGTTGTGATATCGAACTCTTGTATTTCAGTTTGTTTGGCAAAAAAGCCACTTCCTTGTGTGTACATACACACATATTGGTTGATTTGATCCTTGAAATAGTTTTGTATGCTTTGAAAATTGGGTTTGTTAAGAAGATAAATGAAGGTATGTTCTCGATAAAATAAGTTCCGATTTTTAAAGACGTTCGTGGTATTTGATTTAGATGTGTTTTAGAAAGGATGAGCTTATGCACTGGGTTTTCGATTGATTTAATAAATAGAATATTTATGTTAGGAAATAATTAAATGGTGCTTGAGGCGCTGAAAATTAGAGACATGCAAGGGTAGATGGTTGAACAATGAGAGGCAAAGTCATGACAAGGAATGGGTAGTGACTACTGTGACAAAGGAAGCGACTAAATCTGGGCCAAGATGCGAAACCTTAGCTTCGATTCGGTAACGTACGCTTCTTGGTATCTTCAAGATATAAGAAGATTCTAAATATTTGATTCTTATAAGGCTGCTGGTTCAATATAAGACGTTGTTCTAAGTAATGGTCGATGTCATCTTTCAGAATTTTCAGTTCTCGAAGCCCTATCCTCAACACATTTGCCCGTGTATTGTTCAATTAAAACAGACGATAAAGTGGAGAATCCCACACAAAATATTTTTTCAGACCAAACCACAAATTGGGCAATATTTGGACAGCTCATAAATGATAAAATTAAGATAACTCGAAATATCCCAAATCTAATCAGAACAGAATCCCAGATTGTTAAGTAAATCGAGAATTTTAATGATTCTATGTGGAAAGCAATCCATCGCTGTACACCCAAAAACAATCCTGACTACAAAATTCAAAATTCATACAATTCTCGCGAAACCAGGCGAATAAACAAAATATTCAAAAGTAATCAATTTCTTGATCCCCCAAAAATTTTCAAATCAAGGCAAAGCAGAGCTCCTTGCTGAATCATTTCTTAAACATCACAACGTAACCCAAAATATGAAAAACCAGTCCACTGACCTGATGATGATGCAAGCTCTAGATGCAGTCTCATCTACTTTGTTTGTTCCCATGAATGATCGGATCAAGGGAGGGGAAGTGTTTAAAATTATCAATAAATTAAAATACAATAAATCACCAGGCCATGATAGGATACCGAATATAGTTCTGAAGAATCTCCCCAGAAAAGCGGTTATCCTACTACACTACATCTTTAATGCCTGCCTCAACATAGGCTATTTCCCCTCTACATAGAAGAATGCTATAGTTATTTCGATCCCAAAATCAAATAAGGAACGTCATCTCCCAAACAACTATAGGCCAATTAGCCTCTTACCGTCACTCGAAAAACTGCTAGAAAAATTAATTCTCGATCAGTTAAGCAAATTTTGTTGAAAATGATGAAATTCTCCCTAATTTCCAATCTGGTTTTAGACATGGACATCCAACCGAGCAACAATTATACCGTGTCTCTCACGACATTAAACATGCCTTGAAACAAAAGGAGTCTACAGGAATGATATCACTTGATATAGAAAAGGCATTTGATACAGTATGGCATAATGACCTCCTCTACAAGTTGGTTCAACTTAAATTCCCTCCATACTTAGTTCACATAATCAGCTCCTTCTTAAAAGACCGGAAATATTCCGTTAAAATTCGAGACACCCTATCCCACTCTCATAGTATACCTGCAGGAGTTCCCGAAGGCTCATGTCTAAGCCCACTTTTTTTCAACATATACACCTCAGACATGCCTATCCTGGATACATGCAAACTAGCTAATTTTGCTGACGACACGTGTTTTTATGCATATATTTATATATATCTTCAATAGACCCGAATAAAATAATTGAAAGCTTAAAAACATTGCTTGAAAAAATGTACAAATATTACCATCGGTGGAAAATTAAAGTCTATATCTGCAAAACCAAAGCAATGTTCTTTACGAAGAAAAAAAAACTGAACCTTCTGCCTAACCGGAACATCAATTTCTTAGGAAATTGATGTTTCGGTATGGTATGAAATGAAATTTCATACCTTGGGCTTACTTTTGACAAAAAGATGACATTCAAAAGCCATATTGAATCGACTATGACTAAAGGTCATATCTAAACTAAACTAAAAGACTATCATCTGAGGAACCGCAAATCACTGCTCAACCCAAGAAACAAGATCCTTATTGTCGAAATGGTGGTTATGCCCATTATGCTGTATGAAGCTCCTGCCTGGAGCTCATGTGCAAAATACCTAAAAGCTCCACTTCAAGTTTCGCAAAATCGATACCTGAAAATGGCTCTCAACAAACCGTTCTATTTTTCTACGTAGAAGCTACAGCAACTTGCTGGAACACTAAGTATTGAACAACTTGCATTCAAAAGACGAAGTAAAATGTGGACGAGGGCTATCTACTCCCCACTCCCTTGATTTCGGCATTTCTAAATGTTAGCACATTATAGCCATCATGCTTTCTTCGTCTTTAACTTATTTAATCTTAAGCTTATGTGTTTCGATATAAGATATTTTAAGTTAGGCTAGAGTAGCTGTAAGGTGAAGTAAGATTTTTTAGTTATTTGTTTTTTCCTTCAAAATTTGAATTGAATAACACTCAATGAACAAAAATACACACAAGCTAGTTACATATAAAAAACATTTCCATTCATCTGCAGTTAATTTGCAAGATGCAGATTCTGGTGAAACTGACACTGGCTGGAAAACATTAGAATCGTTTCTAGGAAATGCTAAGAAGCCAGACGCAGGTGTCAGCAATTACGAAACTATAAATTTGCTGTGAGGAGTAACCTCTCTCTCAGTTATCGCGTAGCCCGAAGGTACAATACTAGTAATCGGTGTTAAAATAAAGAAAGCTAAATTTAAGACAGTTGTTTTTATTTCCGGTGGAAATTTTTATTTTTTCGTCCGCTCAACCCTCGACCACGTAATTAGCTATGCTAAGTTTTATAGAATGATGGTAGCAATGAAGCAAACTCAGATCTCCAAACGAAATTGTCAATTAACGAAAAGAGAAATATAAACAAAATAGTTTTGAAATTGAAATAACTATAAACTGAGGATTGAGTTGCATCATATGTTCTTGGGCTCGATGGGAAAGGGGTCTAAAATTTAGAGCATTTCTCGATACTAACATAATTTGCTCAATTTTGGGAACTAGCTAAGATCATCGACGTTTTGTTGCCCACATGTCTTCTGTCTATTATGTGCGAGAGCTCAGGTATGAAGAACCATCTACACTTGCACTGGAATAGGAATCCATTGTTTATTGATCCCGTTTTGTAGGGAAAAATCGGCAAGGAAATGGGAATCAGCCTCCGAGGCTGAGTGGTATATATTCTCACCAGTAGTAAATTGAGTGTTGAAATCGTAAGCTGTATTGCGAGGACTTAATAAGACCCTTACAGTCTTTCCCGTCCAAAGTCGAGATTCGACAATTATCGTTCCCTCTAACCTCGTAATGATCCTCTTATTAGTTAAATTGAAAATCTGCAGCTTTTGTCTGAGTATATATGGATCAACTCTGATCCTGCCATCGTTGGGGATACCACCATCTTTATGTAACACTAGTGACCACACTTGCTTAATCAGCATTAATACTCTTAAATAAACAATCTGATTCAGCCATACGGAAAGGGTCTTATCACCTACCCATCTTACGTGTTGCTTTACCACCAGAGTTGTGGTCTGAGGAACGAGTTGCAGCAACAAATCACACGGTAGTATCTTGCAAGTTCGGTCGCTATGCTACGCGGAAAGACTCTAGTTCTAGTATTTTCACTATGCGTCTAGAGATCGCGGGATCGCTAGCTCCAAAAAAGTTCGCAGAGATGACAGTTTAAGCCCAGTATTCGGAAGAGAACTCATTTGAACCAGATCTGCCGTTCTGCTGGCGTACACTACGTGATATTGTCATCTTCATTAGGTGACATGTTTTGCTGCTACCGTAACCTCCTCCACCTCCACGTTTCCACCTTATTGAATTACTTTTGTTTCCAAACACTGCAACACATTTTTTTTTTGTTCGAAGTGATCAGTTTGTCGTTTAAGGTATTCCTCATAAGGTGTGGAGGTTTGAGTATGACCACCACTAATACTTGGGTAAGATCGGGTCCTTTACACTCGAGCTCATCGAAAATCAGTTATATTAACTTCCGATTTGGTTCGTAAACAATTCGGAATCCACTTTATGACGGGAAGCTAGTGTAGTTGAACGAATTGGTAAGAGATAGCGACTTCAAACTGGAATCCTTCGAGGTTTATTTTCGATAATGCCTTCACCGGTCAAACGTGTTGGAAAAGTCACACCTAAGTTAAGTGTCGGTTATGGGTTTTCACATTTTTTGGAAGGTGAAACTTACTCAATTCAATTTTAGACGCCTAAAGGTAGCACATATTGTTTATTTCCATCTAAAGAATCTCTTTCTTAGGAGAAGAAGCGAAATCAGCGAAATTTGAAAAATTTTAAAACAGCTGTAAGAGGAGGGAAAAAGAAATCCTGTAATCCTTTCTTTGCAGCAATATTGAGGGACGAAACGAGACATCTAGACTTAGCAGTAGAGCTGTAAAAGTAACGACAAAGTCAATACCCATATGAACTCGTTACTGAAACAACGAATACCCGTTACTACTGCATCGGTACTCGTTACTTTCGTTACTTTCAAAATTATCTACATTTACCCCATATTCTCGTATACCACTATAATTTCCTTTCGTAACGAAAAGTAGCTGAAATAATTTTTTTGTTTAATTAAATTAGAGCTAACATGGCTAGTTAATTGCTTAGGGTCTCCAATAGTTATTGGTCACAGACAAAAACTTGCACAAAAATTTCGGGAAACCTGAATTTTAATATTTTGCCACACTACAATATACATCGATTAGTGTAGCATAAGCACCGAAAAACCTAATCCCATACAAATTCGCTATGTGATCTAAAGAGTATCCGTTACACAATAAAATTGATGCGTAGACCTCTGAATTTTATTTATTTTATTTTTTAAAATTTTCTTAACAAAAACGGATAAACGAAAACTATTTACAGTTAAAAATGAAAAATGATTCACTGCAATAAAAACGTTATCAATCAGTAATTGAAGCTTTTGCGTCGAAATTTTTCCAAATTAAATCCTTCTCATCTGAAATAGCAGATGTAGTTGCATTCGCCTCTTCAGCATTGGGTGTTTTGGCTTGTGGCATATCAACCATTGCTTCAACTTCTATTTGTAAGCAACTCATGGCAGAGTCCTATGTTGACTGGTCAGCAAAGGCAAGCTTTTTGAATCTTGGATCCAACAAATCCATTGGGTGAGTGGCAAAGTTTTTAAATCTGATTTTGACCTCAGCTATGATTTTTGTCAGAAGGCTCTTGCCGACGTCTGTCTTAATACCATTTATATATAAATTATCACATATTTCCGCAACACTGTCAAAAACAGCAATTATCACCGAAATGGTTACATTCGTTTGGGCAGAAATTTCTTCTGTTAGCTGCTTAAAAGGACTCAACATTTTTTAATTTCTGGTAAAACTTGCCCTTCATTTTCCAAAAGATTATCTACAGGATTAAGTAGTAGTCCGATTGCCGCTTCAAGAGGTTCTTGTAATATGATTATTCGTTCGATCATGTCGAAAGTGCTGTTCCATCTTGTTATTATGTCCATTTTTAATTTTAACGGTGTTTGGCCTGACCTGAGCTGTTCCTGAATTGTAACTGTAACTGTAAAATTGCAACTGGACTTCTCATTTATTTGCAACGCAGCACGCACCACAAAATTTAGTGTATGAGCAAAACAAGACATATGTTCAAAGCCAGTTAGCCTTACAGCTGCTTTCATGTTCGCCGCATTATCAGTTACACATGCAAATACCTTTTCTTTTATTTTCCATTTTGAAAGTAAGGACATTATTTCTTTTTTTAAGTAATCTCCTGTATGCCGCTCATGGCACTCGAAGCAACCTAATAATGCTGACTTTAGCTCCCATTCTACGAAATAATGAGCTGTAACAGCTAGATATGATGTCATAGCTCGTAAAGTCCAGCCGTCAGTTGTTATGGAAATGTGAGTAGCATTGCTCAATTCCATTTTTAAATTAGTTTCCGCGGCTGCATATTGTGTATCTAGTAACGTCGTGCTTAATGTATATCGAGATGTCAATGAGTACTGTGGCTCTAGATAATTAATTATCCTTTTGAAACCAGCATCTTCCACAATCGAAAAGGTCAAATCTTTTACAACCATATTGAGAACTAGCTCGTTCAATTTTTTGTCTTTAATTATGCTTAGAGGTCTTCTAACAAATGTTGAAAGAGTCGTTTGCTTTTTCAATTTCAAACCCATTGAAACTTCAGAAGATGAGGTTGATGGCACTGAAGTTGTAGTTAGAGTTTCAGAACGTGAGCTTGATGGTCCCAACATAATACTTTGCTCTAAAGTTGTAGAAAGTGCTAGTTTTAATGAAGATGGAGCAATACTTTCATATGATGAAGGATGCTTTTTCAGAAAATGCTTCCTCAAATTCGTCGTAGAGCCTCCTTTTACAGAGTATAGGCTTCGACAGAGAACACATTTTGCCTTATCGTCAGAGACTGCAGTAAATAATGTCCACAATTTGCTTGTTAAGTAAAGTTTGGTCCTTTCATTCAGTTAATAAACACTTCGTTTTCGTTAGTCATCTTACATTAGAATATGTTCAAATTCACATCAAAATTCATTAAATTTGTCATAGTGAACAGACCCTTTTCAAAATATTATATTAAGGTAAGTACTACTTTAGATAAACTCATATAAAACATTTGAATTTAATGTCACTTCATTGGAACATCGGTACCATAGAACTTCTACCATTAGCTCCCTATTTTATGCTATCATGCTTTAAATTTTCACCATAAATTTACCGGTAAGAGTCAAATATTCAAATTAATTTTCGAGCTCATCCCAAAATAAGATAATAAAAAACCCACTGAGTACTACTTTCGGATTATTTGAACAACATTTATAATGCTTGACTAGACGAAAACGTAATATGTATTAGGTAAAACTACAGAGTAAGTACTTCATCAACTTACACACAAATTGATTACACAAAAAGAATCAAACTTTCCAATAAGCACACAAATATAACATTTAATAATTAACTTTTTTAACTTCCTAATGTTACAGAACACCAAAAAGAAAATAAAATATAATATTAAAATAATAACCAATCCTCTGTGAAAACTGAAAAATTAATGACGATTGACAGAAAAGTCGAACAAAAAAGGAAACATCCATCATAAAACAATAAAAACCGAGATTCTGTTTTGCACAAACATATAACGAAGCGCATTGTATCGTACACGTATGTATGTGCGAAAGATGAGCACGCATGCAACCCATACGATGGACGGACGATACGGCTCACCGTACCAATGTCCAAGAGTCATAGCACCGTCGCACATGCTAGATCACAGATAAGACGACGTGACGAGTCGTCTAGCATAGCATCCCAACACGGGAACCAATCCTCAAATCTACACAGTATCGCCTGATACCCGTACCTCTGATTGATACGCGTATCGCTGTGCCCGGCGAGGACGGTATCAAGTAACGAGTTATAATTCGAAGTAACGATTCGATATTTCGAACCTGGCAATGCACCCGTTACTCAGTAACGAGTACGTATGGTTTGCCACAGCTCTACTTAGCAGGGCTCTGAAAAGAGAACCACATGTGGACACGATGCTTCAAAAGGAGGACGGATCGTGGACAACAAATGGCATAGAACGTCTCAAGTTCCTACTAAACCAACACTTTCCGAGCTCAACGGATGAAGAGACAGAAAAAGTAAACAACGTGACTCCTTACCGTAAAACCACCCCCCCCCCCCCTAAAAGAAATGGTAAGAGAAGAAAAGATCCTTTGGGCCATTAATACCTTCGAACCTTACAAATCACCAGGAACCCACCGAAGTGTATCCGACCACGCATATGAAAGCGGATATCACAATAATACGGAGTTTAGTGGAAATAAATAGGTCCTCCATATCCAAAGAATTTATGCCTTTGAACTGGAGAAAAGCTTAATTAATTTTTATACCCAAGCCGGGAAAAGCCAGCCACTACAAAGCAACGGATTACCAACCTTTCAGCTTAACGTCTTTCATGCTGAAAACCCTGGAACGCCTGGTGGATGGGTACATAAAACGCACCGTGGTGATAATGGAGCTTTATCCCAACCAACATGCATACCTCCCAGGACGCTCAACAGAGACGGCACTACACGAAGTCGCAAGCGGAATAGAGAGGAACCTTGCCATCAAAGATTACACTTTGGCGGCCTTCATTGATATTGAGGGAGCCTTCAATAATGTAAAAACTGAGAGCATAGCAGCAGCCATTCAAAGATATGTAATAGACCATTATTTAACTAAATGGATGACGGAACTGCTAGCTAAAAAAAGATTACGGCCGAAGAAAACGGCGTAACCTTAAATAAATGGACCACAAGGGTACATTACAATGCGTCATAGTATCACCACTTGCCTGGGTACTCACATTTAACCAAATAGTGTAATACCTCAAAGGGAAGGGTTTCGAAACGATAGCGTAGGCTGACGATATCGTTATACTGACAATTGGAAAGTTCCCGGAAACCATGTCAGAATTGATGCAGAACGCACTCTCACATCTTTTTGAGTGAGCGAAGCTAAACGGACTGCGCATCAATGCCGACAAAACGGAGCTTATGCTTTACACAAAGCGTCGTAAACCGGAGACATTTTCACCCCCGACCATTGACGGAAACCATATCAGTTTAGTAAACAAGGGGAAATACTTAGGAGTAGCCTGGGAAAGTAGGCTAACTTGGACTCCAAACATAGGAGCAGTCAGACGGAGAGCTACAGCGGCGCTCTTCACAATGAAAAGACTAGTGGGGAAAACCTGGGGAATAAAACCCAAAATTTCCCACTGGATCTACGCAACAGTAGTGAGGCCAATAAATACCTACGGGGCATTGGTTTGATGGCAGGCATTACAAAAGCGAATGATTGCAAAAGAGCTAGAGAAGATCCAGCGAATGGCCTGCCTTGTTATCACAGGTGCCTTTAGGACTATGCCAACTTCTGCAATGGAGGTAATGCTATTCTCATGTCACTCGACAAATTCATCTTAAGAGAGGCATCACTTGCAAGCATCAGATTAAAATCCAAATATGGGTTAACTAACCACACACAAACGGGGCACGTATGCATTTTGTAAGAAATGGAGAGAATGGCCACGGTAAGTAAAAGGGAGCTGGATAGAATTCAACCAACAATGGACACAACAATTCCAAACAATATCAGCATTCCGACTAGAGAAGCGTGGAAAACGGTGCAGGATTTCACATCTGGAAGTGAAATTTTGATTCACACCGATGGTTCCAAAAGGGATGAGGAAAGCGGCGCCGGAATCTTTTTCCCAGATAACCCGCAACTCAACCGAAGTTATAAACTGGAGAGCCACACCACAGTTTTCCAGTCGGAAGTGTTTGTAATACAAGCGGGTATAGAAGCAGCAACAAACAACCTTAATGGAAGAATACAAATACTCTCGGACAGTAAGTCGGCACTGCAGGCGCTAGCCTGTAACCGCGTAGTTTCACAACTGGTGCACAATTGTAGGCAGTCTCTTAAAACCGCAACAACCCGAGTAAATGAAAAACTGACATGAGTCCCTGCACACAGCGGTGTAGAGGGAAATGAAAGAGTGGATGAGCTAGCGAGAGCTGGATCAGCCGACCAAAATGCCACTAGAATAGACACAATTAAAGTGCCACTAGCAAAGGTAAAAAGGGAAGTAGACGAAATCCTCTGGAAAGAGACAGATACAGCTTGGAATGACAGGAACGACTGCAGGATAAGCCAAGCTTTTTGGCCTCACTCCAATCAAACGAGGATGAAACAACTCCTAGGAAAAAACCGAAATGGCGTTAGAACAGTGGTGGCAGAATTGTCGGGGCATACTAGAATATTATGCCCCGATAATTCTGCAACACGCTAAACGAATAGGAATCCAAACGGATAACATGTGCCGAACTTGCGGCGAGGGGAAAGAAAGTACAAAACACTTCCTCCTAGATTGCCCGAGTCTGGCTAAAAAATGCCTTTCTTGGCTGAGATGTAATTGCGTAACAGAATTGGAACACTTAGCGACCACAGAACTGGGGAACTCCTTAACTTCTGTAGGACGACAGGATGGACCATCTGTAAACAATAGTACTACCCATTGGGAGCTAAGGGCCGATTCTGGTCTTTGCTATTTTCCAGCAAGTGGTCACCAGTACAATAATAATAATAGGAGAGGAGATTAGAAAGAGACGACGTCTAAATTCGCTGATGATGGCACGATAGCTCTGCCAATTCAAAGCAATTTTGTTCTCTTGTCCAATGGAATCAATGAAGAGGAAATGTAGAAAATCATACCATATTTACTAAGGCTACTGATGGCTAAGGCTACTCTTTTGAATTTGGATTTTACATTGTAAGTGTCTTGCCATGCTTTTGCCAGTTTGAATAAATCACAAGAACTTTTGATAAGTGACTTGTTGGCAGTGAGTTATTGTCCTGGTGAAACTCAGATCGACACGAATTGATAACAATTTCCAGCCGTCATCTTAAATAAACTAACATCACGATGAAGAATAAAATTTGATAGCTCTGAGGAAAACTACTCCAGATAATTGAACAAGTGAAAAGGATACGGATTTCACTGATCTGATACAGAATCAGTGGAAGGAAGGATGTGTGGAAAGCTTCAAACACTTCCCGTGAATTTCGTCAAAGAGAGACAGTATTTGGCTCATGAACATATTCCTGTTCAGTAAACTTATAAATAAGCTACGATTATTAAGACCTAGTGATTACTAAACGAAATCAAAAATTCCGATCATTTTATTCCTACTGAAATTCAAACCAGAGTTGTAAATAAAGTCTTCAAAATGAAATTAACCGTCAGTATCTATATTATGCCACACATTTTTAAGTAAAGATTCCCAGAATTTATTTATTCAATGCTTACATTTAACATTTTCAAATCCAAGAAAAATTTGAAAATATATTCTTCTAATACCCATTTACAACCAAATACATATTCAATGGCCATTGTTATCAAATTTGAATCCGATTTAAGATCGAAATCGTTTTTATTCTATTATATGTGCAATTTTGAACAGCTTTAACAGCCATGTATTCCACTGTGGCCATTATTCGAAGATATTAACAAGTAAATCCCATTCGGGACACGTTCTATCGATCAAGTATGAATTATACATACAATATGAATCCAATTTCCACATTAATACAAAAATTATAAAAAATATATCGCTACATTAATCATCCTATTATTTTCGGATTTTCCATTCTCTCGCTCGGTATCAATCTCGAATTGTTATCTGGAAACGAAGACAGAAAAATACAAACGAAGCCTGACATACGCCATTAAACGAATGAATTTCCAGGACTTCTTATGTTTCCAACCGCAAACACATGTACAGGGATCCAATCTACAAACACATTCTTCTTCATCTTACTGTTGCTATCAAATCACGCCTATCAGCCGCGTTAATGTTATTCGCAGGCTCATTTTTCGTCCTTTGTATGGAAAACTTATTCTGCAAGAAAATCTCGTCAACGATCTCTAAGTAAAAACACAAAGAAAAGATGTTCACTGAAACTTCACCTTCTTCGTTGTGCTTGGGCTATGAATTACCTTTACAAGTTCTCAAGTGATATGGCGACGTATCAAAGTACATAAGAAAAACGATATCCCAAGTTAAGGTGAGAAAAATCAAGCGGGCGGAAAAACTTTTTTCATCGTCTATCAACGTATTAGAGTCGGCGAAATGAGGAATTTCTTCGAACGAAAAAAATGTGGGCATACGGAGGTATGTAAGTATGCAGGCATGACAGTAATGTCTGTATGTGTCAAAAGTTGCAAATACTTCTAATCTCCGTTGATTCTTTAAGATCCTTAAAACTTTTCCGTGGAAATTTCCAAGATGCGAAGGTGCTCAGGGCAAATTTGTGGAGTTGGAAATTTTTGCAAAGTTAACAGCGTTTAGCAAATTAATAAGGAGAAAGAACGTGCTCTAGTAGGCACGGGCGAAATGAATTTTTTAAGCAGATATCTATAGGACGATACGGATCCTGGCTCATGACATTGTAGTTTTATTTTCGAATGAATATGAAAAGTTCAAAGACGTTACGAGAATTTTAATTTTATTCCATGTCAACCATGCGTAACAAGATATTCTGTACTGAAGTTTTGATCAAGTCTCTTTATTTTTCCGAGAAAAATATCAACACAGCTTCATTTTGAATGGACGTTATAACTTTTCCGGGAAAAAAGTCGCGGGAAGAAACTTAATTTAATAAGTCACGAGTATTTGAAATAATATCGGGCGAAACGAATGTATTTCTTGCATTCGATTTCACATTTAAATCGATTGTGAGTGGGAAAATATATTTGTGCCTTCTCAGCAAAAGCGTAATTAATATATTCAAGTAATTAAAGCCTATGATTGTGTTCACAGTAAATAGAGTTAAACGGTTGGCAGGACTAAAATTCACTTATTCAAGCAAATATATCATCAATAATTTCAGCTAGAGAAATGCCAACAACAACTTTACAAAAACAATATTTTCTAACATTTATGTGCAATATGCACTAGTAGTTCATCCACGAGCATCCTTGGACCACTGATGTTCACACTTCCTAACACTTTCGAGCTCCGATTCTATCAAAAAAGACAAGAACGAATGGGAAATTTGAAAACAAACAGAAATTCAATTAAAAATTCATATATTTACCGCTCTCCTTTTTTTTGAAGAACAGAAAACCATTTTAAACACAAAAAGCTTGCACACAATTTCTACAGAAAAAAATCCTTAAAAACACTTTAAAGATTTGGTGTGAGACTCCTAACTGGCATATTCGGGCCTTGATAAAGACCGCCTGTCGAGTAATTGCGCAAACATTATTTACTTCTTTCAGACGCAATTTCAATCACATGCCAGCTATTTATAGTATGTGAGAAACTTAACACTGAGGCTTCATATGTAAGCAAATCTTTAATTTTCAAATAGATGTCGATGAAAAAATTCCATGGATTATTTATCTGAGTGGTGTCTATTGACAACACGGGGGTTTGAAATTACAAGCATTGTTGGAAAACAATTTCTGTTTTTTACTTGACTTCATAGTCCTACTACGCATTCTGTCACTGAACGAATGACTAGAAATTTTCCATCTCGGGCTTCGCGTTCAAGGACTTTTGGGAACAATAACATTTTAACGGTTCTAAAATTCAGTGATTGATTTGTTTTCATTAGCATCTATAAAACATAGAGAAATTCTAGCGTTTACCAGGAAGTATTGAAAAAACATAGTTCGGGCACATATGTCTTGGGATGGCTACTTAGTATGCGCTGTTAGTTACGAGGACATGTGCAACGTTCGTACAAAGCCAATTGGTTAACAAATGACGACTGGTGAGAAGTCTTAAAATCCTATCTAGTCCATTTATAGTTTGCTCAAAAAACTATTTATTTTCAACGTAATGACTATTTACCTATAAAACTGATATATTAGAAAAACTTGTTTTAATAACACTTGTTAGTATCTGTTTTAATTACTGGCTCCCGTATACTGAGCATGGAGGAAATATTTCTAGAAATCCCACAATTTTAGCGCAAAATATATTTATGGAAAATTGAAATTTGTATAAAACACAAAATAAAAAAGGGGAAAAATTAAAAATTATTGACGTTTTTCTCCTTATAATGTTTTTATCGGTTACACTTCAAATAGAAACGAAGTATGTAGTCCTCTGGCATAATGACACCCCAAAAACTATGTGTTTGTCTTCATACATTTTAAAGACACTGTGAAAATGCATGCGCTTCACTGACTTTCGTGCAAGTTTTAAGGCAAAAGACAAGGCGTTACGGAAGCAAAGGTATGATGACATGTTCACATCGTTTGTATTATATTTGTCAGAAAAATCAGCAATATTATTTCCATGTTTCCATTTCTACGATTTGATTTATAACTAATATAAAATAGTTCGTATAATAATTCGTATCTTGTATTGGTTCACACACCCATGGATAAACAAAAGCTCCTTTTTTTAACTTAGCATCTGAACAATTTGATGCAACAACAATTCTACAAGTACGTGGAAGTCAAACTGATTTGTTCTATCGCTTAAATTTGAATGCAATTGAGTGCATTCTAATTGTTCAATTGCCAAAGACTGGACAAAGGATTAATGTTTACAAAAAAAGGTGGAAATAGCTCAAGTTGGTTTCGAACACGCGTCCCTGCCGCTTCCCGTTAGGTGCCAACTCACAGGCTAGGACGCATCGATTAGCAATACCAGATAGGCGGTATCGAGGTTTTCGACAAATTTGATCAGAACTTCCGCACCCATAAGTCTTCGCTGAGTAAGCTAGCAAGCGTATAAATCACTTATAGGTTCTAAGTGAAAATGGATAAATTGATCTACGAAAAACTTCTAGAAAGGATTAATGGTTTGGCTCCTTGAAAGCAGCTCAAAATGCACCGGACCCTTCCAATCCCACCAAATTGACATCCAAATATTCTTCTGTTGCATATGTGCCTTTAAAATGGTTTGCGATGACAAGTTAGGCGTTCACCGCAATCGTTTTCTATATATATTGTTATACACAATCCACTTTTCATCTCGAGTCAAGATTCGTGTTAAAAATGCATCGAGTTCATGCAGATATAGAGATGGCGCCACGTATTCGAAATCCATGTACTCTTTACAGAGTAAAAACCTTAACTTTTGTTCTGTCAAAATTTCATGACGGTTAGACTAAACCTTTACAAACTATGGCTTTCGAAGTGATGCTACCCTTGACTTTTTGTCAAATGAAAAAGTGAATCACGGGTTTTAATAAAACATTATTTTTCCATGCGATACATATCGTAGAAAGAAGGGACTGACTTCATAAATGTTATACATCTATCCCATCGTCTTTAACCATAAAATATTTGCTTACGGAATTTCTGATCCCACAATCGGGAGAGCCAAACGAAGCAGTAATTTAGGAAAACGTGAATTCGCGATCAATCATTGGTGTTAAATGATTACAAAATTAAATTGAGTAAGATACAGTGGCTCAATAAAGAAGTCGGTCACACACCCATTTACACTTGAAAAGGGAATAAACGACAGAAGAATGTATTTTAGAAAATAACCAAATTTATTTTTTTAGCTCTATATTATTAACTTACGAAAAATAAAAACATTGAAAACATAACTCAATTTTGTGATTATTAAAAAAATAAAAAGTTGAAACGCAGCCAAAATTCACGTCAAAAAAGAACTCAGAGAGCACTCTCCTTCTTTTTGAGTTTAAAAGGGGGATTCTCCGGATTTTGTGTAGTTGACAGCTCAGCATCTGAGGGAAACAAATTGAAACCGTAAATTTTATACTTGGGTGAAATTCTGTGAATTTTGAACCTTCACGGGGGTGAAATTGTGTAAAATGGGAAGGCAACGTGGTCAAACTTCTTTAGAAGTAAGAGAACTCATTTTGAAACATTATAAAGAAGGATTACCGGTCCGTACTAAAGGGGAAATCGTAAATAGATCTTACTCCACTGTTCACGATATAATTAAACGATTTAAATCATGCAGATCAGTGAAAAATAAACTAAAAAGTGGTAGACCTAGAGTGTTTTCGAAGTCAGATGAGCGATGGATTGTACAACAAATTCATAAAAATTCGAAATTAAGTGCTCCAAAATTCGCTCAACAAGTATCGAAATATCTTAATAAAAGTGTACATCCTGAAACGATAAGGTTAGTTCTGAGACGAAGAAATCTACATGGAAGAGTAGTCCGTAAAAAACCATTCGTTAGTAAGTGCAATAGGAAAAAGTGACTCAAGTTTGCCAAAACATATAAAAATGAAGACCTATCATTTTGCGAAACTGTGATATTCGCGAACAAAAGTGAATTTAATGTATTTCGCTCAGATGGTCAATGCTATGTTTGGCGAAAAGCTAATCAAGAGCTCAAAGAGTGCAATATACGATCCATTGTGAAACATGGAGGTGGCTCGATAATGGTGTGGGGCTGTATGTCTGCTGCTGGTCCAGGTAAACTTTCTGTAATCGATGGAATTATGGACCAAACAAAGTATTTGACCATTCTGAAAGAAAATTTAGTGTAAAGTGCTGAAAAATTCGGAATAAAAGTTAACTTCCAATATTACCAGGATAACGACCCAAAGCACAAAGCACTCAATGTGCGTTTATGGCTGCTGTACAATTGTCCACATGTACTGGAAACACCTCCACAATCTCCTGACATTAATTTTATCGAGCATTTATGGGCTTGTGTAGAACACCAATTAAAAATAAAGAGGACTTGAAAGTAGCTCTTCAGGCAAAATGGGCCAAAATCGACCCTTCCTTTTGCAAAAAACTTGTCGAATCCATGCATATAAGATTGGAAACCATACTGAAAAATAAAGGATTGCCAACAATATTAAAAATTATAATACAATTCAAATATCTCCCCAAGAATTAACTGCCCGAGTTCTTTTTTGACATGCATTTTGGCTGCATTTCGACTTTTTATTTTTTTAATAATAATAATAAAATCGAGTTATGTTTTGAATGTTCTTATTTTTCGTAAGTTAATAATATAGAGCTAAATAAATAAATTTTGTTTTTTTTTTCTAAAATACATTCTTCTGTCGTTTATTCCCTTTTCAAGTGTAAATGGGTATGTGTCCGACTCCTTTATTTAGCCACTGTAGATCACATCAGAGGTATATGATGAAATTGGCGAAATTGTCGAGTAAGCATTAGATAAGAGACGAACACACGCGTGTAACACACGCGATGGGTTACCAGGTTCCTAACAATTAACCAGGAAGCAAAACGTGTTGGGCTTTCCAAGCGGAATTTGGAAAATTTGGAGCGATTTCGCTTCAGTAAAAAGGAATTTTCGAGACGATTTGAAACATGGGCTCGTCACTGCATTGCTGAATCCAATCGGCAGTCGGCTTAACGGTTATTGCCTGGTGTAAGCCGCAGGAAGCACCCGAAGATGCAACAATCCGTTTGGAAGGCTCTTGCCAGTCTAGCCAGATTGGCTGTTTTCCACTTTTCTGGGTATTGTAAACGGAAAGTAGCATTGATGACGTCCGTAATGTTATGAATAAGGTTTTCTAGAATCCATCGTAGCATTGTTTTTGTGCGTGTGTCGTATCCTGACTTGGTATCGCTTGTATCATGACTTTGCTCCATGTCAGTTCTAGTGGCTGTTTCACATCTTCCTCTTCCAGGCTTGAGCGCAATGTACGTCCAACTGCGTTTTCTACCGTGGTGAAAACACTCCGCTTCAGTATAATTTTCTCAAAATTGCATATCCAGAGTGTCTACAAAGCTGTACCTTTTCCTTCGTTGTTGAAATGCAGTCCGTTTGAATCGTGCATCGGGGACACGACTGCATTGTTTTTTACTCAGAAGTATTGGGCCATTCTCCAGCACGGCTTATCTCCGAACTCTAGACTTTGCAGGAAACTCTTCCATTGACGGTTATTAAATTCAGTTATTCGGTCTCGTACTTGATTTGTTAGCTGGTTTGCTTTCGTTCGCAGTCTAGGATCACCAGTGCTCCTAGCTCTTCTCCGAACTTGGTTCTTCTTCCTTATCAGAAGTTTTATATAGTGAGGGAGTTCATAGGGGTTATATACCCTTGCCGGAGTTGTGACTGTTGTGTCGTTTTTTTCCTGCTTCTGTTGTTTGTTATTTCCTCAATCATAGAGTTTATGTGTCTGACTGTAATTAGATCTTGGGTGAAACTTCCATTAGCCAGAGAGTTTTGGAAAGCTTGCCAGTTAGTTCTCTTCCTTTTAGAGGCTTATCTATAAAGATGTCCTCTTTTAGGAAGTGGACCGGTTTATAATCTGACGAGAGTTCCTCGAGGACACTTATCCTTATGCTGCGGTGACAATCGCGGAATATAGCAAGTCGAGTATGTTGCCGCGTCCTGGACCAAAATGCGTCGGTTCTTCAGGGTGGTGGAAATCACTGTAAATTCGAAGACACTCATTCGCACTTTGATCGCACGGGCTTCCATGCGTTGCAGTAGTGGCGTTTTGGTGTTTCATGTTTCTGCTCATAAGGGTGGCCGTACCGCCTCTCCTACCAGTCGGTCTGTCGTTTCTGAACACATTGTAGTTGGGAACGCTATATCGTGTTCCTGCTTTCAAAAACGTTTTCTGGATCAGGATTGCATGGAATTTATTATCTAGAGTAAATTTCCTGAGTTCTCCAGTTTTTTCATTCGAAAATTCATTCTGTGAATTTGCATTCCATGTGATGAGTGAAACATGATTCACGGCCATTATTGCTTATTCGCGGTGTATTGTGCGAACATATTGTTCAAGACGGTCTCCATCATCGTTTGCATTATTTGTGCAAATTGATTTTGCATTTCGGCCATGAATTGGTCTATGTTTGCTGCCGTGCTGTTGGGTGTTTGTGTGGTGTTTTGTTGATTTCGGCTATTGTTCGGTGATGTTGGCTTAGTTGCATTTGTTGTTGTTTGGTTTAAGGCTGGAATTTGTGCATATGACTTCCTTATATTTTTAAGTATTTTTAGGATGCATAAACTCCCTAACTTGGGGGATGTTCTCCTCCGCAATTGACGCATTTCAGCATTTGTTCTGGTGACTTTTTACACTCACAGATGTGTTAGAGCCCGTCGCACTTGCTTGTGAATGGCAGTTCATTAAGAGTGTCCAAGCTGCTAGCAGTGACACATAATTTAACCGTTTCGTGGTTTGGCACTTCGACCTTTCAGATGAGCTGGCACATGGCGGAGATGTTAGAGATGTGGGTTTCTTTTTTTGTAAGAAGGACTTTCACTTATTTAGAGGCCGCCGATTGCACTTTGGAAGAAGGACTTTCACTTATTTTGAGGCCGCTGATTGCACTTTGATGAAATGAACCTGTATTGGGTGGAAGTCTTGTTCTTCCAGGTCAGACTTGTTGTCTTCGGCCTCTGGGCCATAAAGTGTCTTTGTCATTACGTCCAGGTTTCTTTCTTTGGGAAGATGGTACGTGTGGAACTTCAACTTCAGTTCAGCGAGAAATTTCGTTAGTTTACGGTGGTCCATTGTTGTCTTAGGTGTAATTTGTATACCTAGGTATGCTCGTTTACATCGTTGACATATTTATATTGTTTTTTTATAAGTCGGCTAAGCTTTGTCTACTTGCCCGGTTCTCTCAGTATGATGGGTACAGTCCGTAGTTTTGTTTCGTCTTTTGAAGGGCCTGCTGTAGTGGCCGGTTGAGGAATTGCTTTTTTAGTGATTTGTTGAGGACGGATAATTCAGGGATAGCTTGAGCTTTTTTGAAGGAGATAGGGATGGGAATTCCTCATCATCCTCGGCTTCATTTTCTGCTTCGTCTTCATCCATATCATGTTCGGATTGGGTTTCCGTCATGATATCTGAATCGACTTCAACTTGAATTGTTTCTTCATCTGAAGAAACGGTTTCCGCCGAAGGTGGGGAAGGCTCGATTTTGGGCTTTTTATTGTTTTTGCGCTTTTGGTTTAAGGCTTCTGAGTGTCTAACAACCTCATCGTGACCGTGAGTTTATGACTTGGGCCAGCGCAGCATTCATCTAGTTTAGCTCTCGTACCCTTGATCTCTCCGCGCGTTAGCTTTAGTTCTCTAAAAATTTCAGTTGTTTTTCCATTATTTTTGCCATACTGAGCTGCTCGATCAGGATCATAATCTGTCTGTCTTCATCTTCCATCCTTTAGCCCTAGCCTGTAGGTAGAGTAAGGATATTCGGAGCGCAACCGGCTCCAATTGATCAATACATCAAATTTTTTTTATATTAATATAATTTGTATTCACATTTTATTATTTTTGTTTAATAAAGCTCTTTTTAAAACAGATACAGCGAATGAAAAATTGCACTCACCCAAACTTCCCAGTTTGTACACACGCGACTGCTTGGCGAAGTATGTTGATTGATCTTGATTTGTAATAATATTATTGGTCATTATTGGATCTTTCGGGCAACAATATCAAGCCTAAGCGACGAGGACAACGCTCCAGCATATTTTGATCGCAGTACGACCGATTAACTGCAGGAACTACGTTACAAAGTGGTTGAACACGTCATGTAGCCGTCTGTTTTATCCCTCAGCGACTATTGCTTATTTCTTCGCTTAAAAAATTGACTCACCGGTGAAAGATTTTACTCAAATGAGGGGCACGAGCATGAAATATGTCCCCGTTAGGAAGGAGTTGACACGAACCACTATAGATTTCAAAATTTAGGAATATCCTTCATTAAGTTTACTACTCTAGATAGAAATTTCGACGAGCAAAAAATATTTTTTGCTGCAGCAATATCCTTTTTTCCTTGCCAATCTAATAAATTTACAGCGCATGCAGAAGTCTCTAAAAGTGGAAAAGTAATATTTTTTCCATTCTTTAAAAAATGTTTAGTTTGAAATTTGGTTTCCATTAGGGCTTATTTAATTGGCGCGGGTCAATATTTTTTAATACATAGGAGTATGCTGTTTTTTTTTCAAGCATAAATCATGAATTTTTCGTAAATGCGACCTGTAAGCATTTATATTGTACAACCTATTCTAGTTGTGATGATCATTTTGTGTCCTTTTCATTAATAGACATTTTTTGACAGGTTTGATCATATGATCAGTAGATTAAGTGGTTTAATATCGACATAGGGAGAAGGGACAAAAGCTTCAAACTTGAATTCAGAGTATCGATAAACAAATGTCATTAATTTCGATCAACATTTTGATTCAAAACACTAAAAAGAAGCCCAGAATATGATAGAAAAGCATAAAACTTCACTCATTAACTTAACTTCATTCCCAATTATAAGTAAATTTTATAATTTTATGCTGTTATAAACGAGAAATAAGAATTTCTTCCTGGCGAGGTTTGAGATCTCCCACAAAGTCGGCTAATTAATTTTATTTATGAAAATTGGCGTATTGTGTTCCTTGCTAGTTTTGATGAGTATAATGAGCTGATGTGTTTCATTTATAGATACCTTAAGGATATAGTAGATTGCCAGGGTCCTAAATATCAAAAATTTTCCTTAACGTTTGTGAAGAGAAGACGCTTTGATCGTATCTCAGAATGGACATCAGTAAGCTGAAGTTTCTTATTGTGGTCATCACGGAGCATAGGACACTGGAGGCTTCATGAGCAAATGGGCATCAAAGTGAACGATTAGTGCAAAATCTGAATTTTTGCTGAGGATGCACATGCACATCTGACAGTAGACTGTAGAAAAGAAGTGATATTTATTAGAAAGCTTCCTATTGAACTAATTTCTTGCCGAAGAGGACCTAGAATGCCTCAAAAGATGGACCAAAATGGGTCGGTCTCGGTGAACCGAGAACATGATACAATATCCCTTTTGCAAGACGACGCGCAGTAGTCCTGCAATGGAAGCAATTTATCTTTAGTTACGATCTTCACATGTTTTCCGATAAATCTTTCTTCGTTGTGTCCCAAATAATGTTTGCGCCTGTTACTAGTCACGCCTGTTACTAGTCACGCCTGTTACTAGTCACGCCTGTTACTAGTCACGCCTGTTACTAGTCACGCCTGTTACTAGAACGTTGCTGGTGACTTGGTACTTCCATCATTTTTGGAGATATTCGAATTTTTTTGTTTGTTCCAAGAAAGATCAAGTGCTTCCTCATTATTTTCTGAATTTCTGGCAATTTTCTGTTTTTACTATTAAGTTCTCAATGTAATGATTTTTATATTCCATGGCATTTTACTGATTAAATGTTCATTCAATTTTCGAAGAACTTTCATTCAAAATCAATGAAATTTCAAGTCAATTCAATTCACATTCATGTGAGTATCCTGTCTCTCCGAACGCTGAAATAAGCTTCCGCTTATGAACACGTCAAAGAGATTCGAGTGGGATAACATACTCGACAGATTTTCTTAGCTTTGCAAAAAAATGCATATTCTTACCAACTCATTGCGCTCAGTTTTTTAAACTGTTCTAGGAAACATCTTGGCAATCGAGGGTTGGCTGAATTTATCTGCCATTGATAGGCAGACAACAGGCGTTTTTCTCAAGATCTTTCTATTTAAGGAGAGAAGAAGAAAGTGGATTCACAGATACTTAACTAAATTTGAGTTGAAGTGGCATATTATTAAAAGTAGTTTGCCGCAGATGCTACGTCTCTAATGAAGCTCCAAAATGACTTGTAGTATTTCTCAATAAATTTAGATCCCCAACGCTGGTTTTTATGAAGATTTAGCAATTCTAGAAAGTAGCGATTCACTCTTCAGTTCCGATTATTGAAGAATTTTTTATCTTTTGATCGAAACATTGTCGAGTCTTCTACATAGTTCAGCAATAATTGCTGCTTAGTCCATAAGTTTGGATAGAATAAATAGTTGGAGGCCTGCTACCTGCAGCTTCACACCTTCCCGGTAAGGTTTGTTCTACCAAAATATGGTTAGGATCTACATCAAGAATTCCACATTTGAAGTTTTGGAAGATATTTGATAGGTTGACAGACGAAATCAAGACGTAAATAAATAACGAGCTTCTTATGGACTCGTCTATCGTAACCACAATGAGATTTATGTCCATTTCAATCAAATAATTGACTTTCACATAGCGCATCCGTTGAAGTCAGCCCGTTTTGAAAAGCAATTGAACTTCCACACAAAGAAAGGACTTTTTCTTAATCATCCAAACGATCGCTTCCCTTATATCCGTGTTCAACGTTTATTCCAACAAATGCAAATGCTTACAATTACCTAACTAAGTTTTTTTAGCTGGGCTTATATTAAGTTGAGAATTCAACATAATGAAGTCCGCATGCTTCAGTCTCACGATCCTGTGATATTTGAAATAGTCCCCACTAGCCAATGCTACTCCGAGCCGTGGTTATTCGCGTCTTCATATTTCCCCAATGGAAACTTGTGCAAACTCATATGTCCTTTTTTGAGATAAACAAGAAGTCAGGTTTACGCATATCAGGGTATTGTTGGTCAAAGTTCTTTTGTAAATGGGATCTAGCGAACAAATGTTGACTTCGTCGAGCTCATAGCAACATCAGCCTCCACGATGAAATCTTAGTATGTCGCCTTTTTGAAGGAATTCAGGCGGATATGAATAAGAATTGATTGCAGGCATTTTATATGAAATGGTTATTGTCTTCAGTTTGCCGCAACGGCTGAGTTAGCATGACTGCACTTTGTTCTTTGTGAACGAATAAAATTCTTTTTTCATGGAGCTTAAAAAACAACGGGAAAGTGTCTAAATCATCCAGATTTCTGGATGATTTTCAGTGTTAAATCAAATTTCTTTCGCCTTAAGACAGCCTAAGAATCTTTCGTGTGATCTTTATTGCGATTCTCCATTGTCTTTTGGCATTTCATGCATAAAATTGGATTACTTTCCCCTTTCATTACAAGAAAGTAGTTTTTTGACTGGTATTGTTTGAATTGTTGAACACATGTGAATTATTCAACTGTTGCAGACAGTGTGCCTAAATTATTGACTCAATTTATAATAACAGGGTCATCATGCTCTCCTTTGGTAATCTATAGACGCCACCTTAGCCCATTTTGTTAAACCAAAAAGACTTTTGTAGTCTTCAACGATTACTGAGTGCAGCCATGTTTTATGTAAAATCTTTTACCCTCACATCAAATCTTAGACAGATTCGAGCTGATTTTCCTCACATGCACGGTTAACTCTTTTGTGAAGTGAAAATTGTATTCCTAATAAATGCACTAATAGTGTTTCTACTAGCTGCAACTATGGTCAGATTTTAGTGATCTTCAAACACTTTTCGAATCACGAGCGTACGTGTCACTTCAGCTTTGTATATCCTTGCCGAAATATCCGAACACCGCCGTGTGAAGTTTCTTAAAGTTCGTTTAATCGGGGTTTACTTAGTGCCTGGAAATCGGCTTCCGGTTTGGAAACACACTCTTTTCCGACCACTGCAATCGTGGATGATGTCCATCTTCTCCTCTTGATTGTACAAACGAACCCACAATCAGTCATAGTGATCTTTAAATTTGTAAATCCTTTCCAACGAAAGGCAAGTCTCCTAAGGGAACTTATGATTAGAATTTACAAGTTTCTTTAGCAAGAACTCCGTCTTTATATTCTCCGCAAATTTTTTGTGAAAAGCTTTGTAGGTTTTCTTAGTATTTTCTGTTAAAAGATGAACTGAAATGAATTCGGAATGGAACTGAGACAACCATTAACAGGCGAATCAACTTTTTACTTTATGAACTGGGAATAAAATCTTAACGGAGTTAAGGGAAACGCTGATAGGCCTACTGATACATTTTTTCCTAAACATATTATAGGTAAATTTGTACACTCTAAACTAGATTTGACATTTAATCATTGAACATTTGACTAAGAACGTCAAACTGACTCATTTAACATCTGACTTAACTGCAAAGTAAGAACGATACAAGCACGACATGGCGCTTACATAACTGTTTAACATTCTGACAATGTCAACCATATGTGATGAATGAAAGATGATATCCTCTCCGGGGCAGTTTCAAAACATTGGATTTTATAGAAAGACGAAATATGGTAGACCTGTGTCATTAACAAGAGCATAGTGTCAATCTTTAGTACTTTTACTTTTCCAAGATTTTTTCAAAGAATTTTTCTATGAAAAGGACATATTCCCACTCTACGTGAATATAAATCACATTTCAAGTTTCGAAATAATAATGAATGTCTGTGATGCTGTTCGGTGACAGCATTTGACTGCCACCAACAAAAATGGTGTGCACGTGCAAATTGCTCACGCATTTACGCACCACTAAAAACGTGTAGTCCTTCCGAAACCCTTTTGAACATGAAATGGTGTGTTGCGAACAAACTTACACTCGTTTGTACCATTGATGTGAGGATTTCCACAGTACACACTGGGTAAGCATGAACATTGACGTGACAATTTCTACGTAACATAAGTGACGCTGTGAGTGATGTAATTTCCAAATTGATGTCACTATGAATACGTGAAAATGTACCGAATGTGAGGCAAACCTCAATAGAATAACCATATTAGCTGATCCTGAGGGTTGTCAGATAATGGAGTAAAAATCTGAAAATAAAGTTTGAAGTGTGCGTTATTTGTCATATGAGTCTTTTATAGACATGTTAGCAATATAATGAAGTATGTTCCATAAAAGGATTTCTGGTTTTTTTCAGTTTTGTCAAGTTGAATTGAAGTGTGGACGAATAGAAAAATTATTCTAACATTGACACATGAAAGTTCTTGGCGAAAAATTTGCTTATGTTATGGAAGGAATTCTTCCTGGAAGGAATCAAAAGATTTATTTTTTTTATATCAGACTCACACTCACAGACACACACTCACTTTTTTATATCAGACTCACACAAACTCACACTAGTAACTACTTTAGTCAAATCTCGACGACATCAAAAGCATCTGAATTCCAAAAAATTTTTAAGGTTCTGTTGGGTGTTCTTTAAGCGAGTATCTCTAATCCTTGAAAGCATAGTCAAAGGGTAAATACAATGAAAGATTTCATCTAAAATAAACTATTTTGAAGGCATTTAGATTGTCTAATACTCCTTCGACTTATTGTGGCAATCAACGTAATCTAGTTAATTCTGTATTGTTTGGGTCCGCCGGGCCTTGCTTTATTTATTTCGAGGACGGGTTTCGGCTGTATACAGCCATCTTCAGCTCGTAATGTAATTAAGCCCTTTGCAGAACGGTCTGCACATATCAAAGTGTGAAATACCGAGCCCTTAGAATCAAATTGTCAAACAAAAATTAGTTTCCCTCCTTTTGGGAGTTTTGGAGGAAACTATGAAAATCTCAAAATAATTCATGGCTAGTCAGTTAGTTTTGTTAGCTACGAAAATAATTTGATTTTTCTGCGAGCTGTATTCGTCGTCCTATTTTATCCATTTACCACAAACTCACCGCTTGCTTAACCAGCACTCGGACTAACCAACCTGTTTGCTTTAGTCCAAGATGTACCCCCAAAGCATTCAAAAATTTGGTATTAAGTCTGACGTAGGAGGTTGATCAGATGGATATAGGGGTACGAATTAACGAATTGGCGGATACCATTGTAAGATTTGCAGCTCGTTTGCTCGTTTGCTCGTTTGCTCGTTTGCTCGTTTCGCAGATTTGCTTTCGCTCGTTGTCAGCCTCGTTTTTATTACTAACCGGAAAATCCTTTACAAATTGACATACAATATTTAATTGCGAAAAGATGAGTGTAACATTTCTGCACCATATCTTTCCACACATTTCAATTACTGGATGGACTAGAATGGAAATTACTAGAATGGAAAAAAATCGAAGTATTTCTTATTTCCACAAATTAGGCTCAGGAAGTGGTGGATATTTACTATTGTCGACAAAAAATAGTTAGACTTTGTTCATAATTTTCAAGTCTTTATTTATTCTACCAAACCTATTTCGTCCCCCTCAAAGTAATCCTTCCTGGCACTTATGCACCAATGTTTTTTCCAATCCTCGAAACAGTTGTTAAAGGGATTCAATTCAGTCAATTTCGGGAATAGCCTTCAATGCGAGTAGCGATTCACGTTTAACGTCTTCAATTGACACACAACGGTTTCCCCGGAGCGGTCGTTTGAGTTGGCAGAATAGCCAGAAGTCACACGGAGCTAAATCAGGAGAATACGTTGGTTGTGGAACGATATTGGTTGAATTTTTGGCAAAAAACTCACGGAGAATCAATGCAGTATGCGACGGTGCATTATCGTGGCATCATTCCGGCCTTTTTTTATGAATAGCTTCGCGCAAACGACGCATAAAACTCAAATAGTGTCCTTTGTTGACAGTTTGGCCAGTCGAGAGGAATTCGGAGTGCACCACGCCTTGATAATCGAAGAAAACTGTCAACATGACCTTGATTTTTTGACTTGCTTGATTTTTGATTTTTGAAATTTTCTCGGTTTCGGCTCACCTTTGGTGCGATATTCGGCCGATTGATCGTTTGTTTCCGCGTTGAAAGCACAGATCCAAGACTAATCGCCAGTTATAATACATTTTATGACATCCTGGTAGTCGGAAAGCATTTTTTTCGTAGGCGTCAACGCGACACTGTTTGTCATGAAAATTGAGTGATTTTCATTTTTCTTAAGCCCAAAAGATCTTTTAAAATGGTTTTTACTGAAACTTCCGATATTGCAACGATGCCAGTAAGGTTTTTAAATAAATCAAATTCTTTGATATCATTGACGTGTTGATCATCGGTTGATGATGGCCGTCCTGGAAGTGGTTCGTCGCCAACGCATTCTTGACCCTCTTTAAACAATTTGTACTAATCAAAAACACTTGCTCGCAACATACAATTATCATTGAAGGTCCTTCACAATATTCTGCACTTTTTGTACTTCAGACAGACAAGCGTATACTAAGCACTTGTGATTATTTTGATGTGATATTCGACACAGATCTCACTGACAGTCATACCGACCTAGAAAAAGAAAAAATATTTAGACCAATGGTTTCCCGCGTGAAATTTAAATAAAAAGTCTATCTATTTTTTGCCCAAAGTAATATATTAGGATGTGTTTTCTTGATCTGAATTACAGCCTTATATTTAAATATCAGTTTTCTTTTCGAAGTTATTACTGTCATATTTTGCAACAACTGAAGTGAGGAACTGCGATTTCTTGAATCTGCTTAAAAAATTGTTTGACAGTAACTTGAAAATTTTTGCTATTCGTTAGATTTTATTCATAGTGCGTTAATATTTATTCAGAATGGATAAGAATTGGAATATATATATGGGCGTTCAAAACCAGGAAATTACTATATAGTCAGAGATAGAAAAAAAACCAATTGATATCCAGTATATAGTTATTTTTTAAGGGATTTAGACCTTTAAGTAAGTAAAACTTCTCAATGCACCGTATGGTGTGACAGCTCTTATGCGTTTCAAAGTTAGTTAGGTTTGTCATTCCATCATAAATAAGTTGACACCAAAGCAGAGTGCGAACTGTGCAAATTTATTTCGAAGCAAACCGGTTTTGTTTGAGAAATTCATCGCGAACTCCTTCATTTATATGGCTGACGTCCATTAGAACAATAAACAATTCGATCAACCATGGCTCGTTTCCGCACCGTATTAACTCTCACTAGAACCAATTTCATGTCAATCAAAAAATTAAATTTGTTTTTTATTTCAGTTCGAAATTGTATACCTCTCAATAAAGCATTCTTCACTGGAAGTGCATTTTTTTCCACCCTTTTTCCAACTTCCATCTTATAATTTTAGGGGGCATGAACCATGGAAGTGCCCCCAAAAGTTCGTATGTGGCTCATGTTTGGTTTTCTGCCCGTCGAAAGCTCATATGGTAAAACTTTCAATCCTGAAGCTACCGTTGTGTTTTGAAAGTTTAATATGGTATTCAATGCCTTGACGAAAAAGTTTTGGTTCTAACAAACACCGAAGTAGGCATCGAGCTCTTTCCACTATTGTTTCATTTGGAGGCTCTTACATACCATTCTGGTCTGGTTTATATGGATTTGTTCTTTGTTGCACTATTTCTGCTTTCTTCAAAAGGCTTTCCATTGTGCAGAAACAAAATTCTGGCCAATTGTCCGTTCTTAGTAGATTGAAGTGCTTCCTTGATTGCTTTTCTAGCATGATCTTAGATTCCTTGAAGTGCATAAATGACTCGCCCAACGAATGGGATCAATTTACTCGTTAATTCAGTCAATAATAAACCCCTCACCCACTGACCAGACTCACATAAACGATTTTCTTGTAATTTTAGTGTTTACTATATGTGTCTTGTAAGAAGTCATAGTTTAACTGCCTTCCAATCGAACTAGAACTAGATGCCGCAGTAAACTACGTTTTCTTTCAAATCTGGCATCATATAGAAGAGTTATTTCAGACCTTTCTGCAAATCTTTAACAGTTTTCTTAGATTTGTCAACTTAAAGTGATGAATCGATCAAGGTTGAACTGTTGCTTTTAAAGAATCCGCATAAGGACCACCACTAAGATCCATTGTATTTATTTCCACACTTTCAAGGATGAGAAAGTGTTCCACCCGTTTATGATATTAGCTGTCAGCCTTTTTTCAAAAACGTGTAACGCAAATTTAACTTTCTGCACTACACAGTTTTTAATCTGTAGCCGGCACAATCATTATGAATTCCTTACACTACTGGCGATTTGACATTTACAAACCTTTAACTATTTTACCTTTAACTATGATTTTTAAAACTAAAAAACAAAAAATGTGTAACTGGGCCAGTAACCTGATAAAACGCAGAGATTAGATAACTTTTTTCTTTGTTAGAGGTGTATGCACATATTTATTAGACAAAAGCAATGATAATTGCCACATATGTGACAAAAGCTAAGATGTGACAGAAGCAAAGAGAACTGTCAAATATGATCATAGATTACGATATATGGCGCTACCTGTGATGAAGGACTATTTCGTTAACGAAACTAATACATTGAGTCGTATAATACATTTAGTACATTTTGCCGTGTAATATACATTGTACCTGATTGAATCTTGCTGTTAAATTCACCTACGACCTTTTCTCATTCATTCCTGAATGATCCATTCATGTCTCTTTCATATTTCACGTGCCATGACGCTGCGTTTAGTTGATTTTAAGTGATTTTCATGACTGGCTCACGATAGCCTCGGTTACTTTTTAAATACTTGTCCAGCAGTCGAGAAACTTCCAAATCATCCAAACAGTTAGTTTTATAATTTATTATGATTATTTGTTACAATTGCTCACTAGCTTATCGGCGGGTGTCATTTGATTGGCGAACAGGTAGCAAAACATATCAGCAGAAAATAAACTGATTGTGGACGGTAGCCCTTTCAGTACCGCGGTACATTATAATCTGATGCTTCTTAACACCCAGTGTAGTCGATACTAAAGCGCATATCAATTGTCAATCGCAACTATTAGTTGGTGTCAGTTGGTTAGCCTGTTGATAGTAGATAATATAAATGTCAGTTGCTTGTTTCAGTGCTGCGTGATTGTCATGGCGTGTTCAACTGATGAGTTTGTTTTCTTTATTTATTTCAACATTTTTACATATATTACCCTCAGACTTTTTCCTGAATGCAATATTCAGTTTTAATCATGTTCAATTGAGTTTTATCGCTAAGCTCATTATATGTTTGCGCAAATGTTTGTGAACATTATAACGTAAAAAAGGACTTACAAAAGTATATATGGTGTTAATTTAAAACATGAATCTAAGCTTTATATTTTTGATTATTATATCACTGATGCTTAGTGATACGGGGCTTTGAAAACCTGGCGGTAAGTATTGAACAGAGCAGGAACTTCTAAATTGATTAGAGGATAGAAAGCCCTTTCAGCCCTTGTCCAGGGCTGAAATTGTTGAAGAGGAGGATATAAATGACACCACTTTTGAAGCAATTTTAAAACGGCGATTGGCAGCAGATGATCAAGCTGAGGAAGAAACTATACTTGAACTCGAGGAGGTAATGCGATTCACCTCTGAACGCATTATCACCAAACAAAAAAACAAAACAAATAGAATGAATAGACAAGCATGATTTTATTCAACCACAATCCACTGTCGGTTAAAATATTGATTCCTTGAAGCCATCGGAATATTTGCATGAATATATCACTGGCAAATCAGTTGACATAATGTCAGTCATGAACGTATTTATGTGATCAAGACGGGCTCAAATTTCACCGCCGCGAACCCCAAAAAAATTATATAGTTCATTTGTCTCCACATTGTTATGGCTAATCTACGATATCCAAGGGTATGGATGAATTGAGACAAATCCATTGGTCTTCCTCTGGTCAAAAATACAATGTCCATGAACAGATTTTTAAGCTACCAAAGCGCATCTGGTAAACAATTAAGAAATTCCTTATAGCAACACAGGCACGTTCGCAATAGTCATATCCATTTACGAAGCAATCAGGAAAAGGTGCCTAGAGACTACATCAGTCGACTAATGCGAGATCAATTTGTATAGATGAGGAAACTGTGCCATTCAACTATGCATTATCACTGAAAGCAATAGTTGAAGGGAAAGCTATATCCTTAGGGTTTCAAATTGATAATTTTTTCCTTAGGGGTTCAAATTGTTCAAATGTTCATGAGCCTTGTGGCCTAGTATGGGATATTAACATTCATAATATTAATATTTCGGTATTTTCCAGCGAGCAACACCAGAATTCAATACTGCATATGTGAGTGAACTTTTTCAAATTGTACTTCCATGCAAAAGACTGCACAACCCCCGAGCACATGTAATTTTTGAATAATTAGTTTTCACCTCATTTTTTTTTCTTTGGTTATTGAAGGAGAACAATAAGTGCATGATAAGAATGGACAAATTTTCGGGGAGAGGATTAAATTAGAACTCAGATTCTCCACTGAAGAAGAAACCATAAGATCTTTCTAAGGAATTAGTTAATAAAGAACAGGACCTTGTTGCAACAAAATCGAGAGAAAACAAATATGGGTCAATAGCCTCAAAAGCCTCAAAATTTGAAGGTTAAGGTAAACCTGATTTCTGTAAGCATTGGAACAAAAAAATGCGACAATGCGTCGAAGGCAGGCATTCAGAAATAAAAAAGAATAAAACACGTTCACGGTAGGAGCTGACAAAGTAGATTCTTTGATAGCATTGTATCTGATTCGTTTGATGATGTTTCATGCGATAAACCTGGCCTTTATCAACAGCTGGCTGATGCACTGTAAATATTTATTCATTTTTGAACCAATATCAATATCAAGGTGATCTGACGAATCGTCCTGACGTACAACTTTTTAGACAGCAGGTGGCTGAAATTTTAGTGAAATCAGGAATGCTCCTTCAAAGGAAACTTGGACGCCGTTCAATTTGGTTTTAAGTAAATTACAATACTTTGAATTTAAGCTAACATGGCAGATAACGTCGTAAAACAATGTTCAAAAATTACAACAACAAAAATACCCCTCCCCCCCATGGGTGCTACCTTGTCGTGGTGGGAGGGCTTCACGAGATTGTCCGTCATCCAGACGCGTGATCAAGTCACTAAAAGCACCCACCAAAAAAAATATATGACGAGTGACAAAAAAAATAGTAAATTAGGGGTGGGGATATACACCCCGACGTGTGAAGGAGCCTCGACCTCATGCGAGCTTCTCTTGTTGCCAGGGTATTTTTCAGTGGTGGAACACTTGGCCACTGAAGAATCATAAATTACAAGCGAAATAATCAACGACGCAAGCATGTTCGCCCGAAGGCCAAAACTACTGCGAACTCCGCCTCATAGAATAGCCAAGCCTAATCAAGGCAGCGAGAAAACATCGTGTAAGCAAACCTCCATCGAACGTTTGCAATAGCGAAAAAGGTGCTTGTCCAAAACATTCCTCCTACATACACAAGGCGATGGAGCGAACGATACCAGAAGCGTAGTGGAGGCTTCGGGCAGTGGAGTCATCGATCCGAAGTGCCATTCTCCAGGGGCCATTAAAGGTCATATACTGAACAACGTGGAATGCGAAATCAATGATGCTCAACAACAACAAGACCCTCATGCTGACAGTATATGGAGAACTTCGCGTGAGGAGGACCTGATAACGAAAATTTCCGCTGACAGAAGTGGGGAAGAGCGTCTAACAAGAAACATAAGCGCTATAATAAAAGTAATGAGAAATTCAACGAGTGTCCAAAAAAATGTCAACAAGGGCATCAAAAATGGGATTGACGAATTGGACGACCTCGTTGATAGGATCCAGCACTATCGCGGCAGATGGCTACGGGCGGAGAGTGAATTGAAAGAGCTTAAGAAAGTTCCAGAAAATAAAACTCCCTTCACCGAAAACGCTACTCCTCTCGTAAAAGGCAAAAGGGCGGCATGTAGCCCACTTAAACCTGACCGTAGGAAAAGGGCGAAGGGGCCGATAGCAGTCGAGACAGGAGACAACAGTCAAGGGGAGGAGAAAAATGATGGCATTCAATTGGTGCGCTCTAAATCGCAACAGAAGGCTGCGAAGAAGATACATCAAGCGATAACAAAAGATTCCAAACAGGCGCCCGAAAAGCAAGAAGGCACGAAACACAGCGCAATGCCAAAAAAGACCAGGAACAAGCAGCGCAGGGATGCTTTACTGATCAAACCTGCAGACGGGAGAACTTACGCCGAGGTCCTCAAGGAAATCAGGCAAAATGTGGAACCCGAAAAAATCGGTGTCTGTATACGAACAGTAAGAGCGACCAGAACAGGCGGTCTCCTCGTAGAACTTGGAGCGGAATCCACCGACAAGGGACGGTTCGAGAGCGCTGTCAAGGACCTCCTGGACTCTAAAGCTGTTGTCTCGACTTTGCAGCCAATGGCCTCTTTGGAAATAAGAGACCTTGACTGCATTGCGGATGCCAAAGAAGTAGAAGATTCCATTAGGTTAATTCTTCCTACAGCAGAGAGCTTTAGGGTAAAGCTAACGCCTACCAACCCTAGAGGACAAAGGGCGGATATAATAGACATCCCAGAGAAAGACACTGTACAGCTGGCCAAGGAGAAAATTAAAATCGGCTAAGTTGTGTGCAGGATACGTCGGAGGGTAGCCCTAACGTGATGCTACAAGTGCCTTAACTTCGGACACATCTCCTTGAACTGCAAGGGGCCAGATCGAAGCAAACTGTGCTACAGGTGTGGCACTTCCGGCCATAAGGCGAAAACTGCCCAAACGAACCCAACTGTATCTTATGCAAAGATAAGGGACGGAAGTCTGAATATCTGGCTCATATCCCCAGAAGTGGTAGGTGCCACGAGTTCAAAGAGGCACTAAGCAAAAAAAGAGCAAAGACATAATCCAAGTCCTGCAAATCAACCTACACCGTAGCTCAACCGCACAAGATTTATTAGACCAGGTTGCAAGAGGGAGAAAGTTGACTTGTTGCTGATATCTGAGCAACACCACAACCAGGAGAAGGCTGGATGGTATTGTGATCAATCCGGCACCACGGCCATCTGGGTACGTGATAGGGCTCTAACCACAGCTCGGACTTGCTCCAGCGGAAATGGCTTCGTGCTCATTGGGTGCGCCGATTTGACATTCATAAGCGTTTATTTCACGCCGAATGAGTCAATTTTATGTTTTCAGAGCAGGCTCGATGAACTGGAGGAAGCTGTCTTGAGCACAGAAGGCCGAATCCTTGTTGGCGGTGAGTTTAACGCCAAGGCGATAGAATGGGGAATGCCTCTGCTAGACTCGAGAGGAAAAAGAATCCTAGAAATGGCGGCTAGGAGGCAACTTGTCATCATGAACGTTGGGAACACACCAACTTTTCGACGGGGAGGCTGCTTCGGAGCTATACCGGATGTGACATTTGCTTCGGAGTCCTTAGTGCCTAGGATATACAGATGGAGGGTACTGGAGGACTACTCGGCGAGCGAGCATCAGTACATTGCTTTCGCGATTGGCGACTGTGCTACTCGACGCGTAGCAACCCAACCCTCAACTGTAGGTTGGAATATATCTAAAATAGATGTCGACGCGTTCGCCGCAGCTCTTATGAGAGGTCAAACTATACCGGTAACGGGAGGAGCCTCAGCTGAAAACATGGTGAACTCCATCATGAGGCTCATCAAGAATGCGTGCGACTGCTCTATGCCCAGGCGACGGCCTCGACACAATAAGCCTGCTGTATACTGGTGGTCGGCAGAAATCGCCGAAAAGCGGAGAGAATGTCAAAAACTCTGCCGCGAATCTCAACGTTTAAGAAATCGAAACGAGTCTCACTCCCGAACGCTGGCATACAGGTCGGCTAGAAAAGTTCTCCGTAGGTTAATTAACGAAAGCAAGGCTCGCTGCTGGCGCAACCTAGTTGAGGACATCGACAGAGACCCGTGGGGGCTGGGTTACAAGCTTGCCATGCGGAAACTAGGACAGTACGGACAGTACTCATTATAAAGAAGGACATAATGAATCGCTTAGCGTGGGAGGGAACATTTCTGTAACACAATTACAGAGAAAAAAAAAACGTCGTACAACAATGTTCAAAAAATACAACAACAAAAATACAATAAGATTTTCAAGCAGAAAATGTTTTTCATGGTTGTCATCATTTGGTCCCGAAAGGGTTAGTGGAAAATGGCACTTGAAACGAATTTAGGGGTAAAACACCAAAAGCAATCAATTAAAAATAAAATATTACTAAAAATAAAAAATTATAACAAAAATTCCGATCAAGATACACCATTTCAATATGAATATTCAGGTAAATGACATTTGTTGGGAAATAATTCGCTGTGTTTCGTATTGCCGCTGAGATACTTTCGGAAAAGACATGGAGAAAACCGCATGTATTTCGATGTCAGGGATTCAAAATGCTATTATTCATACAAAGGAAAATAACATCGAAATTACAAACTTGTCCTGATATCTGACCCATCCGCTAGACATTTGATTGTCCCCCCAAATAGTCAAGGAAGTTTTATTGAGAAATGTGTCGAACATTGAAAATTTGGTACAAGGACGATTTTTTCAAAGAAAACGATTGACTGTTTTAGCATGTATTGAAAAACAAAATATTAACCAATTTACTAAGAACACATTTCATTGGATTAACGTTCCGATTAATACAGTGAGCACAGGTTTCTTAGAAAAACTACTCAAGTTTGAAAGTTTCGTTTCCAAATCAACCTCTTGAGAGCGAAAATCATATCACAGCTTACTAAAGTAAAGTGGCTGTGATGAGAAAACTTGTAACGCTATAGTCCTGCTGTCATAAAGCAAGCAAAAGTCATTTTTTCAAGGGACGATAAAGCCAGAGCTGCTCGAAACAAGACAGAACTCTTATATTTTTATTTATGACTGACGTTATGGCTGTACTCGTTTCTCTTTTTTTCTTCTTTCATTTTCCTGCCTCGCTAAAAGACTCGACGTTTTTCATTCCATTTTCCAATGCGGGCCGAATGTTTTGCTCTTTGCTCAGTTCCTTAAAAAAATGCGAAGTTGTAGAAGATTGAAGCGATAAGTGCTTTCCAAAATGGATAAGATGAGCGTATGGATGTTAAGATTTATATGATCAATTTCGTAACATTGGAGCCAAGATAAATTACACGGAAAGATGGCTTGAATTAAATTGCCTAAACAGCTCGCGATAAGAGCAATTTGCAATGTTAGTATGTTCCAAGTGATTTGTTCGGAAAATATTTGTGAACTTTTTTTTTGTTGCCAATGATGCAAAGAGACGAGAAATCCTGGATGTTTAGCATGTCATTACGTAGTGCTAAAATTTTATGGTCAAATTTATAAGCATTTCCTATGAAGTGTACAAAACAGTCAATTTGCATAATTTAAAGATGACTTCATTTTGCACGCAGAAAATTTAAGATCAGAATCTTAACGAAAAACATTTTGTGAAGATAACTGGGCGGTTGACGACGACAGTTTTCTATCAATGAAAAGTCGAAATGGTAAAAATTTTTCCCGCTTAATTTCGTCTGACGTGATCCCATAACTTGTTTATCTCTCTTAGCCGCACTCACTATTTCATAAGGACTCTTTTCTCAACTATTCTTAACGTTGTTCGTAAGTTTTGATATCTTTCATAAGTTCACATGATTTGCTTCCTTGCAAGGAAAAACACAAAACACTCTTAGCGGAGATTCAATGCTCTCTTTTGCTATACTAAAATTCCATTACGGATTTCTAGTATTTCAATGGATGAAAATCCACGAAATGAAGACGACACGGTTTCATATTTCTTTTTCAAATTCCATTTCCTTCGCTTGGTGCACGCTGAAAGCTTGAATCTACGTCATTTCCTTTTTCCTCAAATTCATTGCTCCCGGCTACGATTTCTTTTCCGCCGTAATGTTTTTGTCTGTTGTTCCCAAGTCAAAGATGTGAACTTTTGAGACTTTTAGACTCTTCCCAATATATTTTGCCAGCGGTCATGGCAAATGATTTTAAAGTATTATGGACTTCGACGTTTCAAGTAATTTCTGAAGTACTTTAGATTATGAGATTCAAACCAAATTTAATATGGGAAATATTTCGAATTTAACGAAAAGGTTGTGAATTAATTTAATCGAAAGATGGCCTGGAGGTTTGTGGTCAAAATAAATGAAAATACGCGAACGATCGATATGTAAAAAAATGGAATTAATTTGACTACGACAACAAAATTAATAGCGATTACAACGGTCTACGTAATAAAATTCTAACAACTTTTCAAAAAATAAAATTTCATTTCGAAGCCATCTAGAGACATTTTCGGTTAATATTATTATAATTAATGTTCGCTATTATTATTCGTTTTGCATTCTTGGTCCTGAATGGCCTAGAACTCTTGTGGTGTCAAGAATCTTGGAATTTTCCCTCAAGTGTCGCAAGTTCAACTTTAACACGTTGGATGAATTTGGATGATTTATGATTAAAAAATGGATCGGGTGTTGCGAAAGGTTCAACTCTTAGCCCAGACCTATGGAAGCTATGATGGGTCATATGACAAGCATTCGAGGCTGCAGCTACCGGAAATGTGGTGCCTGATTGGTTATGCTGACGAGATGAGATTAGTCACCAGCAACATTGTCAAACAGGTGCAACTCAGGCAAAGTTTGGTAATGTGTCCAGTGAGCGAATAGATGATAAATCGTGGGTTTTGTTTAGCGTTGGTAGCCTTTCTAGAAAGATTCAACCAATATAAAGCAGAAAGTCACATTTATCCGAATTGGTGATCGACCGCTTTGCATTAGCGAAAAGGTACTTGTCCACACCTCCTCTCCTGCTCAAAGCGATGGAACGAATGATACAATAACCGTATTAGAGGCTTTGGGGGCTGAAGCCATCGATTTCAAGTGCGAATCTCCGGGGGCCGTTGAAAGTCACAAACCAAACATTGCGGAAAGCGAAAAATGATGCTCAACAGCTACAAGACATTCTTGCTGATAGTACACCGAACAGACATTACAACGTCCCCTGAGGATGACCTGATTACGAAAATAGCCCCGACCGAAGTGAGCAAGAGTGGCTAGTAAGAAAAATAACCGTAATCTTGAACGTGATGAGGAATGCAACGAATTTCCACAAAATGTCAACAAGTATATTGAAAACGGGATTGTCGAACTAGAGGACCTCGTTGATAGAATCTAGCACAATCGCTGCAGGTGGCTAAGGGCAGAGATTGAACTGCAAGAGCTTAGAAAGTTTCAGAAAATACAACTCCGTTCACTGAAAATACTACTTCTTGCGTAAAAGTGAAAAAGGCGGCATGTAGACTATTAAATCCCGGTCGCAGAAAAAGAGTAAAGGCACCGACACCAGTGGAGACAAAATACATCAGTCAAAGGGTGGAGACATATGCTAAATTTCAACTGGTGCATTCTAAATCACGACAGAAGGCTGCGGAGAAGACACGGCGCGTGACAGCATAAGAATTGAAACAGACACACGATAAACACGAAGGCACAAAACACAACGCGATGCCTAAAAGGACCTGGCGCAAGCATCGTAAAGATGCTCTACTTGCCAAGCCTACAGACGGGAGGACTTATGCTGAGGTCGTCAAGAAGATCAGGCAAAATATGGAACCCAAAATAAACGGTGTCTGTATACGAACGGTTAGAGCGACCTAAACAGGCGGCCTCCTGGTTGAACTGGGGGCAGAATCCACCGACAAGGGCTTGTTCGAGAGCGTTGTCAAAGGTTCCTTGGTTCTAAAGCTATTTTCTCGACATTACAGTCAATGACCTCTTTAGCAACAAGAGACGAACGAACCATTCCGGATGTGACATTTGGTCCGGAGTCCTTGGTGCCCAGAATACACAAATGGAGAGTACTGGAGGACTACTGGGCGAGCTGTCATCAATTTATTGCTTTCGAAGTTGGCGAGTGTGCTACACGACGCGTATCAACCCAACCCAACGTAGGTTGGAACATTTCTAAATTGGATGTTAACGCTTTCGCCGCAGTTCTTATGAACGGTGAAACTATGACGGGGGCGAGAGAAGCCTCAGCTGAAAAAAAGTGAACTCCATCATGTGGCTAATCAAGACTGCGTGCGACTGCTCTATGCCCAGGCAACGGCCTAGACACGATAAGCCTTCTGTGTAGTGGTGGTCGGCAGAAATCGTTGGAAAGCAAAAAATCACAGACTTCACCGCGAAACCCAACGTTGAAGAGATTGAGAAGAGTCATATTCCCGAACGCTGGCATACAGATTGGCTAGAAAACTCTTCCGTAGGTTGATTAATGAGAGCAACACTCGCTGCTAGCACACCATCATTAAGGACATTGATAGGAACCAGTGGGGCTGAGTTACAAGCTTCTCATGCGGAAAATAGGAGACACAAGGAGGCCCTGTGTGCTTGAAGTGAAAAATGGACGAGATTGTTCGAGCGCGTTTCCCTATGCATCCTGTTCGTCTCGGTGATGCAGATGGCAAATGTCCGAGGGAATGCCCACGTTTTAAATCCTTTGAGTAGGATGGTGCAGTGAAAGCTTCAATAACGAAAAAGGCCATGGAGCCAGCCGGTATTCCAGTGGAAGTGGCCCAGCTTGCACATCAACTTCACCCTGACATCAGCACTCTCAACGCCTGCCTGTAGCAGGGCGTAATCCCAAGTTTTTGGAAAGAGGCGAGGCTTGTGCTGATCAGCAGGGGTAATGGAAACCCGGAGCGTTAATCTTCATATCGGTGCCTATGTACGTTGAACGTCATAGTCAGAACGTCTGTCAGAGAGAGAGTTGGGGAATCCATCTGAACTGCTACGTAGCGTTACTATTCGCCGGACGTTCTGTCGAACCGGTTCAACTCGAAACTCGGTATGTAAGTGGATGACAGGCCATGGGTTAAGCCTAGCGATGGAAAAGATGAAGGGTGTCATCCTGATCAAGAAGCGGATTCGACGTGTTGTTTTTGTTTGGGTGGGAGAAACGTTCATCGATTCGAAGGAATCGATAAAATATTCTGGCTTGGTTATTGACTCGAATAAGGCGGATAAGGCTTCTGCGGGAGTATAACCGCTCTGTCACCTTATGGACAACAAGCGGTGACCAACCTCGAGTAAAAGACGTATATTGACTATTGTATTGGAGTCAGTGATTTTGCACGGCTCTGAATTCTGAAGAGCAGATGCTCTAAATAAGGAGTCTCACCGAGGGCGCCTGGTGCAAGTACAGAGGCAAGGAGCTCTGCTGATAGCAGCAATATATCACACTGTATCTGAACCGGCTGTGCTTGTTATCTCGAGGGTGGTTCCTCTTGAGCAGAAAAACGAAAATTTATGTACTAACGTAGGGCGAGTCGGCGAGAGAAGTTGTCAGCCGAAAGGAGGGAAGAATTAGCATAACTTTAAGGTAGTAATCATGGGTAAACCAAACACGAGGGAGGTGGACCGCACAGGTCATCAGTGACTTGGACCATAGTTCTACAGAACGCATGGTGAAACTGACTATTATCTGACACAACTACTTAGTGGTCATGGGATTTTCAGTATCACTTCTAAAAGATAGGAAAGTCACCGTGTCCAGCTTGCTTGTTCTGCCTGCAACACGTTCTTCTAATGTGTAAGATGAACAAGACTCCGTTCGCACCTTTGGAGAAAATAAGGGTGCTATCTCCAAAAAGCGTATCGGGAAAAATGATGCAGTCCAAAGACTATTGGAACTGTGTGTTGTAGTACGTACAGACGGTTCATCTTTAAAGAAGGGCACATGAATCGCAGAGGGAACGGGATCTCTCTGCCGGTAATCCAATCCCTTCTCTTCCATCCGTACAGAAAGAGGGATTTCCCTTAAACTGATGGTGTCGCTAGGCTATGATTAATGAGGCCTAGCCCGAAGTAATGTGACAAACAGTGCCAGGCTAGGTTCTCAGTGTGACAGGATAGGTGTTAAGTTGGAAGTCCGGTTGCGACTGGGAGTCCAACTCACAGAACCTAAATCGATATGCTGGGACTGAAAGTTGGAGTTTCAATCACTAACCAATTACTTACCTGCATATAAGGGAAGTTGAAAGTACTATAATACTACTGCAGCTGAGATGGACTGCCCCAAAGTCGAGGAAATCTGGGGTGAAATTGATGGTTTCAAGTCAGAGACGACAAAAGATCGCAAATGTAGATTTTTAGGAAACATATACTGCAAAGTTCTTGTCTTAAAAGAAAAACAAAACCAGCTGCGTAAGCCGAAAAACTTTTGGAAGTGTTGTTGTTATACAAAACTTATAGATCCTGCTTTAAGCAAATTTGACTAATATATAAGTAGGCTAGTCGAAGGTGTCTTTATTAAACATGTGCCTTCCTTGTCTAGATGGCATACTCAGTTTTAAAATTTTCGAAAAGAAACTATCAATTCATTCAATCTCTCATAAATTTTCAACTTTTTATTCTTTCAGATTCTAAGTGATCATTTGGCGTAAATTCAGTTCAATCATTATTCAAGTGAGTCTTTGCAATTTTTATCTTTTATGGTAATTTTGAACTTATATTGTGAGTTTTTTATGAATCCTCACAACATTTCTGGGTTTGGACTAATCATTATGTGATGACATTTATATCGAATAAGAATATGAGTTATTTACGTTAATGTTATAAGTAATTTTTTCTTATATTACCTATATTAAAATTTAATGCAATTTTAAAAAAAAATACTCGAATCCTTTCCTTGCCAATCGTTAAGAGAGGTTTTCTACAATAATGTATTTGCTAAAATTTAAGTAGGGGCTTTGAATTGTAAGCAATCAATTTGTGAACAACGATTTACTATTGTCTAAACTATAATAAATCTTAAAAAAAAATAATACTAGCGTTAATAAAAAGTCATTATTCAGTAGTTCTAAATGCAGTCAGAACATAACTAGTTCGTACATTATTTGCGATTTGAGAATTTGTTCTCTTTTATTTGTAAACAAATGCTGGAAAAATGATGGGATTTCAACCTTAGTGTTCACCAAATTTTGGAAGACCTCAAATATGGTATACGAGAGTTTTTATTGGAACATGCTTTACTAAACCATGCTTGATTTCGGCATTCCAGCTGTGTTAGTCCCTTTCACTAAAATATAATTGAGATTGTCATTTTTCATTAACGTAAATCATGCAGGGGTATGAGCTGTCCCCGATGCTATTTCAGCTACCTAGGCAATATGTTGTCAAAAGTACCCTAGTACCCTTTGATACTAGACGTACACTCTTTTAAAATGAAACCAAAGTGCAGCCTGCAAACATGATTCCAATATTCGTTCATGGTTTTCTGAAACCTTCTAAAGAAATCCTGTTCACCATGCACCTAGATACAAAACAACCAGTAATACAAATTCGAGATTACAGTGAATGTTCTAAACAAGGAAACCAACATCAAGCTGACCTAATGTCATGTAGATGATTTGGTATACCTCATGATAATATTGATGAAAGGTGGAAATAAACCTCACCTAATAGGCGTTTTTATCGGTTTGCATCCTCAACCTGTATGAACAGGAGGACAAAGCACTAAATATGCAAAGCCTGAAATGGTCTTTATTATATTACGGTAACCACACGAGGGCTCTGACACCAACATGCGTCAAAAGAATTAAAGAATCAACACGTGAAGTAGATCAATTGAGATAAGACTACAACTACAATCCGTGTGAATTTTTTGAACAATCAGACGTCTCTAAAGTTATGAAATGGCCAAGAGCTGGCCAAGTCCTCCGGATGGAAATCAAAGGAAACACCCTCAAAAGACTTGTTGAACACGGCTGATGAAGAAATCGAATGGTCACTAAAATTTTCCAACCCAATGATGAGGCTGATAGATGCATACTGTTTGATTGATCCTATATGAAAGGACAATACGTCATACGCTGCAGGACAACGAGGTCTTTGGCATTATTCATTCACATCAAATAAACTTTCGGCAAAGTATAGCAAAGGTTTGTTTTTAATGTTTGAAAGACCAGCAATGGCTGTGTTTTTGTTTTTCGATTTAGAGAATTTATAAAGTTTAGTCGTACAGCCGAACCTTCTTTTCAGAAGCAACAGACAGCAAGTAAATAAGATTACGAAAATCTTAAATTTATATTTCAATTGCGAAAAGATAGCACCAGAAATCCTGTAAACAGCTGGCCGCAAGCCATCGGTTTAATTTTTACTCCAAAAAGGAGTACAAAGAAGTTGCAGAAGGGTATGCTGAAGCAGAAGGGAAGTGAACACACTGATCAAAATGGAAATTATGTGAAAAAAAAACTTTGACCAAGTTTTACTGCACTATGATAATGCCAGACCGCTAACGTGGCACACCACTCAACAAGCGTTGGAGCGCCTGAAATTCGATGTTGCTATTCATCCTCCATACTCCCCGAATCCTCCATGTGATTTGTACTTATTTCCTCTATGAAAAAGCGATCTTAAGAGAAACAGATACGAAAATAAAGAATAAATGAAAGCCGCTGTAAAACAACCGGAAAAATTCTTTAGGAACGGATTTTCAAATCGGGTCCAGCGATGGGAGCGCTAAGTGGAGCGAGATGGCGACTAAATGGAAAAACACATATGTCATTTTCAAGCTGGAGAATTTTTCTTCAATTATTTTTTTTAGTTTTGTGAATATCTCATTTCATTTCAGCCACCTTTTCAGCCACCCCTCGTATCTTGTGAAAAAAACACATTAAAGAATGATGATTACATACACACCCTGTAACTTTTACTTCCATAAAAATAACGAAGAAAAACTGGAATCACATGGAACAACAGTCTGGACCGGCTTTGACAGTCAAAGAAGGTTGCTGGAGCGGCAAGAGAGTTTCAATGATTGACGAACTCTTTGCCTCCCTTTCTGGCCGCTTGAGTAGGGAATTCTATATTCTGAAGGCACTTGTTTGCAAAGAATTACGAAGCGTACCCCAGAGAAATGTGTCAATCGGTTCCAGGTCAGGTTCGAAGGTGAACTGAGGAGATGGTAAGTGGTTGTTTCAGAAAGATCGCTCATCTGAACGTTCCACATCTAGGGGATAGATAGCTTACACACATCCCCCATCACAAAATTGAAAAGCAATTTCACTTTCATTCTTAATACGAATGATATGAAATTTGTCTCGACTCCATTCAAGTTAGTTTAAGTCAGCAGGCTTAATAGCACATTTTAAGTTTACTTTATGCTTTGAATTGCCTGAGGTATTTCTAAGTAATAAAATATAAGGTTAATTGTACAGCCTCGATTTCTTTGAGATGTTCATCTTCTAAATTTATAACACAGTAAGACCCACCCACTTGCGGCATCAAATCAGTTGCTGTTGAGCACAAATTCTAGATTAGTTTAAGATTTACGATTTCAGTGTTAATACCTAGGCCAAGCAACGCGGGTTAAAAGTGTTAATATTGCCTTCAAAAGGGAATTTTAATTTTATTACTACTTCTGCTATCTTCAAGTATAAGGTTGTGAAGAATTCATATCTAGTTTGTATCCATGAAGTAGTAGTTGTTCTAACAGCTATTTGTTATATTTATGGGTGCAAATATGTAACCTTTTCCTCAGTGTATAAATATTGGTAAGTCTAAAAAGAATTGACCCTTTTTCTGTCATTTTTCGATGGAATATTTCTTTTATTTGAAACAGACTTTATTTAAGAACATATTGTCCATTATTATCTATGACCTTTGCCATTTCTTGGGTAGAGCCTTTGTACCATCTCTGAAGAACTTCGCGAAAAACTTGGCCAAGTGATTTCACAGTCCCTTTTTGAAGTGAATTTCTTTTCATTAAGGAAGTTTGGCAGAGACCGAAACAAGTGGTAGTCTGATGGTGCAAAGTCTGGACTATACGGTGGATGCATCAAAACTTCCCAACCAAGCTCTGTCAATTTTTCCCTGGTTAACAAAGGTATGTGTGGTCTGGCATTGTCATCACGGAATTCAACGCCCTTTTTTTGATCAATTCTTGCCAGTTGTTTTGAATTGCTTCTTGCAAACTGGTTAATTGCTGACAGTACAGAACCGAATTGAGTGTTTGGCCAGGTTCTAGTACCTCACGATAAACAATTCTATTCCATTCCTACCATACACACAGCATAACCTTATTTGGTGTTAATCCTGATTTTGAGGTCGTTTGTGATGACTCACCTGTTTTTGACCATGATCTTTTTCGAATGGTATTCTCTTATCTTACCCATTTTCATCGCCCGTAATGATTTGCTTCAAAAATGGCTTGATTTTGTTGCGTTTTATAAGCATTTTGCAAATGGAAATTCGTTCCATCAAATTTTTTTGTGTCAATTCATGCGGCACCCAAACGTTGAGCTTCTTTGTATATCCAGCCTTACGCAAATGGTTCAAAACTGTTTGGTGATGGATATTCAGTTCCTTAGCATTGTTATGGCTGCTTATGTGTCGGTCTACTTGAATTTTTTGTAAGATTTCATCAACTTTTTCAGTGATAGGTCCATCTGAGCGATGTGCATCTTTGACATCAAAGTTTCCCGAACGAAAGCGAGCGAACCATTACTTGGTATTGGCTTCTGATAAAGTATCTTGACCGTAGACTGCACCGTCTGGCTATGGATTTTGAAAAAGTATCTTGACGGTAGACACCAAATAGATTTTTTCACGAGCCTGCGATGCGTTCTCACATTGATCGTACTGATATTATAAAAAATAGGAATTTTTCCATAAATTTTTCTCATTTTTAAATCAATACATCGTTTGACACGAATTAAAAAGTGTCCATGTGAATATTGTAGACTGAAATGTCACCTTTCCAACGCATGACAGTTTGACTCAATCTGATTAGTATTGCCCGATAAATGACAACGAACACCATCTGGTGACAAAAATGGCTCAATACTTTTTCAACTATCCAATATTAACTGAATTGTCGATGTTATTACATGTCGAGAATGTTTTTTTTTTTTGTGTTTTTTGTTGTTTGGGTCCGCCGGGTCTTGTTTTTTTGTTGTCGAGGACACTTTTCGGCTGTATGTAGTCATCTTCAGCTCGTTCTCTCTCAGGTCAGGCTGAGGACAGCTGCACACTGCCAAAGCACGTTACCTTCACCCAATTAACAACGAAAAAATTTCGACCCCAGCAACGACAAAAAAAACTTCACCTTTTTTTGTACTTGGCTTTCTTCGGGTCTTTTTCCGGTAAATGTGCAGAAGTAAGCTTTTGCAGCAGACGGTTTGAAGCAGACATTTTGCACAGCACTGACATCGATAAAATAACACCGACAGTTTAGCTTTTGGCTCATTTATCTTTCACCATCGCGCAAAATCTATTGCATGTGAACTCAATTTCCTTTCATATCTTCAAACGCCGACCAACCCTTTTCCAAAAAGGGTGTTAATACACAATAGGATAGGTAACACATTGTCAAAGCACAGGTAAAGGCCAGCCTTCATTATGCATCAATTTAATCTTTATCTGAAGAACTATGCAGACACGATAACGGTCTTCCTTCTTAAGCATCGTCAAAAATCATGTCTCCATTCCAGACAAGTTTATATGGAGCCCGAACCTGCACATATCTTAGTTTCCAAAGTACGAGGATATGCTCACTTTATTCTTATAAATAACATATTTTAATGTATTATATCACAATAATCAAAGAAAAAAGTGCTTTGTCAGTAGGAAGACCAAAATTTTGAACTACCTACACCGACCAAGTGTGGTAAAATGTGATGAAAAGTTTTATTCGGGTGTTATGGTTTCATATTAATATTTTAATAATTGATAAATTTAATGCTAAATAAATGACCTTAAATGTTATTTTAAAAAATAATTAAGTGATAAAAATCAAACTATTAGGCACACCGTTGGCATTTGAGCTCCTTGTTGACATTACAAGCCCCACACAAAGGTTTTTTTACATGTGTTAAAAACATTACTGGTTTTGTTCCTGCACTTCAGTTCAAAACACCTTCTTCTCTTTCTGCTACGTTTCTCTTTAGGCTCACGAGGTATGCTGGACTATGAATTTGGGGGTGTTAGCAGGGAGTGAGTATAGTATATAGAAGAATAAACTTTCTTCTACTGGTTTTTCTCTCGGCCAGTTTTTTGAACAATATCCAGGAATTCATTGCTGCCAAATCCAAAATATAAAAAACTTGCACAGGGCAACGACGAGAATTATTTGCCTATATTCTATATTTCTTGGCCATTTGATCAATGACGTCTACACCGAATTTCGTAGAGTTGTAAAACTTCACGGTGTTCGGCTTTTTTTTTTGTTTTTTCTGTGTCAACAAATACATTAGAGTAAAGTGTACTAAGAATCATAACACATTTTGAAGGCTTACCTTGATAAACTGTAAGTAGAAACGGAAACGGGACTCATATTAACTAAGGGATGCAGTTTTTATAGTAGCTGGAACATCTAGTCGTGTTTTGTTTACGGTACCAACTATTGATGTAGGTTTTTCAATTAGTTTTTCAACTAAACTTACACTGGTGAAAAAATTATCAGTTATTACATTTTCACCAGTATTCAAGTATGGATCCCTGAGCCGCAATACAACACACTCACCTAAATTTTGATTTTGTGGACTTTCATCTCTCCAAAATATGGGAAACCTTTGAACAAGTACTTTGAATCAACAACAACACAGAGCCAAAATTTGATCCTGAACTTGTCTGGTTTGTTAACCATAAACTGCAAAAACCGACATCGAACTTTTGTGGAAAAAAGCTGCTCGTCAGCCGTGAGATTTTCACCAGGCTAGAAACATGAAGTACAGTTATGGATGAACTTATTCAAACGTTCAACCCTTTCTGTTCACACATCAAAACGCAGAAATCGCAACTGAATGCCCCAAATTTTCTCCCATAGATTGCTAACAACAATATATTTAGCCCCACAGGCTCCTCGAACGTAGATAATTGCAATAAAAGTATCTAATTAATTCAAGAGGAGGGACGAAGTATTATCTCCAAGTTGACAGCTGGCTTGGGTTTCAGTACATTTCTGAATATGTCGCAACATGGAATCATCAATAATAAGTTTCCATGCAACTTACGCCGCTAGAAGATACCGCAACATCAGTGTTGTGATGAATAATTTCAGTTTGTACTCTTGAACCCCGGCCACGATGCCCTCGACCCCGAGTACAAAGTGCAAAGGTGTACAAAAGCGCTGAATCAGGTGCTGAATCTGAGTATAAAGGTGCTGAATCTGAAACAGTAAAATAAATGCTTGTAAAGGTTTCCGTTTCTCTCGAAATTCTTATTTTATTCGTTATTTTTTTTATAAAATCAGCTGGTAGGATACCAGAGTGTGATTGGCTCTGGTAACTATGACACCGTCCAGCGTTTTTGATCCTGTGTTTGTAGTCACTAGTTCTTGTTACAAGTCAGTTTGAGTGTTTAACTGCGTGTTGGGTTTGTATGGGTTTATGTGTAAGTGTAGGGAGTGGCTCGATTTGCTTCCGCTAGGAAACCAGCGAAGTTGGTAAGTAAATTGTGATCATTTTGGAGCATTGAGCTCTTAATGTTATTGTGGGATTGAAAGAAATTGTACTTTCCCCTTATTCCTTCAAACCTAGTGCACTGAAGCAGTTGGTGATCTATTGTGTCTGTTGTGTTATAGAGTGTGCATAAGTCTGTTGTGCTTTTTTTGATTTGGTAAAGACGGAGTTTATTGTATGCTCTGTTCGTTAGAATTCTGTTAATGGTTTTTATGTGTTTAGGGGATATGTCACTGTTGTGTAACCAAGTGGTGTGCATCTTTTCAGATGCATGGAGAAAAGCTTGCACTATCTCCCTCATTCTGACATTCCACTGTTCTACAATTTCCTTCCCAATTAGGGCCACTATTTCGTTCAGTTCGTATTGGAATTCCGTGCATCTGTGGCTCATAAGTTCTTCTTTTGCTTGGCGATCTGCTATTTCTAGAGGTTCGATGCCCACGTGTCCTGGGGTCCATAGGAAACTAAAGATTCTCTCCGGGTTATGGTTGATAATATTCCATATTTTATTATTAATTTTCTTTCTTCTTGATTGTGTTCGAGGGTTTTAACTGCATTATTGGAATCGGTGAAAACTATTATTTTATTATGGCCCTGTAAATTGCTATTCCTAAGTTCTATTAGTATCGCTTTCAGTTCAGCTTCTGTTGTTGTTGTATTTTTACGACGACTCGAATTGTAGGTGGAGGTAGCTCCTGTCAGCTACAGGTTTGGAGATTCCCCGCAAAGGGTGTGTTCATTAAATTCTTTGGTTTCTTGGTGCGGTGCATGGGGTTTAGTTTCCTGAGATGGTGATCGTATTTTTTGAGAACATGATTGTAGCTACTTTTAAAGTCCACATCCTGCTCTGTCCATGTGGTTTTCAGACTGTGATTGATTATTTGCCTCCCTACTTTTTTGACTGTAAGTAGTTCTGTTCTATCCTTTAACCTGAGTTTTGTAGCGATATTGAAAGCATAGAGGTTGGTAGTACTGGCTGGCAGTCCTAAACAGTGTTTAATGATCTTGGCTTTGAGTTTGTCCGTGCTATTGAAGAGATATATAGCTGCATGTGCAAGGGTGGTTATTCCATACTCTATTTCGGGTCAAACCAGAGATTTGTAAATGTTTAAAGCCAAGGCAGGGCTGAGAGGATTTGTGGGCTTATTTAGGTATCTAATGAAGTTGCTAGCGTTTATGTGTGTATGTGTTCATCATGTCTATTGAAACTTAGGTTTTTAGTTAATTTTATTCCCAGGTATTTTATATTATGCCTCCATTTAATATCAATGTGACCATGTTTCAAATTGTAAACTGGATTTTTATTGCAATGAAAATTTATCGCTTGAATTTTATTAGGGTCAAAAGGTAATTTGAAGTCATCGCTAACAGTGGAGAAAAGGTTGAGTTTATCTTGTAGTAAGTCAGTGATGTGATTGATATTTGTACCCTCGACCAGAATCAAAAAGTCATCCGCGTATTGCAGTAACGTTGTAATGAAATCCGAGATAGTGTGAAGTCTAACAGTGTAGATGTTGAACAGGAGTGGACTTAGAACGTCCCCTTGCGGTAGTCCGTTCGTGATTGTCGTGTAGGTTTGATTTATGTGGAGTGTCCTTTTTCTGTAGAGAATTTTAACCCACTGAATGTAAGTTTTTGGAATATTGAGATCTGATAGTAGTTGACCTAGAATTTGGAGATTGACTTTCTCAAAGGTGTTTGAGAAGTCTTGGCGGAGAAGTTTTGTTTGTAGAGGTAGCTTTATCCTCTAGTTTTTGTAAGAGAGTGTTGAAACATGATGTGGTCAACCTGTTTTTTGCGTAGGCGAAGGTTAATGGTGGGAGTGGGTTTGGGTGCTGTAAATGTGTTTCTATTCTATTTTTAATCAGTTTATTGATAATTTTGACGGGTACACTGAGTAATGAGATAGGGTTGTAGTTTTTTTAAGTCATCTGAATTTCTATTCGGTTTCGGAATGGGGACTACCCTTATTTGTCTACCAGATTCTGGTATAGCACAATTTTTAACGGCGTTATTTATTACTTGGAGTAATCTATTTGGATGTACGGTGAAAAGGGCCTTAACTAAGTCATAGTTGATTTTGTCTAAGCCTGTAGCTGTGGATTTTCGGCTACCGTTTAGTATTTTACTTTATTCGTTATGATCGAAGTCTGCTGGGTTCTCCGTTGGCGTGAACAAAAGCAAATGATGAATGTTGTTTGCGTGGTGTTGTATGTTAACGAGGTTCAGGAAAGCTCTTTCTTGACCTTCTTGGAGGACGTTAAGCATAGGGAAAGTCTTGTTTTTCCTGATGCCGTTTATGAATTTCCAGAAATTCATAATATTGCCATTCATCTTAATCTCTTCCAGTTTTTCGTTCAAACTATTTATCGTGGCTTCTTTCGTTTTCTTCCTTTTCCCTTGCCTGGGTTTGGGTTTCCCTTGCGCCATTCAAAGTAGTCCAGTTTGCGGTGGACTTCAGCCTGTTAAATTTTAGCCGTGCTTTGTTCTTTATTCTCCAGAGTTTGTCTATCTCCTTGGACCACCAGTGTCTAGGGGGGTGTCTGTATTTTATGGATTTGGAGTTAAGCTCAATAACATTGCCTAGTGTTTTCTAAATATTGACTAGGTCTAGCTTGAAGGTTTTGTTTTTATGTCATGAAGTACGTTTCAGTATGTTAGGGTAATGTCTGGTGCTGACTGCAGCATCTTTCCATTCTTATTCAGTGTTCTCTAGGTGTAGATACCCGTGTTCAGTATCTTGAGGTTTTGTTCTGTTAACCATTTCTATAGGGTTTTCCCTTTTGCATTATTGTCCTTGGTATAATCTAAAATATTATATAGCTTCTGTAATTCTTCTTTAAATTCTACTGATTTGATAGATGGTGGTGCGTATACGGAGAATAGTATCATGTTGTATTTTAGATTAAACGTTTGGATAGTCCTCTGTCGTCTGAATTTGATATCCTTTCTAACTAATAATTTTATCTAATTTTCTGATTTTATCTTATTTTCTCTAATTTTAAAAACGATGTTGTAGTTTGCAAGTTTCGTTATTATATCCAAATTTTTTTTTATTTACATAAATAATTAGAATAATGTACATCTACCATCAGAATCGCCGTCGAATATTTCAGAAACGCGAAGGGAACGATTTCGAGACATTACAATACAAATGCGAACCGTAATAAGTCTTTCATTCGATAAGAACAAAAAAAAAAAATTAAACGGAAACGTTTATTTCAACTATCCACAACACAATTCTGTTCAACGAAATGTAAATATTTACCGCAGTGGTCAAATGACAAAGAATGTCGGCCGGAGCAAAAATTATCCGTGTCAATTTGAACAGATTAATATAGTGTTGAACCTCCCTCCCTCCTTGAACCTGTGTTTTTTTTTCTTATTTTTGTGAAACAGGAACCTAAATTCAAAACAGTTTGCTATAATAACACTGAAAATAAAACTATACTTTAAACTATTTTATTTCATTAGGCTCTAATAATAAAGGAACGGAATGGCTTCTGTACTACCCCATTCCAAGTGTAATCTTTGTACTTGTCTTGTCCACCTTGTCAGTTATGTTACTACTCACTCACATTCCACCTACGTTATTCACCCATCACATATACTGAAAAACTTTGAATTCTACACTGTAATAAAATTTCAGGCGACTCTCATGCATACCTCCGTCTAACACAAAACATCTAAAATTAAATTATTATTCATTTTCCACGTATTTTCCAACTTTAGTATGTGAATAATTCTTCCCCGAGCAAATAAAACCAGGTGAGTGGAATTTTTAAAATATGAAATTTTCCAGGCTGAATTTCGGATAGTTGATACTGTCAGAACATAGTCCCACCCACTAACACGACGTTTCTTTCACATATCATCCTTTCCGTGTAAGTTGTGACATGCTCGCTTTTAAATTTCATACAATAAAATATGTATTTTATGTCTGCACGTTGTTACGCTTTTAAGCTTCATTTTTTGAAATTGCAAACCATAAAGACAGAACGAATGAAATATTGTCCCATTGTTTCCCAACAACAAAGAAATGAGCCAACATTTCAAATTTCCCCGAAATATGTTATTTAAACCCCTGAAATTTTTTTAAAAGGCGCAAGGACCGAAAAGCTGTACCATTAACTGAATAACATTTGATGCTATAAGACTGTAGACGTGAACAGATGGACATCATATTTTTGACGAGCAGAAAAAACACTTAAACAGTGAGTAGTGGACTCCTTGATTTGGACTAGGATTGACGAGGGCAAGAACTACGACAATGGTAGTGCAAAGAAATACTTGTTACCTCCGGACATTGATTAAACTGTTTTGAAAGCATACAATTCTTTTGAAGCCAGCACATTCTACGTCTACATGACGAGCACGAAGGACACGAAAGGAAAAGCAGTCTAGGTCCATTTTCATTTCATTTCGAAGCAATTTCTCGACTTCAAGTATCCTGTTTACACAGCAAATATTGTTGGCAAAGCAGCACTTTGGCTGCATCTACTCTTTGTGAGTCGAGCCAACACCCAGTCACTTTAATGGAGAAACAAGGAGTTGTTTTTAAATATTTGCTTTCTTGAGGAGTTTTCGTCCCAGGAACGGCAAGAGGATCCCCGTGTGTTAAACGTTAACGTGTTTGCAGATTCAGATGCACCTTCTAACACGCACACACATTGCGGGTACACGCACAACCATGCAGGATATTTGCATGTATCAGCGGTCGGAAGCTTACCAAGTTGTTGAACTTACATAGGTGGACATGTTACTTCCTTTGAGTACATAAAACATTGTAGAATAAGTACGTGAAAACTTTTACTGGGCACATTAAAAAAATCTTGGTGTTTTGGGGATTTCCGGTGAATTATGATATTGATAATAAATCTGTTTTCTACTTAGGCTCGAAACAGTCTCCTGTAGAATTAAGGTATCCTTTTCACTTACATGAGCATATGCTTAAAAATAACGGTGAAACAAATCCTGAAGCATTAGATTGCTCCTTGCTTTGTCGGTAAAACTGAGTCGTGAGGACATTTATCCAAGTCCTCAAATAAATTCAGCAGAACCTGAAGACTCAGAAGACAGGGTCCTCTATGAAAACAATTCGATTGACGAAAATTGATTGCCTGCTGATGGGATTCGGGGTTCAATTCACAAACAAAGTTTAAGTGGTGAACTTAGTCAAGTATTCATTCAGTCTGAAAGCATCAGCTTCAACCCGTCAACTAATACATTTGCTAAAAATAAGGCTACTTAATTGTACGACGGATTTCGCTAAAGTAGAAGGTCGTATTGGGCAAACTATTCTCAGTGCAAGGGTGCAATTTCTGAGGGAACGGTGGACGACTGCAAAACAGCAGATCAAAACAGCAAAAAATTGTAATTATAAACCTTTCCTAGATAACCAGAGATTCTCCAATTTTCTGTCACTTACATTCTCCCAAGTGTTGCAGTCCCGCAATACATTGAATACGCTGCTTTCGTCCAGTTTTCTTTAAATTTTATGGTGCATATTTGGACCAGCTTTTGCTTCAACTGTAAGATCCCGAGGTATACAGTAAAAAAGTGCAAAAATGTGATACGCAGCATCTTATGCAACCAAAACACTCGAAGCACTCAGATCCGGTCCACATTCTAAGAATTGGAGTAAAAAGGGGCACTAAGTGTCTAGAGTTTAAAGATATACAAAGTTAAAGCGAAGGTATGATCCAAGTCCTCGAGATTAATTTGTAATTTAATTTCACGAGATCAGAACTCGCTTGAACAGGTAACGAAAGAATGAGAAGAGAAAGAGAAGAGACGAGAAGAGGAAGAGAGGAGAGTTGACCTTCTGCTGCTATCTTAAATTACGCTAAATTATACTGAGCTCAATCTGTCACTACCGTCATTTAGGTTTCGGATAGCTACCTACTCCAAGATGTAAGTTAGGTCCGGAGAATAGGGATATAACGGTTTCAGTGCTGTTTTTACACCCCGCCGTCTAATGTCATCCTTTCAATGCAGGCTTGACAAGCTGGCGGAAGCCGCCTAAAACACTCATGACGAAACGAACGTTATTTTGACGAAATGAACCCTTCAAATGGGAGCTAATTACAGGCGTGTCGTCATGTCTGTTGGCAACACACGTGCCTTTTGCCAGTAACGCAACCATCCCGCATAAGACGTTCACTCTGTCCAATGGAACGCTGAAGAACTACTCAATGACTCGGGAAGCTAATTAGTGAAACTAGGAAAGCTTTACTAGTAACTGAGAGTCTTCTCCGCAGCAGTATCGCTATAAAATTGTACTATTTTATTTTATATCGCTATAAAAGATCTACAATCTATCTCATCACAGAAATGGTGAACGATGTCATTAATATCTTACTGTTTGTTAATAAACAGTAAGATATTAATGATGAGCTAACATGATAAATCTATAACGCACAAAACTGAGATATAAGCCCATTGCTGCCAATTTAGCAGTAGCGCTACGTGCTAATTCAAATCATTTTCACTAAATACCTATGTTTATGGAAGCATAGTGTTAGTAGAAAGGCAAGAATCAGTGTACTTAGCCACGAGAATGAGACGGCTGCAAAATCCTCAAGACCGATTTCGGGACATGGCTTCAAAAAAGTTTCCGTCTGAACAAATCCACCCTTGTCATCAAATCTTCAATTTAATGCAGATCAGGTGTTTTCTGGATAAAACGTGCAACAAAGCATTTCCTTTTGACACTTTGTAACATTTCCATCATGTTAAAACTCTGCCCTACTCACTAATTACGGTCATATTTCGCCTACAATGCGGCGAATGCTGTCTTCCAAATGGTATCGGTCTTGGTATAGACGAACGATTTGACGTTTTCCCACAAGAAATAGTCCAGAAGTGTTGAATCAAAAATTCACAGCCAGTTCACAGTTTCATAGTGAGAAATTATGCTCTCATCAAATGCTTCTTTCAATAACTCGAAAGTTGCACGAGTTGTATGATAATAGTTGCGCAATCCCTTCGAAACCAGAGATCCCATGCATTACGGTGAGTCAGTTCTAAAACGGGAATGTCATAGATCTCTATAGAGTTCATCTTTAACTGTAGAGCAATTCCCAGCAGAATTTCTGAAGACGTTGGGGCAAATAATTCCAGTGGCTCTTAAACCATAACATACTGTTACTTTCTCCAGATATAATGGTGGTTGGACAACCACTTGTAGTTGCTCATCACTCCAAATGTGAATGTCCATACACGATGGTCGTTTGGCCTCAAATCAAGATCCTTCCGTAAAATCTTCCATAAAGTGAATGGACACAGGTTAAATTAGACTCTAATTAGACTTTAATTATACGAATAGACTCACTTAGATCTTCATCGATACTAGTCTCTATAGCTGCTATCGTTTCTTCATTACGCACTATGGGAAGTCTGGATAAATGCGTCAGTGAGAGTAAACGAAATGCGGGAACGAAGCATGGTCATGCGAATTGATTTTTCTTATGGACAATTTTTTCGGTCATAAAATAGACGGAGGCTGTAAATATTTTCTCAAACAGAACCGTTATTTCTGAAATACATGTGCCCAATTTGCTTACGTTGCTCAGGCTTGAACCAATTCAGGATCGAATGGCAAACCAAACTAACTATAAATTGCATAACAGATGTCAAACCGAATGTAGCATTAAAAAGTGTTGCTAAATCAAAGTTATCTATCTAATACAAGCACACTTTATATCTATATCTATATTTATATCTAAATTTCATAAATTTATATTTAAAAGTTGACCTTTTCGTCACTGTTTCTGATGTAAAAAGAGTCTCCGGATCTTTGGCACCAGTTTTAGTCATCCTTTTGTAGCCACTCTCAGCTAAGAATTTGAAATTCTAGTCCGTGTCATTGAATTGTACTTGGTGGATAATTTACATTCTTTTGATCAGCTTTTCTGAAATTCGCAAAGTTCTTAACAACAATCCAAATTATGACTTGTGCTCCTTCTTGCTTCATCCTTCGCCATTTCAAGGAGATCAACAGTATCCTCCCCGCAAAAGAAAATTTACAGCAAAACTAAATACTAATTTTTTTCAGCCGAGATAGGACATTAAGACATTCCTAAGCGATATTGAAAACATTGATAAAGTATATTTAAAAATATAACAAAATATACCATCGAGAAAACATTGGTAAAGGAAGGTCGTTTGCTGTCACTGAAAAATCAAAAGTTGATACAGAGCAATTTTTTTCCATAATTGAAAACAAAGCGCCAGGTTGAGAATCAAAGCAAAATCCCGGAAAATAAACATTTTTTTTAGTTTCGTTTACCAGTCAGTTTTTGTTATCTGTTTGTAACGATCAAATGAAAGAAGTATATAGTTAGCAAAGTTTTTATAGTCTTTAATAGATTTTAGTTGTGTTTGGCTACTTTGCGTTATTTCTCAAGTACCTCAAAGAGAACCTGGTTAAATTTCACTACAGTGCTGTGAAAATCTAAAAACTTAAACACATTTCTTGGACTCCTATAAAAGCAAGATTTTCTTTCCAATAACTTTATATTTTCTTGAATAAAATAAAATTAAGGAAACTTAGAAGTACAAAATGGTGATTATATTCCTTGCAATAATGAAATAAAAAAATTAAACCATAAAAATGCAGATTAAATTCTACGAGAAATTACAAACAAATTTTCCTTTATTTTTAACACATATAGGAATCGAGTCGAAAAACTTTTCAGAAAACTTTTGAAAAGACTGTCGGATATCACATTCCACGCTGCAATTATTCATTTTTCTACCCTGCAACATGATCCATAGATTGTTTCTCTTGATTATAGACTTTCTTCCCTTAAATTCTCCACAAATTTTCTATAGGGTTAAGGTCGAGACTTAACGCTGGCTGGTAGTAATTTTATAAAAAAAATTTCGGCGGATTTCAGTGCTATATCAATCTTTAGACTCATAAATTTTGTCTTTTGCAAGTGTTGCAAGTGTTTGCAAGTTTGTTGCTTGTATACTTTATAATACGTTTTGAAGATGCTATCAACTTTCCCACTAAACTAGGATCACAATCCAAGTTCAAACTTCTTCGAATTTGGGATGATGTTGCTCCTGTGTTCGATAATTCCCATAAAATCAAGCGTTTAACAGCAGAAGAATAATTTGGCAGACGTTTAAATAATTTCTTGCTCCCATAATTTTCGACTCCTAGCTTAAAACATTTCTTAACAATGCGGTGCGACTTTTTTAATATCATTCACGGCTTCTTTTCCAGTTATTCCACTAGTCTTCAAGTCAATAATTCTTTGCTTTTCAACGTCACTTAATTTATTTTCTCGCTGCATTTTATGCACAAAAAACTTCTCAAAATATCCACAAAACCACACTTTGTTCAAATCCCTACAAAAACACACTTGCAGACCATTAAAACTCCTCAGCAAAACTCAAAATCCACCTCACAAGATGTCCTAGCAAACTCCAAACTGTGATTGAGTTTATAATTATTCACAGCTGTAAGACTGGTTTTCACTGATTTTTAACCTTGAAGTTATTGTGGTTAAAAGAACGAGACATGTGAGTAATTGAAACGGTTCTCTGAGATAACCCAAATTACATTTGCACGTATGAACATTTATTTCCTGGAACTACTTTGCAAGAAAAAAATGTGTTAAATTGACTTGAGTCTATGCTTTTCCAAAGCACTATATGCTTATAGGCAGTCAATCCTTTCAAATTGTTGCAAGTTTGGATTTTTAAGCAATCGAAAAACTATATCGACTTTAAACTTTCAGCTCGAAATAATAACTGCTTTACTTCCATACAATGTTATAAGAATTTTAAACGACTTTCTTGAACCCTTGGCTGTATAGGGTCTATATTTTCCATAATTTTATGAAGAAATGCTTTTAAAATTGAAATTTCAATCGGAAATTCACTTTTTTCACTAAAGTCTGAAAGGACTTTCCATTCATACGAAAAACGTTAGGGCAGTGTTTCATTCAGCACAGTTCTTGATTTTTATTGTAGGAAAGATAGGATTTTGATTTCAGCTAACATCGATTTCTTTACTATGTGATGTCCTTTTCCAACACAAAAGCTCACTAACGAACGATCAACATTTGTTCGACCACTTCTACCTGGTCAAAGAAAGTATTTTCAAATCTCTTCAAAATATATTTAGTTGTGTAGAAAGACAAACAAGGATTTAAATTACGCTTTAACTTTGGTTGAAATAACATGTTTGGGGTTTTTACTGTCACAAACACAATAACACGACAAAGTATGACCAAATAAAGAATTCCCATTTTCTCTGCTCGCTTACCTCGAGGCAAGAAGGTGTAAAAATGAAAGAATCTCAAAAGATGCAAGGAAAAATAAAATTCTCCTCTCAACATTTCATAAAAAATGTAAACTCAATGGCAAATATAATTTACCTTTTGTGCTGATATCCTCTCGTACTTGAATTTTTCTTCGCTCTTATTTTGTTGTTGGCAAAGCAATTTAGAACCCCCTTCCACCCTTTCAAGCACAAGCTGCCAACCGCTGCATGATATCTTTAAATGGAATAACTTGCATTATTTGATACCCTACTTTACGAGTATGTGGGCATTTTTCCACTGTTCTCCTGGGAAGTCAGGAAACCTTTACATTATCCTATCCAAATACAATCAACGACGATTTACATATTTTCATGCCGGCGAATATTTCATATGTTTTATGGAATTTACAAGCAAAACCTTATGACTTTGGTCGGTTTCTGTGTAAGAGAAAGCCTTTTGGGTGATATTGTTCGTTTTTTAAGGGAAGGCTATGGATCGTGACTTGTACAAATAGTCCTTTGTGTAGGATGACTGAATTTTTTCTAGGATTGCTTCATCCATTGCAAATTAGTATTATTTATCTTCGTTTTGTGTATCTTCAGCTCACGTCTGGCTTTTTTGTGTGTAAAGCGATCAAAAATGAATTAAGCGAGGGTTCAAAAGGAATCTTAAGTGGTTTCAAATGTCCTCTCTTTTGTAGCTCAATTAATCTCAATATGTATGTGAAAATTTCAGGTAAAGTCGGTGCAAGTGAACGTATTCTTTTGGATTTTCCTGGTTTAATTCAAAAGAAAGGAATATGGAGTTGAAAATTTGCACCAACCCATTAATGTCTGCAAAAGTTTATCAGTTTCGTGTTGTTTCATATTCTATCACCATTCAATTAAAACTTATTCCGCACATTTTCACCCTATCCGTTCAATTAATTATTGTACGCGCTAGCTGTTGCACCCTTTCACATTACTCCGAATAATCTTGTCGCAGCTGATGGCGCGCTATTCTAGTCAGAGCCCATTCATTTCAGTGAAATGCGGAAAAGTCACACAATACCCGCGGCCCATCATGCGAAGGAAAATTAGGAAGAAGTGTTTTATGAATCTCAATCACGTTCATATTTTGTTTTCCGGAGTGGCGTGAAGGCTCCCTGGCAGTTATTCAGCTCTTGTCATGTTCGCTTCGAAAAGAGTCCATTAGCAGCGGGTGTTTCCCGATAAAATGGTGGATGCCAACAAAACGATAACAGGCGTTGATTTTGTTCAACAGTTTTAAAGAGCTCTTTGGGAAAAATTGAAAATTGCTTGCGAACTATTCGGACAAAGTCTGTGCATCGCATTTTGCTTTGAGTAATTACAAATTTTTATGGGTTCCGTGTTCATTTAAACGATTTTGGAAATCATTTTAAATGGCTTTGAAAATTTCAATGGAAATTTTTCGGCAGTAATGGAAATTTTGAATAGTTTAATGGTTTGCACGATAATCGTCCTTTTCGGCCAGAGAGCATTTCGGGAGCAAATAGGCTGCAAGCGTGAAACTTATTTGTTTTCTGTTTATTTCACTCACGTTTCCATTTTGTATTATGCAACCACATACCGACTTGCTAAAGGATAAAATCCAATTTTCCGAGAAACATCGTCCGATTGCAAGAACTTAGAGTCTACAATTTTTGACCAAAATATGTTTGCTTGGCATTCAATGGAGAACTCAGACTATGACTTTAGCCCTGCGGATATTTTCGTAGTAATTGTAAAGTGATACAACGCCATTATCTTTGGGATTCACAGCACGTCCTGGCAACGTAGAATTGTATTTTTCGACGGAATAATGAATGAAGGAGGATATTACGATGTAAGATGATTTCTTGTCTACGATGCTCTGTATGAACATAAAACGCTTTTTGTTTTTATATAATTGATTCTGTGAAAAAAAAAACATGAAACTGATTAAAGTACTTATTCAACTTTTTCATTTATTAAAGAAAAGTATTAACACATCCAACAAGTTTAGTAAATTTGCATTTATCCATTATTTTGCTGGAGATTAGACTGCGTTGGTTTCGAAAATACTTTTATTATCTTGTATTATAAAACCTGCAACTCTTTCAGATTAACGTGACTATATTTTGAAGTTTAACTAACGCCGTGACTTTATTTTAAATAAGTTACCTCAAGAAAATGCTAGTTCAAAATTAAAAACGAACAATCCTAATAAGGAATTAAAGCTTCACTACAAGCTATATTGTATTCAATCTTAATAGGGTCATTCCGTTTCTGGACCAATCTATGTTGAAACGCTGGAATTAATATCATGCGGACTGATCCTGTAAGATCATATAAAATCCTGCCTAGCTAAAAACGAAATTATTCTTACTTGCTTGTTGATGGACCCTTCTCGAAATTTAGGTTCAAAAAAGGATTCATTTCGTCATTTCACCACAACTTATCCTTTTAAATTTATTTTCAAGCGTTGGCTGCATTTGCGAATAAAGTAATGTGTTCCTGTGCACAGTAGTTTAAAGTTCTAAGGAGAAAGGGAGGATAAATGAATTTTGAATATATTTTAAAGGTTATTTCAGAGATTTTTTAATTGTTCTATTAAAAATTTACTACTACAGTAATTTAATTAATTTAATTCAATAATTAATTATTAAGTAATAATTAAGTAATTTAATAATTACAGATTTACTACTTACTTTTACAGAAAAGGCGTCCAGATTAAAGCCATTTGAAAGGCATCATACTAGTAAATTTTTTTTAAATGTAGTATATGCCAACAATTGGAAGTCGCCATTTGAGAATTCGAATTATGATTAAGACGATGTTACTGTATGTGACTTAGTATTATAATTTTATTAATTTTCCAGGCCTGACTTACAATTTATGGCGACATATGCGAGTCTTGTTTCTAGACTGTAACATTGCTCCCTTTGTGCCTATATACCGACTGTTGTTAACATGCTCAGTGCATAAAATTTAAGTTTCATTACAGTCGCAATAAAATGTCCGGAGTAAATTTTTTAAATGAATACATTTGATGGTGGCTTACTGTATGAAAACGTGTCACACTTTATTATTGCTAAATTATGAACAATGTTCTCTGTATTTATGGGACTAATAGAAAAACTAAGAAGGTCTACTCTCCTTTAAGTGCATTATTAAACTTTCATTCGCATTTTTTTTGGCGATCAGAAACTCAATTTGAAACCCTTATTTGCGAAAACCCATGTGTCCGCTAATCCAAATTTTAGAAAATTGATACAATGTAAACAACCTAGTTGAAAGCCATGACAGCGTTTGTAAAATTTTATATCAATCAACTCATCAGGACCTATATATGTTGTATAAAATGTTGGAACAATTTGATTTTTATCCGGAAAATATTTGAGTAACAGGGTCTTAAAAAAGGTAAAAATCGAAAATGTATATTTTTTATTTCACATAAGTATAGGGTTTCATAAAAAAATACAATTGGAATATATTTTTAAGCTTTTGTTTTGTTAAAACCAACTTTGAAAGCCTAACCATAGACGAATGTAGCTTAATTCTTAGAAAATAGATAAAATAAAAGAAAGAACCAAACAAGAAAACAAAAGCACTAAAAATCTTTCAGCAAACACTGAAAACAAACAATAACAAAACAACAAAAGCAGATAAGGGAAACCCAACAGTACTAATCAACAAGGAAGAATACATCACAAATACTGAAAAACTCATCGAGGAAATGAAATGTAGGAATATTAGAAAAGGTGCTACCGACAAATGTCAAGCAGAAATCAAAGAGGCAAAAAGCAAGGCAATAAAGAATAAAAGACAAAAACTTGGCAAACGTGTTAAGGAACAACCTCAAATCGCCTAATAAATTTGCTGTATCCTATGCGATTGAGCTAATTGATAAATCAAGCAACATAAAATGAGCAAATACACTAAACTGAAATCATTCAATATCAAAGATTTACATCCGTCAATCCCAGTAATAGAAACAATGAATATACTGCAAGAAGCACTGCTTAACCAAAGAAGGATAAAGACTTTTCTACACAGCTCGCAAACATCCTCAAGACAACATTACAAAAAAACCACTTCCAACAATAACTATTGTAAAACAAACGGACTAAAAATGGAAAACCCAACATCGGCCATCCTCGTGTAAGTCTTCATTCAATACCTTCAAAATTCAAAATCTTCAACAACATATGAAGAAACTCACATCTAGCATGCGAGTGATATTGTATGCAAGATATGTGGACGACATTATATGTACAACGACCAAGAATGACGAAAAACAATTTCTGGAATACCTCAACAAATAACACAAAAATGTAAAACTTAAATGAAGACAGAAAAAGAGGGGCGAATAAATTACCCTCATATAACAATGAAATACAGCATCCGAGTATGAGATATATAGGAAACCCACAGCCATAGACACAACTCATTCAACCATCCGCAGCAGCTTAAAAATGCAGAAAAAGGCAATTTATAACTAGACTGGAGCGGAAACCTTTAATAGACCAAGCCTACAGCAAGGAGTTAAACACAATTTACACGATAGCATAAAAGAAAGGATACAAGAAAGACTTGTTAAACAAGATAAAGAGCAACTTTAAAACAGCCAAACAGCACAGATAAACAGAACAAAACGACAAGGAAGCTTGAACAACATTAACAAACACTGGAAAATAACATACTTATTCGGCGAAGTTATTCAAGAAATACAACATCAACACAGACTTCAAAACCAGGAGCACTATGGAACAAGAGGACCCGCTGGGCAAAAAGGGTGCATAAAATTGAACCTATGCATGCCAGCGTAGCTACATCACTCAATCAGGACGTAAAATAAGAACAAGAATCCGGGCACACATAAGGGACTAAAAGAACGATACGGAAGCCGGACGCAACAACAGAATCCAACTTTGCAAACCACATGATTAGCAAGAAATGTTTACCAACTCACGTTTAGGAAAGGGTACTACATGTATTGGGAAGATACTACTACATACAGGATGACGGCTCGAGGTACTAGTAGAAATAGGAATTTAAAATTTTAAAGTCATACCATACGAAAACAACAAACAAAAAAGCATGGGATCCAATCATAACACCTTCTTAAAATAAGAAAATCGCGGACATTTTCCTACCTGCATAAAATAACACCGATATGCCGGCGCAAACGATCGGCTCATAAATAAGGCACTGGAGACCGACAAAATCTCAGGGCAGAACCAAACACAAGATGGCGCACCACCAAAACATCGGTGGACGAAACGAAGCAAGTGATGGGGAACGACGAAACGTTCTGGGAACAAAAAAGTATTTCCATCCCCGTCGGAGGGTGACTATCAATGAAATATTTCAAATCATTATCTTCGTTTTCCTAAGTAGACCATGCATAAATTTCGTTCCAAAGATCTTGAACGTCCGGATCATTTGTCAAGTTTTGTTGGAATGCCTTAGATTGTCCATCTTCTTTCTTTGTATGTGGAAAGGATCTATTCGGTTGGAGGAAAAGTTCTGTCGTATTTTGAAGATAATATTTAAATTCATTTATAAAAATACGTGTTTAATATTAATCAAATATATATGCTCCGTTATTTTTTGCAACTTGTTGCCATCTTTCAGGTAACCTGTGAATTCTTGTTTTGTAGAAGTTCTCGTCCTTAGAGACAAAATAGTCAGCAACTGCCTTAGAAACACTTTGAAAAAACTTGAATTTTTTTCCCGTTAGTTAATTTTGCAGAGATCTGAACAGGTAATAATCAGATAGTACAGTGTCAGTTGGATATGGTGGGTCACTTAGGACTTCCCATCCTACCACATTCAGTTTTTGTTGTGTCACAGTGTGCCGTATTCGGTCGCGCATTATCTTGCTGGAACGCTATTCCTTTTCTACACACTAATGCAGAATTTTTTTTTGAGAGCTGTATTCAATTTATCTAGCTGATTCTAGTACAGATCCACGTTAATGGTTCTTGCCTGTTGCAGCAACTCGTAGTACACAGGACCTTTCCTGTTCCACCACAAACAAAGCAGTACTTTTCATTCATGGATACCTTGGATACTTTGGAACTGTTGCTGATGCTGTTTCTGGTTTGCAGCAAGATTTTTTCTCTTAATATTCTCGTAAACATACATTTTTATATGCACCCGAAAGCTAAACGGACTGCGCATCAATGCCGACAAAATGGAGCTTATGCTTTACACAAAGCGCCGTAAACCGGAGACATTTTCACCCCCGACCATTGACGGAAAGCATATAAGTTTAGTAAACAAGCTGAAATACTTAAGGATAGACTTGGAAAGAAGGCTAACTTGGACTCCAAACATAGGAGCAGTCAGACGGAGAGCTACAGCGGCGCTCTTCACAATGAAAAGATTAGTGGAGAAAACCTGGGGAATAAAATCCAAAATTGCCCACTGGATCTACACAACAATAGTGAGGCCAATAAACACCTACGGAGCATTGGTTTGGTGGCAGGTATTACAAAAAAACCATTGCAAATGAGCTAGAGAAGATCCAGCGAATGGCCTGCCTTGGTATCACAGGTGCCATTAGGACTATGGCAGCTGCTGCTATGGAGATAATGCTTAATCTCATGCCACTCGACAAATTAATCTTCAGAGAGGCATCAATTGCAAGCATCAGATTAAAATCCACATATGGGTTATCTAGCCACACTCAAACGGGACACGTATGCATTTTGGAAAAAATGGAGAGAATCGCCCCGTCAAGTAAAAGGGAGCTGGATAGAATTCAACCAATATTGGACACAACAATTCCATATAAGATCAGCATTCCGACCAGCATTTCCGCGTGGAAAACGGTGCAGGATTTCACATCTGGAAGTGAGGTCATGCTCTACACCGATGGTTCCAAAACGAGGGAGGGATGAGGGAAGCGGCGCCGGAATCTTTTTCTCAGATCACCCGCAACTCAACCGAAGTTATAAACTGGAGAGCCCAACCACAGTTTTCCAGTCGGAAGTGTTTGCAATAAAAGCGGCTATAGAAGCGGCAACAAACAACCTTAATGGAAGAATACAAATGCTCTCGGACAGTAAGTCGGCACTACAGGCGCTTGCCTCTAACCGCGTAGTTTCACAACTGGTGCAGGATTGTAGGCAGGCTCTCAAAACCACAACAACCCGCGTAAATGTAAAACTGACATGAGTTCCTGGACACAGCGGTGTAGAGCTAAACGAAAGAGCGGATGAGCTAGTGAGAGCTGCATGACCCGACCAAAATGCCACTGAAATAGACACAATTAAAGCGCCACTAGCAACGGTAAAAAGGGAACTAGACGTAATCCTCTAGAAAGAAACAGATACGGCTTGAAATGACAGGAATGACTGCAGGATAAGCCAAGTTCTTTGGCCTCAACCTAATCAAATGAGGATAAAACAACTCCTAGGAAAAAACCGAAATGACGTTAGAACATTCGTGGCAGTATTAACGGGCTATAATCTTCTAAGTGAACACACCAAACGAATGGGAATCCAAACGGATGACATCTTCCGAGCTTACGGCGAGGAGGGAGAAAGTACAGAACAGGTCCTCCTAGATTGCCCGAGTCTGGCCAACAAACGCCTTACTTGGCTGAGGTATACTGGCGTAACGGAATTGGAGCACTTGGCGACCACAGAACTGGGGAACTCCTTGGCTTCTGTAGGAAAACAGGATGGACCATCTGTAAACAATAGTACTACACATGGGGAGCTAAGGGCCGATTTCTGCCCTATGCTGATTTCCAGCAAGTGGACCCTAGTATAATAGTAATAATAATAATAATAATATGCAACCGATGTGTTGCTTCCTGTTTGGAATCCATACAAAATGCAGTGTCGTAACTGCACTTTATCTACTAATATGTTTATCACTTTAAATATCACAAGTAAATGATGAAAAGCAAAAAAGACTCATTTCTTTTATACAGCACCTGAAAAAACAAAATAAAATCTGAATGACTCACTAGCCATGCGTTTTTTTAGAAGAAAAATTACCTGCCTATTTCAAATACGACAGAACTTTCCCTCCAATCTAATATGTATGCTTTTGGTTCCGGTAAATACACACGTTTTTTCGTTGAAGTTTGCAATAAGAATATGTGGCATATAGCACCGTCAATGAATTTTAAAGCTTTCACTTTATTAGTACTATCAGACAAATAGGAAAAGTACTTGAATTATTTGATTTTTAATTACTCCTTACTATCCTTATGCACACCATTTTCCTGACATTCCGCTGAAAGGCAGTTTGTTCTATCAGTGCTTGACATCTGAAAAAAACCTTTACAACAAACTTGTTCTTTTAAGGACACTCAGATGTCAAGTCAAGTCAAAAGCGCTTTATTTAATATTCATCGTTATAAGATGATTTATATTTTTCAAGAATATAAAGCTTATTCTAAACAATAAAAATACGAAAAAACTTAATGGCCCAAATGGCTTTCTAAATTTAAACATTATCATTTAATAATGAAAAGAACAAAATAACAATATGAAATGCAATTTAATTAAAATCATTACTTATTTTAACATTAAATTGGAAAATGGAGAAAAAACCAACCAAAAATATTCAAAAATCAATTAGGTATAATGTTTACACAACAGTGAACTTTTATCCTACGACTAATATATTATAACCTTATTCTTATTAAAATAATTTATTTTATACTATTATACTCAATGTTCCTAGCCCAAAAGTTAAATACCATTTCTAAAGCCTAATATAACACGATATACCTATACTAAATATTAATATATATGCCTATTTTTAACACAACAACGACATTAAATGTAGCTACCATGAGCTGAACCTCAAAAACCAACAACTATATAAACAGAAAATAATAACACGATTAATTTAGGCTTTGTCATTTAGCCACCAATACATAGCCTGCTCCATCTAAGCTTGACCAGTCTCAACGAATTTAGCAAATAAGTACCTCCATTGTAATCGCTGGTCTCGTGTACTCAAATTCGGAGGATATTTTATATTTTTATCGGGAGCCCGTCTATATATGTGATATATAATTAGGATGCCGTGGGAATCAAAGATATATCGATTCATGTCTAAATACATGAAAGCTTCTAGAGGAACAAAGCAAGTCGCAGTATACTCATCTGTAGGATGGAATGGCTGTGAAATCCAGGGATTTTCACTGACTGTTACAGATCTTGTGATATGATTGCGAAGAAGTCTCAATATGAAGATATCTACTCTCGTCACTTTAGCAGTTAGATGAATCTTCCTATTCGATATATGGTGTTTCCAATCCGTCTCAGGCTTGGATAAACCAGTACATACACGAAGACATTTCCTCTCGAAAACTATTAATCTTTTCATCGTACTAGCACTCTGATCGTACCAGATCTGACATCCATATGTCAAAATTGGTCTAACCAATATATAAACAATATATATACCAATAATTTTGACCTTTTGAAGAATGTATTTAGAATGAAAGATTCGACGAAGGGACATGACTACTTTTTGTGCTTTACTCAGCATTATTTTGATATGATTTGTATAGTAAAGGTTTTGATCGAGATAAACATTCTTTGGAGGTTGCTCTGGAATATTGAAGCTTTTCGGTCTGCTGTTTAGATGATCAGATCATCAGCAAACGCTACCAATGATCACGTATGTGAGACATTAAAATCAAAACCATTCAGTAGTTTGCAGATGAATAGCAAAGAAAAGCAAAGGCGCAGTAACTATGCCCTGATGTAGACCATTCAAGACCCTGAAGTCGCGCATTTTCACCAGATTTCCATCAGTGACAACAAATGATTTGCCGTATAACATATTACAAATCATGGCGACAAGGTGTTTGGGGAAGGAATTTAAAAATTATTCCATCTAACCACACTGTATCAAGGGGTTTCTCCATATCAATGAGACACTCTCCAACACATTCTCTATCATTCTGCTTCCAACAGATGTCTGAGATCACTTTGGCTATCGCATGTACGGTCGAATGCCTGGCACGGAAACCACATTCGGCATCAACTCATACTTGCCAATGTGAGCGTTTAAAGCTTTATTTAGTAATAATTCGAACACCTTGCTGATGTTAGACAGCAAGCCGATTGGGCGATCGCTTTTAGAGCACGAAGATTCTTTTCCTTTCTTTAAGATCGTAAAAACCTTAGCCTTTTTCCACTCATATGGGAAATAGGAATTGCTCAATATGTTGTTGAACAATATGCAATGATTTCTTATCACAACCTCAGGTAAATGTCGGAGAACTATATTCGGAATACCGTCTATACCACATGATTTCTTGTTGTTTATCCTGCCAAATATGAAGCGTAAGTTTCCATAGCTGACAAAACAATCAACATGATTTAAGCTCGGTATGAAGTCAGATGTTAATGTCTCATTGAAATGAAGAATTGGCTCGCCGTGCTGGCGCCTTGATGTGGAGTTGGAAGCTTCTGCTTCGACGACCTCTGAAAATATTAGATTTCCTCTCACGGGATTTGGTAGATGAACCAATTCGAAATGTGTTCCAATCAGGGCAAGTTTTTGCAATCTATCTCATATACTCCTGTTTCCGTTTCTATCCGGAGTCGTACAATACTATCAATCTCGATACCAGCCCTATCAAGAAGATTTAATTCATCAGCAGTGACTCCGAGATTCGATACCTTTACACGAGACCTCTTACGGAATAAACTATTTACTTTCGTGAAAACGCCATTTGGGTCCTCTAGGTTAATACCCCTCAGTTTTTCCGCCCCTTGATTGCTGACCTCACTCCTGAAGTATGAATGGATTAAGTTCCGGACATTTTTCAGGTTTAATTTCAGTAAGGTCAATGAAGGATGGTTGCAGTCCAAAAATCGCCGATAAATATTGTTGATGCGTTTGAGAAGAACGCTTTTCAATATCTTTAACCTTCCGATGGTTAGTGTTTCATATCCTTCCATATTGTTTCGATGTTTGATCTTCGGCACTACTTTCTCAATCGTTGCCAACGTCAGTTTCTCCAACTTCGACAAATAGAGATCGATTTCATTATTAGTTAGATTTCTGTCATATGGAACTATAGAAAAAGCGTTGCCATCATCATAAGGAAGGGCATTGCTTTTGGTTATCCCGATTTAAAATTTTTTGAAACTTTATCCAATCCGTTTTTTCGAAATTCAACCGATGATTTTCATATTGAACTGGAATGAGGAAGACATCGTCTCTGTGATGATTGATTTCCATTACGATTGCGTTATGGTCGCTATCATGAGAAAGCACCTGTAATTTCTGCTGAGGACTATTAAAGCTGAATTCAAGTCTTGCCTCAGCGAAACAAAGATACAAATATGAATTAGTCCTAGGGTACGTTGGGAGTTCCGACCCATATAGATTGCACCTGTACTCAAATTGGTTCTCTGTTATCCACAATTTTGGAACACATCTTTTGGATTATTGTTGACGTCCAGCCATGACGTATGCCGGGCGTTAAGGCCACCGGTAAGAATATACAAGTTATGCAGCCTGTCCAATTCAATTAATCTCCTCCTTGAACTTGAAGAGGTAATCCCTATCTGGCAGTGCAATTTTGATAACAGACACTTCTAGAAATTCAAAGTTTTTAAATTCGAGTTTTTCAATATTTTGGAAGCGAAAGGGTCTTCTAGTCAATATCATGTGGATTTTCAGAGGAACTAGCTGATCTACTTGTTGGTTTCTTCTTCAATTAATATTGTCTGTATTAGAATACAGACTACAGACTCTAGTCGACTACGACTAGAATACAGAAATTAGAATACCTATAATACTTTTAACTTCTATATCCTCGCAACCCATCCAGCGCTGCATAATAATTTTGTTTGCTGTCGTTTGTTGCTCCGGCACTTAGGATTTTTTCTTGTATAGTTTGCTTCGCATTCTTCTTTGTCTTTGTTTCTTTATTTATTTCCTGTTGCGGTTGCGGAACTTGTCTCCTCATCCCTATGTAGAATCAGGACACTCAGATATGCGACTAGTACGTTCTTCTATGGTGTAGGTGATTTAAAATCATTTTAAACGTCTTTTGACCACCCAAAAGTCATGATCACATGGTAAGAAGGAGTGAACTCCTTTTAGAAAGAACTGGCTGATTGTGCCATCTAAATAAACAATCTATCTAAATAAACAAGTGCTATAAGAATTCTTACCATCATGTTATTTTTGTTCTGGGCTATACATCCTTCAAAAAATAGATGTAAATGCCTTACCATTTTCGGAATGTTTTTGAAGTAGTCAATAAGAAAAGAGGCAAATTCTTTAGGTCCCTTTCTGCACACTGCCGTTGTCTCGTAAGTTCTGTAAGCAGAAAATATTCACAAGTTACCACAAATGAAATAGGAAATATAATAGGATAAAATAGGATACTAGACAACTGGCGATCTTGTATACAAATTCCTTAACTTCCTGAGTTTTAAATTCCTAAAGTTGTATCATCTGTGTCCACTAAGCTTCTAGTTTCGTGCAGAATTTTTCGGGCTATTATATTCGGGCTCAGATGTACCATCTGCTCTGCAACTGAAACTCATTTCGAATTTTCATAAAAATTGTTTACTCTTTATTTTAAGTTGTAGCGTTTCGCATTCACAGCCTGTATCGACTTTTGGGCGAACAAAAACTCAGAGAAAAGGCTTCATGAAAATTTTTTAGATGAAGGTCGTATTTCATATTGGCATGTTCTGGATGGTGCTCCTCAAACATAATTTGAATGATTTTGACGATTTTTATTGTTTATTTAAAAAATAATGCTCACGTGATTTATAACGAATTTGTTTGAGTGAAAAACTAGCAATATGCTCTTTAATAGGTTCATCAGTGGCACCAGGTGTAGCATTATCTGGCCTATTTGGCCTCGCATATCTTGTGGTACTTTTCCATCTCGCGACTATACCCAAAGACTACGTACTTTGTCGGGTGTCATTTCATGTATCATGTCCAGAAGAACAGAATACTGAATATATGAAAGTTATCCCTCTTGTTTACGAGGTCTTCTGCTTTTAACTGACTCTGTGCCAATAAGGCTCTGCAAATTGTCGTCTTGCTCATTCCTCAGGCATTCTTGAGGAACAATTCTTTTTACACATAAAATTGAAAAAAAAACCTTTTCACATGCAAGCTAAAATCTAAAAAAAAATCGAAAACATATTTCAGTCCAGACCACCGTCCTTTCTAGTACTATTGTCCCCTTATAATTTGTGTGTCCCCTTATAATTTACTCTTGCCAATTTGACTTTTCGTTTTTTATACTCAAATGTATGTCTTTCACCATTTCCCCTTATTTTAGCATAGGTAAATCACTCAAACTACTACTCGAAGTTGAAGACATAAGTTTTTAGTCTATTTCACACAAAATTAACCTTTATTAAATACGGGCTATGGCAAACTGATCAGTTGAAGTATAGTTGAAGTATAGCAAAAAAATGTCCTGCAAAACTTTTGTTTGAAAAATCCTATTCTTCAGTGACTTATTGGCTTTCTGTGTCAAATAAAATATAATCATAGCGCAGAGAGTATATTCATTGCTTATTTAAAAGAGTATTTCTGTATGTATGAACAGAAAAGGTATATTAACGTATGAGGTATAGAATTTTACATTTATCTCAAAATGTCTTTCTTCTCATATGAATGATTCATCTATGAATATGCGCTTGCATTATGCATTGCTTTGCATTTATTAGGTGTATAAATATGAAATGCGGATTTTAATAACAGATGGCATAACCATTACATATGGTTTGTATCGGGGATAACTAATATGGCATTTTGGAGGGTAAACATCTGTCAGCAAATGCCAGTATGTCATAGGTTTTGATTGTACAAACAACATATTTTTTTTCGCTTCAACATTGTCGAATTACGTGCCAGAAAAAGATGTTTTGCGGGGAAATCTAATCACCTTCTTTCATTTGAAGAAAACGGCAGCAAAAACTTATCGATTGTTAGTGGAAGCATATGGTGAACATGCCCCAAGCCAAGACACTTGCGAACGATGGTTTAAAAGATTTAAAAGTGGCGATTTCGATGTCAGCAACAAAGACCGTGGAAAACCACGAAAAAAATTCGAAGATACAAATTTGCAAGCATTATTGGATGAAGACAACACACACATTGAAAAATAGTTGGCAGAAATGTTGGAAAATACTCAGGCAGCCATTTCACAACGTTTAAAAGCCATGGTAAAGATCCAAAAAGCTGGAAAATGCTTGCCGTATCAACTGAAAGAAAGAGACATCGAAAGCCGAAAAACCATTTGTGAAATTTTGCTTGCCAGACAGAAAATAAAAGTTTTTTTGCGTCGTATTGTTACTGGCGATGAAAAGTGGATTTATTTCGACAATTCCAAGCGAAAAAAATCATGGGTAGACCCAGGCCAACCATCAACATCACAACCAGTCCGAAATATTCATGGAAAGAAGACTTTGTTGTGTATTTGGTGGGATAGTAAGAGACCTTTGTATTACGAACTGCTGTAACCTGGTGAGCCTTTTACTGGCGAACGTTACCGACAACAACTGATCAAATTGAACCGCGCACTTAAGGAAAAACGACCAGAATTTCACCAAAGACATGATAAAGTCATTTTTCAACATGACAATTCTCGGCCGCATGTTGTAATACCTGTCCAGAACTACTTGGGAAACATTTAATGGGAAGTTCTGCCCCACCCGTCGCATTCACCAGACTTGGCTCCTTCTGACTACTACTTGTTTCGATCGATGTAGCACGGACATTCGGAACAGCACTTCCATTGTTACGAAGAAGTTGAAAATTGGCTTGATGAGTGGTTAGCCTCAAAAAATGAGAAGTGGTACTGGGACGGAATCCATCGATTGACAGATAGATTGGGAAAGGTTGTAGCTAACGATGGCCAATACTTTGATTATTGAATTCATTCGTTCTGTTATTCAAATAAATGCATATTTCAAGAAGAAAAAATCCGCATTTCATATTTATACACCTATTATTTTGTCTTAAACTTGCGTCGGGTGCAACTGGTCTGTCAAAACATGATAAGTTTTATTTTCCACCAGTTAGTGTACCCAATAAATTGAGGCTACTATCAACTTCTTACCCCTACTCCTTTCATCGAGAGTCCTCAACAATTTTTCTTCAGTATATTACTGATTGTCATCAACAATGTATTGATCAGATGAACTGCGCGCCATCGTATTAGTCTTCAGTCTTTTCAAAATTCCAATATTTTTTTGTTTATGTTCAGTTTTTGTGTCTACCAGGTGGTATGCGTTAGTTCTTTTAACACGCAACGTGTTAATTTGACACATACATACGCCGTTTCGTACGTCTGACATTTAGCTACAATCACTTATAACTTGAATCCACCAAAACTAGCATGATTTTGTGCTTGAAAAAGAGTATTTGCCGCATGCATAACCTTTCTTGTTTAATAAGAAGAAAAAGGCTGTTGAAACTCATTAAGACTCATAAGACATGGTTTCGACAGTACAAAAGACGTAATTTCAATGTGAAAAAGAGTGAACGGTTAAGTACAACACAAAAATGCAAGGTGAAGGCATTTCAAGAGTTATTCGATCTTAACCTAACTGAAACTCAACGGACACGATCAGAAGCAGTAAATTTGTCACAGGAAACGATCAGCAGACGATTACGAGCAAAAAGTAAGATCAATAAACTCTGTAAATGATGTCCCACACGATTCGAATGAACGTCAAACAGAAAATCGTTAAATCACATGTGAAACTCTGTTTTCGTGTCACGTAAGGAAATTATTTTTACATCAAATGGTGACGGATGATGAAAATAGGATATATTTTGAAACCCTGACGCGATAAATGTAGTGGCTTTCCCTGGCGGAGCTGGACCTTCAATAGCAAAGCCAAATCTCATCGACAAGCAGACCATGCTGTGTATCTGGTGGTACCAAAGTGGTATCGTGTATTATGAACTCTTGAAGCCCGGCGAAACCGTTCATGCATAATGCTTTCGTCCACAAATAATAAATTTAAAGCACGTAGTAATAAAAAAACAAAAGGAATGAGCCGGAAGACATGGAAATGATTTTGTTACAAAACAACGCGGCGTCGGACACAGCACAACCAGTAAAAGAAACACTGAAATCACTTCAGTAGGACATCTTTTTGACCCACCGTACTCCCCAGACCTGGCGTCATCTGACTGTCACCTCTTCGTGCATCAATGGGATACGTGCTTGCAGAGCAGCACTTCAGGAATTTTGAGGAAGTTGGAAAGTGACTCGGTGAATGGTTTGCCTTAAAGGCAAGCAATTTTATGGCATGGTATTCATAAGTTACTTGAAAGATCGGCGAAATATGTAGAAGCCGATGGCCAGTATTTTGAATGGAAAAATATTCCCTAGAAGATTAAGTATTTCTTTACCAAAAAAACCGGAAAAACATACGCATACACCTGTCATACAGTCATACAGCTGTCATATCGTATCTTTCAATTGCAATGGCAATGTTAGAGTAGAAACTCTTAGCCGATATAAAATATGAACCCGCTTGACCTTTCCCGAGCGTACACATATTAGACCTTTAAGTGTCCTCGAGCATATTGTTTAAGTAGTTAACTTTACTCATAGATCACAAGAAACATCTCAAGAAACTCATCTGGATTTCAGATCACCGTTATAATAAATAGTTCTTTCCAAACAACACCATTTTCAGAGATATGAATAAAGCTTTTGACACAATTTTCTAAAATAGAAACAGAAAATGGGACCTTAAAAGGATTACAATGTGTCAGTAACATAGAAATGCTGACAGAGATACTCTAAAATTTTCTCACTTTTAATAAAAATTTCATGACACTATCAACCGTCAAAGACTTTCATTGTTCATTATGTGGAATGAAAATAGTAACATATATAACTTAGGTTTCCATGTGTGATTCGAAGATATAAGTAATGAACACTCACTTAAAAATAAATGAGACAGTAAAAATGAATTTTCTTTTGAGTGGATTGTCTCCAGCAAATTGTGCAAAAAGGAGCATTATACAGAGAAGTATATTCCGATGAAAAGCTTCTTTAGGATCTTTCAACCTGGGAAGAATCAACGTGAACCTATTTGTCACAGAAAATAGATAAGTCAAGGCATCGGCCAATGTATTTCAGTATGGCACGCGATTAGGATATGTAACCACAATTTGCACTCATTAATTAGTCTTGGATGTTATCTGCATGTGGCTTCATTTATTGTTAGAATCATTACAAGACAACTATTGGCCTCAGAAACTCCGATTCAGTAGCATAAGTTCCTGATTGATATGGTGATCCCAACACTAGCATTAGGATAGCCATATAATTCTCAAATTAGCTTCGAATGCTAATTAGAATGTTCCAGGTGACATATGTGGTTTGTTCAAATCTGCATTGAGAGGATTCTGTGGTTAATGATGAATGTAATAGGCACTTCGGGAGAGCATTGGGTTATCATTAAATGTGGTTGATTGTTATGTATGGGCTTTTGAAATTGACGAAATATAAAATGTTCTAGTGCAGTTGGGGAACTTTAAAATTTTTCTAAAACGTTTCGCTACCCTCTAAGGTTTCATTCTGTTTCGGTGAAGTCATGAATAGTTGTTTCAAAATGTGTGGAATAAGTTTATTTAGACAGCATAAAGACATTGGATGTACGTTTCATACTTGATCGGTATTGAACGTGCAACCAACAGGCATTCATACGAGCCTATGTTATAATATAATTGAATTTTCCAATAAACATTCTCACGTTTTATATCTGAAAATTCTTTTATCTGAACCCGAGATAGCTTTTCGACATGCAGGATTTCCATTTAATAATATCGTTTCACGTTTTTGAATTCATTCAGTGCAATTTGATTCCCAGCTATCAATGCAAATATTGTTATTTAAACCATTTCGTAGCAAAAAAATTCCAATTTAACCTCGCCATGATTTTAGTAATGAATTTCTGGATCATGAGTGTTTTAACACAGGAATCGTGTTAAAGGTTTCTTAGCTTGTTTTCGTGCAATGTGAAACTGATAAACTTCATTACGAAATTTCTCACTAGCAAATATCAATTTCGGTGAGAGTTTCAAAAAAAAGATGAACACGTTCCGCATCTGCTTATGTTACAACTTTTGTTTGCCAGGCAACCACATACATTCTTTGAAGTAAATGAGTTGTATAGTGAAAGGTTGAATTTCTTTTTGGTAAGAATTCCTGCATGTTAACTCAAATCATTCGAGGACATGTTTAAAGAATCTGAAAAGTAACGGTATTCCCATGCGATATATTGCTGATGATTTATAACTTTAGTAGGTTCTTTGTCGTGAACAAGTTCAAAACACAACACAAACTCAAAACTCCACTCCAAACCATCCATACACAGTCCTTTTCGTGAAAATTTTTATTGATACAAGACTTTGTGTAGTCATTGATGTAATACAACCCCATCGTGGTAGACGCAGTACCCAGTCATAATGGAAAGTAAAAGCTTATTAGGAGTAGATAAAAGACAAAAAACAAGATAAAAGATAAAAGACAGCGCTGCTACATGTTGCTTCTAACGACATTCAAACTGTTATACAACACACTATCGAAAACTGGTGAAAAGGAAACTTCATCGAAGGAGCTGCTTGACAGCGAATTAGTCTATGCTTGATAGCTCGCAAAAGACATAATGTTGCATAAAAAACACAAGATCCAACGGGACTGGATTTTTTTCCGGCAGAAGTTCTTCAATGAGTCCGCTATAAATGTCCTGATAGTGTGTACCAAAGTGCTGGTATCTTCAGCTCCCGTGTGTGAGGAGAATTTGTAAAGTGATCCGATCTTCACAACAGTATTGCTAGAAGATTGGTGGATCCACGATTGATCAAAACACGGAAGTGATTGAATCGGTCTAGTTAGAAGAAGCGCACGATTACCTAAATAATAAATCTGCATGTAACTGCATGTAACATGTAGCTCCCCTAAATATGCATGTAACATTCGATGTGAGCATGTGTGCTAGTTAAATAGATATCCTCAGCAGTTTGAAATCTTACAGACCGCCGAGGTATCTCATCGGGATATTAAAGGATTAGCTAAGAGACTTGATACTCGCACACGAGAAATTAAGGACTTGCCGAAAAATGGTCATGACACTATTGCTGGCGAAAAGTTATTCACGACATTATTTCCGGGGAATTTTCGGGATTGCAGCCTACGCGTCAAGTTTACCTTGACCGGCTAAGCTGGTGAAGTATCGGCTAAATTTTCACCTTAACAATTGTGAGGAGATTGTGAAGACTTATTACATTGCAGGTTGTTGGCCTGAAAGTTTGCTGAAAAGCAACTCGAAGACGACGCTGCGGCCTTAGCCAAAATAATAGGGCTACCATTTACGTTAGGGATATTATCAACTTACTTTTTTGAGTGATGTATTCAGACGTAAAGAGTGAAGTATTTGTAGGTTTGTTCGAAAAGGTGAGCTTTGATTGGGGTGGCTGCAGATTCGAATATTAATTTTCAAATTGTTTTCCTAGGATATATCGATTACGTATTTTCCTAACGAATAATGAAATAGACAATTCTGCATGTGATAAACAATTTAAAAAAAGCAAATAGAATATATTCGGTTGAAGTTTACTCGTCGCGTGTTAACTAGGTGGAAATAACAAGTATTGAGAGACTGATAATGATGAAATCCCAATATAAAATTAGTTACCCACTGCTGCATATGATTTCTTAAATCTTGTATTTGACAGCTTAATAAACTATCAACTAACTAACTAATAAACTTAATAAACTATATTATGGTGAACAAACCACGAGTTTCGAAGGTGGTGCCGGTACAAAAATTGCCGGATTAAAATAGGTTTTTTGGATGGTTGACTCCGAAATACGCTTGTTAGATCACATCAGAACGTCCGCGGACAAGGTCGTTTGATGGTTCTATCTCGCGATTACCTTATAGCGACTGTCCTTGGTACCAACCCCTACAAAAAACGACCATTCATGACTGAAGTCAAATCAATTTAAATCAAATTACACTTCCATAAAATTTGGATTGACACTTCTAGTTGAAACGAAACCGTCTTACGCAAGAAAAGAGGCGAGATATTACAAAGAGGCTGTATACTTTACTGCTAATCTTTCCCATAGACATTGTTTCTGTGTGTCTTCGTAATTTGACAGAAAGTTAAATAGCTGCAGGTTACTGTCTGTGGGATTACATCTTGTCTCCACTAATTTTTGAAAAAACTTTGAAGCATTTATTTTTGAAAATTTTGGGAAACATTTTTTGGAAGTAAATATGTGCTACTTTTTTAATTACTTTCCGCCTTTTCCAGAATGCGTCCTTTGTACTCCTTTTGAAGTTTTCGAGTGAAGAACTCGTTTCTGCCTAACTTTTGTCAAACTAGTCTTACACCACTAAAAAAGCAACACAATTACCAATCCAAATAGTGTTCCGGATTTTTAGTGAAAACCAGATGTTATAATACGAGATTTCTAAATTTTTTGCTGGCTTTGATTAATTTGTGTTATGTTCGAAGATAACCCATCTGTAGTTGTCGGCATCGTTGTCGGGATTTCGCTATTGTTTGCTATAACCTAATAACCAAGCTTCGTCTCGACTCATGGCCTATGTTTGACATTCTGCAGCCGCGCGTTATACACGCTAGTCTTATTGCTAGTCCGCAGAATACATGACATCACCTTTTTCGTCTTTATAACCAATTGAAAAGATTCGTCTCAGCCAATAATGACAAAGTTTTTTAACTTTGTTCTTCCGTTTCAAGTTGTTTTTCTGCAAAGAAATGACTCGTTCTCGTGCGGTTTCAGCAAAGCTTCAAACATTGAAATCTGGTCTTTAAGGCTTTCAATGGTTAGATCTTGTTGCCCCCAAACGTCTATCTTGGTTTTGAGTCCCATCTTATGCAAATGTTTTGTCTAAAATGATTTCATAAATACCAGTCTTCCCAAACGATGTGCAAGGACTTCTTTGACAAGCGGCTGGCCGGCCAGAATTTCTAGTTCAGAAACGATCGATCTCGGTTTGTTTTTTCAATCATTCAATTCTTTTAAGATCTATGTGATTTATTTCTTCCTTTTCTGAAAAAAATTTCTAGATGTTTCAATTTTTTTTATATTTCGACTGATTTTACTTCAAACATTAGCCTAAAATGTCAACTTATGTAAAATCTACTCCTTCAAATAATTTCTCAAAATCCAATATCAGTAGTTTCCTCGTCTTGTGGAGCTTAAGATTTGCGGGTGTGTTGCATGGAATTCAGGATACTACTGCTATTTTGATCGAGTATCGAATACTTTTTCCAGGTTTAAAATCACTCTCATTCTTCCCTTATTGTTTAAAGTCTTTTGTCAAGCGTTAAGATACGTTGTTTTTCGTTGCCAAGCCAGGTGCCATACCACGTGTCAAAAAATCCATGGATATAAATGGACGTACTGTCAATTTAACGCAATCGCTTCTTCTTTCCGGAATTTATAATGCATACATTTCATTATAGCGGTTCATTTAATGGTAGAGATGTAAATATGCAATCTATCAGGTATCAAGGATTCATATGGCGATTAATTCTTGCTGAACTTCAGCTGTTACTTCATCATGGAAGCAGTTGTGCATTTTGACGGAAGATAGCCTCCTGCCAAGGAGGCAAAAGTGCACAGTTTTCGTGAATAGCAATGATCTTTTGAATACATGCAATCTGATAATAAAGTCCAAATAATTGATGTATTTTGGTGTACATATGTGAAACGTGGGCAAAACTCGTTTGTACCATGCAGTTTATCTTGTTTTTAACATGTTTGACCACCCCGTATAAGCTCAATAATCTACTCCAAATCTAAAGCCAACTCTTTGTTCTCTGAAGCCTGATAAGAGCTATTCATTGCAGTTCAATAAGTACTAGTGGTTGAAGTAGCAGCGCTTATACTGCTAATTCTGGGAGGAAAATTGTTAGAGCTTTTAAGTGAATTCATGAAAAGCTTATGGAAATTTGTTTCACTGTCTTTTGGATATCATCCTAAGATCTGACGCTGATGCGTTTTGGTTCCTTTTGATAATTGGATATTTTCATTGAATTCGTTTGGTGAACGTTGTTTCAAAGTGAGCTTAGCATTATGTTTGTTTGTGGCTCGTGCTCTAAATTTCTTAAGTCTGTCAATCGTGATATGTGTTTGAAACGTTTCGACTCTATATCTTGTCACAACGTAGCTATCATAACGGAAGAACATCACGAAGAAAGTGATATGCTTACACAATGCAGTAAATAAAGCGAGCTTTGCAATATAGAGAGCTTGTAACTTAAACGTCTCAGATGAATTGAGAGTTCGCAAAGATCCGCAATGGTCGCAATTTTTTGTATGTATATCAAAATTTTTTATACGTTTTATTCGCATAAGTCAGTCATTGTAAATGAAAATAAAATTTAAAATATTGTTAAGAGATCTCCAACCAACCTTTCTCACTCTCGTCCAACAATTTTTGATTACAAAGGACTTTACTTCTGGAAAATTGAATGTGACAGTGTTTTCAAGTACCTGAAATTTCATTCCGTTAGGTACTGGAGGAATTTCTTTCACTAATCGTTTCTTTATTTCTTATTTGATTATGTATCTTATTTTTCAATTGATTAGGTTTACTTTTGAGCTTGGTTTTATTTGAGCACTTTCATCAGTGTTCCAAGTTTTTTTATGTATAGAACTCATTATCCTCGTCGAAATTGCAATGTCTTGAGATACCTCATTGGGATACTTTTACAATGCGATCATTGAGATTGTATTGGTTGCCTGCTTTATATTCTTGGTAATGTTTGTTGTATTGTAGGTATTTTAAATTGTGCTGAATGCCTCAGAAATTTCTGATGTTCAAAAAGTCTCTAGTTTTGCATCAACATGTAGCAACATATGAGAATATATGAAACTCTTTTTGTATGTGTCCTAAATGAAAATGCTTATGAATAGTCATTTATTATTGTGTATTAAATGTGTTTCCTGGAATTGGGATTTTATTGTGACTAAACTCTCATGATCATGCATGCACCTTTGTGTGTGTATGATTTTTTTTTTATTTCTGTTTTTGTTCGATTTTATTGAATATGTTAAAAATGCTGTTTAAGTTAATACTTGTCGTTTACATTGCGCAGTGATTCGCGCAACTGGCTTTTCGATTTTTGCTCTTTATCAGGTTTTCTTCCTTTTCTCATTTTTCTCATTATTATTTTCGTACTTTGACAAAGTGTATATACCGTCGTTTTTCGCATAGCGAGCCTGCACGAAAAACATTCTCGAGATATGTCCCTATAGAGAACTGAAGCGGTTCTAGGTTTTACCAACCCAACTGATCTGACGATTGTGTTTATGTTTTTTATTGAATCATCTTTTTTTTTGCAAACAAAAAAAAACACCTTTACCAATCCACACGGGCCCTTGCGCCTTGGAGTTAAGAACCCTTTCGCGTTCTCTCGTTCTCTCGTTCTCTTCACTGTAGCTCTTTCGAAACACAATATGCATTGAATGAAACCATTCAAAAGCACTATGTAGCTACGAAAACACCATGTAGCTTATATACATAGCTATAATGCAAGCTTTGCAAGAAAGCGAGCTTATACATTAAACGATAAAAGTAAGTGAAAAGATCGAAGATGTCTAGCTTTCTTAGCTTAAATGTATGTGAAGTTTATTTCACTAGGGTAATAATTTTTTCAATTTCAAAACTATTTTTATTTATATTTCTCTGTGTTCATAATTTGACAATTTGCTTTGGAGATCTGAATTTAATTCATTGCAACCTTAATTCTATAAAATTTAGCATAGCATATTTGTATTTTTTGGGGAATAATATATGTAAGTTATTTAGAATCAATCCAAAATTTACGGGAATGTGAATGCGTATCACTCTGCGCGTTCCTCTTTCTGTCCTATCTCTAACAAGTTAACGCTGCCTGAATCTTCCACGAAGGTAGTTTTTGACTTATGAGTGCTCCGCTTTTGGTGCTTGGCGTGTTTTACTTGAAGAAATTTTTGAGAAGTTTGTGTTAATAATACGCGAAAATTCGCAAAACCTGTTGTTTGTGAAGGAAATTTTCTTAAGCGAAACGGATATGAAAGCAGAGTTAATCATCTAATGCCATCAGATTTGTGGAGCTTATATGAAACCTAAAGCGGAGTTCATTTTAGTTTAGGACATTATTTGAGCGAACCCACTTTGCCTAAAATTTTGCCTTATATAAACTTCATAGAAATTACTTTTGATTCTTTTGATTGCAGACTAGATGTTTTCAGTTATGCTTTGACCTTCTATTAGAGGGACTAAGTCAAAACCATTCCTCAATAATCCTTAACGTTTATTAACTATCAACACATCTTCATAGAATGGGTTTCTGGCGATCAGTTTCGCCGTTTTTGAACTTAAGTACTCAAACAAACTTCTCAGAGTTCAGTAAGTTTTTAGTGCAACAAAATTGTTGAGATGAGTTCCGTGGTTTCACCCATAAAGGCATGATAATTCTTTAATTTTCATTGAAAAGTTTAAATTTGACTGAGCAGCTAAATTTGCCCTGTATATTGCTAATGAAAATTGCAAGTAATTAAATCAAAGTAAACTTTTAAACTAATGCAAAGCAAGACTAGGTCCTTTACAGATAAATTGCTTCCTGATATCTTGAAAAACAAAATTAAAGCGTAAACTTTCCCGGCAAGTTTCGACAATTACCTCACTTTCTAGTCCTCATCAAAAACAATATTGCCACTAAAATTTCTAGATTTTACTCAAGTTTCATTTCGCTCAGTACATTGCAAACTTCTTCAACTTCAACTTAAACGAGCGTTGTTGAATACGAAAAACATATTTAATTCTATGATCTGCTTGAAAAGTTTAAGTTTCTAATAGCCTGGAGCTGTTCTTCTCATCCACAGTTTTTGTTCTATCATCCTTCAAGTATTTCAACCATTACTTGTGACTGAGTATTGAAGTTACACTTTCTTAAGTAGAACTGAACATTCGCTTCGTTTCAGTACACATTCTCAGCGCATGTAACGGGCAAAGGCCACCACAGTCGTAAGGAACCGAAGCAAAAGGGATGGCGGCATGTATCACTAGAACATCGAATAACTTCTTGTCTTCATCACGAGAAACTTTTCACCAAAAATAAACAAAACTTCAGGGCACATTGAAATGTATACCGAATGCCCACTGCAGTGCTCTGCTTTCAAATCCTTTCTTGTACTTGTTTCCTTTAAGTACTAGCGCTTCACTTACAATCTAGTGTAAATGAGTGGGTATTTCTGATGTTACTTAGCGTGTTCACATAAACAAGTGAAGGAAATAAGAGAACTCATTCTTGTGATTTATATCCACTGGCAAGATGTAATGATTATCTAATTAAATTTGTGTTAATGGACCGGAAGAATGTCCTGACTGAAGAGCATCTATTACCGTCAAAGAAAACTATTTGGAGCTTATAGAAAGGAAACATACGCACTAATTTCTATGAAAATAATACTTTCGGTATGCGTATGTGTATTGCGTATACGGTAGTACTTTAATTGAGGCTACCACTAGTTAAATTGTTCAAAATAACGGAAATCTTCAAATCCAGGATGTTTTTTTTTCAATTTAGAATTTGTTGGGAAATCTCCTGCAATAAAATAATATTAAATTTTAACTGATTTTTTCCACGAAACTTGAAACTGCTCCAATTGCAGGACACAATTCGATTGGACAAAACTGCTATTGAGCTCCCTTACGAGAGATTAAAGCCAGACTGGGAATGGGATGCCACGATGACGAAAAAATCTGAATGGCCACTTCGGAATAATACCGGAAATAACAAAATAACCTTTTGATTCGTAGCGGACGGAGGAATCGGTAGAGTTATCGAAAGAGGCTTGATAACTTTGGAATCAACTTGAAATATTCAAAGGTTTGATTAGTATTTCAGACCTACAGTCTCCTGATATCACTTATAAATATGCATTTAATTTCGATTTTAAGATTTGAATCATTTATTTTTGTTAGAACTTTGCAAGAATAGTTTAAACATTGCTATCTGGTTAAAGTCTGGCGAGTACAGAAGCAGTGGTTATATGGCTTCATCGCTCTTCAACAGTTTCTGAACAATATCGTACGATGCAATACCTTGAAAAAAAAACTGATTCATAAATTCCATGAAAAAGAAAACATAGTATACAAATCCACCATACGTATAAATGAACTATCTTCGGGTGAATTACAGTGTTGTGATTAATAATTGCAGAGTATTTCTCTAGGTACAATTCATGCACTAGCTTTTCATGCACATGCATAGGGATTCTGGTAGACCCGGAAAAACCTAGCCTGAATCTTTAAAGTAATATGCAGGATAACTACAAAAATACCCGGTTGCTGGACCAGAACCTTATCCATTCTTACTTTTCTTTTCCTGAGATTATACTGGGCATTAAGGACATTGAGTAATAAATGCTTTTTCCTCTTGAATCTTACAACCTACCAAAATAGATAAAATTATTAAAAAAAATTTGAGTCTATACCTTAAAACAAGGAGCTAATATGTATTACGCGATTGTCTAAAACTTGCTTACTAGTACTTTTGCCTGAAATTTTCGTCAAATGAAGTACCCAAAAAATTTGACGCAACCTTTTCCTTGTCAATATTTTCGCCAAAAACGAAATTTTTCTGTAATCTATACTTCTGTACTATAATAAATGTCAAATTTTTATTGTTTTATTTGAGTTCAGAATGTCAGTAAAAAGTATTTTGAAAATAAGGGGTGCCTCCGTCATATATGCAACCAAATTTGCTCAAATTGCTAATTGGCAAATTGAAAACTTAATTCTGCATGGTGCGAACTTGCAGTTAGGCTTTCCCACTAATAACTATCTTAGTTTTCTCCAAGTAACCTAAAAACATTCTAATTTTCTGTCTTTTCAAACCAATACTAAACAATACCTAAAATCTTCCTTCTTTAAAAAATATCGTATGTATTGCTCGCAACAATGTCGTAGTTGGCTTGAGTAGCTGATGTGCAAGGATGTAAAAATAAACATTGTTTCGGTTCCTTGGCGGGCTTTTTTATAAGATTGAACAAGTCCGAAGAAAAAAATGAATGATACTGCTAAAAAAAACTCTGAAATTTTTTTGAAAGTTTTTTGGAAAACAAGTGTTTAGCCTAGTTTATATTGGTTTTCTTCCTTCTGTCAATTGAAAAAAGCGTTCACTGGAAGTCACTGGATCTCTGGAATCAAATTGAAATCTAGCTAAGGTCAATAAAATTCAAAACACTTCAACAATACTATTTGACCCCACAATAGTCAGTACTATCCTGAAATAATAATTTTTAGGAAAGTCGCCGTTAGACGAATTTTTACTCTACTTACTCTCATAGGGAGCAGTAGTCCTTGTGAGTGTAGGCAGAAATGCATTTTTGCATACTTGGTTTTACTCTTGAGGGATATGTTCTCGGTGAACTAAATTTGAGGGAATTTCGAGGAACGGTAGTGCAATAGTTGAGCTTGACTAATTATTTTCCAAAGCAGTGTTTTTTTGTAGACAATAATGGCTTGAACATTGTTCGCATACCCAAACAAATGCATATTAATAAGCCACATCCGTCAAAAACATTAAAAACGTTCAAAATAAATTGGTCTTTAAAACTTAGGCAGATCCCTTTGCTGTCTATGATGTTAGGAAAGAGATAGGAATAAGTGAAAGTACAACAAAACTTTACCGAACCCTTAGAAATAATATTTTTGAAACTAAAGCTCATAGAATGAGTCCACTTGCGAAGAATTCTATGGAGGTATTATACAATATATTATAAACAAGGAGTGAATCCACTTAACAGTAAATTTCGACATCTTATAACATTCTAAGTAACTAGCGCTTCCAAGAAAATAACTATACCGAATACTCTTCAAAAAGGCATCCAATTTTTGGAAAGTAATAAAACTAATATCTTACGTTAACAATGCTATTACACAAAATATTATTATTATAAAAAGTAAATAAAAAATTTTCCTGAAAAACAAAATATGCAGCACAAACTGGCATTTTCAAAACAATTGTTCTAAGGAAGTAGAATGTTTTAAGCAATTTTCAGAGCTTTGCCACGAAGACCAAGAAGGAGTAATCCTATCAATCGTAATGGGTGATGAAACCATGGTTTTATACTATGATCCAACAGCCAAAAGATATTCCTTGGAGTAGCATCGAGAAGGAGCACCCATGCCAAAAAACCGATGGCTACAATCATTCGGGACTGCGAGGGAATCCTTTCGATTGACTTTAATGAATCAAATACAACTATGAACGCATATTACTCTGGCTTACTAAGGCTGTTGACAATGACAAGTAAGGCTTCATGACAAAGCTCCAGTTCTTCTGTGGCTTCACACAGATTGAACACCCACCATATAGCACTTATCTTTACTAATCACTAACCAACTATACTTTGTTCTCAAACCTTAAAGCCGAGTTAATGAAATTAGAGAGGCGGTGTATGACCATTTTGACTCTAAAGATGTTTCATATTTTTATATTGGCCGAGAAGCTTTGGTTAGACTCTCAGCAAAATGTGTGAAAATAAAGGGAAAATATATTGAAAAATAATCAAAATTTTTTTATAATGACCTTTCTATCTATTTTAGCTTAAGAACTCATGGGCAGTACTACGTACCTTGTTCCTAAAAAAGTACTGTCGGCTAACTCTAAAGTGCTGATCTTTCATGGTTGCTGTCAAGGCTAAGATACCAAGCAAAGTCCGAAGTTTCTCACAGGTTGTTTCTCACAAAAAGGCATTTGTCATGTATTCACGAGGTTTCATGGCGATTTCCATATTGTACGCCGAACGATCTCCTCAATTATTTCACTCGTTATAAATAAAACATAACGTGAAACTGGGTTACAAACATTTTAACACGTTCTTGTGGGACCTCGGTTTGAACAAATAATGTTAACACCAAGACGTACTTGCATGTTTTCGATTCTTGACCATGGGCCAGTAATGTTTATTCTAAGCTCGCCGCGCTGGCATTCTGGCAAGCTTTTAAATAGAGCTCAGGAAGAATCTTCTCATTTTCGACAAACTCATCTTCCCAGTCGTTTTTTTTTATCTTCTTATATAGAAAAATTTTCTAGTTTGCTGTCACTTTTGCGACATGCACCCTTATTGCTTTTGTCTGCTCGGTTCAATATGACACATATTTCACTCCTTGTCAATGATTTTGTACTTATCACGATTCTGCTCCAAATAATACCCCTAAAAAACCAGAAATATTCTTAACACAAATGTATTTTAAAATGCAAAATGACAACCTTATAAGTTTCACAAAAGATGACTATACCTTGATGGCTTTACCCTTCTCCATGTATTCAATGTATATTACACCTTCCAAATCCCAGAAAACTGTGGCCATGACTTTTGACGATGGGAGCAGGTTCACTGTTTTGACTTCTTCGGAGCAGGTTCACTGCGTAAAGTCCACTGTTCGTTGATCTCTGGTGGATCAATGTTTCATCGACGATCACGTACTGACGCAAAAACTCCTTTGGATTTCGCTTAAACATCAACAAACACTCCTCTGAAGTGGTCACACGGTTACGCTTATTATCTGGAGTAAGCAAGCGCAGCACCCATCTTGCTGACAGCCTTCTCACACCCAAAACTTCATGTATGAAATGTCCAAAGCGATCTTTTGAGATGCCTACTATCTCGGCTATTCCGCGCACCTTCAATCGGTGGTCTGACAAAACGAGATCGTGGATTTTCGTCACGGTATTCTCCGCGGATGCCGTTTTCGAGGCACCTGGGCGTGGCTCATAAAAAACTGACGAATGACCGCGCTTTAATTTGTTGAACCAATTTTTGACGGTCGCCATCGAAGGAGAAGCGTCATCATTCACTGCACCCAAGCGCTCTTTGATTTCACTGCGCAATTTCCCTTCCAAAAACTAGAATCGAATCACCAATCGATATAGCTCCTTTTCCATTTTGTTGAAATCATCGGACATGCTTGCTTTTACATGCTCTCAAATCAGAATCGCAAATGCGATCCTGCGGAAATTTCGTCAGTAGCCGTTTACAGGAAGGTACTTCACAATAGTGTATATCTCCTGCGTTAGTGGCACCATCGGGCAGTGAGGCTAAGTACTCATCGGACCGCCCTCGTTTATGCTTATATCTACTCCATGCTAAAAACTACCTGATAAGAGGGCAACGATCACTGACTGAATCGGTTGCGAAGGACAAGTTTATTCATCCACTAACTAAAATTTTGTTGCGATTGTGTTATCTTCTTAGGGTTGAAAGGCTCAGTTTTCCAAAACAATTCAATTGCAAAATGCAGAAGACGAATTTTTTGATATCTACATAAACCATGTCAGCTATATTATAAAATCAACGACTTCCAAACTTAAGGCTTTGTATTTTAAAAGCGTCTTTAGTGCATTCGTAATTTTTCACGTTAGAAAGAAAAAATTTCCCAAATGCAACGACGTTTGGAAACTATTTTTATGACCAAACTTAAAGAAGAAAAATCCCGAACTAATACCTTCTCCTTAAACACATATCTGGCAACGTAATATTACACAATCTCACACCGACTTCCTGTGACCCTATTCAATACCTATCTTTAAATGTATCACATATCCATAGTTTAGCTTCGACCAACATTTCTAGGTACGAACATTTTTCTGTCATCACAATTTATAGAAGTTATCTTAGACAATGTTTTGTTGCCGGTCGGCAGGATAGGAAAAAGCAAGCAGAGAAGAAAAAGGATATTCCACGGTACATTTATCACTATATAGCGAAATAAGATAAAGCCTTAAGCAGTCGAAGGAAAGCGGTAAATTAGGTTTTGTGCTGATACAGAAAATTATATGTAGCGATATTGTTCTTCTCATGAAGGAAACTGGATTTCCTCCGAAAAGAGGATTCAAGAAAGCATTGTTGTGAAGATTTTCAAACTTGGGATATTTCGGGAAGTTCGAAGGTATAAATTTCAATTCAACAAGCTCAATCATAAAGTTTTTGAAGATGCGGGGAACAGAGTCTAAACAAAGTCAAGGCCATTAGTGTGATTCTTTTGCTTTATTTTGTTTTTGTTGCGGTGCAGAGCTCGTCTCGCAATACGAAAGAGTTAAGTTCATCAAGTTTGTTTGGCTATTTCAATGTTTGGATGAACGTTTTAAATTGGCAAACATTTTAAGAATGTTGAATGAAAGAACTATTAATACATTTTGGAAATGTACTTCTTGCTCTTCCAGTAACAGTTCAAGAAATTGCAGTGAAACGAATGTTTGAAAGGCTTAAGAAATTTTATATCCTTTTGCTATTAACTCAAGAAGGGTCTCGTTTTTTTTACTTTTAATTTAATTAGATATATTTTCTGCTTGAAACGTATGTTTGTTTCCTTACTTCGTCTTTAAATCTTTCTTTTACAAACCAAAATTACTCTCGAACCACAAACATTAACATCCGTCACCTTTGATGAAGAGAATGTGATGTAATTTTCCATCTTATATGTGGATATGTGGAGAACAGCCGCCACGCTTGCCTTATCAATCTTTTTAATATTCCGAAGTTTTCACATACTTATTTTAAACATTCTGAGTAATGAGGGAGTTTCTCAATTGGGCTTTTTTGAACTGTAACTTCATTAATAAGATAAGATCGAGCGACTTCTGCATCTGGGTACAGAATAAGGTGCGGGGACTGGGGACGATAACTTCTGCTGCTGTTCTTTGTATACTCAAACATTTGTGTATAGTTGCGATGTTTTGCTTTATTTGCACGATTAAAATGGAATTCGGTTTTATAGTATAGTTTCACTAAAATTTTCACATTTTTTGGTCTAATAATTGTGAATAATAAATGAAAATTTATTTTTAAGACGGATGCTTCACTATTTAAAACCAGTTACCGTACTTTACAATATATATTATCACTATTGTTCAAATGTTCGAAACATGTTCGAATAATATCACACGCCACTGTAGTCGTCTTAAGAGCAAATTCATAAAAAAGTATCAATTGTCAATACACCGATCATTCTCGAAGGGGAAATAGGCATAACGTAAATAGATTGCGTGCATTGACTACAAAAAATACGTGTACGAGAATGAACGAATACGAGAATGATCCGCGTGGAAGATTCGGGATTGGTACATGAATAAAAGTGACTACAGCAAGCGGCGAAGAGAAGTTTTGTGGATGTCTTGTTGCATAAGCGAAAAGCGACAGTGCGCGTTGAAAGTAATGCAATAATCAAAAAGTGTTGAAGTGAAATAAAATCTTACGCGGATCAAAAAGCGAGTGAAAGCAATTGTTATAATTAATTAATTAAAATAAAATTGGATAAGTGAATTGGTAACCAAGCGAAAATAATTGTAAAGTTTTAGCGAAATTTATTTAAAAGAGTACATTTTAATTTGGTTCGTGCGTGTTTAATTCTCTTTTGCGAAGATTTGTCAGGCAAACAGGTCGCGCACCTGAGAAAGCGCAACACTATCTTCGCCCAGGTAATAATCTTTATCGGCTATTTTGGTCAGTGCTGAGCTTTAAGCAGATTTTCGTAAGAATGAAAGGCTTAATTTTCTTCCCATAAATATTGAAAATTGCTTATCAAGCATTTGTCTCATCTTTCATGTTTATATTCTTTATCAAACATGACCTTTTCTCCACTTTAGTTTAGAATTTTCTTCGTTTCATTCCAAAATAACCCTTGAGTAGAACGCTAGTGGTTACGAGAATCATTTGCTTAGGCTGCAGCTTAAAATGTTAGGAAATTGTATATTTAATTTAAGCGGTTGGTAAAGCAGTTGAAGCAAGTGCCAGTCGTATATCCTGACTTAATAGCTTGACTAGCTACTTTGAAAATTGTATGTCCTTTTACCCTTGGGCCAATAAAGGCTTTGATTTTTATAATTCACTCAACATGACAGAAGCAAATTCAATTGGTAAAACTAAATGACCAGCAAGTGGAAACTTTGATTTATTAAATATTTGCATAATAATTCATTGGCTAGCCAGTAACCTGACATTGTGGTCAAGACACTTTTTGATTTTGGCTGCTCGCTGCGCATTTACGCATTTGTCGTTGCGCCATCTCTACCAATTTGTAATAATTCTTTACAGAAACATTCACTCAAAGCTATGAAAATAAATGATAGTAAATTTTCGGGTGTTTTGATCGCCAAAGTTGTTGCATTTTCTAAGGATTTCCCATTCTATTCGACGACATCCTGTTCTTTATCATAACAAAAACATAAAAAACCAGCATAGCATTCATTATTTCAGTACTTCTTAGTTTAAAATAAGCGTTTTTCCCGCAATTTTACTTTATGCACTCTGTACAATTAAAACAGTCCTTATGCGTCCTCGCACTCTTGCAACAACCTTTCCTCCGTTTTTTTTTTGCTAAGGAATCATAGTCCTTCAGTTTCCCTGCTACCAAATTTTCAATTATTGATCAGTTTCCTAACCATCAAATTTTAAAAATCATCAAAATAGGAATAGGAACATTGATTTTTCACCATAAACTATAATCCCAATTTTTGGTACCTTATAAATATTTGCACCGATCTACAAAATTTTTGCGCACGGGTTATCCATAATTTATTTTATTTGCTTATTTATCTAGAAATAAGAAGAAGAACAAAAAATTGTTCTAAATTTCTTTTATGAGTAGAAAAAGGGCAAAAATAAAATCAATGAAAACTTATATTGGGTATGGAAATAAGTTCCGCCATTTTTTCGACAAAGTTTTCAGTTTATTTGAACATTAAAGAATACAAAACAGAATACATCATTCAAAGAATGCATTATTTGAAGCTATGACCTTCCCCAATCCTTTTTGTAGTGGATGCATCCCTCGGTGGAAAAAAGTCCAATCTTCCATTTAGTTAGTTATCGAGCCATTTTTTGGATGCCTTCATAAGAAGTAAATCGTTCTCCAGTGAGGGCCAATTGCATGGAACAGAACAAACCTGAAGAAATTCGAAGGAGCAATGCCTAGGAAATACGGCGGCTGGGGCAAGATTTCCCAATTCACACCTTCCAAGTATTTTTTTACCGGCCTGGCTACGTAGAGCCTTGCATTGACGTGCACCAAAATCAACTTGTCATGTATGTCGTTTCATTCTGGCCGATTTTCCTTCAGAACTCAACTCAGACGGATTAATTGCTGTCGGTACACATCCCCAGTTATTGTTTCAGTTAGTTTCAGGAGTTCGTAATAGATGACGCCACTGTGGTCCCACCAGCTATGGTTCAAGGCCTCAATGGGTCTGGTTCACCTCGCATTACCCGGTGTTTTGGTCGTTTAGGGTTGTCGTTGTTGCTATTTTGTCAGTCAAGAATCATATCACACATCACCAAATACCGTTCGATGTCCTTCTCCCTCAATTGATGCGGGAACCAAGTCCGAGCTTAGTGGATCATACAAATGGCGTGCAAGCGCTTATCGACTGTATATGTGTCAACATGTCACTCCTGCGACAATTCTTCTAGGCTTTGACTTGAATTTTCATCCAATAATTCCCGTAGTTGTGAATCTTCAAAACTTTTCGTTGTCCCTTCACGATCTTGATAAATCACGTCAAAATCACCATTTTTAGAATGTCAAAACCACTTGCTGCAAATCGTTTCAGATGGAGGATGATCACCATAAACATCGAGCATTACACAATAAGTTTCCACAGCACTTTTCTTGAGAATGAAATATGAATGAAGACTTCCCGCAAATACAGCTTTTTCCGGTATGACATTTCGACATTTTCAACACGAGAAAAAAAGGTTTTCACGCTATGAAGTAATGTCGACTATTGCGTTCGTGAGCCTGCGCATACAACTTCCAATTCCAAGAACACTACCAAAGCGGTTACTTAAATAGTATCTGCCATTGGCGGATACTTGTTCCCATACTCAATAAAAAATTGACATAGAGATGATTTATAAAAAGATACGGAACATGCATTTATGATTTTTTCTTACAATAGAAGTAGAATATAGGTATAATCAACGGCTTTACTTAGTCATGTTCAGTTCTTCACAGATATAGAGAAATTCCGATGAGGAATTGTACCGAGGAGCAGGTACAGGAGTCTCTTTTTTGTTTGGTATTGGAGCTGTTGTCGACGGTAGAGCAAGATAAGATGATTTCTATAAAATTTACTTCTGGTTGCATTCACAATGCAAAAATAACAGTTAGTGTGATGATCACTGGGTTCCCTCTAAATGATCGGCACAGCAAACTTCATTGCTCTTTTCTCATCTCGGTACCAGCCTACAATAAAACGTAACGTATATAACCTTACTAATGTTATTATAAAACCGTGAATAAAATAAAAATAAAAAAATGGCAAATAAACTCACCGTCCAGATTGTATCCGCGAGAGTTACATGACACATGTGGAGCTCATTTATTGTCTTGATTTTTAACAAGTAGATCAAAAATTGATATGCATCGAAAATTTGTAAATTTAAATCTTACTTTTTCTTTCTCACTTTAATAAATTTTCCGCCAAATATAGCAAAAAGAGTCAGCGTCTCCTTTACAGTTTTTTATAGTCGTTTTGTATAGGTTGATGCAGGGAAAAAAGATACGAAACGCGTTATTTTCCTGTAATATTCAAACACATACTGTCGCACAGAACGGGCGACGCAAGAAACACTACTACATGTCCTCTTACCTCTCTTTCTACAATGATAGCGCGCAAAGCCCGGCATTCATTGGGCACGAAAATCAAAAATGGTCGAATCGCTCTGTTTTTAGAGACCAAATGTTTTTATATATATATAAAATATATTTACATTATTGAATGTATTGAGTAGAACTCATGCGCAAAAATTTTTTTTGTTGACCGGTGTCATTTGTATAGTTGTAATACTTTATGACTTTATAAAGAAGATCTTTTATAAATTTATCGTATCTGTATCCATCTTAAAGTAAAGTTAAAATTTAAAAATACAATTGCCTATAACAGTACGCTGGTTGATCCACCATCTTTGGTGCTCCTCTGTTCTCTGACAGTCAAAAGTATAGGGTAGCCAATAATAAACGATCATACAAACTTGAACAGACAAACTTCAAAATTTTTAGAATTAGAAAGAGAGGTTGGAAGAGCTCAAACTGGTTTCGAACACGCGTCCCAGCCACTTCTCGTCAGGTGCCTGTGAGTTGGCACAACAAAAACTGGTCTAAACTTCCACACCTCTGAGTCTTCGCTAAAATCAGCATAGAAATGGTGTAAATGACGTCGTTTGATTTTCAAGCTCTCTATCTTGCAAAGCTCACTCCATTCATATGCATAGCGTATTAGTATATCTTTTTAGTGGCTACGCTGTACGTGAAAGATATTCGCAAACTTATTGTATCCGCATTATCCTAAAGTAGCAAGTTTGAAACATCTTTTGCTGAAACCATGAAGGTGAAGAATGAAGCCTGCATTTGCATGAAAATTGATGAAGTACTACTATATTTTATACGCATATGGCCGTTTTCGATAGTTTTTACACATTCTAGACAGTCCTCAAAAAGTTAACTAATACCTTTCTTATAGACATTTCTTAGAAATCTAATAGCTAGCTTTCTAGGGTATGTGTCAACGTCACTGCGCATCCAAATCAATTAGGACACTCGAAAATGACATTTAAAATTGCTTATTTTGCAGAAGACTCATACCATTCCATCTTTCGTAAAGGATTTTCAAATGTCAATTATCTGGCGACTTTTTTTAAAATGAAATAAAATGTGAAATGTTGCCGTATTTTGAATGCTTTCGGCAGACATTTTCCACTAAAAATGAATTCATTTATCCCTGTTTTCGAAAATTCAGTAACGACCTGGCGATAGTGAATGTTTAAACGACACGACTAGTGAATGAATTTACATGAATATGCCGTGCTAAGGTTTTAATGAAAACCTTAGCATTTCCGTCTTTCAAACTGTTTAGTAAACCGTCTTACATTATGTTTTTTGAAAGTGCACAATAATAAATTAAGGAAATAATCTGAGTGGATCAACTATCAATGTGTTGTCAATGTTTGGTCAAAAATGAAATTTTCCATTCGGAGCGTAGGTATTAATTTTCGGATGCAATGTTCTCCATAAACAATATGCTACAATTATTGCTATTTGTATTTTTAATGCATTATTTCCCTTTAAGTTGGTTATGTAAGAATAGGATGAATCTAAGGGTTTTATAATAAAACACTTAGTAATTTATTGTCAATATAGATTGTATCTCTATGCTCTATGCTCAGATCATCGAATTAAAACTTATTTTTAAATTCTTTGATTTGACAGTTCGCACCAATGATTGTAGTCGATTATATCTTATAAGCCTTAAAGGCCATTTGTATCTTTCTGAAATTTCAAATTTCAACTGACCTTCAACTGGTGAGGTGGTTCCACTTCGATGTCGCCAACATTTTACGTTTTTCCCAGAAATGATTTGCAGCACGCAGTGACGCTTCTTAGTTGTTGCCTAAATGTCAGTTTCACGGCGACCGCAGAACAAATCGGACACGGCAAGTTGGTTTTTGCAACGATACGTGGTACTTGACGTCATTTTGTCATTCACCTTACCAATGGCGGGTTTGTGTTTTCAAAGACTTTAATCAGTTATCGATGTTCAAAATGAACGTGAATGATCCACTTTTTGACCATTTTCTTTTGGATCAATTAGAAAATGAGAATAGTGAGATAAGTGATGAAGAGGATCAACATTTGCAGGAAAATTTTATGTCCAGTCGAACCACGAGACAGTGACTGACGCTTCAGACAGTGAAGAACAGATTGCAGAGGTCGATTAAAAATCTAATGAGGAGCCCTCAGGCAACTCCGCCTTCTATTTAGGGACAAAGTTGGAAATAGGGAGTAATTTAAGCGGTATAAAGGCCCTCAAAGGACCAGCTCGATGACCCCTGACCATAACATAGTTCGATTTCAGAGAACATCAGAACCAGAACATCTGATTGCAGCACTGAAGTCGATTTCCGGAATATTCAGTTCACAGAAGAAATTTTGAAAATAACCATCGAAAACACTACTAGGAAGTTTCAAGAACTCAGACAGAAACACAGAGCAGAATTGAAAGACATTGACATGACAGAACTACAAGAACTGATTAGAAGTCTGATTTTTACTGCCATATTCAAAAGTGACAAAGAAAATATTTCTTCCTTATTTTCGACAGGAGGGGGAAGGAAAGAGCAATATTTAGATGTATTTTCCCAGAAAAAAAAGTTTCAAACACTACTAACGACATTTCGATTTGACAATCCTAACTCCAGAGCAGTGAGAAAGAAGATGGATTCCGCTGCTGCTATTACAGAATTGTATGATATTTTTATATCAAGCTCCAAAAATGTTTTACTACTAGGCTTTGATATGTGCATTGATGAATTGCTCGTAAAGTAACCTTGCCGTTGCAAGTTTTTAAAGTCTATGCCAAAAAGATCAGGAAAATATGGGTTGAAACTCATGTGTTTGATTGACGCTTCGACAGACTATTTCTTCAATGGCACCATGAATGAAGCAAAAACTGAAATTCCACCTGAATTTAAATTTTCGAGATCTATACTAGTTAAACAAACTATTTATGGGTTTAAAATATCACTACAAAATCCTTTGTACCACAACGCAACAGAGCAGCTCTGCTTGTATCATTGATGAATCATGACATATAAACACGAAAAACAAAAAATCTAAGTTTTTTTTAATAATTAAATAAAAAAATTAATATAGCTCCTCTTTCTCTTAAAAAATATGTTTAGGTTTTTTGATACACGAGATAAAAAACTAAACTTGAAAACAACATACTTTTTTCCATACATACTAGATAATTTCTTTTTGAAGTGTGAATGTATAATAGACGTCAGAATGACGTTAGCTCCCCAATACTGAAAGGTGAATATCAAACCTCACCAGTTGAAGGTTTATCGGGTTTTATGTATAAAATATGAAAATTATTTACGTAGTAGTGGTAATGTTGTCAATTGCAATGGCAATCAAAATTCGGGGCCGATTATTTCAACTATGAAAATCAGTGACTAGTTTTGAATGAGAAATTTGTTATCCTTTTGGGTTACCAGGTACGATAGTTCATGTTTTTCTTTAACAGAAAATTAATTTTGAGGAAAATGGTACCAAATGATCCAAAATGAAAGCCGTATTAATTTGACTTAATTTGACATCAATTTGACTTTGATTAATTTAAGTTGTAGAGAAGTTTTAAATGTGAAATAAAAATTATTTTTCCAATCTGCAAGTGCATAACTAATGCGATTTATTATTTAAATAATAAATTTTTTACATGTGTTATCTACTCATTTGTATAAAGTATGTATATAAATATATCTTATATATATTTAGTATATATTCCAATAAATAAATAATTCCAATAAATCCTAATTAAAGTAGGATAATTCCGGGGTACATGGACCACCGGTGTAGACGGACCATTTGAATATTGTGACGTGTTCAGGTCACGCGAACTGTAGTCGGCGTAAATAAAAAGTCGTAAACATGTTTACGACTATCTGCTACCAACACATCGATTGTTCTCGTGTGCGCAAGCATAAAGCACGTCACGCGCATCAAGTACAACAGATCCCGGTGCAAGCGACTCGACGCGTACACGCGAGAACAATCTGTATGGAAGGTTCTGGGATGGTTGGTAGTGGTATATAAGCGACTACGGCGAGCGACGAGACAAGCAGTTGTGAATGAAAAACGCGAGAGTACGCGACAGTGCGCGCCAGAAAAACTCAAAATAAGAAAAGTGAGAAAAGTGTTAAATAATTGAATTAGTGTTTAATTATGTTGAATAAGTGTTAATTAAATAATTTAATTCATTAAAGTGATTAGTGATTTTAGTAAATTAATCATAAAGCGTAGAAGAAACTTAATTAAATTTTAAGAATTAATTTTAAAATAGTTCGCGAGTGTTTTATTTCACTATTAGCAATATTTGCGAATAGCAAACAGGTCGCGCACCTGCTCAACGCGCAACACTGGTGTCAGAAGTGGGATTATTCGTGCAATAGTGAAGTGAAAAATAACTCAAACTCTTAAAAAAAAAAAAAAAAAACGTGAACTATAGTGAACACTTTTGAACTTTTGAAGTAAACTTGTAAGAAAAATGCCGCGCAAAATCAACGCTCTCACTTTGCCGGAACTGAAGGAGGAATTAGAAAAGCGGAAAATTTCAACCGAAGGAAGCAAAGCTAGACTGATCACGCGGTTGAACGAAGTGCTGGCAGCGGAAGGGATGGATCCAGAGTCCTTTGAGTTTCCCGATGCTGAAAGTTGCACTGGAGGCGAGGAGGAAGAACAAATTCTGAGTGCGCAAGGGTTGATGCGAATGTTGATGGTAATGCAAAAGCAATCAACCGAGTTGAACGAGAAGCTCGACCGGCAGTCAACTGACTTAAAAGAAAAGCTCGACCGGCAGTCAACTGACTTAAAAGAAAAGTTCGACCGGCAGTCAACTGACTTAAATGAGAAGTTCGACCGGCAGTCAACTGACTTAAATGAGAAGTTCGACCGGCAGTCAACTGACTTAAATGAGAAGCTCGACCGGCAGTCAACTGAGTTAAACGAGAAACTGGACCAGCAATCAGCAGACTTTAACCATAAACTGGACCAGCAATCAGAAGACTTTAACAAGAAATTCGACAAGCAATCTGCTGAAATAAGAGAAGATTTAAGTGAACTAAACCGAAAGCTTAACCATCAAATTGAAGGTTTCCAAGAAAGGATGGACAAAGTGGAAGAAAGGATGAGCAAAGTGGAGACGGTTCGGGAAGAGATTGAGAGAATAAAAGAAGACTTAAAACAAGCGAAAGCAACGATAGCGAGTAGCCCGGCCCCGATAGTGAGTAACCCGATCCCGATATCGAGTAACCTGAGCCCAATAATGACTAGCGCAAGCCCAATAGCGAGTAACCCGAGCCAGATAACGACTACAGCCAGTATCACAACAAGGAGTGTGAAAGCGCCGACTTTCGATGGACAAATGGCTTGGAGCATTTACAAAACCCAGTTTGAAGCAGCCGCTCAAGCGAATCACTGGAATGACCAGGAGCGAGCAACAGCCTTAATTCTTGCCCTGAGAGGTCCGGCTGCGGAAGTACTTCAAACTGTTCCTGTCGAGTTGCAGTCAAGCTCTGTCGCCATCATGAACGCACTCGACATGAGGTATGGAGATAATCACTTGAAGCAGATCTATAGGTCACAGCTGCGCAACCGGATCCAGAAACCAGGTGAAACTCTACAGCAGCTGGCTCAGGATACTGAAAGGCTTGCACTTTTGGCTTACCCTGCATACGACCCAGAGCATCGGGAAGATGCAGCAACGGAGGCTTTCATTAGCGCGTTGCAGGACAGGGAGATGCAACAAGCTGTCCGCCTAGCCGAAAAATGTTCAGTAAAGGACGCCCTGGCATACTGTTTAAATTTTGAAGCTGCCAAAACAACAACTCGTAACACAGCCAGGATCCGACAGGTTGCAACGGAAGAATGTTTATGTGAGCGTGTTGACATCAGCGAAAAAGCGCAGGTGAATGGTGCGGCCATATGCTGGAATTGTGGTGAACGAGGTCATCTCCAACGAAACTGCAAGCAGCAAAGGAAATTAAGCTACTGCTCGGCATGTGCTGCTAGAAGGAGATCAAGGCCAAAAACAGAGCCTGGCAATAAGGCCCCTCAATCCAAGGGGTCGGGAAACGCGTAAGAGCCAACTTCGTGGGGCAGAGGTTGGCTAGGAGGATCAAAGTCCCCAGAACCACTATCATCGTATCTAGGCTACATCGGGGAGAGGCAGACTTATGTGTTCGTGGACAAGTTGACGGTGAATATTGCACCCTCACAATTGATACTGGTGCAACAAGGTCAATATTGCGACCAGATTTGGTGAGCGGGCATGTTCTCTCTAAAGGCAAACCGCTTTTGCTACGAACAGCAACGGGAGAAGCAGCACCCGTATACGGCGAGATCAAACTCCAAGTACAAGTAGGGGATATACTGTTTCAACATGAGTTTCTTGTTGCTGATATAATGGACGACTGCATCCTGGGAATGGATTTCCTAAGACCACACGGGTTTACGTTGGATTTGGGCAGACGGGTCTTGAGATGGCGGAATGTTGAGATCTTAATGGAGGGTCATTACGACGACATTCCAACACCGAAAGTGGTCGTAAATGCCGACACTGACGTACCGAAATCTTCCGAGAGCATTGTATGGGCCAAATTTGAAGGTGATCCTGGAGACCATAGATCCTACCTAATTGAGCCAACAAAAACACCGGCACTGCGTAATTTAATTTTGGGACGGACACTCGTAACAACAAATAAGAGTGGATGCGTGCCGGTTAGAGTCCTTAATACCTCGGACTCAGTTACCCACATCAAAGCTGGAACCATTATTGGGAGCTGTCAGCTGGTCTCTACTGTAACATCTTTGGAAGTAGGAGATAGCCAATGTCCAGCTAGGAAACGAAATACTGGGGAATCCCGTGAGTTAGTGTCGACTTTATTGGAACCAACCAAGATATCATCAGAGCAGTTCAAGAAAGCCTCGGAATTGGTGAACAAATACCGCGACATTTTCTCAACTGGTGACGACGATCAAGGACGTACAAGTATGGTGACTCACGTCATTGACACACAAAACGCTAAGCCGATTCGACAAGCACCCAGACGACTTCCATTAGCCAAGCAGGGAGAAGTAAGCACAATGATCTCCGACATGGAAAAACAAGGAGTCATCGAACCTTCAATCAGCCCATGGGCATCGCCTGTAGTCCTGGTAAAGAAAAAGGATGGAAGCACTAGGTTTTGCGTCGACTACAGGCAGCTCAACGATGTCACGAAGAAAGACAGCTACCCACTTCCGCGCATCGACGACATTATGGATACAATGGCGGATTCGAAGTGGTTTTCTACTCTCGACTTAAAGAGTGGATACTGGCAGGTTGAAATCGACAAGAAAGACAGAGAGAAGACTGCATTCTCTGTGGGTACTGGATTGTGGCAATTTGTAGTGATGCCATTTGGTCTTTGCAATGCTCCAGCAACATTCGAACGCCTCATGGAATGTGTACTCCGCGGGTTAAGTTGGAAAACATGCTTGGTATATCTGGATGACATCATTGTCATAGGGAGGACGTTTAACGAACATGTGCGGAACTTGGAAGAGGTGTTCTCAAGGCTACGACGGGCCAACTTGAAGCTGAGTCCACAGAAGTGTACACTTTTCGCATCTGAGGTAAAGTACCTAGGACATGTTGTATCAGCAAAAGGTGTGAAAACGGACCCTGAGAAAATAGAAGCTGTGAGAAGTTGGCCGAAACCTAATAACAAACGACAACTTCGAAGTTTCCTTGGACTGGCGACCTATTATCGCCGATTCGTTAAAGACTTTGCAAAAATAGCGAAGTGTCTCCATCAGCTCACGGAAAAGAATCGCCCTTTTATTTGGAATGAACAGTGCGAAAAAGCCTTTGGGACGTTGAAGAATAAGCTCTGTGAATCACCGGTTTTAGCATATCCCAAGCCTGGAAGAATTTTCGTGGTTGATACCGATGCGAGTAACAACGGGATCGGGGCCGTATTGTCACAGCAGATCGACGGTGAGGAGCGAGTAATCTCATACTACAGTCGAGTTCTGTCAAAGAGTGAAAGGAACTACTGCGTAACCAGGAAAGAACTACTAGCTATAATTGAAGCAACAAAGCAGTTTCACAAGTACCTTTACGGACAGAAATTCGTTCTTCGCACAGATCATGCTTCCCTGAGATGGCTGCTCCATTTCAAAAACCCAGAAGGGCAAGTTGCTAGATGGATAGAAAGGCTACAGTCCTATGATTACGAAATCGTCCATCGAAAAGGAGGAGTGCATGGGAATGCCGACGCTTTATCCCGTCGCCCATGTCCAGCAGCTTGTAAACACTGCCGACGGTCTGAGGAAAAAGAACAAGGCGTGGATCTGCGTGTAGTCACAACAGAAGTCGACGAGGGTTGGACGCAGCACGCACTGCGGGACGCTCAGCTAGCAGATGATGATGTTGGACCATTGTTGGTATGGAAGGAGACAACTGGACGTCCTGAGTGGAAGGACATATCAGCACGCGGCACGGTGTTGAAAAGTTATTGGGCTCAATGGAACTCCCTTGAGGTCGAAGATGGAGTTTTGAAACGGAAATGGGAAACGGCAGATGGCACTTCACATAGGATGCAAATTGTTCTTCCCAAGAGTCGGGTCAAAGGAGTAATGAAGGAGATGCATGAAGGCACATCGGGAGGTCACCTTGGGGTAAACAAAACCCTGACAAAGGTGCGAGAAAGGTTCTATTGGCTCCACGCTCGAGAGGATGTTCTTGACTGGTGTCGAAAATGCACAATATGTGCTTCCGTCAAAGGCCCAAGTCGAAGAACGCGAGGACGAATGCAGACCTATAACGTCGGGGTACCATTCGAAAGAATAGCTGTGGACATCGCAGGACCCTTTCCCGAGTCCGAATGGGGAAATCGGTATTTACTAGTTGTAGCTGATTACTTCAGCAAGTGGCCAGAAGTCTACCCAATTCCTAACCAGGAAGCAACTACTGTAGCGGAACAAATCGTTTCTCAGTGGGTTAGTAGATATGGCGTACCCCATGAACTACATTCAGACCAAGGCAGAAACTTCGAGTCACAAGTTTTTGCTGAAATGTGTGAACTGCTGGGTATACGGAAAACACGGACAACGCCACTTCACCCTCAGTCCGATGGAATGGTCGAACGGTTCAATGACACGCTTAATAAACATTTGGCCAAGATGGTGGATGAAAACCAGAGAGATTGGGATCGACGCATTCCATTATTTTTGATGGCATACCGAACTGCGGAAAATGCATCGACTGGAGAAGCACCCGCAAAAGTCATCTTTGGAAAAATGATTCGTCTACCAGCTGATGTGAAGTTTGGGACACCCCCTGAGAAGCCCCAACCTATTTCGGAGTATACAAGCGATTTAAGGCAACGGCTGAGTCAGATACACCAATTAGTGCGGAAACAAATAGAGTCAGCCACTGATCGCATGAAAACCAGATATAACTTAATGGCAAACTCATCTGGTTTCCAGACGGACGACTTGGTTTGGCTATATAACCGCCGGCGTCGTAAAGGCAGATCTCCGAAGCTACAGCCGAATTGGGAAGGACCCTATAGAATCGTCAAACGGATCAACGATGTGGTATACCGGATACAAGAACACCAGAAACCTAGGGCAAAAATGAAAATTGTGCATCTGGACCGCCTTGCCCCATATTATCAGCAGGAAGACGCGGAGATGGTTAATGTCACACTTTTTCGGGACGAAAAAAATTTAAGGCGGGGATAGTGTGACGTGTTCAGGTCACGCGAACTGTAGTCGGCGTAAATAAAAAGTCGTAAACATGTTTACGACTATCTGCTACCAACACACCGATTGTTCTCGTGTGCGCAAGCATAAAGCACGTCACGCGCATCAAGTACAACAGATCCCGGTGCAAGCGACTCGACGCGTACACGCGAGAACAATCTGTATGGAAGGTTCTGGGATGGTTGGTAGTGGTATATAAGCGACTACGGCGAGCGACGAGACAAGCAGTTGTGAATGAAAAACGCGAGAGTACGCGACAGTGCGCGCCAGAAAAACTCAAAATAAGAAAAGTGAGAAAAGTGTTAAATAATTGAATTAGTGTTTAATTATGTTGAATAAGTGTTAATTAAATAATTTAATTCATTAAAGTGATTAGTGATTTTAGTAAATTAATCATAAAGCGTAGAAGAAACTTAATTAAATTTTAAGAATTAATTTTAAAATAGTTCGCGAGTGTTTTATTTCACTATTAGCAATATTTGCGAATAGCAAACAGGTCGCGCACCTGCTCAACGCGCAACAATATTTAGCTAATCTATCACAAGAGCGCTTTAATTGTCATTTGGTTGCATGCATCTTAGGTAGACAGAACGGAGCCTAGTTTTTCTCTCGAATCTTTTTGTTTTGTTATTTCGGTGAAAGACAGATTTTTTCGTTTTGGAGAGCTGAAAAATATTTTACAGTTATGTGTTTAAGACAATTTGTTATTTTGCAGTAAAATAAGAACTAGAGCGCGACAGGATACTGGAGAGTAATTATATCATAAGCCGTCTATCCCCGGCAATCGGTATAAATCGATCAGACGGATTCGGGATAGTTGGTTCACCTAAAAAAGTAAGGGAAAATCGGACTACTATACCTACTTAATTTGATATAAATGGAAACTTTAAATATTTTAAACTGAGATGAATCATTTGTAAACTTGATTTTAGCTTGTTTCCGGCAAACTTGGATTTTTCTTTTTATTATGTATTTTATTAATTTTTTATTTATTATTATGAACGAAAAGACATTTCAGGAAGAGGAGAATGGATGGAGAAAGATTTGAAAAGTGCAGTTAAAGCAGTCAAGAATGCACAAATGAGGATAGATGCTGCAGCAAAAGCTTTAGGCATGCCGAAAATTCAAAAAATTTTCAAAAAAAGGTTCAATGGGTTAAAACTGCTTGTTAGGAATAACAAACGTAAAAAATAGTTACCCATGCAAAAAAACTTTAGTCAAGAGGATTTGCTCCAACCAGGCAATCAGTACGTTCCGGTGAACTATTTTGCTGAAAACCTGCAAATGAAACATAATTTCAATCATGAAACTAAGCAAGCCTTCCTTGTCCGTAATTCTGAACTTTCTATTCGGCAAGCAGCAGGAGTATCAGTTGCAAGAGCAAAAGGCATAAACAAACAAGACGTCAAGGAATGCTTTGACCCTTTAAAGAATGTCTTGGTGGGGAACGACCCATTAGGAAAACCTGGCAATATTTTTAATATGGACGAGACTGACGCTCTTCTCAACTGAGCGTGGGGTGAGTCAGCAAACGTAGACAATGGAATGGACTAGAATGGACAATGCTTTTAGAATATGTGGAATCATCCTTTTGATGCTGATGCGATACCAGACTTTGCTTTTCTGTCAGAACCCGCAAAATCCAGCTGTCTAGATAAATCCATTCTGATACAACATGATGCATCCAATATTATTTCTGCTAGTTCAAGTCGTTCAAGAAACGATGACGTTCTGGCTCTTCCTAGTTCCTATAGAGGCGTTATTAGTCCTGTTTCTTCAACAAACAATGGCAATGCTTCTGTACTTGAATCTTTTGAAAAGCAATTTAGACTCAATATCTGCCCTCAATATAACCCCTCAATATAACCCCTCCGAATTCATTCAGTTCCTATTGTCAACAATGTTCAGACTCTGAAAAGGAAGGTTCGAAGGATATCAAGAGTTTTAAGCTTGCCAGAGGATATAAATGCCCTTAAAGAGAGAAAATGTGAAAAAGAAAACAAAATGACGCTAAAATCAGAAAAAAAAGTGAAAGAGAGAAAAAGAAGAAAGCTAAAGAGGAAGTGAAAAAAAGATGGACAAGAAAACGCTGAGCGAAAGAAATGAAAATAAAAAGCAATCGACTGTTGATAATGGAAAGAAGAAGCAAAAGGAGAGCAAGTATACGTCATTTCCTGAATCTGATATTGATATTGAAACAATTTGCAACGATGATTATCATGAAAGTGACTGGAATGACAATTTTTGTGCATAGTGTGAAGAAAACTGCATCAAAACGAAAGGAGATGAAGATTGGAAAAAGTGTGTGACATATTATCGCTGGACTTACGAAGGCTGTACAAGATTCTAAAATAAATGACATTACTGCGGGAAGCGAGATTCTCGAATGATGATGATTTTTGAGAATTGAATATTTTGAAACACTTGAAAATTGACTTCATTGAGATCATTTATAAGCTTCTAATCCTCTATTTTGAAGTCATTTTAAGTTTATATATTTAAATAAATAGTCTTCATATCTTTCATAGTATACTTTGCATAGACGAACCAACGAACCATAAATATAAACAATTATATCTTTAAGTGGGCTTAGTTTTACTTCGGAATCTACATTCCCAAATGATGATGATCAGATGTAAATATTACAAAATTATATATTGAATCTAAAGCAATACAAAGCTTCGAGAAATATGGCTTTAAAAAAACATGGTTCAACGATCCCGGACTTCCCCTACTAAACAAAGTAATATTTGTTTATAATTTAAAAAAAAAAATTTTTTTTCAATGTTTCGAAAGTATTCAATGTGGAAAATGCACTGTCAAATGTTCATGATGATATTGAAGTCATTTCAAGGATTTTTGTCCTCTTAGTATTTAGCGACTAGCGGCAGTCCTAAGAAGCGGACGGTTTCTCTGCCTCACGTATGAACCTATTGTTGCTAGCGAGACAGCAGCTCTGATCCTCGCATTGAATTTAAATGACTATAATATTACGGTGGATACTCTAAGTAAATAAAAAATACAAAAATGTCAGCAGACAAACTGTCTGTGGCCGACGCATGATCTTGGTCAAAACGTGCCTTGTCATCTCTTTGGAGTGTAATATCAATAATCAACATCGTTTTACAAGCAGAATAAATCACCCGAAATTGTAACATGCCGCGGATATATAAAGCTGGTTGTAGAAAATCAATAACCTAGGAAGAAGAACACTAGACTATGAAAGGGACTCTGTTTGGTGCTAACATAGCAAATTTATAATTTAATAATTTAACGTGGGTGCGACCCGCCCCAGTTTCAGTGGAATCTTTTCTGTGTTGCGTTAAATGTTTATCAATTTTCGAATCGAAAGCGCTAAACAGACAACCTACTATTATATTTTTTTGACATTGGCAGTAGACCCTCCGATATCCTTGAAAATCATACGGATGGGCGTCCTACTTTTAGGTCCACCTGATCTCAGTTTTGTCTACAGTGTCCCGTCAGTTGCAGTTCAGATATTATCCGCTGCATTTTGACATATATTGGGAAAGCTTGTTTTCTCATCCTCAGAGTACGAGCAAGAAAAAAATTCGCATTTTGCTACTCCGACAGATCTAATGAATTCTCCTCTTCACTATCTGATCACTGATCACTATCTATCACTCTTCACAACTTTCAACAGATTGTGTAGTTTCACTTTCAGGTTCGCTTCCATCTAAATCACATTCATTTTCTTCGTAGGTATTCTCGGAACTATCCTCATTATTCTCGAGGATATTATCCAATATTTTATTAAATATCCTGGATTAACCCTAAAATGCACCATTTTTTTGTTTTGAGCGAAAAAATCACAGTTATGTATTCTAACATGTAAAATTCGGGAAAAATAATGAAAAAAATCAATTATGTCCTAATGTCCTGAAAATTCGATTTTTCCTGTATGTATCAGAAATGATACTTTGGCCTTTGGGGGTAGTATTAAAAATAGAAAGTTGAAGTCAATTTATGCAGTGCAGTTTATTCTTATTTTGGTATTGACAAAAGTAATTCAGTTTTTCTTCTCTAGTAATAAGTATCACAACATTTATTATAATCTTAATTAAATTATGAAAAAATAAATAAATCATTAGTTATGTTCTAACATTGTAAATAAAAAACTTAAATTTAGGCCTTCTTAGTGGGGCAATAAAAATTTATTGGTGGAAATCTTTAAAACAATTGTTTCCTTTATTGAAACAAAGTGCAACTCCGCACTTTTCACAAATTACATATGTAAGGTTTTTGCACCCTGGCATTTTGCATCTGTTTCTACTTTCGGTGTAATGGCAACAATGTCCTATATTATCAGTACGTATTGGTTTCGGGGGGATGTAGCTCGTTGGTACTCTCAATTTTTTCGCCTGAATTTCATTCTCGATATTGACCAGACGTGGTCTACCTCGTTTAGGTGTAACTACGCAGTCAGATTTGCACAAGCATTCTGCAACTTCAAATCGAAATTCCGCCAAGTTCAAAAAATGTTCCTTCTTGATAATGCAAGCTTTTCTATATAGCAACCAGCTATTCACAAGGGTAAGGTCAAGTAAATGATAAAATATTCGTAAGTACCACTTTCGCGTTCGAATCATTATTTTATATCTTCCGATCAAACTGTCTAGAAGAACAACACCACCCATGTGTCGGTTGTATTCTTTGACAATCGAAGGACATGAAATTTCTACAATTTTTTTTTGTTTTTTGTCGAATCTTTGAATTTTTGCTAAAGGTAATGCGCCGACAAAATTCGACACCAATGTGACAAGTTTATTGTCCTTCCACGCAACAGTTGTAATATCTGTGCCATTTGCATTAGAACGAATTCATAAATACTGCCTCTTGGATCCTTTTTTGTGTCAGTGTCAGTAGGCAATTTACAATTAGGAATTCTATTCCTTCTTATTGTCCCTAAAGAAAATATACCCATGGTAGATAAGCAGGAAATCAAAGGTATCGTCGAATAAAAGTTATCAAAGAAAATTCGAAAATTTTGGTTTGGTTTTTTGGTTTCTCGTCCACACACAAATATTGTTCGCATGGTATGCTTGCAAATTTAGCGTTTAAATAATCCAAAACAGGCCGAAGTTTAAACAATCGATCAAAATCGTCACCATCCTTAGGTTGCATTTTTGAATTATTGTTGAAATGTACGAATTTCTTCACATGCTTTATGCTTTAGAAATGCTTCATGCTTTAGCTTCATGCTTTATGAAATGCTTTAGGCTCATCGTTTCTTTGATATGTGGCACTCCAAGCTTTGTAGTCCAATAGCATCTTATATTGGGTAAGTGTATAACAGACATGAATATACATACCCCCAAATATTTTTTTACATCTGCAGCTTTGAAATGGTTTGTAGTACCTATATCTTTCTGTTTTGCATATACGTTGGACTCTTGTACAATTGAGTTGATCAATTTATCATCAAAGAAGTATCGGAAATAATCGTAGGGACTTTCCAATGTCGATACCGATAAAGGCAGATTACTGTCTCCTCTGAACTGCTTTTGCTCTTCATTTAATATAAGGTTTTTTTTTCTTCCAAATTATCTTTTTGAAAGAATCTTTATAATTTTGCAATTCACGTTCATCATATTCTTGATTTAGACGTTCATTTTCAGTCACATTTACTTCCTCTTCTAATTCATAATCAAAAACAATTGGAATGTTTTTGATATCGAAGTTTTCTTCATCTTCAGAATGATCTAATTCATCTTCGCTAACATCCCAATTGTCAATTACAAACTGCAGGTCATGCGGCTTCAGGGGCCTTTCGTTCTCACCTGTGTTCATTCTAAATATAAAGCAAGGACCTCTGTAACATATTTGATACATACCACAAAATTCCCACTTACATCAAAAGCACTGCTTTTTTTTCTTATGGAAGCACCACTGACACAATCGGGAGATATTCACAAATATTATTAATTTTTTTCAAAACTTAGGGGCCGATTACGAACACCTAAACAAAATCAAACAAGCACGACCAAAACCACTGATGAGCTCCTAAGTATCACTTCTTCGCAAAATCAGAAGTGCCGTTATCATTGTCGCATTTCTCTTTACAGTCTGATGCAAAATGGTTGGAGCGCTTTGTTACAAATATGATGAAATACGCGTTGTGATGAAAGTGATATTCTATGCCGATTAATATTGATTTTTCCAGTATGTATCATTTATGATACAAAATGCATTTTAGGGTTAACGCATGATTGCTAGAAAAAGGGTTTCGGTCAACACAAAAAAAACTACCGTGCTCTCATTCCAATACCCTATTGTAAACACCTACAATAGGCGGAGACTCTCGAGAACCGAAACTTTCTGACACAGTCTTTCTGAAAAATTCGGCCACTGTAAATGCAGCATTCAAACTGAAGAACAAATTTTTTTTCAGCTATAATAAATAGTTCCGTAGCAGACCAAAACAATTTCTCATTTAATAACATCCGCTTAAGCTTACACTATCGAGGCGTGATTGACATCAAGAATTGGAAACGGAGAACAACAAGACATTGCTTTCACTCTTTTATTTCCTACTGGATGGACAATGTGACGAATAAAGCAGAAATATAAGGATTATATAAATATAAGGACTTAGGAAAAAAACCAGTGTGAATAAATTCTTTTGAAGAAATGATTAGTTTACAATGCAAATATCAAGAGATATTTCACTGCAGAGTTTGAATTCCATCAGTTCGACGGGTTCCGCAAATCTAGTATTGGTGCAAAACCAGCTGAATTTCCCCAAATATAATTTATCTTGCTTCATCTCAAACTTTAAGCAAATATAAACCCGAAAACAACTGATTGCCAAGGACTTCCCGAAGGATCACATTTCATAGTTTCCGAAAGTATAAAAATTACCTTCAAGCAATTAATGAGCTTTTCAGGCAACCAGTTTTTAATAAAAATCATTCGTTAGTTAGAAAATTTAAAGGACCACTTCATAAATCTTCCTTCCGAGTGAATTAATCACAAGTACTTGACCTTACTTCATGCACTCAACATTCTGCACGTATAGACACGAGTGTGACGAGAATTGTAAACAGCCACTTCACTCTTTAATCATCGTTCTTCACATAACCTCATTTCTTACTCCTTCCTCGGCAAAAGCTTTTCCTTAAGCAAGAGTGCAAAATGTAGGACCCAAATTAAGTTAGGAACTAAATAAAGTTGGCCATTAAATAGATGAACAGATGATAGATCCCTGAACTCAACCCCGGTATATTGTAAATGTGCCTGAGGGAGAGGAGTCTATGCGCTCAAGGATAATGAAAAGGGTATGGTGAAAAGGTGAGAAGAGGCTTGTTATCTCTTGTATTTGAGTCACGTTTACGAAAAGTAATAAAAAATCCATTTACTGTCACTTTAAACAACTCAATTGTATGTTGTCTTGCTATTTGGTGCAGTATAAAGGAAGTCTGTTTACATCATTGCACGTCGAATCGAAGGATATGTCTATGAAATATGACACGGTGTAATAAACACACGATTTTCGGCCAGTTAAAGTGAATAAGCGAATGTAAAGGATGTCTTTTTGTTTCATAAAAGTGTATTCACTTGTTTATTGGATCTTAAGCATCGCTTTGAAGGAGCGATTGTCTTTGTGGGAATTTTATTCATTTTATAGCAGGCCCGGAATGGAAAATTCTTACAGTTTGCTAACTTAGTTGCTTTTTTCGTGCAAATAAAGAAATAAATAAAATATATTAAAAAATTCATTTCAGAAAAAAATTTTGAAATCTGTGACTTAATGTGTATAATCAGAGAGTTGAAGAAAAGGTATATATATTTTTTGCTATACCTACGAACATTTCAAATTAACCACGCTCCCAGGGTTGGTCTCTACATCTCTTCTTCTGTTATGGTAATTTATCTCTCCACTATTCACTTAAATTTCATCACCCTTTCACTAGAAATATTCTTGACAGCAAAATTCTGCTCCGTCACAAAGATATTATTGCTCTTTTACGATTCAGTTTATTTTGTGGTTGGGAGGGAATTGTATGAAATTCTTTTTGTAATTAATCGGCTTCCGATTCATTACAATGGAAGTGTTTAGCAACTACAGAGGGTAATTTTCCAGGAATACAATCTAGCGTCGATTCGAACGAACTGCTCCATTAAATGAGCCATACCACAAACATTTCCACCATCCACTAAGGCAGTATCTAGCTTCCTAATTACAAATAGGAAGCGATGAATTAACTCGAAATGACCTGTAATTCGATGGGAGATGTAGAGGTATTCTCGAATCGTAAGGCGGCCGTAAATTAAATAGAAATGTATTTATCAATTTCTTCCTTCTCCTGTGAGAGGTCCTGTGAGTGATTCTGTGAGAGGAATTAATTTGAGGTCAAGTTAAAGTCTTACAAAATGACGAAGCATAGTGGCAATATCAGAAAAATTTATACGTTCAGTAGAATCTTGGCCCACGTAATTTGAGAAAAGCAGAATTCAGTCTGAATAAACTAGAAACATAAGAAATCGGTTTTCTTTGAATTTTTTTTTTTTTTTTGAATGTGGTTCTTTGGTGAACTGCGTCATATTATTACGGCTTAATCACACTTGATCTCTTTCATCTATGCGTATTCGTCGGTGCATTTGTTCAGTGTCAGCCATAAGTAAATACAGGACCTCAAACAAGTCATCCTGTACTGTCCTTCCTTTCATCGTTAAATCGTTCAGCGAGATATTTGATGCAATTTTGCAAGACGCATCAAAACACACTCTTAGTTTTGTCGATCTTTGGTCCGGATTTACTACTGCGTGATGCGGAAATGAGTAATGTACTGCGTGTTATTGTATCCTTTATATTAGTATTTTAAATAATAAAAGTAAGCATTCTAAAAGAAACTGGTGCTGCGTACCCGGATCCTTTGAAAGTTCCTTTTCCAAGTATTCATATCTCCTTCATGTGAAACCTTTTGATGACCGTAACAGGCAGGCAGGTTAACTATAAATTGTCCTGACCTATCTCGAACTGTGGTTTTGATGAAAAATTCTGCACATTGCCTGTCTACATTGGACAGAGGTTTTCTTGGACTTCTTCTATCCCCCAAAATTTGGTATGTTCTGTTTCAGGCCCACTATATGTATTGACTGTCTGTCAATATCCACTGTCTGTTCTTCAGGTAGAGTTTGGGATATCTTGCCAAGTATGATACATCCAAATACTGATATCTGTTTAAAGCTGCTTGGAGTTGTATTTACTTCGATTGGATCAACCTGCCTTGAAGTTCCACTCCTAGCAGCATGTCAATTTTCTGTGGCTTATTGTTATTAAGATCTGCAAGCTATTTAACTCTGGTAACTTCCAATGAGATGCATTACTAAGTCTCAAAGCTTGCATATCCGCAATTTGTTTTACCATATATGCTTCTATAGTTGTGGTAGAATCCTTTTTTGGCCTGAAACTCGATATTGCCTCGGTTTTGCGAACCTAGATGTGTTTTCCCCCCTTTGCCGCATATTCACAGCTTATCATTCACAGCAAGTCACTTTTGCATTCTTTCTGTAATTAGATTGACCCGTGTCTAACAAGATTCTGCTTTCAGCTTTTTGTGTTTATCAAGGATTGTTGTTAATACTGTGCCTAAAAAAACATACTGTCCTAGGTCCTTTTCGAGACTGTTGACTATGTTGACTGATATTTGTGTTTCTACACTTTTTCAGCAAAGTAGTGCCCTAATGTAATAAAGTGTCGTATTTTTCGTTAGATGATCTACAGGTTATGGATTGACTCGTTTTCAAATCATGGGCACTTCCCAATCAATTGCAATATAATTGGTTTTTCTTTATACACGATCTTAAATTGACATTACAAGCTTTTCGCAATTGTGTAGCATATGACCTCTATTGCAAATTACATACTTAAATGCGCTCTTTGTTTTTGGAAATGATGTAAATTTAGCCCTTTCAGGCACACGTTTTGTTGACGATGCCTTAGCTCCCAAGGCTTCGAATGATTGAAAATGAGTTTTCAGAAAACGAAAAAATTCTCTCGGTGTCTGTTACTCTCTTCCGTTTTTGAGTGATTGCTAATATGCTGTGTGCATGGTTCTATTTAGCCTTTTCCTTAATATATGGAGCAATATGGAACCCAATATGGAGCAGAACATTTTCTCGTGTCATTTCATGTATTGCTTTTAATGCCTTAGTGGGGTCTGTTGCTACGTTTGACTGGTGATCAAATCGTCCAATACACTGGAATGCAGAGGCCCACTTATTTTCATATCCTTCCTTTAGAATGTTCCACGTCATGTCATAATTTTTAGTCAAAACAATTAAATTCTGCTTTACCTTTTAAGTTTCGAGGTACCACATATTTTCGTTATTTTTATTTCCTTGTTGTTTGATTATTTCCCACCTGGCTGGTTAGAAATTTTATCCAATTGATTCTTAAGCATTGTTTTTGGATTTTTTTGGATGCATTTTAAAAAGAAACCCTTTTCTAGTGAATTAAATCGTTATATTTTGGAAAAAAGATTCCAGAAAAAAGATATAATTCAAAAAAGGAAAGAAGGTTTTATTGATAAAAAGGATGAAAATGTAGTAACTCTCGGAAACTGCTTAACATACCGAGCTGATTTCAGTAACGTTTGTTTGATCTAAATGATTTACATTCGATTAATTTATCAAAAATTAAAAATAATGTTGCTAACAATTTTCGATATTTTTAGCTATCCTCCGATTCAGAATTTTTACGTATGATTAAAGGACTTGATCTAATAACATACAATATTAAGTTCCATCAAAATCGGTTGAGTGGTTTGGTCACTAGCGAGCCTCAAAAATCTCAAAAAATCGCGTTTTTAAACTTCCCCGTTTTGTAACTCACTGTTACATGACTACCAAAATTGCAACATCATTAGATCTTGATAACACATAGCTTGGTATAATGTCTGGTTAACATCCAATTATTTATAATGTCTGGTTAATCACATAGTTTAAACCATGTGGTCACAGCTATAAGAACAATTTTTTCCCTTTGAACGGTCGCCATTTTGAATCTGCTCGAACGATTTTTGATTTTTTGTTGTCAGCCTCATTATATACCTCAATAAACTTGTATGTAAATCGTTCGTCTAAATCGGATCTATACTTTTTTGTCAAACTAGAAATCACGAATAATCGTCTAAAATGGCCGCCATTTCGTTTTCGCTCGAGCATGAAAATAAAAATAGTCGAGATATTTACTTGATGCACCGTTTCCGAAAATTTTGTGCAAATCGAACAAAAATCATCCCATATATATGAAATATGTATAAATAAAAATTGCTCTCCACAATAGGCAAATTCCTCTCGAGAAACTTACTTAACGAATGCTTTTAACTTTATAATATTAACCTTATAATCCCTTGGAATTGTCCAACATACCACTTTTTACGAATAGGTCCCAACGTGCTGACATCGATTGTGTACTTTGATTAGCTTGTTGTAATTAAATAGACTCCATAATTACATTTTCTGATCTTGTTCGTACAGTTTGCCGTACAGCTGGTTTTTCCCATATTTTTCCACCTCTGCCCTTGAAGCGACGTTAGTGCAAAGTCAAAAGGTCACGATCATCTTAAATATCTGTTGCTTTTTCAGTCAAATCGCTTGTATTTTGTTCAATTTCACTGCCATCACTACGTTCAGAGAAGTTATCTTCGTTATAGAAACATATAAAAGGCGTTAAAAAACACGGAACCTGAAAATAAATGCACGTTAAGAGAGTACCACACTTTCGAAGCACGTGTATCTCACTAGGAAGGTGGCATTGCACTGAATGAAGGACATTGCAAGGAGAGGTACCAATGATTTGAGCTATTCAAGTATTCAAACGTGTAATAATTGTAGAAAATAAAGTATGACCGTTTGAAGTCTTGTTTAAACTCGAAATGACCCAGCATCACCAGAACAGGGTTAACAAATCTAATATCATGTTAGAATTTTTATGGCAACAATAGCAGAATACGTTATAATCCATGGATTATAAAAGAAGAAAAAGAGCGTGTACGCCACGTGGCATATTTTAAGGTTCCTAAATATATGGAAAGTATAAAAATTGACCGCATTCAATTAGAAATAATCGTCGTCCAAATTTTTTTTCTATGGATATTCCATTCAGGATTTAGTTATACAAAACGACAAATGTGTTAGAGGCGGAAACATTGAGCATGTTGCAAAAAAGAGCAATAGGCCAACGAGTTACCTTTCGATTACAACGATAGGTTCTAATGAGCGTGTCTAAATTATCGAAACTATCTTTCGTCTGGTTGTAAAATTTTATTCACTGTAGAACGGTAGAAAATAATGTAACAAAACGCCTCTTTTTCGGTACGTATGACAGCATACCGGCCCGGACGCTATTTTCAAATCGAAACTCGGTATGATGAACTAGCTGCCTTTTCACAGGAACTAAAATCGGTGGTGTTTTTTCGCATTTTTGGAATTTTACTAATCAATGTCATTTGGCGCTTTTTCAATTCAAAATCCAGATGTTGTGACGAGAATAATCTGTCGCAAGTTACATTTCTACCATTCACATCTAGAGGCAAAATGAAAAAAGTAAGATAGTGCGAAAAATAATAAAAAAATACGATAGAAAAAAAAATATCGTGACATTTGAAGAACGACTCTTTCGCCTTGACTTTTTTCTAGAGCACAGTTGCCCATAACTTTATCCCTGGTTTCGGTAGGATGTATTGCGTGAAAAGAGATCTTCCACGAAAAGGCTAAAGCATTTCATCTACTGTGATGAAATCACCTAGAAACTTCGCGAATTGGGGCCAGTTTGTCTCGGTTACGAGCTCTGGTCTCTATTATCAAAGCGGAGCAAACGGTTGATCCTTTTGAACTGAATCAGAGATATAGCAGCGGTGAAAAAAGGCATTCCATGCTTCGTTCCAGAATTTTTCGATGGTAAAACAAAGTAATAAAAATGTAGAACACCAGAGTATGTCGAGAAGTAAATAAGCGATAAGACGATGTATTTGGCCATGCAAGTGATAAAGGATCCCTAGAATATGTGATTTTGGATGCTTCGACATTAGTGGAACATCCGGCTGGAAAACAGCCTCTTCTCTCACTTCTCGACATTAAATAAGATATGTGTACATTTTTTCTGCAGTCTCTTGGTGACGTTTGGTGACGTGATGAGAAATAATAAGACTTATTTAGCGCCGTTTTTAAGTACCTGTTTTGAGTGACTTGAAGCTTCGATTTCAAATATTTTGCGCATTCGCTCCAAGTAGACGCTCCGAATAATATTATATGCTAAATGACCATCTATAAATTATTATATTATTCTTTATGTTTAACTGGGACCTTCTGTTGATTAGTGGATACAGTTGTAGTACAGAATTAAAGGCTTTAATGCTTTTTCGTTCAATGTGGTCGTTGAGCATGAGTTTCTTGTCCAACATTAGCCCAAGGTACTGCAGATTTTCGGACCATGGTATGGTTTGTCCTAAAGAGTTAATCGGCCAATTAGGCAGTAAGGAACGTTTGCGTTTTTCACTGGAAAATATTGCCTTAGTTTTGTCAATATTGATGCTTATTTTCCACCTGTAGAAGAACTGATATACTTGTTCAGGTATTTTTTCTAAAAGGGAAGGGCTCGGACATTAGCCTTGGGAAACACCAGCAGGTGCTTCTCACAGTTAAGGTGCTATCTTGATCCTTTACCTTAAACGATCTATCTTTGAGGTAGGAAGCTATCAAATTACTCAAGTATGTTGGAGTTTTGTACTTTTGGAGCTTATAAAGTAAACCTTCGTGCCAGACTCTATCAACTCCTTTCTTAATATCGATGGTGACCATTACAACTGATCGTTAACCTATTATAGCTGTCGGTTTGTCATTTAGCTGGTGCTCCGTTGAATAACCATGTCTGAAACCAAAGTGAAAGTTAGGAAGTATGATGGCATTTCCCACAAAGTCTGTTAGTCTTTTGAGGAATAAGTTTTCGAAGAGTTTACCAAAGGCTAGCAATAGGCTTATTGGCCTGTAGCTATCTGACTCATGTTGATCCTTTCCAGGCTCAAGAAGTTGTACTACAACTGCTTGTTTCCAGGGCACGCGGTTATAAACACAAATTCCTTTCTTTGGTAGATTTTTCATCAGAGCATCAGGAATTCCTAGATGTAGTCTTGATGTAGGCGCCAGGGGGCAAGTCAGATGTGTTATTTTGTTACTCTGCTCTTTTCGTAGTGTACATTTAGAGTGTTCATAAGGGCCACTACATATGACACATTTTGTGTGTAAATGACAATGTGAAGAGCCATGCCAATACATTTGGCAATTTTGACATTGCGTCGAACCTTTACGATTGTTAGAGTAGCAGTTCCAGCGCACAATTGTGTGAAGAATTGTTTTAATTTTCCTCAGATCTGCCATTTTTGTCTCTCTTTGCAGATAGAGCAAATAATATATCTGATCACTTCCTCCTATCTTGGAATTGAACTTTTTTATGTCGAATGAGTTAACGTCATGATCGCTTTTCAGGATTTTTTTTTTAATTCTTCCGTAAGAATGACATGTAGCCCTGTTGGGACTACTTTCAATGGACGTATTTCTGATCGTTGGAAAGTGAGCAAGTTCACTTTTTTGGCCTTTAGATATTTTGCAATATTATTATAATCTTCATACGTATGTAGAAAAAGCCGTTTTCAAATAAAGATTAATTTAATTGAAAAATTCTCAACTTAAGCCCTTTGAGGATGCCATCAATGGTATCGCGGGGAAGATCAGTACAGGTGATTGGGGGACTCCCACCTTAGCTTGCTGCTCAATACTGGGTTGCTTGCCGATGTCGCTGCTATGCTCAAAGTCAGCTAATGGCAGCAATCTGTGGGAAACGGATGACTTCGATGTGCTTTGCGCTATCTTGGATTGGTTCCTGAGGAGCGTTCCAATGGGGGATGATTCCCGGCTGTTTTTCTTGCGCTGAGCAGGGTTGGAGTTTTTACAACAATCAACACCCACTTCGGGTTTTATGGTACAATTTACTTATTAAATTTGAAAGATAGATCAAACAATGGAATTTGTTGCTTGCGACACACGGAAAATTCGCTAGTACGTTCGCACTGACTGATAGTAGTGGAAAGACTGAGAAATATATCTATGTTTTGATGTAAAGGTAAAAAACCCAAAACAAAATATTTCTTTACAAAAATGATAATTCGTCCATAGTTACGTAGGTAAGCTCTTAATCAGATTACAATGCAAGTGCTAAACTTAAGGAAGTTTTAAAAAAGGCACCGTGTTGCAGTTTCAATTGTTTAGAATTGAACCCTATGCTCAAGTTAATATAAAGTATAAATTTGAAAAAAGTGGTATATTTAATATTGAGATAGAACTTCCGCACCCATGAGTCTTCGCTGAGTTAGCTTAGCAAGGGTATAAATCACTTACAATGTTGTCAGTGAAAATGGAAAAATTGATCTACCAAAACTTCTGAAATTGGTATATTTAATTTATAAGAACATCATTACTGAGTTGTACTATATTTCGAAAATTTTATTCTTATTATTTAATTTATTATTTTAGAAATCCTATGGTAGGACGAAATGGAATAAAACTACAAACGATTTTGAAATTTTTTCCGTGGACTCCATTAACTTTCTTCAAGAAAGATTGTGGAATTTTGGTGTTTTCGAAAGCCTTAACAAACTGTTTTATAGTTTTTCTGAAATCAGACTAGGCCCAGCTAAAACACACTATTTAGATTTTCGTTATAGCTCATAAATTTTCAAATTTTAAGTTCAACTCAAAAGATACGTTTATGAAATACTGTTTTAGCTGTTGAATATTTTATAACTTTGTAGCTTCTCCGAAAATCCCTCAGGAATTTTTGAAATTTCTCCGAAAATCTGACTTTTTCACATTTTCATCTATAAATCAAATTCTTTAGCTGGAAATTCACATTTTCAATTTGCCTACTCTCTATCCCGAGTAGATAGATAACACTTAGTAATCACAAAAAAAAAATTCATCTTGTAGTGGTATCTATTCGAAAAAGCCTCAAGCATGTTGAGTGGCATTAAACATGCGAATTTGTTGTAAATGGAATACTAACATATCCGGAACCAGTGTAAAATTTGCGTAAATGGAAAATTCGTCCCGACAGAGCAATATTTTACGGTGAAGCGCACCACTTAATGCTTTTTCATGTTGATCCCCATCCAAATCTACGTAACGTATGAGCGTAACGTGTTTCGGTTTTGGTTAATTTTACGGTGGAAGTACATACACATACGTTTAAATCGTATTTGTTGTTGTTTTTGTTGCTGTTGCTGTTGCTGGTACTCACTTTTGGCCTGATAATGTTGGGAAAAGTATATATTATAAACGGTTTGACTTTCACGAAGGCTAGCCCACCGCATTTACTATCCAGCTATAAAACATAGGGTTGATGTAAGGCCGAAAAGGATTTTTCACCAGGATATATTGCATTCACGAGAGTGATTTATGATTAAAGGCCAAAATATATGTTCATTTGCTAATTAATTTATATTTATTTTAGTTTTTTACTCTGCAAAAATTCGCGTGGTGAAAATATTTTAGAATTAAAAACGCTTGAAAATTATGTCGAGTTTTAATCGCGAGGCTCCAGTAAGCAACTATAATATCTCTTGGTGGCTGTATAGCGACCGCTTTATTCTGTTTTAATATCCCTTTTCACGGAATTTATTTCGTTTCGTTTGCCATTTAATTTCAATCGCTGTCTAAATTATATAAAGCATCAATGAAACTTTTCATTGCTTGCATACATACACCATAAAAAACAAATTATTCTACGCTGGATTAAATTTGATATTACAGAACCGTGAGTTAAGTACGCTTGCCAGTTTGTCAAAGCAATAATGTTTGTGAGGGATAGAAAGTTTTAAGTATTTTAAGGTTTAGTCCTAAGTGCCATAACCTGTCAACTGTACTCCTGTTAATTCGCTAAATATTAAGCAAATATATTTGCTAAATGTTTTGCTAACACTGCTCCATGAAAAATTTTGTTTTATATTTCTATCTTTCCTTGAGTCATTTCTTACTAATTTTGGGATGAGGGAAACGAATATGACAAAGAAAAAAATTTACTAGCTCTTGTTTTTATGAAACACAATAGGTTTATACCAGTCAACCACAAAAGTTCTTTCGGTTTTTATCTGTCAAAATAAAAAGCTCGCCAATTTCAAATCATGTGCTTTTATTCGAGGAAGTAGTCACAAATTGCTTCAGTAACCTTCTGCCGATGATTATAAATCTCAAGATCATAAATGCCACTTTTATAAAAGTTCACATTCATTGACGCAAAAGATAACTTTATTTCGTTTCCGACATCCTCTCTAGTTCGCAGCTGCCGATTTCGCATATGGTTGTCTATGGCTCGTAACAAGTGGTAGTCCGATGGAGCGAGGTCAAGAGGGTACGGCGGATGTGGAAGAATTTCCCATCCAAATGGTTTGAGCAATTCTACAGTCGTCTTTGCTGTATGCGGCCTGCTGTTGTCCTTATGGAACAAAACACCTTTCCTGTTCACCATAGACGGTTGTTTTTTTGCAAGTGCCGCTGCAACCCTTCGTAGCTGGACCAAGTACACATCTTTCTTGATGGTTTGGCCGCTCGGGAGGAACTCAAAATGAACGACACCGGCGGTGGTACACCATACGCCCAACATGACCTTCCTTTGGCGAAGATTGGACTTGGCGGTCAGGTAGGGAGGGTTATTTGGCGATAACCAATGGTACGTTCGCTTCCTGTTATCAATAAGAATCCATTCTTCATCACACGTGTCGAGAAACGGTTCCTCATTGTGAGGAGAGAGCTGCGATGAGCATACGGTGAGCCTCTGCTGTTTGTTCTCGGCGGTCAGTTGGTGGGGAACCCGATTACTGAGCCGCCACGTTTTTTCAAGTTGAAGCAGGTGTCGACGAATGTTTTTGACCCTGAACCTTTACGCTAACTCCCGGCATGTTAAACTTGAATCAACCTCAATAGTCTCCTAATAACCGCGATTGACACCGACATCTTCACTGCTACCAACACAAATTTTTTCGACTAGATGAATTTGTCTACTAATGTAAACAAAGCACTACTATATGAGCTTTCAGGAAACCATAAACACTTCCTATTTCGGCAAATGGTCGTGACTCTCTGGACATTTGAATGTGTTGCCTAGCGTAAACCTAAAGAATTTTTATGGTTATCTGGTACATAGTCATTTATTCTATGAAATTGAGAAAAAATAAACAATTTTTACATATTATTTCAACAATATTTAAAGTTTATTTATTTTTTATAGTCAGTTACATTATAAAAAGTTTGAATTAATGAGAAAAATACTGAGCAGTACATTAAGACTGGAAGTTTATCTGTTGGAATCATGAGATCGCTTTCTTTTGACATGCCTCTTGTAACATAGTTCAGGAGCATCTCTGGAAATAAACCAGCAGTGATCCAGAAGCATAGCTTCATTTCACCGGCCCTGGTATCTTCGTTCCTTTGTAGAAATATCCTGATGCAATCTCTTGCAATTTTCGTCACTCACAGCTTCATTACTAGGAGGAAAAAAGTCCACATGGGAATGAAGGACATGTATTTTCAGAGACATGTTGCATTCGTGTTGCTGACATGTTTGCAGAAGTATTTGGAAAAGGAAAAGGAACAGAAGGAAACAGGTTGCCATTGTGAAGTTAAACAGCTTTCAAACTTAGCTTGGAGGAGTCTTTGAATAGCCTCCACTGTTGGATTACGATTTCATTTCATCAAACCATCTTTGTCGCAGGAAGCAACAGGATTTCCTTTCTTCTCAAAATACTACACTTTTAGAACACCAAGAAATCCAAATATCAGCACCAACTACAACATAACCTTTGAGCAAGAACAGGAACAATGAATGACTTGATGTTTATAAACTTAAAAACAGCTGATGAGTTGTCAATTGACAGGCATGCCAACTCCTCAAAACAAAATTATACCCGAAACTGAAAATTTGTACTTGAGAAAATAACGTACCTATTTATCTCAGAAACGAGTGCTAGTCGGTCCCTTTTATGGTTATTTTTGGACTCAGCAGGTGAAAATACATCCAAAGTAGCAATTTTTGAGCCCGAAACATTTTCCTTGTTGGCCAGTGTTATTGATCTGGTCTATATTTAAATACAAAGGATATCGTTGTTAATATCTAGTAACGGTTTATACTTGATTACGCAAAGGATAAAGCCGCTCAATCGCTAAATATTTTCGTCAATTCATTGAGGTATAATATGAAATCTTTGTTGTGGTTCTGCATTATTAAACGCATACATGGGGCAAAACTTTTATCAAATTTCAATTTGAACGAAGTTACAAAAATCTGGCTAATAAATTTAAAAAATTTACAGAAGTTTTTACTATGAAAGTGTAGCATATTGAAAGATACAAAATATAAATACCGCCGGTATTTATATTTTGTTTTACATTGAATATCAAAGCAACTTTCTTTATAGTATAGATAACAAGTCTACCAAATCAAACAAAATTGACTTTTGCCCTTAAGCATCTCAATTCACAAGCGCCAACATTCCTTTCTAATTTTGGGTTTTTGCTTTCAGACATACATTCAATGCTGACAAGATGATGAAATTATCTGGATATAAACAAATTGCACAAATAACTTGCAGATAGTTATGTCACATTCAAAATGATAACTGAGCCAACATGATAATTTGGGACCCGGCGAATGGGCTACATGAGCCCAAACATTCATCAGGTCCTTATCAATGGCTGCGTGTATCTTTGTTAATATCGTGTCTTCTGCTTCCGTCGACAACAAGCATGGAAAAGTCCTTTGATGCCAACCGAAATCGCATTGACAAATCGAAATACCACGAAGGTCTACAGTCAGCCCAACAAAATTCAGCAAAAGTTGGAGGAGCTGTTGTGGCGGCAGCAGCGGAAACCAACATCCAATGTCCCAGCTTCTCAGATAGTTCAGCATGTCCTTGCTATAAATTTGAGGACGGTAAGTGTATTGAGGTATATAACGAAATATATTCAATAGGACGAAAGTGATTGTGCTTTATTTCCTTACGAATATTTGATTTGTTCTTAAAAATTAATTCCAGTTAGCAAATACGTGAATTTATTTGTATCCTCTCACAGTCGACCAACTTACCACATTCGCTCCCTTTTACGTAGCCCAACTCAATGCTTATGATAATTAATATGAATTTCTTATTTGCATTATCTTTACTTCAACAGGGAATGAGAGACCGAATCAATAACATTAATGTAATTAAAAAGTAATATTGAGGCAAAATGAAATTAAAAGAAATAAAATATAAGAATCCTTCACGACTTACTATCGCAACCAGTTCTAGTTTGGCTGATTAAACTTGAAGGATACCGGAAGTAATGAATAATCAGTAGGAACTCAATTGAATATGACAGTCAAAATCTTTGAACTGTAAAATATATTATGCATGTATTACGTATATTGTGATATATAATAGTAAAATATATTCATTGCTCCGGTAAATTTTTATTGCAGAAAAATAATTATTTTGTGTTAATTATACGGGTTTGGTAAACATTTCTAGCTGATTCCATTTATTTTTCTTTCCTACGCAGACCCAACTTATTTTTTCAGTTCTATAAAGCATAGCTCATTCCTTTCGCAGCGTTTAGAAATTCTGACCCATCCTAGAAACCCACAACGAGGTAAAGAAAACAAAATAGAACCAATGGAACATCAAAGATTTCGAAAATGTTCTTCATCATTATTCATAAAACCTTAATTAAAGGTTAAAGTTGTTTCCTGTAATTAAATAGTCAATTTATTATATAATATATACATAAAATTGTTTATAGATATTGTCTTCTGTACATAGTTCTAACTGTTGTTTTCTTTTGTCTGGAAATTTGAAGGAAACCTCATTAAAACTATGTTAACATAAAATTGTTTTAGTTCATGATAAGTTATCTGAGGAAGGGTACTAGTAACTAGATCGAGAGGAAATTTTAACGAAAACCTATCCTAGGCTGACATCTAACTTATAACTAATTTTTCTTATAATAATAAAGATCTAAAATATGATCTAAGTACGCTAGACAGATTCATGGTTGAGGACACTTGGTCTTGGTCTAACATACCACTAAAAGATTTGATGAGGGGATTCGGGAAGTATTTAGCTTTTTGAGCACATAAGCTTTACGCGATTCCGCAAGCATGATGATAGGGGTGATATTAGCTATTTATTATTTATTTATTGTTATTATTTATTAATATTAGTTAGTAATCTAGAGGAGCAAAAGAAAGGTTTGTTTAGGGTCACTTTTAAATAGCGATTTTGAGTGAGTTGAAGCTTAGCATTGGTTCCAAGTGGGAGCTCCGTAAGCTATTATGGGTTAGATGCTCATTTTGAGGATGAGGATTTTATTCCGCAGACTTCGATTGAGCAATGGATATAAAGACAGAAGTGACTTGAATGCCTTAGAACAGATGTGCTCGATGTGATTTTTAAATGTAAGTTTCCAATCAGATTTAGACCCAAATAAGTCAGTTCTTCGGACCAGTGAATCATTTAGTCTAAAAAATTTATGGGTCTGTTAGGCGGCATGGTGGGCATGCGTTTTCTACTTATGAGTATTGCCGCGGTCTTGTTGACATTGATTTTGATTTTCCACCTGCAGAAGAATTGATACATTTGTTTCCAGCATTTCTTCTAGACTGGGGATGATCTCGTTAAGATCGTTGCCAGAGGTGTAGCGGCAAATGTCGTCCGCTAAAGCCGCTTATTGGTAGATTTAACTTATGGGAATGTCAGACTTGTATATATTGCAAAGTGCCGGACTCAGACAAGATCTTTGTGCAACACCCGCAGGGCGGTTTTGGGAGTGGATGTTGAACCTCGAACTTTCACGTGGTATGTTCTGTCACTCAAGAAGGATGCGATTAGTTTCAACAGGTAAGGTGGAGTACTACACTCTGTAGGTTTATGAGTCAGCCCGTTATGCCAGACAGTATCGAACGCCTTTTCAATATCAACGCTCAGAAGGCCAACCGATTGTTTTCTAGTTAGTGTTGCTTTGATGTCATTGGAGACACATAGTAGTTGGTGTTCTGTGGAGTAACCATGTCTGGAGCCAAACTGGAAGTTAGGGAGGATGTCATTATTTTTGACATAATCCGTGAACCTTTTCAAGATTAGTTTCTCGAATACTTTGCAAAGCGCCGGCAGTAAGCTTATTGGCCGGTAGTTGCTAAGGTCATGCGGATCGTTACCGGGCATCAGGACTAACATTATTCTAGCGTGTTTGCAGCAGCTTGGGAAGTATGACATTTTCAGGCAGGCGTTGAAGACATGGCAAATTAGAGCTATCGCTTTCTTGAGAAGGTTCTTGATGACCGTATTGGGTATTCCGTCAATCCCAGGGGCCTTACCGTTCTTTAGCCTCGTTATTTGCTCGATTAAATGTTTCGGTTTTATTAGAGCACCGGGAAGTAAAATCACGGTGTTTTCGACGGATAGTAGAGACTTAGGTACTATCACTTCTGCCATGTTGTTGCTAATTCTATGGGAGATATTGTGGTGTTCGTGGAACTTATCAGCAAGAAACTCTGCTTTCTTTTGGTTAGAATGTATCTGGGTACCACTTTCGTCGTTCAGAGCACATGGTAGATCATGATATTTTCGTGTTAAAATTTTAGTCAACTTCCAGACTTTTCGTGAATGAGGTAATGTCTTTAGTGAAGGTTGGTGAGTATGTCGTTCTAGTGTTTGTTTCGGAGGCGCTTGATTTCGACCTTGATAGCTTTCGTTAGAGAGTTAACGCCAGTTTTCAGGAAGGAGTAACGATTTTTCAGCCACTGGCGCCGTAGGGAACTACGTGCTCGGATCAGCTTATAAGCTTCCTCATCGAGTTCAATTTATTTACTTGCATCTTTATACCAGTTGCTGTTATTGATCAAAAATCGGATGCAGGGACTGATCAAGTCGTAATCCATTGGAGCAAGATCGGCAAAAATTGGGGAAGACTAAATGTCTCCAGCTTATTTTCGTTAATTTAATTAATTTGTATCACATTATCGTGGTAAAAGATGACCCCAAGATTATTCACATATGCAGGATGCTTATGATGCATTGTTTGTTAAAGCCGCTATAATTTCTGAAAATAAAAATTGTTCATTTAACGTTTGATTATGTTCCAGAAGCTACTAACAAATAACTCGTTGGAAATCCCACCTATCAAACACTATGACCTCACACGAATCCAAGCCTGATTTTGCAAATGATTCAGCAAACTGTTCGACTGTGGATGACTGTGCAAAAAGAATAATCCTTCATAAGTTCTTCCGATAAGTTGGAAAACAAAGCAGACCATTCTGTAATGCTTGTTTTCTAGCGAAAGTTCGGGTTTCGGTCGGAGTCACTCAACTTTAACACAAATCTAAGCACATGAGTATTTTTCTCTACAAGTGATTCTGTGGACCTGGAATGTATTCGTTATCTTTACGATGATCACTCTATCACCTGTTTGTGCGACTTCCAATGGATAACTGTATGTCTCCCTCTTGAGCCGTTCTGATCTTCAAACTGTTGTTCTACATTATGGAAGCACTGAAATAAATGTTGAAATTCGATTTCTGATAGTACGTTTTCTCAACAAATGCTACTTAAATTTTCATAAGTATCTAATATCAAACTCGTATAGTCAACAATGCCTGAAATGGGTGTCTGAGGTTTGCATCATTGCAGACACAACGGTGTCCATTTTTTCACTTTCTGAACGTGATTTGGATAATTTGACTGGAAGTTTTGGAAATAATAGTCGGTTTTTGGTCTTTTTGCCTTCTCCTAGGTTTTTATTTCAGTTCATCTACCAAAAACATTAGCTATCACAAAAGAAAGTGTTAAAAATTGTTCGCGTTGCGTTTGCAACGATGAAAATTTTATACCCCTCCTAAAGTACACTTTATCATCTTCAGTTTATTGGCTGGTCATGCGGCCCCAGCTCCTGCTCTTATTACATTGTATATTCATGCTGAAATCTTTATGGGTAATTATTTTGAAAGAAATGCGTGAAATGTCAATTCGTGAGAGCATTGCGGGGTCATTTTAATTATTTTTCACGCACACTCTGAGCGTCGGCAGAGGTTGAGCGCATTTAAAGAGTACATAAACGAATTCTGTATCTAACAACGATTTAGTTTCGGGAACATGCTTCACAAATCTATCCACAAACTGCTTTTTTGGTGCATTCTTTTTGTCAAAGTTTGTTCATAAATTTCTTACAGTTTGGGTAGAATATTCTCCACTTTGGAAATAAGTTTTTTATATACTCTAACTTTGTTCAAGCGAAAAACGACCCATTTTATAAATGTCAATAACAAAACTAACTGTCAGTCATATCGGCAGTGTTGTCAAAATCGCTAACTTTACCATAACCTCTAATTCGAATTTCTGAAGTTAGATGGCCAAGCTCATACAATTCAAAACATATTATTGTTGGGAAATATGCAGAAAAGAATACTTCTCTATTTGAATTGATGAAAACTAAATAATATTTTGAATTTATATAACAACTACTGATCATAAAAACTACTGACAATGAAGGAGTAACCACTTAGAGACAAATACTTAGATCTCTGCATTCCAGATCGGTGGAGTTTAACATACATTTAGTCATAAAATTATTGAGTCATCCCACACAATGGAAGTGTAATTGAGGTTTTACACCTTGGAAAGTTTCTGTAAGGTAGAAACTAATGTAAATTACAAAGTTTGATATTTGTTTGATATATATATTGTTTGATAGTATATATATATACTAATAAGTAGAAACAGAACTCAGAAAAGTATTGACTCAGTACCAAATGTTTCCGAGAATAATCAGAATCCCTGAATCATTCTTTTGCGGAGTTGTATGCTTATTATGCTATTATGGATTATGCTAATATGCGTACGATACTTGAAAGAATCTAGACGGAAAGAAATTCAGTGATTATTTTTTATAATAGGGGATATAATTAGACAAAAATAGGAAGTGAGTGACAAATGCCTCAAAGTACGGAAGAAACATGTTTAAAAAATACAAAACTGAAAAACTATTGAAAATTAGCCTTCCTCCGGATGATCAAAACTATTTCGTAAGGATTAAGTTAAATTTATTTAGGAAACTGAACCTGAAATTTTAAGACATGTAAAAAAACCCGAATGTCAGTTGCAAAGAAGAATGTCAATTAACCGATTGGGTTCTAAAAAAATGTTTTATTTAGCGACGAATTAGAATTCAAAAATGTTGGCTCATCGATAAGAAACTCACACTCCTCATGTTTGGGAAAAAAACCGGAAAAAAGGTTGATAAAGAAAACTTACAAACTTAAGGTAAAATTCAGAGGTGGTTCTCTGATGTTTTGGGATTGTATATCAGCAACTGGGAACCTTTAGTTTTGAGGCGGTACATGGAAAAAACTTTTTGTTTAAGCATTTTGAAAAACAATTTAAATGCCAGTGCAGAAATATAAGACTCCTGGACAATTTTATGTTCCAACAGGATAACGATCAAAAACTTATTGCGAAAATGCTGAAACAATGGATTTTGTATAGGTGCCCAGATAGGTGCCCACTCAAAGGCCCTTTTCACAATTTCCATACAAACCAAACCTCGCTCCCACCCCCATTGGTCATCTACGCGGGCACATAAAGGAATCAATTAGTAAAATTGATATATCAGATATAAAAATTTAGCGCACAGTTACATTGAATCCTGACAATATGTGTGACAAGCGCAAACGTATTATTCATTCTACAGGTATGGTGCTGGTTTTAATGTGGTTAAATCAAAACTTGTCTACGTCTAATTCCCACAGAAACCACGTCTGCAAATAAAATCAAAATGTCACAAACATAACAATAGAAAATTAATTATTAATAATCGTTTGTAATGTTGAACGAATTTTCACATCTGTGATGTGGTGATGAAAAGTAAAATGTCTACTTTTAGTTAATAAGGACCAAAGTCTACGAATTGACTCGGAATATATGTTTTAACTCCTGCGGTGCCTTCCATACTTTATTGCACATCTACCATACTTTTAATACACGTTATTCCCTGCTGATAATCAATTACATGAACGCTGAAAAGCAATCAAAATCCTGTCCATTCATTTCCAATAACTTTTTGGAACATTGAAATTTTATTACGGCCCAGTTTTTTATTTCAACTGATTTTGAAGCAACTCTGTTGATTCTATCAATCGGTATTCAAAATATCATTTTCCTTTTTCAAAATTGTGTTATTTCATCAAAAATCAAGTAATTACGATCAGAAGACAATAAATATTAATGTCTTGTTTGTTTCTGGAACGCATTAGTTTTTTTTCCCCAAAAAAATTTCTTTTCTTTGAAAAAAAGGATTAGCTAGTAATGGTATGCAAATAAGAAAGATGCATCTTTATTTGACCAAGAGTTTCTTTCAAAAGCTTCGGGACTGGACTCTGTAATGAAATACATCGAAACACATCAATGTGCAATCTTTTTACTTCAGTAATCCTTTTTGACCCTTCCCCACGATAGTATGACAAAATTTTGAACTCTACACATCCAGTCTTAATGGCCAATGCATCCAGCGCTTACACTATCGGGCGACTTTTATTAGACAGAGATAGAAAAAGAAAAAGGCGCGAATAGGTGGTACTTAGTTGATAAGAATACTCATCAACTAAGATACTTACGTGAGTCGTCGCTCAAGGTCAATCCTCAGCCCGGACTGTGGAGCATCTTCTATGATGGACTGCTACGGCCTGAACTGTCGGAGGTGTGACGCTTGATCGGCTATGTGGATAATGTCGCGGTGCTAATCACTGGACGCAAAGTCGACCATGCGCAACTGAGGGTTCACTCACAGCTTCAGGCTGCAAAAAACGGATGTTGTTATCATGACAAAGAAGAAAATCCCTATAGCAAGGGCTATCAGTGTTGGGGACCCGCTGGTTGCATCAAAATCAGCAGTGAAATGCTTGGAGGTTCGGAAAGACTCGAAGCTGACTTTTTCCCGACCAAAATTTTCAATAAACCATCTCAGTCTCCGAGCCAGTAGCGCTGGTAATCGCAGGATATCAATCGGCCTACTTACTAGGGAGCGCAGAGAAATATTCACCAGCGTAGAAGCGAAGACATCAGAAAACAGACCAACAAAGGAGCGACATAACACTCCCTCAGCGATTTGTAACAGTCGTGGGAGTAAGACACAAGGGGAAGGTGGACTGCACGTCTGATCGCTGACCTGAAGCCATGGCTCATTCGAGTGCATGGTGAGACCATTTTCTACTTGATGCAGTTCTTAAGCAAATGTGGTTGTTTTTGGTCTTACCTGCACAAGGTTGACAGGTCACGATCACTTTACTGCGTGTTTTGTGCGGGAGAATGAAATGACACTTGTCACATATTCTTTTTTTGTGAAAGATGAAGTAAGCGGCGCGGTGACCTCTTCAGCGAATTTGGAGAGCTCTGCCCGAGAACTTTAGTAGGAAAAATGCTGAAAACTGTTGACAAATGAAGTGACGTGGCATTATTTGCTCGGGCCGTGTTCAGACTATAAAAGTTATACTTGAGCGTTGGGAGGCGTCGAGATTTGAGGGATCATTTTTCTAACACTTCTTTCTTCGCCCCTCCCTTTCCGTTTGAGAAGAGACTCCATAACCTGAAGGCGTAGTGACTGAAGGCGTAGTGACAAAAGGCACGTTTCAAACGTGTCAAAGGTAATGTATCAAATTGTACCAGGCTAGTTGACAGGGAAGGTAGTCGGTAGTCCAGAAGCGTTGCGCTCCTGGGTGTCCCACACTTAGGACATAAACAATCTTTATCTCCCAATCATAGGATTTTGGATGCGAAGTAACTTTTTTTGCAAGACAAAATTGTATTTCCGGTCCGGTGCGTCCTAGGTTTCAATTTTAACACGACATCTATGATGATAAGGTTGCCAATGGTCTCGGCGAAAAAATTAAAAACGTTGAACAGACCATTTTAAACAAAGAAAATTTTGCAAAATAGGAATATTATGAATTGATTCACTGAACAATATTTTAAGTGAGTGGTTACAGAGGATGATAACTATAGCAATAAAACAAATAATAAATATTACTCGCTCGGCTATTTAATTTTAAAATTTGTAGAAAATTTTGGAATACGTTGGAAAACTAGTGAAAATAGAGTTTGATCTGATTGGAACCTACTTCAGACATCCTTAGGCTTTTTGTTATGGCAAAATCATTTGGCAAAATCCCACAAATTTATCCCCACGTTTTGTAGGCCCAAGAGAATAAGATTCATACACGAGATCAATGGTATGACTAATGAGGAGATACATTATTTGAGATATTTGTAGATGAAAAACTACTCAAACTGCATCAACTATTACGTACGATTCACTAACTTACTATTTACTAAGTTAGTAACGTAACTATAACGACGTACGAAAAAGAGGATTTCAAAAACAATTTCATAATGAGCTGATGTTATGTTAGATAACCCTAAACCTGGCTATGGATCCAGCAATGAAAGCAATACCAGCGGAAGTTTTCGCAATATTAAACTATCTTCCCTCATTACTGGTATTGATCCAAATTCAGTAGATCTGCAACAATTCTGGAAGTTGTATCGAGTGGACAAGATATCAATACTGATAAATTTTATTTATATTGTAAAGAAGTTCCTCAAACTTATTGAAAATTATATCCATGGAATCCAATCACAACCACTATCCACAATATGTTAATACACGATCCAACCAATGTCGAAAAAGCTTTTCTCACTATTGGTAGCCTTTCCGAATAGGTATCAGAAGCTTGAAATCAGCATTTCCGACAATTTCGGCAATATTACTCGATAGGACATTTTTACGGAAAATTGCAATATGGATGTCGTCAATTGCCTAACTTTGACATATGATCTATAAGACTAAAGGCTCCAAAAAAGTCCAAAATAACCTCAATGATGATCCAGTGCTTAATGCTGAGACTGGTCAAAGCATATCCTTCCTTCACACGAAGAAGAATGGGATGCCTCTTCAGTTTAATCCTTGCATATTTGTTTGTTAAGTGTGTTGACAAATCATCATTTATATACTAATTATTTGATTTTTTTGACTACTCCAAATTTTACAAAGTATTATTACTAATTATTTAATTGAATCGAAATAAAATAAAAAAAGCTGTGAAATAACTTCGTCCTCCTTTTTGGGTCAAATAACCCTCTGTGCCGATTATTCTGAAGGGACCTTTTTCAAACACACTCCACGGTTTTTGGCTAGCCACAAGTTTCGTTTATCTTGTCAAAAGACGTCACAACCACTGGGGAGAAAGGTCTGAAATAGACCGAAGCCTTTGTAGATGAATGAGTTCAAATCTTTTTCAACACACTTTGTGTTTTTTGTGTGCTGATTGGATAAAATTTTTTGATGCGTGAATTGCAATGTTTGTTTTTTTTTGTAATATTATATAAAAATACCAAAACTAGACAAATTTCAATTGTATGAACTGAAGCCTCATTGTAAGAAGTTTTCAAACAGACCTCGAAGGCTTAAATTCAAATTTAAAAAAAAAATTCCCTTCATAACCCCAAAGAACTCTACTTAAATTTTACTGCGAAATGGACAGCGTTTAATTTTCACATTCGAAAGGTTCTCATTTAAAGTGAGTAATATCTCAAAATTCAGTAGCATAAAATGAAATATCGCACTCGTTGGTAGCACATTTTACTTATGGAAATGTTTCTTTTTCTCAGAGAGCAACCGTACCTTTTATAGATATATCCTTGACCATAATGTTGTTTTGGTACCAATTTGGACTCTGTTGGTGTCCTTGTTGATCTTCTTAAAATCTTGTGGAGCTCCTTTGCATTTGAATATGTATTTGACCTATTTATTTCAACTTTGTGCTTTGTTTTCACTTATTGAGTCACGACTCTTGTTGTTTGCAATTTATTTATTTCCACTTAATTATATTTAATTGACGTCTTCGTTAGATTTGCATATCTTGCATTTCACGTATGGTATTTCAATTTAAAAGTGTCCGTTTGGTATTCTAATGCATTAGATTTCGAATTTCTTTTTTCGTACTCACAATTCTCTACCTCACTCATAGTATGGAATTAAAATATGACTCCTACTGGCGGTTGATTCTTACCAAGTAATTCTTATCCTTACCTTCTTCTACTATGAATTGCCAGTAGATTATCCTTTATCATTTATAATCCCACTAAAAACACGTACTTTATAGTTACATCAACATACCCCTTCGTCAAATTCCTGCCCTCTCCCTTCTATCATGACGATTCCTTTTACGACGATAAACAGGAGAGATGAAACCTAGAACTATTTGCAATTCTTGCGAAGAGCTCTGAAGACTTTTTCGGAGATTTATGTCAAGAAATTTACGGACAACTATTACTCATCAAACAATAAGACAGAATATGCCGAAACTATTTAAGGACTTTGTTTGCACTGTCAAGACTTTCCTTTTCCGTTTCTATTTGTGCTAGGGAAATAAGAGACTCTATTAGTGCGCTCTCCTAAATGGGCTTGAATAGTTTCAAAATTATTACTAACAAACTAATAGTATTGAAAGCAAATTAATTTCGAAGTTCATTGTAAAAATAGCAAACTTTTAAAATCCCACTTTCTTATTTTGTCGGGTCTCCTTTTGCCTTAATCACGACATCCAATATCCTTGGCTTGTATCTAATGAGATTTTTCGTGAGTCGAAGTTGAAATTTCATTTGAATGCTTGTTTAAGGTCATTTTTAAGACTGATGGCTTATATGGTCAATAAAGTTAAATTTGTCACTTTTCCTGTATAAATGATCCCTAAAAATTTTCAATGGGATTGACGTCCAGTAAGAATATCGGAAGTCCTAGTTACCAGGGAGCTCTATGCAGTAGCTACTCTTTCGCAATTTTGGTATGTATGGGTTATGGGTAGTATGTTGGGTTATTGTCCTATTGATACAAATTGGAATAACATTGCCCAAATTTTCCCGCACTAAGTTGTAGATTCATCTTAATCTAATCCTTTTTTCACTGTGTTTTTCACAAAAAGTAGATTATTAACTCCTAAGGCTGCAAAGCGCCTCCAAATCATTAGAGCCCTGCTCAATGATTGTCCGTATTTTGCAAGTTCTTTGCTTACAAACTCGATCGTCCAAACTTCCAAATTTTGGGAGATTTTAGCTTTTCTCTTAACATCAAATTTACTATCATCCGAGATTAATACTCTGGTTTAAAAAAGAAAAAATAAATGCTTCAGTATTTCTTTGTGGATTCAAAATGCCTTTTTTGTTGATTTTCAATTAACATATAATGGCTTCCTCCATGGAACTCTGCGAGAATAATTGTAGCAGAAAGTGCTTTGCGAACTGTCCTAGCATTTGCGTTTTTTGTTTTTAACTGGGTCAACTCTTGAGTCACTTCAACGCCCTTACACATTGATTTTTCCTTATTGGCGTTACGATATTCTTGATATTCGCTTGACTTAAATTTTTTTCGTGCCTTATACTAGATGTATGCACAAGTATTATCCGATTTTACGCAGAGATGGCGCCAGCGAAAATTACGCAGCGTATTGATTTGACACATAGGCTATTTTGTCTAATATCTAGCTACAAACACACACAAGGTGAGTCCCCACTATAAAGCTTGTCTGTTTGTGTATGTCTAATTTTTTGCCTGAAAAAGACCGTTTGTGGCACACATTCTTTTTAGTGGTTAAAAAATTGAAAAAAGGCTGTTGAAAGTCATCGTTTGCTCTATCGTTTAGTCAATCAATTAGGGCATATAAGATATGGTTTTGACAATTCAAAAGTTGTAATTTCAATATGACAGAGAGTGACAGATCCGGTAAACCACCAAAATGCAAAAATGAATAAATTGCAGGAGTTGTTGGATGGTGACATAGCTCACACTGAACGGCAATGTGAAGGAGGATCAAATGTGTCAAAGAAACGATCAGCCGACGTTAACAAGCAATGGGTAAGATCAATAAACTCGGTTAAACGGTCCTATACGATTTTAATAAACGTCAAACAGAAAATATAGCATTTTACGATCGGAAATAATTTTTGTATTGAATTATGACGGGTGACGAAAAACGGATTTATTTTGACAACTTGCAGTGTAAAAAATCGTGTGGTTCACCTGTCAAAGCCGATCCCGAACTATGCTCTGTGTCTGGTGGGCCAGAGTGGTATTGTGTATTATGAATTCTTGAACGTTAAGACATAATGGTAAGCTTAAACCACCTTTTAATCGAAAAATGACCCAAATGGGCCAGATGACATGGCAAAGTGATTTTATTACACGACACCGCGCCGCCGCATATAGCAGAACCAGTGAAAGACGCAGGGCAATCGCTTAAATGGGATATCTTTCTGCGCCCTGCAGAAAAATATCAGCCCTGCAGTTCGTCAAGCTCGGGACAACCCCCTCATCTTTCCATTATAAAAATAATGTATTTTCCTTGCGGAATGCTACTGTCGATTTCCAGCGGAATTTTTATTTTTTGATATGGTTAGGCAAATGCTTCCTATTTGTCAGTATTGTTCCTGAAAAGTGGCATTTCATTTTCAATAACTCTTCAGCCAAGATAAAGCTGGTGTTGTACCGATCGGTGAATATGTGGTGCCCTTGACTACCAGGCACTTTCTTCAGGAGCATTGTATAAATGTGCAGCGGTATTCTAGCAGATATCGGGAGGTCAGGCCTAATCAGTTTCTCCGTGGTAAGACTTCCATAATAAGGCAGAATACCACAGATATAACCGGTATTTGAGTCTGCCATTGTGTAGACTCTAATACACCATTTCGTTGGTTTCTTCGAATTATACGTGATAAAGGAAACCCGACCTTTGAATTTGATAGTGGACTCATCCACACAAATTTCTGCTCCCGGTGTGAAATACTTCAAAAGCTTGGAATTTACATCTTCAAGAAACCAGCTGAGTAGCTGCAAACGGGTTCTTGGACCTGCACCTGTTGTTGGGATTGTTTTTTGATGAAGCATCCAAAATATCTGGCAGAATCTATCTCTGGTAAATTTGTTCGAATATAAAGGTTTGTAACTGACATCATTCCGTGACCAGTACTCTTGTAAATTCGGGAGCGGCATTGTCCCCATATTTATTATAACGCCAATAAATGCCCACATTTCCTCGGTAGTCACATTCTTTTAAGTTCGCCATATCGAGTATAGTGATAGTGTTGAATCTTCTAACTTTCTTCTTGCGTAATTGTTTGTTTCTGTAACTACTTCATGTACGAGCTCATCAGTAAAATACAATTTTAAAAAATCTAACGGTTCTTTCGTGTCTGCGAATATGTGCCGTCCTGAAGGATCGTTCCCAGCTATAAACGGTATTCTCTGGGGTATTTCTTCTGATTCTGCACATCTAATCCATTCCGAATTATCGGATTGTGGGTCTTCTCCACCATCACTGTCACTGTCACCTTTACTGTCTATTATTTTAATTTTTCGCCTTCTTACACCTATATATTCTCACAGCTCTCTGTGAATGGCTGTAATTTCCTCGTTTAAAAACTCTACATCGAAGTCATCTTCACTAAAGCTTATTTCATTATTGCATTTCCTGGTAATGGAGGTCAAAAACTTCAAATTTTCTAGTTCTAAGGCCACGACTGTCAAATTCGAACTGAGACCGAAGGTAGAGTTTGGTTCGTAGTTGCGTACTTATTTCGAATAAGAGATTCTTATCTCCATTTGAAAGGATATCATTTCACACTTCATAAGATGATACACGAAGAGCGTAGGGACCCGTTCCGAAAGGCAAAACGTAAAAAGTTTTCGCCGCGCATCGAGTTATCTCATCGAAGCATGTGGTGAGCGACAGTCGCCTTTCGAGTTGCTGCATGAAATCGCGTCGTGAGTGGATCACTGGGGCATGCGCTCACTGGGCAGCACGTTAGCGATTTCGAGGAAGTTTGAAAGCGGTTCCACGAATGGTTTTGTGCAAAAGAAATGAAGATCCATTTAGAAATGTATAGGCGGATTTGGAATTGAATAGACGAAGTGTATAGAAGCCGATGATCAGTACTCTGAATAAAAAGAAACATTTCCCAAGAAAATTATCTAATTATAAGAAATTTTTTTCCAGAGAAATCTTATGCATACACATAGTAGTTAAACTATGTATGAAATAACTATGTATGAATAACTAGGTATGAAACTCACTTAATGCAGAATTCTTTTTATTATTACCGTATGAGAACTTCGATATTTTTAATGCGGAGCTAAGATTAAAACCAAATAAATTACTTTCTTATTATCTGCAAAATATGTGATTTAATGAGTAATATGTAATCATAAGATGTAAGAAAGGTTCGTTTTAGAAGGAAAATTAATAATATAAATTTATTTCCTAAAATGGTTATAACTAAGTAAAAGTTCAAGGTAAATAGTCAAATAGTACTCACCCACCAAAGAAAAACATTTAAAATTAAATAGTTACATGAAAATTTAATATATTTTCAATCTTTTTTCTCTGATTAAGCATAGAAATGCCAATAAGATATTTACGTCCATACTCAGAACTTAGTTTCCAAACGTTGCTATTTGGTATAGAAGAATGGCACAGAAAAATGGCAGTCACTGGTTTTTTGACTGTTACGCAAACACTGGAAATGAATTTCATCAAGTTATGGTCTGTCTTTTGGATAATCTTTCTTAATCCTTCGGTTTTTGTGTCAATTTCGTTTACATTTTCAACTTTCAAATAGCAATGAAACATTTAATTTCAACATTAATTTAACATTTTACCAACGAATTGCAAAAACGAAGCTCTGAAAATCAAAGGATGTAATACTTAGCTAGACAAGCTTATGCCCTAATTAGCAAGTAAAGTGAGCCCATGCTAGCTAAGTGCTAGCTACAAATATTGTTGGAGAAAACGGAGAAGCGAACTTCATGAACTTTGTGCATAATACCTCCCTTGTGATAGTTCCTTATATGTGTGGCATCGATTATGTAACAGAATTTAGGAGAATGCTGAATTTGAATTTCTTAGATTCTTCTTTTACCATGTTCCTATCATTGTCCTTGTCGGATTCTGATCCATGTTCTTTTATTCGTTCATACAACCACATTTGGGTGGTATTGCTTGACGTACCTTTTGCATGTAATGTTATTCTACGTGTTATAACTAAATAGTGGTAGTCCGTTGAATGCTCCAACAAGAAATTTTCTATAATTGTCTGTCACGACATACCGCTCACATAAAGTAACGTAGCCAGGTTGCAATTGTATCTCACTTCCCGCTTTTCATTTATGACCAACCTGCTCCTTCTACTTCTAACAATTAATGTTACGATTACATCCAGAAATCAAAGCGGAATTTAATTTTTTTTAACAATTAACATAAGAAAACTAAAAAAAAAATAGAATTCATTTACTTTACAAAATTTTTATGTATAGTAAATGAATTGAAAACGGAAAAAGATTCAAACCATTTCCCAGCAACAATACTTGAGAGAAAAGCGTCTAAAGAACTGCATGACGATGTAAGTGCATTAAAACTCGTTAGAGGAGCTAATAAAGTTACTCGATAACTCTGGCTTTCAACTAAACTCGGACGCTGCATGGGTATTAAGATGCACAAACTGTCTTAGGGATACAATCACTTTCCCTGAGGAATTAACACATTCTATTAACCAACCCAAAGTGCTCCAAACCGAGCCTATTATAAATTTTTGCACGTAGTAAAACTAGGATAGCAACGAGAACGATTTACTTTGTCCTTTGAGACTCTTGAATTAACACCGAAGAAGTCATTAAATGACTCTATTGTAAGAGTCACTCCCGCTTTCTGCTTCGCTGTCCCTTTCGCTCTTGTTACAAACATTGTGCTAACAATGCAGAAAAAAATGGAACAGCCAACCCATCATCATCGTAAACTATTAGCAAGCAAACTTTGCTTAAGAAAATTACCTCCATTCAAATCATGTCTTTTTATTACAGTCACGTCTGAGCTGTGCAGTCTTTCCTTCCATCCTTATTGGCATTCACTAAGCCTTCAGACTTTTCTTTGTCATCCACTTTACGTTTTTTTTCGAGTGCATGGAAATCGTGCAATTGTGCATTGTTCAGGATTATTGTTTTGTGGCAGAAAGTGAACGGGGCACACGCTCAAATAGAAGCATTAATAACGCACAATTTAATTGAAGGAAGCTACAACCCTTGGAAACGCATCATATTATTCGGATATGCAGAGATAGCTTAAGAACAGATGAAAAACTGCGTACAGTTCTGCTACTCATCAACTGCAGTGCAGTGAAACCAATTTCGATATTTTCAAGAAATTGCTTTCACTTGGTTTCACTTTTCACTTGGGAAAATCTGTTTAAGCTTCACACCTATACCTGCCCTGAAAATCTTGTATATCTACACCAATATTTCCAAAGGAATTTGTACCCCACCCAGTATACATCCACATAGCATGGCCATATTTAAGAGGTGGATACTACATTCCGTCTGTCTATAAATCCTATCAAGCAAAGCTTTATGTTGTGTCCCCAAATGGCGATGTTCAGGCTAAGATAACTCTGAGATAGAACTGAAAGGACCAACACGAAACAAATTCCACCCTTTCAATATTAAGAGTCCATAGAGATTGTGCGATTCGTCTAAGCTCTTTCATATTCCGAGCCAAGTACATCTGTTCCAATATAATAAATTGGTTCGAATACCTTGTGGGCTTTTCTTTATTATTATTTCTATCCTTTGATCCGTTCTTAGTAACGTAAGGAAAATGCTAGGATGGCGGTCAAATGGATAGATGGGCAAATGTAATGTGAATAGATTGCTTACGAAAGGCGTCGATTGTGGTGGTAGCAACTGACGATGGTGAAGACAAGGACAACGGCAGTGACAACAACAAGAACAACGGCTAGGATAACGAACCTTTGGTAAGGAGGAGATAATAGGAAAATATTTCGTCTTGAGATAAGTAAGCATCTTAATTTCGATGAATTAATGAAATTCCAATACATTGTGGCCGATCTGTGGCAAGCAGCCAGGATTTTTTCAGATAATCGCCAGAGAAATAGATTAATGGCAAAATGAATTAGTTCAGTGATGAATGAATCTTTCTCACTTTTCGACTAAATAAGCGAGTATATGCCGTGATATGAATATGTTTACCGAACTGATTTAGTCATTTATATACTTACGCAATCCAATAATAAACATCTGATTGCGAGGCTTTGATTAAGCAAAATCTTTATAGTCATGGCGAAGATTGCGTGCTGTAATTGTCATGTATAAATATTCTACATCCAAATCGTCATATGTGAGTCTATACGAAGTTTTCTGCATAAGCATATGTACATGTCAACGAAGCCATACAAACTATCAAGAAATTTTATTAACAAACTTGAAGAGAAAACGCTTCATTGTATTTTATTCAATTATTTAAGATGGTATTGTCATTTGCATGAATTGTTAGTATGTAAAGCATTCACTTGCCGCTTCTGTGATAGCCAAAACAAAAGAAAAGGAGCGTATTGTAATTGCCCTCAAATTTTCCCAGCGTATTATTTGAATTTTAGTTTGTATAGTTCATGCAAATAAGATATTTTATAATTGACAGTTTATAAACAGTGCAAATTAAGATTTCCGCTTTCATTTCAATTGTTAGCTTATAAAATAAAATTGTAAATTGTTTGAAAACCAGGGTCAGTTCCCTCTCAGGATTCTCATTCTAAATCAAGTCGAGATGGCATGGACGTCATAAAGTTAAAAGACATCAAACAGATTCCTTCCAATAGCTAACTCTCAATCCATCAAATAATGAGCAGTCTACGCAGTTTAAGTCCATTAATCTTGACAATGCTACTCCCAGACCTTATCATAAAACATTTCACTTCTATGAATAAGTCAATTGAAAAGAAGACTGCTCCTATCAAATAAGGCGAATTGTGAAAAAGCGGAAAGCTTCCTGAAGGCTAAACAATTTTGATTGAATTGGGTTTATTTCTCCTTTCAACGGCCAACGCCGATGATAATAAGTGTATCAGGGCTAAATAGATACATAGTAACCAGAGGAAGCCATATTGTCTTCATTTTTTGAACCTTTCAGGAGACATCAAAATAGACTCAAGCAATGGCAAAGGCTCCACACGATAACATGAGTGCATACAGTGGGAACATTTCGAAGGAACCCCCAAAATAACGAGAGTCAACCAAACTAAATGACATTTATTTGGATTGGTAAATTTTTTGTTTCTGTAGTGTAAATCAAGTATACCCCTCCTATAGCTTTTCAGCAATTCGCTCATCATGGTGCATGAAGTGGTATTCATCACTATTCAAAATCCTCCCAAATCGAGAAGCAAATCAATAAAATGATGTTATTCAATTCTCAAGAATCACATTTCTGGAACTTTCTAGATTTGAATGGAAGTAGACGAAAGTAGAAAATCACAAAGCTTGTCAGTAAAGCCATCTTCTAACAAACAAATTAGATTTAGCGAAAGGTGAATCTGCTACAGGTCTTCCTTTGAGTTATTTGAAATTTTGGGGTAAATAGGCTTCTTTTGATTTCAAACACATAATCCGAGTGTTGTTCTGTTGCTCGCACTCCTAGAAAATGGAATCCTTGAGAATCAATTATCCAATTATAGTACTATTGCAACTCATGTGCCTTATCGGCAAACATCAGTTACTTTATTCAGGCAATAGCACATCCACCAGAGGATATTTATCAAGCTTTTAAGGAGTAAAAATTCAAGATTCCCAACGTCATCTTGAAGCAACTTTTAGTAAACAATCAAGATCCTTATCAGGTTCTCTTTAGTACAAGTCTCATAAAAGTAAACATTTTAATAAGAATATAAATCTGCTTTGTTTTACTTAGATTCATATATTTAACTACAGTTCTATAATTCTCTCTCTATGTCTCTTTTCCTAGAACTACAGTCCTTCTGGGGCCTTCGCTTCCTGCAGTAATCGCCTCCAACTCTTTTGGTAAATTGACTGCCTCCTACCCCATTGAAGTCCCAGCAGGAATGAACTGTCTTCGTCACCAGAGTCTTACCAGCAATTCCTCGTTTGCTACACTAGTCTCCACCCTTCAGTTCTCCAAACGAATCGTTGAGACCTCCGGGTCGTCAATTATTTCATACTCATGATTATATGGAATTCGCCATTTGTCCCTCTAAATTCGCTCTAACTTTTCGCCTCGGGACACATCTCTCAAAGGCGTTCAACATATTTGTGGATACTTGAGGAAAGGATTTAATTGGTTAGCTGTACTTTTCAGCGGTATCCGTTTCTTTCATTGGCGGTTCTCGGTACTTTGGCACCTAGATACACAAATTCGGCCACATTTTCGATACTGTATTTGTCAACTGTGCTATATTAGGTATTAGAGGTATTTTTTCTCGACTCTGTAATGAAAATTTGATTTTGAACTATTTTTAGCCTTATTTTTACCATTAATTTGTAACTGAACCAGTTTTACTTCGCTGCCGCGTCCCTGGACAAGTTCTTTGGCATATGTTAGCGACCGCGACAAAATTTTCACGTCATCCGCATAGACGTCTATCTGATTTGACTTGTATAGTAGTGCGCCTCTTGTATCGATATGTAGCTCTTTTATGACAAATTCCAGAGCCAAATTGAAAAGTATAGGGGCCGTTTCCCCGTATAGTGTCCCTTTTCTAGTTCGGTTCTTGTGTTTGGTATTTTGGTATTACGGACTCATTTAGAGGGGATGCCAAGGCGAAGCATTATTTAGTACAGTACGTTACGGCCAATACTGTCATGTGCTTGTTTAAAGTCAACGAAAATCTGCCAAACGTCTATATTAAACTCCCAGCATTTTTCAGGTACCTGCTTGACAGTAAACAATTGGTCTATCGTTTATCTACCAGTTCTAAAGCCACCTTGATACTCCCCAATAATAGTGTTGGGATGTAATCTAATTTTATTTTCTAGATCTTCGAAAGATCTTCGAAAACATTTTGTACACCGTAAAATGTAGTGATATGCCCCTATAGTTTTCGAACTGTAGCTGTTCACTTTTTTTTTTCATGGATAGGGAACATAATTGATTGGCATATGTTCATGTTGTCAGATGTGCTGGAAGATTTTGTGGATGTCTTTTCGAACACTGCTGTCACCATATTTAATGCGCTTCACTGTATATTTAGTTGGTATTTAGTTCTTTATGGTATTTAGTTCTTTATGGTATTTATGGTATTTAGTTCTTACTTTATTTATACTTAAATGAGTGCGCTCAGTTCCAAATATCGAACGTTCCATAATCAATATATAATTTGAAACAAGATACAGGAGCCTTGCATCCTTTTCAAGCACCATTAGAACTTGTTGAGGACCACGGACTTGTGTTTTAATTTTTGAAGATTTAGTCCTTGTGAAAGTCCGGAAAGGAAATTTCTAATGCATATCTGACCTTGCTGCATAGTATTGCAAGTCAAAAAAGGCCAATATACTCGTAGAAACTATCGATTATTCCCTGAATGCCTGAATCTGTATCGGATCTTAATTGACTTTCCCACGTCCTTCACATTCCTCTTGCTTCGAATCATACATATTTACTTCTTCTTCACATTGAACTCCTTTTTCTTCGCTCCTTTTTAATTTTTCTCCCTTTTCGTCATCAGTTTCCTGAAGCCAGAAGCCAGTTAACACTAAACATACCATAACGGGTCAAATAACCCATTTTGAACTTTTGCATTGAAAATGCACGTATAATTTTATTGCGTTTGCACATTTGACTTCATGATTTTTTTTAAGTAATTAATGTACAGTTATAAAAAATTTTTTTTTTTGTTTTGTTTTGTTTATTCTGAGTAATCCTTCTTGTATACCGATATCTACCACAACGGGTCATTTGACCCGGAGAGAATTTTTTGGTTTATGAGATTATCGAGTCATATTTGTAGTCAGTAAGTTGCACATTCTTCCAAACACTGTTGCGTAAAGTAGTTCAACGAAAATAGCTCAGAATAATTTCAAGAAAATATCAAATTTTAGATTGAAAATAGCTTTTTAGTGTAAGAAAAAGCGGCAAAAATTGAAAGTCTTGGTAAGTACCTAGCTTATATTTTATTTTGATAGCTATAGTAATACAGGTTATTTTTTACCCAGAAAAATGTCGAAGCAAACAAGACAGTACAAGTTCTTAGAAGATATAAATAATATTGGCGAAGAGTTTTCAGAAATTAGTGAAGATGAAATTTCTGAAAATGAAGATATATTAGTTGAAAATAAAAATGAGTTTGATTCAACAGATACTGACGATGAAGAGGAAAATATTGTGAATGTATGTAGTGGCCGAAAAAGAATAAGATTACTCTCAAGTTCAAAAGAAAGTGAAGTAGAAATAAATGAACAAAATGATGCGAATGATGGATCTGTTTGGCAACAAATGCAAGTAGGTGGCAAACCTGGAAGAGCACCACTTCATAACATTTTCAGGCAAGAAGTAGGCCCAACAGGATATGCAAAACGTCATATAATGAAAGGTAAAGTTAGTACTGCATTTTCATTGATAATTGACCACCGTATTATGAACCATATAAGAACATGCACAATAGAAGAAGCAAAGAGAGTGTTAGGTTCTGATTGGAGTTTATCTAAAAAAAAATTAGATGCATTTATTGCAATTTTATATGCTCGAGCTGCATATGGAGCAAATAATTTGAATATTTCCTTTTTGTGGAATAACATATGGGGTCCTAAATTTTTTTCTGAAACTATGAGCAGAAATAATTTTACCGAAATTCTTAGATTTATTCGTTTTGATAAAAAAAGTCAGCGGAGCCAACGTTTGAAAACAGATAAATTCGCTATGGTATCTGCAATTTGGAATATTTTCATTGAGAACAGCCAAAACTGTTACAAACCGGGTGAAAATATTACTATAGACGAACAGCTATTTCCGACTAAAGTACGATGTAGATTTACGCAATACATGCCTAACAAGCCGGATAAATTTGGAATCAAATTTTGGTTAGCATCGGACGTCGATAGCAAATACGTCATAAATGCACTTCCATATCTTGGAAAAGATGAATATAGGCCCTCTTCAGTACCACTCTCTGAATATGTTGTACTCAAACTCATTGAGCCATTTACGGGTTGCGGAAGAACTGTGACCACAGACAACTTCTTCACAAGCAAATCCCTAGCAACACAACTCCTTGCCAAAAAAACTACGTTAGTTGGAACTATTCGGTCAACTAAAAGAGAATTACCACTAATTGCGAAGCAAAAGAAAGATGATATGGAACGATTTTCATCGAAAATTTTTACAACAGATAATTGTACTCTTACAATCTATAAAAGTAAGCCAACAAAAAAAGTACTTTTACTTAGTTCTAAACATAAATTCGTTAAAGTAGAAAACAATGATAAACGTTTACCTGAAACTGTTTCATATTACAATAAAACCAAATTTGGTGTAGACATGACCAATCAAATGGCGAGGAAATTTACTACAAAATCTAAGTCTTGCAGATGGCCTCTCCAAGTTTTTTTCAATATCCTTGATTTAGCTGGTATAAATGCCTGGATTTTGTACAAGCAAACGACAGGAGAAAATATCTCGCGACAAGATTTTTTACTCAAGCTAGCAGAAGAACTTGGCGCCGATTTTCGAGAAGTTCGTGAACAACCAAAACAAGAAACAAATACGAAAGGATCGTTGCCTAAGTCTACTACAGATGCTTATAAACGTATGAGATGTCAAATAGGATACTGTAAAGAAAATAAAACCAACAAAATTTGCTCTAAATGTAAAAAATATGTTTGCGGAAAATGTACAATGGACACAATTATATGTAAAAAATGCGATGAACTATGAATTAAAAATTTTTATTTTTTGCTTTTGTAATAGAAATGCTCAACATACTATTTTGTTTAATTATAATAAATTTAATTTATATTTTTATTTCCTTCCTAACATCCATATTTCATACATTCAAGCATGAAACATAAAGTCGGGTCATTTGACCCGCTATGGTAGAATTAGGTATATATTAAGTCTTGGTATGATTAGTGTTAATTATTTGTTGTTGTTGTCTTCTCATTTTCCAATAAAATTGAAATATTTTTATGTTAGTAAAAGATATAATATAGTAGGTATTAATTATTCAAATCTAAGATCCACAATAGGTCATGATATATAAAACAAAAGAATTTACATTCGACTTTCGCTGACTTAGTTGCGCTATCTCACACCCGCACGTGGTACAGGCGAGCTGAAGAAGGGAAAGTTCCTTGTAAGGACACATCTTTGCCATATTTCGGTTGGCCACTGCTGCTACAGCGATGGGTTCGAACAATTTGGAATTATTTGACGAAAATTACAGCTGCAGTACTCTCCATATCAACCCATATCCCATAAAGGCAACCCATATCCCATAAAGGCAACCCATATCCTCGAGTGTCTTAAGTTTGAAATTAACAGAGACTATCTTTTGGATATTACTGGTAAAGACGTGGCAGTCGCCCTTTATTTCGGAATTTCAGTATTGAAGACATCCGTATTTTATTGCATGATATCAACGTTAAAATAAATTATGTTTATTTGCTGTATCAAAACTGAATCAAGTAAGGCTACCTTAATTTCAAAAAAATTTAAAAATCTTTAACAAGGAGAACACTATGTATACACTTGGTGGTAACTTGAATGAAGACCACTAGCATTGGAACAGCATTCACTCTTTTTTCCACTACTTCGATGAACCGAAATTTCAATCGCCATGCGGTGTACGCTCGCTACTAGACTTCCTCTTTGGTAACGATAACGTCATCCTTCCTGAACCTACTGTATTACAAGCTTTATCGTCACCAAGCTTAATCTTTCTTCTTTCTCAATAATCAAACGATAGCCAAGAAACCAGCTGAAATAATTCTATTACCAAAAAAGCAAGAACGGTCAAACCAAAGGAGGCTATTAACTGAATATGTATCCTTATCATCTGACACCATGGGAATAGTCAACATTTTTCGTTTCTTAGATAAGGAATATGCGAAATTTACAAAGAATATCTGTCAGCAGTGTAATTACTTATAGCTGGATCACTTTTACCTTGACAGGTTTCTAACTAGCTTCAGAAACATAAAACTTTATTAGAAAATGAAATATGTTACAATAATAGTGGGAGAATACCCGAGACTCTGCATTAAAATCGCGACGAATAGCTTATATTATTCAATTAAGAGCTGTATTTCCAACCTCAGAGAAATAGTCAAAATAAAATGCTGTACAGTTCCGCCCACATCTTTCTTGAGTTTCGGAACCTGAACTGAATCTTTAGGAGAATATAACTTTTATCCATCAAAATAACGATTGTGAAGATGCTTTTTTCTCAAATGAATTAATACTAGACGTTCTGGCTGAAAAGTTTCATAGATTCTATGACATATGAGACCGAATGCGTGACAATATTACAGAAAAACTAGTAAGTAACTCTTTGATAACTGTCAGCCTCAAGTGTTTGAAGCGTTCATCCAAAGAAAAAACGCATTTAAAAATATAAAGAACAGAAAAGCACCTGGTATAGATAATATCTTCAGCATATTTTTAAAGGACTTACAAAAAAGTAGTTATTATCGTTTGGCTCCTCTTTAGCGGCCCACAGGCGACCAACTTAGATTGTCAACTAAGCTGTCAACCTGATTGCGATTGAAACTATAGTTAATTTGACAGCTTGAATGTATGCATCACTTTGTCAAAAGTAATATGATGAAAAAGCGTCAATACAGTTTACGTAGGGGAGATCATTTTTGTTTATTTTGTTCAAAATAAGAGACAGATTATTTTTAATCATGTTTAATTATTGATCAATTATGTATAGAAGGGACAGAACCAAAAAAAAGAAAAGAAATCAAACAAAAGAATGATGTCAAAGCCGAGCTCAGTTTTCACATTCAAAGTTATTGACCGAACTATGGATTAGTGCACGAAAAGATTTCGAAAACTGTTTGAGAACAGACAGTAAAACCTGTAACGAATTATTAAAGAACATGAAGTCATAACTAGGAAAGAAGGATACAGGTATGTGCGTTTCCATTTCTGCGAATAAGCCAGTGGATAGACTTTAGAAGACGTAAAATTTATCACGGCAATATCACTGCCTAGTCGAAGAATAATAATACTGAAGACTTGTTCAGCTTAAAGAACACGAAAATATGAAGGTTATACAAACAGTAATAGGACCAGGACTACTTCAAAATTTATCGCAATTTTTACATACCAAAAACAGGGCAAGAATGGAAAACTCTATCGAAGGAGTTTGGGAATCAATGGAACATTCCTAACTGCATCGATGCCATAGATTTAAATCACGTGAAAACCCCGATCCCGATTTTACTTTTATAATTATAAAAAAAAATATTTTGCACTATTTAATTTGCAGGAGTCAACGCGAACTTGGAATTTATTATGGTAGAGGCTGTTGTAAATAGTCGATGTATTTTCAAAATGTATGCTTCATAACAAATTGAATGATAATTTACTGGAAATTCCTGAATCAGGACAACATGAACATTACTCTCCCTTTCACGTGAATTTTTCACATTAGCATGCGTATCAATTTTTCTAAGATTATTTCAAGAGTTTTGCCGAAGCAATTTCCTTTTTATTTCTTTCTTTAAAGAAATCTGATTTGACTTTCCATAATTCAGGCAAGTCCTTATATCCTCCTGGAACCGAAAGGGTAAATAATTGAATTAGGACCAAGTTTTTCCTCATTTTCTGAGCTATTTGAGGTTCGACTAAATCAAATCTATCGATTAAATGTTTCCTTGATGTATTTTTAGGACTTGGAGATCGTATCATATATGTTACTTCAGGATAAGCAAGAAAAAAAAACAATTTATTTGAATACTATCAATTTATTTATTTTATTTGATTAGTTTGATCTGTTAATGCTTATGAAACGATTTATAACAATTCCCGGCCGAATTAAAACACAAATATACGCATATTACGCACTCCTGGCATTTTAAAAATTTAGCACTTTGCAAACAGGTAACCTGCATTTGGAACCATTTTATCCACATTCTTCTGCATCTTCTGGCAGATGAGATGCTGGTTTCTTTTTTGCTTGTTGTGAAAGCGCTGTGACAATGCATCTTTTCTGGGACCAAGTGGATGAAGATGTTGAGGGAAGCCTTGGGCTAAGTCATTCAGGATGTGGACTTTGAGGGTTCTTATTTTGAGACGCATAAATTAAAGGTTTTTGGCAGTTCCATTTTAAGATCGAAGTACTGACACGCGGTTTCTCCTTTAACTTTAGTGTCCCGACGATACTTAATACAAGAAGCAGCAACTGCGAAACTACTAAATGCAAAATTGTTCTCACTGTCTACTTTCCCTTCCAACCTCTCATCGCATATTTACCAACAACTCTTTCTAGCAAGTCTATCACTCTCATGTATGAATTGTAACATTTGATAGAGACCGATCTTGTTACATCGTCGTACCTTTTTTACTCCCTGTTCCAACGTTTACAGATATCCTCAGGGTGTACAGAAATTTGTGCTGATGCGATAGAGATAGGCTTATCATTAAATCACTTTACTATGGCAACTCGTTAATCATCAAGCGCAATGCAATTAAAAGCACCACGTCAATGTTTTTTTAGCGCGCTTTCTGATTAAAAATAATATGTTCTGATTTTCATTGATCTGATATTCTTTTTCACAGTTTTTTCCTTCTTTGGCCCCTTGTTTTTCATCAAAATTCCAGTTCCGTTGCATTATCTTTGCCTAATGGCTGGCAAAAGCGATATGGAAGCCAAGTTCCGGTCCATGTCAATCAAAGTCTCAACAGGGATGGTGTCCTGCAATTTCAGTACCATTCTTCTACCTACTTCCTTCCACTTCTTCCACCTATAATTTTTCAGGTGTTGGGTAGAAGGCTAAATCCCCTAGACCCTTTCTCTTCATACAAATATAGGTCTGGTGGTAATCCATCGGGATCGGCTGCGATAAAATTTTTTAAACCTTCTGGATATGGCTGTCTTTTTATCAATTGCCTTTTAATGCGCTTTTCTGTGCAGGACAAGATCTGTTTATCGATGAAGATATTTTTGGTTTGAACATTTTCCCGGCACGGTCTTTCAATTTCTGCAACCATTAGGCGTATTTTCCAGAGCCATAAGATCAGTCATAAGATCGTGTGAATTATATTATAATTATCGGAAATATTATCATCGACGACAAGTTTTACATGTGGACGAATTTGAGTATAACGTATCTGATCATTGCAGATGCCACTTATCCACATCTAGTTTCCATGCTTTAGTACTGTTTTATTCTTGGCATCCCCGATATTAAAATGCAATGCTACATCCAAAAACTCGTTTTATTTGCGCGGAAGTAGTATGAAATGATTTTTCGCGAAAAGGACGTAACGTTTGTACAAAATGCTACATTTGCAAAAAAAAACCTTCAAACACCGCTCAAAACATTGCACGGGTGTTTTGACATCAGACCTCTGGTGAACTTCTGGGAAGCTGACTTCAGCGGGAGTTGATCCACCGGGTACGGTTTTAAAACCATTTGAAAGCTTCCACATTACTGGCCTACCGGCAAAATTATTCCTCGTTGAACAGGAGGTGTACTGAAGCGGCTCATCATCAAAGGAATCCCAATCACTGTTTAGATTCTGTCAATTTTGCTGTTCCTCGATAAAAAGGATATTTTGGTTTTGTATATCATCTTCATCGACATCAGAATCCTCTAAGTCCAATAATGCGTCGCGAATCTCTTCATCAGACCTGAAATCGTTGTAAGTAATACACACTATCTTCAATTGTACCCAAAGTATCACATATGATACGCTTAATTTCCCGCATGATATTCGCGTGGACAAAGACTTAAGCCTTATTATATTAGTTAAATACAAAAAAGAGAAAAACAGTTATAAAAAAACAACCGTTAACCCCTCGGGAATTTATAATTATTAATTACTTAGCCTTACGTGATGTCGACATATCCAAAACTGGAAATTTGTCAAAAAATAATGGCACGACAACTAAATACCTTAAAGCACTTCACTTGAAGAAAGTACACTTAAACGTCACTGGACGGCTATGATAAAGTTTTATGCAAGAACTTACGCAATAATTTACAAGTTTTAACATGTATCATGTTAACAAGTATCATATGTGATATACCGGACCCCTGGAGGACATAGTTCTTAAAAATTTTCTGTAACTTTCATTATTTGAAGTTGAAACCTTTTTTTTTACAAAGATTGATCAATTCACACAATTTCATGTATTGACACTTAACGACGTGAACTCTAGAAATTCTAGATTTCAAAAAGAGTTCATCTTTTCTAGTACTTCTTTCCTCTCCCGTCCTTCCCGTTAGAGAAGAGATACCCATAATGCGAAGGCGCCTCTAAGCGTAGGAACACGAGGTCTAGCCCAAAGTAATGTTCTCAGGCTGACAGGGGAGGTGTTTAGTGGGTAGTCCAAAACATTTTGCGTCTGGCAGTCCCACACTCAGGGCGTAAACAGCCTTCACATCCCTACCACAAAAAAAAAGAAAAAAAATAGGCGCCACATCATTGATGCTAATATTAAGCCCCTCCTCAAGAAATCACAAATTTTTTATTTTATTATTTCTTATTTATTATTTATATTTTATATTTCAATCGTCAACCTACCCAAAGATCATCATGATTGAAAACATTTTGATTAATTTACGACTGGTTGACGACTCGTTTGTAGGGGGCTTTAATGCCTGCATCAAACTATAATTTTTATGTTCTTTTTAGGGTAAATTCAGTTGTATTACCAATCCTTAGACTCAGTAAAAGCCATATATAACCGAACTCTATCGATCAATCGGTCTGCTATACAGTCGTGGAAAACTTTTCGAAAAATTGACTGTCGAAAGACCACCTAGCTTCTTGGAAAAGTCAAAATGTCTAGTCTAAATTTCCAATCTGGAATTACAAAGGTTTGATACTTTGATATTCGACTGAACAACAACTTTTCCATGGCAGAAATTTAAAAATAATTTTCGATATCGTCTGGAGCGAGGAACTTCTCTACAAAATACTTTAATACAACTGTCAGTGAAACCTGGCAAATCGTATAAAATATATTCTGGAAGACACAAAATACGAAGCTAGAATTCAAGGAACCACCTTTTCCATCAAATATATATATGCTGGCGTCCGAATAGGTTCATGTCTGAGTCCCTAATTATTTAAAAATTGAACCTCTGGTGTACATACTTATCAAACTGTCAAACAGGCAATGTTTCCTGACGATGCATCCTCATATAATTCCAACGTCGATCCTCAGAAAGTTATGAAAAATTTAAAACAAGCATTGGAAAACATACACCAATTTTTTCACAACTCTATTATATAAAAAAGCGTTAGCAAAACCAATCGGATATAATTTAGAAGAAGACCAAAAATGTATACTTCTGCGGAAAAGACCAAGAGGTTTTATTAGACCCAATTTCATTGAACGTGGTCCGAAGAACAATCATCCCTTAGTCTGTCCTTAAACAAAAAGCAATCCTTCAAAAAAAACTGCTAAACCAAAGGTACCAGTCGCGCAAAACAATACTATCCTCGTCTTAAAAATCATAATCGAACCCGACGTGTGCGCCCATCTAATCCAAATAAGCCAAATACCTTATAATAAGCTTCATCAAACCTTGAAAAATTGTGTCGCTCAATTTTGTCTGTCAGAGATAGGCCATTCAAATCTGCGGTTCATCTGTACAAAACTAACTATAGATGAAATTAACATAGATTCTCAACACAATGCAAATAAAATAAAACCAATTAAATAAAATTAATATGAATGTAAACCACTAGCAACAGTGAAGCTGCTCCTGAGATAAGCAACTATACTTCTAAAAATTATTTCGGCAAAATAATTTTGCTTTTTATATAGATTTTTGTATACATAATCCTGCACACATCTAGCATATGAATAGATTCCATACCGTTCCTGAAATTCCAAAGCACCTTTGATACAATCAATTCTTTTCTGGTTTCAGGACTTTTTCTCGAATGCCCCGGCACAACATCCGTTTCATTGCGCTCCTCATTGCAAATGATATCGTCACCTATACAATCGTTATCAATTTACGATTTCGATCGTTCAGTCACGTCCTTGTCGCAGGATGTCTTCCAACCGGGTGTCAACATACGACATCTACAATTCTCACATTCGCATCTGGAAACATTGAAAGATAACAGCCTGAAAAACATCCGAACAACGTTGGAGTCACTAAGCATAGTCAATGGCAAGCTAACACAGGTATGTATGCTTCCAATTCACTATAATATATTCATCGCATTTTATCCAAGTCCTTGAATCAGAACATCAAAAAGATACTACTTCTAAATACAAAATGAAATACGTTGGCAGTCATTCATGAGTTTACGATACTGCATATTGTTACGTTGGTGAAAGGATCAGAAGTAACAAAAAGTTAATTAGTGTTTAGACGTATTTTTATAACAACAGTAATAAACATTTTAAAGTTGTTTATTTACTAGGATTGATCCTCTTTGCCAATGTGTATGTGGACATGTAGAAGCTGGTTATAAATATATATAGATAGCATGGAAGCTGATATATATTTGAAAATAAGAACAAATATGGGCCCAATCAAATAAAGTAGAATTTGGAATCAAAGATTTGGATAACACGACACTATGAAAGCATTGGTCCTTGCATACAACTTGATTTTATACAAATTATGTTTATAAAAACATACAAATGTAATTATACAATACAAGAAAATAAAAATATAAAAAATAGTCAATTCACATGAATTAGTCCTGCTGCGTTGATTCTGACCACCTATGCTGCCTCCTTCACGAGGTTTTATTTCAGCTCCATTTCGGAACTTAAGCTGAGCGTCTTCTTTTACTTTATCTTTAACTTCGTCTGAAATTCGAAGAGATTGTATTGTGCTCCTTCGAGGAAAACTTACTAGCATCGACCAGAAACGATCTCCGTCCTTTGATACGCAAATTAATATGTCTTCAAGATATTTCAACAATGAGTCAACACCAACATACACTATCCACGTTCCGAAAAGCTCGCATTCAATTTGCCGCCATCCGCTTATCAGAATGATAAACGAGCATATGAGCTTGTTCATACTCCTAATTTTATTTATTTTCATGACCAAAAACAGCTTACCAAGTGTCCGTTTTTCTTGTGTTCACCTTTTCTCCCCTTTTACTTTTCGTTTAACTTTACATATTTATATACATTTTTCTTTATTTCCTTTTCTTCTTAATGTTTTCCATTTTACTCTTTCTTACATTTACTTTATTCACTCTATCCACTTTCCTTATGCTGCTCACGTTTTCTTCTTCATTTACTTTATTCTCTATAAACTTTTGCTTCTTCTTTATTTACTTTATCCTCTCTTCACTTTTCCTACTATATTTACTTTATCCTCTTTAGATCTGCGGACTGGACACGGAAGTCGAGGTATTGTAAAGAATATATTCCTCGATAATTCTAGAAGTTTGCTTCGGGTTACAATCCTGCTGAAATATAATCCGAAGCCATTCAAAATTCATCAACGCTGGGCACAAAGCTTATTTTTAGGATATTCAAGTAAACAATCCAATTCATGGTGCACTTGATTAAATGTTTTCTACCAATTCCACACGCCATCATGCAGTCCGAGGTCATGAAAGAGCCAGTTCCATGCTTCAAAGTAAGAAGCACGTTATGAGCTTTCAATTATTCGTTGCATTTTCACCATATTTTTATCCTGCGATATTTCACAAAAACGTTAAATTTTCACTCCTCTGTAAAGATAACCTTTTTTCCAAAGAACATTGGGCCCGATTGGTTTTAAGATATAGATATTTTATAATTTTTTGTGTTTTTCCTATCTTTTCAATATTTTTTTCATTTGAACTATACATATCGTTTGGGGGTATGTTGGATTTCGTAAATAAGAAAGTTACAAAAGCAAACGTAAAACAAACGTATTCTAAGCCCGTCCGAACAGAGGGTCCTGTGAAGAAATATCGGAGTGAAATGAGGTAAAGACCAATGGCGGGTGAGAAACGAAATTAAATTAATAAAAATATTTCATTGTCAAGCGTTTGAATCTATCCATGAATCATTGGATCTTCCACTTATGGTAAAGGTGAAATAATTTCTCCAAAGTTTCTTCCAAATTTTGAACAATGTTGTTGGGATCAACGCTCGCATTGTATATGCATGTATCGTTAACAAACGTTGCTATTTAACTGTTTGCATTAGTAGAGATGTGTGCGGTGTAGATGTTGAACAAGATGGTTCCCAGACAAGACCCTTGAGGGACACCTGCATATATATTTTTCGTAGAAGAGGAGCGTTCTCGAACCCAAACGCAACTAAGAGTTAGTAAAATGAAATTAGACTACTTTCAGAACGAAATGTCAATAGATGCCTAGTTGGGTCATGAGTTACCAAGGATTTTGTGCAAGTCGCATCCAACCCGAGACATACTAAATGTAACATATAGCGAAAGATTCCAGAAAGAATACTGTCATCTAAGTTGCGATATCTGTTTTGGAATATAAGTTGACGTACTGACGTGTGGAAGATACAATGCAATGCAAATGCAACAAATTTGAAGAGCTTTCTCTTTAAATAAAAATAGGATTTTCAATAACAGTTGCATTGAAGTTATGAAGAAGTCTCTAATCCAGTAAGGAGTCAAATGATGTCTTAATATTGTTACGTCATTTTCCTGAGGTGAGGTTACTTGAGTCCCTGAGTGCCCTGTCGGAGACTGCTGTGGGCGCCTCTCCTCCACCCTTTTTGGAGAATCCGAGCCCTAAGAGGAACTTTGCTAGCCTCAGCCTTATTATATCGTCGCTTTGGAGAATATCGTTGCCAAGCACCCGCAAAATCATGCTGGGGGCTCTGCTTCTTACTCGCTTTAACTCGAATTTCTAATTCGATTCACGGGTTACATTACCGTTAGCTGCTCACTTACAATTGAGAATCTTGATTTGTGAAATCTTATTTATTAAATCTAAAAAACTAACTTCTTAATGCTACCACTTAACTTCGACGGGTGGCCTCCAAAATAAGCTCGTTCCCAAAAATTCACCTCGCTTCAGCAATAACATTCATGTTGGAGATGGAGTTGGACTCGTCCCAGCACAGGCGATTGTCTTGGAGATAGAGTAAGCCTCGTCCGAGCATTACCGTTCGTTTTCGAAATGGAGTAAAACTCATCCTAGTTGTAGCGCTGGAATTTTCCAGCTCCGTAGCCCGCAACCAGTGAAGTTTCCAATCACTAACAAAGCATTCAACCTTCGGAAGTTTGATTTTTATGCGTGCTTAATTTTTCGAACTTCACGTTGCGGGCCGTCTGCTCTTGTCTGATCGGATCTGTCTCCTGATGACCGTCGTCGGACATGTTATTGGCAGACTTCCATAATATCTTCACAAGCATTGGTTGGCTGTACTTCGTATTCAGCTGCCTCCTATACTTCGTACTCAACATTACCTTATATTCTCAACATGACCTTACATATGGTGTATAAAATAATATAAATGGTGTTTTTTATATAGGTATAGAAGTTTAAATCAAATCACATACAAATAAATTGTTTTGATTACCATAAATTTGTTTTATTGGAAAGACAACTCTTTGCTTTTTTTATTTGAATATGATTTCGAGCATGTGGGTTCAGTTTCCGACTACTCTAACCAATAATTGGGGCCGTATTTCGCCAATTTTATGTATCTCAAATCTCAAAATCTTGCAGGCCAATTTATAGGTATGAAATGAGTTATAATACACTTGTCAATTGCTGGTCAAAAATGTTCACACGAGCTGTATTGGATGTAGCGCCGTCCTTTTGAAACCAAAGGTCCCCTGCATTAAAATTCTGAAACGAGAAAGTCAGTGATGTTCAGAAATTCACTTCAACGGTCATAATGGACTGTGATGTTATTTCCAGCAGCGTTTTGGAAGGCATATACACCAATTACCCCGCGGGCCACAAAACAAACCAAACAGTGAATTTCTCTGAATTTAACGGTGCTTGGAAAACTACCCGACGCATAACATAGCATAACGACATAAATGAGCCTCATCGTAAGTCAAAATTTTCTTATTAAATTCGGGATCTTCAACAATTTTTTTCTTGGGCCCACACACCGTCTCTATGTTATCCCCGGTGGTCGTTCGGCTTCAATTCCTGCATGAACTGCATTTCGGGAGCCCGAACACTAACATCCTTCAATAAATCTTCCATGATGCCAAATGTTCTCACTTGGGTATTCTTCGATACTTTGCTCTAGAGCTGTTATGGTTTCTCTGCGCGCTGTGTGACGCCTAGATGGATACGAATTATCAGTGAAAGTAATCGTGGCGCGGAAACGATCCATGATTAATGTTGTAATGGACATTTATGTCAGACATGAAATTAACGGAGTGTGCGCCGAGATTTTTAACAAAAATAAATCTACACGATTTGCAGACAATGCTCAAACGTCATCATATGAACGACAAAATGGCAAACCAAATAAACCATAAAACAGTTGATAGCTGTCACTTCATAAGTAGCATTAGAAAGTGTTGCCAACTGAAAATTCCATATCTTTAAAGCGACAAATTATTACACTGATATTAATATAAATAAAATCAAATTTAAAAAACTGAAAACTAATAAGCCTATGATAAAAAATTATGTAACTGCTAAATATGTTAAATATATGTTCTATTAATATAATTCTTACATCCAACTTGAGGGCATCGCACACGATGCAACCAATTATCAAAATTAAAATAGCAAAATTCGCGCCCGAATTCCAATCTGAGTTTTCATTTCCGAGCGTTTGATGCTTCTAAGCGTTGCGCAGCATCGCTCTTCTAAGTAGGCGCAGAACAGAGGATGAATTCGTTTTCAGAGGATGAAGTTTCGTGTGCCTGTGGTTAACAATATAATTTCCTGAATCAATTTAGTATGAACTTTTTTGGATCTAGGATCTATGAACTTATCTAGGATCTAACTAAAATGATTCTCATCCTACCTGGCAGTCCTTCGAAATGTCATTCGGAGGCTCAATACAGAAAATTGAATGTGGGGTTTTGCAGTTTTTTTGGAGATGTTACTTTGCTCCAAACACACTCACCTCTGGATTCTAAATACGATATATGGTTCATATGCATAAAGACCTTTACTATTTGCTATAACGGACAGCATTGTGATGAGAATAGGATGCCGAGTGGATTTGTTTTTGCGGCAACGATCTATTAGGACGAAATGAACCTTTTGGTCAGGTAATGCTCAGCTCTCAATGTATTTTTGACTGTAGTTAAGACGGTATCCTAGGTAACGGAACAAAAAGAGGAATGTTTGTTATTATCGTTATCCTTATAATTTTTAATTTTTTTGTTTTTAATTAAACTTCAGGTAGAGTTATCTGACCGATGAATTCAAGATAGGTACGAGTAATTATACATTTTAACGTAGTTTTAAGGGCATAAATACAACAATAACACTTGTTCATTCCTTCTGTAACTGCGCGGTTGTAACTTGCAACTTCTCAAACAAAGAGAGCATTTCCAATAAGAAGATTGGAATGTTGTTATCCATTTTGAACGCATCAAAATAGACTTGAAATTCTGGGAGTCCAGTAACGACTCCTGGGACTACAAAGATGTAACATAGAAAAGCCATCAAATTTTAATTGAGACTCTGGCCTTGGGTCAGTCTTTACTATCGATAACGATACAACCACAAATTTGAAGTTAAAATTTGCAATAACATGCTATTGTGATGTCTTACTAGTCATAAACTTACTAGAGCATATTTTGGCCAGTAAGCTCATTAAAGTAAGTGCCAGCATACAGCAAAAACCTCTTAATTGAAAGTCAACGAACCAGTCAAAAATAACCATATAAATAGTAAAATCGTAAAAACCATTATATTTAGGCTACTACTTACTATTCCGAAATTCGTATTCTTTGAAGTCCTTTGAAAATTTAACGAAAATAAACATGTAAGCTTGGAAGTACTGAAGCTTTTAAATAAATGAATAACTTCATATGAATAACTTGTGAAACTAAATTATAGTCCAAAAACAAAACTGCAAGAACATATTTAAAAAATTCAAACAAAATTTCTAATAAAAGGCAATGAAATTTGAATTTTCAACTCTTGCAAAGCTATTGAATAAAAACTTAAGACAAATATGAATCGACTGTGGCTTTTTCTATCTCTTTCCATCAGGCAACCCCTGGGAGTGCTGTCACGGTTTGTGCTTAGGCTATGTTAGGGTCTACTTGCATGTAAAACCTCGTAGTATATTTGGATGAGGGACTTGATCATGTCTTCAAGGGATACACAAACACATGACATGGGACAAGAAATAGTTGTAGTAGTTGTAGTAGTGGTAGTAGCAGTAGTAGTAGTATTTTATTGAGACTTTTGTTTTACATACATGTCTTAACCTACTATATTTATTTACAATTCATTTGACAGTGCCTCTGCAGTCAAATGTCATTTTTGATGTATTCGCGACTGGAGTCCATACGTGCAAGTTTTCATTTATTTCATATGTACATTTTCCTATCGTTTTCTCATACGGTTTGGTTCTTTAGCGGTTAACAACGTGAAACTGAAAACTAACAACACTTAACCTATTCTAAATCTAAAAACTTATGGACTTTTAATTTGTTCAAGAGTAAACCTTCTCGTTTGTTCTCGCTGGCCGTATGGTCTCTTCTTAGCGTTTAAACAATCCAACTTTCTGAAGAGGGCATATTTCCAACGAACCTGATCTCCAGGATATGAAGAGGTATTTCGGAAACTTCTAGTTTAAGAGTTAATTCATTTTCACCCTTATAGTTATTGGCTGCAGCTATGTGGTAAAAATGGTTTGGTGATTTTAAGGGACTATGTAGAGGTTCTGCATAGCATTGATATTATTCTTGGATTCTGAATAGTGAGATGTAATAGCGATTTTCGAAACAACGACTGTTGTTATACAGGTTTCGAATTAGTGGTGAGTCATGTGTCCGCCATTTGGCTAATCTTAGCTTGCTTGTTTTAAGCATGTATTGTAAAATGGGAATAATATTTGTCTCTTTATAGAGTGTTTCGTTTTAATCTATAGTATATTTTTATCGGGGCGTCGGTATTTCGAAACACATTTTCGAAGTATCCTTCTTTCAAATACTTCTATGCCTTCTGCCGCTGTCGGTGAAATTGTCATCCAAGCTGGGAAAGAGTGGGTGATAATTGGCCGAATTAAAGTTTTATACATAAGGAGCTTTACATTTGGGGAAACAGATCTGGAGGAAAGTAGAGGTGAAATTAATGCTGATGCTCCTTTAACTTTGCTTAGAGCTTTCTTTGCGTGTGGGTTCATTTTGAACCTATTGGTGTAATTCACGCCTAAATACATAAAAGTGTCCTTAGGCGGTACTATCTCGCCCTCAATGCGAACACGAATCGACTTACTTTGTTGGACTGCTAGTCTGTGTCGTTTCCCACTATCGTTACGGAAGCATATTAACTCGGATATCAAGGCATTTATTTTGAGTCCCCAATTTTTTAAGTAGCTTGCTATTTCGTCGACTGCTCTTTGCGCTTATTCTACAGCGAAAATGAGAAGAGCGTGACTGGCTAGTACTAGTATGTGGTTTTCAAACATAATAACCTTCGGGTTGCAATGCGGGCTTTGGTTTCTACTTGTAGGGTTCGCGCGATTCGAAACATCGTGAAGGAAAAAAATTAAAAAGGTAGTGCCCGAGTATGGAACCTTGTGGCACCCCTGATAGGATGTTTGTGGTCGCGCATTGTTTCTTGCACATATTATGAGTGACCGTATCGTCCGTCAGCATTATTGCTTGTTCGGTGGACTTCCTTTGTTGGAATCTAAACTGAAACTCAGGAATTAGGTTTTGGGAGAACACTCGTAAGCTCAGTTAGATGATTCTTCCTAGGGCTTTACTTATATTAAATAGTAGCGAAAAGTTTTTAATATCATCGCAGTGTGGCTTTGGAATGAGAACAAGCTTTCCCGTTTTCCAGGATTGAGGAAAGCAACCATTATTGATGCAGTTGTTACAGAGGATCATCAATGTTTTCGAAAAAACTGTTCCACACTTCCTCAGAACTTTGTTGGGTATGGCATCCAGGCCAGCGGAGGTCTTCCTATTCGTGCTAGCTGGGATCTCTTCAACTTCAGCCTCATAAGAGAAAAAGTTTACAAAGATATCATGACTTGGTGAAACTGCCTTGTTGGTGATGGAGAAGATGGTTAAATATGAGCCCTGATAGCTGATGTTTCTGGCTTTTACAAAGGAAATTATCTCCTGTGTTTTCACGTTTTCCGGGCTCCGTTCTTGGTATAGGTGGCTATAAAAGAAGAAAAATTATTTGGAGTTTTCGGTTGACTGTAGAAAAGGGCTGCCCCCACTTTTGACAGGACTTCTATCGATACTGAACTCTTGTTCCTCATCCTGTTAAGATATTTATTTCTCTAAAGACATCCTGTTAAGATATTTATTTCTCTAAAGACATCCGAAGATGGCTTAAGACTATTCAGTCTTCTTTTGTAGCTTTCTTTAATTTCTTTTCTCACTTGTTTCCTTATTTTATTAGATATGCCATTGATTTCCGCTTTGAGTGTGACATATTCCTCACTCACTTGGTTAAAATGCCTATGGAAAATACGTTTTAGCCTCTGGAGTTTCTTTTTTTCTCTCCATAGTTAGGGCTAGTGTATCCTCGGCCCCTGTAGAGCATTTGCTTTGGTGATTTTTTAGGGGCATGGTAGTCCATGCAGCCTTGTATCGACTCAGAGAGATTTTGATGTGGTTGTCTATTTCTTGATTGGATAGTATTCTATTTGCAGTAGACTACGGGGTATGAAATCTTCAAGGTCTTTAGTAAACTCTGTCCAGTCTACGTGGGTGAGCGCAATTTTCTCGGACTTACGGAGGTGGTCTCTATGTTTTTCAGGTTAAGGGTTAGTAGTAGGCCATAGTGATCGGATACTCATGGGAAGGTTGAGCAGTTCTAGGAAATTGAATTTCGGGGTAACAGATTATGGAATACTATGGCGTTATCTAAGAAGGAACTGCTTCCTCGGTAAGTCGGAGTTCCTGCATGTATGATGTCGCACGTCAAGAAAGCGCTCGAATAGTACGACTGATGGAGACTTTTGCCATTTAAGTTCCGGGTAAAGTTCCCCTAACTGTTCAAACCTCGTGTTCAGGTCCCCACCCAGGATGATGGAGTCATATCCAGAAACTATATTCAAGATCCTATCGAAAAATGTTTGTATGGAATTTCCAAGATTTCCTGGAACACATACCGAATCAATGAGTATTTTCCCACGATTCCCATGGAAATGTCTGTGAGCGCAATGGTTATGTGTTCGACCGAAAGGTTATCGCGGTATAGAATGGCGTTTCCTCTGCCCGAGTCATTTCTGAAAATTGGGTAATTTTCCGCATGGATCTTGTGGGCCGCTTTCAGTACTGTTTCATTTAGAAGTATAATGTCTGTTTTTATGGATTTAAGGAATGGCAGACCATGGGATTCCTCAAAAAAAAAAAAACACAAAAACAAGGTCTGACATGGTATGGTAAATCGTTGAAATCGAATCATACTATACAAACCTTATTCAATTCAGTTCAATAGACTTTTGTTAACGAATATTACTCTCATTATTTTAAAATATTTGTTATTTAATATTTGTGTTTAAAATATTTTGTTGGCAGAAAAAACGAATACTGATCGCGAATTGCATTTCACACGGGTCCAACCAATATTTTTAAATTTTTTTGTTTGGAAAATGCTTCAAAATCTGTTTTCATACGCATAAAGTTGAATAAGAGAACTTTTCTAAAAGCTGTAAAGTCATTTTCATCGCAAAATTTTCGTCGTGATTTGCTATTCTTGAATAGTGAATGGTAACAAAATATAAATCATTTCTTATTCTTAGTCCTGAGAATGAACAAAATTCAATTCCAATAATCTATGGCATACAAATGATAGTGCATATGATTTTCATAATTTTCACCTTTAACAAATTGGAACAAAAAAAAAAATAACACAGAGTCCTTCAGAGACATTTTCCGCCTTACCCTCAACTTTTTCACTCGATCTACGTATGCAAATTCGCTTAGCTGGCAGGAAAAAACCAAAGAGTGTGACTGAAGAGACGTTTTGAGTCCAATTCAAGTACTTGTAAGGAATTTATGTGCATTTTATTCAAAGTACTTTTCTCATATCCATCACAAGCATATGCAAAGACCAAGTTTTCTGGAGTATCGAGCATTAGGAACATGTGCTGCGAATGCAGAAAGGAACGTAATGCCGTGGGCAAAACGTACTGTTCACTTTCGAATAGGACCCGTACGAAAAAAACGTTGGAGGAAAGTCTTCAAGGAGAGAACAACGCGTAGCACTAAGCATTTTCTGCTTCTAATCCGGAAACTATAAAATTATTACAATAAACGTCTTATTCTTCCGGTACAAAAATATGTTTTAGCATGAAGAATTGTATTCGACCCAGCTAACAATTAAAGCCAGTTTTAATCCTTATTGTCTTTGGCTCAACTATTTTGTAAGTGATGAATACTTCTTCGGAGAAATTACTCACATTTGCCGTAATCCTTATTATTTATGGTCGGTGTGTAAAATGCTCTACCACTTGCTGTAGCATACAATTTCATTTCTTTTGTTACCGTATGTTTCTCCTTCTTTTAACATGTGCGGATTTAAGCTTAAATAACGTTAACTTAGGACTATTTTCATAGCTGTCTACATTTTCAAGTTGATCCTTCTCGCTTGCGGCTGCAGCATATTTCATGCGATTATTCTTTCGTGCTGCGATCGACCGCCTGCATGTAGAGTGCAGTGATGAGAAACGAATTTCAAAGGAATCGTTCTTTTACGAGAACGATGCATCCTATCTCCTATCTTATCCTGGACAACGGAAAATAGCTTAAAAAATTGTTCGCATGGAAAGCACTTTATTAAGGCGAGGGCGTATTATGAGAAGGCAAGTTGATTTATAGCTAATTTCAATGTCACGAATATGGCGACCAGTATGCAAATGCGGAAGTAAGAAATTTTTTGTCGTTTCGGTGGAAGAGAACTACATAAGTTGGAAAATTTATGCTGGCAATTACGATGTCAGCGAGCGTACAACAAAAAAATTTTATTGAACGAAAGTAATTGCAACGTCTTTAATAATTTGAAGTTAAACTGAAAACTTTAGCAGCAGGGATTTAATGATAGGATAATCTCTACCTTGTTAAAAAGAGTAAGCTTTATTCAAAAGCAGAAAAATACGCAAAATAATGGTTTCACTTTTGATCAAAGCATTATTTTGTGTATAGTACGTTAGCTTCGAAAATGTTCAAGAGCTATTCTTTGATTTATAATTATCATATATAATTATTATTATTATATATAAAATTATATATATATTATTATATATAAAAACTTATTATTTTTTCACTTTTGTATACTATTGTTTTAATTTTAGTGTTTATCCTATCAGTTCTTATTTTGTTAGATTTATCTTGCTGGAAACGGTACTATTTATTTTTTCAAATGAGAGTCCATACAAGGGTGGAACTCAGTAAAATCCGCCCTTGGAAAATTTGCGACTGTCAGTTAATTTTTTTCAATAGAAAAAGTTCAGGTAGTTAACAAATATGGTAATAAATTTGCCAATCACATTATCAAGTCGATCGCGACAGGACACTAAATGAGGGTCTTACCAACTTATAATTTATCTCAATTAAGACAATCCTTAAGTATTCCTTAAATATTTACCATCTCAGTCCCAAACGAACAGCTAATTTCGTTTTAGCCTTATATCAATACCATATATATACCAGTACCATATACCGTCTATATACCAGTTATACCAGTGCCCCTGCATACGAGTGTTTTGAGGTACACGCCACGGAGCGTGCGATATTTAACTTTGAGATGAGTTTAAGATTTGAGATACGAGGAATTGCACATGCATTGCGCATGTTGGTGTTGTGTGCAGCGTCTAACAGTTTCTCCCATTTCAGACAAGACCTCAGTCTGTGTGCTTGTTTTCCTTGTTATTGAAGCATTTTTAATAAGTTCGGTTCGCGTTTTTTGCTTTTTGTACATTTACAATACTTTATCAAATTTATTTTTGTAACCAAGCGCCCAAAAAAGAAGATGATGTTTATTGAATTAAAGCATCAAGCAAGCAAAAACATGAGAAAGGTGTGCGAGTCATTGACTTGGCGACGATGTACGAGCGTAGCACATCAATGATATGTACTGCGCTTAAACAGAAGGTGTTGATAAAGGGTTACAATAAAAAGTGTCGCAATAATTTCCAAGCTACGAACCTGCCTCCATGAAAAAATGAAGAAACTACTGATGGTGTGAGTAACAAAGGAGCAGGAAGGAGGAACCTCTACAAGAGGGTGCCTATATCTGAAATAGGACCTACATAACGGCAGAGAAAAAGACGATGCCTGATCACAAACCCATGAAGGATAGACTGAAACTTTGCGCCAATGTGAGTGGCGACTGCAAAATCAATCCTCTACTAGTATACCATTCGAAAAATCCCAGAGCCTTAATGTCACATAAGATTTTAAAAGAGAAACTGCAAGTAATGTGTAGGGCAAATCCAAAGGCGTGGGTCATCAGGAAACTCTTTGTGGAGTGGAAAACCTGTTGTTTTCTGTTAAAAACTTTCTACAGGAAAACAAACTAGCCATTAACATAACATAAACATATAGCATAGCCTTCTCGTGCTCGTCAATGCCCGTGCTCATCCACCAAATCTCAAAGATGATTTACTCTAAGAGTTCAAGTTTATAAAGGTTCTCTACTTATCACCCAACACCACTCCTATCCTGCAGCCCATAGATCGTCAGGTGATTTCAAATTTTAAGAAGTTGTACACCAAGTATATTTTTGGGCACTACTTTGAGGTGACGTGGAACACAAACCTTACCTTTCGAGAGTTTTCGAACGACCACTTTAACATCATTACATCTTTAACACCATGATATAAAATGAAGAATTATTGATTAGGCCTGGCTGGCGTTTGAAACGAGGACCTTGCCCCTGCATAGAAGAAGCTGTGGCCTGAGGCTGTAGCTAAAAGGGCCTTTGAAGGATTTTAACCTGAAGTGCCAGTGAGAGAGGAGATGGTTTCTCTTGGAAAATCTATGGATCTGGAGGCGGATTAGAGAGATGTGATCGAACGCGTCCAGGAACAGAGGAACAACCGAGGCGTTACACGATCTACATTTGCAGCAGCATACGATGATTCAACGAACAGTTTGTTTTAAAAAGGAGCCAGAGATGGAGGAGGTTATCTCTACAAGAGAAATATCAAAGAGAAATTGGGAATGTGGGAGAAAGTTTTAGAGTTCGTGGTTAAAAATCACCCCGAAAAGTTGCAACTGGTCGTGCATTGGAGTTGTTCAACGAAACTTGCCTAACATATTTCCGCACATTTCCATTCTGAAAGGGAGGAAGAAACAAACTTCCTCGGACTGTTTTCTAAGCAAACTGCTAGTGAAAATGAGCAAAACGTGACGAAAAAAGCGAAGACTAGTGACGAAAATTATGCGCCTTCTTAAGCAACTCACTTTTTTTATTATATTTTCATATAATATGTATTTGCTATTTATAATTAAATGTTTTTTTTTTGTAAAGACATTTTTCTAATTCAAAAAGACTTAACATTAACGACCGAGGTGATTTTTGAAGCTGGAACGGATTAATGTCATTTCAATTAATTTCGATGGGAAAATTGATACGGAAAAGAGAAACGAGCAGGTTATGGAACGAACTAAACTCATTTGCCGAGGCGCCACTGTACTTCTTTTTTTTCAGCACTGCCCATTTTTGAAAGAGGGACAACTTGTCCTCCTGCACAAGAAAGCGCAGCTCTCATTCTAAAGAGGATCATTTGCACAAAAAAGTGGAAAGATTGCATCTTCTTCATTTTAAAAGGAAATAAGTATCATCGTCTAGAAAATTTTTTTATCAAGCTGTTTGCAGAAATACGAGATCTATCAAAAACTAACCAAAGTAAAAAAACAGTGAAACCTGGTTACGTGGGACCTTGATATGTGAGTAACCTCTATTATTGGGAGTTGCAATCAGGTCCCGGTACTTTTTCATTGAATAACCTCTGTTAATAGGACTTTTCGAACCTGGTTAAATGATATTTGAATTCTAAGATTTTTTCGTATTCAACGCAGATGAAGCGGGCTTATTCTTCAAGTGTCTACAGGATAAAACATTTATGTTCAAAGGTCAGCCTTGCCATGGTGCTAAATTGAGTAAAAATCAGGTCACGCTACTTGCAAGTGCGAATATGTCCGGAACTGAAAAACTGCCACTTTTCTCACTTGGAAAATCAAAGAGCCCAAGATGCTTCAAGGGTACTAAAACGTTGCCTATTAATTATCAAAACAATAAAAAGGCCTGGATGACTTTTGATTTATTTGCAGATTGGTTAAAAAAACTGAACGCCGATATGAGGGCCCGAAAATCAGAAAATCATTATTTATGTCGACAACAACGACAAATTAGAAAATGTTAAATTTATGTACCTACCTGCCAATACCACAGGTAAATTGCAGTCTATGGTTCAGGGTGTTATCAGCAACTTTAAGGTTTACTACAGGAAGGAAGTTGTACAGTATGTTCTTAAATCTATAGAAGAGGATAAAAGCCAAGAAATGAACATCCTCCAGGCCATGATAATTGCGAGAAAAGCTTGGTCTTCTGTTAGCAAAACCACAATTTTATCATATTTTATTGGTTTTTTTTTCGACGTTATACATAATATATGTAGATTCATACCTAAAGTAAGTTCATAACACTGAAAATACACATTTTTATAAACATTTCCACCTCTAAAAATGGAATAACTGTACATTTTAACTATAAGCGGGGGCCTCTTTAAATGAGACAACTATGTTTAAACCTGCTCAATTGGAAAACTGGATGAATGGAAACCCTCAATAATGGGTTCATAGTTCTTGGTCCCTTAAGATCCCAATTAATCTCGTTTCACTGTATTCTTATCTTATTCTTATATAATTCATACGTGCGAGTTGAAAGGGTCGAGCTGCTTAGTGATGTAAGCACTTGCGGTTCAACTATACTGTCGCTGTTGCTACCTCCTTTTGATTACCTTGTGTTCAACCAACTGTATCAAGTTCTTCACGGGAGATCATCCTCCATGCCACAAAACTGCTTTTGAATCACAGCTTAATAGCAAATGGCCATCCCAACTTCTCCTGGCCTCAACTAGTTTACCCTGATTTGCATGGTAGTATTACTTATGATTTTATGAAGGTCCTGAAAAGGTTTCCTACTAACTACAACAAAATTTCATTGTTGACAGCTCCAAACTCATGTTCATGATCTACCATGTAAGAATCATATGACGAACTTTCTTAAAGATGGCTAAGCTTAAGTAGGGTTAGATCTGGAGTCCAGAAACTGTAAGCTGTCTCGGTGTTTGCAAGTTCTTGACGAAAACGTCAGGCAACATTTTAATCAAAGCCTTGTGCTTCATCTGCGGTGATTTGCTTCGCTCGCATTTCATTTTTCGTCCAGTTTATAGGATATCATCCCGTATGCGAATAAATTGACGGTCGGTCCAAGTGAAAAGGTCTCTAATTTGTGAAACTGCTTCGGTAGTTTTGAAGATGACATGTTAAGATGAACATGTTAAGATGAAGATGAACGTAAGTTAGCTTATAGGAAGAGTTTTCACATCTCCACTGAGTTCATATATCTTGCATCTTATCATCCATATTCTTCCCGCTTGGTACATTGTGCACAAGGATCTGTAAGAAGACGGAGACGTACGTCATCTGTGTTCTAGTCTTCAAAAATAAACTGAGTTTTTATAACGGTGGAAAGAAACTCAAAAGATGCAAAAGGAAAGGACACATTATTTACACAGTTGAAGTGTCTCGGCTTGCATAAAGTCCAGCTTTTGGTTCTCCTACAGCATTTTATAACTCTTCTCAAGTAATAATCAGCAACAGCAGTAATTTATCAATCAGCAAGTAATTGAATCTATGCATTTCCAATCACTCCTCTCATTGTAACAAAGATGTTCTCATTGCTTCTGCTCATACCTTCTGTCATTTTGAGACAAATTTATTGGTAACAAGCAGATACTTTTGGCTTTTTGAGAAAACATCTTTGTTTGGAAAGTACTAATGGCTAATCGTTGTCCCTTACTTTATTGACGTTTCTTGACAGAGACCTCAAGCAAGTTTCGATGCATTTAAATAATTTGTATTGAACTGTCCTTTTGCTTCATTGACCGTGACGGTGAAGCTCAGCAAGGTCTTAGATTCACAGGGTTCGACACACTTCTCATAAAAATACTTTTATCTTGGCAAGAAATCACCAAAGATAAAGAAAATTCATATCATGGGTTTCGCGACCACAGCTTTCCACCCGTTTTTTAATGTGCATCATTCCTATGCATTACTTATCTATTCAGCATATTTAACTGTAAGATCTAAGATATTCAACGTTGTTTTCTCTGTGTAATGCTCAGTACTCCAGTGCAGCTCATAATCAGCATTTGAGTCAGGACCTATCAGGGCAGACAGTTAGAAGCGACTCACACATGGAAGGATATTTTGTGTCCGGATCTTTTATATTTTGGCGTTGTACCTGTGCTTGGCCAATCGGTGCTATCATGACAATTAAAAACCAAAACTACAGCACAACGCAAGCACCTCTTTCGGTTTTTTTTCATTTTTTTCGTTAGCCTAACAACTCTGCGTTCAGACCTCTGGTAAAATCTAACATGTCTGTATTTTCAGTGGAACCGCTGAACAGAACATTTGGCAGCTCATTTAAGTCATGCTTTCAGCTTCAACCCATATATACCATGTTACTGTAGCCTTATTTTAACTTGATCCTTGTCCTTAGGTGTGGACGGGATTTTGAAAAAAAAACCTAACAAAATCATTGCGATAGTAGACCTAATTTGTAGTAATTTTTGGCAGTAAGCGCTAAGGGCAACTATACTGTAAGCACGCGTGTTTTTTAAAGCCAACACATTCATGTAATCTTAGTCTGTGCTTCTTTGCGGGGAACATTCTGAATTGTCTTCTAACTCATTGATTGACTACCTGTGATTGCACTTCTTCTGGGGTCATTTGGTTTTCCAAAACTAGAAATATGGTTAACATAAACCGCTTGGCAATTTTGGATTGTTTACACGTCTCTCGTATGAGATAACACGAGCAACCGAGCCAAGTTTTTAAAAAAATTCTGCTGCCAAAATCCTTAAATTGGTACTTGTTATAGAGAATATATGCATTCATGCCACGTAGATCTGAAACACTAGGGGTTGCCTCCTTTTAAATCGAAAATTTGTCGGCAGCTTCATGGATGTCACCTTTCATTAAGTATAATTGAGTATAATTTCAGAGTATATGAGGATATGAGTATCTGTATATGAGATAGTTTGAGTTTGGAGGATATGAGTATCACAGCTCCATTTTTCTTTGGAACGTAGGAACGAATAAAGTTGACTAAACTTCTCAAGGCTTATTGGATTTCGACACGCTAGGAAACTGAACTGACTATGTTATAGATTCACAAAAGATTGTCTCCTCGCTCACGTGATAAGTTCATTTGTTGGCTTATTTTCAAGGCTGTCTTGTGATTATCTCTGTGATGTCTAACCAAAAGCAAAGATTTCCAGATTTAAAACCACCACTTTTTTTGTGGGCCCTCCAATCAGTCGAACAGCAATTACGAGATCAAATATTTATTTGATATTTCATGTTTCTTTTTTCGTTTTCGGGCTTTTGGGCTAATGGTGGCTATCGGCACTTCAGTGGCGGCGCTATGACGGCGTGACTTGTAACATTTCAACAACTAAAACCGTGGACTGTGTAGCGCAGATAAGGTAGATAGTACGAGGGCGGTTTAATAAGTACCCGTGTTTGTCGACAGAGGGCGTTTCTGAGGGAATTTGGTATTATCATCTTGTGGTGCCACCTATCAAAAGACGATAAAACAAATTTTAGTCTGATTAATTGGTTACTTTGGATACTTTGGTAGTCATTCGAGTAAGACGTGTTTCGAGATTTTCTCTAAGATGGAAAAAGACCAGTATCGTTCAGAAATTCGCTTTTTGTTTCTAGGTGGAAAAAAATGCAAGAAGTTAAAAGCAAGGTTGGATGCTGTTTATGAGGACACTTCGCCATCTATGACCACAGTAAGGTATTAGTTCAACGAATTTAAACGTGGCTGAATATCCGTTGCTGGGGAGTAGCGTCCAGGATGCCCGGCAGACGTGGTTACCAAGGAAATCATTCAAAAATTGTACGATATGATTATCGCTGATTGGCGGATGAAATTGTGTGAAGTAGCAGAGGCCGTAGATGTGTCAACCGGAACGGCGATTTATACTTTACATGATAAGTGGGCGATTCAAAAATCGTCGTCCCGACGGGTGCCGCGATTGCTAACGGTAGATGGCAAGTGGATGCGGCTGTTAACTTCGAAGCAGTGTTTGGAGCAATTTAAACGAGATCAAGAGAACTTTCTTCCTTTCAGATCAAAAGGACTTGCGTCGAGTTGGTCCCGTTGACGAAACCTGGATTCACTTTTTTACACCAGAAACAAAGCAACAATTAAAACTATGAATTACTCGCAAGTAATCTGCTCCAAAGAAGGCGAAACGGTCTCATCGATCGAAAAGGTCCTGGCAACGATTGTTTTGGATGCAAACGGCGTCGTCATTATGGATTTTTTAGAAAACGGTAGAACAAATACTCGGCAATGCTACAATGAGTTATTGGACCGCTTCGATAAAAAAATGAAGGATAAACAGCTACATTTGGCAAAAATGCACGTAGTGTTCTACCATAATAATGCACCAGTACATTCATCAGGAGTTGTCAGCGCTAAACTACATGAATTGCGCTATGAATTGCTACCGCACCATTCACTCGGTTTGGCTTCCAGCGACTTTTTCTCGTTCCCTAACATGAAGAGTAGGCTGGCGGGGGAAAAAAATTAGGAAGGGAGGAGGGAGGGAGGGCTTAACAAATTACAGGATTGTTAAGAAAAGTGTATCTTTCTAAAAGAGGACAATGTTGAAAAACAAAAACCAATTTTTTGAAAAAATGGTGTCTTTATTTCTAACACTGGTACTCATTGAACCTCCCTCGTACTGAATCGAAATAGGTAGAAACTAAGCTTCATAACTGAAGGATTTTGTAAGTTTTGTTACTGTATCAGCTTGGCTGTGAAACTTAGTAGAGCCAGCTCATTTAAAGACGAAAAGGTATAAGAGGAAATGAACTGATTGGAAGGCCGGGGTTAACATTAAAATAATCATAATCACAAAAGTCATGGGCTATGCAAGTTCTCAGAATCATTTTATTCATCGTGAAAATCTCTCAGTGTCTAATTTTCACTCATTTTGAGTTGACAAGGTCTTGATTTCAAAGCCAGTATAAAAAGCATCCTAATATCGTCGAATACCTAGATGGCAGACTTGAGGTGAAACGGAGGATGTTATATTTTGAAAGAAAGACCGAATAACAGGCTTTATATTTCACTACTATGATTTCCGCGGCAAAATTCAAGCACAGTTGCTTATACTAGTCTTGTATAAATAAGTATCCAGAGTTATCCCATAAATAACGTCAATACGTGTCTCTTCTTTTGAAAAACAAAAACTTTAATTTAAAGCATTTAATATTTCCTAATTTTCAAACGTGTCAAATACACAAAGCTTCAGAATTTTGACCATGTAATGGTTAATTATCCTTTGAATTTAATACTCTCACGCCCTATCACATCCATTATGAATAGTGATTCAAAAATTTATAAAGTAGTTCATTTAGAATTCTCTGTATGTGTTTTACACCCAGGCCAACAATATCTTTGAAATGACTCTCCTGCAAACATTTTTCCCCTAAAACTAGTTTAAACGACTAACAATTTAATTCTCAAATAATTCCAAAATACTACTATCATCGCATTTAATGAAATATTGATTGAACAATGAATCGAACACATTTCCATTATTCCCTTTAGTGAATTTTTCACCATTTTTGTTTCATTCCATTTCAGATACCGACTAAAGCACTAGCTGGGATGCAAAAACTAATGGCTCTGGATTTCGATTCGAATGAGATTCAGGACATGCAAGATTACAGTTTCTTTGGGCTTCGCCTGGTCAAGTTGAATATGAAAGGAAATCGATTGGAGCGGATTCCCGAAAAGGCTTTTGCCGGACTGGACGATTCAATGGCAGAAATTGATGTATCAGAGAATCGCTTAAAGGTGTTCCCAATGGCCGCACTTCGCAGACTAGCGCATTTACGAACGTTGAGAATGTCACAGAATCAAATATCGTCACTGTATAGTCCTAGTAGTAGTGTTGGTAGCAGTAGCAGTAATAGCAATAACATAGGAGGTGCAAATGAGTCGTCGATTAATAGACTCCCGTCGTTAGTGTTTCTAGATTTAAGCGGCAATCGATTTGAAGAGATCATGGACGATGCATTTCGGCCATTTCCACAGCTCAAAACACTCTCGTTGTACTCGAATCAGATAGAAATAATACATCGAAACGCTTTTCGATCACTAAAGGAACTAATGTCTCTGGATATGAGCCATAATCGCATTATTTTCCTGGACTCGACGATTTTCGAGTTGAACAAGCGCCTACAAACAGTTGATATAAGTCATAACCACATCCACTCAGTGAGCGGAGTCTTCTCGAACCTACCCCAACTAAGGGAAGTTTTTCTCTCGGAAAATAACATCCTCGATTTGCCAAGCGATGCATTTACAAACTCATCGAACATTGACGTCATTTATCTGGAGTCGAACGCCATCCGACACATCGACCCGAATGTCTTCAACACACTATCAAACCTGGAACAATTATACATGAGCTCCAATTTTATACCTCAAATTCCCGTGACTATGCTTGATAAGACGTTGTTGCTGACTTCCCTTTCATTAGACGGGAACAACATACAAGACCTCGAGATTGGAATGTTCAGAAAGCTGGAACATCTCCGGGAGATACGTCTTCACAACAACCGAATACGGCACATACGGAAGGGTGTTTTCCACCCGCTCCCAAGCTTGCTCGAACTTCATATCCAGAAAAACATGATAGAGGAAATACAGGAAGGATCTTTTGCCAGCCTCAGCAATTTACAACACGTTAATCTGCAGGAAAATCGGCTCACCTACATTGAAGACATTTTCTACATGAGCAATCAAACTGCGACGAAGACGTCGACGTTGTCGTCTTTGCTATCGATTCAATTGGATGCGAATCGTTTGAGCAAAATGCATGTACGTGCTTTTTCCGGACAGGAAAATATACAAATCATGTGGTTGAGTGAAAATCAATTAACTCGAGTCGAGCGCTCCTTATTCAAGGACCTCAAACAATTAGAGCGAGCGTATTTGTCCAACAACCAAATCAAAGAAATCGAAAGTGGTGCGTTTTCGACGGTGAAGCAGTTGAAATTTCTTGACTTGAGCGGAAATAGATTGAAATCTGTTCGTAAGGAATTCTTCGAAGCCTTGAAAGAACTTGAGGAATTGAATTTAGCGAACAACATGGTCGATGTGGTGGAAGGGTATTCATTTCAAACTTTGAAAAAGTTGAAAACTCTTGACTTGTCCGGGAATCCGCTTATTCAAATCAGTCGCGATATTTTCCAGAATGAGTTGCCTATCACCACCCTGAACCTAAAGAATTGTTCCCTGCGAAAAATTGATGTAAATAGTTTTCGAGGCCTGACTAACTTAAATGAACTCAATTTCGAGGATAATCACCTCAGTCCTGGGGATATTCAGAAATTAGATGTGCCAAGCTTAAGGACACTAAAGTTGTCGAATAACAACTTCAGCCATATTGGAAGTGGCATCACGATTGGCATGTTTGATAATTTGAGGTCATTGCAACATTTAACACTGGCAAATTGCGGCCTCCACAGTCTACCAGAGCAATTATTTTCGAAAAACACGAACCTAGTCCGCATTGATTTGAGTGATAATAACTTAAAGCACATTGATCGGAATGTGTTCAATGGACTCAATGTCTTTAAGGAGCTGCGGGTATGCCGCAATGATTTGGTTGACTTCCCGTATATCGCTTTATACAACTGCACAACACTTGAAACCTTAACTCTATCCGGAAACCAGTTGACCAGCATTGATTTTTTCAAACTCAACGGACTGCCGAATGTAAGATTCCTTAATCTTAAAGATAATAAAATTACGTCACTAAGTGGATTCAATTCTGTGAATTTGACCCAACTTGACTATATCGACTTGAGTGAAAATCTACTTCTTTCTCTTCCTGCGAATTTCCTGAAACACTCAATCAATTTACAGCGAGTCGACTTGTCCTTGAATCGGTTCCTACAAATGCCTAGTGCAGCACTGTCTGATGCATCTCTGCCTCGCCTCTCGTGGCTCAATCTTACCGGAAATCCAATAAATGGCATATACACTGTCAAAGAGGAGCGATATCCTTTCCTCAAGGAATTGTACATATGCCACACAAACCTGAGCATCCTAACAAGCAAGGATTTCGAAGCTTTCCAGGCACTCCAACACTTACATTTGATCCAAAACAGGATAACACGAATCTCACCAGGAGCATTCCTCAAACTTTCGAATCTTCTTACCCTCGACTTGAGCATAAATGAACTTGAAACGCTCCCGAAAGAACGACTACAAGGACTACGACTACTTCGCACGCTCAACATTTCACATAACAGTCTGAAGGATTTGGAGCAGTTCAGTTCGGATCTGGTCAGTCTGCGAGTATTTGATTTGTCTTACAATCAACTGGACCGCATCGGCAAGAATACGTTTCGCTTCTTAAGTGGACTTCACGAGTTGTATCTGATGGGCAACCGGATGACCGTCGTGTCAACGGATGCCTTCAGGTATCTAAGGAAACTGCAGGTGCTCGACTTGAGAAATAACTATTTCGAAAGCGTCCCGTTGAAAGCACTCAAGCTACTCGAGACGAATATCAAAACGCTGAAGATTGAAGGTAATTTTATTGACGCAACAACTTACAGGACATGTTTACTCTGGACAATTAATAACACTACACACATTTTTCGTTTGAACTAAGACTTGCTCTAGTGTTTCTCAAATATTTTCAGAATCCATTAGAGGAACGCCTTTTATAGCGTCCTTTCAGTCTGAAATATTTTTTCATGGGTAGGTTCGCGGTGCGGAATCCTCATAACCGAAAAATTTAAAAATGAAACCTTCGTAATATTGATATGATGTCCTTTCGGAGTGAATAATGTAATAAGTGACACGGACATGTACCTTTTGCGTAGTTTTTTTTTTGTTTGTAAATCACTTTAATACTGTTTGAATAGAGGATATTCTGTTGTTATTTTATTGTCATGAACATTTGCCTTTTTTGTCGCTATTGGCTGTTGGCGGAGTTTTCCTCAAAAAAATTAATAAAATTGTAAAATTCTAATTCAATATGGTTGCGGCTCGTAATGAACTTTTTTCTTATTTTCTCATGTCCATGTATATCATTTGCCAGAACACTGATTTTATAAAATTTGAAGAGATCATGTTACATCCCATTTTCATCGAGTATTAAGCTCATCAGCCCAATTTTCGATTGTTCAATCAGTTTAAACATGAAAAACTCTTGCCTGGTGAAAAAGGGAAGGCGTCTTATAGCAGTTGAGAAAACCACAGGAACGAATTGAAGGTACTGTGAAGCTGTAAATAAACACAGGCTTCTAGTGTCAACCAGAAAAGCTCGAAGAACAGCAATTGTAAGACACCTTGTTCTGAAGCCTATGGGTCCGACGGTAGCTGCTGGAGGCAGTGGCAAGTATCACTCGTGCCGTCTTTACTTCTCCGTGAGCTAGAACTATAAGTCATTGCTTTCAGCGAGGAATTCCTTTTAGGTGCAGCTCCTTCGTAACAGGTTGGCACAGGTGTAGAGACAAGGAGATATGCAATATGATATGTGCATTTGCATACATAAGAGTAATCACAGTGGTGACAACCATTGCTCTTGCTGAGAGAGCGCAGGAAGCGACGAGAGAGAAGACATTAAGGCATTGCCTGCCTGAAAGGAGAGACAATGCTTGTAAAACTAATCTTTACTTGACGCACTTGAACAGACGTTGATGTTTTCGATCTAATCTACTTTTGTTGGCATAGGTTACAGTCTCTCCTCTGCGTTCATCTAGCTTTCCTGTAATAGCAGAAGATGTGTGTTGTATAGATTTCGCGAGAAAGGTATGGAATAAGCATCGACGATGACTTTTTTCGTGAAGTTCGAAAGCTCTGTGGAAAATTTGTTCGGAAAAATGCGTTGTGATGCCTTGTGTTCTAGCAGTCCTGAAAGGTAAAAATTGAGCATATCTGGCTATCTTTCCTAGTATCCTGTTCTTTGAGGTGCTAAAAGAAGGGATTCCTGCAACCTTTAGGTGCCGCTAACCACTGTACAATGAAACGTGTATTGAAGAGTCTCTAGCTGGATAAATGGAGGACGCATTTAGTGAGTAGTTCAGACGTATGGCATCTCTTCGAGTCCATTAAATCAATCTACATCCTTTTTTCCGCGTTTCTCCATTCCTCATCTTTCGAGGCGTTCCAAGAATCGCCCCAATTTTTCACTTTTTTGTAAGAAGTGAATTGCTTTTCTGAAGTGGTAGTCTGAAGGAGCAGTGTGTGGCGAATACAGTACGGGTGAGGCAGCATATCCCATTTCAGTGCCTCTAAGGTTTCCTGGGCTGGAAGATCACTTTGTTCTGTCTTTTGGCATATCGCGGACGTTTAAGCTTTAATTTTCGACTCAATTGCATCAGTTGTTGTTGATAACATTTTGCAGTGGTAGTTTCGTTATACTGGAGTAGCCTATAGTAGATCACTTCGAGTAAATTCCACCAGATTAACAACAGTAGCTTCTTGCCATAAATACTCCCTTGGCCGTTGAAGTTGATTCATGGTCGGGCTTAACCCAAATTTTTCAGCTCTTTGGATTCTAGTAGTGTATCAACTTTTCGTCTCCCGTCGCTATTCGATACAAAATTTATTCCTATTGTGTCTGCAGCAGTTGTTTGCGCGTGAACAAATAGCTTTGGTGTCTCTTGGTTGGAGTTCACAGGAACTCATTGAACTTTTTGTTGCACTACATCCATGACCTTGGGACGGTTTGAAATCGCTTGTAGAGTCACTCTCAAGGATACTTGATTTTGGCATGAACTTTCGTCCACTAATGCTTCCAATTCAGCGTCTTCAAAATTTACAAGCCTAATTTCGTGTACTTTGCCAGTAATGTCAAAGTCGCCACTTTAAAAACGCCGAAACCAATCCTCAATACCAATACGCACCCAATACCAATATTTTATATTGATAGAGTATGCTCTCTGAATCCTTTACATAGCAGTCGATGTCTTTCCGCTGCACTTTTCTTCATGTTGAAGCAAAGTAGCAACGCTTCCGCAAATGTTTTGTTGGCGGAAAATTTGGGTTCTTCACACTTTAACGAAATGGCATATACTATGAGAGGCAATTTGTGACCTATAATGGTAACATTAGTACATAAGTCACAAAATAGTCCAATGCGATTTAACTTTTTATGCAACCTTTTTTAAATCCCTCAAGATGCAATACTTATAAAACTAAATAAAATACTTATAAAACTAAATCGAAGGTTGAAAGATAACTTAACGAGTATTCCATATCCTTCTGAAGACGCGAGTGGTGGAAAAATAGACTCCAGCGAAAGCAAAGGAGAACTGCTCGCGTATACTTTCGCGAACCACCATGATATTTCTTCTCTTTATATCCACGTAATCATCGACTCAGTGGTGAATTAGTCTGTTAATTCCCTCCCCAAGCCAACAAACATATCTCTTTTAGAGACAGTTGTTACGTATTTCGATGTGTAGGCGACATTACGCAAACAAACAAAAATATATATATGTAAATAAATAAATTAAGAAATTAAAATAAAAATATTTAAAGTTAGATTTAGTAAAATAATATTAGTATAATATTTAGTAAATAATATTAGTAAATAATATTAGTAAAATAATAATTCGTTATTAAAAACAAAAAAACCAAAAAAAAGTCCCAGAAAAAAAACAACCCCCCAAAAAAAACAAAACCCCAAAAAAAAATTCTTGGAAGTTATTTTTACGATCGATACGATTCACTGGGTTGTTGTGTTCGTATCGATATAAAAGGAGTGGAAATTGTAAGGAAGAGGAGATTCAGCCGATAGACGACAGCCGATAGTAGATACTTAACAAGTGAAGATATTCAGCCGATAGAAGATACTTAACAAGTGAAGATATTCAGCCGATAGAAGATACTTAACAAGTGAAGATATTCAGCCGATAGCCGATGATACCAGTTGCAGCCAGTAGAGGACACTCAACCAGTTGCAGCCAGTAGAGGACATTCTGCCGAGGACCAACAACCAGTAGAGGCCAATCAACCAGTGGATGACACTCAACCACAGAGGACATTCTGCCGAGGACCACCAACTAGTAGAGGCCAATCTGCCAGTGGATGACACTCAACCACAGAGGACATTCTGCCAAGGACCACTAACCGCCAACCAGTAGAGGCCAATCTGCTAGTGGATGACAATCAACCACAGAGAACATTCTGCCAAGGAACACCAACCACCAACCAGTTGAGGACATTCAACCATAGAAGACACTCAATCAGTTGAAGATACACAACCAGTAGAGGAGGAGGTGTTCACAGTCAGCGCAGCACCATTGAGCGCAGCACCATTCACAAGTTGTTTGATTTTTTTTATAATTTTTATGTAATATAATATGAGGGACTAAGCTCTTTCCCTGTGTGTGTGTGTGTGTGTGTGAGTTGCATGGAAGGATCAGGGCTTAAATGAAGTCCTAACCCCCACGCCCACGCGGTGAACTAGTCGGTGGAAAATTAACTTTCTTCGGCCGCCATTATGCGGCCTTTGTATTTTCAACTAATCCTATAATCTTGTTCCTTTTTTTCGCTGCAGGTGCGACCTATCGGTTGCCCAATTATTATTTTATTATTAATTATATAAACGTATATTTTATTATTAATTTCCCTTTGAAAATACATAACACAGTTAAGACTTGAGAGATAGTAAAGATGCTTCGAAATCTGAACCCCCGTTTAGCTTCAGGTTTTGAGCAAATTCCCAATAAACTATTGAAACACTTACCCTAGAAGGCATTAGTTTATCCGAGTCATCATCATAAATGCTTGCTTTAAAGTTTACTATTTATAAGTAAGAGGGAAGCACGTAGTAGTATTTCCACTTCGCAAACAAGGCAAAGATACTCATTCGTGTACTTATCGCCAATAAGCTCCTTACCGCTGTGGCAAAACTTGCAAAGCTGATCTTGAGGCGATTAGCGGAGTTTTCACATGAGAACAACACCTTCACGAGTTCTCAATATGGCTTAGTAATCATCCATCAGACCTTCAGCTTTACTGTGTGTGGGACGAAATAATGTCGGCTCTTAGATACAAACTCATTTTAAAAAGCCTTCAAGGCAGTTTGCCACTGAGGTCTTCTATATACCCGTGAATTTCCACCATATTTAACTAATCTCATCGGGCCTGTTTTTAACGACAGAACAATTCGAGTTAAAATACGAGAGTATGAATCTATTTGTTACAAAGTACTAACTGGGGTTCCTCAAGGTTCTTGTCTCAGTCCAACATTGTTTAACATTTTTACTTCAGACCTGCCGGTATTAAGCAACTGCTCAATAGCCAGTTTTGCTGAAGGCACATGCTTATACACAGCATCACCATTCCGGAGAGAGATTACTCGAATCTTTGAAAGTATGCTTGAAAGATTCTTCAAACTGTTAGCTTTGATGGAGATGTTTAATGGAGAATCACTATCAATAAAACTAATCCTATGTACTTCATTAAAAATAGAAGATGTACTTCATCATTAAATCGTTCGGTGAGGAAATTCCGTTGTGTGATAATATCACATATTTAGTACTTGTTTTGGACAAGAAGTTAACATTCAGCGATCATATCGGTTCCATCCGTGCTGAAATTTCTAATAAGATTCTAGGATTGTAATTGTTGTTGAACTTTTAATCTTCTTTTCTTTTCAGCATCTTTGTTGAATTTTATAAACAAGATTCTTTCAATCAAAACAGACAGATAGCCTTTGCTGAAAAATTGAGCCCCAGGATGCGAGTTTTATGCCGCTTACTTGAAAATGAAACTACAGATAATGCTAAGCAGATGTCTTAACATGGGGTATAAATGTTTCTGATTTAAGAGAACTTGCATACAGAAGAGGAGTAAACCTTATGTCTAAAGCTCGTATATCCTCCAATCTTTTATCCCTGTATTATGGGGTTGCAAGGAATGAAATTTAGATCTTTTAATAAAGTTTCTTCTGTTTTTGTAGACAAAAACTGAAGAGTTAAAGAATAAGATATAATATATTTTTGTTTGATGTATGTATATTATATATAATATATTTTTTTTATCCATATTGGCATTTAATTTTTTTAAGTTTTTAACGGTTGGTTTCTTGCATAACTTTTTCTATGACTCAGAATTAATTCTTCTTTCTATGTTTGAAGCATATTATTTGCCTTAGGTACTAATAATTGTTTTGCAAAATTTTAGCAAAATCTCTGCTTAGGCTTACATCTAACATGAAAGTATTCTCCTTATTTCAACTATGACCTTCTTTATCAAATTATTATTCTAGATAGTTCTATGTCTGAAGATACATTTAATCGTTTTTATAGGCTCTTGATAGCGCAAAGTGATTTACCCGAGAATTTTTTGGTTTTTGTCGACTAGATTGTCTCTTGGCGATTCTAGGGTAACTATAGGGCGAATATTAGCAAGTTTTCTTGAGCAATCTAAATGAAAAATACCAGGGTTTGCTTAGGGACATTTCCAAATAGCAAACAATAGGGACTTTGCGAATTGAGATATTAACCTTATTGGTTCCATGTGGGCGCATTGTGGATTATTTTAGTTTGTACTAATTTTAAGAATGAGCATTTTGGTTCGAAGATTTATGGGCGACATTCAATTGAGTATTGGATTCAATGAAAGGACAAACTTGAATTGTTAATTGTTTATGTGCTCGAAATGGGACTTTAAAGCTAGTTTTCGAGTGAGCCTTACACCTGAATACGTCAGAGATTTGGACCAAGGAATCATTTGGCCCAAGTAGTTTATTGGTCTGTTAGGCAGCACGGCTGGCTTTCGTTTTTTGCTAAAGAATATCGCCATGAGATATTCGTTTACGTTGACTTTCATTTTCTACCTGTTATATCACTGGTCGATCATTTTCCAGCATTTTCTCGTTGTTGGGGAAGATCTGGTAAGAGTTGTTGCCTGAAGTGTAGAGGCAACTGTCGTCCGCAAACGTGCTGATAGTAAGTCGTGCGTACAACTATTGAAAATTATAGGACTTAGGCTGGTATTTTGTGGAACAACAGCAGGAACAGTTTTCGAAGCGACTGCTTACTCTAGAGCTTTATTCCGGGTATGCTCTATCACTAAGGATGGATGAAATGAATTTGCATTCTTTAAGCTTATTGAGCTAGGCGCCATTCCGCAAAATATCAAAGGCTTATATTATGCTTAAATTCCAATTTGAAATATATTCAAATGATTTCCGATTCTCCCAAATATTCAAATATGAATTTCGATGGACTGAAAATCGGTAGCTATGACACGTGAGCCACCCTGTTAATCTTTCTGATAAATAATGTTTGATTGACGTTTACAAGTCTTTTAAACGTCACACACCTTCTTGCTCCTTTTTCTGACCATGCGAAATTCCTAAATATTCTTCTTTCTTTCGAAATGAATGTTGTGCCTTCAAGGACGTAGTTTGCTTAAACTTGTTATGTGTATTTTTACTCATTTCAGCTTTGAATACTGTTTCATGATTTTTTTTTGGTTTCTTCGGAAACGGAGGTAGTGATTAAATCATCGTAAAACCTCAAAATTAGAGCAAATGGCATCTTTTTAGTATCACAAAAGAGGACATAAAGCTCTCCTCCCTGTTGATTTTACAAAATCGACCATAGAGCATCTCATCCCTTACAAGCAAAATCCTATTAAATTTTATTTGTGTTTCCGACAAAAGAAAAACAACATGAAACGAAAAAAAAGTAACATATGCCCACAGATATCAGAATTTCCATAATGTTTCAATCCTTTTTCTATATTTTGTCGCCGTTTATTTTGTTTACAGATAATCCTCTGCATTGTAGTTGCGATTCCCAAGAATTATGGGAATGGTTACGGGATCATCAAAAATGGATGAACGAGAACGATGGCAATTACTTGAGGTGCGAACAGCCAGGTGAACTGCGCGGCAAAGTGTTTTCGAAAATGGAACCCCAACAATTTTGCGACGCTCCATTAATCCTTAAACTGGCCATCCAGGATATACAACCATACTCTGTCGTAGTATCGTGGCAAAGTCGAGAGCACTCAGGACTAAATGGCTATGAAATTGTCTACCACTCGTTGGACGGTGTTGATGAGGTAAGGGCAATATCTGTCTAGTCATTGCAGCATTCCCTATTTATTTCGTTTAGCATACGGACTTTTTTATTTTTGTTTGTATTTTTTGAAATGATACTTGCTGCATGGCGTTTTCTTATCTGACAACTGCAATATTCAAATAAGATAGATAATACAATGTGACAAATCTGTATTGAAGGTTTACTTAGGAGAAGAAGCCTTAACAAATATACAACATATATAAAATTAAATGAATAAAATTTTTCGAGGTGGTTTTAGGTCCTGGTTTTGAATCACGTGAAGTCAAAGATTAGGACCTAGGACCTATGGTCCTAGGACTTCGAAAGCCCAACTGTAAAGATGTTTTGTCTTTTGGAGATGCTTGACACATAAAAGACACCTAGAATGACGATGTTTCAGAAACTCCATCACAAACCTTGCCATTTAACATTGTTAGTAGCAGTTTACTACAGACAGAGACCCCGGCGTAGTTCGATGTCATTATTTCAGATGGACTTTATTTGGTCGACGATATAATTGACTTCTTCTTTGACAGACTTCAAATTAACAGTTTAACCAAAGACGTAAGAACAATCAGAGTAAAAAAACTGAAACCTGGAAATCATTCAAATGAATAATTTAACATCCTTTGACAATTTGTAATAGTTTTCATTTCACTAGATGATCATAAAGAGAAAATGCTTCCTATTAATCTAGCGATTCTTTTATTTTATTTACGGAATCAATTTTCGACCATCATCGTTCAGTCTTCTTCAGCGACTTGAAAACGCTCAAAACAATAGAATCGCAAAATTAAAAAGGTGTGATGCTAACGGGAACCACACCATGTAGACATGACTCGATTCCCCACGTTGTCAAATACCACAGCATAGCTAGTGTGTGTCGAAACTTGTCGATTGTATACGTTAGTTCGTTTCTGACCCTTTAAATATTTGTATGTGCATCTTGCGCCCTATATGAAAAAAAATCATGAAATCTGACATTATTATGCGTCCAAAAAGTATGGAGTGCCATGAAGGACCATGAAGAGAGTGGACATAAGATGGCTTATGTTACAAGGGGATGCAAGGGGATCAAGTGACATTTATGGGTCACGCAGACTCTTTTCAAAGAGTGGCTGTTTAAAGTTTGTGCCCGAGCATCAAGGAGCACCAATGCTCCGGCCAGAGCACTTTGATACATACGAATTTTCATTGAAAGCATTGCTGGTATTAGGAAATGTACCAGGATACCCAAAGGACCTTGGAAACAATTTCCTGACAGACTTTCCTTCACTGACTGAACTCTACCAGCGACTACGGCTTCGCTGGTTCAGCCCCTGGATCAGGAGATTATTGCAAGTTTCAAGAAATTGCACACTCGCACGTTGTTTCGTCGGTGTTTTGAAGCATTCTCATTCTCTTCAGAAATGACTTTAAAAATGCTTTGGAAACTATTCGCATCAATCAAAAGACATTGTCGGAAGTTACGCAACGCCAGTTGATTTCTGCTCGGCGAAAGCTGTGTTAATCCTTAACTGAAAGAAAGGTGGTAATCAGAGATATATCCCTAAAATTATGGATGAGTTTTGAGAACTCTCAGAAATCTGAAATTGGAGGTGAATGACGATGACATAGAAGAGCTCATAATGGAACATGAAGATGAACTCACGACAGATGAACTCCAAGAAATCTTGAATAAAGAATACAACGATTATATTTTGTGTAAGACTGATAAGTAAAACACTTTTTTGGAGACCTGACAAGTAACTTCATTAGGTAGAACTATGATCAGGTAAAATAAACAATAAACCACGAAACTGAGTCAGTCTATAAAAATCTGTCACAACCAGCCCCTGATACCCCTAGGCAGTTTGTCACAAAAGTATTAACAAATTGCTTTTGTCTCCAAACCATAACATTGGATATTCTATAAATGTCGCTCCAAATAAAATGCCACAAAAAAACCGTCACTCTTCTGGAAAACTTTTCGTCCCCCAGTTTGTCCTGACGCACTTCAACGTTTATTTATTTACATTGAATTTTTCGTGATTGAAAAATTTGTTTGTTGCTACGGTTTGCACAAAAAGTAGACGAACGAATATTCATTAAGTTTGGCTTCGATCGTAGAAAGGCTACCTCGGCAACATGAAGTCAAAGTGTTTTATATGGACACCTGTGGTTAAATCCTAATTTCACTGTCTCCACAGACGGGGTTAAAAAGAATGTGTCAACCACCAACGCCAAGATCCGAAACAAGTTTCAATCTTGGGTCTGGATTCCTGATATCGGATAAAGCTATCTGGATTCCTGAATACAACTGGTGCGTGTTCATCATATTTTCAAGCCTTCGAAACCGCAACCACCACGTGTCAGCCAAGATATGCTCCTCAACATGTGGGGAGCCAACAGTAACCTGTTATTGGGGTCCAGTCAACTCGTAGTTCAGATAAAGCTCTGATGAGGTTTCACTTTTTTCCAGTCCGAGAAAAACTCTCAGTTCTTGATCCTGATACACAGAACTGATTGCCCTTCCTCCAATCCTCAGGTACAGGGGGACGCGTCCCCCAAAAACTGAATATAATAAGCCGTAGTTCAGACTTACAAGCCCCCGGCATCACCCTGAGTTCTATAGCCTATAAAGTCTATAGGCTCCAGGTTTAAAACTGTCACAACATAAATATATGCACATTTTATGACAGCATTTTTATCTCCAATTTTAGCAAAAGTACTATTCCCGCATCCACCCCATCAAGAAAGTTGATCCACCCCATCAACTTGTTACATGAAATAAAATCAAGACAAAAATAACACACAGGGCATTCCATTTAGTAAATCAAGTAAATATTTTTCTTGTTTTCACAGGCATCATTTTCTTCAGACTTCTTATTCTTCATTCACTTGCACATCGAGTCCATCTTTTTTTAATCCTCTTTTTATGTCTTGTGAAGTCTAGTCCTCAGTCAGCGTCATATCTGCTTTTTTTCAAACCATCATAGCTACTGTCATCCAGTGGCTTAGCTTTCTTCAAATTTCCTTCGTTACGCCCCAGGTTCTTACTGTTGTAGAGCCCCTTTTGGCGACTTCAACGGTACTCATTCAATCCGCCCTTTCAAACTTTGATGTACGCTGCTTCAGTCTTGCATTGTTTCCTTCTTCATTTTTCTCGTGTCTTCCAGTCCTTAGTGCAGCAGTTCTTCGGTTCTTCAGTGTTCCAATTCGTCATCACACATTGGTCCCGCTTCCTCCTAATTTTCCTCAGTTGGCCCCTTGTTCTGGCCCCTAAGATCCCTTCTCCGCGACTTCGTAGGTACTCACTACAGTCTACCCTTTCTAATTGCCATCACCAAACTACAATGCTCGGCTCTCCGATTCTTCAATTACTTCGTTTTTTCAATTCAGGGAGAAGTCATACAACATGAAATCAGTTCTTCACCACGTCTGTCACCATTTCATCGTAATCACTCAACAAAAGACCAAACGATTACAATAGTTCAAATCAGCTTCAAATTCACCTTTCGTTTCATTTCGATTTCATTGAAGAAAAAGGTTCCTCTCTTTCTCCTGTGTGCTTTGTGGAAGCTTGGGTCTGTCACACTAAGGCCTGGTTTACCTCGGCAACAGTTGAGATAATGAATAAGGCATTGAAGAAGTAAGGTTTATGAGCAAAGTAAGAATATATGAATGGTAAAAGCCTTTCACAAATGGTTGTTGACAGTTGGTTGTCAGTTGGCAGTGACTGATCAACCTTCGCGCAATATACTAATGTTGATTTTTTCTTTGATTATGAAAACGTTGTATTGAGCACCACAAATATGCGATGAGAGGTCAAATGATCACTATCGGATACTTTGCTGATATATTGAAAAGATTGCGTGATGCAGCAACAAGAAAATGGCCACATATGTTGATGGGCATCAAGTGGTAAAATTTGTGCAGGCTAAATGATATTTTTCTACATCTTCCTTGCGGCGTATCGTGTCAACTCATTTGTATAGAAATTAAAAATCCTTAATTCAATATAATTTTTAATCCTTTTCAAAATCAGCCATCTGCTACCAATTAAATCATGTTTGAAAGCAAGTGAAAATTGAATGCGCGTTTGCAAATTGCTGCTTTGGACCATCCGCTTTGGACTTTGTGAAAGCGTAAATTTGACGATATTTTACTATAAATTTACCTGATAAACGTCGCCATACCTTTTCATTCTGCGGAATTATCAAACTAATTCAATTTTGCTTAAGTAAATAGCTCATTAAATGAAGTTAGTTCAAATGGGATATTTTATTCAATTTGTATGACACGTAATTAGTTGTACACTCGCTATGCCAACTATTCTAATTAACTTCCAAAAGCGGTTTTCACATTACTCATAAGCCATTACTAATGATCATTTGAGTTCATTTTTCGTCATATTAAATCGCTTAATAAAGTACTTTGGTAGGTCGGTAATCATTTTGAGTTTTGTATTAATACGAGTTTTAATCTGAATTCAAAATTAAATTTTTGAAGTGCTACATCAAATTTTGTTGAACGAGAATGGCTTTCACTTTCCACGCTTTATGGCTTTTGAATCACGCTTAAGGGTTTGAAATTTGACATCACAGTTGTTTGACATTTACGGTCTGATTTCAAAAACTACTTGCTTTTTGAATGATATATGAATGTATTACGATTTTCACAAGTTTGCCTTTGATGCTTTCCACAAGGATGCTTTTATCGAAAAATTCAATCGATTCTATAGAGAACCGGCAAATCGCACAGCCATTAGAAGGCTTCTTCAATTAACACTCCTTGGTTTCTTGTCCGAAGTTTTCCTAAACGATTTACCGTCTTGTCCTTTCACAACTGTATTTAGGATATACATTTCCTAGCAATTTTCTATCTTTGGTATCTGTTTAATTCCGAATTTTACTAGTTTAGCCCTTCCGCTTTTGGTATAATCCTCTCCACTAAAATGTGCCCATTACAACACTCGTTTGGTAAAATTAATTAAATATATTAAAATCCTGATATCATAAATAAACTTTACGGAATCAAGAAAAAAATTCCTAAAGGAAAGTAACCAAATATGGAAGACCCATATCTTACTAAATGGATGGTGGAACTACTAGCTAAAAAAAAGATTACAGCCGAAGAAAACGGCGTAACCTTTAATAAATGGACTAACAGGGATACACCACAAGGCGGCATAGTATCACCACTTGCCTGAGTACTCACAGTTAACGAAAAAGTGGAAGACCTCAACGGGAGGGGTTTCAAAACGATAGCGTACGCTGACGATATATATGACGATCGTTATACTCATAAGTGGAAAGTTGCCGGAAACCATGTCGGAATTGATGCAGACCGCACTCTCACATCTTTTTGAGTGGGCGAAGCTTAACGGACTGCGCATCAATTCCGACAAAAAGGGACCTTATGCTTTACATAAGGCGCCATAAACCGGAGACATTTTCACCCCCGGCCATTGATGGAAAACATATCAGTTTAGTAAACAAGGTAAAATACTTAGGAGTAGCCTTAATAAGTAGGCTAACTTGGACTCCACACATAGAAGCAGTCAGACGGAGAGCTACAGTGCCGCTCTTCACAATGCAAAGACTAGTGGGGAAAACCTGGGGAATAAAACCCAAAATTGCCCACTGGATATAAACAACAGTAGTGAGGCCTATAACCACCTACGGGGCATTGGTTTGGTGGCAGGCACTACAAAACAAAACCATTGCAAAAGAGCTAGAGAAGATCAACTGAATGGTCTGCCTTGGTATCACAGGTGCCATTAGGACTACTCCAACTGCTTAAATGGAGATAATGCTTATTCTCATGCAGCTCGATAATTCATCTTCGGAGAGGCATCACTTGCAAGCATCAGATTAAAATCCAGATATGGGTTATCTAGACACACTCAAACGGGGCACGTATGCATTTTGTAAGAAATGGAGAGAATGGCCCCGTCAAGTAAAAGGGAGCTGGATAGAATTCAACCAATATTGGACACAACGATTCCATGCAAGGTCAGCATTCCGACCAGAGAAGGGTGGAAAACGGTACAGGATTTCACATCTGCAAGTGAGATTATGATCTACAACAGTGGTTCCAAAACGGATGAGGGAAGCGGCGCCGGAAACTTTTTCCCAGATCACCCGCAACTCAACCGAAGTTATAAACTAGAGAGCCACCCACAGTTTTCCAGTCGGAAGTGTTTGCAATAAAAGTGTCTATAGAAGCGGCAACAAACAACCTTAACGGGAGAATACAAACACTCTCGGACAGTAAGCCGGCACTGCAAGCGCTTGCCTGTAACCGCATAGTTTTACAACTGGTGCAGGATTGTAGGCAGACTCTCAAAACCGCAACAACCCAAGTAAGTGGAAAACTGACATGGGTCCTGGGACACAGCGGTGTAGAGCGGATGAGCTAGTGAGAGCTGGATCAGCCGACCAAAATGCAACTAGAATAGACACAATTAAAGTGCCACTAGCAACGGTAAAAAGGGAACTAGACGAAAACGACTCTGGAAAGAGACAGATTCGGCTTGGAATGACAGGAACGACTGCAGGATAAGCCGAGCCCTTTGGCCTCACCCCAATCAAACGAGGATAAAACAACTCCTAGGAAAAAAACCGAAATGGCGTTAGAACATTGGTGGCAGTATTAACAGGCCATAATCTTCTAGGTCAACATGCCAAATGAATAGGAATCCAAAGGGATGACACATGCCGAGCTTGCGGCGAGGAGGAAGAAAGTATAGAACACTTCCTCCTACATTCCCCAATTTGGCCAACAGACGCCTTACTTGGCTGAGGTGTACTGGCGTAACAGAATTGGAACACTTGGCAACCACAGAACTGGGGGAACTCCTTGGCTTCTGTAGGACGACAGGATGGACCATCTGTAAACAATAGTACTACACATGGAGAGCTAAGGGCCGATTTTTGGCCTATGTTAATTTTCAGCGAGTAGACCACAGTACAATAATAATAATAATAATAATAATAATAATAATATTAATAATTATAACCAAATATGGAGTACCACTTTGGTTTTGTCTTATGAAAAAAATTGTAAACCAAAAACTTTTATTCTTATTTATTGCCAGTCATACAGTTGCTCTTAACTTATTGACAGAATGTTTACACATATTAATTTAAAATGTAATATTTTCTCAAAAACAAAACCCACATAAAGGTACATAATTATTGAAAAGGTACCCAAATATGGACTACTTTAAAACTTTACTTTTATGACATCTACATGAATTTTGGTCAATTTGAAAAGGTACTTAAGTTACTTGGAAAATTCACATATCGATGTGTCTAACTCTGCCGTGCGTAATGGCCATGTACCAAAAGCCGGCACATGAGGCATAAGATCCACGTCTCTTCTCGAGAATCTTGAGAAAAGAGACTGTTACAGAACATACACTCTTCATCTTCTGAGTCAGGAGCTTCCAGTCCTATGACGGCATCAGGCTCACTGTCAGTGTCAAAATGTATTTCTTCTTCAACGTCTGAATCAACGGGACTATTTTGAGACTTGATTTTCTATTTTTGCGGTTTTTGTTAGTTTTCTTTTCGTTCTGTTGTTTATTTATTGGCTTTAGTAATTTATTTTCTTTTTCCTTTTTCTTTTTATGACCGTCAATCAGTTGATTTTTGTACGGAGAAGATGTTTTTATTTCAGCAATAGTTGTTTTCCTTTGTCTATTAGAAATTTTTATTTTTTTAAGTGGCACTGGACTGATGCCATAGGGCAACACCAGATTTAGAGTACTGCGAGCAAGCCTGGAACTTGATCGTTTTGAATCAAACTCTGTGTCTTGTCTTGGTTTGAAAGAATTTTCAGTTTTGATGGTTCTTTCGTCTGTGAGCTTGGTTTTGTTGGAGGGACATTGATTGCGCAATCATCTTTAACTGCATCTTGTTGGACGGCATGATAGTCGATCTCGCTGAATATGTTTTTATTTAATGGCCAAAGGCCTGCAACGCGAAATCCATTCGCTGTATTCTCCCCTGTTTGCACTTTCAAGCAAGATCTGTCGAGGTGTGGGTCAAGATACCTCGATCTGAGGTATGGAAACAATTTCAACATTGTTCTCCCTTTCACTATCAATAACGTCAATGTTTCCAGTGTGAGAATAATGTCCATCTAAGATCAATGAAACTTTGGAAACTTTGGGTCGGGTTGGTGTGTTTGATGAAATGCATAATCGAATCTGTAAATATTTGCATTTAGATCCATCCTGATGGATGTGCAACGCCTACCACACCTAGAGGAGTGCTCTCATTAGCTGTTCGCTCATATTTTTGCTGGGAAGAATGATATAAGAAGGCACAAAATTGCCAGCATACGTTTGCATTAAAGAGCCTCTTTCAGCTAGAGTAAGTGAAGCTATTTTTCGTTTTACTTTGTGACCGATAACTTGGGGTATTTTAGTTTGACCCACTGTAAGCCCGAATTCCTCAACGTTATATATGCGATTCGGAGTATAGCTATCCTCAGTGTTGACTTCTTCAAGAAGATCAAAAAAAGGGCCAACTTTTTCTTTACTGAAACCAAAAGCTCTTGCAAAAGACGTGCCAATATGTCTTCTCACCGAAAGTTTTTGCTTATGGCGGTGTAAAAATAGCTTCAGCCACATTTTTCCAGCTATTCCGAACTTGCCAAACGGATTCTCGAAATGATTGTGTTTGGCAAACATATACGCCATTCTACAAACATCATTCCTAGTCAAACCATGAAGCTTGCTCTCCATCTTTAAAGGATAATCTACTAGTTGATTTTCGAGCTAATTGCCTAAAACAAATTATGTTCCTAATATAAAGGCTGCAGCTTCTTCTGGAGATAGCTTATTTTTCTGATACAAGTTCTTTAAAATAAGTCATTTTTTCTCCCTAACCATTCGTATAGCTTCTGTCATGTGATCTGTGTTCCATTCTTTTCGTTTTCCTTTTGAATTCGAAGACGCCATTCTAAAAGCAAAATATTTAATTTGAAATCCAGCCAGATTATATTTTGATATCCAAATTTGGAATAGTCAATATTCAGACCCCATGGACTGTCCATATTCGGAAATTTCAAACTAATCAAAACGTATATCAGATTCTTTTTTAATAAACACAATCGAAAAACAAAACGCTCTCACCGCGGGCTATAACGTTCGCCCAACTGACACGTCGAAACCTGTACGCGAGTCTAATGAACCAAAGAGACAGAAGATTACTGTCTTATGCAATCAGGAGTATTCGTTACTGAGAAATAGCGGTATTCCATTTTAGCGATACTATTCTATACTTGGTTACCTTCCTCTATTATTTGCAATTAAGCCAACAAGGGAAGTATCAATCTTTGGATCCACCGATTACGCTGGTTTTTATATATGTTGTAGAGTAGTCTCACCTCAATAACTGGGTAAAATTTTATGACATACTTCGCTTTCATTTTCGAGAAAATGAATTTGAAGTTCAAGTCCACTGGGCTCATTTTTGTTCAAATTTATTTATTTTATTTTTTATTTATACTGTTTTGTATTTTTATTTTGATTAAACGATTTTTTTATACAAAAAACAATCCAAATGGTGAATCTATTTAACGTAAAATTTAAAACAGATCGAAAAAATGCGTTGATGGATCGCATGTTTTTGAATCTTTCCATGCACGGCTTACTAGCAAGAAAATGAAATTCACTAAATAAACTCCCGAAGAAGCCAGAATTGATTGCCCACTGCTGCAAAGTTCTCATTGTCACCTTTAAAAAAATGAATTGCATAAAGTTCTACATATTGAATTAAAGTAATTTTTTTAAGGGAATAAAAGATTTTTTTTTTATTCGTTTTGTTTTTTCTCCATACTAGATCGAGCTTTTACGAATCGTTCGTAAGCTCGATGATCAATAGCCTTGACTTGTCAAAATGGTTACCATCATTTTTGACGTCTTGTTTCCACCAGTTTTTTGCTTATGCTTCAAGCATGAATACTGATTAAATTCATTATCTTCATCAATTATGATTAGCTCCTCAACATCAATGATTTCTCTTTCAGTTCAGATATACTTTTATAAAATTCACCTTCCATAGCAATTGATGAAAAAGATATTTCTGATGGAGTATTGCCCAACTCAAGTTCATTTTCTTCATAACGATTTCACTGATTTGTCAAGTTTGTATGTTTCATGAGCAAGATCTTGAAAACTCGTACTCGCTTCTTTTGTTTTGATAGAGCAAATAGTACTAAAAATTTTCACGTGTTATATTTACGAAAACTCGTAGTCGACTGACTACAGTTAAAAGAATACAACGTGGCCGAAACTAAAATTCTCGATGCATAAAGGTGCCCCATGACAAAGCAAAATTTCGGCCAATCATATTGTTGCTCTTATGTCCCGTTCCCCAGGTAGTAGATGTTGGAGCAATCTATAAAATCTATAAAAATCTATAAAATCTATTATCGTTAAAAAGTCCTAACAATAATACGAGTATAATTAGAATTTATAATGTTTAATATTTTATTATTATTTTTAATAATAATGTTCTATATTTTGTTCTACATTATCATTGTTGATAATAAAATAAAATAATGAAATCTATTGAAATTGAGATAAATAAAAATAAACATACTAGACATAAATGATAAATTCAATATTAAATAACTTCACCATTTGAACTATTTATTGATTAAAATAACAAATTATTTAATAAAAATAAATAATTAAATTTTAAAAAGAAAACAAGCTGAGTGGAATTAAACTTAATCGTTCTTTTTTTCTCAAAAATGATATCGAAATGCTTGTTACCATTTTGACCAGTTGTTGAGAGGCGACTACCCTAGAACATATATAAAAACCAGCGGAACCTGTGACTTCCAAAGTTGATACTCCCCTTGTAAGTGATTATATCAATAACTAGTGTTGATGCGCACTTCGTTAAAAAAAATTAACTTCGACTTTTTGGCAATACGAGCAACATTTCATATTCTTCACTGATTATCCGGAAATGTCGTCCATTGTCCTCGAAATTCCAATTCACTCAATAGTAGTAGGAGTAGTAGTAGTAGTAGAAGCAGTAGTAGTAGTAGTAGTAGCAGCAGTAGTCTTAGTAATCCCAATAGTAGTATTAGTGGTAGTAGTAGTACTAGTGGAGGTAGTGATAATATTCATTTTTGTGCAGTATTTTGAATTGAAATTTGGAAAAGTTTCAAAAATTTCCTGGAGAATATGTAAAATTTTCTACCATTGTCATGGTAGAAAAATACTGTAACGAAATGTGTTCCGAAGTTCAAAAATTATTGCTTAGCTATTTCTGCGAAATCCTTTATGAATTCCTTAGGTAAAAACTTAAACCAATATTTGATTTAGTTTCTTCCTGGATTTGAGGTATTGAAATTTTTTCAATGGATGATAATATTGGAGGCTGACTTCGATGTAGTCTTTTGTTATTATATGCCTGAGAAAGTCAGTTCTTTGTAAAAATGAAGTTTCACACATTTAAACTTATAGATTTGCATCCATAAGTTTTTAAAGACTGCACTGAAGGGGTTTTCATGTTCCAGTTATGGTGTACTGAACACTGAAATGCCGTTAAAAATGTTTATTTTTAAAAGTTTTTTTTTAATTAATCATACAACATTCAAATACTTTTGATCCTAGCAAATCGATTTCGGTGGGAAGATAGTTCTTGCCATTTTTATTGAAATACAATTTGGGGCATTTGACCGCCACGATTATTGCGGGGAAAGTAAAAACCAGAGGTTCAATTTTCGGCTACTCTAACTAATAATTGGGACTGTGTCTCGCCAATAATGCAGCGAATGTTGTCTTCGAAACCGTAAACCAGTTGTTTGACATATGTCAACAAGAAGAACATCTGCGGTGTTAAATCGCAATATCTTGCAGGCTAGTTACACGTCAAAAGAGGAAATGATGCGCTCATCAAATGCTTTTACTAATAAGTCGATAGTGGCTCGAACTGCTTCGACTATTGCGCCATCCTGTTGAAGTCAGAGTTATTACAGCGAGTTAATTCCGGAACGAGAAAGACATTGATCATGGCCACTGATCACTGACTGTGCTGTTATCTCCAGCAACATTTTTACAGCCATAAGTTTCCACCGGTCTTAAAAGCACATCGAACAGTGACTTTCTACGGATATAACGGTTCTTGGACAATTTCCTGTAGTCTCTCATTACTCCAAATGCGACAGTTCAGTTTATTGACCAACTAGTAGCCATTCAACCAGACATAAGTCTTATCGCTAGACAAATTATCCTATGGAATCCGGGATCTGCAGCAATTTGTTTTTAGTCCCTAAACAGAATCTACGCCGCGCTCCATGGTGTTCCGATTTCATTTCCTGCACGACTTAGATTTCGTAATCCCGCAAACCAAGAACCTTGTGTAGAACCTTCCATAATGTGGGTGGGCACGGTTTTAATTGTTAAACGAGTCTTTATAGAGTCTTTTTTTAATCTTGAGTCTTTATAGAGGTACACTACATAGCTGCTGTTGTTTCTTCATTACGCACTAAATGACATCCAGATGAATGCGTAGTAGCGATGAGAGTAAACGTGGTGCGAAATGTCCAAATCCAAAATCAATCGAAGTCCAAAATCAATCGAATTAATTGTTTTGATGGGCGAATATGCCAGCCATAAAATTGACGGATGGCGCGATGTGTTTCTCAAACAAATTCGTTTTTCTCGTTATAAATATGCACAAGTTGCATACTCAGGCATTAACACATTCATTTTAAATAGCAAACCAAACTAACCATAAAACGCCTGACATTTAAAGTGTTCATTAAATATAATAAATTAAAAAGTGTTCTCGACTCAAAGTTCAATAAGTCTAAGAAAATACCCTTTATATGGCATCTTTTACCGATAGTAAATAATTTAATTTTTTCAAACAATAGTTTTCCGAATATCTAACACATCTGTTGAGTGACTTGACGTTAGTTTGACATGATCTTCAAACCGCCAAAACAAATTTACAAAAAAAACAAACGCCACACCGCACTGTGACAACTGATAAACGAGCACAGAGTTAAATTGGGAGACTCTCTAACAAAACGGACCTGTACAGAAGGGAGGACTCCCACCTGCTTTTGTAAATGACGGACCTATAAATATTGAAACCCGAGCCTGAGAAACTCAGGAGGAAGATAAAAAGGAATGAAAAGCATGAAAAGACGGGAAACGATGGAACTTCGTTCTGATGACAAAGAAAACAACATTAACTGAAGCTTGATTGTGTTTGTACTCTGATGGGACGCACGTATGACAATCATTAGCATAGCTTATACCCAAACAGCAAGAACTCGCCCGAGCAGATCCTGTGAAGGAAGAGATAACATAAGCAGGTTAATATTGTCTATACACAAATGCTTTGAAAGCGATGTTCTTTTTAAATGAAAATTAAGAGGAAACAGGAGGATAAGTTTGTCAATACAAATAAAAATCAGCTCATTTAGGCTGAATTCCATTAGATCGAGAGAGTCTTCTAAGTATTATGGGTTTTCGTGCATAGACTGTCAACCTTATTATTGGGCATGTTGGCGAAAAACGGCCCTTGCCGTCGATTGTGAATCGCGGTCATTTGATATTCAGTCAGAGACTGAATAATTTATAATTTTTAAATGATTGACAAAACAACATTAATCGGACTATATTCCTTATATCCCTAGTTGATCGAGTAAGTGTCTTTTTGCATCATTTGCAGACCACTGCACAGTCATTGAATCCTTGACTAATTTGGTATATTTTATATAGGTTTTTGTCTTCAACCTATATAAGATTCATCCAAATGTGTCATCCAAATTCAAAGGTCTAGTTTTAAAGAGATATGAAAGTGAAACTATATTTACGCTCATGAAACATATATATTGTAAAAAGAATATTGTTTCAGGATAAATAGATCCTTTGACCATTTACTCCAAGGCTCAAGGAACTACGTTGCATGTTGATTTTGTTCAAACTGGTTGAAGATTTTTTGCTGCCAGTTGGTTCGTTTTTTATATTCATTTCCAGAGATCTAAATATTGTGACCTAAAATTATTCTTGTTTAATTATCATGGTTTTATCGTGAATTCCCACGAAAACATAGAGTTATTTTTAAAAACCTTTCATATGAGGATTAGAAAAAAAGTCACTTATATGGCGATTTAAAGTTCTTCTTTAATCCAAATTGAAATTAAAATCACTTCGCAAGTAGTGAAAAAGTAAATGAAAAGTGAGTGAAAACTATAAAAGCGATAACGTTCTCATCCTGAATCCTGAAGTCCCGATTGTATTAACTTTGTTGTTCAATTTCACCAGCATAAATTCATTAAGTTTTTTGTTCTTTCGTTCACCAGGTCCGCGGCAAAAAGCTGAATGGATCAATAAATTCCGCAAAGCTATTGAAGTTGGCATCAAACACGAAATATCTGATCTGTGTTCTTGGCCTAGGGAATTGGGTGACTGTCAAAGGGATGACGGCTATCAATCAAATAAACGTGAACGATACTCTCACTATTCTCAACGAGATGGGTGATGGTATCAACAACAACATCCTGCCGGAAGGGCTACAAGAAATGCTAACAGATACGTCAACCTCGCGTTGCACAGAAGTTACCACACTCGATGCGCCCAGTCAAATGCCCGACGAAAACGGTCTTTCCAGCGAAGGAATCATCCATTCGATACTGACACGTCGACTAGGACTCATTGTGGGATGCTGTCTAGGTATTATTGTTTTTATCGTATTGGTTTCAGTGTTAGGCTATCTTAAGTTGAAAAAACAACGAATTGAGAATTCAAAGCGACAGCACCAACCAATGCCTCCGGATTATATCTCGTATAGGCATTTCTCGATTCCTGGTGAAGTGGAATCGAATAGAAATGTGATAACGACTGGTATGACCGGGGTCATCGGATCCAATTCGGTGTTACCAACAATGGTTGGGAACAGCAACGATAGCAACCATACGTCACATTCGCAAAACTATATGTCGGGTGTTGTGCTTGGAACTACAACATTAAGTGCTTGTTAGTAAATAGTGAGTAATGTACGAGTATAATTTCAATTAAGATAATCTAGCCTAGAATGTAATATTGCAAGGATACACAATACAGAATATGGTGAATCAAATAATCGACATCTTTTGTAGACACAAGTTTTAACTAATGCAAAAATATAAGGATACTGCGGTTAAATCGATAATATTTTGATTTTATATCTCGAACTAAAAATCAAGCTGCACATATAAAACTATGAAAATATGTTTGTATTTTAGAATAGTTAATACACCTAATATATGAGTTATTGAGAATTATAATGCGACTAATCATGTTATTCATTCGAATAAGAATAGTGTGAAATTATATCTTTTTATAAAGTTGACCTTTGCTTAAGTTTCTATGGTTATGAATGTCGGATTCTTTCGAATAGAGAAACTTGATTAAGGTTTGTATTCAACCGATCAAGAATGTTTAGCACAAGATTATGAAACGCGAACAGAAAATCGTTGTAAGTTATTACCAAATTACAGATCGATTTCTAAAATACAAACCTCAAATGATTTCTTGTACTAACAGCTTCTGAGTGTTAGTTTTGGGTTTGTATGAAAATTTTGAGTTGAATTATGTACATAGTACTGGCATGTAGAGAATTTAAATGGTCTCAGCAATTTTTGATTTGACTTTTCTTTACTCCTTTTCTTTACAGTCAATTTCCTCTACTATCAATCTTTCATAACTACTTTTGAAACCAAATTTTGATCATTGTCATTTAATTCAGTCGACGGAATTTATTCCAAATTTATTTCAAACTAATGACTGCAGCATAAAATGGTTGTTTTTCTACACCATACAATGGAAATAAACGATTTCAAATTTAATTTCTAAATGTTCTCTAAAGTTGAGACAAGCTCTCAATCCTTGAATTTTTGGACTGCATGACGCAGAATACCATTCAATTCAGTCATGCCATTTTATTCAACATCACGGCGACATTCTTATCCTTGGAAGAGTTGATTGTATGTAAAGTCTGTAAACATTTTTACTTGTGAGTTCTTTATAAGAAAAAAATACACAGTTAGTGTTAATAGAAGATTGAACGCTACTTTTGAAAAATAAAATCATTTAAAGAACACAGAAAAGTCCTCTACCAAAAAGCCTACAAAATGAAAGTTGACATGTCTAATGTTTTTTTGCTAAATGGGGCCTCCTAGACTTGATTTCGTTGCCCAATCGGTCCAATAAATGTTTATGCTAGTCGATTTATTTCCTTGTTGACGATGGTAATTGAAGATTATACCATGCTTATTCCATAAAAAACTAGGTAGAACTACGATCCTACGGCTTTCGCCACACAATTTCATTCAGGCATGTAGTAATGAATCTATGTTCTGTCAATCGTCAAAAATCATCCCGGAAATTCTTGTTTATTGTGATGAAATGTCTCCAACATTTGCTTTGAAAGACGATCACGTTTCTCTTTCTGACTAATTTATAGAAACCGCGTCAGCCTTTCGCATCTGTAAATATTCATAATATTGTGTTCAACATGTTCCTTTTGTATGTCCATGATTGAGGTACTTCACTTAGCTATCATTCAACATCACTTAGCCACCATCCGTGACTTTTTTATGTTTCCCGAAGTTCCTTGCTCAATTATCCCTACCACTCACGGAGCCTTACCGGTGTTGGCATGCTTACAAAGTTATTCATCAAATAAATATTTAATCGTTCAAAATGCTTCGGCAGATGTATTATAACATTTATTATATTACAGGTTATGAAGGGCAAATAAATACGATCAGGTTATGAAGGGCAAGTTGAAAATGTATGGCAATATGTTCATCGTGTGGTCACCCCTGCGAATTTGGTTATCTTTTTAGGGTTGATTAGTTATCATTATCAGTATCCTTCAAAAGATAAAAAAACCTCAGAAAGAGTCAATTTTTGGCAGTTTACAATTGTTCAAACGTGTAATTTGCGTCCTGTGAGAGTGCATGCACTCCCTTTCAGCGTACCTTTGTAGAAGAGTGGTGCGTTAAATTTTTCCATTGTTATTGGCGGTCAAGTGAATTGAAATGCATGGTTAATATGCCAACATTTGCAAGAATTTTAACAACACCAAACAGAGTATAAACTATCTTGTGACCTTGAAAGCGGTTTGATCTCCTCCCAAGGGAGGAGAGGTTGATGAAAAGGAGACGTCTTTTATAAAAATTCAAAAAGAGGATCATAAATTGTTTTCTTGATTGGGTAAAATTTGTTACATTAACCATTATGGCCCCACAGAATAAAATACCAAAAAAGTCTAGATCCTACTACGTAGAATTGTACGTGGATGACTTTTAAAGGTTGAAGTGACAAATCGTCTAGGTCAACATAGTCAACAAAATTTGCATCGTGAAAATGATTTGCATTTTGTCTCATTTAGATTTTCACTATTGTTAAAGTTGGAAAATCGGGGTTGAACAATCGGTTCTAACAAGATACGTAAGCTGTTTGCTTTAATTTTAGGCCCGACCAGTTTTCGCTATTGTCAACATAGTTTTTATGTTCAATTCTGTTGATCAAATGCAAGGATTAATCGTGCAAAACAATTAAATAATACATTTTTCATAAACCATTGCTAAGTTTTCATGGTATACTGAATCTACCTTCTTTGACTAATCGCCAATTGTTATTTATTCCGCTGATTCTACACTCTTAAAGTCATGCGTTTATTGTTGTTCGATCGTTGCTCTTTTATATTAATTTCCAATTATTCTTTCAATCCTGAAAACTGAAAGAAAAACACATGCAACGCAACGATCCCATTTCTACAGAAACTGCAACACATTGCATTACTTGTGGTATCCACTGAATGTGTCTCAAAAAAATAACAAATTCTTGAAAAATAATTTCTTGCATCGCCAAGAAAGTTTGTCGTGAAAATTTAAAAGTTTGTTACTGATTTGGAAGCCAACAAAATCTTCTGGAACATTTTTTTATGGAATGTTTCCAACATGCCCGCAGAAGTAGACGCAGATCATTTTTAAACTAATTTTTTCACTCAAGTGAACTTTAAGCTGCTCCTCGAAGCTACTTAAGATAATTTATTGCGAACAGAAATGCACAAGCAACTTTCAACCGTTTCAAGGAAACACTGAGCATAAAATGAAATAAAAACCGCATAAGAATGCTTTAATAAGTTGATGTGCCTCGATGAAGAATTGAAAAATGGAAAAATCCATCTTGCTCGGACCACGACTTTTACATTATAATTGAAAAATAGTGCGCGCTGGTTGGTTGAATAATAAGGATTAGTACTACGAAATACAAAATACAGTGGCATGGTCATAGTGGAAATGTGGCACTTTTTAATGAACTGCTTGTTTATGATTTCAAGTCATCCAGCTAACTCAAGAAGGATAATCTGAAATTTATGCGAAAGCGCAAGGATATAAGAAGTTTAGTAAGAAAAAAGTGTCCCACTTCTGAGAAACGGTATTAATGAGTGGTCGTTATTTGTTTTCTTTCCGTGAAAGCTTATATTATTCATTGAGAATAACTATTCGCTCCTTGTCCGTTTGCCTCAGCCATACTAGGCTACAAGGACTGGGCTTGGAGAGTCTCTAATTAGTGTCATTTTAGTTGGAATAAATTATAAATAATTAGGTAGAACAACATCGCCAGTTCTTGCTTTGATTCAACTGAGATTTTCAAGGAAGCACACATTTCTTCAGCTTTCCACAAAATTATCTGGCACTTGCATGCATACTAAATCAAATTAGTTTTGCAGAGCAACGTGGACTTTTATCGAAAATTAATTTCCACAAATTCAATTAAGTGATTTAAAATACAAAGTGTATCCACCTTTTGCGAGCATCTCAAATAAGAAACTGGTAACGAGCGAATCATTATTTTTGAGCAAGAATTAAATTACACAAAACAAAAGGAATTTTAACTTTAACTAGACAAAAGTGTATCGTGGTTGAATCTTTTCATGTTATTCGGGGAAATGGCTTACACAGAACATGAAATGAAGATAAAATGATGGAGCCTTTTTCAAATTTGAATAAATCAGCTTCAGAAACAGAGACGTCTTGAATGGCAACAATCTCAAATAAATTGCTGTGGAGGTTCTTATGCCGCGATGATTTAAGAAATTCATGATTAGAATCTTCTATTAAGCCTTTATCCTTTGTAATGGTTGAAAGCAGAACAATTTTCTGTAGGAAATGGGTTAGATACTTTGATAATCACCATGTTCGGAAAAACTGATATTCCATCAGCTTTCGTAAGACGAAATGAATAAGCCAAGGATTTACAATTTTTGGAGTATTTTTGCGTTATTCCCTAGAATTCGCTTTGTGACTTTCACGAACAAGTGAAGAAGGGAATTACAGTTTTAATGAATCAAATATGTATAGAGGTAACGTCAAGCTCCGATTTAGGGATGCTTCAGTGTAAAGTCACAAACAGATCTTCAAAATGACAAATTAAAAAGACAAAAAAACAGAAAAATCATTGCAATACTATACTTAGTATATACGTCTCTACTGTTCTGCTGAAAAAAGAATTGTCGCCATTGCACTCCTTTAAATTTTCAGCAAGACTCGCAAAAACCAAATTGAAACATAGTCCTACAAAAAAATTAAATTATTTTAATTTTTTTTTGCCTTCGAACTCGGTAGTTGAGGGTTACTTTCGGCAGTAAGCTGATTGTCTTGGAAAATCTGTTTTGTTATTTGTTTTATATCGTTGACATTTTCGAGTGACTTTTGAAGTTCGACTAGTTACCATTTTTACACATTTAGTTTTCAAAGTTTAAGGAGTTAAAATTTAAAAAAAAATTGAAAGATAGTTGAAAATATAAGAATATGACGGTATAGTACGCTCTTCTCTCACGATTGATAAAAAGCAACTGGATAATATGTGCAAACACATATAAATGTCACTTGGGCAAGAGATGAAGCAGCTGCTGCGCACAACACGTACCACTTTGGACATTTTTTTACGGTACCGTTACATTTATGTTTGTAACTTTGGTTATATACAGAATATATCTAAATGGTTTTGGGTGTTCTTATATATCAAACTTCTGTGAAAAAACCGATTTTTGCAAAGTTACAAAGCAAATGTTATCTTAAAGTTTTATATAAAAAAAACAAAGAGCAACATCAATTTCCTCCAGATTTAGTGCACCGAAAAAATGTATTCCATGGCTTATGGGAATTTTCTTGCTCTTCGAGGGATTTCAAATTCTTGATTTGAGTTCTTTCATTCGGTTGTGTATGCAAATTTTATTTTATCATCCTTTCTTGTATATTTTTAAAATGATTTTATTCATCAAAACCAGCTTCGGCCCAAATTTTTCCTTTTAAACCACATTCGAAAGATCTTATGTTGGTAGGAATGCCAAAACTCATTACTACGATTTAATTTAGATGCATTTTATTTTAATTGCAATCTGAATGATTTTATTTATACATTTACTTTAAAATGGAAACAAATTGTTCCTAATTTCATTATATCTTAGAGGCTGCGTTTGAATTATGATGAGAATAATTGCACACACTATGACAATTCTACCAATGAAACTAACTTCAAAACAGAGATTTTTTAGAGTCCGAAGAAAACGAAAATCAAACAATAATGAAATCAAAACAAAATTTTGCTTAAAGTACATAAAACGTTCTGAATTCAAAATGCATGAATATGGTACGTTTCATAGAGTTTGCACATGAGATAGCTTCTAAATTTTCTATCAAAATTTCTGTTGAATCAATCAATACAAACTTCAATTTAATTTTCTGTAAAAGCATTTGATATGAACATAAACAATAACCACAAAGGAATGTATTCCTATTCTAGGCGAATATTATTAGAAAAATTTAAAAAGATATTGTAAACTAAAGTTGATATAGAATTGCGGAAATGTCGTGAAAAAAGGGATGTTAAAAGTTGAAAATCGGATGGAACACATTAGCAAAAATATTAAATATAACGTACATTAATGTTTGAAAATCACACATTCACTGTCACAACAATATATAAGAATTGTTTTACTTATGCGTTGAAAATAATTAAATAAATTAGAGTAAATTTAGAAAATTTCTGGTTTATATAAGTTTGAAATGCGTGGTAAGATCAAACTTGAAGTCTTTTTACATGTTTATAGTAACTAAATATACTAACGAACAATTTATTGCTCAACACACTGGGCTAAACGCTAAACCAAGAATGAGTGAAAAATGGTTTTGTAAAATAACACAATGGAATCAAAATAAAAAATCACCAAAGAAATTAAACAAAATACGAAATGATCATATGAGTTTCAATTCAGACGTTTCTAGCTATAAATTATGTTGCAGCAACAGCCCACTTCTTACCTATGTATTAAATTTTCTTTAGATTTTGTTGCCTTTCAGCGTTTGCATTCCTCAATGCAACCAACATCATCATCTAAACGTTTAAAATATTATGAAATGTATCCAATAACTATTTTGAGCTACTGTTGGCATCCAACTACAAAGAAAATATGAACAGCGCCTGCTGCAACATCCACAAAAGATTCTTCAGGTACATTCTGGTCTCGGTGACCAATGACAACAAGCGAAAATACGTTAGATTTCACTTGGAGCTAAAATCAAAGAATGCACTTTTAACATGGAAAATATTGCGTGTGCATACATATGCATTAGGTGCAAAGGATGCATACAAAGGGCGTTTTAAGAAAGTTCTATAACTTTAAAATGGAATAAAATACGGGTAAAATTTTTAGATCACCATTTATTTATTAATAAATTGATTTCTTTTGCTACTGGAAAGATAATTTTCTGTGATTTTTATTGAAATATAATCTCGAGCTTGAGAGCGCTACAACATCGCGGAGGAGGTTCACAGGTCCAGAACGAGAAATTATGTGCTCATTAAATGTTTCTTTTAATAAGTCAATCGCTGAACGAAGTGTATCGCGACATACTGATGAAACCAGGTGTGTATTTCCAAACGAGAAAGTGATTGATCATGGCTCTAAAGCGGTCACCATTGTCTGCAATGTAATTCCCAAAAGCATTGTTGAAGACTAATGGACCAACGATTCCACCGGCCTTAAACACATTTAACAGTGACTTTTTCCGAATATAACGATGCATGGACAACGATTTAAGGCCTTTGCCGAGAACCCTCCTTCCCACCGCAATAGCCGCACAAAGCACTTCATCAAATTTGGAACTGAAATTATTGAAAGATTCGCTTCATGGACGAACAGAATATTGCGGTCAAAATAAGACGAAAATTTAACTCTTAATCGTGTTCTTGCCTGGATGATGAATCCTTATAATGATTATAAGCTCAAGTGGTTATAAGTGGCTCATAATGATTACAAGGTAAGGAAAGGACTTTACCTTCAGAAAGATAGAAATTATATGGTTTGATGTTAATTCTTCGACATAAAGACTCAATGGAGCACATAGGTCAAATGTTAGTGGTCGGATAAATCTGGTTTTGAACCAAACACTTCCATCCCTTTTTCATTGCAAAATAACCATCCTCTAGTCAGAGTCAGCTGTCGTAATCATTTTGAAGGTAATTGACGGTATTTTCTTTTGATTTTATGTTTAGGTATCCGAAACAACAGATAAGCTCCTCTTGAGAAGGCGATTTTATGAAGAGTTTAATCCAGATCTTTAGCTACCAATTTGGAAGCCTAGAGGTGATGTTATGAGTGTTATTTTCATTTGCAAAGGCTGCAGGAACAAACCGCAAAAGTATTGATCTTGTATATATATTGAAGTCGACTTAGCACAATTTTGATGGCTGATTTAGTAATGCAAAGTTCCAATGTACCACTCCATGAAACCAGTACACTTCACTGACTCAAACAGGAGAGTATAGTATTATTCGGTTGGCCAGCGTCGCCTGTAATCTCAATTCAGTCAACCATCTTCATGTCGTAAAAAAGCATTCCTTAAAACAAACGTGCAAAATACATCAAAAACTGCTTTGATAAACGCAGTGAAGTGAAGTGCCAAAAGTTCCCAAATTTTTTTAATAAAATGAAGTACGCCTTGTAAACAGTGTACCCCGAAAAAATTCATATGAAAAGCCAAATGCCGACCGATGATGTTCTAATATTTTCGTAATTGATGCAACTATGAATTAATGAAGCAGCATAACATTGAGTTTTTGCCTAAAAATGCCAAAAAATACGCCAATTCCTGATGTGAAATTCTTTGGACTCAGTCTGAACTTGTATAAATTGGGTGTTTGTATTCCTGGCTTGGCTGGCCATCTCCAATTTCACTCTTATTAGCTTTATTGCATAATTTTTGTCTTTCTTCGAGATACAAACAGTAAATATACAGCTTACTCAATAAAGCATCAATTAATTTAATTAATTTATGAAATTATGCACAAGGGTTACATGTTTCACCATTTCAAGGACTACTTTCTTGCCGAAATCTTATGCAAATAATACTCTTTTCAAAAATGCATTCATTTTTTGTGCCGAAAATTTGTTCTATCTTTAGAACATATAACTTGATGCAGGTGGGACGATACAGGATAATATTTTGAGAAATTTGCATTGATATTGTGCCTTGTGTCCACGCTGCCATGATTCAGTTTTGAGAAGAAAGCGTTTTGGCTGTTTGAAGCCATCATGAGCTGATTTTATCAATTAAAAGTAGTCGAAAGATAACTGAATGTTTGAAAATTCTGCAAAGATGAAATAGGACATTTCCGTCTTACCTACGCTGGGCAATGGGATGTCACCTTAACAATAATCACCAAAATTTGCGCTGGATTTAACTCAAAAGAAATTCTGCCTATCTCAGCAGCGAGTAACTGTGAGAACTAGTTGATGGTGGTTAAAAATAGTTTTGCAGTCATCAACTGATGACTACAATAGTTTTGTGCTACATTGTAGGGGCGTCCGTGTCAAAAACCCAGCTGATATAATATAATATACTTTCATTTTGACCTTAAGTAATAATAGAAAAAAATTTCAACTCGCTATGATTTCAAAAGGAAACGCCCTGCATTGATTACAAATGAACAATATTTAATGCGTCTAGACTTGTCCACGTATTTTTTTTCGGCATACTTTGTCAGATTCCCTTGAAGTTTTGGAATGCATCTGACTTATCGTGCTTTTCCCTAGAGTAGTCCAGACGCCTGATTTCTGGTTGTTAGCTCATCCAGATGCGATTTGCTGCAAAAATTACCACGCGCTTACCATTAACAATTACGAGAACGGAACCGAAAAAGAAAAACCGTCCTGTCCTGTGTGGAGCTGCATATTTGACATCGGCAAAAACAGATTAAAGTTATCTTTATATATCAGTAAATTCGTTGTAACTTTTCAGAGGAAACATTGGAAGAAAAAAGGGAATTTGGAGGAAAAGTTTGTAGTTTCACTGGGAATTCTTTGCATCCAACATGTTACCGTAAGTCAGTTATAAGGACAATAAGAGGAGATTACATACATCATTCTGCATCCTATGAGGTAGCGTTTTTAAGCTCGCAAACTGGAGGGCAGGTTAGAAGCTAATGTACTTAACGGAGTCATAACGCGTTCAGTCATTGTTAGCATGAATAGTCAGTTTTATTCTAATCGGGTCAATCATCCTTGAAGTATCGTCGATCAAACATCCTAATCTGGAAGTGAGTATGAATATGGGAAAAAATCGTGACGTCATTAAAGTCCTTACCACGCAGAGAAAGTCAGTTGAAGCCATTTTGATAGGGATAGTCTCTTTTACGGAGATTCTTGGCCGAGTAAAATCATGATTTACTTAAATCATAATGCTTGAGGCTAGGTCTCATCAAACAAAGCAGGGACTCCCTTGAAGACGACAAATAGCCGGGACGGCCGATCGAAGTGACTTCTCTGGTTCATAAAGTCCTAAAACTAATACTGAAAGAGTACCAGAAACTATAACATATGGAACTCTTTACGATCATCTTGGCATAACAAAGGTTACCTCGAGATGGGTTGCCGAGAGTGCTAGTGCCGCCTCAGCGTCGACGCCGCCTAGTGTGTTCCCGCGCGTGTTTCGACCTCTGTAACAAAGACAAGGATGAACTATTGATTCGAATAGTTATTGGGGACTTAATCTGGATTTATCAGCACAAACCTAAGTTCAAACAGGACTCTATGCAGTGGTTCAAAAAGGGCACATCACCACCCAAGAAGTTTAAAGTATCACAGTCGGCTGGTAAAATAATAGTGACAGTCCTTGACTCAGAAGGGATCCCTTTGACAGATTACATAGATTAAGGCGTTTTCATAACTGGAGAATACAACCTCTCATTTGCAGAGAGGTTAAAATAATAATTCAAAGAAAATTGAAGGGGGAACGGGCCAAAGATGACCTCCTTCTACAAGACAACGCGTCTTTTTATAAGTACCGTGTTGCGCTGAGTACGCTCCCTAATTAGAGGTCGATATTTTGAAGTACTCACTCTATAGTCCTCCTATTCTAGCTCCCAACGATCATTATGAGTTCCCAAGGCTCTGGAAGAGAAATTTGTGGATTAAGTTTTTAAGCGATGAAGAAGTGAATTTTAGCTAATTTTTTGGACAAAATCAAAACACTTTGCAGACATAAACAAATCACAGGATCTGATAAATATTTTCGAATAGCAGGTGAATTTATTAAAAAAAATCTGTATTTGTATTCTCGCTTTTTACCCTCTATTCCACGAACTTAAAATGCCACCCCCATGATCAAACAATGGTCAACATCAAGGTTTAACTGATGGTAAAAGGGAACAAAAGATAACATGTTGTGAGAGAAGCAAAGTGGTTTGAGGTTGGCATCATGATTGGAATGCTTTACGTCAAGATTGGGCACTTTATATTGATTTTATTGATTTTATTGATTGATTATTGATGATAATTTTTATACAAGGAAAACAAACTCATTTGCCAGTACAATATAGGCCAGAATATTCTGGGTTTTTATTAACTAAGAATCGCAGTATTGAACAAAGAACGAATGCTGTTTAAATTAAGATTTAAAAACAACATTCTTCAAGGCATTAATTTTGCAAATAAAATGAGATATATGGCCTTTGCTCTTTTCTATATAGTCCAGAATGTTATAAAAATGTTGGCATAAATTTTTGTACTGGGTCATGTGACGCTATTCAGCACTTATTTTATAGGTGCAGAAAAAATTGTTGACTACGTTAGTGACGGGGCTGCCTAAACACACTGTCCATGAATCGAAGCCACAATTTTTTGTAAAGATTGAGACCTATAATGCTCAAAAATTGATTCATAAGCTTTTATGACCGTATGTAATTTGGTTGGGTCTTGCATTAATATCATTTCTTGTCAACTAGGATATTTCTATTGTTTCCCTAAATATTCTAATTACGCAAGGAAAATCTTGTTTATTTAATATTCAACGTTCTGTACCACTTAATCTTCGAGAAAGTGGAGTTTGCTCTCACAGCTACCGCTGACGTTGTCAGCTACTATTCTTACAGTAAAGCTAGATACAGTGTCAATACTCTCGGATAACTTCTATCAGACAGAGATAGAAAATGCACATACGATTTATAATTGCATTGGATCTTTTGATAAAAACTTGAGAGGAGACTTCTTATTTTATCGAAAAAGAGAGGAAATTTGCCTATTTCGGTTGTTCGATATGTTAGAACAGAATGGACTTACATACAGTGTAAACCATAAAAAATTTTCGAATTGAGATTGGATGGATCCACCATAACTGGAGAAGGTTACATGTCGTTGTTGCATCCGGTAAACATAATAATTATTTCAAAAAAAAAGTTGCTATCACTCCTATCATGGTTACTTATGTACGCGTTTACAATAAATGCCTAAAGACAATCAATGCTTTTAGCGAATGAAAGTTTTAACTTTATGTCACTAAAAATTTAATCGTGTTTGCGCATTGAAAAAAAACATGGTTCGACAAAAAATTATTCCAACTAATTAAAAATATTTAAATTTTCAGGACTTATTGAAACGTCTAAACTTGAAAGCTCAGTTAATCTTTAATTTTCTCTTTGGTATTTCACATTCATGGCAAAGTTCAGCTCTGAGGTCATCCTCGTTTCAGAAGCAGATGATTCTTGACTTTGCTATTGTTTCTACCACAGAGTAAAATACTGGTTGATTGGAGTGTCTCTCAAGGGCTGCATGAGGATATTTCTTAATATTCTCAGTCATGAAAGGGCACGCTCATTGCTGAACCAGACATAATGCAAGTTTTGTTTTGCATTGTTTGATTTTGTCTTCTTAAACCATCGGGCTATAGGAGATTTTTGGTCTTATTACTATTCAGACTTCACAGATTTCCATGTTTGCCCCAACGGCTGTTATGGTACCATCTATAATCAGAATTTTAGCAAATATTTCGCCTTGCCAACTGCGAGTTTTTCGAATTATTTGATTTCATTTTGAACCCTGGTAGAAAGGAATCATTTTGGATTATTTTCAGGATTGAGTATCAAACTTACTTTTTGGCACCAGTTGTTCAATATTCGAAGTACTCAGTGAATTTATTCTGCTTTATTCTTTATTCTGCTTGAATATCGCAATATCATTCACATATGCGTGACATATTCCCTGTTCAGACTGTCAATTTGAGACTTCACCTGATAGAAGAATTCAGTGTGAGTTCCTTTTCAACAGAGCTTTCTTCACTGTACTCTCACTGATGTTGACGATTCCACATTGGCAACGTTGGTGATGCCTACTGCTTTTCTTCTGAATGCGAAGATGCCGTTCAGAAGTCGATTGTGAAAATAACAAGATCAGGAAAAAGAAGTGTCACAAGTCACCCGAATGAAGTAGATTCCGGAGAAAGTGAAGAAGATGCCGCCGTAGAAATTGAAGCGGAGCCCGAATATTATTGCTGGTTGGAGGAAAATCCTGGAAAGTCAATATCAACCGTATAGATAATCGGCGGTTTTATCCTTGGCTGATACTTTCAAAAAGCAAACCTAATGTATGCAGGATTAATGGATTTTTGAGTGTTTTGACTCAAATATTCAAAAGTTGACTATTTATCCAAAATGCTCAAATCTCAGGAAGCCCATCAGCTTCTCATGAAGCGATCAATCGATAATGCAAATATGAGAGCACACAATTTGTGCTGAAGATAAAGCAATGAGTGATCGTTAAAGTATTCGATTGCCGTATGGCCAACACTGGAAGGTCATCGTTAAGCAAAAGACACCTACTCATAAGTGCGATAGAATCAGTACTCCCTTATAGCTCTGAAGCCTGGGCCGACGCTCTTAATAAGGAATCATACCAAGCACGTCTCGCGGTGGCACAGAGACAAGGCGCTGTCTCTGAGCTGGCGGTGCTAGTTAACGTGAAGCTCGTCCTTATAATGCAACTTGCGGAAGACCATAAGACTTCTCTCTTATGCAGGAGGAGTTGCAGAGAAGAATGGTTAGCAAAGAAGAAAGGAGATGGACCCTAGTTCTGTGATAATGAACATGGATACGCGAAGAACGAGGTAGGTGGACTGCTTCTGTAGGGAGCATTAAGAGACTACCATGACTACTTATAAACTACTCAGTGGGCACGCGTTTATCGGTTTTGGATGCATAAAATGGAAAATTCACCGTCCCATTTTTATTTGTTCTGTCCGGGAACCAAAGATGACGCCTCGCACGTTTCTCCGCAACTAAAAGATGAGCTAGCTTCCGCCCGCATGGTTTTGAGAAAATAGGCGTACCCTAGAAAATATAACAAAAAATATGTTGAAATTTAAAGGTAAAAGAAACAGTGTGGGACAATGCGCCTGGATGGTTTTTTACAAAGGCGGGGTTGCATGGACCATGAAAGGGTATCTTTGTGACAGCCATCTCTCTCCTTTCCCATCTATCCGTGCTGAAAGGGGGATTTTTCTAACTTAAAGCCGCCGCTGGTTGAGGGAAAAGAGGCCTATTTCGAAGTAATATAACAACCAATTCTAAGATATTTTATCGGTGTGACAGGGCAAGTATGTAGTCGGTATTCCAGTTACCACTGAGAGTTTGACACTCAGGACATTATAGTCTTCATCTCTCAATCACAAAATAATTCATCAAATCAAATCTCATATTGATTTTAAATTATAACATACAGTAATAGTCTCACATATTTCCATTCTATTTAGTTAAACCTACAAATAATTCATTGGTTTCTTAGGGAAATCTGGTTATGAGCTACGTTCAACAACTTAGGATTCATTAACATTACAAATCTCTTTGAAACCCCACTTAAATGGCTTGAATATGTACATAATTATCCAAATAAAGCCTTCGTTCTTTACACAGATGGAATTTTTCCTAATAAATTATCGAATTAATTAGATATAAACCAGACACCTGTTATTTGCTTCACATCCCAATATTCATAAATTATTCAAAATCAAACACTCTGGGTATCCTTATCACGTCAATGAATCGATTATCGAGGCTTCTCTTCAGTCTTACCATTATGATCATCCTTTTTATTTCGTTGTTTACATAAATCATGTAAATTCACCAGAATCTATCGCAGATGCCGTCCTTTGATTTTGCGAGTTGTGCCTCGAGACCGTTTGAATAGAAAGGACCGAAAATGAGAACTACTTCTATGAAGCGGCTTTACAATAGAGGAAATTTGTGAGGTAAGGATAAGAAATAAGCTGAGCATGATAATGAAACCATTTATTTAACCAAACAACTTATGACCGTGATTCGATGTCGGCTGATTTTCTATATAGGAACGGCTGGAATGGGAAACAGGACTTTGATAGAAAACATTTAATGAGTTACCAGAGAGACGTTACAAAAATACTTCTTCTTTGTAAGGCTTTAATTATGTCCTAAAAAGAGTATATCTCTAGAATGAGTTTTGCTACATGTGGTAAATAAGGAGCTATGGTACCAAAAAATATCACAAGTAATCGCAAACAGAAGATGTCTCTTGTCTCAAAAAATTGGACATGTACTTACACTTTTGTTTGTTCACTTCATTTAAGCAGTGCCCAGAAATATTTTTTTTTTCAAAATTATCTCAGATGTGCATGGAAATTTTACAGTCAACTTCCAAGTATCCAATCGAATTGCGTAACAAGGACTTAAATTTGCACGTATAAGTTGAGAATGTGTTCCATCAATCAAATTTTATATAGAATTTAGTTTTCACGGACAACAACTATACATAATATCGAAAATGAAAACCAATTTTGCCCAAGTTTCACTAAGTCGCAATAATTACTCGTGATTAGACAGTGAAACTTACTTATGCCCCAAGTTTAGAATTCAGAAAAACTCAAAGCCTCCGAGCATTAAACATTTTTCCTTATAAAAGTTTCAGCCCACAACTTTTTTGTCAATACTTTTCTTATTAATTAAACAAGCAAGGCGACATTTTCACTGGATGACATGAGGCAGCACATACTGACAGAATCCTTATTTATTTGGAAAGACTACAGGCGATAGGAATTATAGTGACAGAGTGACATAATGTGACATTTCGTTATTCTGGGTCTGCATGTCAGAACGGCACTGTTCTTCATTGAAAGTTGAAATTCATCGTGACAAAAAGTTTCAATGTTTCAAAATTTCAAAGTTTCAAATTCCATTTTTAGACCTTCTCAAAAAGTTGCAACCTAAATTTTCCAATCTTTTGCATGTGAAATAGATGTGACAGATATCAACTGCAATAACTAGCCATAACAAGGTAACGTACTTTCAAAATCAGGTAAGACCAAAAGGTACGGCTCCCACTGAACAGCTACGGCAGGTAGTGATCAGCAGAACCATGTCTTCAATAAAATAGTCTACATACTTAAGGGAAGGTATGTGGTAGGTAATTCTGGATTGTTCTTTCGGTTTCACATAGTGAGAATGTACTCTGCCACGGACTGACTTTCAAACCGTTAACAACTATGCTCAACCGATGTCATTTTCTGGCTCTAGTATCATGCCGTTCACTGATCCTAGTTACCTTCTATCATGAAGTTTTATTTGCTTCAGGAATTGAATCCATTGACCCAAAATAAAATAAGTTTCATTGAATATCAATACGCTACTATCTGAATTAGTAACGTACCCTGATTCTTTGAACTTTGAGCTTCGCATCAGTGCTTATTATATTCTCTTTGCCTTTCTAAGATTGTCAGTGACAGTTAGAACATTTTATGCTTATTGTGTCGCAGCCATTGCTGGCGCACGGGAGAACCTCAGGCAAATGTGAGAAGACTCAAGATGAATCTAATTGCTACTTCAGCTGTAACTAGTATTGTCCCCGTCTTCTTCGTATGCTAACATCGTCCAAAGTACAGCAGCAAACTTTTATGCTCATTTTCTCAATGTTTGATCTTGTAACTAAGTTTTTTGAAACTGGCAATTGAGACCATACACTTTTGCCATTGGGCGAACAGTGCTTTAATATCTTGTAGTATTGGAATCGAAGGACCAGGATTTTGAAGCCAATGTTGACTCCAAGACTGTTTTTAGACACACACTCTAACGGAATAACAGTTTATATCCATCGTTCAAATAGAAGGGCCTAATCATCGCTAAGATCCTCGATTTTACAGGCTCTCTAATCAACTTTAATATCCTTCTTGGTCAACAGAATTCAAAATCCAATCAACTTTTTATATTTTCTCGCTCTCGGGTTTTGCTGGATCATATGCTTGGGAAGATGCAATTGAAATTTGTTGTCCTTCTTGATTGGGGTGAAGCGATCTGCCTCAAGAAGAGTTTGCTAAATGCGAACTAAGGGTTTTAGTGTTTAAAGCTCCTAGTCCCGATGTTTCTGGTTCGTGGTTGACCGATTTCTAATATATCTAAAGAGGTCGAATATAGATTTTCAAACATATCCTACAGTCTTTAATATCTTTAATAGTTTTAACAAATCTCTCCTTGTTTGAGAACGCGGCCTCAGATTCAAGGAATCGCCATTTTCTTGTCAACTATAGTCTCTGGCTCTACTTTTCTGCTGCTTTCTCAGCCGTTCACTTTTCTCGATTTCTTTCCAATATATATCCCTGGTAAGTTTGATTTACCCCGTTGACTTCAAGACCGTTATCGTCTGACGGGTCTTGTGAATTCTAACCCTGATTATTTCCACAACCATCAAGATTCCGCATTAGATATGCCCTATGTATGGGTTTAATAGTTTTGTAGAGCTCTTCAGTAGATCGGTTCATCGCATTCCATTTTGGACACCTGAGTAAAAGGAGTGTTTCGCGTTTGTGGACCCGTTCTATGTCAAGAGTACTTGAAAGACCTTCATTGGGTATTTGGTCAACCAAAGTACTTGATAGACCAAACTAACCAAACTATCGATAACTTCTATGCTCAAGTACCCTGATTTTAAGGTTGCTAAAATTTTAAACGGTGAATTTATGACTTTTGTGACATGAAATAGTATTGTTTAACGTGGACACCTGTCTTGTTGGCCTAATCCCACGGTCTCCGTAGACGGGGTTGAAACAATTTGTCAGCCACCACCCACAAGATCTGAAACAAGTTTCAGTTTCACAGATCCCAATTTTATTTAAGCTCCAGAACACAACTGGTGAATGTTCACCCCACTCTCTAGTCTTCGAAACCACAACCACCACGTTTCAGCCAAGGATAGGCTCCTCAATGTGTGGGTGAATGGCAGTAATCTATTATGGGCGTCCCCCCCAACCCGTGGTTCGGATAACCTATAATCAGGTTGCGCTTCTCTACAGTCCGAGAAAAACTCGCAGTTTTTGCTCCAGATGCACGGAACTGATAGCCCTTTCTCATAACTCGGGTACGTGGGGTCGGCACTCCCCAAAGACTGAATGGAACAAGCCGAAGCTTAGACCATCAGCCCCCTTGCGTTCACCCGGATTCCTATAGCACTAGTCTATAGGGTTCGGGTTAACAAACTGTCAAAACATGTACTTTGACATAAAATACACGATTTCGACAACATTTAAACTTCCACAATTATCAGTGTAATAGTCTCGCATCCACCCCATCAACAAGTTTATGTGGCAATGCGAGCTTTTCCAACTGATAGATACATTACATTCTACTTCGTTGACATGTAACATGACATTCAGTGCGTTACATTCAGTAATTTCTTGATCGTCTATCAGTCTGTCAGACATAGATCAACTCCCTTAACGATATTTTCAATTCACTTCACAAGAACGAACTCTGCCTCGCCTTCCAAAACATTTACTCAACCATGTAGCATACAGTGGTCAGGTAGTGAAACTTTTCCTCGGTGCACGGTGGGGGGGGAGGGGTTGATAAGTTCCCATTGGTGACGTCTTCGGTTTTAGTTTCATCAGAGCCCTTCCAACTGCCTCTTTCATTCTTTCACCTAATCCCTCATTACTGCCGTTTCTTCGAAATTCATCGTAGACATACAATATGCAATGTATAGAGAGATTTAATTCGTTCTACAGTCCATCAGTCGTCAATTCTTCATTTCATCATTTCAACAATTGCACTCAACCAAAGACTCAACAAAGACAACGTCTTATCTCACATCATTCCACCATTTAGTGTCCTTACTTGGTTTCATTTCAGCTTCCTAGGACAACAAGTACCACCACTATCTTCCCTCCTAATTTACACGGGCCTTGGACCGTCATGAGGTAGAACCGACATTCTAACCCCAAGGCTAGGTTTGACTTTTGAGACATGAAGTCTCGTGGATTAACGTGGACACCTGCCTTGACGGCTTAATCCCACGGTCTCCATAGACGGGGTTGAAACAATGTGTCAACCACCGTCCCTAGAATTTGAAACAAATTTCAGGTCTAGGTCCCAATTTATTTAAGCTACCTGGATTCCCGAACACAACTGGTGAGTGCTCTCCTCCACTCTCTAGCCTTCGAAACCACAACCACCACGTTTCAGCCAGGATAGGCTCCTCACCGTGTAAGGGACTGATAGTAACCTGTCATGGGCGTCCCCGTAATCCGTGGTTCAGATAACCTCTGATCAGGTTTCGCTTCTCTACTGTCCGAGAAAAACTCTCAGTTTTTGCCCCAGGCGCACGGAACTGATAGCCCTTCCTCATACCTCGAGTACGTGGGGTCGGTACTCCCCAAAAACAGAATGGAACAAGCCGAAGCCTAGACCATCAGCCCCCTTGCGTTCACCCGGATTCCTATAGCACTAGTCTATAAGTTGACTTTTGAGACAGCTGACTTTGGGCTTTTGAGATTTCTAACCTTTTGATCTCTTTCACCACCATTTGAACTTGTGTAGTTAACTACTATTCAATGGCTGACGAACGACCTGTGACACATTTGCCATCTTGAATGCCGGAGAAAAGGGCTTATGAGATAGTTCTTACAGTATCTGCTCATTTGTACTTTTCCCTACGAGGGTACATGTTACCGAAAAATGAGTACGAAAATTCCTGGTAACGTTCATAGGTTCATCCACTAACTATTCAGTAAGTGGATATAAATATATATAAATATGTAAAAATGTATATACATATATTAATCTGTATTTCGATTGTAGCTAAATACTTCGTAAGGGGTTAAATTGAGTAGTTGATTCGGTTGTGCATGGTAGAGCCATGGGCAGTTCCGTGGTTATAGGATGTCTAGTAACATCTTTGCAGCGATACAGTCATCCTACGGAAATCGCTTAAAGTATGAAAAACATGTAAAGGAAGAAACTGAAAAAAAAATTCAGCTGTAGTCATTTTTCTTTTTTTCAGAATGCGCCATTCCCAGCAACGTTAAACTCAGCCCCGGCTGAGATCTACCCTTTGGTGTATGGAACAGCTTTTTACAGGTCATCAGCCCGGCTCTGCAAGAATGACAATAGTTCGTTTGGCAAGATACACACTGCAAAATGTATTTGGTAATTGGGCACCTGATCAGGAGAAAGCCATTATTATAGGCAGTGATCAATCGGAGGCCAAACGCTACCCTAAAACCTAAATGTCGATAGTACTGAATTACTCACAACACCATTTTGTTTCCTTCTTTGACTTTTGCCTTCTATTGTTGCTGTTCGATATCAGCAGCAGATCAGCTCACTTTTTCCTCATAAGCTTGCCTAGTAAGTCCAATCTGGTAGCACTAAGAAGATAGGAATCATATCTTAGCGCTTGCTTTCCTGGATGAATCTTTTAACTCTAGACTTTTTTAGGTATTTTTGGTATAAAAAGGTATTTTTGCAGTCTTTTGCCTTGTTTCTTGCAGCTCCACACTTTTAAATGGATTGCATCAGTGGGGCCAGCAGAATTGTATCCGAAAACAAGATTCTTATGATACCGAGCAAGAACCACCCTTCAAAAATTTTGCAGCCCTACCAACCGATTTCAACTAACTCTTTGTCAAAAAGTATCCCAGCGTGTTTTTTTGAAATGTTTACTTTAGCAAATTTGTATCCATTATAATGACAGTCATCGCTCATACTCTGAAGGTGTTAGTCATTGAAACAGATTTCCTGATGGCCCTCGTTGCAATTTGGAGACTATCAAGTGAAGCTAGGGTAGTTACAGCTCAATCGATATTTCGTTGCAAGCGCTGCGGGGAGTAAGGATAGCAGCAAAAATGTTCTTTCTTTTGCTTTGACAAGATTGAAATCTAATTAGAAAATCAATACCTTACAGGTCCTTAGATCAATTTCAATGTTGAAGCAAACATTACGATTCAATCAAATCTGGAACCCACATCCATTGTTACGACTTCATTATGAACTATTATATTCAATTCTAATATTTTGCTGTAATTACTCGAATCTTTGCTGAATGATTGTCTTTGTGAAGAATACAAATTTCCCATCAGAAGTTTGTCCACTGCATCTCATTTATAAATTACGTTCTTTGCTCGTACTCGTGCAGAGTCCTGGTCGAACTAAAAGCCAGTTGTATTGTTTGTGGATGCAATCTAAGCGTCTTGTCGTATAACAAGAAATTAGTAGGGAGAATCTCTTCTACAAAATTTTCCTAGAAAATGAATGCATATGCATTCTACAGAAACAATACCCTTGTCCTACATGCCGGGAGCTTGTCGTTTGTTACGGCAACTAACTTAAGGACGTTTGCTAATCTAAATAAGTACTTATGGACCCATACCATCCTACGTATACACGTAAAAACATCATTGCTTATATGGTTTTTGTGTGGAGTTGGCAAAACAACGTCACGAACAACATACACATGTATCCTTACACGTTCACGAGTGTGTTTATCCGTACCATGAAATCCTTAAAATTTTAGGTAAGCTCTACAAAAGAGCGGAGACTAGGATTGGAGACCGAGAATGTAAACCCCGCTTATACATACATGTACAAGGAAATATCAAGAAAATATGCAGTTTACCCGACTCCAAGATTTTCCAATGAAAGTACTTAACGAAGTCACTGTGCAAGTTGGCGCTTTCGCTAGATGGTAGACAGATAGGACTATAAGGCAAGCTTCGTGGGTAGCGCTTACTCTGACACGGCTCCATTCTGCTACAGGAACTTGCATAATAGGACCCTTAAAATTTTGTCAGATTTTAATTAAATTTATGCAGTGCTTCTGAAATAACATCAACAAAACAGGGACAACTTACATTAATTAACTTCGACAAACTACATGTGAGATTAGATAAAATTAGCGAAGCGTAATATATCATTAGTTTTCAAGTCTCTAAAGAATGACATAATTGGATCATATCTGTGGTTAATGCAATTCATGGATAAACTGAAGTTTAAGAGTGCAGTCGGTTTTGAATTAAGTTCTGTAATTCATAAAATGTTCTTTATGAGCTGAGATATATCGTTGATTAAACTGAATCAATTAATTGCAATGATAAATTATATTCAAGATGTAAAGATGGATGGTAACTTTGCCGGAGTCTTCCGGAGTTGTTCACAAACGACGACCATGATCACCATATGAACGATACTGTCTTGTAAGAGGTAAAAAGGGTTGAACGATGATTTGTTTATCAACTATACCGTCAGAAACTTAGAAGTAGAAAATGGTAGAAAGTAAATTATCAAATAACTTGAAAACATTCTCTACCTATGGACCACTATATCATAACATCAGTATCAATTGTAACAGTCATTTGTATAAAAAGAATCGCATGATAAGGTAACTTAAATATCTGCACTGTTGATAGAATACTGCAGCGTCTTAATCTTAAAATATACTCGACGAACAAAAAACTAGATAGATTGAGAGTTGGTTAGAAGGTAGAATCTAATTTGGTAGATGGACAAAAATTGGGAAAGTTCTAAACGATTTTCAGACTGGGTTAACAGCTCATTAAGTTCTTATAAAACTGTAAGGCCAGACAACAGAAAGGTACAAAGCAATGAGACCTGGGATTCAGTTTACCTGGACTACAAACGAGTGGTTTGGGAGTTCGATGGCCGAAACTTTGTAGACTGATTTTATTATACCTATCACCAGCAAACCAACCCTGCTTTAACCATTCACCAATAATTACCAAATAAAAGTCAACTTTTCATGAGAATGGAACTGGAGGAGGTAGATTTGTCTAGGAAAACTCAAAGACCGGGTGAAATTTCATCTAAAATGAAACAGTTGGTCTGTCTATGTAATGTATTTTTGTCTTGATTGACGAGTGCAACGCATGTTTGCATGGGTTTTCCTGGAGTGCTGAGGGATAGCGAGTCTTGTGCTGATACTTCTCAATAGCTAAAATAGTTTAAGTGGTTATACAGAATATGGCGCAAATTCATTCATCTCAGTTGTTCAAAATTCCTGAATCATATACCACATAAAGTTGCAAAGGGCCTGGCAGGACCTCCTTGTGCTATAAGTGCGGTAAAGCATGTCATAAAAGGATACCTTAGACCTGATGACCGGAAATATATTCCAGGAACCGGGAACTGGCGGATCTTCAAAGAACCCTCAACTAAAGCAAAACTGCAATGGCTAGTATTCTGAAGATAAACTTATGTTACAGCCCAAACGACAAAGACCGGCTCTAACAGTTCACGAGGGGAAATAAAAGCCAAATTATTGCTGGTTTGCCTAAAACTAAGTTGAAAATTCCTTGACATGGTACACTTGTATGAATCTAGAACTTGTAAAATTGGCTTTCAAAACAGTACACATCTAAGAGTTCAAACCTGTTTTCTGGGTATAACATCCTTTAGTGTGTGAATTAACCTGAATGAACCAAAAAAATCTTTTCAGGAGAGGCTCAACTCTTTTGGGGACGCTGTCCCGAGCATAGGACATTGTGTTCTTGTTAAGGGGTCTAAAGTGCTAAAGCTATTGAATGGATTGTACTTCAGCCAGATTCAGAAATCGAATCTTGGAGCTGGCAGCCTAGGAATATGCGTCTTCTCCTCATCTCAAAGACAAAAATGGAGAGTTGTTGAGGACAGGTTATCAGAACAAAGCACTCAAGATCCGTGACAATCCTCCAACATTTCCACATACTTGGTGCTCCTTGGTGCATGGGGAATGATTGATATACTGGTAAACTGGGACATGATGAAGTTCGTCAACACGCTCACGAGATGCACATCAGAGTTTGTCTCTTCGTCGGAGGCTTCAAGACTGGCGACTAAGGATATAGTGAACTCTACAATGAGAAACATCAAATCTGCTTATTGGTCATCTATGCCCCGCAGGAGATTTCGACCGAACAACGAAGCAACTGCCACAAACGTCGACTTGCGAGTTATCGATGCGCCACTGGGGCCTAGACACTGCAAATTACCCGTGTGCTGGTAGCCAACTAAAATCACCGAACAACGAAGGAAGTGCCAAAAACTTCGACGAGAAACTAAACAGGGGAGAAAACAAAATGCTTCATGCATCAGAACGGCAATATATTGGCCGACCAGGAAATTCTTCGCAGACTGATCAACTTCAGTAAGTCGACATTGAATCAGCCTACAGAATCACTTTGTAACGTGAACAAGGACCCGTGGGGATACAAGCTAATTAAACGGAAGATCGGTGCCTTATAAGTGCTCCACATACCCGAAGCCGACAAGATGAATGCAGTAGTACAGGATCTCTTCCCCACACATTCTCTCGGTGTTGAAGCTGCCCACAGGGAAAGACTCGTATACGGTTCAATCTTCGAGATGAAAAAACTGGAATTATTAGATCTTTCAATTAAGTCAATTCTTTCAACTAACTCAAAGAATCCTCGAGGAACAGACGAAATTCGGCCAAGGCTTTGCACTTGGTCTATAAATTTTACTCTGATTCGTTGCTTAGTTTTATTGCCTGCTTGAGAGAAGTGGTTTGCCCTGATCAATAGGAAACTCGATGAAATGGAAGATTCGTACTGATAAGCAAGAGGAAACGAAATCCTGAATCGTAGTCAGCAAAACACCCCGTCTACATGCTTTATGCAGCCGGGAGAGTTTTCGAAAACTTTTTCTTTCCTTCATTTTTCCCTAACATTTCGGCAGTGCGGTTTCAAATCCAGCACCTTGCTTTGTAAACGAAGTTACAAAACTGGTGACTGCGGTCCTGATGACTGAGGCACGCAATCATTTTAACCCGTGGGTAGCTCTCCTATATAGGAGGCTGGATGAACATTGAGGGATTTAGGGTAGTTCTAGAGAATACTAAAATGGTCATCCTGGCAAAGAAGAGAATCACGAAAGTAAGAACTTAACAGGGGACCGGGAACATATCAGTAAAGTCTAAATTATCAGCTAAGTACTTGGGCTTGCTGATAGATACTAATTTGAGTTTCTGGGAGCAAATCAGGACAACGATAGTTAAGGCCACCGCAGAAGTCTCGGCAATCTGTTGAGTTATTGCCAATGTTGGAGGACCAAATCCAACAAATGGTTACAAAAAAAGGCGACGAAATGTGAATCTTAACGAGATTTACGAAATTTAGACTCAAGTTCCAAAGCTGGTTGAGTTGCACAGACGAGGAGCATTGCGACTTACGCAGAATATAGCACAGTCTTAGAGTCAGCAGTGTTGGCAATCGCATGGATGATAAACATCGTCCACCTTGACAGAGAATATAAAAGAATCTACCTTATTGAACAGGAGGATAACAACAAATGAGTCGCTGACTATGAATGATGAGGCACTCTCGACGAATGGCAGCAGTTTTGGGAGCGTGGGCCAAAACTTATATGGAAAAAAATTTAGATTGTGGATTAGTCGAAATCATGGAATACCGAAAAACTTATGAAGGGTGGTGGCTATCCGTGCGATTAGAGAAACGAGTGAACTGCAGCATGTGGAGGAATGTATTAGTTCCATACCACGGATTTTCCTCGTGTCTTCGTGAGTGTAATTTCACTAGTAAATTTTACTGCACAAGATGCGCATTTGCAAGCCATGGACGCATTTTTAAATTGTCCTCAAGTACCAGAATAGCGATCGCGGATTCGGAGGGACTATTGTAAGGATCATAACTTTCTCTGCCACACATTAGAGGGTAGTCAAACGATGAAAGGTGACGGTCAACGCTTGGGTTCGTTATTCATTGCCCAAAGGCTGCCGTTTGAAGATAAGATAAGAAGAAAAAAATTTTCAGGGTGATCTTGTAAAATAACGGAAAGGTAATGAAGACGAATTAGTGAGCCTTCATCGGTTGTGCTTTCAGTATTAGGGCATTGTTAGTCTACTTAAAAAAATTTTCATGAAAAAATAGAGCATATTGATCGACACAAAGACAATTTTTTACCAGCGAATCAAAACAACAGGCTGCAGTCTGTGCAAAAGTACTGTATTGATCATTTATGAAAAGTGGAGGACCGCGTCATGAAGGAGACAACATTAAGCCAGTTGACGCAAAAGACATGGTAGTATGCCAGCATAACGTGCAGTGGAACGTTTAAAAAGCGAAACGAAAAAGAAACGATTTTTATCCTGACAACAAAAGGGCAAAATCGGCTAAACATAGACACAGGAAATTGTGGCACCAAACTGACGAGGCGTCAAAACAAAAGGAAAAAACACGAGGAAAAACAAATAACAAGCAATAGAGTAGATACTTAAGCTTAACACAATAAATAATCAAAATTAATATGTTTAAACATGGTCTTTAGGATTTGATAGGATAGAAAACACGATAGACAAATATTTTAGGATAAGAAAGGGTAACTTATTGTATGATATATTTCTAAGGTTTATGAAAGATGATTCGCCAATTTGTACTTTAATAGACATAACACTGAAGAAGGGACCATACCGGCATCAAAACAGCTGTCTGTTCTAGAATAAAAAACATCAACTTGAAAATGGAAAATAATATTAATTTTTTTAATCTTACACATAGGTTTTTCATGCTATTATGTGTATTCCCTGTTTGAAAGAGTTTGTAAATTATGAAGTCCTATGACTTGAACAAAAAACAGGGTCCTACATTGAGGTGAATCTCGATTGAACTTCTTTTCAACCAACACAATTTATTTGTACTATATTTCATTTTAAGTTTGTATACCTCTTCAAAAACACCCTTTACTCGAGAACTGTCCGAATTGCTCCTTATGATTTTTCTTTTTTTGTATTGTTTCATATTTATTCTCAGGCCGTATGTTAAATATGGTTAGATTTTGGTAATTTGATTTCCTGTTTAAGTTCAACTATTGGGCAAAGGAATAAGTTGCTACCGTTTGTACGACAAAGTTTTTAGTTTATTTCAACATTGAAGGAGACAGTCACGTCATTCAAAGTATGCACCATTTGAAGCTATGACCCTCGTTCATGGTAGTCGATGGATTCCTGGTCGGAAAAAATCTTGATCTATCGATTCGATTGAGTCATCGGGCCATTTTTTGTTGCCTTCATTAGAAGTAAATCATTCTCCGGTGAGGGCTTATCGCATGGAGTGGAACCAATGGAAATCCGAAGGAGCAACGTCTAGGGAATACGGCGAGTGAGGCAAGATTTCCCAATTCACACCTTCCAAATATTATCCGACCGGCTTGGCTATGTGCGGCCGCTTTATCACGCAGCGAATCAGCTTGTCATGTCTGTCATTCGGTTCAGACCGCTTTTCCTTCAGAGCTCGATTTAGATGGATGAGTTGCCTCAGTACACATCCCCAGTGATTGTTCCAGATGGTTTCAGGAGTTCATATAGATGACGCCACTGATGTGTCCCACCAGATGCAGAACATGGCCTTGGAAGCGTGAATATTCCATTTTAGCGTCGATGGACCTTGTTCACCTCGCATCACCCAATGGGTTGGTCACTTAGTGTATCGAAGTACATCAATTTCTCAACCCCTGTTGCAATTTGATGCATGAAACCCTGTCTTTTTTGTCATTGAAGAACCATCTCACACGTCCCCATACACTGTTCGATGTGGTTTTCTCTGTTGATGCGGCACCCAAGTCCCTGCTTTTTGGATAATTCCTATGGAGTACAAGCGCTTACCGACGGTGGATCTGGCAATATTTAACTCCTGTGACAATTCTCCTAGGCTTCGACATGAATCTTCATCTAACATTTCCCCTGGTTGTGAATCTCCAAACTTTTTCGGTGCCCCTTCACGATCTTTATGAGTCACGTCGAAATCGCCATTTTAAAAACGCCGAAACCATTCCCTGTAAGTCGTCTCAGATGAAGCATGATCACCGTAAACATCGAGCATTACACGATAAGTTTCCGTAGCACTTTTCTTGAGAATGAAATAATGCACTAAGACTTTTCACAAATTCAGCTTTTTCGGTGCGAAAGTCTACATTTTCAACACGAGATAAAAAAACGAAGTTCATGCTTTGAAGGAACGTCGGCTACTGCGGTCGTGAGCCTACGCATACAATTTCCAATTCCAAGGACACTATCACAGCAGACATTAAAATAGTATCAGTAAGGACATCCGTCTGCCAATGGCGGAAACTTATTCCCATACCCAATATTATCTAAAATGAATGATTATTGATATGAATAAAGTTTAAATAAAGAGGTAATAATGAGGTTAAACTTCCAAAGCCTATTTTTTTAGAGAAACTGGCAATACGTGTTGGTGTGATGTGTTCACAATACCATTGCTTGATGCTGATGAATTCTTCCTGTATCTTGATTCTTCCTGCAGCCCGCTGATTCGATGGACATTTTCTATTCGGAACCGTTTTTGTAGTTTATGTGACATTAATGCTGTCATTCATTTATATTTTTTTAAGAAATCATGGAAAAAAGGATAAAATAAACAGGGAGAGGAGAACAACATATAATTGAATTTTAACATAAGGGAATTTTATTTGAGAGAGAGATAAGAACCCATTATTGAATTATATTTGATCTGTTTCAACACATAAAGATCTCCCAAAATTTTAACTTTTTGATGACTTTCCATACAAGTTAACCATTGTAATGCATAAAATGTCCTTTATTGTTCAAAACTTTCCCATAGAGGAGCATGGAGAATAATTGGACGAAGCTATGAATAGAAGAAGAGACTAACTCATGCAAATTGGGGAAAACGATGAAAAGTAGTTTTTCCAAGAAATTTTTGCGTGCTAGAATTGATTTGATTGATCATAGATCATAAAGCACCATACATAATATTGTGACATGTTCAAATAACGTCACGCGTCACTGTTATCCTCTTAAGAGAAAATTCGTAAACAAGTTTCAATTATCAATACATCGATAATTCTCGAAGGCATAACCATAGCGTAAACACAAACAGCGCTCAAACTCCGAACAAACGACCGATCTAACGGAATTTGAAAAATTCTGGAGAATTGCATTGGTGTTTGTAAAAATGTTTATTTTTCTCTATTTTGTCTATCTGTATACATTGTACTTGTAAACAAAACGAGCAAAAATAAATATTTTTACTAACACTCACACAATTCTGCAAAATCCGTTAGATTGGTCGATGGTCGGAGTGTTATCGCTGTTTGTTCTTGCGCTATGGCATAACATAACACACATTGCGTGCATTGAGTACAACAAATACGTGTGTAAGTGACTCAGCGCGTAAATTCGAGAACAATCCTCATGGAAGATTCGGGGTTCATTGGTAGATGTATAAAAGCGACTACAGCGAGCGGCGAAGAGAGTCTTGTGAATGAAGTGAAGAAGCGAGCGACAGTCCGCCTTAAATATAGTGCGGCAAAAGTGTTGTAATACAAAATCGTATGCGAATATTAAGTAGCAAGTAACAGTGATTGCTTTTATTAAATGATTATAAAAGTGAGTAATTGAATAATGTTAAAGTGAATAAGTGATTGAGTAAAAATTATTGTAAACTGTTAGTGATTGTTAAGAATAAAACTTCAAACATTACTATTGCTAATATTTGGGAAGAGCAAACAGGTCACGCACCTGGCAAAGCGCAACAATATCATAATATGAATAATAACATCATATGCATATTGGATATGATACCGGCATGTATGGAGACCAAAGGACTTTGGAAGTATCCACCAAATAAATTTGGATTTTTAACTAACATAAGAAATAGCATTTGGATATATTTAAATTATTCCAAAAAATTTTAAATTTTGAAATTTTTCAATGTAAGTCGTATTGCCTACTTTACTCATATACCGTACTTCATCCTTCAATATAAAATCGTTTTAAGGAAATTTCATGCCAAACAAAATGCATAAATTCAAAGAATTATTGTGCATAATTACTTCGGGCGGTTTCCATGCAATAACCTTTATTTATGACACAATAAATCTATTTTGTTGGAAAGAAGAGAGTTCTGTATAGCTATATAGCTGTATGAATGCTATATATAGAATTTCGCTTAAGAATCCTTGATCTAATTTTCGATTTAACTCCTCCGATGTTTTAATTAAAATTTAACAAAATAATAACATCATATTTCACTTCTTCTAAAGTATCGGCTAAAAGCAATTGAAGGGACAAGTTTTATTGCCCGGAATAATTTTAACCAGCTTACATCCCGAAATCTCTAAAGCAATAATTTACAAGTGTATCCTTATTAAAACCTCAATTTGCTGTAGACGTTACCACTATTGTTTTCGAACCACCATCAAACACCTACTTTTACACTTCTCAATTTTCTTTCTGGCTTGCCTTATCCTTTATATGTGTCCAAAACCGTGTGTACGTCCAAGGATAAGGACAGATTGTGGTTAGTGTTAGTGGCTTTTGAACGTTTCCTCCGACTCGAGTGAAAGGGTTGTTAGGATTACTATACTGTAATTAGACTTGCAAAGTGGTTTGCCAAAGGAAAAGCGTTTTGGATCGTTATTGCTGACGGCTTAAGGGCTAGCTAATGTTCTAGCCGATTTCATGGAAAAGACAGGCTTATGTTTAATATTAGAAATCACAGCGAATGGATTTTATCGTATTTCCTTTGTGGTTTTTGTTAAGCTTTAGAGTACATTGACTAGTGCTTTTGTTACTTCTCTGTGAATGAACATGAATGACTGTGGCGGCAACATCAAAACTGAATTGAACGAAAAAGAGAGAAAGTAAGGAGCAGTCGTTTTTAGACTTCACTCATCTACTCTAGGAGAGTGAAATGGAATTGAAATTGTGAAAGCAAAGTAAACTAATCTGAAAGCAGTATTAAACAATAAGTCAGTATTTTGATATCGGAGGCAGTGTAATTAGTCAGGTGAACTAGTCTAAGCCCGGAAATATACTTGCGAAAGTTCTTCTCTCAATTGCCGCACTGGCGTATGGGTCTCCCAAACATTTCTTTGAACTCCCACTTTTCTTAGAATTCTGAAAAGGATGTCGACCAGATTTGGTGGAAGACATTACGGGTTTCTAGTAACAGCTGTTTAGTTTTGGTCATTTTCATTTTCATTTTCATTTCATTGAAATTTGTCTTAGTGTGACTAGTAAGTAAATTTGATTTAGTATGACAAAATGCGTCACACAAGATATTTGTGGAAATGATTATCAGGTGATGATTTATGATTACTTTCACGTAAACATACATTTAAACTAAGAGCAGCTCATCAATGGCGATCTGTACACTTACTTACGTCGTTTTATTTTAAAGCTCTCTATTTTGCAAAGCTCACTTTATTTGCTTCATGGAGTATTCGTATCTCATTCTTTGTTATGCCTTGTGATGATGTGTTGTTACGAAAGATCAGCGACTTTAAATGGTTGCGCTTTACTTGCTCGGTTTCTGGCAGATTGAGACTAGAAGACAAAAATGCTTTAAGAGGGTATTGTTATTTTACACATAAATGTGATATGATTGACCAACACGAATAAAGTTCTGGGTATTGAATGCCGTTATTACATTCCGTAAGGTCGGGTGTTTGTGCCACACATCGAAAAGCGCTAACAGTTCCGATGGAGCATCGTAAAAAGAGAGCACCGAACACCCATGACTAACACCATATGACTAATAAAGTGAGTTTTGCAAGATAGAGAGCTTCGATACCAAACGAGGTAGTTGAGTGGTAAAATGCATCATACCATCGCGATCTCAGAGAATGGTCTTAATCATTCCGGACAGGCAATAGAGCATCAAATCTAATCGACGTAGGGGAGTGGAAAGATTGGGAGGTCTAACTCTCTGACCTCATATATATATGAGAATCATTTTTCCGATGTAAATTTATCTATAATTTATTGTGTGGACAATAATTTGAAAGAAATTTTAATGGAGTGCATCTAAAAGGGATTAGAAAATTTAAATGGGTGGTGGATAATGTTTCCTGATTGAATGTATTTGTTGATGCAGTGATTTTAACTTTGAAATAAATGGGAAAGGGAAGGATCTGGCGAGTCGAGGCGCGGGTCTCCAGTTCTATGTCGGATAGGCAGTATGTTTTGCCGAATACAATGGTGTTCTCACGATACATGGCTATATATTACGACTGTGGGGCGTGCCCGTACTTAAACTAATGTCCTAAACGAATGTGCCTTTGACCAGCTTACGAGAGGACCATCCTTTAAAAGTTGGCCCCAGTTGAATCTGATTGGTTCGTGCTTTGGAGGAGCTACTCTTTTGAATGTAGTGTGCAAAGTGTTTGGGCTGCGGTGGAAAGCTCCATTTGCAGATCGATTTTTACGGAATCTAGTGATAGATGAACTTGTCGTGCAGCCTACGACTCCTTATAAAGTATGCGCATATGCTATTGAATTTCTCCTGTAAGTTTATGCCTACCGTCAGCCTCAACCGAACGTGAGCTTAAACAAGTTAGTTCACATTACGCTCAATTAATATGAACATGTTGGTCTGACTATCTACACTGGTAAGATTGAAAGGTGTAATCAATCAAAGACGTCCCCCTTAGGTGCGGTTAATGAGGAGTGCTCTCAAGTGTTTAACTACGATCGGGTACCATGAAATACAGAAAGGTGAACATTGTCATTCTGGCCTCATTTAAGAGACCTGAAGTGCCACCTTGTGCTAATTGTATCGTCTGTACCGGTGATTTTTGAGTCTGTAATGGTTACAGTTGGCAGGACACTTAGCGTATCTCGTCAGTGCATTATGTTTGGGCGTTGCCCCCCTCTCGCTTGATTTTGAGATCATCAGTAAATGAGTGTTCTTCAGAAAGCGCAGTAAACTCTCAATAAGCGAAAATGATAATTGCTTCAGTGTAACTAATCCTGCGCAGATTCACAGAGCTTCTTTACAAGTGTAATCGGTGGCAAGTTTTGTTTTCACTTTGTAGACAAGATTAAATGATTGTACAAAGGGGACTTTTTTTTTCCTAGCTTCCGATGCCATGAAAGCAATAAAAAATCTGAAAATTGATGTCGGTCTTTGTTTTTATCATATCGAGGATACCTGAGCTTGAAAGAATCGTTGATTCGTCATGAATTATCCTAAGAATCTATTTTGGGGAGGGACATGGCATCCTTCGAGATCTGCTGGATAGTGTAATCTATCTGTCAGCCTGCGGAATATATCTGATTTGAGGAATGTCTCAGTTGTCTTTGCCTTCCTGGAGCAATGATAATTGCTTTTCTGGCGGGTCCTAGGTGACTTTTATGTCTCTGTGCTATCGTCCATATACATATTTATTATGAGGTGACTGTGAAAAGCTGTTTGTTCGGAAGGAGCCTGAAGAGAGTGATAATGTTGAAACAGAAAAAATGATAGACACAGGCAGAATTAAGTTATACGTCAAAGTGCAAGCGAAATTAAAAGGCATGGAAAAATTCAAGCACCAAAATCAGGACGTTATGCCAAAAGTGTGAAAATTTGAATAAAATTTCAATCTACAAACATAAAAATTGTAATACATGTCAATTAATCATGCCGTTTTCTTTTCTTCTCCTTTTTGCATTAGTATGATCAATCTACTGTCTTTAAGTTCTTTGCTGTAGTGTTTTGCTACACTTTTATTTATACATTAGTTCCAGATCTGTTCTGTCAGCTTTCAGAATGGTATCCTTCAATTTGGCATTGTGGTGCTTGAATTTTCATTAAATTTAGATTCAGTGCTTTTGTTTGGTGTATTCCATTTATGGCATAAACTCGCTGTGTTGCCCTTTGAAGAGAGTCTCTGCTCCAGACACGTTTTCACGAAGTTAATGTCTTTTCTTTCCTTTTTCTGTTTTCTTATGCATCATCAAATTACAAAATGCTTACTTGTGTCTGATTTCAACTATTTAGTATGTATTTAATTTTCCCAAAGTACTCAGGCCGAACTAAGAAATACATGGCTTATTTTTAATTTTCAATTTTGTAAGCCTAGAGTATGGATTAACATATATGAAATAGGAAAATGTTTGACTTAGCTGATTCGGAACTTCCTTGTTCCGCGTTAGAATTTCAACATTGAATCAAAAGCTGTCTGCGAAGACCTTTTATACCTTTCTGACATCTGTCAATCAAAGCCCATGATATTTTAACACGTAATAGGATAGGCTCGGATTCCACTGCACATAGATGGCGCCTCTAGATTTTGAATTCTGGCGCCAGTTTCGAAAATAATTTTTCACTGATTGCACCAGTGAACTTTCCGACATTGTGACCAAAACAACTGGGAGTGTTAATTTAGCAAGTTTTACATGTAGTAATTTAATAATGGCAAAATGTGGTTATATTAAAATCAGATTTATGTGCTTCCACAACTTGTGTATTCGCTTAAAAACAGTAAGTAACAAGAGCAACAAGAACTAAATCACTTTTATTCATTTTCGAAAGTAGTAGTTAAATGATTCATTGAACATAAAACAAATGGCTGGATAAATCAAGCACTTGAGAAAAGTAGTAACATTTTGAATAAATAATTGAACAGACGTATCATTTGGCCTCCACAATTTCGAAAGACCGGCGGATAGTATACCTTATTTACGACTTTCCTTCAAACTCAACTTAGTAAGAGGGAAATAACAATGACTTCACATCTTGTACATATTTCCCTAAAACGAATTGCTTTTATTTTCTCGGCGAAAAGTTTAATTGAGCGAAAATATTTTACGCTTTTAATTGAAGTTTTTATTTTAAATCTGACCCTTTTCAGCCGAGGGATTGCATAAGTCTTCTTGTCCACTGATATTTGGGTCGGAACTCAGTTTGAGAGTCGATTAGATAAAATCCTATTCGTGCACTTCATTCGCATAAATGACCCTTCCTCGTCTGCAAAGAAGTGACAGAGAAATGAAAAGTGTAAACAATAAGAGACGAGGATAAGTTCCGGCACTTCCGTGGAACTGACATAATCTCGCTTTGCAGCGGAGGAAATTCATGTTCAACTTTGGCCAACCTATCATTTCAATGTACCAAAATTATTGTTTAAGATTTTCAAGTTGAAAAGTTTGAAATTTATTTGATTTCAAGGAGGAGCTGCTCTGGATAAAATTTTATGCGAAGACGTTACGAAAACATTAAAATTATCCATGAAAAAGTTTCACCAGTTAATGAGCTTTGGATAAATGTTTTGGTCCATTTAAGATGAATTTATGTTGTGCTACAGACATTAACTTCCACGAGTAACATTGCAAGGGATTTGTGCTATGGAATAAAATTCAAACAATAAAAGGAATGTTGATAAATTTCTAATTTTCATTTGTTGTCTAAATTGGAGGAGTTTTTGGAAGATTAGCCCAATGTTGTAATCATTTACGTTTAATGGAAGGAGCCAAACTACAACCGACGTGACCTGTTTAGGTTTCAGTTGGATAAAAATCCTTAAGGATGGGGACTTCTAGAATTTTCAGAATAACATCCTTTTTCAAATTTCTAAGCTCTAATTTTGATTATATTATAGCAGCAAAACGCTCGTACAGGCACTGCCAATTTAAACATCCGAATGGCGATAAAGGACCCAAAATAAGATGTTGCACAATGTTGTGGCAAATCAAAAGTCCATGTAACTATTGGTAAATCCGCAGAATAGTTGGAAGATAATTGAAAGTAACTTTTCCCCGTATGATGCTTAAATGTATTCGAGCGTTTAATGATGTTGGTTCCCAAAGTACTCCAAAATCGTGAAGTTGTTGGATATTAATACTCTTTTATTATACTTTAATTAATTTTACGTTTGAATTTATGCGTTTATTTTGCGAGACATATATTCATCAAATGTCTGTCACTATTACTGATGTTGATGCTATTGATATTGATTGATATTGGATTGGACACAGATTCTTACTTGACAATCATAAAGGCTTCCATGTAACGCAAAAAAACGTAAAGAACGTTAAAACGAAAACTACAATAAAAGATTTCGATAGCAGGTCTCCTCGTTCTGTTCACTTCCGTTGTGGTTCTCAAAGATCGAACTTTTACGAAGTGATGACCCTATACGGATTGTAGGCGATAAAAATAGCTGCTGAACGAGGTCTATCACGACAAGGTCTGTCGCGAAAGTATCTGTCAACAAGTATGATGCTAAACTTCATACGTTTGTATTGGTGTTATTCTTTATCATCCGAGGAAAACACCCTTCGATGTATTCCCCACTGGAACACCTTTCTAGCAGGAGTAAGCAGTAAGCAGGATTACAATTTTCTGAAGCAGTTCTGCGAGTCGACTTTCGAAGTTGTCAATAGTGAATTGTTCGGATCAGTTTAAGCCGTCTCTTTGTCATTTCACATCCTTTGATATCCTTTTAGTGGCAACTTCAATTCAGGAAAGAGCGTTACGTATTCCGTTGTGTAGGCGACATAAAAACAAACAAAAATAAAAAAAGTCTCAGTAAAAAAGTGTCAGAAAAAAAGTCTCAGAAAAAATTCTCAGTTGAAAAAAATTCTTAGAACGCTATTGTGACGCTGTTGAACGCTAAAATTTTCGTTCGATATGATTCACTTGCTTGTCGTGAACATATAGCTTTAAGTAGGATAGTAAAATGTTGAGTAGGGAAAGAAATTGTGAATTAAATATTGAAGATAATAAATAGAAATTGAGAATTTAGTTTCGAGGATAATAAAGAGGAATTGTGAATTAAGCATTGACGACAATTGATAGAAATTGTCAATTAAATAGTGAAGATAATAATCGTGTATCAAGTTTTGCGGATAATAATAGAGTATCAAGTTTTGAGGATAATAATCCAGTATCAAGTATTGATGATATGGACCCAGGATTTTAAGATATTGAGGATAATAAAGAGCATCAAGAAGTATTAGCAGCTATGTGAAGTTCTTTGTTTTTAATTCAAAGTAATCATTAAATTCGGCCGCCGTTGTTTGGCCTTGTTTTTTCAAGAAACCCTGTCTATTTAAGTTTATTCCTTTTTATCGCTGCAGCCGCGACCTATGAGTTGCAAAAATTATATCATTACATTATTTAATAATTATTATTATACTTTTTTGGAAAATTCATCACAAGAGCCACAAAAATGTCTTTTGTTCCCCATTTTTGATGCAAGAAAATATCAAAAGCCGCATGGAGCTAAATTTGGACTATGCAAGGGCTCACGAAACTGTATGACTTGTGGCTATGCCAAATATTCCACAAGACGTTCGATAATTGCACTAGCATAATATCGGGATGAAGAAGCAAGTCATCGCTTGACCAAATATGGCACCGTTTTCTTCTTAATGCAGCACTCGATCTTTTTAATGTTTCAATGCAATATTCATAAGTTATTGTTTGATCTTTTAGGGCATTGCCGTGGTGTACAACACCTTCATAATCAAATAAATTACCCAGCAATGTCTTAATTTTCCATCGTTTGCTTTCTGAGCAGTTTCAAAGCGAAGATTTCTTTCTTTTATCGTTAGAAATTTTTTTATAATTTTCACATACGCGTGTGTCATTTCCGAATTCGTGGTCGAAATTTTTTTATTTTCTAATTTTTGGTTTTTCAAGATTACTTTCTTTTAAGAGATCGTCCACCGCTGATCTACTACAATCGCAAGTCACACAGGCTTGACGTTTTCCCAAGCATTACCCAAGGGCGGCTGGGGGCGAGAATCACTGCTACCTGACGTTGCGTCGCCTCTGCAATCGCCATATTCATTATACCAATTTTTTCTGAGCTAATCTTTCCAGAATTAAAGCCAGTCCGTTCGGATTTTGTTGAATGCACCGTTTAAAATTATCATTTTTTGACGATAGTGTTCTTTATGAACGGTTTCACTAGGCTTTGGTCCCACCAGACATAGAGCATGTCTTCTTGCCGAAGCGAATAGGCGTTGGTGTTGAAGGCCCGGATTCTCCAGGCAAAATATAAATTTTGTTCAGGATTTCAAAATAAATCTTTTTTTCGTCACCCGTTACAAAAATACAAAAATGATTTCTTTCCGTGGTTCCGAAGTGGCATTTTAAAGGTTTCTTTTTTCGATTTTCCATTTGAGGTTCATTCAAATCGTGTGAGACGCATTAACCGAGTTTATTTATCTTATTCATTGCTCTTTAACCTTAGCTCATCGTTCCCTGTGACACAGTTAATGCTCTTTGTCATTGCGGTTCAGTTTTAGTTGGGTCACCATCTAAGAACTCCTACAATCCCTTCTCCTCGCATTTGTGAGGTATAACAAAGAGCTCACTATTTCTCACATTGCAATTACCGCTTGAGAATTTTAGAAACCATGTCTCAAATGTGCTAATTGATGGAGCATGTCCACCATATATATTTACCATCAAAAGATAGTTTTCAACAGCCTTTTCCTTATGGCAAAACTTTTCCTTATGGAAAAGCAATGCGTTTCGCAAACGTTCTTTTTTAGGCACAAAATTCGACATGATTGATCAACATGAAGCAAGAAACACGCTAGTTTTGGCGCAGTCAACTTGTGTGCGTTATGTGTGCGTTGTGAGGTAAATGTCAGACGATCGAAATGACTTTTGTTGCAAATCAATAGGCTGCGTACTTTTCGCTGGCGCCATCTCTAAGCGAATCCGGGGAAAACTTATGCATACGTTTGGTAATAGAAAATTTTCATTATTTTTTCGAAGATTTCATTAACTTGAAAGCAATTATCATAATTTTCCAATTGCTCAACAAAGCGGTTCTAGTAAATTATAAATAAAATTATCATTTGGTATTTCAGGTTGAGGTTTTTTACTTTAGAACAGACAGCTGTTTCGAGGTGGATATCGGTATATCTGGTCAGCTGAAAACGGCAAATAACCTTAACCTGAAAATGGGAAATAATAAGGTTTTTTTTTCAATTTTTTAGATGGTTGCATACACCCAAATCAACAATTGGAAATTGATAAGACAACCAAAATTCAATCAAAATTCAACTGTCTACTGTTGTAGAAGAAGGCGACGGGTAGCATTAGGGAGGATACAAGATTTTTAAACCTAAAATAAAATATTTAAAATTAAAAAATCAGAATAAAAAGTAAATTCACAGAATACATATGAACAAAGACTTAAAGTAGAAAGAATTATTAGAAGATTAGAAATAGTGTTAATTTGTTAAACAGTAAGCTTAACTCAACAACTTTGTTAGCATACACAACTCAGCTGAAAATAGGAAACTCCACTAAGGGAATAAAAAGGAATATTGTAGATATCTTTAAAAGCGCCAATTGGGGCCCCGACGTGTGAAAAACTGAAGAAGCGAGGTAAATTGGAGGAAAAACTCGAAAATCTATTTGAAAAATCCAAATGAAAGGAAGAAAAAAGACCTAAAATAGAAATTATACCAAATGTAGTGATAAATAAATTTTCAGGAACTTTTTCTGAAGAAAAAATAATATTACTAAGCCTGGGGTTAAACTACGCCATTAGTAGAACCCTACCAATTGAATACCTGGTCATAGACATCGAATCAGGAAGAAACTATCTGAACTCCGACGTAAAAGAACAAATAAGGGGGTTAACAAAAAAAATTTTAATTAATAACAACAATAAAATTAAAACATCACTAACTCTCACAAATAATAATCAAGAAAGTCTTGTTAAAGAACTGCAGCAGAAAAAAGTTGGCTATATTAAAGCGGATAAGGGAAAATCAGAAGTAATCATGGACATGGAAGACTATGCCGATCAAGTCAATAATAAACTGAAAAAAATGGAAATTTTCTAAAATTACGTAACGATCCACTACCTAGCTCACTTCAAAAGGATAGAGAAAGCAATGAAAGAATGTGAATTAATAATGAAACATAAGACGAATATGAGGATGCTAGACCCTTCTCTACCGAGGATTAAGTGCCTCCCAAAAATCCAAAAAGAGGGACAATAAATGAGACGCAAAATATTGTCAACTGGATTCTAAAGGAAATGGGAAGACTTGGACTAAAAAGGGAGGCATATTCAGTAAAAAGCAACTCAGAAGTAGTAGAATGCCTAAATAAACAAGGGCAAATCAAGGAGGATGAAATTTTGATTTCTTTCGACCTAGGATCGCTATTTCCAAGCATCCCAATCAAAATCAATCCGCTACATCTATTTGAGGAATGGATTGCAGGCTATGAAGAACCCTCAGAATGGCGAAGAAAAGCTAAACTTTACATTAAACTAGCTAGACTAGCTGTATAACCGAAACATATTTCACGTTCAGGGGGAAATTCTTCAAAGTAATGTTACGAGCAGCAACGGGTAATTCTTTACCCCTCTTTTAAGTGACCTCTTTATAGACACATTAGAAGATGATTTAAAAAAACAGGGAGCTCTTCCAAGCTTTTGGGTAAGATATGTAGATGATACCATGGCGATGGTTGAAAAAGACCAAGAAGACGTTTTATTTGACAATGTAAAGATTCACCCAAAAATTGTATTTAAAAAAGAAGAACAACCAAACGTACAATTAAGCTTTTTAGATATCAAGATCTCAAGAGAATCGAAAACTTGGTAAAACGGAATATACAGGAAGCCAACACAAACGCTACGAACAATACCGAAATGTCCCAACCACAGCTGTCCACGTAAAATGGCAATCTTCAACACATGGATACACAGGCTACTCAGCCTTCCACTTAGCGAAGATAACTTCAACAAAGAAGAGGAGTATATCCTAGACCCTGCAAAGAAAAACGGATGAACGGAAAGGGAAATCCGTAAACATTATAAAGAAAAAGACAAAGCAAATTGGCAAATCACAACCTTACAACATTCTGCAAACAGAACCGGGAAATTAACCAGCAAGAGAAGAACTGGCGAGCAGTTACGCACACAAAGTTTGACAGAAAAATTGGATAAATCCTCAAACCGTGGGGCATATCAATAGCGTTAACAAGCAGCAACACAAAACTGAGTTCGAGACTGGGAGCATCAAAGGACAAGAACAAAAAAACGACAACTAAAAAAGGCGGCATATATGAGATTATATGCAAGGACTGCCCAAAAACTTACATAGAACAAACAAAAAGGCTGGGCACAACGAGAGCTCAGAAGCATCTACGAGAAGCTGAAATCAGAAAGAAAAGCTTTAAAAATCAGCGCATATAAGTCGGTTGCCGCAAAACACTTAGTAGAATGCTTGCATAACGTGCAGTGGGACGTTGAAAAAGCCACGACAAATATAAAATTGAAGCATATGAAATGATTTTCATCCGTCCAACAAAATCGGCATACACACATACACAAGAAATTATGGAACCAAACTGACGAGGCTAGTTGTTACACTTACCCAAATCAAATTAATACAAACAAAGTAGGCATTGATATATTGAATTCAATTGAATTAAAACGAAGTAGGCATTGATCTATTGAATTCAATTTAATTAAAACAAAGTAGACATTGATATTTTGAATTGAATAAAATCAAATCAAGTAGGCGACGAGTAGTATAAATAGAAGTGGAATTGTCTCGAATGGTAGAGTTATTTTCTCTCGCTTCAGAAGGTACGGACAAGCCTCTATCTTCTTTCACCCAATGTGAGGCTGCATTGGAGTGCCTTTTTGAAATACCGGGAATTTAATAAATAAAGTTGGTGTTATAAAATAAAACAAGAGTTTTATTTATCCATCGAAGAAACATAAATGCTAGTCTCTTAAAAACATCAAAAAACAACAAAACAATCAATAGGTTAGACACTTAAGCTTAACACGATAAATAATCATAATAAGAAAGTTTAAACATGGATTTTGCGATTTGATACGATAGAAAACAGGATAGAAAAATATTTTAGGATAATGAAGGGAATCTTATTGTATGATAAATGTCTAAGTTCAAAAACGATAATTCGCCCGTTTGTACTTTTATATACATAACACTGAAGAAGGTTCTATATCGGCTTCAAAACGGCTGTCTGTTCTACAATGAAAAACCCCAACATGATAATGGGAAATAATAAGATTTTTTTTTAATTTTTCAGAAGGTTGCTAGCACCCGAATTAACTATTTGATATTGTTGTAAACTTTTAAAAAAATTCTTTAATCAAAGCAGTTTATACGTCAGACAAATATCGTCTAGTTTACTGGAACGAAATATTTTATCATTTTTGCCTTTTCAGTTCGTTGCTGTCCCAGATGTCATTGACAGAAAATTCACCTCACCTCATCAAAAATCTCCTTTTGTCACTTGCGCAGGCATATACAACTGACAAGTCCCAGAATTTCATGGATTAAACTAATGAGTGTTAATTGGAACATACAAATATTTGACAGTATGCAAATCTGGAATTCGAGGTTTTCATTTTTAAGTGTCGCACTTAACTAATTGCAGGATTTAATAATTGCCTAATCCTGACAAAACTTTATTTCAAAGCTTACCTCACCCTTCTGCTGTTATAGTTCAAAATAAATATCCATGTAAATTAATTTTCAGTTAATTGGGTCTATTTGCAATTTCGCTTTTGAATGTTGTTTTAATTAACAGCTTAACTATACGAGAACGAACAAGGCGAACAATAAAGAGCAAGCGTTTTTCGACCCTCTCTAATTAAAACAATTTTCCATGCTGTACTCTCGCGTATACTCCATCGAACGCATATATTTTATCATCCGTGCCTTCCCTTCGGGATATCCGAATTGCCTACGACCGGCGTAAAGTTCCTGAAAGAAATCGCCTGTTTGAAAAGCAATCAAAAAGTCGTAAACCGTTTTTCGCCCTCGATGAAAAAAAACAAAGTTTTCCTTGCGAGCAATTTATCTCGATTCCAAAGAATATGCCACCAATGATTTTTCCAGTGATTTAGATTTTCTGATTGGGTACTGAAAATAAACGGCGGAGTGAGCCATTTGTTTGAAAAGAAATTACTTCAGGTGACATGTTCGCTTTAGTTAGGACATATTAATGTTACTTAAATACTGACATGTGGATGATGTCCTTGACGGAACGGATATCAAACAAAAAGAATTAGAGATAAAACTTAGAGATAAAGATATAACTTAAGGCATTAGAATTCAGAAATTTTAACTTGTGAATTTATTTAATTTAATTTCGGAAATGAAACAAGAAATATTTTTAAAATATTTTGTTTTGTTTAGTTTGCTCCGTCTCGATGATTGGCTTAAATCAATCAATAGCTGCACGCGCTTTGCTAACAAATGTATCAACTAATTATTTTCATCTTCTGTTATAAATGCAAAAGAAAAACACAGATACTACTAAAGAAGTTCTACTTTATTGATATTATGATGATATTATTAGAAATAGAACTTTTATGATTTATTTTGGCTCTTCTTTTGGAAAAAAGCACAGGCCAGCTTCGGGTCTTAACTCCCAGCGTAGGGTGCTATCGCAAATGATCCATTCTATGGTAACACGGAAACGAAAAAGGGTCCAGTGGCTCTGCGGTCGCCAAGTGTTCCAACTCTAGTTAGTTCTAGTTTGTTAGTTCTTCTCAGCTATGTCAGGCGTTTGTTGGCCAGGCCTGGACATTCTTGGGTGTTCAGTACTTTCCTTTTCCTCACCAAAAGCTCGGTCAGTGTAATTTATTTCGATTAGATTGATTGCCTGATAGGTCTTCCACAATTGTCTTCAGAATTTTTGGCTTCTCCGTTTTTTCTCCGTTTTGACAGAGTCAGGTCGAGGAGTTGGGCCTACCCTGCAGTCAATCCTGTCATTCAAACCCGTATTTTGCTCTTTATAGAGAGTTTCGTTTTCGCTTTCCCTTCCCTTTCCCTCCCTTTCTTATTCCCTTTTCAATGTTGTTACTGGCACTTTGAATGTGTCTTAGCAAGTTGTATATCTTTCGGTGGTCATACTTTGCTTGATTACCCACTCTTTCGTTTTCCACTATACAGTGGAGTCCACGGATTCGTGTTGGTTTGACATTATCTCAGTTTGTTTAGGCTTTGAGACCATTCACTCTGTTGTAAAATGCAGTCCAATTTTGCACTGCAACCAATGATGCAAAAACAGGCCTTTGAATTGATCTTCTCCAGTTCTTTTGCAGAGGTTTTCCTTTGTAGTGGTGGCTGACCTTTGAATGCTCTGCCAGTTTTGTTCTCGCTGCTCACTTCTAATACTTTCAGTGGATAATTTTGGGATTTAAGCCCCAAATTTTCAAGTTCTGAAACACTTCCTGCATAAGTGTTCAACTTCTTGGTTCACTTCTTCTGGCTTACAACTTCTTCCTTTACTGTGGTTCACTTGGCTTACTTGGTAATACACACCTGGGAAAGTTGCGATAATATGATACTCAGTTTTAGACTCCTGTTTTTCCCTTTCTTCCAAGTTACCCCGTTCAACTCAGCTATAATTTTCGTTTTCAGATGTTCTCTTGGTTGTCCAAGATCTGTCCTCACTTTGAGGCATCGTGTCCTTTAGCGGTTCGCTTTTAAGATCCTCTGTTCAGAAGAGATGATTCCTTTACTTCATGAATGTTTGTAAAGAAGAAATGGCGAAAATGCCTTTCCTCTTCTAAGTGCCAGTTTGAAAATTCTTTGAATACAATCAAATCCGTATCAAAAATACAAATCCGAGGTTCATGCGTTGGATTGTGAAGCGAGCTATTCTGAGCACTTCTGGTTCTCTGTTTCACCAGGTCACCTACTTTTGTTTAATGGTTGTCATTGTACATATTTTTCAATAAAATTTGACCAGTATACTCATGATATATCACACTTCTTTGTCGACGTCATTTTGACTTCAGTCTGGGTTAGAATGATGAGAATCTATGTATCGGTTGGTACCGTTTGTTTGGCCATTCAAATCCTCTCGTCCTTAAATGAAGTAGATCAACGGCATCTCTTGCCCATTCACACTTCATTCACACATAACTCGACAGGATAGATCAGTAACATACTCTCCAGCCATAGACGTCAAGAACTTTCACTATTAATTAGAGTCAGTATTAAATCAGCCCTTGTTTTTTAATTTTGAAGTAATAATGAAGTTTCTTCTCACTTCTTTCGTTGCATTTCGTGTTTTCCCAGAGTTCGATCTTGTGTATTCGCATCTCATCCGATGATATTGCGTATCCCGGTTGTGTTTCTTCAAAGTGTGGGACTCGATGGTTGGAATCGGAGCGTCAAACGAAAAGTACATGGAGGCTACAATTACTTGCTCGTTGTCCTTTCTTCGAAATCATCCTCAGTGCTGTAAGGCGATAGAACAATAAAATTTTAAGTAGTTTTTCGCTAGTCCATATTACGTTGCCATTAAGTTGGTAAGGTTCCCTCTATGCGCTTGGAGGTTACCCAGTTCGGCTTTTACTACCCTGCTGCACTGTAGGTTCGATTGGTTCACCCGCATCAGGACTTTGCTTTTACACTAAATATTTAATCATCTCAGTTATGGCAGCTGACTGTCTGAAGCGAAAACCATTCGTTTGTGTCTCAGTGCACATTGACATATTCCTATTGCATGCCTGCACTAGGAACATGCCTTTGCTGATAAATTCTCTTTCCACGAAGAGATGCCACCTCTCCGTTTTTGGGTCTCAAGGTTTTTGCCGTGTCTCAAAGGTAGTGTCTGCCCCGTTTTTAGTATGAAAACTTTGCCGGTGCATAGTCGCGATACTTCGTTTAAGGGAACGACTCTGAACTTCGCGTTGAACGTCGTGTTTACGTTAGCAACTGCTGTCTACTAGAGACTTCTCAGACGAGACTGCAGTGTTTGACCCACTCGACAGACTCATTTGGTGAACTGCAATGAGCAGCCAGTCTCATTTCCCTGAGCTTAGAAATTTTGTCAGTCCAGTTGAGTGGATGATCAAATAGGCTCTTTTTTAGGGTAATCTGCGGTTTCGTAAGCTGATCGTCTTGAACTTTGCCGATCTCGTGGAGGTACTCTTTGACCACTACCGTCAGCATATCGGTTGCGGCGTCCTGATTAGACTTCCTGGGTTAAGTTCGGGGAGTGGGGTATACCATCCACTCCGTTTTACCAGTACTTTGATTTTTGACGTCCGATCTCATTTATTTAAGGTATTGTTTCACTCACAGTTCTCCGATGATTCCCTTGGTTATCTTTCATTGTTTGTCAATTTTGGCTGGTGCTAGGGTTCCAATTTTGTTTTGATACTCCAGTTTTCTATGCGACTTTCTTTTAGCTAATACTCTCGTCATATGAGAACGGTACTTCTCATTTTCCAGTTAGCTGCTGGGTGTAACCATAAGAGCTTAGGTAAGGTCTTCTGCAGTGAAAGCTCTAGGATCATGAGAACAAGTAAGACCCCTCGAATTGTGAAGGCGGGGAACCACCAAGAGTGTAACCATGCTTTTAGTCTTGATAATGCTCGGGTTGACGAAGTGTCTGAAGGAGACGAATGAAAGACACAACTTTCGGTTAGCGAGAATAATGGCAAAACTAGTTTTAAAAAACCATATCTAACCATGTGATCACATGAAATAGAACTACTGCTAGAAATTTCAATGTTTTTCTTTGAATGTTAATGATATTTTAGTTGAGGACGATTAAATACCAATAACATCAAATTAAAAGGAATCACGCCCGTTGCTTCAAATCCGTGTTGTTGTTACTGCGCTCAAAAGTTCAACAAACACGTGTCAGGCTTCTAGACCTGATTATGCAGTTTTGCTATACGAGCAAAAAAGGACGTGGATTATTTAATTGCAGAGCAATTTTGAACATAGTTAAATTGCTACTGATCCCCTTCAGTAGATCGTGGCCGAAAATAAAGTCCAAATGGCAGACACACTACAGACTACGCACGACTATGGGCTGCAGATACCCGGAGTGTCATTACTAAGCATGGCTCCGGCAAAGGTTATGTATGAGCCACATGTCGAGGCGCAACATTTCTGCCACGAACGCTCGTATTTGCGGGGTTGGTTTTGGCGTTTAGTGAACTTAGAATGCTTGCATTCAACTTTGTTCCTGTACCAGTGGGGCTTCTCCGTGTGAAGCTGATGCTGAAGCAATAACCCGACAAATGTTGAGATTGATCCTTTGGGCATGGAAGGCGTGGTCAATTCGGTGTTTTCATGGTACGAAGGGAGGAGGAAGTTTCAAATGTACAAGCGGATATCCCTCTTGTTGCTAAAGAAGAGCGGGCTAGTACTGTGATTGGGAAAAAGTTCAACACGATACATGATCCTGGCGGAATCTCCCCTGGACGCCGAAAGCAGAGGCGGAAGGGCTTCCGCAATAACTTCTGTGCATGTGTCATGCGTGTTTAACTTCGGAAGCTAGCACTGATCAATAGGGATAAAGAGGATATGGGATATCCATCATCTCCGGCTACTGTGTATGCTATACGCAGCAGGAAAATTCCTGACGGCGATGCCGAGACCTCGCCTTTTCTCTTGTATTAATGACGCGGGGGGCTTGTTGCGGATCTGTGGAATGTTGCATACGATGGACTTTTGATATGGTCTTCGAAATGCCATCGGATGTTTTCCTAAAAGTTACGTTCACAATTTTGCTGGAGTGGTAACTTCTAGATCATCGGAGCGACCAAGACTGAAGCTTAGCCAGGTGATGAACGTTGAAGTATGGGCGAGCAATCATGGCTTATAAATAGCGACCACTAAAGATAGTAATGCTGATTAGAAGGAGAATTCCAAGCAACATCTCGAGGATTACTGGTGTTAAGGCAGTACAAAATAAAAGCTCGGTCCGATACCTCGGTTTCGAACTCGATTCCAAGCTGACTTATTGGAATCATATCCACAAGGCGTACGTTTAGACGTCTTCATTAGTCCAGTCACTGAGTAGACTGATGGCTAGTATCAGTGGCCCTAGAAAACTGATGCGGTGAATTTTGACGGCAACAGCAAACCCCATATATGGAACTGAAATCTGGGATGCTACCATGAAAATTAAGAACTTTTGACGGCAACGGCAAACTCCATAATTCTATATGAAGATGGAATCTGGGGTGATACCATGAAAAGTAAGAACTTAGGAAAAGGTTAGAAAGCGTCGTATGATAGGGAGTATTAGGAAACGTCTGCAGATACAACAGTGATTCCGATGACACAATTTTTGTCGTTGCAGTAGTAATTTTCATAAACCTGCAGACAGTTAAGCGTGAGGAAAGATATCAAAGTTTTGATTCAAAGGTTTGGCAATGGGAAGCGCAGAAGCTGAAGCTCAAACCTATGCTAACAACACTTAAACGTGGCAGTGACGCTAGACCGCAAGTGTTTCTATTCATTGGACTGCTGAACTAATTGTGCTTCTTGAGCTATTGATCAACCGGAAACGCTAAGAGATAAACTTCTATCTTTCACAGTTTCTGACGGGACAAGGATGGGAATATCTTCACAGGATGTAAATAGTTGGACCATCTTCTTGCTGATTGAACCGAGACCAGAGAGACGATGCATTTTACTCGTTGTTCGCTTCAAAGCAATTTTCTAAAAGGATGTGTGCACTTCCTTCTACAATTGGCCAGGTTACCCGCAATATGACTGTTGAGGCCATGTTGCGTACAGAAGACGTGGAACGCGTTAACTCAGTTTGTTGATTCTCTCATCAAAACGAAAAAAGATGAGGCTTCGTTATCCAACTAACTTATCGCCTGGAAAGCGATGCCTAGACGCACGCAAATTTGAGATTGGCTGAATGACATATTAGGAGTCCACCATATTAGGAGACTATTGTATCTATAATCGTTAAATTAAATTCATTAAATTAAATAATTTAACTTTCTATAACATATTTAGACAAGGGATAATCATATGCTAAAAGGAGTTATGCTTTCATTGGCAGACTATTTGCTTGTTCTACAATAACCTTAAGAATTTTTCAATTTGACGTTTTTGTATTCTGTAGGCTTATAAAGTTCTCAGTTTTCATAGCGAGAAAATAATTTTATCGCTGAAATCAACAGAAGTGCACAAAACTAAAAAAATCACTTAAAATAACAAGCAAGCATTATCATAAGAGATAAAAATAATAAGCTTGTAATAAAATCCATCATAAACATTTTATAGGGGTTCCTTGCGTTATTTTGCGAATAAAATTACAAGAGCTTTTCCTCGGCCTCGAGCTTATTATTACTACTCAGAGTCAACTCCGCAGCTCCTCAAACCGAGGAAACTATGGCAAACGAAAATTATTTTCCCAGAGCGCATTATAGTACTACACGAATTCCGTACGAGCCATATTGCAAAGCTTTCTCATTTGTCTTTATTACATTTCGTGTGACGTTTAATTATTATTTAATGCAACTAATTACTTTTTCAAGAAAATTCCTCCCCTGCTGTCCTTTGTTGCGTTTCATATTCTTCGTTGGCGACATCATCGTTAAATTAATTCCCATCTGAGTAAGGCGTTCTTCAAATATAGCTTCGCCTAACGACGCATACAGGTAGTAGCCCAGTAGGTTTCGGGTTTCGTAATGGAGAAGGATACTGCCACGTATCCACAATTGTGCAGAATAAAGAATGGGCTGAATCATGAATATGAGTCAGCAAGGACGATGCGGTTTTGGTAATTGGCTAAGGTAACCGGTGATTGGGGTTTTCCCTGAGAGTGTCATTTCCATCACTGCTAGAATTATCATAAGCCGCAAAGTATTGCGGCAGTTGAGACTAGAATGTTGGCGAAATTTAATTAATTTAATTAGGTGTAGGGAAATGGAACTGAGTGGAGGGATTGTGATGTAATTTTACTGTTGTACACACACATGAGTTATTACTTCGTAAATTCGAGTTCAGCCGCCATCATAGCAAATTAATGCTCAGTGATGTACTTAAATTTTTAATGAACTGAAAAACAATGTATTTCAACGCGAAGGCTTCGTTAAAGTTGAATTTCAAACAAAGCAATTTACGGATGTACCTAGTTAAGGAAGCCGTGTCACGAGAACAATAAATCAATTTTTAAGTGCTTATCAGAAATATCGTAACGATGGCGTAGAGAAGGTACTGTCAACGAAAAGGATCAGGTAGACTCATTTTTTATCAATGAGTATCAAATGGCTCCTAGTTAAGTCCGTTTATTTTAATATACATTTCTTCTTCGAATTCGGAATGGACTTTCATTCGGCTTGATTTAAGATTATTATTGCGTTATTTTGTTGTGCCCAATTGGAGTCTTTCTATTGTACTCTATAACCTAAAGAGAAGATTTGACTCGAAAGAATGGTGAAACAATTTGATGGCTGAAATAGAGAACCTGTAAGGTTGTTATAGTTGTAATGTACCAAATCATCACGAGTAAGTTATAATCCATAAAAATTAAAAACAAACTTGCATTTCAGTTGCAATGGAACTTGCAAACAAACTTAAAAAATAGATTCAGCTCTATGAACGGAACCTTAATTTTGCATTCAACGAATACAATCTTCAATATCAAAATATGTATTATAATTTATTAATATTAATATTACCGACTTGAATCCAATTATTGTTACGTTAATCACTTTCTTATTTCTTGATTATTTATCATTTTTATGTTGAATAACATTCGTGTTAGCGCTTCACTTCAGCGTTTTGGAGTTTCTAATTTTATTTCAGCAATTATTCTTAAATTTCATATAAACAAGACATTACATATCTATTGGAATATTTAAGTGGAAGGAAGCTTTTTCAAAAACCTTCTGAAAACCTAATAATAAACTTAATCAACTCTGCTTACATCTTTGGAAAAACTACACAATCGATACTAAAGGATACATAAGTTCACATCATGCACATGCAAACCTATCACACGGTTGCGAAAGCACCGGCAAAGATGAAAAGTATATCACATATATACTAGTCCAAAGTTTCAGGGAAATGTGTCCTAACAGTATCACAAAAGAAAAGAAAATTAGCTGATGAAATCGAAAACTGGACGAAAACAGGAAAAAATACTCAAATGTCATTCCAAAGACTCCGCCCCACAAACGGAAACGGGCTCCAGACACGAAATGGGAAGATAAGAAGCGAAAACTAAGAACATTCAAAACAGCAATTAGAAGAGAGAAAAGGGAGGGAACCTCTTCTTAGAGGAAAGCAACATAGAGGAAAGCAAAGGCCTACCTAGATTAAGAAGGGATCTGAAAATAGAACTGCATGTGGTCATTATGCTTCACAGTGGGCACGGCTCGTGGAAAACAAACAGCGTAGAAGATCTGGAGCTTCTATTAACCCAACACTGCTCGGACTCCTTGGGTGAAGGAGTAGAACGAGAAACTAACAAGACTCCTTGCCGTGGCACGCACCTTCAAGAAATGGTAGACCAAATCACCAAAGATTCACAAAATGTATTCGAATCTGCCTATGAAAAGGAAAGTCATAATAACACGGGTCTTGGGAAAATTATACAAAGGTTTTGTCCAAAGGATTCTACTTCATCAACAGCTCAACGAATTTTAAGCGGAAAATCCTGGACCGAATTGTGGATGGATATCCGCGAACATAACGAGGCTTGGACTCAACCAAAACTACATCGTACAGAGCGCTCAACAAAAACGGCACAATAGAGGAGAATCCTGCCGTCAAAAGTTATACATTGGTAGCCTTCACAGATATAGGAAGAACCTTCAATAATGTGAAAACGAGAAATCTAATTGCAGTCATTTGATGATATTGAATAAATTCAAATGTAATGAAATGGATGATTACGCTCATCCACAAAAAAGAAGGTTACAGCCGAGGAGAGTGGTGTAGCCTTAAAGAAATGGATTAAGATTAAGCATAGTATCACTACATGCCTGAGTGCTCACAGTAAATTAAATAATTGAAGACTAAAAGAAAAATGGTTTCCGAACTGTAGCATACACTGACAATATCCTGATATTTATCAATGCGAAGTTCCCACAAACCATTTCAGGACTGATGAAGGCTGCACTGTTACTTTTAGCAATTAAATATAATAAATTCTTATATGCGTTAAAATGCATAAACTATCAAAATTGGAAAAAATTTCACGACTGACTGTTGAGGGAAAACACGGAAGCTTGGTCGGTAAAGAATACTTAGGAATATAATTGGCTCGTAAGCTAACATAGGCTTCGGACGTAAAGGAAATAATGCATATAGCTTCAGGTGCACTATCCCCAATGAAAAAACTGGTGGGAGGGTTAAAACCTAAAGTCGCTGAATGGATATATACACCAGTACTGAGTCCAAAAGGCATCTAGAGAGTCATGGTATGATGACCAGAACTACAGAAAAAACCGTTGCACTAGGTACCTAAAGACCTAATCCAATTGCTGCAACATCGGTAACTTACAATACCATTTCATTCGATATTTATTTTCAGAACAGACTCTTTTGCAAGCATCACATTAAAGTGAAAAGAATAGTTTTCTTACTACCCCAAATAGGGTCACCTATTCATTTTAAAACGAGCCACTCCTGTCAAGTAAGCGAGATTTGTAAAGAATGCAACTGGTCGTGGACACGCCGATCCGATGAATAATGAACATAATGACCAGAGAAGAGTGTGAAACGATGCAGGACTCTATACCTGAATGTGAAATCGTGATCTACACGCATGATTTCAAAACGGATGAGGGGTACTGGTGCCAAATCCTTTTCCAAGATCATCGGTGACTCAACCAAGCCACAAAATTGAAAGTCATGCCACAATTTTTGGGTTGGATGTAATTGCAATAAAAGCGGCCACATAGGTCAAGTCAAACATTATTTACGTACGAATTCAAATACTCCTAAGCAGAAAGTTGGCACTGTAGGCACTTGCGTCTAATCGCATAGTTCCACAGCTAGTGGAGGACTGTAGACAGACCCTCAAAACTCCAACAACTCGATTAAATATAAAAATGATATGGGTTCTTGACGCAATAGTATAGACTGAAATGAATGAGTAGATGATCTAGCAAGCCCAGGATCGGCCGACCAAAAGGCAACTAGAATAATACTGATTAAAGTCTCACCATCCACAGTCATAAATGAAATCGTCTCAACCTATGCAGATGACGATTTTTTCAGCCGGCTAAGGTAGCTAACGAAGCAATTTCCGCGAATGCATTCAGTGACTTACATGATGCAATGAAATTATCTTACATATAAATTACCTTTTAAAAACCTTATACTTTGATTGTTTATGTATATTGACATATTTCAAACTATACTTACAAGAATAATCTATATAGGAAACACAGGTCCATCAAGGTCTAGAGAGACCTTGATGATATTGTCTTTCCCTCTAACTTCTTTGCAGCATAGTTATTTTTATCTTTTATTATTCAATCGACTAATTTTCCGAGAAACAATTTCTCGAAAAAATTTCAAACGTTCTCTCACATCGAAGGTACGTATGGTCCCGCAGATCTTTCACCCGGTAAGAATTTTATTCTGGCTTCCTTGGATTCATGACAAACTATGCACTCTGATTTCTCGGGAGTTTCTGGGATTTCACTACCACTTTCCAATTCGTTATCAATTACTCAGATTTTTAAAGTTCTTAGAATCACTATATCATCATCTTCATCGCTTTCGTCACCTTCCGTCTCACTGAATTTTTTGATAAATACGTGGGTTTTCTTCATGCACCATATCAAAGGAAAATGCATCTTCACTAGAGCTGAGTTCACTTGTAAAATAAATTCTCGTAGGGTTTCACACAAAATCACCAAAAAAATATTTTTGACGCTTTTGCCACACTCGCCAAGTCTCGGAACTGTTAGAACTACAGTTTTTGAAAAACCTTTCATTATCTTATCTTGTTGCAACGTATTCTTTCATACATCCATACATATATAAGGACCTAAGCAGTTCAATAACCTTTTTAAGAAACGATAGTGCGATTTAACCAATTGAAAAGGTGAACATCAATATACAACGACTGTCGTCTCTGACTTACCACTTGTCCTGTCACACGAAGAGCCGTGACAACTGAGAGTCGCCTCTCGTCTGCAAAGGGCTAGAAAATAATGGATCTGGGTGGGAAAACAGGATTGGAGCCTAACAAAACACATTCATTATATATACAGAAAATGAACACATGTGGCATTATCACAGGCCACAATTTCTTAAGTTGACACGCTAACAAAAAAAAAAAACAAATGGTGTGCACCCGCCGAGCTAGTTGTGAAGTAAAGAAGAAAAAAACTGAATACAGCTTTCTAAATTATCCAAGTGCGGCCTACAAACGCTATGGCTTGGGAGTACTAACGAAACGCAATTTGAACACCAGTGAGTGAAAGGATCTTTTTTGTTTCTAAAGGACGACCGGATGTCACATCTGTAAATATTCTAATAGCAACATACGCGAAGAGCTAAGAGCCATTGCTAGCCATGCATTTTTCCAACATAACATTTTTCCACATAAACTCTTTTTTTCATTTTCTTTTCATCGTGTTGATATTTTTAAACTTTGTATTGAAACTCAGAATAGCTGGAAATGCGGATTAGTGGTGTTACTGCATCTTATTTAAATAATAAGTGAAAAATGTTCTTGTTAAATATCAAATATAAATATTATCTTATTAAAAATCACAAATTTTGTGATGGGATTAATATGAGTGAGTTCTTCGAGAGGAGGAAAGAAAAGGCTTCCTTAGTACTTTTTTTGGATATCCGTTAATGTTACTTAAATCTTTGCTTTGACTTATTTACAGGAGGCACTTGAAGTAAAATGATAGGATGTACTGCCATTTTGACACTAATTTTTTAATTTTTAAACTTCAGCGAGATCTTTGGTTTACAGCGGATAAAATTTTAGCACGCAGCTAAAATCTTTAACACCTATACAGTTCCAAGAAGACTAATGAAACAGACTAATGAAGAAATTCGAGGACCACTACAAAATGTGACAGCAAGATCAGTTGAAGAAAGTCTTGCGTTGAGCACACCGATGAAAATTTTTATTATTCGCCTCCCACGGATCTGTTTGACACAATCATTTGTGGATCAAAATACACTGCAGCAATGAGCAAGGGCCGTTTCTAATTTCTTCTCAACTTTCTACATTTCAATGATCGTATCTCTCCTGAAGCTAGAAAGGAATGGAACCAGATAAATTTTCAAATTTTGATTTTCAAATAAATTTTCAGATAAATTTTAAAAACAGTCCGAACCCTTTTTCGAATCTGCTTTAAAATAAGATCATCCTGTGATTTGTCTCCACAAACAGTAAAACGGATGAGTGTCAATATATGTACATCCCTTAAGTTCAAGTTAATCTACATATGAACCTTGATGCAATCGAAAACATTTCTTTTTACGTTTCAGAGATAATTTACATATATTGAGAAAAAAGTTGAATCAAACCGAAATTTTGTGAATTATTATCTTTATATTGTTATATTTAAAAATGATCGCCATGAAAAAAATCGGATATTATTGTTGAGTGCTTATATCTACGTTTATATAAAATTTTACTTAATTCATTATTAGTTTGCTTAGATAGATGGCACTAGTAACTAGATGGTGTGGTAGAATGTGGTGGACCCTTTGGTGGAATCAACACGAACGAATACATGGCTGCATGTGTTCAAATCTTTGAATGCGAAAGCTTTTGGATATGTGTGGTGAATTGTAGTAGTTGGTTTGATTTGCCACATCAGTTGTTTAAATTTCCTTGCAAATATTGTAGGATCCAATGGAGGTTCGTGCAGATTATCGAAAAAAATTTCACCAGGAACTCGCAGCGTTGTTCCGTAAAGAAGTTCGGCAACCGTTGACTCGATGTCGGGTTTAAAACTGGTCCTTAATCCTAATAGGACAAGAGGAAGGACTTCGACCCATTCCCTATTTTGATGACACATGATGGATGCTTTTAAGGATCGATGCCATCGTTCGACAAGTCCCTTCGATGCCGGATGGTACGCTGTTGTCCTGTTTCTGGAACAACCAATTATTTTCATAAATGAATCAAAAAGCTGTGATTCTAGTTGGGAGCCTCGGTCGGTCCTTATCGTTTCGGGTGAACCAAATCTTGATACCCACTGGGTGAAAAATGCAGTTGCTACGGTATCGGCGTTCAAATCGGCGATTGGTGTTGCTTCGGGCCAGCGCGTGAATCGATCGATCATCGTGAGGCAATACCTGTAGCCTTTTTAAAGCGGCATCACAATTATGTCTAGATGTACGTGTCGGAAACAGGCTGAAGGAATTGGAATTGCCTCAGGAACGTTTTTTACGTGACGGCCAACTTTGCTTTTTTGGCACGCTACGCAACTTCGTGCCCACACTTGAATGTATTTATTCATTCTAGGCCACACGTATTTTTCACTGATGACACGCTTTGTCGCTCTTCCGCTTGGATGTGACATTAGATGGTACAGGTCGAAAATTTTTCTTCGCATCGTATCCGGAATATAAATACGAGTGGTACCTGTAGATAAGTCACAGTAGATAGGCGTTTCACAATTTCCAATTTGCAACGGCGTTAGCCTTAATGATGATGATGAGGGCTCTTTCAAAAGATGCTGCAGTTCTGCGTCGGTGTTTTGCTGCTCTACAAGTTCTTGCCAATCGATAGTTGATGGCATTGTTATCTCTTCAATGCGTGAAAAAGTATCGGCTACAACGTTATTCCTGCCTTTGACGTGTATCAATTTCGTCGAAAATTGACCGATAAAATCTAATTGTCTTAGCTGCCGAGGTGAAGCTTTGTCTGATTTTTGCAGGAAACCGTACGTCAGCGGCTTATGGTCGGTGAATATTGTCAAGTTTCGTCCTTCTACGAGATGACGGAAAAACTTGACGGCTTGATACACCGCAAGAAGTTCACGGTCGTATGCGCTATATCGCTTTTGTGTTCTATCCAACTTCCGCGAAAAGAACCCTAGCCGCATTCGTTTTCCTTTGATCTCCTGCTCTAAAACTGCTCCAACAGCCACTTCTGACGCATCGCTTAAATGAGGAATCGGGTATCTGTCGGGAATGGAGATGCTACTCAGACGACGATATTCCCCGCAAGGCCGCCATTCGCCAGTTTTCTTCCGTACCAGATGCAACGGTGAGGCCCATTCACTATCCGATGGTTGGCAGATATCGTTTTTCAGCATAAAATCGAATTCTTCTCTTGCTGCTTTAAGCTTCTCACCAGATAGCCTGCGTGCACGTTGTACGATTGGTGCACCTTTAGTCAGAATATGATGCTGAACTGAATGAGGCACTGTTTTTCGCAAATTCAATTCAAATTCAATTTCTCCATATCCTGCCAAAATTTGATGATATGTGTCAGTCAGATTGTACGTACGGATCGATGGCGTTTTTATTGCAACAACTGGTGCATTAGTTCGCAACGCTGTATTTTTGTCCACTAGCTTCCTAGCTTTTAAGTCGACTATTAGGCCATGGTGTTGCAAGAAATCGGCTCCAAGGATTGCCTGTGTAACGTTCGCTACAGAAAAATACCATGTAAATTCGCGCCGTAAACCTAATTCCACTGTCCGAATTTTCGATCCGTACGTATCGATGACTGAGCCATTCGCAGCGTAAAGTTTTAAATTAGACGAATGCTGTCTGTTGCATGAAGATCTGGGTAGGACGGATATCTCCGCTCCTGTATCAATTAAGAATTTATACCCAGATTTTCTGTCACAAATGGAAAGGCGACTAGTTTTGTCGTTACAACATGCGTTCGCCGATTCGCATGTCGTTGAAACTAGTTTTTTGGGTGGTCTGATTTAATGCAAGGCTCGCGACACTTTCTTGCACGCTCACCAAATCTTTCGTGATAAAAACACATACTTGTTTTCCCGGCCGTCTTATCTCGCGACATTTATCTATTTCGCGTCTTTGATTGGGAACGTCCTCGCAGCAACTGCTGAATTTCTCGGGATAACCTCTCGATTTCCTTTTGTAGATTTTCCATTTGAATAGTTGTCTGGTCGTTTGCTGTACTAGCTGATACAGCCGCGATCGATGGGCGCGAAATCTCTATTATTTTGTCGGCTTGCAACGCTAATTTTGCAACGCCTGTTACTTCGCTGCCTACAAGGATCCCGCGCACATAATCTGGCATTTGCTCGAGGAACATTGTCCTTAACACTGCGTCACTGATTTGGTCACCGGCCAAATTTCGAAGTTTCTGCAAGAAGAGTAACGGTTTCTCTTCTCCGATGCTTACGCCACGCAACACGCGACGTAATTTCGCCTCACTCGATTCCGCGAATGACTCTAAAATTCGCTTTTTTATTGCGTCATATTTTCCGATTTCGGGGGGACTAATTGCAATGTCCGAAACGGCTTGCAGAACCGAAGAGTCCAAATTGACAATCACATAGCGAAATTTAGCCTTGTCCGGCGCAATGTGGGTAATTTCAAAGGCCATTACAGCTTGTACAAACCACAAACTTGGGTTGTCTTTAATAAAAGGGTGAATCGTGACTTTATTCATAGAGTGCATATGAATTTCGGAGTGCGTGGAACTTTCTTCTGCCCGTTTCGGTGTTTCCGGAGGTGAAGACATTATTATTTTTAGTCTACTTCAGCTGTTTTTTTAAGTACCTCAATATGGCGTCACTACGCACTTTTTGGCGTCACTAAGCAATTCTTATCCCCGTGCGTTATCACGTCGGGGTCACCAATTTGTGGGGGTTTAACTTCAACACAATATTTATTTTTTAACTAATACAGTAATTAACAAAAGCTATTTTACTAATTTTGCCCGTACAACTATATTCGCGAGGATCATTTTTGTGTCCTTCTTGTTCCGAGTTCTACCACTGCGTCGAATCGTGTCGCTCGCGAGCACTACTCCTTATGGGGACTGCCATATATCTATTTTTTGCTGCAATGTGTACTGCTATATATTTTGGCTGTAATGCTGCCATTAAAAGGTCGCCACAACGGAGAGGAAAATTTTTACAAAAACCTCTGCTAGGCGTGTATCTAACTTAAAACTTTTAACCAACCAATTTAATCTAAGCAGATGCATGGGTGCGGACACTTGCTCTTGATTTTTGTAGACTTTACACACCATAAGTGAGTTGATAAAGGGATTCAAGCAGCTTTTGGCTTTTTTGGGCAGATCAGCTATGCGCGAATTAGCAAGTTTGTTGATAGGGTTAATATTAGTTATTTTGTGTAATAATATGAATTTGTAGATTTTTCCTATTTTTTTTTTTGTTTTTCTAGGCTGGAGGTGATCTGGTTTGGGTTGTTGCCAGTTTTGGCTTGTGTTGGGCTGAGACATGAACTTTGTGGAACCCCAGTAGAAGTAGTTTTCATAGTGGAGGTCGATCTTCGAACTGTAGCCTGGTATGTTCAACTTCTCGGGACGGTGAAATTATTTTTGCAGGTATCGTGCGGTACGGCGGTCTTTGAGTTTCGAGTCATGCCAGACGATCGGAAGGCCCACCGAATGTTTTGCATTAAATGCTGCTCTGTTGAGTACCAATGCCTGAAGCCAAACTGAAAGTTACTGAGAACATTATTAGTTTCAAACTGATGAGTCAACGTTTTTAAGATAAGCTTCGCAAATAATTTACCAGTGAGTGCCGACAGTAAACTAATTGGCCTATAGATGTAAGTGTCACGCGGATCTTTACCAGGCGTCAGGATTCTTATTATTCTGGCGTGGTTCTAGCAGTTTGTAAAGTGTGTAGTTTTAAAACAGGCGTTGAAAATGACGCAAATTAGCACTCTTGCTTTCTTCGTAAAATTTTTGATCGTTTAATTGGGTATTCCGTCGAATCAAGGTGCTTTACCATTCTTTTGCTTCTTTATTTGGCCAATTATGAGTTTGGTTTGTATGGGAGCTCCGGGAGGTAAAATAGCCGTGTTCGCATCGGTTGTGACTAAGCTATTATTATTTATGTCGTGTTGTTGCTCATTGTATGGGATATATTGTGGTAAGTTAAGCAAGCTAAGTAATCTCAAGTACGTGTTTAGTAATATACATTTCGTTCACAAGAATCAATACGGGTATCGTTGTCTACTTTCAGAGCATATAAAAGGTCGTGATGTTTTCGTTTCAATATCTTTGCTAGCTTTCAGAGTTTCCGTGCATAGTTATCAAAGTTAGTTAGAAGATTATTCAAGAGCTTGTTTCGGAGGCTCGTAATATTGTCCTTGATAGCTGTCAGTAGAGAGTTTACACCGATACTCAAAGAAGAGTCCGTATTTATATTGCAATTCCACCATAGAGAAAATTTGTGCTCGGATGAGGTTAGACGCTTGTTACACTGGGGAACGAAATTTGAACTTTGTCGTGCCACACGAACTTCACTCATATTTTTTACTTTGATGGATGATTGTTTGCAAAAATAAGTAACTAAAAAAAATTATTGGCCAAGAATGATATTGATTAATGTAATTTAAATATTTCAACAAATAATGACCGTCCAAAAAAGTAGAACAGTTCTATTATGAATTTACGATTTAAGAAATGGCAAATTTAGCTCCTGGATGGTCCCTTTTTAATGTCCAACTGTAACTCGCCAACATAATTGGGTTCCATTTGCCCTAATAGCGCTTTTCCATCTATGAAATAGCCTGATGCAATCTCTCCCCGTGCCCATCGCTCACAGCTTCCAAATTCTCAGGAAAAAAAGCCAGATGTGAGTCTAAGAAATGAATCTTGAGTGACATGTGGCAACCCGATGCTTGACAAGCCAATAACAACTCGCTAACAAACTCTTTGTACTTCCACTCTTATGGTTAACTAGAAAATTTGCAACGTTTTTAAAAGATATTCGTGCTTGTTTTTCTAGATCGTTCAATTTTTCATTGAAATACCGGATCTTTTATAAACTCTCTGATTTGAGGTCCAACGAAAATACCTTCTTTTATCTTTGGTTCACTTATTTCAGGTGATTTTTCTTTAATATACAAAAATTCGCTCCCATCCTTCGTCGCCTTTACAAAATTTTAATGTGCAATGGTGGATGAAGAACTTAAGACGGCTCTACAAGAGGTACATAGTTCACATTTTTCTGTCCAGGCTTTAAAGATGTTCGCGTAGGCCATACTTTTTTTATGGCAATGGCTTGTTTTGTTCCGACTGTCGCATTCACAAAGAAAACAGCAGAATTTGTTATTACCCAGCTGAAGTCCGAGTAATAGGGCAATAACTTTGAAATAACCACAGATTTTAAAAGAACGTTTACTATATTTGATTTTTTTCCAGTACTAACTTCACGTTTTTATAGGTTTCTTTCATATAAGCAGCATGGGCCAGTGGTACAGCAGGAAATACATTTCCGTTATGCAGTAAAACTGCCTTTACGCTTGTTTTAGAAACCTCAATGAATAAACGCCGATGAGAGGGATTAAATTCTATTTTTAAATTCTCCTTCACCCAATTTATATCATTTCAATGCACCAAGTCTCTATCACGAGAATAGTATGAACTAAAGAGTTCGTCACGATTTCAAAAACGGCTTATTCTAGTTTCATGACGTAGCAAATTTCATTCTTCTAAGCGTGATCCTTAGAGTTCTGATTGCTTTTTTGACAAATTCAAGTCGCGAATCAAGTCGTTTAGGTCTTCTTGAGTTATCAAGTGTGGCTTGTTTGAGAAATCTCCAAACTCAGATTCAAGTCATCAACGGCCCGCGGTTCACTAGAAGTGGAGGGCTGTGAATCGTTAATCGCAACGGGCGTAGATGTAACTGGTATAGGTCAATTGTCACTATGAAGTACTGGTTTCTTAGTTGACTGTAAAATAGGGTAACTCAATGTGTGTGTTTTTTTAAAAATTAATACCTTTTATCTCTGTACGACAAAAATAGCGGTCCGAAACGTGATCTTTTGGTTCGGACCCTTTCTTCCAATCACTCAAATTCTTAACACAGGTTATGCAACAAAAATGTCTTTAAGGAAATCACAGGGAAACTAAAATACTGACAATAATACTCAATCACAACTTAATTGAAATTTCGTCTTTGTTTTTTGAAAGTTAATTCTCCATAAATGTAACAAAAGATTCAGGATCGTAATTAAGCTGTCTTGGCATATTCACACAATTAGAGCAATTACTTATAAATCATTAAATTTAAACCAATACAAATACACTTAATTTAGCGACTGTATATTTGCACCGTTTGTTTGCGTTCATCACCGTAGTACTGGTTATACAAATCAACACATAACAATAAATGTAAGGCCAATCGAAACAATACCATAACTGTTTATTAATGAGTGTAGGTGGCAAAAACAATATTAGCCATCAGAGTTCGTGTGGCATGACTAGTGTTGACCAGTATTATTCGAGTTCTATGTCTCGGACTTTGCTGCTATATTTTGGTGCTCTAGTGTCTATTTCTCTCCAAATGTTAATTTTAACTTCCTCTATTTCTTCCGTTGATTCTAAGGAACCCAAAGTTGAGTTAAAAAAGGCATCCGTTAATCCTTTCACGGAATTTGCGCCCATTAGCTTTTTTGAAGCAGCGAAACCGTTTCGGCACGTGTATCGAATTTGTTTCTATTTCTAATAAGGACAGTACTTCAATGAATTCTTTTTTCAATACTTGTGCCTTTCAAATTGACCTCTTTCCTGCTCCGACTTCCTGGATCATTAGCAAACTGATGGCGTTGGCTTATGCAGCAGATGATTTTCTTTCTCTCTTTGTCGTGATATTACGCTATCTGTCATGGGGCCCATCACTACATATAGAGGATCTTGTGGGCAGGTGACAATGACTAGACCCGTGCCCGTACATTTGATAATTTCGGCATTGACAGGCTTTGTACTTGTTAGAATAATAGATTCATCTCACGACCGTATTCATGATTGTTTTGATTTTTTTTAGTTCAGCCATATTTGTAGCTTTTTGCATGTATAGGAGCGTATATGAATTGTTGCGTTCCCAAATATTCTGTTCAGCATTTACGAGTTCTTTGCATGAGATGTCATACAATACTGTTAATATAACATTCCGGGCGAATATCTTGCCGTTTGTGGGTGAAATAGTTCACCTTGTTAGCCTTCAGGTTATTTTCAATCTTAGGTTGCTCAAGAACAGCTTTAGTCCGATCGACATGATTCTAATAGAATATTTTGGATATTCTATTAGAATCATATATTCTCCCAGGGATGCTGCCCTGGGAGTAGTTTCGTCAAATTAATTTGGGAAATTTTCACATTGGTTTGTTATCCACTGCTGCTCGGCTAGCGGTAAAAAGGTGAATTTCGTGGCATGTTGAACTGGTCCTCCAGGAAGCCTTCTGCCAGTGATGCGTCCCTGGGTCTTTTCCTGCATAGGGCAGGAGTAGAGGATTGGTTAGGATAGTCAAATAAATGAATATGATCAGATTTGACACGCTTGGATAAGAAAACCATGTTTGGGGGGTAAAATATGCCTCACAGGAGAACATTAGTATACACATCCTAATAACATGCGATTGCGCAAAATGAAGAAATCGTTAAGAATTTTCTAAATTATTGTAAATCCACAAAATTTGAGAAACCTGGGCTTTGTAGGTTGGTTTCTCTTTTCCATTGCACTTTTAGATTCAACTCAACAATTAAGCTCAAAAGCAAAATGGGATCAAACTTTGAACTGCATTTTATGTCTGAATTCGAACTTCAATTTGTGTGACTAATAATTAAGTACGATTAAATGACGCTAAGTGAGTATTTTTCAAATGATTTGCAAAATATCCACATTAATATGCTAATATTTAAATATTTTAAATTCTCGTTTATTTCATATTTGCAAGAAATTTGAGATCTCCACGTAGGTTTGCCGGAAGCGGGTTTCATTCCATTAGAGAATCACATAAGCCAAAATAAGTCCAAACATCGTTCGTTTGCAAGGACAAGAAAAGGAAAGAAAATTCTCAAAAAAACTATTTCAATTAACATATGAAATTTCAATTGAAGTCATGAAAGGCGACTTATAGTAGAATAATCAACAAAACACTTCACATGAAGTAACTTTCATTAAACTGACTGATGGGTCCATTTTGATATGCTCTATCATAGCAATTTCATTAACATGTCTTATCTTTACCATTAAAGGTCAAAAGATAATTGAACTATCCCTAAACAGCTTAACGTAATTGGTGCTATCTCCTTCACCAGTGGCTGTTGTGTTAATTGACTTGCGTTTATTACGAACCAGGGCGAAAAGTTATGACTGCAGAGGCGAGTCGTAAACGCAAGAAGTCAGAGACAGATACAAAAGATACTAGCGTAGATACTGTTAGATAACATAAAGATGTGTGTGTGGACTCAGGAGTTCTAGAAGTGGTCTTTTGAAGAAGTTTAACAGCTACAGATTTATCTTGCTTGTCGTTACTTCATTTAGTTGTATCGTAAAGTCAATTATTTTGAACATGATGGCGAGTGAAAACTTCGGTCAACCAAGTCGCTGAACTGTGGTATGTAATTTAACTGGGTTCACACCTCAAAATTTATAAATAGGATAAATTTTTTGAAGAATCCTTCGTCATTTTTTTTTGCTTATAGTATAATAAAGCTTTCAATTTAATGACGATTTCCATATCTTATCAAATATAAAATTTCTACATCAATATAAATTTTATAAAATATTTTTAAAGGGAATAATATAACTTCTCTTACAAGCAATATTAGTCGCTATAATAAAATGAATCCTATCTGCAAGTGCTGCACCGTATCATCTCAATTTTTGTTCATTACACATATCTTTAAAATGATCCAAACAAGTATTGATCAATACACGGAACCACTCCTTGAACAAAAGCACCTACAGGGAATCATTTTCCTGTTAAATGTTGCTAAGCTGCTTCCTGGCGAAGAAAACTGTCTACAGAAATTTCATTAAAGTGTTTATTAAGGTTTTTTGTGCTATGTGTTACGCGAGTTCGTGAAACGACACGAGCAAAAACAGTTAATCTGATTCCAACAGTTCGCTACATGGAATGCGCAGCTTTTTTCGCTGCATATATCAAAAGGTCTTGGGAGTGAATAATAGCACGGAATTCTAGACAACCAGTCAGTTAATTGGAAACATGTCAGACGACATTTACAACTTATTTCGTATGTTTTCGCGAAAATGCTGCACGCGTAGCCAGAAAGCATTATACGAATAAAGGACTTACACATGGGTGCACTAATACAGGAAGATATTGGTTGCTAGGTTATTTGGAACGGAATGGAATGAAAGAAGATATTATCAAGATTTCTTTGGTGTGTTGGGTAGAGGAAAAAAAGGGAGGACTTTGCCGTGGAGTTAATTTTAATATATGCATCCTTTTTATGGTTCCAATAAACTGAAATTTTCCGGAAGATTGATTTGGAAAACATACTTCAGTCCATCATTTTGAGCTCGAGTGCATTTTAATAACGTGTGACAATATTTGCTAGGGAACAATCGAATTTTTCAACAAAAATTATATGTTTTACGATGCAAGAATATCGTGAGCCCGACTAAATTATTGGGATCAGTGAAGCAATGAACAGTTTATTCCTACAGACAAATATGCTGGTATGTACCAGTGAATCTATATTCCGTCGACGGTCATGTAACGACGCAAATGCTGCATATGAAAAATGGACTTTGAACTTGGATCCTGTAATTTCAGATCATCTAACGAAGCTGGTTCGTTATTGGTTATTGCAACAAGTCTATCGGTATAAACCTAATAAACCGACTATATCGCTCACGAAATGCTATAGTGGCATATTTTCGAAACCACAATATTTGAGTTATATCGTTACTTATACTTCCAGTAGCATACCCTAAAGTATGAACAAAATCGGCACCAAGAAACTTCAATAATAAGACGCCAGGTGGCACTTGTACCACTATTGCGTATACATGCTTTTCTCTATTCAAACAAGTCTATAGTGGCATAACCAATCAGTGCATTCTAAGCCATCGGCATTTCGACACGTGTTTAGTGAGAAGTGAATGTAATAACGGCAGATCTTGAGATATACCAGTAGGTTGAGTTTATATTGTCTTATTTTCTTTCGAATAAACTGGCTAAATCTACAATATGTCAGTATTAATTAGCAGAAAATCAAATGTTGCTTTTTTATGTAAAGCTATTTTGGCACATTTTGAATTGTGCCACTATTGCACACCTAAAATGAAAGGCATTTTGAAATGCATATTTTATGCAGTTTAGGCATATCATGTTAAGCCATTTTGATGTAAAAGAAAACATAGGAAGTTAGAAGATTAGCCATATTGAAGTGTATATTTTTTGCACTTAGAAACGAAAAATGGGTCGAGAAGCGAGAAAATGTTGGGAATACTAGGAATTAAACTGAGAAAGAGATCTTCAGAAGCCGATTAAACGTGGGAGGTTCGTGAAAATGTAACTTCAGGACCATCGAACGCTGAAAACGTATTGGCAGTTGTTAGTGATGAGGATGCCGATTCAGATTTTTCTTCTGACGATTCTATAGCAGACCCCAATTACGTATCGCAAACCATTTCTTCTGCACCTTTGAATGACGCTCATAGTGACAAAGAAAACCGTAAGGTGGATTAAACTGATGAGGTCGAAAAGAAAATTAGAAAAAATAACGCGAAACCAATGAAATTGAAAAGAAATGCCATCAAACAATTAAGGAACAGCGGAAAAGCGTACAAAACAATAAGCACTGGAAAATTGGTACCACAAAGACAAATGCAGGATCCGTGTAATGACAGTTGTAAATTTAAATCAATAAGCAGAGAGTGTTTGTTGCCACGAGATATAAACGAGAAGCAGCACGATCCAAAAATAGCGCATATTATCTTTTTAAACACGCCATTGAATTCAGGGTCTGCAAGTTATTTTTTATTCAACCTTGGGAGTGACTACTCGGTTCACAAAGACCTCTATAGCAAAAAGAAACGAAGGGATATTTGAAGACGTACGGGGAAAAGACATGAAGAAAGCTTTACCAGAGTGCGTGAAAAATAATGTGAGAGCACACATTTCGTCTATACACAGAATTGAGAGTGACTACCCTAGAGCCCACTCTGAAAAAAAGTTTATTGAAGCTGGTAAGTCCATCGCGCACCTATACCGTGACTACAGAGCTGATTATGAAGCTCAAAGCCAAAAAATTGCTGGTTTCGGGACATATACAAACATATTTAATAATGAATTTAATTTGTCCTTTTTCTCTCCTAAAAAGGATCAATGCCAGGAATGTGTTGAGTACGAAAACGCTGATGCTGAAGAAAAGATAATATTAGAAGAAAGCTATTTGTGACATCACAGAGAAAAAGTATTAAGCAGAGAAGAAAAATTGAAAAATAAAGGAAAGCTTGCCGAGAATCATTCACACTTTGTTGCTTGTTTCGACTTACAGGCTACACTGCCAACCCCAAGAGGAGATGTATCTACATTTTTGTTTTTGCTACTACCGATCAAAACTGTCGACCTACAACTTTACTGTGTGTGACCTGACAGAAAAAGGACAAGGCTAGTTACCAGCTTTATGTGGCATGAAGGACAAGGAAAAAGAGGGCCTAATGGGATCGGCTCCTCTTTGCTCCACCATATGAAGCTAAAGAGTGAATCTTATAATGGTAATGATTTGAAAGTTGTCTTGTATTCGGACGATTGTGCAGGATAAAAAAATAAATTTATATAGGCAACATACTTTTATGCTATCACTAAGTACGCAGGTATTGAATGTATTACAGATAAGTATTTGGTAAGTGGCCACACTCAAAACGAAGGCAACAATGTCCATTCTCTGATTGAAAAGAACATTTAACAATCCCTAAAGGCAGGCCCAATTTAAACACACAACGATTATGTCTGTATAGTCAAAATCGCCAAAAAACAAGGGCGGCCGTACAATGTTGTCAAAATGAGCTATGATGACTTCTACGACTTAAAAAAAAACAGTTTTTATTTTGGGGAAGACACATCCGCCCAAGTGACCAAATCTTGTGATGCAGAGGTATTTAAAGTAGAAAGACAATATCCTTAGAACTTTTTCTATAAAGTTTCATATTCTAAAGAGAAGAAGTTAATTTAGTGAAACAAACTAGGTCAGTTGATTTCAAAAATGTCGAGCTCAAAAATGCTTACGAAAATGCAATTCAAATATCAAAGAAAAAGTACGAAGATTTGATGTATCTCATAAAATCGAATGTGATTAAAAAATGTCATGAATCTTTTTATGGAAATTTAAGAGTTGAGAATCACTTATCAAAGAATGGGAAAGAATTATAAATTTGATTTCACAAAAGACTGAAAGTAATTTTGTATTTAATAAAAAAAGTTATGGGTGAATAACATACTGAAAATGTTAATATGAAACTATCTTTATGTATACGTTAATTTTATAAAAGCCTGAAGATTTTTATGTATATTTGAAAAAAAGTTAAAACTCAATCGAGTATTTGTGCTTTTTATAATTTTTATTTTTACATATGAAAATTAGTTTTTTTGTGTCTAAGAGAAAAAGCGATTTATAAAAAAATATTAAAAACAATATAATCGATTGAATGGTTGGTTTAAAATGGCACAGATTTGATTTTCACATATTTTGGAGACTAGGTGGGTAAAATCAAACGGTGTGTCTGGTGCGTCTGTTTTATGTTATTTCATAATCAAAATGCCGAAAAACAAGTTTTTCTTTAATTTGAATATTTTTTCGTTTCAAATCTGGTGAAAAAAAAAATATTCATTAAAAATATATGATTCTGGTTCCTGACAGAACCATTACTGGGAAGAATAACATTCTGAAATTCCAGTCAAATCGCCACTTAAAGAAATGTTGATTCAAGAAAATTTTTAAACATGCATTCCTCCTGCATTAAATATCCCAGCAGCAATTAAAGTTCCTATCTCCAATATCCTCTTGCCGGCAAAAATAGGATTGGGTGCATTTTCCCTAAGACATATTTCAAGACTAGATGCGGAAAATTCCTCATGAGTGGGTGAGAAAAGCATGGCTCTATTGTTCATCAAATGCTGTGGATGTTTTAATATACTGTGACATTTTCGAAAAATGTCACGCGCCATTGTAGTCGTCTTAAGAGCAAATTCATAAACAAGTATCAATTACCAATACACCGATCATTCTCGAATGGGAAATAGGCATAACGTAAACACATTGCGTGCGTTGAGTACGACAATCCTTGTGCAAATGACTCAGCTCGTAAACTCGAGAATGACCCATGTGGAAGATTCGGGATCGGATGGTACATGTATAAAAGCGAGTAAAAGTAATTGTTGCAATTAATCAGTAAGTTAAAATAAAAGTGAATAAGTGAACTAGTAATTAAGTGATAACAATTGTAAAGTGTTAATGAAAACGAACTTAAGATATCAACATATCTTTGGACGGAATTGCATTAGGATTTTGTGATAGGTGTCAATACATTGAAACCTTAAGATTTACTAAAATTCATCATTATTTATCATATTAAATTACTTTTTACAATTAAAGACCAGGATTAAATCATTAGTAAAAATTATGTACAGCCTGAAAATGAATGCTATTCTACAATATACTTATTTATTTAACGAATCAGAACTCGTTAACTGTTTCCAAGCAATATACAAATTATATTTGCGTCATTTTTATCACATTCATTTTGAATATTTCGTTTTTATTCATAGACTTCACGCTTAAGCTACGGACTGTCAAAGTTAAGACCCACTTTGCATGTCATCGACTTAAGTAGGCTGTTTCCAAATTCCTTGAGACAACATTTAATGAGGCTGTAATATAGGATATAACAGCCACTCATCCCCTCTCTAGTGCGGATATATTAAGAAAGGCGCAATACCACGGCACTGGTAGTAAATGCAATAAAAGGGACAAATTTCCTTGGAAATGTTCCATTAAATGAACAGGTGACACAAATTCTTATAGCATATGTAGACATATGAGTATGCATGCATGTGTTCTAAAAGCCTACACACTGATTTGATACTTTTGGCCTAGCAAAGAGTTTGAATAGGAGATTGAGGGGTGCTTGCGTTTCAATTGAGTTGAGATTCACATGGACGGATTGAACAATTTCAAGTAAATTGGAAAGAATTTCAAAAACAAGAACACTTACTGGATTAGGAAACAAAAGTAATATTTTTTCAATTTAACAGAAAATTTTGCATGGAGGACAAAGCCATTCTTATGCAGCTAATGCATCCAATACTATCTCTGACCGTATCCTTATCTTTGCAGTTTATTCAGAAGATTCCTTGTCCTTCCAAAGATAAATGACTAACTGTCATACACAATTGGTGAGATTGCCTGTAGGTGTAATAGTTTCAGTGCACGCCTATTCACGTCTGTCAATTGTTTCAAACTTAACACTATGGTAAACATTGGTTTTCACAATTAACACGGATACTGCCGACATACTACAGTACTTTATATGCAGTCGTAGCATTTATGTTTCTATCTGAATAATTTTGATATTAAGATTGCTTGAATTGAGTAAGACATAAAAGTGCGTTGGGAAAGGACTGGATTGATCATTACACAGTCCTGCAATGGTTAACCCTTTCGGTTATGTTAATCGATTTGGAAAGATTTCGGGGCGATGATTACGCAAAATATTTCAAAACTTCATCACGTCAGGGTTTTTAGCTATGCAGCATGGTTTCTAGTTTCTACAGCTTACTAGTTTTATAAACAACAAAACACACTGAAATCAATGAAAAAGTTTTCATAAATAATTAGTAAAAAAGGATTTGAGTAACTAAGTCACAAACCATTTCGAAAAAACGATGGATTTTAATGAATTTGCTCAAACTTTATTTCTTATCGACATTTTTCAAAATATAAATTTACTGAAATCGTTCGAAAAAGGTTTATAAGGGCAAATTAATGTTTACAATTTTAGTATGCACATCAAAGAGATAAAATACTTCCGTTTACTGTTAGGATTCTTTATTTTCGAAATCGATTTTCGACCGTAAACATACGATATCTTGAAGCGATTTATCTAATTTTCCATCATATTTTTGCTTAAGTACTAATAAGGTCTAAAGCTTTGACATCATTTAAGATAATGTAAATAAAATCTTATCCCGTTTGTATCAAGCTTTTATCGCTTCAGTAATTACCTTGAATTCCGGGTTTTGTTACACTTTGTAGATTAAGTAATCAAATGAAACAAACATCTCTGCTTAATATCTGTATTTCCAAATGTTGTTCCCTAAACATTTGACACCAATTTGATGATTTAACAGATCCTTAACGTCCAGCTTAAACCTTCAAAACGGGAGTTAGTCAATTTACTCCCGTCCCGGGAGGAATTTCTGGGCAGTTCCCAAAATTTGACGCTGCAAATTTTAACTGATGCTAAATTTCGTCCATTGTAATAAGCGTGCACTCTCCTGGAGGTTACCAGTGTTAATTGCTATTGAACAAGCAATACGGGGTCGGTTAGTCCTTGCGAAGTCTATAGTGGGTCGACTTTATTCAACACGTTTAGCAAAGGACAAAACAGAACTGATGACTACGGTGACTGCGTTAAAACAACACACAACAAATTTTGCAAATAGAGAGTAACAATACATATTGCGTTCTCCAGCTGTTTATCACTTGATAATATTTGATTTTATATAACTACAGCCTCGGCCAAACACTTGTCCTTATTCACAAATTTTTATTGAATTATATTTCTAAACATGAAAGCTTACAAATTTATAAATGATTTCATAAAATCAAAATCATCAAAAAGAACATAAAAGGATGAAGTAAGAACGTAAAAATTATATATTTTTCCTAAATTTCATTAATATTTAGTGTTGCAACTCATCATTAATTTCACTGTGTCGAATATTTCTGGCATACTCTCTACGCAAGATTACGACCCCCTTCAGTTCATGCATTAATACAAATGAAGATCTCCAGAAACCAATCTTCTAAAAATAAGACAGTGGTACGGTCTCTTACTTTTTTACTGGTCTTGTCGCCTGGTTCCTTCGGCAAAGTACAGTGGTCCTGGTCCGCTCATCGTAATCGCTACCCATGCCAAAACCAAAGCTGATTATTTGATGGTTTTCTGGATGCATGACAAACAGAATTTTTCCTGTGGACATTTCCTTACAAAACCACCTGCTTCTGTGAGACGTTGAAGCATTGATTCATCTGTATGCACTATCCGAAAAATGTTGGAAAAATTAAAAATTAGAAGTAGGCCATGTAAAGTTGGTTATATCGATGAATACCGTTTCCCAGTATTATAGAGACAATACTCATTAGCAAATGCTAGTCTGCTACTCTGCTAGTCGCTTACCGCGGTTTTTCCATTGGCCGTCAATATTCAAAGTCAGTTTCTCTCTACCTCCTTCGAAACATCCGACTCGAAATTTCCACGCATGCTTCAAGAAGATTTCGGTGCCTTCTGGTTTTCAGCAGCAACTGACATTTATTTAGGTTCTGCTCTAGGTGTGGTTTTCTTATTACGTCTACAATTTGTTTGGGAGCTGTGTATCCGGTGGCCTGTCTAAGTTTGCACGGCAAGACGAGGTGAAACTCCTTTTAAGTGGGAAATTGCTCGTACTGTGGAATTGCTCGTCCTAAAAAGTGCCGCAATTATAATGTTTCCGTTTCGTTTTCTTTTCATCATTCTTGTTTGTAGCTATTCTTGCCTTTATAATATCTTTTTATAATATCTTTAGCACGCTTAAAACCTCTTTTCGCAACGTATAAGACGAGCTCTAACGTTTTCGCATAAACTCATCATCAAACGGGGCAGTACCGAGCAACCACTTGAAAGTTTGGATTCGCCGTCACATATATAATATGCATAACATACTTTAAACTTTTCTAAAGATTGCCGAAACATTCCACATACGCCATCAACATTCATTTTGTCAAGACTACCTGAGTGGTTAGCACTGCAGTTTTCTACGTGTCCCTCATACCACGCTTCAAACTCATCAGTGTCCATTATACATGCTTTGCAGTAGGTTGATTTGACAACGGGATGCGCAACTTGTTTACAGCATTTATGGAGTAAATCCACTATGCCAATAAAAGACATATGCCCTCTTCTTCTCCTAGAACCGTCACCTGAAACGGTCAAAACGTTTTTGGGTTCTCCACGCTGAGAATTGGGCACTGAGCACTGACAGCATTGGGCATGGCTATATCGAACACATTTTTCAACAGCCATGTTGATAGAATCCATAAATTTGTAATAAAAAGAGTAGGGAAAATCCAATTCCAAGTACTATGAGACGACAAAACATGTTGATACCACTCAATCCAACACGAATCAAACATAATTCGTCGACGTATGTTGTTAAACTCAATTCATCTAGTATCCAGTCGCAATTAACGGACACGAATCAATATACTTTCGTTCGCAATCACACGATATACAAAGCTTGTAACCGAGTCCTCGTTGTCCATATTTGAAGAAAGAAACAAATTTATCAAATTCTTTACAGTTACTTAACTGCTGTAATTTGAAAATACTAGGCAAAATCAATCAAACTGTACCTAGCCGTTTAATCAACGTGTCATGTCATCAGTCATGTCTTCTGATTTTTGCAGTTTCTTTGTCAATGTACTGGAATGACTTGTGTCTACCTTGAACTCTTCTACACGTACCCCGTGGAATTTTCTGTCTCTTTTCTCTGTGTTTCGTACCTGATCGTCTTCATGGACATTTTTGATTTTAGATTAATAAGAATGCTCTGCTAGATAGAAATCACGAGCAGAGATGTTGTTATATTAACATTTCAAACTGGACTGGTGTTGAGAGAGCTCTATTAAACTGCTTTTAGTAACCTCCTGCTTCTTAATTGACATTTCGATGTTCAATACTAAGGCTAACCGGTCCGAACTTAATTGGATTAAGTAGGGATACAATTATTATAGAATGCAGCAGCTGCTCTAACGAAACAAAGTGAAGTAGGCGGTGCGGATGCGTGTGGAGCAGATTAGCGCGAACGGATGACAAAGTGAAAGTTGTCTAATACTATAGTTAGACTGCTGTGATATTTATAAAACTTGAACATGGTTTTTCTGTATATATATATATATATACTTTCCAAAAAAAAAGTAAAAGAAATCAATTTTTTGAAAGCTATAAAGACGAATGACCTTACTATCGTATTCGATATGGTGAAATTTTCGGAATATTATAATCGAAGTAATGCGGATGTTTATCCGTAATAAATATTCATAGAATATTAAAAATGCATAAATACTCAAAATGGGGACAATACTTTTGTCAAATTTACGGGAATATGGGTCAGTTTTACAATACTATTTGTCAGAGACTTATGTCGGCTAGAGCCCTTTTTATTCGAACAAATTCGCGGGTGAAACGTTCAATGCAGTTTTTTGGATCCTTTATCTAAGGAAATTCCATAGACAAGATGCAGGACTACTTACACGCTTACAGCTACTCGGCCGTTTCCTTGATCATATAAATTCTTCATTATAATCAATTTTTATGATATTTTACATCGTGAAGAGAAAATGTGTGTGGACAAATCCACTATCACAAGTGGGATCTCCTTTATTATAAGGAATAATATATTATCCCTAAATGAGGTATTAAATGTCATATGATGGTAGACTCACTGGCATTCTTTCTTACGGTAAGAGTTTGACAAAGAATAATTTGATAAGGCTTTGCCTTCTAGTATCAACGAGGATACCATTGCATTTTTATGCCAAACATTTATTCAAAAATAGAAAAGAAATACTTCCAAAAAAACTATCTGTTGCTCAATACGCCACATATTAACTGAGCTTTATCGTAAAAGCTATATTCTGTCTGAATAACTTTATAAAATGTAAATAACCACCTCACAGTAACCATCTCAGCAAGCAGAATTAACAAAAAAAAAAGATGAAAAGCACATAATTTGGAAAAGCGAATCAACGTATTATCATCGTAATTGTATGTCAAGGAAAACAGAATTCATATGAAATCAAAGAAATATTTATTCATGAAACACATCGAAGCACAATATTATTGTTATATGCTTGAATAACTGCAACAATCCAGGAATGATGTCTTTTAAAAAGATTTGACAACATGGAGGTAAAGAATGTAAAGAAAGTGTAAAGAGACCTCACGTAATAATTATTTAACATTATACATAAGGGCATTGTCGATCGTCCAAATCAATATATCTCAAGGTATCCTTTCTGAAGAAAATCAGTAAAATGACGGCGACAACTTTCTTTCCGAGCTTAGATACATATTCAATAAATTCATTTATTTCGAAAATTTTTGACATTAAAAGATAGGGTAAACTATACTGATCCTGGCACTCCACTGGTTATTGGTATGTTTCACGTTTTCATTCAAAATTAAGAGTTACCCGTACAAACAAAAATATTTTTTTTATCGATTTTGTCGATTTTTCCATTCAAAAAGCTCAAAAAAGCACAAAATGTGCACAGTTGAGTGTATGGCAACGATAAACAAGTTCGAGAGTTCCACATTTTCCCTGTTTCACTAAGGTTTCTGTTAGTGGCAGGTATGTTCGTTTCTCTTTATAATATTAACTATAGATTATATACGTGTGCAGTTAGTGTTAGAAACGATGAATAGTCAGTTAAAAAGCGTTCTTAAATTACACATTTCGCATTTACCGCTAGGCAAATGTCATAGTTTTGAGAGCCAACAACTGACCCAAACGTTTAAGTAGCACCAGCGTTAGTTTACAGACCAGAAACGAATCATTGAGAGGGGACATCGGCAAAAAAAAAACAAAGATACAACTTGAACGCACCAAGAGAGCGTCCCATATTATTTTTAAGCACTGTCAATCATTGCACTCTTGGAAGCCGTTGGTTGTAAAAAAGTAGAGTGCCTTTCGTTACAATATGGTTGAGCACCGTCAATCACAATGTTGTTCAGTTGTGCTTATGATTCAATTTGCTTCCATGAAGATAAATTTAACAACAAATTTCAAAATTTTGTTTGGTTGTGACACGCACATTTCCTATTTGGCTGTTGCAGATATAAATTTCAAGAATGCTTAAAGGCATTTGCACAAAGGCACTTATACCAAAAAGTACAGCGAAGACGACTTAGTCCAAGCTATACTGGCTGTTCAGAATGGAATGTCAAAGATAACTGCTGTAAGGAAATTCGGAGTTACCAAGAGCTACGCTGCAGTTTCGTATAAGGTCGAAGTTTGTGAAATCTAGACCAAGACCATCAACAATTTTAACAGACATTGAGGAGAAATCTCTGGTTTCCTGGATCGTAAGCAGGAAAAAAGGTTTGCCTTGAAGGAAAGAAGATGTTTCAGTAAGTGTTCGACACTTTTTAATAAAAGCGTTAACAGAAGTAGTGGCACGAACATCAAAAGCAGTAACGGCCACCAGCGCAAATGCTTCAAAATCTAATATTAGGAAGTGGTTCATGCAAATTGCAAATTATTTAAATGAACATGGTTTAAAAAGTATTTTCAAAGATCCAACAAGGATATTTTACTTCCAACTTTGTCCGAAGAATACTAAAGTGCTGGCAGGAAAAGGAACCAAAAATGTATATGAAATTGATCACGCATAAGCCGAAACGTGTCTTTCTGTCACGTTCACCTTTTGCTGCAAGTGGTGAAAAAAGGCCGCGTATAATAATACACCCATTAAAATGAATGCGAGCTGATCATGGAGCTTCGGTACCCTCTTCATCGGGCTTAAGATTGTCTCAGAATGAGTGCATGAACTCATATTTATTTCACCAACAACATTTTTTATCCACATCTTATTTAACAAAAATACAATTCTCCATCATATTACTTTTAGATGGCCATAAAAGCCACATAAATTTTGAGCTCAGCAAATCACGTAGTCAAAAAGGGATCATCTTGATTGCACTTTACCCAAATAGCACTCGAAGCCTACAACCTGCTGATGTTTCAGCATTTAAACCCATCAAGAATGCATGGAAGAAAGGGGTGCTCCAGTGGAACTAACTAACTAAAACTAAAAACTAACTTAACCAAAACTTTAACAAAAGTTGATTTTGGTCCGATTTAGGTGAATGTGTTAGAAAAATTTATAAATAAATCGGTTGTTACAAATGGTTTCAAGGCATATGGACTATATCCCTGTGACCCCGACGCATTTTCGAAATGTTTGGGACAAAATGCGCATGCTGCTATCATTACCAATGGGAAACAGAATCCAACTCTCATGCTCCACAAATTTAAAGAAATATTAGGACCATTGATTCTGAGAAATCTGGAAAATAACACATCAAATGGTGCGCACGAAGAATTAGCATACATTGCTCTTTGTAATACTTAAAAGTTTTTGAGCGAAGTACACCCACTTAATGCTGACAATATTCAGGGAAATATGCAAACATGCAACATGAATGAACATTATGTGCAAATAGGAGACGAATGGTTATTACTAGATGATTTCACATCATTTTTAGCAATAATATTGCATCACCTTCCCGACTTCTTGAATCCCTTGCGTGAAATACTGAAAATTCAGCAATGGCTTTACTACAAGATGGTGGCTTGCCTCGACTCAAAACAATCTGTCAATCTGCAGTCGAGGAGGTTTTAATGAAGTGGACTTGAGCTCTCCTTTAAAAAAGCCAAGGAGCTTCTTTCATGCGACGGCATTTCTCCTTGCCCATCTAATGCGGAAATATTTGCTAGGAACCGCACTACACCGGAAAAAAAAACTGCCTTCGGGGACACTTTGGTTTGGCACCAAAACACCATCAAGGAAAATGAAGAACATATCGGGGAAACCGATATTTGTTTTAACTAGTGAAGATTGGTCACAAAAAGAAAAGCAGAAGCTCGAAAAACAAGAAGTGGATATAAGTGAACGAAGAAGAAAACGAGAAGAAGCTCAAAAGCGGAAAAAAATATTGCCTTCTAAGCGAAAACCAAATTCAAACTGCAAAAATAAGGCCGCAACGTATGAGTTCTGCGAAGAAAGGAATGCAGAGATAACGACTGAGGATAATTCAAAAGCTAAACATGACACTACTATGAAAAGACACTCAAAGCATGTGAAAAATCAAATAACTTACATTTTATCTACTGAAGCGATTGTTCCAAATCCATCTAGGAGTAATAAAGAAAGAGACGATATTAAACGAGAGGAAATATTTCGTAAGGAAGGAGAAATTCTTACTTTTCTTAATTAAAATTCCAATTCAGATGATTAAGATATCAAATATTGAGTCTGAATAAGAATTTTTTTATATATTTAGTTTTCGTTCTAATGCTCTCAATTCTTGTACAATATAACCATTTTTATTTTATTCCTTATAAGTCGAAAACTGATATTTATTTTGTATGCATGTATATAATTTAAAATTGACAAAAAACAAGTCCAAATGCGCCAATGACCATACTTTCATACATTTTTTTTATTTTGTCGCTAATTGCAATATTAACAAAACCACTTACGGTTTTGTAAGTGGTAAGGCGTGGGAAACTTGTTAAAAACGGAGGTGTAAACGGGTGGCGGGTTGTGCGTTATCTATTGTCAGTGGTACCCATTCTAACTACTTGTCGATAAAATGAGTTAGAGCCGGAACAAATAAAAATAATAATAAAAATAGACAGCCAGAATATAATATTATTTTATTACCGGATGTACCTAAAAATCGTAATAGAAAATCTTATTTTTGCATTTTCGTTCCTCTCTCCAGTACCTGCTTTATACTGCTTTCGTTCGGACGTCTTACGTGTTTCTGAGTTTTTTTTAAGTTTTTTTGGTTTTTGGTAGTTTGTGAGTTTGTTGTTATGATCTACTTTCCCCGAAAATGAATCGAGACGAGAGTGACGATGAATTGTTTGCTGACAGTTTCTCCAATTGTTCTTGCGAAAGTGACGTAGACTATTTATCCGACTACGATTCTAGTGAAGATAAAACTATTCCTATTCCTACAACGTTTACTCGAAGAAGAATTTCAAGCTCATAATCTAGTTTTGATAGCGAAGAATTGTCATCGAGAGACAATCCACCAGTTTTGGAGCAGTTTTTAGGGCAACCGGGAATAAATGCCCAAAACGTTCACGACAATGTCGTAGATTCCGTGAATTTATTTATTGATGATAATTTATTTGCGTTCCTTGTGGAGGAGTCGAATAGATATTACCAACAAAACACGGACAAGTTCGAAACCTCTAAGAAATCCCTTAAGTATTGGAGTACTGAACCGTAAACAGAAACACCGTTTTTGCGAAAAAGATAATCAGAGACAGATTCCGTCAAATCTGGAGGGCCTGGCATTTCAATAATAATGAGAATGTGCAAGACAATTTTGATAGACTGTGCAAAGTCAGACCGCTATTGGATATCTTTCTTGCAAAATTCAAAGAAACTTACAAGGCTGTTCAACAATTATCTCTAGATGAATGCATAGTACCATGGAGAGGAAGACTATTCTTTAGAGTTCACAATGCCGGAAAAATTATAAAATATGGGATTCTAGTGTGAATGGTCTGCGAAAGTACCACTGGCTACATATGCAATTTTGAAGTTTATTGCGGTCAAGGAAACCGATTGATAGAAACCATGCAGATATTGCTATCTCCGTATGCAGATTTGTGGCATCATGTGTATATGGATAATTATTACGGTAGTGTTGAAAACAGTGAGATACTATTAAAGGAAAATATAAGAATTTGCAGCACCATACGCAAAAATAGAGGACTTCCGGACTGTCTGAAACGGTTTCTTTGAAAAATGGTGAAACAACTTTCAGAAGGAAAAAAGATGTATTGCTGCAAGTTTGGCAATCAAAAAAAAAACTGTAAATCTGATATCTACAATTCACTCTGCAGAAATGAAGGTGAGTCAAAACATGGACAGAAAGACGAGACAAAAAATTATAAAGCCGAATGCTCTGATCGATTACAATCAATTCATGAAAGGCGTAGACCGGGCATATCAGTACTTAGCATATTATTCAATCTTACGAAAAACTGTAAAATGGACTAAAAGAATGGCAATGTATCTGATCAATTGTGCCTAATTCAATTCGTTTGTAGTGTATAATTCAGTTCATACGACAAACAAAAAAAAAATATCAAAATTTTTTTAAAGGAAATAGCCATTGATCGGGTAACAGATGAAATTTCGATAGATGAACCAGCCGTACCAGTACCACCGACATCCAGGAGCATGACGAAACATATATTGGAACCTTTAGTTGGAACCAGCAAAAATAAAAACGTTTTACGTCGTTGTCGTGGGTGTTCCGCTCACAAACTACGGAGTGACACGCGGTATATGTGCAAGTTTTGCAATGTACCCCTGCACAAAGGAATGTGTTCCGAACGCTACCACACATTGAAGCACTATTAGGTTATAGTTTCTTTTCAATATAATGTGTTAAAATTTTCTAAATACTCTTTAATTTTGGATGAATAAAATTATTTTGATTGTGAATAGTATTTTTTCTATGATTTGCAACAAAGTAGAATGTTTTTGTACATTAAAAATTATAATAAACATACTTTGCTAAGTGAATAAATGGAGAAGTCTTTTTAAAGTAAAACACCGAAAGTTTCATTGAAAAATGTCAAGTAGATCGTAAGATATGAATATTTTACGGAAAGTCTAATTTGGGCGCAAAAATTTAAAAAGACACCCGCTCTGGGCCGCGAATTGGGGAGAAAATGACCCGACTACATAGTGTTAAAAGTCACTGTACAACCGAGAATTGAGCAGAAATCACTTGCGAGATTCGAAAACTTTCGCCAGACAGGCGATCGATCCTCGACTTCAAGCTTCGATCGCGAGGATAAACGTTGGGAAAAATTACGAAATATGTTCTTAGAAATATAAATCCAGAAATAATGTCAAACCTGACAAGCAGGAATGCGTGTTGGAAATTGTCATACGAAAGACCAATTACAGACACTAATGTTTTAGAAATCTTGTTTACCAACATGTGTAATGGTAATAACTGCGGTTACTCGTGAGGAATGCGTCAAAAAGGCTCCGAAATGTCTCGAGGAGCTTGTGACGCCGGGATAAAAAGGTTAAATTTAAATCAGAATTCATTAGATGCCTTACGCAACTAATGTTCAAAACATTGATCTGTGCTACAGAATTCGAAAATTTCTTAAAAAAATTAAAACGTGTACAAAATGTCTTGCACTCACCTATTCCACAGTACCAAGAAAAATTCAACACCCTCTCCATACATTTCGTATCAGATCTGAAATGGCTGATATAGCTTACATCTATTTGTTCTTTTGCCTTAATCCGATTTTGATTTTATTTGTTCTTCATAAGGCTACACAGGATACAACAATGAATATGTTTACACTGGCTGTATGAAAGCATCGCTCGGGATAATGTGAAGTCGTCTGAAAAACGTGGATCGGGTGAATGAAATTGTGTACAACAACACATGAGTCAACCTGCGGAACAAACGACGGCGAAGATAGCTGTTGAAAAATAGGGAAGTATAAATGTGAACAAGGATTAGTATGTTGACAGGTTCAATAACAATAGACTGATACTACAATTCCGGAGAAATTGATGATAGACTAGATATTCGCTAACAAAAAGATGTGTTAACTTCTTTACGGTAAACGTCTAAGCCGATTTCATTCTGTACACTCAATATCACTATTGTGATATTAGCAGTTTTCTTGTGGGTATGTGGATGAAATGGCGTTAGAAAACACATTACCCAACTGCAGATAGATGGAGACAGGATTGATTTCGGAGATAATACGAAAACGACAGATAATTATTAGGATGTCAAGAGAAGACAAGGTGATTTGGAACGCACGGAAGGAAATAGAGATGATACGGAATCTTGTATTAATTTGACAATTGATGCTTTTCCCGATAACCAAAAAATGTCAATCTACGTAACAATTAAAGCCATGATTTTGCTTCGGGAGCCCATAAATCTTCAATGCAATAATGACTTATTCTGCAAATCCCGGCAATGACTGTTTTAAGCACGAAACTAATACACAGGGAAATGTGAGAAAAATTAGGGATAAATGAAGAAACACAGAAAAAATATACAATAGGAATCCTGCAAATTACGGTATGTTCGTATGTCTTTACTGCTTAAAAAGAATGAGAAAAAAGGAGCAAGTACAACATTAAATACTGTACCAAAGTTAGCGTACTTACGTAGAAATATAACATTTTTATTTATTGTAATTCAAAATTTAAAAAAAAATTATTTGCATTTTTACAGCCCATTATTTTTATTTGAGAAGTTACAAAAAAATGAATTCAACAACCTGCTTGCATAAGTAAGCGTTAGATCAATTCATAGTTTATAAATAATTTTAAATGTACTGTGACTTAATCTCAATAATTTTTAACATAAGTTAGAGTTTCCCATTGCTTGTACAACATACGCTTTTGCATTGGTTTGATGAAATTAGGGTGGGTCTTCAAATGTTCTACTCCATTACTGACGAACTGTTTACCCCTAATCATGTTTGGATTGAAATTGATGAGCTTGATTATGGCTTTCCATCCACAGTACAAAGATTTTCACCGGGGCTGATTTTAGATTTTTCCTACATACATTTAATAATAGGTAAGCCATATATTTCTTTCTCCACCGATTTCACCGATTTCTTCCAATGCTTTCCAAAAACAATACATTACATTTAATCAGAAAAAGGAAGTTAACGTTAGAAGTCTATATCTGTGTTCACGTATCATCGTTATCACGTTAGTTTATGAGGTTAACGATTTGCTTCTTGCACAGTGCGTTTGATAGGTACCTCTATGTAGGACCTAACTTATTGTACAAATCGTTGGACCTCATAATTAATATACTTTTTCAAGCCGGGAACAAGGTCACGCGCCTTTAAGACGGTGGATCACTCCTCTAGTGGGAATGGAGGGAGGGAGTGGGATTACCAGAGAAGTGATCCTACAATCCCGACACCCTCGACTGCCGCGAGTCGATTTTATTTTTCAGAACTGTGCAAGCATAATGTACCATCCCAGTGATAAGATTATCCGGGGTGAACTCTCTTTTTTTCTGTATAGATCCTGCCACAGGCTGTCGCATCTTTTGTCTGCAAAAAATGTGTGGCAAGCGTCATCCTCCTCTACTGGGAAAATCTTCAGCCGGGGGTTGGTGATAAACAAATCTTGTGCAGGTAAGATTGAAAACGTCCATGCCCACTTCACAGCTAGGTTAAGTAGAATTCAATCTCACTACGCCCTCGTTTAAGCCATGGCATTAGATTTCAAATGAGTTGCTGCCAAACGATGAGAGAGCCTTGTCTTTTCTCGCGGATTATTGCCTCCCTCGAACCTTCGTTTCTACATAGGTTACAGGAGCGGCACTCGCTAGTAAGGAAGGCGATAGGCATCTCAACTGCGGTGATTATGTCTGCCAAATCATATGTCGATCAAATAGGTCCCCAGTGGCGCGAATTGCGTCAGTAAGTCTTTTCTTGATGACTTTCTCCAGCATTTTCCTGTTTCTCGTTCAGCCAGTTGAGCTTCTACATTTGAATTTGACGATGACGGTGACACTCCTTTCGGTTTTCGGCGATTTCAGTCGACCACCGTTGATATTCACGGTTGAGTTAACCACGTCATGAACTGGCGGCTCTTCGATCCTCCGCGAACCTTTCAGCAGCAGCACTCCACGTACCGTGAGCACGTATACAAACTTCTCAACGTCCATTTTTCCAAAGCTCCACTCAATTGAAGAAGGAAAATAAAGTTTACATGTATTTGTTCTTTTGCCTTATGAGAGTGTCACGTTTTGAGGGGTTATTAAGAATTTCAAGCATAATGTACTGATAGTCACTGGCTGAGTAGATCTCCAATTCTCTCCAATTGTGCACTCTACGTACGAAGGCCTGCGAGGCGAATTTCACGTCGCACTCGATACAACGTCTCCCAAAGCATTAAGCTTGTGTTGGAAAGATGCTATCGGCTTATTTGGTGTCAGGTACACACTAAAGACGGTCAGTCCCGAGCACCGAACCTACCCCCACGTCCACATCTCTCTGCCAAGGAATCGCTTTCCTGTACCCAAATGGCGGCAGTCCCAGATTCGTCAGGTTACCACGCTGCAGAATTTTTGTCGTGGTGTTGTTGACTAAGCAGAAAAATACCAACGTTAATGTCCCTCTCAAACTGCTTGAGCAAGTTTTGGGAGCTTGTACTGCGACGTAGATTCACCTGCAAAACGCATTACATCGGAAGTTTGCTTTTATTTTGGCTAGGGCCTCCTTGAAAACTTGACACATTCCTGAGCCCAAAACCTACCCGAGATCCACTCTTGGGCTAGTAAGCGCGAGGATGCTAACCCAAAAGAACTCTTTTGACGCTCCTTTTTCTTGTGTCCCGTTTCACTACATTTAATGTAACAGTGCTAGGACAACAGCTTGTGGTTGCTCATTATTATAGTGCCGCAGTTTTGTTTATTAAAAACAAAAACCAAATTTTCCTATGAAGTTCGGGATCTGCAGCAATTTGTTTTTAACAAAACTAATTTTTCGAAATTAATCTGGAAATTGTGATTCTGGTTGACGTTGTGCAGACGCCAACCTATCCTTTATAGAATGGCGAACCAAATAAACAGCTGTCACGCCATACGTATTGTAAAAAAGTGTTGATAACTTTATGTTACTTACCCATAAGCAATTACAAACAATTGAATTAAGTTTGGGTCCACCGGGCCTTGATTTTATATCGTTATTGAGGACGTGATTTGACAGTATGCAGCCATGTTCAGCTAGTTCTGAGGTCGTAATCGTGGTTTAGATCTTTTTATGGATTCCAACTTATATACTGTTACGTATTCCGATGTGTAGGTGATATAGAAACAATAAATTGTTTTAGTTAAGTTTTTAATTTGTACTCTTATATTTAAGTTAAAAGAAATTCATACGAGATAAAATAGAACTAAGAATAAAATTGAAATAAAAACATTTACAATTAGATAAAGGTATTAAGTAATATGTAGTTAAATACAAATAATACAAAATATTTAGTTAAAACAAAAATAAAATCTCAGTAAACTCAGTAAAAAAATGTCCGAAAAAAAGTCTCAGAAAAAATTCTCAGTAGAGAAAAAACACAAAAATAAATTCTTGGAACGCTTTTGAGAAGAAATATTCCATTGGTATGATTTATTTGTGGGTTGCGAACATATCGCTGTAAAGAGGATGGCAATTGTGACTTTAGGATGGAAAATAAAGGATAGAAATTGTGACTAAGGGATTGAGGATAATAAAGAGAATCAAGAAGTATTAACAGCTATTTGAAGTGTTAAGCCCCAGAAGTCCTCGAGTCGCAAAATCTTTGAATTCCACACCCAAGAGAACTTTTTTATTAAGATCGAAGCCAAGAAGATAGTAACCAGGGAGTAGATGTGGTCAGTATCAGCGCAGCAGAAGCAAATAAAGTCCCGAAATCAAGCTAAGGTGGAGATTCGTGTTGGAGGAAGCAGAGGTGGTCAGAGGTAGCGCAGCGGAGTTCATTGAAGTTCCAAGATCAAGCAGAGATGGAGATTCGTGTTGGACGCAGCGAGTTCATACGCTCAAGTGAAGTCCTGAAACCAAGCAGAGGTTGTAAAATGAGCGCAGCACAATTCATGTAAATTAAATATTTTATTTTAACTTTCTTTCATTTCATTAGTTCTATTTATTTATTTATTTTGTCTTATAAGAAAGAGTAAGCTCTTTCTGTTTGTGTGTATGTATGTAACAAGAAAGGATCAGAGCTTCAATAATGTCCAAACAACCCCACGCCCGCGCGATGAGCTAGTCGGTTAAAAGTAACTTCCTTTGGCCGCTATTATGCGGTCCTTGTATTTTCAAGAAAATCTGTCTTTTAACCTTGTTCCTTTTTCTCCGCAACTTTATCGGTTGCGACAATTATATTATTTTATATTTTTTTTGTTCTTATGTCGCCTACACATAAGAATACGTAACAATACTTACTTATAAATGTGGGTGGATAGGTCGGGATAGGACAGGTTTTTTTTTCTGAAAAGGTCAAAGTTGGTAGCTAATGGCTCCCAAATTATTTTTTGTGGTAGTAGATTTCGAGTTTTTGTAGTATGTCTAGTTTTGGTCCTTTTATCTCTCGGTGTAAGAGCGTCATTGAATTTGCCATGTTTCGTGTGTATGTTCCTGTAGGTGTGTTGCGAATTTGGAGTTAGTTATGTTGTGTGCAACGGGACGCAAATGTGTCTTGCATCTAGTTGATATATTTGTGTCCTTTTTTTAGCAAGTTGCAGTCAATGCATTGCAATCGCTGTCATATCACTGTTTTCGTGAGTTGCGGTACTGCTGGGCTTTGGTGTTAATTTGTTTCTGCTGTTGCTGGTTTTTATCTCGGCTTATATTTTGTATTTATTGAACAAAATAGCCAATTTGTGTGTCTCCTTACCTATGTATGATAGTGTGGTCCATCTATGAACGTCCTTTGGTGTCTTTGGTTCTTGGCATTTTTGTTTCTTCTTGTTTTGTGCGATCAGTTTGTTGATATCGTTTCTTTCCTATCCATTTTTGTTGGCTATCCTTTATATGTTGCTTATTTCGTTGGTGTAGTTACTATAATCCAAAGGGATGGAGTGAAGCTTGTGCAACTTTTCTCTGTATGCTTGTAGGTTGGGCTGGCTAGGTTCGTTAGATGAAGCATATTTGTTATGGTTCGTTTGAGTCGTTTTTAATTTTGTATCCCGATTGATCTTCTTTTCATGCGATGGTTCGGTCTAAGTAGCCCAGTTAACCGTTTATTTTATCCTGCATTGTAAACTTGGTGTTGCGGATATTTTTGAAATGTGTGAACAGTTTATCTTCCGCTTCTGGGTCGATCATCATAAAGCAGTCGTCCACATATCTTTTGTAATATAGGAAATTGAACTTTTCCACTATTATATGTATATGCCCCTTCTCTATGCGCCGAAAGAATACTTCGGACATGATTGATAATATTGGGTATTCCAAGCCCAATCCATCCTAAGCATCGTTGATGTTTCTGATGAAGTCGAAGGAGCTTTGTGAGAATGCGATCCTAATGAGGTTCTTCAGTCCTTATGGGATGACCTTACATGACTTCTGTTGTTTAGAAGCATTTTTTTTTTTGCATAAGTCAGTGTTTCACTCACGGCTTTGCATGTATATAAGTTAGGAAGTCCAATGATAAGAGTGGATAGTTGTCGTACAACGTTGTAGATTCAGTTGAGGCAGCTAGTTTGTGACTATTTTGTACTAGGTGTACGTCTTCGAAGTTAGGGACGTCTACTAATACCGATGCTAGATGTTTTGCTAGTTTGTAGGCGATAGTTTACGATGGGTCTAATAGCTCCTGTTGAGCTATTGGAGTTTGTGCAGTGCTTTTAGTAGTAGTATTGAAAGGTTGAGGTCTACGTTTCAATATTTAGTGCTAGGGGTGAAATCTTCGGAAGGTTACATCGCTTTGTGTTTTGAATGTAGTATGCTCTCTTCATTATCACTGCTGTGTGTCTCCTGTCTGCCCTGGGCACTGACAGTTGACTGAGTCAAGCTTCTCCTTTACGCTCTTTAGTGCGTTTTGGTCTTTATTCCGCCGGGATTTGCGTGACCATGTTCTTATTTCTTATAGGATGTACAATGTCCTGTGTCTCGTGTTTATCTGCTGTTCTTGATGTATCTTTTTAATTTTTCATTGTCAATAGTCAAAAGGGTTTTGTTTTGGCCAGGAACATTCTTTCTTATGATATGAATATTATGCTGTTGACTGTACTGATTTGACTATACTTTTTGAAAAGTTCGCACAAAAACATATTGCTCAGATCTTCAACCTGAAGAAATATTAAGAATATACCGAACACTCTTACTTGTCTGAGGAAATATTAAGAATTTAGAGAATAACGTTGGAAGGTGTTACGAAATAAATGGTATAAATGATGACCTGTTTTATTAGCAGCTTAAGTTGGATTTACCACATGAAAAGCGTGATGCTAGAAAGTTGAAATGGAGTATAGGTTTTTATTTTTTTTATGGTGCGCTTATGCGTGATGGTGCTCCTTTGCGTAATCCAGTGGTAGTGTTAGTCCGAACCAATCGTGAATAGCATTATAAAATTCAATTTTAAATTTTACTTAAATTTAAGTCTATACGAGTAAAGAAGAAACAAATTTGCAAGCTTGTTAGAATTTTCATACTATCGATATTTTATGCAAAAAATACACGAGTTAAAGGGTTTTAAAATAAAATAACCCTTCTTTAATTCTTATAAGTGTTTATTTTAAAACGAAAATTCCTTATTTGTGATCAGAAACAGAAATATCTTTAGTTCTTTCAACGCATCTTATTCTTTCGTTCAAAATTTTTAGAGTTTAAAGGTTATTTTATGGTTTTATGCCATTTGTCCTTTTCCAAATCTTATCTCATGAATGCCATATGTGTTAAGGATAGTGAATATGCGTAACTCACTTAACCTAGAATGTCAAAACGATGGCTGATTGTTGAATGATAGACCCATTATAGGGAAAACTCATGCTTTGAGAATAATGAGAAGACAAGAAGTTCCGCTGAACAAAATACCCAACTAATTAAGAGAATGAAATATGTTTAAGCTAAGCTATTTTAGGAATCTTTGGTTCAAAAATCCCCCTTTTCCCCTGTATCGAGGAACACAAGGCTAGAAATCCCTTTTCAGCAGTTCTTTCCCGCAGTTGTCACTCATTTGCTGTTGATCTGGACTAGATTGAACAAGTGTCATTCGCTTACCGACATATTAAAGGGAAGGATATACCTAAGAAATTATGAAAAAGTGCAAAACCGAAAATTTGGGAGCCTTTTTACCCCAAAGTTCGAATTTTCGACCATTTTTTCGACATTTTTGACCCAAAAAAAATTTTTAATTACACGCTACCTTTAGAACTTTAGGTAGATCCTTCCGAAAATATAACTGAGAGTAATCTCGCAAAATTTCATCAAAATCGGTTGATAACTTTTTGAGCTACAACATGAGCAGATTTTGAAAACGTAGTTTCGAGATAATCACGTTTAAAGTTTCAACATGTGATAACTATTAATTGTAGTGATACTGTCCTAACCTAAAGCATAGTTTGCTAGGAGAGTACAGCGGAGGGAGTAAAGCAAGGGTTGCTCAGCCTCTAACGGTCCAAAAGCCCGACACCCTATTTATCTGATCACAAGCTGAGCATCCGCTCGACACTTTATGCGATAACTCCGCAAATATTGATTATTATTCAGATAAGGCTTCCCCTTGGCCAGTTGTTTTCGGAATTATACTTTCGAAATATGTAAAATTTTAAAGGGATTTCTGGCCTTAAGAGATTGGATTATTTTATAAGTTGGTAATAATCTGGACACACTCGATGTACACAATAATGCACGATTACCAGTTCTTCACTGTGCCTTTGACCAAAGAGAAAGGTGTTACGTGTCCCTTTGAGATACTCATTCCGCTGCTTATTCTTTTTTTTATTCTGTGATAGAAAAGTCAGGGAGGTTTGTTGGTTAATCTTGTGTGGGCGTTTACCATCGTACTTTCGCTGTGGGCATCAACAGCGGAAACACTCCCGGGCGGTTGCTTGCAGAAAGAGATGGAGACAGCATAAATTTATTTATTATTATGATACGTTTTTGCTGAAAAGCTTTGAGAGGTCTTCTCTTGGCAAACGAACATACGAGAAAATTTTTAACCAATACAAATAAAATTCTAATCTTAGTAGAATTCCTTTAGATCGGGGTATTGGATGGAAGTGCTCTCGCTGATTTATGATTACGCTAATGCTCAAGTTGAACACGCAACAACATATTGTTGATGAAAATTGGAATTTTGCAAACGCATGAGGGCGTTAGCGTCCTTATATTGAAATTCAGAGCGGAAGTAAAATGAGAGATTATACAGTTCTTAGCAATTGTTTTCCAAAAAACGCTACAGTTAAAATATTTTTTTCCATTCTGAGATCTCAGAAAACACTTAACACTGAAGAAGGGAGCAACTTACTCCCGAAATATATATGTTGGAAAAAAATATTTTAACTATAGCGTTTTTCGGAAAACAATTGCTAAGAACTGATTGGAAGCGCTAAACATGGGAGAATACATAAATTAGAGATTATACACCGACATGGAATTACTTTGTTTTTCGGAGAATGATAAAATTACATGTGTCTGGAATCCTTGCGAACAGTCACCGGTCGATGGAAAAATTTTGAAGACAAATATGTATTAACAATTGAGATTGTTTTCCTTGCTCCTACACGAATCCGCTTTAAGGAGAGAATTTATTTCACGTCAACGTGTAGCTCGCGGCGCAGGTGCTTATGAATATATTAAACATGAGATACAGCCGTTTCAATTCTGAAGAAAAAAGGATTTCATCAAATTCATAAACCTTCGAAAATAAAATTTCAACATGATGCCTAAATAACAATGATTAACAAATTACACAAACGCTTTCATGGGGTCTTTCAAAGAAGAGCCCTTGTCTAATAAAAAATGGAAATTATAAGCGCTCGTTTTTATTGTTTTATTAAATTTTTATTATTTATTGTTTGTATTAAAATATCATCAACGACAGGGAAATTGATGAGCATTTAACATTTGCCCTCATGAATATTAATGTTGATTCGTAACGATTTTATTGGTTCGACAAGTGGCAAAGCGTTCATCCTTTCGTGATGTCAAAAATGTTATTACTTGTGTACACTGTACATATAAACACACAGTCAAAGTATTCATGCAATACATTGATTGAACACATAAAAATCCATTGGACTATATTCGGACAAACCAATGCTGCAGGCTGTTATCGTTTCATAGAAATGTTACGAAAATTTGTATGATTTGCTCATATTAATTTAGTAGCCATTAGCATTTTTGTGCAAATATAAGATTTTATCATGAATCGATAACACGATTTCACAATTTTCAGTGGAAAATCGATTAATTTATGAGTGCTATTTATTTTTCGGGAACAAAAATACAATACAAGAATTTCGTCGGTAATTTAAGTAGCGACGATTTGAAAGGATGCCTTTAGTAGTCGCGCTTTTGTAGTACAACAAAGTTAGTTAAACCTATGCAACTACACATGATAACCTTCTAAACAGGAGCCTCTTGCCTTATTACATCAGCGGCAATAGTCGATCTACTGTTCAGAGCATTTTGCAAACTGTTTCTCCGGAACGGCTTTTCCCGCGTGGGTAGCAGTTTTCTTGGAACTCCTCAAGCGACTCAAAAGGCCTCCTCCCCAATTTCTTTTTGTCAAGTAGGAGAAAGAAGAAGTCTTGGTCTTAAAACTGATAGGATTTGAGTCTGACAGGATGTTTATATTGTTGAATTTAAACGTAATATAATGTGATAAAGTTGTTGCTGATTTCAGTCATTTTTTATGGTTAAGATTTCTGCGTCTGCATCAACAGATGTAACATTAATTTGAGTGCTATTCAAACTACGTGAATTCTTTGGCACACCTTAAATGAAGTGCTTTAGAAGTTTTAACAGTTCATTTGGTACCGACTTATTTATTAAATATTTTGCATCCCACTCTGCCAATTCGGAAACAATATTATTCTTAATTCTACTGTCGACATTACTTTTAACGGTAAAAATCTAAGTTGTATGGACTGAAATATATATTATTCTGTCCCTAAAACTTTTATTTTTTACACCTTGTATAAATGAAACGCTATCGTTTGTAATGTCGGAATAACAATTAAGGATTAGCAAATCGGATAGAGTTTTAGGAGTGTACCTGAAGTCAATTGTCAAATTATTGATAATATTTCAAGCTTCTTTTTGAGCCGTTTTTCGCAACAATGCCATCAATACGATCTGGCTTCCCTGGTGGAATTGTATTTGAACTAAATAAGAAACATTTGTGATTTGAACAACTTTTGGAGAAAAATAATTGATTATAAATAATTATTATCGTCTCGAGCTTTTATACGTGCCGGATCAGATTATTGTTTTCTTGAAAAGGATACCATAAGATTCTTACAGACTCCACTTTAACAAAATAGAAATACAAACAGTCTCGAAAGGAAGTCTTTTCTTCATTAAAAAAATTAAATAGTAGGATTAGTTCTGTTTATATAAAGTCAGAAAAAATCTTTCAACGATCGAAACATGTAGAATACAACCAAGCTGATGGAAAAAGGTTCATGTCTTGCACGTCTTAATGAAAACAGAAAAAGGAAATCTGTCGGGAGACAGTAAAGCTGGGATAATTGCAATATGCATAAACGCAAAACTCGCTGAAATTCACGGAAAGCTCAATCGCAGCGTTTTTAAAACCGATTTACAATATTCTTCTAGTTTGGCGACCTGTCTATCCGTGAGTACGCCTTCCTGTCTGTCCACTCGTTTCTCATGTTTTCTCCAATCAATCTGCTCCAATCATAAATTTTGCAAACGAGTCAAAAAGGTTGACTTCTTCTAAGTAAGATAGAAATAAGTTGATTACACAGCCCAACGTTTTTGGCAAAAGGACTTTGTACTCAAACTATGATATGTAGTCCACCAATAGAAAGCAAGGCCAACGTAACGTCACTTTGAACGGCTGCCATTTTGTTGCGGTGCTGCCAATATTAGTGAACGTATGAGATCTCGAAGAAATTTATGTAACACATACTATCTGAAAATTTTCAGAATATCCAATCAAAACTGTAGTGTTGGAAAGCCCATATAGTAGTGAAGTCATGTGTGGTTGTCATTGTAATTTGTGAAAATTGGAAAAAAGAGCAACAGAAGCAGCTATAATGCTTCATTATAAATTTATTCAGTATCGTAATCATGTTATGCTGATTCCTTTTGCTGTCCAATGTACACTTAATTACATGCACCTACAGTAGAGCACCCATAATCCATGTATCCACATTGTGATTTCAAAATTTCAATCACTTCATTTTTACACAACATTTTAATGCAACACATTATTTATTTATTTAAATGAAATTAAATCAAAACATCAAAACACTTAACGAACTATTTTGTTGTAAAATATATTGTAAAATATTTTGTAAAAATGCAGAGAAAGCGTCAGCATTTAATAAGTATATTATTTACAATTTACCTGGCGTTCCGACAGTTGGTCAAGAATCCGTGAATAGTGAAATGTTCATACCGGTTCGGAATTCAAAGAGTGGTAAAGTATCACTTCTTCGAATCCATAACCTTAATTGTGTTTGTTTTAAACTCACCACATAATTAACACATAACTTGCGCAGCCGGAAAACAAATCAGTAAAAACGCACAAATGATTACTCTTGATCGCGCAAAAAAACAACTTTGAAAAAGCCGCACAAGTATAATGCGTGATCAAGAAATAATCGAGAATTTCGCGATGTAAATTAAGAATTAGAAATCAAAGCGACCGAGTCCGAAAACGGATAACCTAATAAGTCACTTAAGACTCTCAGGTGAGACTGGCAAGAGCAAACTGATCAATTGTCATTTGCAGAAGTATCGTCGTACTCAATGCACGCAATTTGCTTACGTTATGCCTGTTTTCTCTTCGCGAATGTTCGAATGGTATTGATACTTGTTTACGAATTTTCTCTTAAGCCGACTACAGTGGCGCGAGACATTTTTATTAAATTTTTATTCTTTAAATTTTTCTTAGATCTATTAAATTATTAGTATTGTATTTTATTTTGTAAAATTTTGACTAATGATTATTATGATTAAGCTTATTGATGTATAAAAAACGCAGGTATGATTTGAAATGAAAATGTCTTATATTTCAATTTATCATGAAAGTCTTTGGTTATGTTATCTAAATAATTTTTAGTAGCTACTCTTTGCAGAACTTGTAGATCAGTCTGTGATAATTTTTAAATTTTCTTAATAAAACATTTCAAGAGAAACTTACCTAGTGCAAATTTTTTGAATTAACTCTAAAGTTCTTTCTGCTTATTTTTACAAAGATATCTCCTTCCTTTCAATATTCCTTTAAAATATTCTTAACCGTTCCATCTGATTAAAGTTATACTATGTTACACTATTACACTAATAAGTTACATGATCCCTGTATTGTTTTGGCTCAATGTGTTTTTCATATTTTCCATGGAGTATGCACTTAGATTTCGAGGCATTTACCTTCAGTTTCCACTTATCTAAGTACTTAACGGCAGTAGCTAGAAACGCATTAAGCTTAGTTAGATAATTTGACCGACAGCCCAGTGGAATATATGAGTGTATCATCAGCATAGACTGCGAGGTTACATTTGTCCTGCTCATCCACTAGAAACTCAGAAAGAATAATATTAAACAATGTTGGGCCTAGTACTGACCCCTGGGGTACTCCAGCTTAAATGTGCTTGCTATGTGAAAGTATATTATTGAACGTCACCTTCATGCGTCGTCCTGTTAGATATTGCGCTATAAGCTTATTTATATATATTTGAAGAGAATTCAAATAATTTCATCTTATATATTGGACTAGCAACCCAAATGATGTCGAATGCTTTCTGAAGGTCAAGAGCACATGCAAGTGTTGTCATATTTTTTCTGAATCACGCATTCATCTTTTCGCATTAGAAGTAGATTTATTTTTAGTGAACCCAAATTGGTACTTGTTAAATACATTCCTATTTTCACAGATAGTAATTATTTTTTCTTTTATGATATATTCATAAATTTTGCTGTCACATGATATCAATGAAATGGGGCGATATTGGGATGGGTCGGTGGCCATTTTTTTTTTTTTGAGAATGGGTATAACAGTTCCTTTTTTCGACGTTTGCAGGAAAAAACAAAGATTCAAGCAGTTGTTGATTAGTATTTTTAAGGCTTGAACATATGTGTGTGGTAGCTTCTTAAGAACTTTGTTGTTGATACCATTCGGCCCCGCTGATGGTTTTGGCTTAGTTCTTTTTATCACATTCTTAATATGTTCAACTGAAAATGCGGGAAGGACTTTTATTCGCCTGAAAAAATTTGGTCCATGACTAATATTCTTGACTTTATCGTAGAAGGTGGCACTGTACTCATGGTTTATTTTTTTTCCAAGTACTTCCGTGATGGTGTCTATTAAGTTTTGACGTCGGAATCTCTCCTACCGCTTCTGTGAAATAACCTTCTTAGCCTCTGTGTTGTCTTTAATAGAGAAATTGTTTCATCACTCAGCTCAATCAGATTGTTTCTCACAATTTTCCTTTTTGGAATATATTTTTCCATGGCTTCCGAGATAAGAAACTCGAGACCCTGTAGCGATTCATCAATTTCTTCCTCAGAAAAGTTTCTATTTGCTACTGGTAATATGCCCTTTATTTTGAAGTTTGTCTCATCCCAGTCAGCTTGCGAGTAGTCAGATATATACTGGATAGCAGTAGATTTACTGGGAGATTGAACTGCAATCGTTCAATGTGCAGTGTAATTTCAACGATCCTACGATCAGAATCAAAACCGAGAGTGTTGTTGTGTTGAGTGTTGAGAGTGTTGAGCATGGTGCTGCTATTTAACGGAGGAGTTGTAAGAGAATCTGAGATAAGGAAGAAGTCTATATATGAGAAGGAGTGGGAATCTAGCCTAATAGGTGCTCTTGAAACAAGACATCATATGTGTTCGATGCAGTGGGGAACCAATTGTTAGGGAGTACGACATTTCGATTGTTATATGTGTTTTACCATGAGTACCATCATCTCCGCTTGTAAGTCATCTATGCCCCACTGGAGACCTAGACACAGAAAGCCTCCGGTGAATTGGTGATCTACAGCCCCCCTGCGTACATGAAGCGGACATGATGGACGAGATAGTACGGGCACTTTTTCCCCAACATCCCGTTCGTGTTGATGCCGCCCACAGGGAAACAAAATTAGACTGTCCACTCTTGACAAGAAACGAGCTGGCATACCAGACGGTATGCCAGCCGAGGTACAGCAACTGGCCTATCACTCTTCCTTTGATTTGCTGCTCAGTGTTTTTGTGCCTACTTGCGGGAAGGTGTTTTTCCCGAACGTTCGAAGCCGGCAAGACTCGTGCTGATCAGCAAGGGGAAGGGAAACTCCGAGTCGCTGTCAGCAAACCGACCGTTATGCATGTAGACACAACCGGGAAAGTGCTAGAGAAACTGATAAAGACAAGACTCACTGACGTTATCCACGCCACTGGGGATCTTTCTCGGATATTCCATAATTACCTGAAGGATCGCAGCCTGATGTATGTCACTGCTCAACGCTGTTGGAGGATGCTACGGAGGACGCGACACTGAGAGTCCGAAACTCAGGGCGTAAATAACCTTCACCTCCCTTCCCCCCAAAAAATTGGTGTTTTGACAGCTAACGTGTCTTGTATTGAAGTCTCCACCAATGATCATGGACTCATTGTTAGAGAGACAGCTTAGGATGGTGTCCAGATCAGAGGTTGCCAGTTCATTGACTCGAATGTTTATAGAGGCGACGGCAAGTCAACGTTTATTATCAACCGTTTATTCTTATAAACCAGGGTTTCTTTTATCGCAATTGCCGTACCCATTCCATCTACTTCATTTCTAAACAGATTGTAACCCTTGAAGTATGGGGTATGGGGTTTTTTATCTTTTTTTCCTGCAAAAACAGTGACATGTTACTACGCTTTGTGCTTTTTTACATTCTCATCACCCCACAGTCTCAGTTTGTGTCTTAGTTTTGGAGTCATATCTTTACTGCCATGTTTTATGTGCACCTGCAATAAAGTCTTTGCGTTCTGCAATACTTTCTAGAAACACAAAAAAAGATTTGTATTTGCTTTCTCTTGGTCAGCGGTCCAAAAAAAGCGAGTTATGTTTTGGACGTCTACAAGAGAATTCCACTCTCTTAAACTACTCAAGCTCGCAATAGTTTTTGTGCCGATTGAAAATGAATGAACATTAAAATATGTATCTTACAATGATTATAATAAGAACTGCCTATTCGTGGTAATGCATGTTGGTCACATGCAGTTGACTTGACAAAATTTAAAAAAAAAACATAAAAGATCGCAGAACTTGGAAGATGAGGCATTAAGTCTAACTAACTAGTTTATTAATTCATTGTCTTTGTCTTACCTAATATCCATATCTCTACTGTCAATCAGTACCCTGATAGCACCGTTTCAGCGTTACTAACATGGACATGCAGAATTACTTACGTTCTAGTATGTTAAGTGGTTCAAACATACTGCCTTCGCCTTCTGCATCCAGTCATAAACGCTGCAAAAAATTTGTGTACGAGTGTTCGCACTCAGGTTGAATCAAACATGACATTCATATATTACTGACAGTGGTCAGATACATCTATATGTATCGCTACACGTATCGCAATACTATAGCTACAATATAGCGCTTAAACTCTTGGGTGGATTCTCTGAGACAGAGATAGAAAATGCACAGCATTCGTATTCTTATGTCAAAACAAAGGAACATTTGAAAATCAAATAAAATTCCGATTATCTTAGTTGAATACCATTAGATCAGTAGTTAGTTCCAAGTCTTACCAGGGCTTTGCATCAAAGTCAATTTGAGACTCGCGCCTTTTGATAAAATAAAAGCAGAGTTAGTGGTAGAAATGCTTTTGTGTAGATAGAAGCACTCACAATGTTTTCTCAAGCGTCTTCATATTTTCAGGGAAATTCGAGTGAAGAAGACGCTAGCGATGAACACCCACGATATGGCCACATATTATCGGTTTTTATTGCTCTCAAACGTCTCGTCTTACGTAGCACATTCTGAAGGTCTAGCGTGAATACCTTTGCCTGCTGTTCTGCGTCAGCACTGAGTTAACCCATGACTAGAATACTGTATATTTCTCGCATGTGACATAATTCCTCATGCTAGGCTTTGTGATACTTTGGATAAAGTCGCCTTCAGATTACATGAATGCCCTTACCTGGCGGGGAGGAAGTGCCAGAAAAGAGATTTTTCCAGCCCCAACGCCATCCAAGGCTCTAGTATGGCGTTTATAAATGTCAGCATGGTCCGAGCATATTGGGCTCTAAGCATTTCTCCGAACACAGGTTCTGAACAGAGCTCTCCGTTTTCGCTGGGTTGGTCAGGTTTTGAGCAGACAAGAATGAAAATATCCATTCCTGCTCAAGAGCTGCGTCACAGAGAAATCAGTTTCACCATGCGTTCGATTAAGGCAAGAGCTCAGATTAGTAATCAGGCGTGTGGTCAACCATCCCTCTGTGACTTGCACCCAGAACTGTTCAGCCAATCGCTGAGAGAGTGTTTTCTCTCTTCCCTGGTGACCCCCTGTTCTGCTCCCCTGTTATCTCCATTACTGCGCAGGTAAATATTTCTGCGATCTCTCGCAGGGACGGCCATGAATATCACCCATGCAATTATCAGCACTGCCTTCGCGGAGACTGTTCGATATGCGCATGAAATTCACAGCGGTTCTTGTCTCTGCACATGTGCTAACTGTTTTCAGTGTAACTCCTTCATGAGAGCTTTATCCCATAGTTCAGACCATAGAGGTATATACCTCTATGGTTCAGACCCAAAGCGTAAACAAGAGTACGCCGCACTCATTAAGACCCGTCTACCTGATTTTGTGAGCCCGTTTATGTCTGTGATTAGGCCAGTGAGTGCAGTTACATGCACTACAGCCTTGTTAGTTGTTGTCCTGATTTTTCGGGAAAAGCCCATCTTCGAGTCTATCAGGACTCTCAGATATTTGATTGCTTATTTCGATTTAACCAGCGCTACGCCAACACTAAAACGTTCTTGTGAATCTGTTCTTTGTCAGGATGACCACTTCGGATTTCCATGTGATAAGAAGGACGATATTAGAAAGTCATTGATTCTTTTTTTGAGCAAACTTATTACTTTTAAACTTAATTTTAAGAAAGGGTTTCTCAAAAAGGCTGCATTTCTTTACGAAATCAATGGGGAGGGAAAATTTGGGATCGAATCGAAATTTAGAAAAGAGTCAATTGTGGGTCACGAGAGCAATTTCCTAACGTTGATACAAGTATGTTGGACCTGTTGACATAAGTACTTAGCTCACTATCATGCGTCTCATTGAAAATAAGGATTTTTAAAAGAGTGGCATCATAAACATACTAAGCAAGTTCAACTCTTCACTTTTAATCCTTTTTAACGATTCTCTGCTTTGATTTTCCTTACATGAACTCCTCCAAAAAATGTCGCCTTCCCACCCCTGAACTATAATCCGATATCTTTCCAATCAAAAATAATTTTCAATTTCAATAAATCCAATACTTCACCTTGTAAGTTTGACACCATTTATCAAATCCCTTTTCTAAGAATCATCATATATACTATAAAAATATCATAGACACTACTCCAGTCGCCCAATTGAAAGAAAAAAGAACAGAATTTCTCCTTGACATGCTCTGAGCTTTATTTTCTAGCTGTGCTATCTAATTTTGATTTACAGTGGAAATAGCACTTTGATTACGAGTTTTTCATAGCTGTCAAATGGATAGTTTGCTGAAATACTCTAGCGAACAGTTGGACTTGTCTGCAGGACTTCATATACATCGGTTCACTCATTTCATATACATTTGTTACTCATACATAGTTTTGATAAATCCTTAGAACATTTTTTTGAAAATATCAGAGCAGGATGTTTTAAAAATCCTTTTTGGGCTTTGAAACACAGAAGATTTATGAGACGTTTTAAAATGCAGTTAATCTGGCAATGGACTTTTCATTTTCGAAAGACAGATTAAAGTGGGCGGAGCTCTTGAAGAATAAATTTAGCAAAGGTAATTAATCTACCATTGACCATTCTGAGATTTACATGTCATTGGCAACTTCTTCTAATTGTAATCGCATTCAATCCATTTTCGTTGGATGTTAAAATATGTTTTCATCTTCTAGAAATCCTTAAGGATTGTCATCACTTTAGGTTTTCTCGCTCAACGGAATGGGGTTCTGCCTTGTAGTGTGCAGTCAGAGTGGGAAATGGACGCGTTGCAAATTGATGGGATATTTTTGCTTTTTCATTTTCTATTTCGCTGTGTATGTCCTCTGCAGGACGACTTGTGGTGAAGGATTATGCCTGAAAATTGAATTGTCAATCGAACGCGATTTATTGATGAAAGTGGAATACTGAAGCCTCTGTAGTAAGTTTTTGGGGAAGTAGGAAAGGTTTTAGTAGGTTGGAATGTATTTTGTGGAGTTTGTTGTGCTCTTCTTGACAACAGAATTGAATTACTTTGGCACCGTAAGGTCGTTCTGGTTTTATTTTCAAAAATTTCTTAATAAATTGGATTTTAAAAAAAATTACAAGAATTTGATTAGCTTCTAAATGTTGATTAAGTTTAGAATTAAGAATTAACAAAGAATTAATTTTTTGTTTATTATTATTGTTTTAATGCAACCTTCTACAGCTCGTTTTAATGTTTTTCTAGCAATTTACAGTTTCGCAAAAAAAATCTACATATCTTTAAGAATTTGAGATTTTTCACAGTTAGGAAAAATAAAATATAAATAAAATAAAAATATTAAGGGAAGAAATACATTTGATTTCTTTCTAATCTTTTTAATCAAAGTTAATATTGCGTTTTAAATCCGCGTACAATTTTACTCACTATTTCGCTATCGCATTAATATAACCGCGCACTTTCGTTCTTCGCTCAATCAACACTACTTCTCCTTCGTCTTCGGCTGTAGTCGCTTATGTACACGATTCAACCAATCTGGAATCTTCTACGTGGATCAGTCTCGAGTTTAAGCTCTTAGTCATTTGCACATGCATTGTCGTACTCAATGCACGCATGTTATGTTAGAACTAACCTCGAAAAAACCATGTGGTCAGCACAATTTGCCAAACCCATAAAATACTAAAACTTGAGTAGCAAGCCTAAGCCAGGAAGTGCTGTACAACCTAATATAAAGTTAAGTAGCGGGTCCCATTTTAATTTACTTAAATTCATTTCTGAATAAGAATTTTTCAGTATCTTTATACAATTGAGAATTTTGGGTGAAATCGCTAACGGTAAGATTTCTAATTTGAATCACTTACGTTGTTTGTATTTGGTGATATTGGATCTCAAGATAAATAGCAATTGATCAGCAAGAAAATCTGAATCATTTACGTTGTTTAAACTAGAAGATATTGTTGGTCAGCAAGAAAACAATATTAAAGAATCCGAAACTAACAAGATAAGGGAGTAATAAGTAATAAGTCTGTAAGATCTAGTCTGAGAAAACATTCGGTTTGTTTCGAAGGTGTTATTTTGGAAAATAAAGTTAATATAAAAAAATTCCTGTGTAATAACCCAGAGCGTGGAAGCTCTGGTAAATTAATTTTTTTAGTCGGTGTGACAAGAGAAAACTTAGGTCACAATATGTTTACGTCTTGGCTATTTCCCATTCGAGAATGATCCATATATTTGCTGTCGATACTTGTTTACAAATCGCCTTTTGGGCGACTACAGTGGCGCGTGACATTATTCGAACATGTTGCAGTATTAAAGTCTATAAAACTCGAAATCCTAATATTACAATGGGATCGCATTCTGTTGCGTATAGAAAGCACAAAATTTCATCACTTCTGATGGAATCTTCAACCAACAATTTTGAAAGTAATAGTTATGGCCTCATTATCCTCTCACTTTTCGACACGTTCATGATTCCCACAATAGCTAGATGTGACTATCAAGGACATATCGGAACACCACGTCGAAAATGGCGCACCGCCAAAACGCGTCTGTTGAAAAAAATGATGAAACAAAGAAAGTGACGGGGATCAACGAAATATTTAGAGGACAGAAAGCATATAAATATGAGAAGTATATGGTTAAAGTTTGGGAGGGATCGGTTAAATCGTTTCGGAGAAATCTGTCGTATCGGACGGAAGAAGTTGTTTTAAGGAAAACGCATTTAAAATTGTTCCTTTTTGAAAAAAGTATTTAAAAGATTGTTTGCTGCTTATCAGCGATGCCGGATCCATATTAAATCCTTTTGCTTTCTTCACATAACTCATATTCATGTAATCTGTCATCTCTTCGCGTCGTTTTCGCTTCCATTGAAGCATCAAACCAGTTGCAATCCGCTTTCCGTACGTGGTTAGCGTTGCGCTCTCTTGCGTGGTATTATAAAGTTGGATCGATTTTGATACCCAGGACTTCCATTATTTTGAAGATCAGTGAAAAGCTTCAATTAAATAAGTATGCAGCTATTTTTATTGCGATTTAAACAATTTTTTTGACGCAGAAATTATGTTTATTTGCCATACCCTATAGACGCAACTATTGACACTCTCGTTGTTATTTTGGGTAAGGCCGCTGAAGCATATTTCTAACACATACGTGAGCTATTCATGTATGGGTTTTGAAATTTCTCGAGCTTCATCAGGGGGTGCAGCAGGATGATTATATCTTTGTAAGGGATTAGAAACTTCATGTTTTCGGTTCATGCAGCTGTTGGATAGAGTGAATGTTTTGGTTTAAATTGAAAATACTCTATTGTAACTGCACATATCCTTATTAAATTATAACACTCTGTTTTTGAAGTTATTAACTTTCAAAATCTGTACAAAATCGATTTTTTGAAGTTGATAACTGGAATCACCATCTTAACTTATATATCGTTAGTAAAGCTCTAATTTTGTCACTGGATGGATGAACCTCATAGCGTTGAAGCAGGTCGTTTGAAACGCAGATTGCAAATACGAAATCCTACCTAGGAAATTTTCACAAGAGAAGAATCGCTTTTCGAATTCTTCACTTCCATTTTTTTTCAATTTTGATATTGACATCTATGACAACTGGCTACACAGAACGATACCCAGATACTGCGTTCTGTTAATTTATGTCAACTTTATGTTTTGAATGACAGGCTAGCAGTTGATTTTACATGGTAACAAGGGCCACTTAAATTTTTTTGTGAATTGAATTTTTCAATGCGTCTTTCAATTTTTCAATGAAAGTCCGACTGAATTTTCTTGAAGCACTCGTTTTATACTCTGAGAGCATTTGAAGATCGTCCATTGGATTTTTTTATGACTTCACAAACATAACTAGGAAAAGAATCAGGTGCATTTCTTATTGCAACATTGCTGCTATGATTTAATCCAAATGTTACTTGATCAACTTCATTCAATCTATTCGTTTGGATCAGAAATGAAATGACTTTTTATAACATACCCTCCCCCACCTCCCCCCTCTATCATACAGAAACGTTCATTGAACGTCACTGTTTTATTGCCAAAAAAGTGTTTCTAGTCCAGCATCTTTTATACTTTTGGCAAAGACTTGAGAAAGCAAGATATTGAAAACGATCTTCCACGATTCTGAACGATCGAATACCCTCTTGGTTTGGCCGCAAACGTATCTAAAATAAATTCAGTTTTCATTCTGTCTCAACTCACGTGTCAATACTGCTCAAATTTTTGGACCATTTACCTTTCAAACCATTGAAAACCTCTCATGTCATTCACTGAAAATGAGACGAGTCAGTTAACCATTCTATGTCATTTCGTAGCAACGATCCATGACAATGACAATTTGAATCAACAATATCCAAACAATGTTGTGAGTCACTGACGTAGGTGAGCAACCAAGCTGCTTATCATAATGGCAGTTAAAGTAATCCCATTGTCTTGTAATCCCATCGATTACTAGACAATAGAATCAAACAAGCTGAAGATGGCTGCATATAGCCGGAACGCGTCCTTCACATCGAAAAAGCAAGAATCGTAGACCCAAACAACACGAAGCTGAAATAAACTTATCAAAACGTTCCAGCAGTTGTCCGTCGGCTATTAAGCAATTTTATTATCTGGCTAAATTGAAGCAAAGAACCTTTTATCTATTCGAGACTATCAAAATACTTGCAAACGGAATATTGGGAAGGTTTTGGACTACTGGAACAAGTATATTGGTAGCAACAGCTCTGAGCAAAAGTCAACCTGACAGTGAAAATAACACACGGTTAAAAGCATGCCACACAAATGAAATGTTAATAACTTTTAATGAATGAACACGGGTAATAACTCAAATTCAAATTCAAAAGCATTGTTATTCGCTTTCGAACCTTAACTAAGGTTGGACTAGATAGATGAAAGATAAGTTTACAATATGTGAACACTGCGAGATAAAAAAGCGAATGGGAATTCGATCAGTGAGTAGTTCCGAAACTTGTGGATTGTGCAGTGACAGTAGTGAATACGAAATGAACAGCCTCCAAAAAGATAGATAGATATATTTTTTGAGGCTTTATACGTACATGCCAATCTTAACTAGCTACGGCAAATTTTTGAAAGCAAAAAATTGTCAAGCAGCTTTTGAAAAGGTTTTTGATTTGAGTTGTAGTTTTATTTATTTTTTGCTCGTAAAGCTTTTATTTGTTTTGATTACATTGTTCTTATCTTATTTTATATCTAACTCATCCTAGATAATTTTTATTTACAATTAGGGTTAGTGGTCTAATGAAAGAGGGTTGGTAAGTCTGAGGGGGTTGTGGAGCAGAGGCTCTTCGGCCGACTTGGGCTCTTTATAATCTCCAGTGACATGTGCCGACCCGAATCTTTGAGGTTGGCGCAATGGGTGCCATGTAATCTCCCGCGGTCTCCTGGCCCAGCGTGGACATAAAATGGTGATCTATAATTTGAAGACACATCGAAGGATGTCATTGTTGGCAGATTGGAGCAAAGGAGTTTGATGGGGGCTACGTTGGCTGAGGAGGCATTAAGCGATATGTTCCGATAAGATAAGCCACGTACGATAGCTTCGGGGTGAGTTGACCATCTACTCAGTCTCGTGGCACTGGTTTGAATCATATAATTGAGTTTGGTTCGATAATTGGTTTGATTCACATAAAATCATATACTGCTGCGGTAGTAAATTTTATTGGGCTTTCGGTATTTAGACAGTCACTTCCTAAGAATATTTCTTTCGAAAATCTGCAACTCTTCAGCGACAGTAGGGGACATCGTTAGCCAAATCGGGAAGCAGTACGATATTGTGGGACTGATTAGGGTTTTGTGCATCAGCAGCTTTGTACTGATGCTGACGGACCTGCTGGAGAGTAGTGGTGCCAGCGCTGCTGATGCTATGGTCGCTTTGGAAATGGTCGCGCGGGCGTGCAGGTTGAATTTGAGGCGATGGTGGAATTGGACGCCTAAATATTTTATAGTATTTTTTTAGCGGGATGGGGGAGTTGTCGATATGTCGATATGTTGTCGTGGAGGAAGAAGTTGAAGAGATGTGGCCCGAGAATAGATCACTGTGGAACTCCCGAGCTCACACTTATGGTGTTGGAATATGTGTTCGCTATATTTACTGAATAGAAAATTTCATGGAGGAAGTCAGCTATGATGCGTACAATTGGCATAGGACATTAATTGTTGAGGAGTTAATAAATAAGTCCATTTGACCACACAGATTCGAATGCTTTTTGGGGGTCAATGGAGCATGCCACGGTTGTTTGTTTCATTCTTAGCCCGGTCAAAATGCGGTCGTGTAGCAGTAGTAGTGGAAGTAATTGGAGCACGCAGATAGTTCTTGCTCCGTTGTCGTTAATGTTTCCCCATTCAGTTGCATTTGACTCTTGTTTATGTCGAAGTTTGTGGTCCGCCAGCCGGTGAGAGCATTGAATTCCTTGAAAAAATTTGTGGATGATTTTTAGTCTGTTTGAAGACAGTTCCTGGATGGAGTTGTCTATTTCTGAATTGCTGAGCAGCCTATGGTCTGGATATTTTCCCTCAAGTTGATCTGAAAGCATGTCTTTGAATGCTGACCAGTCTAGGCCTGCGAAACAACGGCTGAGTCTCTGAGGCGGGGTGATTGGGGCAATCCCGGGTAGTTGTATGTCGATCAGTTACGTGAAGTGGTCGGAAGGTGCCGGCGTGATAGTGCACTTGAGATTTGAGTGGTTTGGTGTGAGAAGAGAGGCAACACCACGAAATTGTCCAGGAAAGAGCTGCCCCTCGGAAATCTTGGTTCGCCTGTATTAATAATACAAAGGGATGCTTGGTTAATATAGCGAAGCCAATTGAAAAGTGTTGAGCCATTTTTATTAGTCGCGCTATCACCCCATGATGAGTGTCTGGAGTTGAGATCGCCTCCTATAATTATTCCGTCGCAGCTCTGTCCAATGTTTGTTTTTTGGCTGAGTCTGGCTTCAATAGGGATTCCGGTATCGCATGGTACGTACAGCGCTCCTAGCAGTACTTTGCGTAGACGGCGTTGGTTCGCCCGCAGGTGAACAGTGGCTAATGTACGCGAAAGTGGAGTGACAGTGCATTTCACGTGGTAGGCGGTATGGATTTTTCGAACAATGATAAGGGTGCCTGTGTCTTCGTCATTACGGAATATATTATAGTGTGGGAAGTGCAGTTTAGCTTACTGCCCTCTAATGACATATAGGCAGAAGCTGAATAGTATGTCAGGTTTCTGTTCTTGAGGCCAGTGATTATAGTTTACTCAGAATTCACGGGCTTTTATGAGAAGAGAAGGGAGTGAGATCCCAAACATGTTTTGAGTTTCCTGAGCAATTAGGTTCAGAGGGTTTTCCCCCTGGTATTGTTCACCCCGTTCTTGCAAGTTGCTGAGAGGGGAAGAATTCTTCGCCACGGAGGCATACGACTCTCTTTTTACTGGTGTTGGATGAATTTGTGGTGCTATAATGTTGCGGACACTCATTGGATGAATTAGAGCATGAAAGTTTTGAGGGTCTAAGGTCAGCTGGTTGTCGTTTATGGGAGCCCGCTTCTGACGAATTCGATTCCTGAGATTAACGCGTTGCGGGCAGTTGGAAAAATTGGCTGGATGGCCCGTGCTCGCGCATAGAACGCAGTAAACAGAAGGAATAGAAGGGTCTGTTGCCGGGTCCTCTCGCGGGTTGGCGAGATTTTTTCTGGGGCAGGGTGTCCTCGAATGGTCTTTACCGCAGGCAACACACCAGGCAACATGCCCGAAACGCTGACATATGTAGCATTGTGTGAGCTCTCCCTTCCGGGAATTTTCCCACGCTATTCTACAGTTAAGAATGAACTTGATTTTTATAAGTTTCGTCAGGTCTTCCTCAGTAATGTGGGGTACCCTGAAAAGGTTAACTAAAACGTTACAAGGTGGTAGCCAAGATGGTTTTGGGCTGCTGCTAGATTCGGGGGGTGAGTTTTCAGTGGGAGGAGAAATGGTTGGAAACTTATTAGGACTAATCTTGTTAGTATTATTAATATTTTGAATTTTGCTAGCCTTACAAACTAATCTGCCAGTTGCCAGCTTGAATCGTGTCGCGTCGTCGTTAATCGCTGCACGAATCTCGTCTTCGTTCGTGCAGGAGCTGTCGCCAGACATTTCGATGTCTGCTCTGGTGGTGCTGGTCGGTTCTAAGTCCATTTTTCCGAGCTTGATCAAGCCGGTTGGTTGGCCGTCTTGAAGATAAGTTGAAGTTCCTTGAAATAACTTTCTTTACTTGTAGGGATAAGAGCGCATTCCTTGGATGTCCTTTCGATTTTAACTTGGGTTTGGAAGTCTGTTGCTTTCGCATTTCAAGGATTCTTGAAGATTGGGAGTTATGTTTTTTTGCCATCCGAACACGCGCACAAGGGATACGAGAAGTAAATCGACCAAACTGGGCAATACTGGAGAAGAGTAGCAAGGGATAGACACCAGCGGAAAATGTTAAAGGAGGCCTATCCCATAAGGCACACTGAGCTCAGAGTCATACTTTAAAAACACGAAGTAAAACAAATAAAAAAGCTCAGGATGAAGGGGCTATATATATAAATAAATGGAACTCAAAAATCAATGTTTCTTTGGCCTTTGGTAAGGCTGGCTTCACACGTCTCACGTTTGGCACCCTCCAATCAATTGCATGACGCCAATAATAAAGTTATAACGCCAATTTAGTGGAAATCAGTTTCTTTAATAGCTATGTTAACGCTACCGAACCGTAATTTCTTTCCATCATTTTCGAGGATTATTTTTATGGTTCACAGGATCCACCAAAAATTACTTTTGAGACAATAGGTGCAATAGAAGCTCGTGTTTTCACACAGAAAACTCTTTTTTTACCGGGACATAAGAGAAATTCCTTGGTAATTCCCTACCATATTTTGTTCGTTTTGTTTTACCTTGAATATATTTCCGATCCGTTGTTAAGAGCCGTCTTAGTGTTCTGATATCTAAGTAGTTGTAGTATCTTAGCATCTAAATGTTCTCTTGGAATGCGTTAACGATCTTAAATTCATTTCCCTTCGTCGAGTGAGTTTTAGAACTCGCTTGCTGCTTACTTAGTGCTATCAACAGTCATGCTCCCAATAGTATCTTCACTTCGTATTAGTGCATCTTTCCAACTTGGGTTATATCAAGAATCAAACAATTCTTTGCAAAAATTATGAAATATTCGGGATGACGACTATGGTGTAAATATGATTGGCGTTGCAATTGTACTAATAAAATATAATTAAATATTCGAAACGAAAAATATTTCACAAATGCAATCAACTACCTAATAAATTGAGGACTATTTGAGATCGCACGCTCCTATTAAGTTGTAGCAGTTTTCCACTTTTTATAGTTTCTAACAAAACCAAATGATAAAACTTATTTATATTTACCCAAATCTATCCCTAATTCATTTTGCACTTTAGAACCAGAAGTTGTTGGTAAAACCTAAAACAAAAACAAATATAGTTTACATCGGCTCCTCACGTCAATCCAACTATAATAAGACCAATGGATTACTGATTCAAAAAACATTAACTACACGGGTCAGCAATTGGAAAATGAGAAATTTAGGGATCCAGAGAGGATACCAACTGACGTCGTAGCTTTGACCATAAAATACAGAAACAATAGTAAGGAAAAAATCGCTATTTCAAATGAAGGCATAAATCAGTTACAGAAAGGGTCCTTTTGCAAGAGCAATAATTCGAAGCCAATATAGTCCCTTATCCACAGCATCATTTGTACTGGGATACCTCTGTTGTGTCGTACACAATCGTATTATGTTCAAATCAAATATGAGGATGCAGGACAGACAGTGAAATATCGGCAACCGTTTCGATAAAGTATCGCCACCATTTGTGATTTTGTGATAGTCGTCGTGTGTGTAAAAACTCAATCTTATAACACGCACGTACATATGAAGAGTTGATTATTTTTCCGAGAAAAAAGTGAAAATTTTGACTGTTTTGTCGATGTTATCTAAGCACTTATCCGGAATGCAATTCCGCTAACGACAAAAATATTACTCCTTCCGATTCATTAAATCATTTCTCGGCTGGGCAATGACTTAGACAAAAGGAACTAGCAATTCGAGAAGAATCAATGTTATCCTTTATCTCATTGTTCCAATCAACCCTACATACTCGACATAGTTTTAGACAGAGTGTCTGCCGTTGGAGTATGAAATCATCTTTGGTGTCGTTGCTGGATTGAATGTCGTCGCCAAATCAAGCAAATGTCAACTTCCAGGACGACAGCCTAAGACAATGAAAATTTCGTCTTGTAGTGACGGCACCGAAACTGAAGTGACTCCTTTGAAATTTATGCTGCATGTGTGGAGCTGGCAGCATTCGTTTGTACGTCAGCTTGAAATTGTGTATAGCAATAGAAAGGGTTAGTGTGAATTTTCAAGCCTTTCCCTTTTCAACATGCCTTATATTGGCAATGTCCTTTTGAGTTCGGGTCATATTCTTACGACCAGCATAAAAGTTGTTGGGCATAAACATGCAAATTTTATGGATACGAGCTCCCGCACGAGTGGAGATTCATTTTGTCTAAAAGCAAGCAAAGTGGTAGAAACGATTTGCGGAGATTTCATACTTTAAATTTTTTAGGGTTAACGATACACTCAAGGATGCATTAAATTTACAATCGAATTACTCATTGCTCAAATGTTGTTTGTATGGGGTAAAATAAAATTGGAATTGGAAAGTCGACATCAAATTTGAATGCTGCTCAACTATCAAACATATGGCACATATATTTTTTCGAATTACATTGGCAACAATTGAAGTTGGAAAATATTTCAATTATTTCAATTTAGAGTAAATTAAGAAAACAAGATTGTAGTAGATATGCAATGGCGGCAACGAGAAACGCCGTATGCGGTACCTAGTGATAGAATATTATAGAGTTGCATAGAAAAAGAATAGAATTGAATCGAATTTTGTCATTTTAATTTCTATGAGATTTACTATCGACATTTTCAAATCACTTCTTTACGTAAATTATTCTCTCAAATGAAATTCAGGAAAAATAGAGAAAAAAAACAAGATTTAAAAAAACTGAAGAAGTATTAAATCGATTCATTTTCAGCTGACAATTGCATTGTTTCAAATGCAATATCAAGTGCAACAAATAATCTCACACGTTTAATGATTGCTCAGCAAATTAGGCACAACAAGTAGATATAAATTTGGGAATAAATTTCGACTTGTGTTGGCGGGAACTTTGAGGATTTCCATGGTTAGGAACTTTGTCTGTATGACAAATATTTTTAAGTGCTCTGTCACGTTTGTATTTCCCTATGGTTTCTAGTCGGAAACTTTGTGTAAGTCCCTGTTCTTAATGTACCATGTAATTCTAAAAATCCACGGTATGGCTCTATCCGGCAAGGATTGTAGTGCTTTTTTGTGGCTTTTGGCTGTCTGCCATAGAGTAGTGTCGATCGAATTATTTTTTAAAAAATTAGTACTTTGTTTTTTATGTTTAAGCAACCAGAACTAAGAAAAGGGCTGAAGGAGGAAAGTATTCCTAGGCAGTGGGCTCGTTTTTTACGGATGTGGCCTCTCCACGTGTTTGGTGATGATAATAGTTTGTGTCTTGTCTTTATTAGTCCACATTTTCCATTATAGCCATATACAGCCTGAATAGTTCGCAGGCTCAAGAAGTGGTCTTCAACCCTTACTCTAAAAGATCGGCCTTCAGGAAGTTGTGTAAGAGTTGAATTTGTGATAGGGGGGATAGAGAATTCATGCACTTTGAAGATGAGCCCTGCATGCCAGAGCTTATCGCAGGGTTTCGATATGTCAAACATAACTAAGCCCGATGACTTCCTTCGGTTAAATCCATTTCTAATGTGCTGGACCATCCTTGTTAACTGAAGTTCCGTCGAATGAGCTTCTCTGAAGCCATATTGTTCATCAAAGACGATGTGTTTTTCTTCGTTGAGTCTTATCATTTATGCTTTTTGTCAGCGTAGTAATGATTTTGTCTCGTATCCACTTTATCATTGTGCTGGTCACTTTGTCAGGTCCGCGTACTTTTCGCTTGTCCAGCTTTTGTATGTGTTCTTTGGTTTCTTATACGTCAAGTGGCCATAACGCGTTCTCTACCTGAGGCTCGGTTTTGATGAGCTTGTTGATTCGTCTTAATATATAATCTTCGGCGTCAGGACCATCATCGTAGCTAGTATTTTTTCTGAAATTGTAACTCCAGCGTATCTGCAGAGGTTTAGGCTTTTTCCAATTTATCATACTTTATGCCGTTTGGGCGGTGTATGGATGGCACAACTACCTTATGCCGTATGTATGTCTGCAGGAAACTCTCTCATTGTTCATTTTGAAACTGGTGGATATGGTCTTGAATTTCAATTGTCAACTGGTTAGCTTTCGTTTTTAGCCTAGCATCAACCGTGCTCCTAGCCTTTCTCCGATATTGATTCTTCTTCTTCTTCGCATACGTTCTTCTATGCAGATGTCCTCTTTGAAGAAGTTTACTGGTTGATGGTTTGAGGAGAGCTCGTTGTGTACATTTTCACGTATGCTAGAGTGGAATTCGAGGAAGACTCAAAAGTCTAGCATGTTTCTGCGCGTCATATCAAAGTGTGTTGGCTCATTGGGAAAATTCAGGCTCGCATCCGTGCTTGTGGTGCATCTGTTTAGCTCAGTTCCAGCTTGATTACTTCTCACAGCACCCCAATGCCTGTGCTACCCAGTAAGGTCTCTAATGACCAGCAGTGGTCTTTCTATTTTGAACAGCGTGTGAAGGTCTTATACACCGAAATAACCAGAATTTCATACAAATTCGTCTGCACTTTAATGGCTGTTGCTTCCGTTGTGTGTAACTGTGGTGTATAAATCAGATGACAGTTCATGGGTCCCACCACTAGAATGGATGTTCCTCCTTCCCTGCCTGCCTGTCTATCTTTCCTGTATAAATTGTGGTTAGGGAAAAGCACACGAGTTCCGGGCTACAAGAAGGTTTCCTAGAGGAGGATTATTTCAAATTTATTAACGAGAATAAATTGTTTAAGCTATCCAGTTTGTTGTAGCAAGGACTAAACATTTCATGTGAGTACATAAATGCGACTCAACAGATTCATTAGTGTTAAGGAATGGTGTTCTGTGTTGCAAAAATGGTTTTGACCATTTTCGCCATTATGTTTTGCATGATGAGTTGAAACTCCTCATATCCTCATTTTGTTTTAAGTCTTTTTCTATTTCTACTTCCGAAATTTCTTATTCTATTTCTTCTATGTCATTCACTTCCTATTCCACCTCTGCTTTAGAAGAAGACCGTACTATTATAAGTGGCACAATTATTGGAAGATGATGAGAATTTCGTGATCCTCCTTTTCGTGATTTTTTGGTTTGGTATTTTTATTTTGGAGTTCAGCTATTTGCTTCTTTAGGGAGATGTTTTCCCGACGGCTCTTCTCTATTTCACTGTCACTTAACTGTCACTTAACTGTAATATTTCACTGGCAATAATTTCCTTGTGTCCTCGCATGTCAGGCACTCGTGCGTTCGTCACTAGTCATCGACCTGGGTCCGGAACACCCACAATAAAGGAGCGTAAGGCACCAAGCCATGATCAAACTCGCAGTAACATTGTCTAAAAATTCTTATATTTTAAATTATTGTTAAAAATATATTGAGAATCACTTGCTCACAAACCATGCTCTATATCTTGTGGGAGTTTGCTCTATTTAGTAAATGCAAGTGCGGCATGAAGGTGTTGAAAAACAGTCAATTTTTTTCAATTATTCAGATCGGAAAAAGGACTTCGAACGAAGACCATCTCGAACCAGTAGCTGAAGCTCTGCTCCATGGAAGAATATTTTTGGAATATAGCTGTTAATGCATATAACCTAATTAGAGGCAGCTATAGAGCCGATCCATCTCTATGGTAAGCTGATCGAAAGTAGAAAAAGGAAAGCGGAGCACGAGATCCCTATAATCAGCAACATGGCCGACAATCGACCAATGGACCAGCTATCGGATAGAATGAACTCAAAATACTGTCCTAGAATATAATAAGTAGATAAGAATTTTTTAATATTGTATCAGGCATCAGTATTAGAATATTAAATGAAAATACGCTTAGAAAGAAATTTAAAAGAAATAAACAAATAAAAATATAAAATGGGAAATTCTGGACGTAGCGTTCGGTGGAGTAATCTGAAACAAAATTCGAATGTTTTGCGTTGATATTGTCCCCTACTCCTTGATTGAATTGTATTCAATTACCTCAGAGGCTAAGGTATACTATGGAATACTTCATCACCCCGACACAAATAATAGAACGAAGTCTTTCGTCGGGCACCTTCAATTAATTCAACTAAAAAATACATTGGTAGATAAGTTGAATGTTAAAAGGCCTTTTTAGGGATATTAATACTAAGTTAACACAAAGTCCTAAATACCCAAGGTGTAATTTTCTTTCGGATCATATAGTGTGCTGAATGTCGCTTCGCAACGGTAACGAGCCAAATGTTGGGGCTTTGGTAACGAGCTTCGGCAACGAGCCAAGAAAGGAAGGAAAATTGTTTCCGGGATATAATTTTTCAGAAATCCAACAAGCCGGAACTGTCGCATCTTTGTACATAGGAAGTAGCGTTGCACCACTGGCTAACGCGCATGTTAGCACCCTAGTTGATTCACAACTTGCGCCATCAGAGACACGTTGGAGTGCTTTTCCCTTTGCTCCTTGGCTCTAAGGGTCACTTGCAAAACCTTTCTCATCCGTATTGCATATTAGAATTCCTTGGCCTTCTTCCTCTTCTCCGAAAAACAGCCACGCACTATGAATGAATTCTGCACATGTTTCCTTGCCTTCAGGCTATTTCAAAGAGATCGAAGTCCACCTGTCCCTAAGTGTTGGATTGTTATGTTAGATTGGAAAAATCAAAGTAAAAATTATAGAATAGGTAGGTTAGAACAGAATCCTGGGTGCAGCTATCAGGCAAAGCACGTAGGTTAAGTATTTTTGAAAATTATTGTGCAAAATTGTAAATATCATAAATAATCACCCGGATTAATTACATTTAAATCTTAAAAAAGGAACAATTGAAATATTTACTATATGGGACTATTACTATACTACAACAGCATCAGCACACAACAACTAGAATAGTTTGAACGAACTCAATATCTGACGAGATTCAAACAAAATCGCTATAATTTTATTTGTATTGTAAAGTTTCCTAATGATTTTGTTGAGCTAGAATACTTTTCTCGAAGCATATAAGTGAAAACGCAACACAAACACAAATCTACTATTACATTTTCTTTCTCTTTTCAGTCAGAAGCCACACGAAGGTATTCTGGCTGTTTTATGCTTAGGTGCGGCGCATAGTTAAAAATTTGTTCTGCTCATCAAGAAGCTTAAGTAATAGAAAATTTCCTGAATTGGATACTCATGATACTATGCTGTGAGACTGGTGATGATTTTTCGCATGTTATCTGAAGTTGCATTCTTATCATATAAGATAAGTACCAAGGGCACCACTAATGTAAAAGATATTTACTCAACTTTCAAAGTTTCAGCCGAATCAGTTTTGTAGTTTTGTTTTAACAACGTGTGAAAGCGGGCGTGTCTAAGGAATTTACAAAAATAGAGAAATAGCAATACCGTTCGGTGATTTGGTTCTTGTTATTGGGAAGAAATTTCGCAGCGAAATCAAAAAGCACTTGGGTGCTGTTTACGACCACTCTACTCCTGGCGCGCGGAAAAAATTGATTAAAGGAGCATTAACGTCGTTTCAAGTCGGTTTTTGACGTACCCCGTTCAGGTGCCTACCACGGGGAATAACGTAACAAAAATCTAAAATCTTGTACTGGCAGAACGTCAAATGAAGGTTCTCGAGATAGTTGAGACAGTAATCTTCTCAAAAACCGCGTAAATCATATTTGCATGAAATTTGGACAGGCGAAAGCTGTCGGCCTAATGGGTACCGCCTTCGCTCATACTGGACAACAAGCACAACCGTGAGAAAACGTTATAGCGGTTTTTAACGCTATTTAAGCGGATGGAGTTTCAGCGTCATTTTGTGACCATCGGCGAAACATGCAATATAAGCATCAGAGTACAAAGAAGAGAAGAGAACAGTGGAAGGGTGATGGCAATCGTTTTCTAGGATTCACAAAGTGGGATTCGACAAAGCGTCGACAATCTGGTGATGGGCGAAACGTTCTCACAGCCCGGCTTTCTCAAACTATTGGGCCGATGCGAATACGAATTCCAGAAAAAAAAAATCAATTTTGCGGGGAACAATGCACCACATCACACTTCTTTCGTCGCAGTGGCCAAAGTGGTTGCAGAAGGTTACGAATTGCTGGCTTATCCACCGTTTTCTCCAGATCTGGCCACGTGTGACATCTTTCGGTTCTCAAACTTGAAAAGTCACTTCACGGGCAGAAATTCGGGTCGAATGAGGAGATCATCGCCGCCACTGAGACGTCATTTTTAGACATCGAGAAAACGTATTTTTAGGACTGATTGAACAAGTTGGAGCCACTTTTCCAAAGTTTTTGTTTTTCTTTTGTAGACGAAGTACTTACCGGACCACCCACGTATGCTGTGCAGGAAAGCAGGAAATTTTTCCAAAATATTCAAGAAATTAACAAACGACAAATTTCAAACGAACTGCAGAGAAGAGTTTGCACTTTCGGAAATACCTTTTGTCTGAAATCTACTGATCGCTGCAATTTAACGTTGGCATGTATAAACGTGTGTAATGAAAAGCGTTTCATATTTATTGCTTCTTACATAATTTGCTCATGCTCTGCAGTTTCTTAAGATTTTATCTTCTATCTGACCGCACCGGTTGGTGATCTGATGTTCCAAGGACGCGTGTCAGTAGTCTTTGGTTCGCTCATACTTTACAGGCGCATGAGTTCAGAAAATTCGAAAAATTCTAAAGAACACAAGAAAACCACTGTAGAGCACCAACACTTACGCCTTCGATGATAATTTTTTACTTTATCTGAACGATTCCTTGGCTGAGTACCTTGGCTGAGCACCACCTGAGGAGGCTGTTACACTAGCTCAAATACATCTAGCGCTAACACCTCAAACAAACTCCCAATCTAACGGTTTTAACCGAATTTTACCAGAAAAATAGTATTTTTCATCAATTGGTGAAAAAAGGACGAAGACGAAGACGTGGATAGATACGCTTAAAAATCCGCTCAAACATAGTATCTATACAAAATGACTAAAATCTACTATTCCCTCGGCTAACTTCTAGCCATCACAATTTCCTGACTAAGCTTTTGTGTTTTAGGGCTTAGCCCAATTAAGAGGTCGAAAATATATGCTTTTTTAGGATTTTTAGTGCAGCATTTTTCCGATGACGTCTTCGTTTTTTCAAGGCTCACGGCCAAAAAAGATCCTGTAATATTTTAATTTCAATTGGCCAATTGATTTTTTGTTATTTTATTCAGAGAAAGATCGTAAGTTTTTTTTTTTTTTTTGATATTTCAATTTTTGGGCACTTCCAAATTTAAAAGTGAGAAATTTGCTTGATTTTTTCAAGCAAATAATTGTTAATAACAAATGAACTACATAATTTAAAAAAATCCTACGTGCTCCTTTAAACAATACATTTTTCTAGATATAGATTTCAAATACAGTTTGTAGATGAACGCGTTTGAAGCTGTGAGTGGTAGGAAATCATAAATACATTTTTAATACGAGTAATCAGCGATGCCTGGACCATTAAATTTGTCTTCCAAGTCCTGCTCTTGTTTTTCTTTTCTGCTTGATCTTGAAGTGATCCTAGCCCCTTTTACTCGTCCAGACAGCGATCGCTCTGCGTGCTTCATACACTCTTTGTCGATTTCTAGGCACATTTTGTAGCTTCTCGATCCAAATTTCAAGTCTATTGCCTCCATTATGTGCATAATTGAAGAAAACTCGTCAATGTACGCACAATCTGCAATATTCGAAGCCACATCCAAGACTGTTTTACCACTTGCAACGGATTTCGGGGCCAATGACCACACAGTCGATTTGAAGCTTTCGTTACTATTTTATGTGCAACCGCCGATGCATCGAGCTAGAAGATTTCCACTTGTCAGTTCTTCATAGGCTGGTTTTATGGTTTTATCATATATATCTTCCGATTTTTACAGTTTTTCTGCCGAAGCACTGGCGCTCAAGTTATCTCGTGCTTCTAACATGTGGCGATTCAATGCTCTTCTTAGAGAAGATTTTGGTCTCTTGCTGTTGCCACATGCCTTTTTTCATCCGTCTTTTCCACTTACCACTCATTGTGAAAACACATTAATAATTATACATCGAATATGATAAGTATCGACAAAAATAAGTATGTATCACTACAAGCGTGCGCAGCGGCCTTTTCAAATGCTTGGCTGTGCCTAAATGACTGAAAAAGATGCAGATAAGTTTCAACTTGTCTAAAATAGTCTGTCGAGAATAGTCTATTCACAAATGGTTTCAATAAAATCTGCCGTATACCGTATGTTCAGATTTCCTAACGTCTTATTTCACGAGCGGTCACAAAGGGAGACCAGGGGGCCTTGTTGAAAAGTTCAAAAACGATGTACTTAGAAATTTCTCCCGACTTATTCTCTTGGAAAATCATTTTGGAGTCTTAAAGGACAATTTTTTGGAGATTTAGATTCACTACACAATTTATTCTTTCAAGAATGAATTAAGAGTAAGAATGAGAATGCAGAGAGGTGAAGCCCTTATTCGGTCTCACAACTGAAGCGAAGAATTTTCTTGAAATATCTTTACCTGAACTTATAGCAAGTGGATAACATTGAAATTTAGAAAAAATTAATCAAATAAATAGATCAATATTATAGCATTAGTCAAAAGTGCATATTCCTCAAATAATCATCGTGGCGACTCGTAGAAACTCTCCTTGACGCTAATGCTTTTCAATCTCTTTGATGCAATCCTGAATACTCTCGCTTTAATGTAGAATTTGTTGAATCTTCCGGGAAATTGGTTCCATAACTCTTCCTCAACGAACATATTCTGGTTAAGTCATTAACCCCTTGTATGTTCACATAGAGTCCACACCATCCTTGGCAATGAATACCGGAAAGAGTTCCTAGCGTGAAATCAAGGATACTACGATGCTTGGAAGTAACTACGCGACTGAATTTCGTAACGTTGATGATGATGACGATGATGATAATGTTAACCCGTAATAGCCTAAAAGGTAACGGAGACGACCAGAGTGATGCTGACGAAAATGGAGCCGGTTTCGGTGGAAGCGATGACTTTATTACCTCTGCAGAACAACCCTTACGTGTCTACACGTATCAATGTTATCCTTTGCAGAACTAATGGCTCTTTTTTGCGGAGCAAGCAAGATAAGCGAACGGATGAGTCTCGCCTATAGTTTGTTGAAATTGGTTCAAATTAATGTTGGATGCAGTAGTGGTTGCATATCGTCCTGGCACGCTCTTAAATGGCGCTATACACCTAGAAGGATTTTTGTAAGCGGTGATGCATTATGGAGGGAAATTCTAGTCGTTTGGTAAGAATTACCATTTGTCTCATGTTTCATCTTATTTAATAGAGGAGAGCACAACATCCAGATGTTATGTAAGGAAGATTAATTTAATGGAGCTAGTACGTTTATTAAAAATTTACGTCAGCTTCCGCAAAATCAAAGGAAAATGATATTTTTCATATAATACGAGTAAAAATGCATTTGCATGTAATTTCACCGATTTAGTGCGGACCGATTCCTATTAAGAGATCATTTGTCTTTCTAAGAAAAGCAACGGATTCATGGAGCCAACGGATGCGATAATGGATCAAAAGATCTTGAAACAGACATTCTCCACATTTTGTATTGTTTCTTACAGAAGATTAGAGCAGGAATGAAAATGGAAATAAGGGCGAGAATAGTTTTGGCAATCATCGACTGAAAACTACTTTTACAGAAGAACGGTTAAAATATGACAATTATATTCAATACTCTTCTTTTCTGTTTCTCAAGGCTGTTTTCAGAGGTCTAGAATTTTGAAATGAAATACAATAAGGAGAACCTGCTCTGACTGCAATAAAATTGGCTTAATTGTAAAGATGATTCTCTGTAAAGATGACTCTCTGCTTTTTTATTCAAGCGTAATTTCGGGCATACGAGCGCTACGCCTTGCGCAAAAGAAGTCCAAACGAGAAGTCCACTTTTCGACTACTCTAACAAATGATTGGGACAGTCAATGCCACCGCAAATGTTGTGTTACAAATTATCAAGGGTCTCGCACTTTTCGGGATATTTGACGGAATCCCCCAGAAATTGTCAAGCGGTGTTAAAGCAAATGATCTTGCAGTCCAGCTCACAGATACAAAACGAAAAATTATGAGCTCATCGAATGCTTCCTGCAGTAAGTCAGTAATTGCTGTTTGGAATGTCTCTCCATCCTATTGAAGCAAGAGATCCCTGCATGATGGCGAGTCAATTTCGGAACGACAGAGTCATTTATCATAGCTCTATAGTGGCCATCATTGACTTTAATGCTATTTCCAGCTGCATTTTTCAAAACATATGTTTCAATGACTCCACCGGCTTATAAAGTGCGCCAAACAGTGACTTTCTCCGGATGTAATGGTCTTTAGACCATCACGTGTGGTTGCTTACGACTCCGAATTCGAGAGTTTTGTTTATTGGTCAACTGGCAGCGATTCAACAAGATATGACCTCATTGCGAAAGGAAATTTTCGTTTGAAATTCGGGATTTGCATCAAACTGGGCCTATACGACGAATCCATGCCATGCCTAGGGATTGTTCGGCTTCGATTCCTGCACGAGTTGGATTTTGTAAGCCCACAAACCAACATCTTTCAGAAATACTCTCCATAATGTACAGTGTACGAAATTAGCATAAAGGCACATGTCTAATTTTAAGTCCGACCAAAATAAGACTGCGACTTGTCCTGAATTTTATAAAAGTTTATTAACTTGTCAATATATTACAAAAATTCAATAAAATTATTTCGGCATGACTACTATATTACTGTTCATTTTCCTGAACCCATATGATCGGAGTTTTTCCTAAGTAGCCAAAAGTGCCTCAAACAATCACACTTCTTCAACCGAAGTCGTACGGCTCGTTCTAACTCCCTTACAATTCCGAAAGACATGCCAGTAATACTGACACCATCTGGACCATTGATCGGTTCAATTCATGACATTTCTCGAAAAACTAGTCTAGCCTCTTTATGCACTTTCGTAAGAGCAGGTTTCTTAAGCCTTTTTGTATAAACAGGTTTTGCCAGTACCATGCCAAAGTTATTGTTCTCTTCGAACTATCACAGGTAACGTTAATTTGGCTTTTATTTGTGCAGCAGACAATTTATTCTTCCGTGCTTCTGAAATAATCGGTCTTTTCTGCCTTGTAGTTATTATATTATATTCGTTTTGGAGCACCTTTTGACTTTATACTTCCATATGCGATACCCAATTTGATGAAATTTTCAACAACAGTGGAAGAGTACCCTATTCTAGAGGCTAATTTTCTGTTTGACAAGCCTAGTTTCTTGTAAGTGGTTATTTTCGTTTTCTCTTCAATCGTTATATCGTACCTTGGGGCATGGCTAAAAACAAGCCTATTCGCAAAATATGCCATCCATTTTTCATTTGATTTAACTTACTCAAAGAGAAGAATACTATCACTTACTGAAATAATAATCAAAAATACTTTCCAATGAGAAAAGCACAAAATACACGCACTGCCTTTTCCCTCATTTCGCTCTTGAACATAGCATTTTTCAAAGATCTCCAACATAATGGTCGATATGAAGTACTAATCAGCCAAGTTATAATTGATCTTGTAACGGTTAAAAGCGTACGCATTGCGGAAGATATTAAGTGTTGAAAGGAATTGTACCGATTGGAAATTACTGAAATATTAGAGAAAGAGTATATGCATGCGGACTGCCTTTATGCTTATTTCGGGGACTGTAGATTGCCACAGGGTAAATTGTTGAGCACGTTCTCGAAGCGACTCACTTGGATGTTCGACATACGACGTCTGGATGAATGCGTATTATCAGTGAGAGAAAATGTGGTGCGGAAATGATAGAAATGATCGGTAATTGATTATGCTGATGGACAATTATGTCCGCCATAAAATTGACGGAAAACGCGATGAGTTCATTGAACAGAAGCCTTTTCTTTCAAATAAAACTGCACAATATGCAGACGTTACTCAGGGTATTGAGTAGAAAGTGGTAAATCAAACTAACTATTTAACACATGCCCGCTTTCACACCATACGCAGCATTAAAAACCGTTGCCAACTAAATGTTCTATACATTTAAAAACACAAGGAATTGGAGTAGCCACTGAAAAAATCATCAAAAAATAATGATATTTTAATTTAAATAATGAATAAACTTAAAAATACCAAACAGAGTCAATGAATTTTGTATCAACATCATTGATTTTGAGTTCCTGTATTTTTTTCCATTAAAGAGGGAGACAATAAATTATGCGAGACCTGGTTTGAAATCGGCGTATACTTTATAACTCTACATCCCTCTACTGGAACATCGAAGGGATTATGTTTTCCCCGGATTTTTACATTCAATTATACAGTTTCATTCTTTTTCCTCTTTGCTTGACAATTATGCACTCTTAACTAACCACGACACTTTATTCGAATTGAGGACACTTCAAAGGGATGGCAAATCTGTAAATAATAAAAATATATCAAGGAAAACTAAAAATTGTTAAAAGCAGGTGAAATTTGCTTAGCTAAAGCTTCCTTAAACCTAAAACTCTACCGATGGTAGTATGTTTTTCAGCCTATACTTCAGCGATCGGTTTGTAAGATACCATGTGATGAATGACGAAAAAAAAACCATAGTAATAAAGTATTGGAACGTGATCGTGTTTGAAAAATAAAATTTCTAGACGAAATGTAGATCATTACACAATACACCACACTAAAATTGTTAACGCGCTCAGTGCAAATGAGTTTCTAGGAAAATATGGTGCTTTCATGGTACAGCTGTTTTCAAACTTATTAGACCTGTTCGAGACATTTTTGGTTACTTAATAAAAATTAGAGAATAACTGGAAATCAAACTAAAACTCCCGTCAGACATCCTGCATACTAGGTAACTGCATTATTTTTTCCGATTTTACTAACAGATGGCGCCAGCGAAAAGTAATGAAGCATATTAATTTGACACGTACGCTATTTCGATTGTCTAACATCCAGCTACAAACCCACACAAATTGAGTCCAACAAAACTAGCGTTTTGTTTTATCGTGTTGATCAATCATGTCGAATTTTGTGTCTGTAAAAGAGCGTTTACGGGGTTCGCATTACTTTTCTTGTTTAATTGAGAAAAAGACTGTTGAAAGTCATCGTTTGCTGGAAGAAACATATGGTGGACAAGTTTCATTAATCAGAACATGTAAAGAATTCAAAAGTGTTAATTTCAATTTAAAAGGCAGTGTGCGCGTAGATCATAAAAACGGGAACAGGAGGAATTGCAGGAGTTATTGGGTGATGACCTAACTGAAACTCAACGGAAATTAGCAGAAGCATTAGATGTATCGTGTTGCGAACCACAGTGGCCGCAGTCGCAGATTTTTATATGGCAGTAATCTTTGGGTCGACTAGGTGGCTCTCTGAGGCCGACTGCGCTCGGTCTGTCGGAGTTCCGTGGGGAAGATCACTGCCCGTGCTGGGCCACCTTAATCAAAAATAGAAACATATTGTAACGTGTTCAGGTTACGCGTACTGTAGTCGGCGCAAACAGAAAGTCGTAAACATGTTTACAACTACCAAAACATCGATTGTTTTCGAAAGCGTAAGCATAAACACGACGCGCGCATTAAGTACAACAGATCCCGGTGCAAGTGACTCAACGCGTACACGCGAGAACAATCCGCAGGGAAGGTTCTGGGATGGTTGGTAGTTGTATAAAAGCGACTACGGCGAGCGACGAAGAGCAGTTGTGAATGAAACGTGAGCGACAGTGCGCGCAAGAAATTGCGATTATGTAATTATAATTGAAAAGTGTTGGATAAGTGAATAAGTGTTTGATTACGTTTGATAAAGTGTGAAATTAATTAATCTAAATTGGATTCATTAAAGTGATGAGTGATTTTAATAAAATAATTGTAAATCGTAGAGGAAACTTAGAATAAAACGTTTATAATTAATTTTAAATTATTCACGAGTGTTTTATTTTACTATTGACAACATTTGCGAATAGCAAACAGGTCGCGCACCTGGTAAAGCGCAACAATATAATTAACATATTGGGGAAAAAGGGAGAGGACGCGGAGGAGAAATGCCTCAAGAAATGAAAGTCAGTTTAGGTTTAGTTAAACTTCATGGTTTTAATAAAAAATAATTGGATACAAAAAAAAATTAGGTAAAAAAAATAAGATAATACTTAAAAAATATAAGGGAAGCTTATACTAGCAAAGAACTAGAAAATACTAAAATAAATAAATAGAAAACCTTAAAAAAATCGAAAAGAAGAACGAGCGAGAAAAAATTGAGTCTGCCAGCCGTGATAAAAAAAAAACAAAAAAAGAAATGCATAAATAGAAAAAAATACCACCACCGGTTTTTATGCATGATATAAGGAATACAGTTTCTTGACATTCGACTCGCCTGGATGCTTCTCTTTCGCTCTAATGATGATAATTTCAGAAAGATTTCATATTTCAATTATGATGAATGCTTATACAGAATTTTTACAAAAAAAAATTTTATATTTTTTTTCACTCCAACGCCATTCGCTGGCTTTTGCACTCTTTACCGTCTTTTCGTTTCCTTCTTCTTTTTCTTTTTCCCTTCACTCTCCTCTCAGGAATGTATTAAAACTAAAAAAAAATGTAAAATTTCCTCACAATCGCACTGTTCCGCACACCATTCACAATCTTTTTATCAAATCCAAAAAACAATATTTCCATAAAACTCAAAAAAAAACTTCCACTATCGATTACTTTTCTTTTTTCCGACGATCTATATTCCACCTTGACTTTTCCTTTTTTCCCGTGATTTATCTCAACAATCGATCTGATCTTTTTCGCGACCTCCACTCCACTCTCCTTTTTCCGTTTTGTCGGCTCCAGATTTCCCTAGATTCCCCGTCAATCTTTTTTCTTCCCAACGATCCGTCTCGTTCCCGACACCGTTTTTTCCTGTCCGTGGGCAATACCCTTTCATGCTTCAATCAAGGTCAACTTCCTCAGAGCAGATTGAATATAATGTCAATCACCCTAAAGAAGATAACTCGACCAAAAAGTTAAAGGGCCAGCATCCACGATGGACACGAACTCAGCGTCTAGAGGTTAACAAGCCGCCGCCAATTCACTGTGCAACGGAGCTGCATCAAGCAACTGCGTCGCCACTCGCAATCTCGCGCTGTATGTGCGTTTGTGGCGGCTTTGATGGTAGCCTTTGAAGGTAGCCGGATTGTTGTTAGTAGTTTTCAATGCATTTGAACGTGGATCATGTACCAACTATTGGATATTTTGAGAGGGGCTGTGGGGAAAATAGTGAGTAATGGTGGGAATCAAAGATGAGAGGAATAAGATTAGATTGGAATGGAAGCATTAGAAATGACGTCAACACCCGCACAATGCTAGGCGGAACCAACGACACGGCGTGGATCGCAATAGTCACAGAAAATGATCAGCAGATGTTTAGGAGGAATATGTTCGAACTCGGTAAATAAGCCCCATACGATTTGAATGAATGTCAAATGAAAAATCGCAAAAACACTTGCGAAATGCTTCCTTGGCGCTATTTTACTATCACCACTTCGCATTTATCGACCACTTGCTCACAGAGCAGTAATTCAGCGATTTCGAAGAAGTTTTGAGGTGGCTGAACGAATGGTTTGCCACAAAAGAAAAAAGATTATTCTGGCATGGTATTCATAAGTTACCTAAAAGATGGGCGATATGTGTAGAAGCTGATGGCCAGTTTTTTAAACAAAAAATACTGTCATTAGAAACTTACTAAGAAAAGTACTAAGTAAGCTTACATAGTAAGTTTCTCACTGAGATATTTCTCGCTATTCGTTATTCTACCAGCCCTAGACTGATCAAATGCAATAAAAATGAAACGAATACATCCCTTTATCGTGCCCCAAAACTGGTAGCTTCATTACCAAGAAGAAACTTTGACGATACAAACAGGAAGTACAACTGACTCTTTTCTGTTCTTGAAATGACAATAGAAAAGTAACACGAACTCCCACAAAATCGACCTATCAGAAAATATTTTCAACTTCAACTTTAACAATACATTAGAAATGCGAATGTTTACATTGCACTGAGAATTCAGACAAAATTTGAGCTCATATGGGAGCAAGTTTTTTCTTGGTCACATATTAGCTCTATCTAGAGAATGGCTCAGAAGTTCTGTTGGAATGAGAAGTACATAAATCTTATGGAAGGATTCTATCTGTTATCGACCCGACAATCGATATTTGTGTTTCCATGCACCCAAATTACAAGGAAGCTCTAGCTCAAGTTTGACGAAATTACGATAGCTCAACACGAAAGATTTATGATAGAATCTTACTTTCTTCTACATAGAATTGTATAACTAGAAAGAATACTGACCCTTCCCATTCGTACCTTATTTTGATAATGTGGCTGAGACAAATAGTAATAAATTCAGTGATAATTAGACCAAAATGTGTTCTTTCATCATCCTAATTAGGGGTAGTTTCGGTGATGTACAAATAACAGCCATAAAAATTGTAACGGAAACATATTCATCAAAATTCATTACGTTCACTTCTCATACATATATGTGTTACTTAGCACTTCCAGCAAGAACTTCGAGCATTCTATTAAGTGTAATCTTCAACTTTAGCCCATTCAAGTTAATGGAGGATCGATAAAAAGCATTGAAACATACATTCGACCAAGTAGTCTCAAGGACTTTTCCAATGACCTGCAACTCAAGTGTCCTTCGCTTTTTGGAACGCAATTCTATTAATTAATTTCACTTCAGAAAAGGAGCCAATTGTGTGATTTTTTTTCTCACCATGTCATTGGAAGTTGCGTTAAAGCGTGACGTTTCGCCAAAAATGCAGCACTCAGAAGATAAATTCTCTTGATGGATAACTAACCCCGGATAGACTGCTATGGTGCCATTGATGTGAAAGTTTACTAGTATACTACAATGAAGTGCCAGACCGAAATGTTTCAAGTCATCTTGACAGCAATAAGATGGTACTTTTTGTGGCCTAGGAGCTGAAGGGCTGCAAAGTTTCACGTGCTCAAGAAGCGGAAGGATGTTCAGCTCTAAACTTCATATCTACTCGATTAGAAACCATATAGCGATTGGGGTTGAGAGATTGAAGGACGGATATCGATGGTTAGAGATAATTTTGAACGATTCATCTGCTACTCGGGTTCTTAAATAAATTTTTCGCGGAAATATTTGAGTCGACGAAGCTGGAGGCCACTATACCTATCATTATTTGATTGTAACGTTGAAATTTCGTCCTGTGAAGCTACTAAAATTTGTTCTGAATTCACACAATTTCTGATATTTTTGCTGTTCACAGCTGTGAGCTATCTCACAGCCAAAAGAGTTTCTCCATCATAGTTGATGTTAATGGCTCCTGTTGGAAATGGGCCCATGATTGATGATCCTGATACCACAGATCAACCAAATATTGTCGGCAGTATTAAGGAAACGTTCAAATTGTTATGGTATGTAATTTTATGTCTTCAACATTTGTGGATTTCGGTTAGGCAACTTTTGAAGTTATGAAAGCTTAGTGAATCGGTTAAGGACTATATAAAAAGATGTAAATATCAAAATATGCTAGCAACTCGATTGAGCTACAAGCTAAAGTTTAACTGTTGAAGTTGTTCTTCTTCTTTGGGTTGGTGGCATATCAAGTGATTATAAAGGGCGAATAACTCAAAAAATCTGAATAATGTCTAACATGAGCTGTAGTAAAAGTAATCAAATTGAAAGTATTTACAACCTTTCTTCGATTTATTTGCAAACTAAGGCCCTTTTTCGACAAATCGTATATAATTGGTATAACTCTTCTTATTCACTTTATAAGTTGTTTTAAGGAAGAAACTCTGGAAAAGGCTCGCTAAAAAATAACTCCTTAATATTTAGTACCACTAAATTGCAGAAATATTAGCACTCAGTTTGTAAAGTTGATGAAATTTATTTAATTTTCTACTTATTTTATAGAGCACTTCTTGTTGTTTACACCAACTCACACAAACTTAGCTAATCTTTTGGGAATTTTTCAAAACAATTCATTAAAATCAGTTCTGATATTTCCACATGCGTGTTCATTAACCAATTTAAGCAAATAATTTGCAAAACGAAAACATTTCAATCCATTCAGGTCCGTCAAACTTCGTTTTTCGAATTAACAGTCAGTTACACAGTTAGAAATCAATGTGAACCAAAGTTGTCTGTGAAAATAAGAAAGCATGTCTGTGGAGGAATGTTCACACTTTTGGTTTAAGTAAAGAAATTTAAATGGAGTTGGTCTATGGATTATTCTTCTCGTTACGTGGTAATGATTAAAATTGTAGAAAGCGCTTGTATTTACCATTGCCTAATCATATTAAGTATGCTAATGGTATTGAATACGTGATTTATTATTTTAACATATTTGATTATCTTAGCGTAGATTTAACGTCCGCTGGAGATTGATATTTTCCAGTATTTATTCGGCTCAAAGGAATCAACCCTCTAACGGGCAAGACCGCCTTTCGGCGGCTTCAGTAAAATCTCGTTTATGCACACACATGAATTTTGCTTGTATAATTAGGCAGTCCTGACAGTCCTTTATATGACACAAGTGCAGTTGGATTGGCCGTATTTTGCTTTCAAATGTTCTTGTCAGTGTAATGTGACATGCCAACTGATGCGTAGAAAAGGTAAGAAGGTGGTTTTCAGAGTTGAAAATTAAATGTAGTGGCTGTTGTTATCAAATCAGAACATTTATAGGTGAGTAATTAAAGGCGTTTTTAATGGAATAGCGTTTGAACAAAATTTGCTTCGCCTGTATATTTGCTGTTAACTACTTATAACCTCTACCTGCCTTAGGGCGGTCTTACCGGTTGGAGGCAAAATTTTGAATTCTTGCTCATTGCCATTTTGGACACAAACTTGGCATCGAATATGTAATCAGGATGTGGATATTGCCCTTACAAAAATTGACTTATCCAAAATAACATCAGATTAAATATTTGAGCTTTTAGAATCCATATCAGTAATCGAAGACACTGCCGATGATAAAGATGACGAAATGGAATGTGATTTTGATGACAACGACCTGGATTTTCCAGTTTTAGTACACCAAATTGATGAATTATTGAGTTGATAGATGTAGCAACTGATGATGAAGTAGCTGAGAAAAATTGCCATAACTCTGAAATCCCCAACAGAATTGCTTTGACAGTGCCTATTTCCAATATTCAAGTACCGATTTCAACGCAATGCATCGATACCGAACCACCAACGGCGGCTTTACTTAAATCAACAGTAGCGTATGCTTGATGTTCGATAGAAGCAGGGCAAGCAAAATAATTAACTTTATCTGCATCATCCACAATTTTCCAACCACGTAAGAAACCTAACAAACGACCTCGTAGCCCTCTCCCAGAGTTCGAAGACGATGCTGATATTCCTTATTCCTGACGAAGAGGATATTGATATTCCTAGAACCAATGCTGGTGGCTTTACTGCAACTGCACATCACCTTGCAGCGCAATAAAAATGCTACATAAAAATGAAGTAGTGTTTCGTGGAGCTGCAAATCTTCCACCAAGTTTTAACGATGTCGAAACACCTTGCCAATGTTGCACGTCCTTTTTTACCAAGGAACTTCTTGACGAAATGGCACAACAGACAATTTTCATTTTGGCTGTTTTTCAGTGGCTGCTTGAGATATTCGCAAATACATTCACATATTGATATTCATGGCAATACATCGATACCCAAGTGCTGCTGAATATTAGGGTCGACATTCTATTGAGCCCATTCGCACAGCAATGACATCCAAAGAATTTTATGTGATTCGAAAAAATCTCCACTTTAACGACAAGTCTACAGAAATAAAACGGGGCCAACTTGAATTTGACCTATTATACAAAGTTTCACCTTTGGTGAAAAATTTCAACGAACGATTTGAAACAGTCCCTAAAGGCCGCAATACAATAGTGCGAGACTGCGATACGAGAGCGCGACGAGAGTCTCGCAGCAAATGTCAAGCAGTTTTCGTAACATGCAATTGCATGCGACATCGTACAATGATTGCGATGCGTCGATGCGAGGCGGGAAATATTGGGAAAAACGAAAATTCCTCGCAACGATGTGCGTGACGTTTGTCAAATGCATTATGGAGCTTAAATGAAATTTGAAATTCATACGCCTTAATTACTTTTTTAAGTACATTGGTTATTATGAAAGAATTTTGAATGAAAATTTCGTGCATCCTAGTTAAGGCTTTTATTTGCTAAACGAAGGAACATTTCAAATTCAAAACTATAAAAAAATCAAATACAATTTCCAGCAAATTTCATTCAAAATGTCACCAATTTGACATTTGTCATATGAACATTAATGTTCCCCGCATCGCGTGCATTGTGAATTGAATGTGTTGTGTGACGACGAGAGAGAATCGCATCGCGCTCACGAATCGCCGTCACGCAGTATTGTATTTCGGCCTTAAATTACCTCGATTGTGTGTAGATGAGCAAATATGCGCAACCAAAATGGTTTCTACTTTGCGACAGTGCATGCCAGGAAAACCCCATAGGTGGGGGTTCAAATTTTTCGTGCTCTGTGCTACCAGCGGATTTTCCTGGGTTTGAAATCTATACCGGTTCTGGTAGCAACACCGTTTTGCGTTATATGCCAGATTTAGGTTCAGCGGCTAATGTTGTCGTACGTTTTTCGCAAACCATCCCTAACTTTGTCAACTACGTACTTTATTTCGTCACGTTTTATACCACATTGCCGCTGCTAGTTTATCTCAGAAGCAGAGGAATTTACGCATTAAGGATAATTCGCTCTGGTCGTATTCCTGATCGTAAGCTATCTAGCTATAAATAACTTTTAAAAGAAGAGGAAGGTTTCTCTGTTGAATACGCTGGAAAGGCACATGGCGTAGATTTGCCGACTGTTTTGTGAAAGGACAATAAAACGTCAGCTAGGCTTCTTCATATGTCTGAATACTCCCGTTCAAGAGCTCAAAGGATATGAAAATATCTAAAGCAACTTGATTTGATCTAGCTACAAAATATATGTAGAGATTGATTGCCCGACCATTATACGTGAGTATAACCATCAACAAACAAACTACGTCCAAAATCCGAAAATTCAGAATTCCGAAATCTTCATTAGAAACGTAGTACAACAAAACATGGAGGAACTAACATCTAGCTAGGGAGTGATATTTTACGCAAAATATGTGGAAGACACAATATGTATAACGACCAACAATAACGAAGAGCAAGTTCTGGAATACCTCAACAAACAACACAAAAATCTAAAATTTACCTGGACTTGGTGAACAAGATAAGAAGCAACTTCAAAACACCCAAAAAGCACAGAAAAAAGAACGAAGTGAAAAGGAAGCTTGGACAACATTAAAATACACCGGAAAGTAAACATTAAAAATTGGTGGAGTTATTCAAGAAATACAACATCAACAAAGCCTTCCATATAAGGAGCGATTCGAGACAAATGCTACACACGAGACAATGCTACGCATGCTACGAACATAAACGAAGAGGTTCCGCTGGACAAATAGCGTGTATTCAAATTACTCTGAGCATTCCAATAAAACTTAATCGGTGAATCGGACGTAAAACACGAACAAGATTTCCCGAGCATATAAGGGACTTCCACAAAAGGATACGGACAATATGAAGAGATAAAAGATACGGATGCAACAACTGAGTCCAACTTCGCAAACCACCTGATTGACAACAAATGTATACCAACTAGCGTCAGGAAAACAGTGAATGAACTACATGTACAACATAAAAGACAAGGGTGAACGCACTACAAAACATGGAAATATATAAACAAAGAACATTTGACGGACGTATCATAAACGAACAATCAAGCACCCATTCGAATATAATCTAAGAGGCGCTAAAACTGCTTTACAAAATTCAAAAGAAATACCTGACGGCAGCAACCATAGACGAATAAGATATACAGAAGCCCTACGCCTAAATTTTTATCAGGAATTACTAAAATTTACGCATTTTCACAAAGATGCACCAATACTTATTTAAAAATAAAATGAGTTGGCGAAAGTTTCACGAATTGAACTAGTGAAGTCAAGTCAAAAGCGCTTTATTTTAATATTCATCGTTCTAAACTTTTGAAGAATATAAAGCTAATTCTTAACAATAAAAATACGAAAAAATAAATGGTCCAAATGGCACTCTAAATTCTCAAACAAAGTTGTTTCGCATTTCTGCGCATTAATTTTCATTCGCTAACTATCGGTATAGAGCTGCACATCATTAAACATTTTTTGGAGATTGCTCTGGACCATTGTAGCTTTTCGCTCTGCTCTTTAGGTAATCAGAGCATCAGCAAACGCTACCAATGATCGCGTTGGTGAGACATTAAAATTAAAGGCATTCAGTAGTTTGCGAGTGAATATTGAAAATGAGGCGCAGTTACTGTACCCTGGTGTAGACTATTCAAAATCTTGAAGTCATGCATTTTCGTCAGATTTCCATCAGTTACAACAAATGATTCTCCGTATAACATATTACACCTCATGGCGACAAGGTGTCCCAGGAACCTGTCCTGAAAGAGTTTAAAAATTATTCCATCCAACCTCACGGTATCAAAGGGTTTCTCCACATCAATGAGACACGCTCCAACACATTCTCTATCATTCTGCTTCCAACAGATGTGTGAGGTCACTTTCGCTATCGCATGTATGGTCGAATGCCTGGCACGGAAACCAAATTGGCAATTCGGCATCAACTCATACTTGCCAATGTGAGCGTTTAAAGCTTTATTTAGTAATACTTCGAACACCTTGCTGATGTTAGGCAGCAAGCTGATTGGGCGATAGCTTTTAGGGCACGAAGATTCTTTCTTTAAGATCAGAAAAACCTTAGCCTTTTTCCATTCATTTGGGTAATATGAATTGCTCAACGTGTTGTTGAACAATATGCAATAATTTCTTATCGCAACATCAGGCAAATGTCGGAGAACTATATTCGGAATACGGAAACTTTTGCTTCAACGACCTCTGAAAATATTTGATTTCCTCTCGCAAGATTTGGTAGGTGAACCAATTCGAAATGTGTTCCAAACAGGGCAAGTTTCTACAATCCATCACATATAATTCTGTTTCCGTTTTTATCCGCATTCGTACTATGTCGATACCAGCCCTATCGAGAAGATTTATCTCATCAGCAGTGACTCAAAGTTTCGATACCTTCACTCGAGACCTCTAACGGAATAAACAATTTACTTTCATTAAAATGCCATCTAGGTCCTGTGGGCTAATACCTCTCTGTTTTCCCGCCCATAGATTGCTGACCTCACTCCTGGAAGTATGAACGGAATAAGTTCGGGACATTCTTCAGGTGTAATTTCAACAAAGTCAACGAGAGATGGTTGTAGTCCAAAAATCGCCGATAAATATTGTTGATGCGTGTGAGAAGAAGGCTTTTCAATCTTTTGAACCTTGCGATGGTTAGTGTTTCATATCCTTTCATATTGTTTCGATGTGTAATCTTAGGCACTACTTTCTCAATCGTTTCCAACGTCAGCTTCTCTAGCTTCGACAAATACAGATCTATTTCATTATTAGTTAGATTTCTGTCATTAGGAACCATAGAGGAAGCGTTGCCATCATCAAAAGGAGGACACTGCTTTTCGTCATCCCGATTAAAAATTTTTTGAAACTATCCTCAATCGTTTTTTTTTGTTTTTTTGAAATTCAACCGATGATTTCAGTGTTGAACTGGAATGAGGAAGACATAATCCATATGATGATTGATTTCCATTACGATTGCGTAACGATTTGAGCTATGCTCAGATTACAACATTTACTTGCTACAATTCAAGCACATGTATTGTTTTAATTCGCATTTTATTATCCAAATCCTCATAAACAATATTTTGTCCAATCAGTAAAATTGCGAATAAACATCGTCACATTAAACACATCACATTAAACGCAACACATCACACAAACATCATTTCCCGAAGAATTAAACCCCGCCCATTCCATACGATTATGGCAGATGCTCGATTCGAATTATTCTGCTCGAGCCGAGTGAACATGGGGGAATCGCGATCTGACACTGATATCAAGCCTACACTATACTAATCAAATATGTTCAAATCAATTATTCCGTTGTTAACGTCATTAATGAGTATATCCCTATGCTTAATGAGAATTAGACATGCTAAATATTAGCGTTTGCACATTTTCAATTAACGTTGACTGATTAAAGTGCATAATTCAGCAACCGAATTGATAACATTTTCAACATTCAAGTAAAATGTGTAATTACCTTTCTAACTGTGATGTTAACTCACTGTCATATTTAAAACCGAAGGTAGCCGAAAATTCGAGGCAGTTTATAAAGACCAGGAAAATGCGCAGTAATGCTTAAAAATCCAGGTGTTATCTGAAGAAGGTAAAAATAAAAGTGAAAAGGCGAGGATTATGAAATGTCCTCATGGTACTGTGAGGTATACCTTAAATTGTTACAAGATGACCACAAGTCACGAAAACCTGAAACGAAGTGGAAGAAAAAGGGTAACATCTGCTAGAGAAGACCGCTAGTCAATGCGAACCTCTTTGACAAATCATCCTCAGTAAGAAGCATCCTCAGAGTTAGCTGCTGAGCTAAGTGAGTCCTTGGGGAAAAAGATTTCTGATAGGACTACTAAAAGAAGGCCCCAAGATGCTGGCCTCAAAGGTCGAAAGACAAAGAAGAAGCCATGGTTGTCTGAGAAGAACAAAGGGCTACGTTTGCAGTGATGTTTAGAACACCAAAAAGATTGGGCCTACTGCAAAACATGGCGGAGGTAGTATTATGGTGTGGGGCTGCATGTCAGCGTCATGTGTGGGGCTGCATGTCAACTGTCATAATTTCGGTCTGCACGTTGCGTTTGAGGTCTTGAATTGAAGCTGGACTATTGGCGTACACGAGCAATTTCAAATAACCTCAAAGGAAGAAGTCGCACGGGGTTAAATCGCAAGATCTCGGAGGCCATGGGACATTGCTGCCGCGAGAAATTAACCGATTGGGAAAATTTTGTGTGACATGTTGCACCGTCTTGTTGGAAAAACATGTCTTCCGCATCCAAATCTTCCAAATTGGGTAAGAAAAAATCAGTTAACATGGCTCTATAGCGCGCTCCATTCACCGTAACGGCCGTTCCGTGTTCATTCTCGAAGAAGTAGGGACAAATGACAACGCCCGACCATATTCCACACCAAACAGTTACTTTTTCGGGATGCAATGGTGTTTCCAATATCTCACGTGGATTTTCCTCTGCCCAGAAACGACAATTTTGTTTGTTTACGTAGCAGTTTAGCCAGATGCCAGCTTCATCGCTAAAGATGATTTTTGAACCAAAATTGCAATCAACGGCCAAGTGCTCTAACGCCCAATCTGCGAAATCTCTACGCTTCGGATGGTCAAGCGGCTTTAATTCCTGTGTCAACTGAATCTTATACGGGTGCCGGCACAAATTTTTCCGCGAAATTCGCCATGTGGTGGTCGTTGAAAGGCCAAGTTGTTGGCCACGTCTTCGAACCGAAACATTTGAGCACGCACGGGTATTCTCGGCAACAGCAGCAATATTTTTGACACTTCTGGCTGGTCGCACACGTGTTGGTATTCTAATGTCTTGTACTGAACCAGTCCTCTCGAATTTATTCACCAAAAACCGGATATAGCCTACGTCTGGCTCTGTAAGACGAGCATATCTGCTACGAAGCGCACGTTTCGTTAACCGCGGAGAACGCGAATTGTCGTGAAACAATTGCACCATTTCTATACGTTGTTCAACTGTAAATCTTTCCAGTAATTAGAGTAATTAAGTAAAATCAGATGTCAAAAATTTCATAAGGTTGCCAGATTACAGCCTTTCAAAGTTGGTAGAGCCCGATGAAACACCCTATATATTGAGGCAATGGAAACAGCATTGGAACCCTCTTCAAACATGAAGTTTGGTGAGACTTACCTCAACCGCGTCCGTTTCCAACAGAATAATGTGCAATGAGAAAAATGGCATAGAACTTTCAAGTTAGCCCCTCAGTCGCCGGATCTCAACCTCTCTCAACATTTATGGTCGATATTGAGAAATGTGGAAAGAGCTCAAGCTGGTTTCGAACACGCGTCCTTGCCGCTTCTCGTCAGGTGCCAACTCACAGGCCAGGACGCATCGATTGGCACTACCAGCTAAGTTGGATGTCGACTGGTTATTTACTAGTTATGAACATTGCTCTACAGCTTTGAACTTCTCCTATTAATTTGCAATTGTTGGTTCGGATGTTTGCAACCTTCTAAAAAATTAAAAAAATTCTTGTTAGATTCCATTTTTATTTTGCAACAGACAGCTGTTTCGAGGCCGATATGGTCCCTTCTTCAGTGTTATGTATATAATATATAATAGACACTTTCGAGATATTCGACAAATTTGATCAGAACTTCCGCACCCATGAGTCTTCGCTGAGTTAGCTTAGCAAGGATATAAATCACTTACAATGTTGTAAGTGAAAATGGAAAAATTGATCTACCAAAAACTTCTAAAAAAAAGTACATGCTGATTAAAGTGTTGGTCTTAAAAACGCAATAAAAATAGAAATCTGAATACGTTGTCTGTGACCCCGTCGTCCACGGTCAGTAGATGGAGACTTGTCCCTGAAAGTGTCCTTGCTAAATTTAGAAGTGGCGTACGAAGGGTTTTTAAGTCATTTTATCACTACGAGCCGATAATTCTCAACGCATCCTCAAATTTTCGTTTATTTTTTGGTGGATACTATCAAATTCCATTTTTTTACAACTTGGACTAGTCTTCATTTAGCGCCATATTTTTAAAATATTTATACAAACCTTCAACAAATATAGCATATATATAACAAATATATATATATATATATATATGAACATATGTAGATATTTGTAGCTTACGCTTTGGTGATAAATGAATATAAAGTATAGATTTTACTTTTAATATGCAAAAAAAAAACAGTTTAATCCGCTGCAGATTTCAGATTTTGACAGATTGTTGTTTCAATTTCTTTAACGAAACCTCAACGATTAAGTATAGATAAATCAATCGTTTTATCATGGAGAACAATAGGTTCGAAAAAATCAAAGATGAAGAGGTGATTGTCTGAAAAATTTTCCCCCACGTACCTCGAATCTTACACAAATGCCTTTATTTTGGTATCCGTTTTTAAGTTTCTGTTTCTGAGTTTTAGACTGTGAGTAATTGAAACATTATAAGTTTGACAAAGATTAAAGAGGGTCTCAGAACTGTCAAATATAATTTTCTCTGGTAACTTTGTTTGGGTTAATTTCTGAATATCAGGCGAGAGATATTTTTGCACTGTTTTTATGTTTTAACTTTTTTTTAACTTTTCATTTTACAAACACTTACCGAAAAAATTTACTATATTAGCAGTAGTTGAATCATTGGGTCTATTTAATTTGGCTGCAAATTTAGATGCAGCATCAGGTGCATCGCATACAAAGAGGAACTTTGGGTTCTATATAAGCCAGTAATATTTTAATTTTCGTGAATTTCCCGGTCTTACTTATCAGTTTGCTTAAATTAATCCTCTAATTTATGGAAAATGCCTAATTTCATAATCATATTTGGCTGCTTGGTAAAAAGACTCGCATGGATTAAAATTTGATTACAATCAAGGTTTTTTTTTCTTGATATCCAAATATGAGAGTTATAATTGATTATAATATTTTCTTTTTAGCTTCAACTACATTTTCACTTTGAAGGGACCATATTGGAAGCTAAACCAGCTCAAATAGAATCAACTTTTTGAATTTGCATGGGTGGATTATTCCTTGTAGTGACTACAGTTCGCTCACTTTAATATTATCAATATGGGTGGTATTATTTTGGTATTATTTCCTCATCAAACGTTATCAGCTCAAAAATTTTCCACCGTATTTCATTAAACGAGTGAAATATAATTTAAATGAGCGAAAAAAATAATATCAATCGACTTGCATCACAAAACGTAAATTTTTATCGATTTCTTTCTTCATCCTTGGATAACAGCCTATCCTGAATTTCAAAAAAAACATGCAATCTGCTTAAAAATGTATTAATGCACGCGTGATAAGGATATGATCGAATTCACTGACCCATGCATAATGAAACTGCTGGAATGGAATTTCACATGTCCTTTAAATTCATCTACTGCATGCATATTCTCATAGAATAGAGATGAAAAATTTGTTGTTCGACATCGATATAAGTATTTTCCATATAATAATGAAAATGGATGATCATGCATACATGCATCATGATATTCAACTTTTACATCCGATAGCAAATTATTAACGATGCACAATGTTAATTATACAGATTTAAATCATAATCGCTTCGGGTTCCAAATAGAAAAATTGAACCTTTGTTGATATATCAATCACCAAATATCATGCGTATATGAGATTGCATGAGAGGCAGTACTTATAATTAGCGCAAAGTAATTTCGATTGAAACTTATTTTCTACATTCAAGTTTAAACTTAATTATTATCCAGAAAAATCCAAATAAAATATTTTATTTTATTCCAAGAAGTCTCAATACGAAGCAATTTCCTACTGCGAATAAGCCATGTCGTGTGGATGTTATTAATGTTAGCACTTTTTCAACAGTTCATTAGTTTGTTCAAAAGAACTTGGTTTTCGACACTTATCAACGAACTGGATACTATATTAACCCATTTTCCCCCAAAAGTTGCGTAAGCACAACATATCAACTTTTTTTATTATTAAAAACATGAAAATACCTTGTAACAGTTAATCCAGTTTTGAAGAGAAGGGTTGAAATATCTGAAGGGTATATATTTTTTTCAATTTCTAAAAGGAGTTACTTGAGTCATATATATCATTATTCATTATCAAATTACCAGTTCAACAAATCATAACTTCTCACAATGTACGGACACTTAAAATTTCCCTTTATATGATATAAAATATCCCAGCAGAGAGATCGAATCGCCGCCAATACGAATTCGTATCGCCGTGTCGGAAAATTAGTTTGACGGCGAATACGACAGCGATCCGAAATCGAATCGCCTGCGAACAAAATGTCACCTAGCTGGCGAAACGCCACGGCGTATCGCCAACGGTTCGCCATGGAGATTTACTAGTGAACTACCCCTGCGATGTGTTTGTATTTCGACGTGGTGATTTGTTTCGATTTACTGCAGTACTTCGGATCGCTGTCGAAAACGTCAGCGTATAAACTATTCGAAATGGCGATACGAATTCACATCGTCGGCGATCGTTTTTATTGCTGGAATTTCTGAAATAAAAGTTTTCCAAGTTTTTATTTTCCTGAAAGTTAATATTGCCTCGAAAGCTTATTTAATAAGAAAAACTTTAGAAAATCTAAGAAAACTGACTTCAAAGTGCCCTGAAAAAAGAGTACATAAATTTTGCGAAATCGGTTCCAAATCAGTTTCTCCGTTTTGAAAAAATGAACGACCACAACTTTGAAACCGTAAGTAAACTGGGAGAAACAGATTTGGAACTGATTCTTTAAAATTTGTTTGATTATGTTTAAGGATTTTGAAGTCGATTTTGGTTTTTTTTAGAAGTTTTTTTTTATAAAATACTTGATCATTTTGTTCCCAGTATTCGATTTTGGTCTATCCAATCATAAAAAATAGATGTCTTAATTCAAAACGCTTCGAGCAGACCATCTTGGCGATTGATCACCTACAATGGATCAATTTTGTGGATTGATGGACCTTCATTGGCTATCTGTATCTGTTCTTAGTGTATCACTATGGTGTATTCGAATTTGCATTGTTTTTGCAGTAGAAACAGGAGGGTCGCGCGGAATATTTCAATAATTACAAATCATTGTTCTCATAAAATGCACTTATAGCAAATTCAGGGTATAGTCTGGTCTGAATTATGTTGTATACTGAAATGTGAATGCAATCAGAACAAAAGTAGACCTAGTGCAGCTGTCTACTCCCCCAGAAGCCTGTCTGTTACACCAAATACCTGCCCTTTCAAACTGCTGAATTGGTTCCACCGCACCCTGATTAAGAACAAATTTTTTTGATATGAAGTGGTTATTTTGTCTTTTTTCGTTTATAACACTTGCAATAGACCATTGTTCATTTCAGAGAAGATTGATTTTGCGTCTTTTCGCCCCTTTTTTTGTTTTGCTCTCAGACTACTTCCTCTCAGGACTTTGAGATTTTTTGGGTTATTATCTTAAATGATTCTTGGAAAAATATTTTTATGTTCTATTCAGGCTACTTTTCCGTAAAGGTTATCCTACTTATTCCGAGGAATACCTTTATACGAAGTCTCTCACTATTTTGTAAGGTATTGACTCAAAACTTATTCCTTCCTTATCTGTGTCGAGTACCCAACTTAACACTTGACAGGGATACCAGCTTCCGCATCTTCTCCTTAATCGATATGCTTCCAAAAATTCAACCGAAACGCGAAACCTCACTGCACAAAAACTGCTGGGCTAAAAATTATGTGGTTGAACTTGATTTCACTCAGAAAGGCCTCAATGTACTCATTTAACATATGATACGACACTTTAAGAGTAGCTTGGCATTATAAGCATATACCATAAGCGGGTAGAAATGATGTAATAATCCAAAGGCTATTAAGCCCTTAAGATTATTAAGCCCGACCTCGTTTGTTTTCATAACTATTGTGAAAGTTGTAGACAAAAAAGCAAGAAAAATCAGCCCTACAAAATGTCCACTACATCCTAATCAACAAGTGTGCAGGATAGGCAAATCAATACCAGGTGTATGTATAAGTTTTTTTCCGGTTTTACTAAGAGATGGCGACAGTGAAAAGTACGATAAGTTTTACTTGTACGCATACGCCATTTCGATCGTCTGACAATTAGTTACGAACACACACAAGTGAGGTCCGATAAACTAGCGTTTTTGATTTATCGTCTTGATCAATCATTTCATTTCATTGCAATCATCAATGAAAACAGCATTTGTAGCACAAAATGCTTTTCTTGTCTAGTCAAATGAAAAAAAGCAGTTGAAAGTCATCGTCTGCTGGGGAAAATATATGGAGAACACACTCCCTCAATTAGGACACGTGAAACAGGGTTTCAACTATTCAAAAGTGGTAATTCTAATGTGGAAAACAGTGATCGCTCTGATAGAGCACAAAAACGTGAACAGGAGGAATGGCAGGAGTTATTGGATATTGACTCAACTCAAGCCCGACGGCAATGCGGAAAAGAATTAAATGTGACACAGGAAACGATCAGCGGAGGTTTACGAGCAGATGGTAAGATCACACGATTTGAATGAACGTCAAATGGAAATCACACAAATCACATGTGGAATGCTGCTTCGGTACCCCGAAAGGGGTTTTTTTCATCATTTTGGTTTATTCTGAGACCCGAAGCGGAAAAAATCGTGGCTTTCACCTGGCGAAGCCGGTCCTTCAACAGCAAAGCTAAATCCCTTCGACATGAAGACCATGCTCTGGTGGTATTGTGTATTATGAACTCTTGAAATCCAACGAAACTGTTTGCATTCATCCAATCGTACACTAGTGTGATAATTAAAATAAAACGAAATTCATCCCGAAATATATGCATTAGATGAAAATTTTTTGTTTAGACGGAGGCTATGATTAGGCTTGAATTTCTCGGTGACTGAGTGGCATAGTTGAACTGATTCTGAAATTATTGCACACTGTATTTCTAAACAAATTTCTGTTATAATTTCGAAACAAACGGGAGGTGTCACCAACGGGGAATTCAACAAGCTTCCAATATGCCCTTAAGTTAAAGAGGGCTAGGTCCTCGAATCAATGCGTGCAGTGCCTCATTACCTCCATGGTCTCTTTCAAAGTATATTCATTCATGTATTTATTCCTAAAACTTTTCTCCGTCAGAAGGGTTTTTTTTTGTTTGGGAGGTGAAGGCTATTTACGCCCTGAGTTTCGGACTCCCCCGCTACCGGACTACTGACTAAACACCTCCCCTTCACACCGAGAACCTAGCCTGGAACTGAAGGGTTAAATCATTATATTTTTTGCAGAACAGTTTACAAGAGAAAGTCACTAAAAGTACATGAAAGATGATCCGGTCAGAGTCATATTTGATCGTGAAAATTTTCTTAAATGTTCCAGCTTTATCAACTAGAAGAGCAAATACTCCGACATCTGAAGCACAAATTCAAATTTATCTGTCACGAGTAGGACTTGCGAACGCGGTGTTTGCAGGACACAAGGTGAGTACTCTACACCGTTCGAATAGAAATTAAGTTAAATTTCTCTTAATTTTGGCACTCGGAAACACATCGCACATCGTTTTTACTGAACATGCGTACGTCTTCCAGCAAAGCATTTATCTTGCTATAAACGTTACTGAACTGTTACTGAGCAACTAACGACTAGGAGATCTAGGTATCGTCATGCTTTTGCACTCAGCGTAACCGACTCCGCTTGCAGTTATCTTAAACAATGTAGTGCCTATGACAGATCCTTGAGCGTTACGCTTTAACCAAACCATATGCATCACCAAATATGAAATATAATATAGTTGCGATTTCATCGTTTATTTATTCCGCTTAAGCGTTTTAAAAAAGTTTTTGATGAATTCAAGGATTCAGCACAGGTTCAGAAAAAGATTGGAGTATTGGAGACAAGACAGCGACTGTTCTACAGTGTGGCGAACTAAGACCTTATCGGAAAGTTAAGCAACACACTAAATCTTATTCAAACGAAATGGAGGAAAAAAGAACCTTGATACTAATTTTGTAAGCGAGCTTTGTCACTTTGTCAAAAGTTTTTATACCATTGTTTTTTTTTTACATCAAATTTCGCAGTACCGAAAATCAAAAATAGCATTCTCGAATGACATGTGAAAATTTCATGAAAAAATAAACCTAAAAGTTTATTCATCGTCAAAGTATCCAATCTGCCACTTTCCTTTGATTATTGACACATATAGTTTGACGGTTTCTTGTCTTTTTCGGAGTCTCCATTGTATATTAGCTAAAATTTGTTATTTTAAAACTCCAAATACGTTTGGTAAGATAATAAATTTTCACAACCAGACGGCTCAGTTTTCTTTAAATGTTTCTTGACAATTCAATGCACTACACTCTAGAGGCTTTTGCAGGACACTAAATAATGGTCAAGCCAAACAAGCGATTGGATTTTTCGAACCCCTTAAAATCGTGTAAAACTTCCTGATTCAGTTGTTAGATAGGAATTTGGATCTCTCATAAATCGGGAGATGTTGAAAATAACACAGTTTCTAGTGGTCTAATGTGCAATCAACCAAATATATTTCTCGTACAAAGCAAGCTGTTAGCAGTATCTTGATGCACCTTTACGTTATTCATATCCAATACCAATATCGTAAACAAAAGCTCAGCTAAAAAAAATCGTAGGATTAGTAAGATTTTGTAACATGTCCCTAGAAAACCTCACAAAAAGCGGAACTTAATCCTAAAAATATTTAAAATGTTCTGACAATAATAAAAACCCATTTAATGGTACTTTGATGACCCAATGCAACACCAACAGGGACATTGAAGACAAACTCAGGTTCGTGATTTACTGAAAAGTATCAAATGTCTATACCGGCCTATTTTGGCAATCGTGTTGGTCAACACAGATGAAAGAGTAAAGCAACTTCTAAGCAAAAAAGAAAATGAACCACAATTGGAAAATCAATTGAGGGAAAGATAGATAACATTTTTTTCTCAAAATTAATGACTGATTTATTTTGAAACTGTGATTTTTCTCAAAATCATAGCGTTGAGTTTTCTCAAAACTCAGTTTTTAACTAGATTTTTGAAAACATAATTCTTGAACATTCTTGAAGACATCTGGACTAATGATTAGACGGGCACCTAAAGCACACCACTCAGTGACTTTCTCCGGTTTCAATGGATTTCAACTACCGATCGATGCTCATCGCTTCAAATGTTACAATTTTGTTTATTGACCGACTGGTAGCCATTCATCCAGTTAACATAATGATCTTATGATGTACGAGATCTGCAGCAATTTGTTATTGTACACCGTGTCCAGTGGCCGTTCGGCTTCAATTCCTGCACGATTTGGATTCTTTAAGCCCGGAAACCAAGATCCTTCCGAAAAATCATGCTTAATTTTTGAGAACGATGTTGAATGGACTCAAGGCCAAAATATAACAGTGCGAGACTGCGATGCGAGTGCGCGCCGAGAGTCTCGCAGCAAATGTCAACCAGTTTTCGTAACATGCATTTGCATAGTACAATGTACAATGATTGCGGTGCGTCAATGCGAGGCGGGAAATATTGGGAAAATCGAAAAATCCTCGCAACGAGGTGTGTTGACGCTTGTCAGATGCTTGATGGCGCTTAAATGAAATTTGAAATTCAAACGCCTTAATTAATTTTTAAGTACTATGGTTATTTCAAATGAATTTTGAATGAAAATTTATGAAAAGTCTTTTATTTGCTAGACGAAGGAAAAATCCAAATTCAAAACTTTTAAAAAATCAAAAACAATTTCATTTGAAACGTCACCTATTTGACATTTGTCATATTAACATTATTCTTCTTTGCATTGCGTGCATTGTAAATTGAATGTGTTGCGCCGCGGCGTGCGAGAATCGCATCACGCTCTCGCACCGCAGTCTCGCAGTATTGTATTTCGACCTTCACGTGGGTCTACTTTCTACAACTGCTTTGGTTTGGCGTCTGGATGCATATTATCAGTGAGACCATTCATGGTGAGGAAACGATCGATGATTAATAGAATTTTTTATTCTGATGAACAATTATGTTGGTCGTTAAACTGACGGCCTGCGCGATGAGTTTCTCGAACAGAACCGGTTTTTTTTTTTTTTGAAGTAAAACTGCACAATATGCTGACATTGCTTGGGCGTCAACTCAGTTATGATAAAATTAAAAAGCTAACTAACAATAAAAAGCATGACAGCTGGTACCGTACGAAGCAGTAGAAAGTGTAGCCAACTTGAAATTCTAAACCTCTTTTTTTTACAATGTCCATCAACTGAAAAATTTTTTTTGTGTGGACGAATTTTCTCTAAAATTTAAAATTTTTAAGTAACATCGGTAATTCGGTATACAGTGTATTACCAAGAACTTGTCACATATCATAACTAAAAATAAAGTTTGATAAGTATTAGATATTAATTTCTGCAACATATCAGAAAGTTTTCTGCAAAAGAAACTTTTACATCGACTCAGATTTATGCTCCTGCGTATGAAATCTAAAAACGAAAGTAAAAACTACCAATCCCCAAAGTATTGTCCTCACTCAGACCAACTGTCTAGCTTATTTTGTACTTTCAATTTATAAAATAATCCTTTAAAATAAAACAAGAAATCTTTTTTTCATTACTTTGGCAAAATATAAAAGCTGAAAAGCATTCTACCCTTCATTGAAAATTTTTTGGGACAAAGCATTAACACAAAATTCTGAACCACAATTTTGCGTACATCTCCTACGTAAAATATTATGCAAGGATTGTTCTCACCATCCCTAATTGCTTCGTTAGGATTAGTAGATTTTGTCTGACTGCGATGTGGATTAAAAAGACTTTCTTGGATGAAAATTTCGAGATGAAATGAGACAGTCTCAGATAAAAGCAGCTCAAGACTGTTCTTAATCACCGTGAATTTTTTCTGTTTGCTTTGTGGATAATAATTTTAATTTTAACCTACACAGGGAATAAAGATACCTTAATCGGCGTTGATCAAGGATTTTTTTTTAATTCATTTAAAAAATGGTAAAATTATGATAAAGACTTCTTTCGAGAATTAGCGTGCATATGTGTCATATGGTACAGAAATTCTTAATAATTTTAAAAGTAAACAGTACTAGTTACTGGTTTTCTGAGCCCTACGATTGGCTGAATTCAAATGATTTTCCTTTCGTTTCTAGAGCACCTTTCGTTCTTTTCATAGCGAAAACAATAGCACCGAAGATTTCAAACCTTTGAAATTATGCACCCTATGTGTAATTAATTTTTATATAATAATTAAATTGAATTAAACTGCAGCAACATAGACTACAATTCGTTACTAAAATTTTCTCAGGATAACTTCCAAAAAGATGAAACAGAAAAGAGAGAAGAAGAAACGGAGAACTCTTAGTTAGAGTAGCAATCTTGATATTTAATACCCCGTAATCCTGTTGGATAGTATCCGATTTCGTTAGTGAAAATCGTTTGATGAAATGAGATTCATCGAAAATATTCATATATTTAAGAAAAATAAAGATTAAAGCCTATAACACAGTTTAAGTGCATGTAGCACCAGCACTCTCGAGAAACTTCTCGCAGACAGAGATGGAAAATGCACAAGTGAATTTATGCTTGTATTGTGATTTAATTCAAGAGCTTCGAAAGGGATAATTTTGTTGTGAGCACGAATGGGAGGAAAATCACCAACTCATAAATAATTCCATTAATTTTTGTTGAATTCCGTTAGATCGGAGGTTTGTTCGAAGTATTAGCGCTGTATATACTTAAGCCATACCCACAAGGTCACATCAAGAAGTCAATTTCCCACGATAATAAAGTACAGTTATGCAAATTATATATAAGAATATAACGCAAGGAATCAGTCCTACGTATTTAGTGAATCACATTGTCGCATTGTATTACAATTTCAGCTGCAGCCCTGTGCAAAGCGGCCATCACTTTCCGAGCATTGGGAAATTTAAGAGTACTTTAAATTAGGAATATAAAAATCGTAAGGAGGTTAACAGAATTAATATATAATGTCTATTTAATATAAAAATATAAGCTCCTCCAAACAGTGAAACCTTATAGAGTTAAGTCTTTATTTTATTAAAGATAAATAATAATCAAAAGTGTTGACTTAAACTGTGTGGCAGTGATAAACTAGACCGAGATCCTTTTTACCAAAAGGATTTTACAATTAAATTATGTTTTGTAAATTAAACCATTTTTTTTTTTTTTGAAAGGAGGGGACATTTAATTATGCCCTGATTGTGGAACTCCCTGACAGAGATTGCTTGAGAGTTATCTACTGAGTACCTCCTCTGTCATCCTGAGAGTAAAGCCTTGAACCGATTAACATAATATTACGGGTATACTAAGTGTTCCTTTACCTAACAGTAAACTATTCTGTCGGAAAGGAAAGGTAAGCAGTACTAATAAAGAAATCCTTTCATCTACGTTGCTTTTGACGCTGTAACAGGCCATCTTTTTACTGTCAGGGCTACCACTTGCTCTGAAAATTTCGCCGAATTTCCAAGGACATCTCTGAAGATCTTCATTTCCTCGGTAATTTTACGCGTTTACAGCTTCGTTTTCCATTTCTTCAACATATATACATGTCGGGAATAATATCGCTCCCTTCTTCAGTGTTTTTACATACGGTTTAATTTCAGTCGTATTATTCTATTTATACACTTCATCATTGTTCTATTTTTCCCCTAAATCATTTTTTCTTAACATGGAAGGTCTGAAAAGATTTCGATCGTGACGTAAAGATGGTGGTCAATTCAGCGGCGGCGTCCTTTTGACTTTTACTAACCAAAGTTTTAGCCATTTTGGACGACCAGTTCTTAGTTCATTGTTGTTTGAATGATTTGATGTGAGTACTTTCGTGAAAATGGAAAAAGTTTTCTATAGAAATGTCATTAAATTTTTGTTTTTGAAAGGCAATACGCCTACGCAAATCAAAGATGAGTTGGACTCTGTGTATGGGGCTCTACATGCTCATTCAAATTTTGGGATTTGGATTGAAATTAAATCAAGACATAGGCATGAGAAAGTTGTCCGCGCGTTGGGTGCCTCGTTCGCGCAGTTAGACCAAAAATGTTTTCGAAGAACATTTCCAACGCTCTGTTGGCGCAGCTTAGGTGCAAAAAATCTGAGTTTTTGTGCCAATTAATTATTGTATATAAAACTTAGACACGCCATTATACCCTCGAAAGAAAAATACTATCAAATCGTTGGACTGCTGATGACTGTCTTAATCGTTTATATTAAGAAAGGCAAAAAACCATTACAGAAGCATACTATGCATCATTACTTGCAAAACTGAAGACAAAGCTTCCGGAAAAACTGTCACATTTGCAGGGAAATAAAATCCCGTTTCTCCCAAAAAGAAGTCCGAGCGACTTCTTCTTTTTGCTTCCTCATTTTAAAGCTGCGCTTGGAGGACTGACGTATTCGTCAAATAAGGAGGCAATTACCTTCGTGAACAATTATTTTGCAGAGAAGATTATGTAGAAAAACATAAAAAAATTGAGAAAAAATATCCTATATCATTGTAGGCCGGGAACTTTTCAGACCACCTCATAAGTGCGTATCATCCTTTTTAATGCAATTTGACCTTTTTTTAAATATTCTCAATACTGCTCCGTTTCTATTTATGTCTGATTATCTCAAATAACCGTAAGTAACCATGGTCATCTTTGGTGAGCCTTTGTTAAGTTTATCGTCTTCACTACAGCCATTCATGTTCGTTGTCTACAATATAAAGGTTTCCACGTGCTCGTAAAGTTGCCTCGTTAGCAGAATGATCCACATCCTGGACATGTAGCTGCTGAATATTTTTCCATCTTTGTTCGATGTGATAGAACGCTGCTGGCAGCCTCTTCCTTGTGTTCGTGGGTTTCCAAAATATATTAATTTTCAATTTTTCCTATTTTGATTTCTGATAACTTCGCTGAAGACGTTTCTACGATGTTTACTACTACCTTTACTTTTAGGTCTTACTGCCCACTGTACGCAGAACATGCAGTGTGGTATCTATGACTTCTCAATCCTCTTCAGGTAAGATTGAGCACATCTTTGTCCTTTCAAGGGCTGAGTCAAGTAGAAATCAGTTTGATCAGTTCCTCGATTGGGCCATGGCATCAGGTTAGGAATCATAACTGCAACCCACTTTCGGTTTGTGTCATACTTTAAGGACTATTGTCAATAACTGAGAGATTATTATTTTTCTTCTTTGGTAACCTGTATTCTTTTGTATTCCCTTTTGCGCCATTTAATATTTCTGCGCTCTCCAACAAAGAGGGCAATGGGTTTAACTTTTGCTAACATCAATTTGCTGTTCTTTGTCACACATGAAGATCTGTGGTAACCTTTAGTTGTTATTCTTTCCTCGAAACCTCTCTCCATATTTCTACACTAGAGTGAAGAAAGGAATGCAAGGCGTTAATTAGAAGTTTCCTCCATGTTGGCCACTGATTGAATTAGTGACGTTACATGCCCAGCAGCCTTGTTTTTTGCAAAAATTTTAAATTTTAAAATAATTTAATTTTAAAATTTTAAATTTTGCAAAATCCGTTTTTATTTTGCTAGAATCCTGTTAGATGTATGGGAAGGAGGTGTTTGATCGAAGTTAGGAATTTCCTCCAATCTATCTTGCCGCTTTCTGTCTTATATCTACGCAGTGGATAATATCTTGTCGAAAAAGCTTTATTCGAAGAATTGAAGCCAGCTGCCTCGTGTCAAGCTTTGCTCGGAACTTTCAAGAAAGTTATACAACAAAAAAGTGCTGAGTCACTCAACATTTAGTTAACAGCCACTGCTCCTTAATTTATTGACTATTGTCTTTTTTGTTGACAGCAAGTGAACTCGTAGTAGTCTGATCCACAGCGAAGCTACCAACCAGCCAATCTAAACAAATTCAACGAAAATAAATGGGATTTAATTCGAATTGGTAAATGCGAACTAAAAATAGAATACTCTTCTCTTAGCATTTGAATAAAAACGAGATACGAATTCAAATCTACCATTAGTTCCCTATCTCTTTCTACTACCAGCCACCCGGGATTGTTCTCCTGGTTGGAACTTGCGCTTTGACAAGGCTAACTACGGTTATGGCTCGTTAGAGACAAATGCCACACCAACGGACCAAAGTTAATACACAGTGTACCAAAAATGTCTTTGTACAGCAGCAGTGAAATAGAAAATCAAGTGATAGAAAACAAGAAATAACTGCAAGAAATTTGAAAAAGTTTTAATGCAAGTGTATTCATCAAACATTTATATTTAGTTTAGAAACAAAAATTAATCCATTTAGTTTATTCTATACCAAGTTATTGACTAAAAATTAAAAAAAAGTCGACAATTTGCCTCCAATAATTTTTTCGTACATTCAAGTCTTTGCTTGCCCTTCGATCTCTTTGCTTATAGTTATCGATCATAATCACATATTTTCCACTCATAACGGGTTGTAGTAACGTAAACAAAGGGACACAAATGTAAGCATTGAGTTTCGCTCAGTGTGATTCCAAATAATGCCTGGTAAACACTTGTCGCTTGAAGAGCGTAAGCTCATAGAAAATTTACACATAAAGGAACAAAAGTCATACGCGGAAATAGCCAAACTGCTATTCCGGAGCAGTTCTACTATCCAGTCTGCAATCTGTCGCCTTAAACATGAAGGCTGGGTAGAAATTAAGCCCAAATCAGGACGTCTTGCAATTCTCACTGATAAAGATCGGTTACAAATCAAGCGTATGGTTGCCAAGGATCCGTTCATAAGTGCACCAAAAATTAGTACGCAGCTCCTTCAATCCAGCCAAAAAGAAGCCCCCCCCAGAAACAGTACGAAAAGCCGTGATTGATGCCGGATTTAAGTCTCGTACATCTCGCAGGAAGCCACTGGTAAGTGAAGTCAATCGAAAAAACGTTTGGGCTTGGCTCGGCAATACGAAAATGAATCTCTTGAGTTCTGGCGCAATGTCATATTCTCTGATGAGTCCTAATATAATATTTCCGGGTCTGATGGGAGACTTAGTGTATGAAAAAAGCCAAAAAAAGCTTACAACCCAAAAAACACCATCAAAACTGTAAAGCACGGTGGCAGCGGCGTAATAGTATGGGGATGTATGGCTGCCAGCGGTGTTGGACAGTTGGAAATTATTGAAGGAATTATGGACCATCATGTGTATATCGAAGTTCTTTAAAAAAATTTAGAGCCAAGTATAAAAAACTTGGGCGTGTCAGGGGATTATTATTTTCAACAAGACAATGGCCCCAAGCTCATGGCTCTTAATACTAGGATGTTCTTGGCATACAAAACTCCACATTTGCTGAAAAAACCACCGCAAAGTCCGCACTTCAGTCCCATTGAACATATGAGGAACATGCTCGAAAAAGTATCAGAACTCATTATTTTTGTTCCAAATTTAAGTTGAAACAGGCTCTTCGGTAAGAATGGGCAAAAATAGAGCCTAGCCTGTACACCTATGTATCTTTCGTTTTTAAGATTTTTTAAAAATTGTTTCGTAAGTGTACGAAGACATTATTGCAGGCAAATTGTCGACTTTATTTTAAGTTAATAAGTTTATAATAAATAGTTGAAATGGATAAGTTTTTGTTTCTTAATAAAATAAAATGTTTAATGAATAAACCTGTATTGAAACTTTTTCAATTTTGTTGCAACAATTTTTTGTTTTTTATCACTTGATTTTCAAATAGCTGCTGTACGAAGACATTATTAGTGCACTGTAGAAATATTACTCTGATAGTATCACAGCATCTACTATTTCATCTACTACCGCAATCGCACAACTTATTAAGTTAGTTTAAGACGCTATACACATAAATATAAATCTATTTTATAATAAATATTTGGAAGGGAAAAAGTAATGACATCTTCTGTGGACGCAATTTCCTTAGACCCTCATCAATTTTTTAAGTTAGGTGTATTTTTTAAGGTTAAGTTAGGATGCTGGTAAAAGTATAATATTTAAAACTTTCATTCAAAAGAAGAATTTATTTACATTCAACTTAAATCACAAATCACACATATATTAATGCTAATTAAGCATCATGAATTCGTTTCTGTGGGGACAAATCCTAATTGAGCTTTTCCCCAATAAAACAGAGATGCCCAAATCATGAGGCTTCCGCCATCAAAATTTCAACTCATCCTTGGTGGATCATTAGATGTCAGATCCCGCCAATAAAACCTAGAACCTTCCGGCCCATCTGAATTGAATTTCTTCTCCTTCGAAAAATTTTCACATTTTGCCCTTGGTTTGTCCAATTCGTGTGTTCATTCGCGAAGTCAAGCTCATGTGCCACAGACAATCGCGGTTATTTTTCCGGTTTCTTGCTAGCAATATCTGCGAAAGAATAAATACATGCAATATACAAGCTATATATAGTTAAATATATATAGGTATAGAATGTAAAATCTGTTGAATTCGCCTTTTCTTAACAGGTGAGTCGAATTCAGAAACAATATTGGATGGCCTCTGGCGGATTTTTGTGGCTTCTTCTCTAGGGGAAGTAATGCACCCTTAAGATAATTTGAAAATTCATTTTGATTTATTGTTGCATCCATGCGATAGGACCTTTTTAATATTAAGGCCGAAATACAATACCGCAAGACGACGATACGTGAGCGCGATGAGATTTTCGCTCGTTGTCACGCAACGCATTTAATTTACAATGCACGCGATGCGAGGAACAATAATTTTCATATGACAAATGTCAAATAGGTGACGTTTCAAATGAAATTGTTTTTGATTTTTTAAAAGTTTTGAATTTGGATTTTTCCTTCGTCTAGCAAAGAAAAGCCTTGACTAGGACGCATGAAATTTTCATTCAAAATTCATTTGAAATAACCATAGTACTTATAAAGTAATTAAGGCGTTTGAATTTCAAATTTCATTTAAGTGCCATATTGCATTTGACAAACGTCACGCACATCGTTGTGAGGTATTTTAATTTTTCCGAATATTTCCCGCCTCGCATCGACGCATCACAATCATTGTACGATGTCGCATACAAATGCATGTTACAAAAACTGCTTGACATTTGCTGCGATACTGTCGTCCCGCTCTCGTATCGCGGTCTCGCGCTGTTGTAATTTAGCCTTTATCTTGCAAACCTTGTCAGCTCTTGATACATTTAGAGTGGTTTCCTATTTGTTGAACGTATTTCCTTGCAAGTCGTGATTTGTGTTTTTTTTTTCAGGCATCAGATTACTCATTTCACGTCATTTTACCCATTTCACTCAAAAAAAACGCAATCAAGAAAGAGCAGAGTAACGAAAATCATTTTTTAAGGTACATTACTATTATCTGAACTTCCACAACAAAATGTACTTTTCCACGTTTGCTTACACTATCATACTTCCACTTAAACTGCGTCTAACTTAATTGCGCAGTGAAATAAGCGAAGACTTATGTCAACTGCGGAACAACAGCACAAAAGCTTATGAAAGAAATCGTCACGAACACAAAATATGTCATACTTTTCCCACACATAACGTATAAGGATGCAATCCACTTTTAAGAGTGAAAGTCACATTTTCGGTTTAAAGTTCTGAGTGTTTCTAAGCAAATTGCGCCTACTGTATAGATGCCATTTAAAGCGGGAATGACGCCATTGCTTAAGAAGTGAGAAAAAGGAGGACCTTGAAACATGACTTGCTCTTTGACATCCATTTTTTCGCTGTGAGAACTTGGTAGTGAATTCCAGCTCTTCAATATTACGCTATAGTTAAATGTAGTCAGTATTGCGAAGATCCTTTGCATCATCGCTATTTATTATTATATTTATTATATATCCTGGAATCCATCGTTGGAGAAAAAAATATCGATCATGATCTGCACTTAGCTCCTAATACACGGTACTATTGTTTACAAATCGAACATCTTGTCGTACTCCACAAACTAAGGAGGTCCCACAGCTAATTTTATGCCAGATGTTCCTCTTCTATAACGTTTGTGCGACTCAGCCAAGAAATATGTTGTTTTTTTTTGACAAAATCAGACAGTTTAGAAAGATGTGTTACACATGTTTTTTCTCTTGCTTGCACTTTTAACTGGTTTCACCCATTGGCATCACTATTTCTTCGTCAAATTGACCCAGTACTTGTGGTCTGTTCACATAAATGCTATAAATGTTGTTTCGCTAGTTTTGTTTTTTTCAATGAGTTGTTTTGTTCTCGTTTTGTTAGGCCAAAGAGCCTGGCTTGTTCTGCGAACGTTCCTGGTATTTTCAACCGTATCTATATCTTCCCCAAAAGTTGTAACATTTCCCATTGTGTAGGCGGCATAAAGAAAGAAAGAAAAGTCAAGTCATAGAAAAAGAGTCTAAAAAAAATCTCAAAAATAAAGTCTCCAAAAAAATCCCCTATTTAGTTATGGGAACTATCACGAGAAAAACAATCCCCTATTAATTTCTGGGAACTTTAAATGGAAAGAAATTTTCCATTGTTTTACTTCGGGTGTGGGTAGTGACCCACCACCTATAAGAAGGTTTATTGCGTTAACAAATCATGTTTGAGAAAGGAGTTTATTGAATTTCAGGCGTTTCCTTTTGATATTTAATTTATTCGAATTCCGGTAAGCAAAACGCGGTAACGAAGTATTATTTTATAAATTGTCTTTATTAACATTGTCTTTATAAAAGACAATAAGAACAAAAAAAGCAATGAAATTAAATTTTGAAATAGAGGAAAACAAAACAAAAGTGATATTAAATATACTGAAGTAAAAAAAATAAAACAAAAAGAAGTAAAATCAAATACATTAAATGTTATTCATATTAAGAGGAACAAGTGAAAAAGTGGAAATTGAGTTTCCAAAAATAGAAACAAAAAAGAAGAAGAAAAACTTATCCTTTGACAACGGCAGAGTGCATGGTAGACAACCGAGTAGCCCGACGTGGATGTAATTTGTGGATTTTGGATTACCGATGAAGAAAGCATGCACCGGGCGGAATGCAGACGTCTGTGGAAAAGTCATCATCAATCAAGTCGTAAGACTAGAAGACGTTTGATATGAAGTTGTCTCATCTCAGTAGTTTTGGGTCTTGTAGTAAAAAGGTTGGTTACATCCCTAAATTGCAACATATAACAACAATACAAAACTTAAAAAGTAGAAAAATATCGAATTTTGTTTGTATTCTTTATATGTGTGTATTTTCACTTTTTTAACTAAAAAAAATATGAAAGAATAAGTTTCTTTTCTGTGGTTGTATGTGTGTATGTGTCCTGGAACGGTCAGGGCGTTCAGAATATCCCCCACGCCCACGCAGTGAGCTAACTGTAATTAACTTCCTTCGGCTGCCATTATGCGGCCTTTGTATTTTCAATAATAAGCTTATCTCTTCTTGCTTGCTAAATTATTTATTTATTATTTTAATAACAACATTTTTACAAAATGATTTTGAAAATATGCAACAGTTAATATCAACATTTTAACTACATTATTTATTTATTACGTTTTTTGGTTCTATTATTTTTGAAAATACGCAACAAAGTTCCCTTAAGATCCCTTTTTATTGTTCTTAGTGAGACCTTTGATAGTGTCGATTCTAGTCAGATTGTGTTGAATTGATCGAATTCTTGCTAGTATATTCGATTTTTCATTTAAAAAACTCCCCTACCCTGTAAGTTTTCAGCTGCCATGCAAAATTAGGTAAGCAAGTAAAGATAATTGTCAAAACATAAAATCCTTTTGGAATTCCTTTCAATCTCAGTAAAGAACAATGATGAAATAATTCAAATTCACTTATATATATGTTGTGTTGAAATTTGTAATAAATACTTTTCTGAGAATTCGCACGCTACGATGGTGATACCATGAATTTCCCAATACTCAAGAATGACGAACTTTTCTCATAGAGCTTATTTCAATTCGATTGACTCCGTTGACAGAAGTATGTTGAATGATGATAGAAGTTAAGAAAAAGTTGCAAACTATTTTTGCTATTTCAAAGATGAAAAGAACGTGCAAGATAACTGAGAACAGGAAAGAGTTGTGTCACGTTTAAACTCAATGGAGCAAAGAAATCGAGAACTTGCCATTTGACTAGTGAACAATTTTAACAAGGAGACTTCGTTCAAGCGCTTTGTGGGTTGTTATTGACACTTTTTTGTAGTTTTTACTCCGAAGAAAAAGTGATACAAGCATATATAATACCTGTATACATTGACAGGATATTTACGTTGTTCGACAGAAACCAAAACTCGGTACTTCACTACCATTGTGACATGCATACATTAAAAAATAATTAAAAGTAGGGTGAGTCTTCGTTTTTTTTCTTTAGAGAATAACATCATATTTATAGACGTAGAAAGCTATTAATAGTATTACAAATATATTCGTCTTCAAAGAGAATGTGGCTTCATGACTTACTTGGTAGGAAAGTATGAATTCCCATCCTGACTTGAATCTTTCCGAGTATCCCCTTGACCAATAATCATACTTTTTCCTACCTGACATTCCATCCATTTAGTTCTTTATGTAAATTAACGCAAGAAATGTTCATGGAACAAGACGAGCACTAATTAGATACTCTCCAGACAAGAATGTATGCTTTTGTGTGAAAATAGCGCACTTGGCATCTTTGAGATTCCTTTTGCAAGTCCTCAGGACAATGGATGCGATTTACTCGTATTTTTGTTTCTTTTCGTTTTCGTCTTTTGCAATTCTCGGCAAGTAGTCAACGTGAAATAATTTTTGTATATGGTTAGGAATCCTACTTATTCTATTCAAGGCTTTTCAGTCCAAAGTACTTCCTTTTGTACAAATATTTAAGACATTTTGTGCAGAACTAGGGAGTGGAATGATGGGCAATTTAATGAATGCTGTTTACGCAAGGTAGTCTGTTTCTCGTTGAATTTACAGAAATGACAAAAATTTACAATAGTATCTTTATAATTATCTTGAATTTCCTGGAATTGTTACAACAATGTTGCCATTGCTTGACATTTAATGTGAAGCGATAATTTGTTAAGATACATGAAAATATACAATTCCTTTAGTAAGCCTTTGTGAAGGCTAATCTCATTAAATGCTGAAATTATTTGTCAAATTTTCTGCTGCATTCAAAGCTAGGATATGCTTAGATCACGTTTCATTGTTATCTGAAACCGTTCATTTATTCATTCAAACCAAAACGAAAATGTTGTATCGTAACGATTACGATCTTTGATTTATCCTCGTCGTTCTGGAAGATGTTTTATTCTCTTATGCGAAATGCCTCCTTAGCCTAGAACAACCTGATACAATTCTGTAGAAAGAACCTAATGGCTATAAACTTTCATTTATTCTTTTCATTTCAATAAATTTATATTTTTGCAGCAACTGGCAATGAAAGAACAGTGAAAAGAGGTTATTTGTAGCAACAAGGCCTCAAATGATTTGCATAAGGTAAGCTACTCCCCCGCAGGGGGAATGCTGGCCAACAGGAGTACTCCTGGAAGCCAGTATTCTTTGGGGAGTGTCGCCCTCACGCCCCCTTCAGTGGAAAACGAAGACAACGAATTCCAATTGGCACACTTGGGCTGGCGGGCACGATATTTTGGACCAAGTACCACCGAGGTGAATCTCGTGCGCGAACGGCTTCAATATAAGTATCGTACCGGCTCCGTCCCTGTAAAACCTTGGCAGTCCTTGGAATAGGTTCGAAGCTAGCACCATTAAATAGGTGGAGTAGGTTCGGTTGAGACGAACTCATTATTAGCGCTGGTCTGGCTCTGAGCACCTGTCCCCATAAGTGCTGGTGCCAACCCTCGTAAGCTATCCCTGCTTTGCACATACATCCATGGAACCATTTAGGCAATTACATATACGATTGGAGATAGCGGCTCTGAGGGGGGACCCTTTTAGCATGATGCCTTACAAATTAATATCAACTGCAGCAAAATCAAAAACAACGTACAAACAACCAAACCCAGACGACAAATGGACGAATGAACACAAAAAGGCAGAGAGCCTTTACCAACCAGAGATACAGGCGGCAATCGGACGCAGCAAAAAAAAAAAACACAACGCACGCCGGAACGTCCCGTAAGACAAGGGGTCGTAATGCTGCCACTTACACCGCTACAGATGCCATCAGGGCTCTAGATCCTGACGCAAATAGAAAAAGCCCGCTTCAAAACGAGGCGCAGGAAAATCTCATTGTATTGGATCGTCACGAAGAAGAACGCCCCATGCGTAAGGCAGAAAACACAGTTAAAAAGATCAAAGCTTCCTGCAATACCCAGAAAAATATAAACAAGGACATTAGGGACAGTATTTTAGAGTTGGAAGAGCTCTTAGACCTAATCGGGTAATACAAACGTGAATGGCTTCAATCGGAAGAACAGCAAAAGACCAGTACCTCAGTCGAAACGCAAGTGATTCCGCCGCACAGCGTTACCAAAAGAGTTGCCAGTAGCCCAATCGGAGGAGACTGAGACAAAAGGAGGAGGGACAAAGCAGCAAACAGACAGGTTACGTCGAATGATTGATTCCAAGTGATGGCAACTAAGGGCTCAAAAAAAAGGTCCAGAAGGCTCCTCCTCGAAAAAGACACCAATGATAAGCTCCTTGCTGGGGACAAAGGCAAAGAAACCACAAAGAAGAAACAAGAACCACGAAGCAAGCCACGCAGCAAGACCCTAAGGCATGCACTGCTGGTCAAACCGACAGATGGGAGAACTTACGCAGACGTTTTGCGGGAAATCAAGGGAGCTGTGAGAACCCAATAACACTCAAACTGCCATCAAAACCATCTGGCCAACCAGATCTGGTGGCCATCTTGTAGAATTTGGACCTGAGACAACAAATAAAAACTCATTCCGTGACACAGTCAAAAAGATTTTTGGGGAAAAGACAGCAGTGGCTTCACTTCAACCAATGGCCACCCTCGAAATCAGGAACTGCGTTACGAACAGGACGGAAGTGAAAGTGTGCCTCAAAAGGGATTTTACCCGAATTAAGTGGACTCAAATTACGACTAACCCCTGAAAATAATAGAGGGCAGCGCATGGCCAAAGTCGACTTAATCGAGAAACAAGCCCGAAAATTCCTCTGGATTGGTTGGGTGGTCTGCAGGATACGGCGCAGAGCAGTTCCCCTCCGTTGTTTCAAATGTCTAGGCTACAGTCATACAGCACAAAGCTGCAAAGGGCCTGATAAGAGCTCCTTGTGGTATAAGTGTGGCAACGCAGGGCATAAGAGAACAGAATGCACGGGAAAGGAGCACTGTATCCTCTGCGAGAACGCTGATCCCAGACCTGATGACCTGAGACATATACCAGGGACAGGGAAGTGCCGGGTATTCAGAGAAGCCCTAACCAAAGCAAAAACAGCTCTGCAATGACCCGTGTCCTGCAGATAAACTTACATCGGAGCTCAAACGGCCAAGACTTGCTTGACCACTTCGCGGGGGAAATGAAACCTGGCCTATTACTGCTTAGCAAACAACACCGAGAATAAAATACCATCAGCATAGTGCCCTGATGAATCTGGTACTAGTGTCATATGAGTTCGAAACGGCATTCAACTGGTAGTTCAGAGCGAAGAGATGGTTTCGTGTGGGTCCAGTGCCCAGATATAACATTCTTTTGTTTGTACTTAACACCGACCGAACCAATCACATCTTTCCAGGTGAAGCTCAACTCTTTGGAGGACACCGTCTTTAGCACAGATGGTCATGTTCTTATCTGGGGAGACTATAACGCCAAGGCTATTGAATGGGGCATGCCTAAGTCAGATCCTAGGGGGCATCAAATCCTGGAGATGGCAGACATAGTAGGGCTAGCCGTTGTGAACACTTTTTCCGCCGCCTGGGCTGCGTGGGCACCACTCCGGACATGGCATTCGCCTCGGAGTCCCTCTACTCTATGACACACAATTGGAGAGTTCTAGAGGACTACTCGGCCTGTGATAATCAATTCATAGCATTCGAGGTCCGCGACAACGTTCCTATACACCCAGACACTCAGCGTTTCTCTTTCGTGTGGAATACTGAGAGGATGGATGTGAACAAGCTTGTCGACACGCAAATAAGATGCCCGCCACCGTTTGGCTCTTCGCCGTGAACCAGTGGACTGTCTGCTGAAGATATGGTGAACTCCACAATGAGTACCATCATCCCAGCTTGAAAGTCATCTATGCCCCGCCGGGCACCTAGACACGGAAAGCCTCCGGTGTATTGGTGGTCTGGCAAAATAGCTGAACAACAAAAGTAGTGTCACAAACTCCGGCGAGAAGCTCAAGGAGCGCGAAGCTAGGACGAGCCATGCAAGAGAATGGCAGTTCATCGGTCGGCCAGAAAATGCCTGTGTGGACTGATCCCGTTAGGCCCGTTGCTGGCAGAACCTCGTCGAAGACGTGAACAGAGACCCGTGGGGCCTGGGCTATAAACTAGTAATGTGGAAGCTTGGTGCTCTACGGGCGCCTTGCGTACTTGAAGCGGACATGATGGATGAGATAGTACGGGTACTTTTTCCCCAACATCCCGTCCGTGTTGATGCCGACCACTGGGAAACACATCAGACAGTCCACTCTTCACGAGGAACGAGCTGGGACCTGCAGTTCTTTCCAGGAAGGCGAAGAAGATTCCGGGACTAGACCGCATTCCAGCCGAGGTACTGAAACTGGTCTGTCACTCTTGCTCTGACTTGCTGCCTAGTGCATTTAATGCCTGCTTGCAGAAAAGCGTTTTCCCTTAGCGTTGGGCGACGGCAAGACTACTGCTAATCAGAAAGAGGAAGGGAAATTCTGAGTCTTCGTCAGCATACCGACGGTAATGCATGCTAGACACGGCCAGGAAAGTGCTCGACAAACTGATAAAGAGAAGACTCACTGACGTTATCTACGCCGCTGGGGATCTTTCTCCAAGGCAGTATGGTTTCAGCACGGGACCTTCCACTATAGATGCAGTAGCGGAGGTTGTGAGTTCGGTCCAACAAGCGGAGGCACGCACTCGGTCCAACCATCTGGATGGATGGATGGCCTAGATGGACGGAGCTTTGGAAGCCCTGAAAACTCTTTCCAAGTACCAGAATATCTGATGCCGAAAGCCGAAAATTACGTGAATGATCGCAGCCTGATCAACGACACGGCGCAAGGTCATCGGAGGATGCTAGTCACATCAGGTGTGGCCCAAGGCTCCATCCTCGGTTCGGACTTGTAGAACGTTTCCTACGACGGACAACTCAAACTTAAACAGCTGTAGGAGTCATGACTGATTGGCTACTAGATGATGTTGCGGCACTAGTGGCCGTGCGAATGATGCTCCCAGCCGATCGAGCCCAATTAAGGCTGAATGTACTTATGCTTGGAGTAGGGAGCTTGATGACCACTCACGGATTTAACCTAGCATTAGGGAAAACTAAAGTGGTCTTCCTGACCAGAAAATGGATTCCGAGAGTAAAAATCGTCCGAGTCGGGGACACATTAGTAGAGTAGAACCTATAAGTTAAGAATCTGAGCTTGCTGATAGGCTCTAAATTGAGTTTCTCGGAGCAAATTAAGGCAACGTTTTGGTAATTACAGGGGTGATACCTATCGCTCTCCTTGCTAGAGAGCGTAAAAGAATCTACCTCCAAAGACACGAGGGTAACAAAGAAAAACTTGCTTACGATGAGACACGATGCAATCTCGACGAATGGAAACTATAATGGAAATGTGAGCTTAAAGGAAGATGCAGTGCGCAGCTAATCAACGACTTGTGATCGTGGCTCAGTCGAACGCATTGTGAGACTGACTTCTACCTGACCCAGCTAGTGAGCGCATACGGTTGTTTTCAGTCCGACCTGCACAAGATTGGTAAGTCGCGGTCTCCAGATTGCATGCTCTGCATTTGTTTGAAGGATGACGCCTGTCATACTTTCTGTTCATGCAGAAAATGGGACAAACAGCGCGGTGATCTTGCCGAAAAATTTCGAGAGCTCCATCCAGATAGCCTAATCGAAAAGATGCTGAAATCAGTTGACAAATTTAATCAAGTTGCACATAACGCAATTCTAGCCACGAAAAAAGGCATACTGGAAGCGTCGTGGGTGGAGGGTTTCCTTCTCTATCAATCCTCTTCCTCTTTCCCCCGCTGGAGAAGGAGTCCCTGTAACCCGTAGGCGCCAAAAGACGTAAAATTTGGACGTATAGCCCGAAGTCATATGTCAAATGTTCCAAGCTAGGCGCTCCGGTTGGCAGGGGAGATGTTTAGTCGGTATTCCAGTAGATCCGTTGGGCTGTTGGGAGTCCGACACTCAGGGCATAAATAGCTACCTTCACCTCCGTATCCAAAAAAAGATGTCCATTCCTGTTGATCGGAGGGTTGTGGTGCACCGCTTTCACTTGCTAAGTCGCTTTCTATTATTCTAATCCTTTGATTCCTGACACCGAATACAACATCACCACATTCATCATTGCGTTCGCGTTTGTCACTAGTTTTCTTTATATAAATGCGATGGACTCATAACAGAAATTACTGTCGAACTGGAATCTTCATCATCGAACGGAAATCATCTGGAACTGATTTCTCTTGTACAATCCATTTTCTCGCGGTTCGTGTTTCGCCGCGATCGCTGAGTTTCGAGTCAGGATGAAAACATTTTCCGAGCTACAGACTCAAGAAAGATCTACTTTACTTATATCTTGTTTTCATTAAGACGTGTGATTTTACACTGCATTCAAAGAATATCAATAGCTAAAAAACTTTTCAAGAACCAATTTTGCGAACCTATCGCTTGGAGATAAGAAAATTTAACATAAACATCGATCGACGCCTCCAAGGCGACATCACACCTGCGCACATATGGGTAGTTTGCTGATCTAGTCGGCCATAAACCAATATATAAGAAGTTGTCGCAGGTAAAAAACAACTGGTTCCTAAAGTTATCGAAAAACGAGAGGACAATAGACAACTCATCCCGGTCTCTTCACAGATGCACCTGCGCGTTTGTAAGTAAGCGCGAAGTAAGTCATCGCTGTAATCTCTCGTATCTTTTGCGTTTCCTTAGTGTGATAGTGTCTGACAAAAAGTTAAATATTTTCTTGAAAATATTGTTATGGATATGGATTAAGGAGGTTAGAACGCATATTAATCAAATATAATGCTGTAGTTTTTTTCAATAGGATATTGTTATTTGACGTTTGGAAATATAATTTAAGATTCTTAAAAATTCCAACCCAATTTTAGGTTTGAAAAATTTTTTGTTGTATTACAAGTTTCTTCCCGCTTATAATGTTAATTGATAAAGACAGTTTATAGTTTATATAAAATTATTATGGCCTAATTAGCCGTCCATACCGCCCATTTTTTTGGCTGAGGTAACAGTCTACGACAGTGAAAAAATATTAAAAATTTTATCTGGGACTTACACTATGTTACCTTGGGAATTATGTGGTTTCAGAGTCGCCTCATGCTTCAAGTATACTTAAGCAGATTATGAATTCTCCAGTGAGAGCTACATAGTTGAAAAAGCATACAAAACAGTACAATATGACAAAGAAAAACAGCTAACAACTTTAACAGCACTTTCTGTATTCATGGAAGCTGATCTCACTCGGCGACAATATGAAATAATACGAAATGCTAGTAAAAAGTTGTTTCCTAGTTTCAGCATCCTACAAAAAGGAAAAACGACAGCAGTCCGCTGTCCGCCCAAACAGTCATACGAAGTGACTGAAACATGCGCACAAGTAAATCTTCAAGATGTATTAAACCATACTGCAACAAGATTACTGACGTATTGGAAGGATGTTCTACATGATCTACGACCAGATGAATCTGACTCATTAGAACTGTTTTGCAAGTGGGCTGTGATGGATCACAGCAGGCACAATTCAAGCAAAAGATGGAAAAGGACGCCACAGATAGTAGCATTTTTCAAAGTAGCTTTGTACCACTTCGTTTGGTATGTGGTACCAAAACAGTATGGCAAAATCCAAACTCATCCTCACCGCGATATTGTCGTCATATTAGAATCAGATTCGTTAAAGAATCTGTGGATAAAACCCAAGAAGGAATTGAATATGTGGAAATGTCATTAAAGCCCTAAAAAAACAACATTTTTATTAGAGGAAAAGTCATATTTTGTAAAAAGTTCTATGATGCTGACAATGGTAGACGCAAAAGTGTGTAATGCTGCCACACAGACCACGTCAACAATGAGGTGCTACATTTGTGGAATTCGTCTGTTTGAGAGCATATTGAGCCTCTCTCATACAAACTCACTGTAAAACAGTGCCTGTTAAGATCTAACGTTGACAAAGCCATTGTTAAGGAGAGGAAAAAAATCATTCAAGAGAAATTTAGACTTAAAATTAGTCTAATTGTGGATGTGTCGTAAGCTGTGCTTGGAAATACCAATGATGGTAACACAAGTAGAAAATTTTTTTCTAATCCTGACTTAGCTGCAGAAATAACTGGAGTTGTTTATAATTTCATTTACCGACTCAAAGTTATTCGTGTAGTTATATCAAGTGGTCGCAAAGTCCACTTGGACAAGTTTGCAGATTATTGCATAGACACTGCGAAACTTTATATAAGCTCTCGGAAGAAGCCGCTGAGACACGGAATATCCATTTCTGGATGTACAGGCAGAATTTCGCGAGAAAATTTTCACTGGTCAAGTGTAACTCTGATATTATAAATAGATTATTACTCATTTCTGACCAATTGATTACTGGAGTGAGACCAACCCCCAAAATAAAAACGTTGCCATTCAAGAAAGAAGCAATTGCTTTGATGATTCCTGCTTTGATTCTGATATGGAAAACGTTTCTGGAGGCACTTAAAATGATGAAGATCATGAAGAACCATGAGGCTAATCATCATTATAGTTACAAACATTTTATGACATTTTGTTTCCGAAATAATAAATATCGAAGTTATTAATTACTAAAATATATTTTATTTATATTTTTTCCCAGTATTTTAAGTCATTTTTCATGAAAAAGAAAAATATGGCTTACAGTTAACGAGGGCAAGTCCCTGGATTTAAAAAGTAAATAAATAATTTCGACCGGCTAGATCAGAAAAATACCCCTATGTGCTGCGGCGCGAATCGGTGAGGCGCTTACACAGATTACTCTTTTACTGATCCTTTTGCTACTGAAATTGAAACTACTGTGCAGCTCGGTCTTGGCTTATGCGGCGAAGATCTCAAACAAAGAAATGTAAACAGGTGCGGAGCCTGTGAGGCTCCACGTCTGTACTTAAAAGTTATTGATAAGGAAGACTTGGATTATAAAATCTAATTATTAGTTTTAAAACATAAACTTATACATGGAAAATAAATAATATTTCGTATGTTATATCGCTGTTATTTATGACAACCTTAAAGTTGCTCTCCTTAAAACCAAACAAAATATTTTAAGTTACCCAGTTGTAGCATTGAGGAGACAATGTATCTTTAGGAATGATGAAGAAAATCCATATCACCTTCACTGTTTTGTTGTGAATGTGATATTTCCACCTCCAGTTTTTCATGCTTGACTCAAAACTGTTGCACTGATGGGTAGTATCAGTATTCAGTTTTTGAAAGCATCAATGAGTTGCTTTCTATTTTTCAATTCGATGGATTCTATTTCAAAATTTATGCTTGAATTGAAGTTGTTCAGAAACTTCTAATCCGACTTCCAACAAGGTTGCATTAAACATTTAACGCTACCATGAAGGGGGTATGAAAGCACTGTTGCGTTAAACATTCAACGCTCCTGGGGAGGGGGGATAGAAAGAGACAGAGCGAAAGTGAATGAGTGGCACTCGAACGCAAGCGCGTAGTAAACCTGTTACAGGCCAGCGTGAGCGTTAGCTACGAGTAGCGTCCAATATTCCAACGCTAGAGGGAGAGAGAAAAAAAGATACACAAAGGTAGAAAGTAGGAGAGAGAAAGAGAGTGGATCTACCGACTCACTCTCTTTCTCTCTAGAGCTCGGGCCGTGGCACGTTCATTTATTATTGCTAATAATCTCAATCCTTTAGCTGTCCCGATCGGTCGACGAACTGCTACAATCTATCTTAATAGACAAAGAAGTATCCCAACATGTCGAAGGCGGTTTCAAGTGAAGGCATGTATATTATCCCAGTCAACGAACATAAGAAATTTTACCATGGGAACGGGAATTAAAGTTATTTATTGCAAAATCTTCATTGCCACGATCCAGTTCAGGCTCACAAGCTCTGGCAGACGTTACTGGTGAAGAAATTGATTATTGTGAGTGGCCTGTGATCTTTACAGGAGATTTTAATGTGAATTTCTCGTTACCTGAAGCTGATACATAATTAACCTTCCATAAAGATAAATTTAGATTGGAAATGATAAATGGTAGGAATGATCCAACAACTAAAGGGGGAATTACTAGTCATGCAGTTTTTGCAAGAAATATTGAAAAAATAGAACTCAAACATTTTGTATCTTACTTTCATTATAATAATCCCATTGTAAATGTTATAGATTTGGATATTTCTGCATTCAAAAATTATAATTAAAAGATGCGATCAATTGTGAATTGTAAGCAATGTTAATAAAGTTTGTTTTAAAGAAACAATATGAGTTCACTAAAAATCAATTTCTACCCCTTCATATTTTCATTTCCACATTATGAAGTTTCACTTCTTCCGCGCGGAGGGACTCCACGCACTATTTTTTTTTTGTTTTGCTATTTTCTTTTTCACATTTTCTTGCTTAATTTTCATTCGATATTTACCTCTACTAATTATTTCCTGTAAACACTCGGCCCAATACCTCTGTTGTATTCCGCACTCTATCTTGCATTTGGGCCTTTCATTATGAGCCATAAATAGATTAGTAGAACGAAAGGAATATTTTCCTGAATAAATCAATAGCTTTGTTGATCCTCCTGCAACAAAATCTTCAATTAAAAGGAATCATTGCTTAACGAACGGTACAACCACACTAGCCCATCTTTTGAAGTTGTGAAGCATATTGTCCGTTTCGTTCTAAAAATATCATTGATAACGTACTGTGAATGATGAAATGTCCGTATCTCATGTTTTATCTAAATAAAGATTTATTTAATATCGCTCCCCATCCTGGGACCATCTCTCTCCGCTGACAGTGTATTCAGTCTTAAATTTGCACATTTTTCCTCCATGTCGAAAATAGCGACCAGTACGAATTGTAGACATGGCCGAAATGAGCGACGACATGGCGGGCAATTAAGAAGATTTGTTCTGAAACATTGGTTGTCCTCGTAGCATTCGATGAGGATTCCAATGATTCTATGGTTGAGATCTCTTGCATTCGTACGTATGAGCACAATGATGTTTGGTCGTATGGATGTCTGCAAACATACTTAGAAATGCTGCTACCATACTAGTTTCATGCATCGTATAGGATACGTATCGATGGATTATTTGACTGGATGTTGCGAGATTCGAGTACAATCACTTTGTGGCTTTTGGTTACGTGTATAAAGGGACCAACAGGAGAGTCTGAAACACAGCAGATAGCAGATAGGAAATTCTGAAAAGGCCCATTTATAGAGGTGTTCCAAATGACTGATAGACTTTTTCCAGACCATTAGATTTGATTTCTAGGAGCAGTGAGAAGTTGTCGGTAGTCAATGTAGTCGATAGATGCGACATGAAAATACACTTCACCGTATTGTATGTATTATATCAAAGATTGTTTCCAAGGGTTTTAAGTTGATTAAATGACGGTTCCATCCTGTTGGGAACGTGCAATAGGGTAAATCCAAGTCGACCTGGCTTACGATCAATAGTAGTTGTTCAGGTAATCTGGGTAATATAAACACCGAAAATAGTATAACTTAACTTGATTGACGAGAGGATATGTTAAAGTCTCGGCCGAATTCTACTAGGGATGTTTGTTTTAAGTTAATGTTGGTAAAGAACTCAGTAAAATTTAATATTCCTGTGGAAAGGCATGGGAAACGCATGAATCTTCGAAATGAATGTAATGAAATTATAATTTAAGTCAGTGCCACTGAAATGTTCTATAATCTATAAAGGAAAATCTAAATCTATATAGAAACTGTACTGATGCTGTATTTTTTGCTGATTTTTTCCACGAGACAAAAGTCCGAGAATAAGAGCAGATTGAAGGTATGGTTGGTTCCAGTGGCGTAGCTTGCCTTCGCGGGGCCCAGCTTAAGAATTTGTTTGGGTGCCCTTACGAAGGAAAGAGATTTCTCACAATGTGAAAAAATGATTGTGTAAAATTAAAAGAAATATTTATTCATCATAATTATTTATCTGTCAATTTTTCCAAAATTTTTACAAACAATTCAAATTAAATATGCACTCTCCTTGCCTTTATTTGGCAAACTGATTTATTGAATCATTTATAGCTATTGAATATTTATCTAGTAAACAAATAAATAAAAATTAAATCTACTGAGAAATTTGTGTGTGGCTAAAAGATGTTTTTTTCACATGTATTCCAAACCAGAAAAGCAATAAAATTTATCTTGGAATTTCCACACTTAAGGAATTTCCACACTTGGAATTTCCACACTTTTCCACACAAATTTTCCTTAAAAGTAAGAAAACATGTATTTTTATAAACAAGGGATTCACACACACACACAGACACACATCATATTTGTTTAAAATGTAGCTAGTTATTCATTCCGTTTGAGGTTCTCGTAGAGTAAAGATCGTTTAGCGTAGGCACCTTCCTAGAGTCTTTTTTTAATAAATAAATTAATATAAGAAAGATAAATTTCTTGTTTCAATAACTTGTTTATACCACGTAACCCATCCAATAGGTTATGGGCCCAGATTACTCTGATTTATAATTGCTTGATACATTTTCAATGAATAATATTTAACAAAGTTTTTGTGTTTGCGAGACATGTTCTGCTTCTTAACCCTGGAGTAGTCGCGCGGTTGACAGTTGTCACCCACCTGCCATTATTTAAGGGTTGCTCCCTCTCCACAACCCCCATCATTCCATCCCTTCCAGTATCTTCCGAGGAGACTCGATTGTTGGAATCAACAGCCTTGCCGTTCAGTTTACCCTACAACTACGAAAGATATACCACCCCTACTACTTTGGTTGACAAGTGTCCCCCACGTGACCTTTTAAGTTATTTTATTGGTAATTAATTTTTTCTTTAATAATTTTTTTTCATGAGATAGATATTTACCAATTTGTTATTTTTAATCTACTTTGTATTTTTTTTCCTTCCAATAAAAATAATAAGTACCTAAACCATATTTCATTTTTATTTTTTATTTTCACATAGATCATGTCACAAAGTAAGAAAAGAAAAATTGAGTACTCATCCGAGGCGAAAATTTGGCAGCAGTGGCTCAAAGAATTGTCGAATGAAGAGGAAGCATGTGATCACAATACCAATTCCGAGCAGTCAGCTAATGGAGACGATAATTACGAGGGTGAGCCACAAAGTTCATTTTACCTCGAGAAAGATGGCGAAAATATGGTTGACGTGTTTACCTAAAAAAACGTTAAAACAAGCTCAGAAAATATCATAACGCACCTCTCTGGATCAAAAGGAAAAGCCTCCGAGATAAATTCTGAAGTCAAGTTACTTGACTTTTTTCTAGATAGCAGTATTTATGGGCTAATTGTGAGGTTAACAAATATTTACATAAATAATTTGAAATAAAGATATTCACGAGATAGAGATGTCAGGACAACAGATGAAGTTGAACTCCGAGCTTTATTTGGTCTCTTATATTTGATAGGGAGTTACGGAATGTCCAGGACTAATATTCAAAAATTGTGGGACAATTCCAAGTGGAATGGCATGGAGTCATGTTATCTTGCGATGAGTAGGCAAAGATTTGCTTTTCTGCTGAGATGTTTACGATTCGATAATATGCATGATAGAGCTTCACGTAGAGGAATTGATAAATTTGCTCCAAGAGAGGTGTTTGAGATTATAAATAATAACTTCCCCAAATATTTCATTCGCAGTGAATACCTCACCATAGACGAGCAGTTATTAGCTTTCCGAGGTAATTGCCCATTCAGGTAATACATTCCGAATAAGCGAGCTAAATACGGCATCAAAACATTTGCACTATTTGATGCTAAAATGGTACACACGTTCAACTAAGAACCATATGTAGGGGTTCAGCCGGAGGGTCCATACCGGTTGAGTAATTCTCCAATAGAGGTGGTACTGAAAAAGGTAAAAGGATCCCCACAGAAATATAACAGCAGACAATTGGTTCACCAGTATTCCGTTGGGGAAAAAATTGTTAGAAACCAAAGGCCTCACATATGTTGGCACCCTCAAGGAAAGCAAAACTGAAATCCCCAAGGAATTTCAGCCAGCCAAACAACGTTCTGCGTACTCATCAATGTTTGGATTTCAAGAAGACTGCACACTAGTCTCTTAGTGTCCAAAAAGAAATCGGGCATTTCTCCTAATTTCAACTTTGCACCATGATAATTGAAATTGTCACATTTTATAACCACACCAAAGTTGGTGTTAATTTACTTGACCAACTGATAGCGAGGTATAATGTGGCAATAATACTCGTCGATGGCCAATGGTTGTGTTTTTCAAATTATTGAATACTTCAGCGATCAATGCACATTGTATTTATAAATCAAATTCGAAAAAAATGTGAGCAGAAGTATATTTTTACAAAATTTGGCATGGGAAATGATTAAACCTCAAATTCAATATCGGCCAACAATGGTGCAACTACCGATTGAGTTGAGGCGCCGCGCATGTATTCTTCTTGGTACTTCAATACGAGAGCCAGCATCAACAATAGGAAAAGAAGGTGCTAGAGGACGATGCCATGACTGTGGGCGACAAAGAGATAAAACCACAAGGAAATGGTGTGATAAATGTGAAAAATTGAAAAATTTGCCAAAATGGTTTTTAAAATATAAGTATTTTGTATTAAATTATGATATTCATTATAGTTAAAAATGTGTTTGCTGTTATACTAAATTTGAGACTTTAATTTTTACCTAAAAATGCTTATGTTTGATTTTAAAGTATATTTTTTAATTTATTTCAAGATTGTTTTTATTTGTAAACCTTTTCAACATTGAAGCAAGGCATAAAGATTAATAATTCAGTAAGTAATTAAATTTTAGGATACCAAAAACAAAATAATTCTGTGGGTGACACTGGTCAACCATGCGACCGTTCATGTAACCGCGCGATTACTCCAAGGTTAAGTTTGTGATTGGATTCGTGGTTCGTGTTTGATTTCGTTTGGCTCGATGTCTCTTGGTACTGTGAATTTTCAAAAAAAGCCTAAGACCCTGTAGAATGGTGCAAGTTTTTACTGCTACACTGCACAGCAGTGTTTCATCAATCAATCCGTCAGTGTATCAATTTGCTCCCAAACGTGATAACTTGACGTGCAATACGAAAAAAAAATTAAAGAAATATTTTCGCATCGCAAAGGAAAAGTTTTGCCTGCGGATCGAAAAAATGGATTGTTTAGTGAGTCAGAGAAACGTTCCTTTTTTTTAATGGGAAAAATATGGTATGTGGAAGTTTAGCGCCGTACCTTATTAACTGAACTCAAAGTGATTAAAGTGATTGAAGAACCATTTACCGGAAACTATTGACAATGCTTTGACAGATGCTGAATTAACAGCTAAAAGTATAATATTCTCGGTTCTAGGGGATTCATATATAAGTTAAGCGGTTGAGGGAACTACTGCGAAAGATGTCCTCAATAAACTAGATGAAACTTTTGAACGAAAAAGTGCTATATCTCAGTTATCAGTGAGGCGAAAATTGACAAGCCTAAAACGAAAAGCGGATACATTAATGACACATCATTTTGGATTTGTTAAGATTTTATTAATCAACTCAAATCTAAAGGCTGCACCGTCACAGAAGCTGAGAAAATATCAAACTACTAAGTAGCTTTCCCCCAATGTATGATGGTGTAATAATTGCTATTGAAACAGTATCAGAAAAAGATATAGGATATGATATTATTAAAATGAGGCTGTTGGACTATGAAACCAAATTAAAAGAGGCAACAAGTTGGACGTCATAACGAATTTATAAGCAAAGGAGACAACCATTACACTAAAAAAAATAATAAAACACTATTTAATAAATATGACAAAAAACAATTTACAAATTTCAATGCTAAACATGGCGTTAAGTTTATCAAAAATACTGGATATTCGGCCAAACATAAATGCTATCAATGTGGGAGGAGAGGCCATATAAAGAAGAACTGTTATCATTATAAAAAGACTCTCCAATTTGAACAAAAATCAGAACAAAATAGAACTGTTCAAACTTTTCAAATTAATGAACCATCAGCGTCTTATGAGAGTACTGCATTTATGATTGCAAATCAGAAAACTAAAACTAAAATTGAAGATAAAAATGGCATTACATTCATTCAGGGGCAATTGATTATTAACTGAAAAGATCTTATTAATAACTTTAACAACTTACAGTCTGCAATTAAAATATCAACCAAGAAAGGATCACTGGATGTCATCAGTAATTTAGGACTGCCAGTGACAATGGAAAACGTACCCTACTGCCCAGAAGTACCATATAATTTGCTGTCAGTCAGAAAAATGCAAGAAACTGGTTTGGGAATCTATTTTGATAAAAAATTGTGTTAGAATCAATAAAGCTGGTAAGGTCATCATGCGAGGTAAGATACAGAACAGTTTACTTGCTCAATTTCACAAGTTTTGGTAGATCAATTTTTCCATTTTCACTTACAACATTGTAAGTGATTTATACCCTTGCTAGCTAACTTACCGAAGACTCATGGGTGTGAAAGTTCTGATCAAATTTGTCGAATATCTCGAAAGTGAATTAATAATGAGAAAGGTGGAAAGAGTTGAAGCTGGTTTCGAACACGCGTCCCTGCCACTTCTCGTCAGGTACCAATGTTATGTTTGACGAGATAACTTTCTTAAAAACTAATCCTGCAACTGACATTGAAGGGACTGATATTGAAAGATCCCAAGATGAAACTGATAGATTAGATGTAGGATCAAAATCAGTAGATAAAGAGCAGGAATCTAATATAATCTAATATAAATCAGACCCTAGTGACAAATATGCTAAAATAAGGTCAGATTTGAATAAATCTATACAAGAAGTAGATAATCATTTAGAGTCCTCGGGAATTAGGAGTGAGAGGATCAGAAATGGTCCTGTGGTGCCTTATAATGAATACGACATATCAGATGATTATTTTGATGATTATTATTGTAGTATTCCCACTTTTTATAAAGAAATAGAGAATAGAATTGATAGAGTTCAGTTGAAACAAGCAGTAAGAGATGAGATTAATTCTCTTTTAATTAATAAAACCTGGGACGTGGTACCAAGACCCTTGAATAAAAATATAGTTGATTGTAAATGGGAGTTTACATTTACATTACAATTAAATGATGAGCAAGGTAAACCATTCAAATATAAAGCACCTCTTGTGGCTCGTAGCTTTAGTCAGGAATATTTAATTGATTAGTAGTTCAAATTTTCAGTTTCAGTTTTATGGATGTAAAGATCGCCTTTTTAAACGGCACATTAAAAGAGGAAATGTATATGAGAGTTCCCGAAGGAGTTGTCTGTAAAAATAATCAAGTTTGCAAACTAAATAAAGCCTTGTATGGGTTGAAACAAACAGCAAGATGCTGGTTTGAAACATTCGAGAAACCCTTAATAGAAAAAGGATTTTAAAACTCTCCTGTTGATAGATGTGTCTGTATGTTAGACAAAGGAAATGTATCTAGGAGTATTTATGTAGTTTTATATGTAGTAATAGCCACAACTTATATAGAAACAATGAATAGCAGTAAGAGTTATCTAATGAATACATTTAGTATGACTGATTTAAAAGATATTAAATTCTTCTTAAGAATTAATATTACAAAAATGGAGAACACGATCACTTTAAAAATAAAATAAAAACTATTTTTAATAAATTTAATATGTTGAGCTGTAAACCAACTAGCACACCACTTGAGAGCAAACTAAATTTTATAGCTTTAAATTCAGATGAAAAGTGCGAGACTCGCTGTAGAAATCCTGTAGGATGTCTAATGTATGTAATGTTATGTACGAGATCTGATCTATGTACTGCCGTAAATATACTAAGTAGATTTTTGAATAAGAATACTACTGAATTATGGAAATGTTGAAAAAGAATTCTTAGGTATTCAAAAGGTTCTGTAGATGTTAAGTTAAATTATACAAAAGGTGATTTTAATGATCTATTATGTGGTTATGTTGATTCTGATTGGGGAGGAAGTGATATACAGTCGTTGCCACAATTATTTACACAATGCGAATTGGATAGAGAAGAACAGAATCAAATCGAAATAACTGTTACAAATAATGTTATATCAAACTAAAATTTATTTCAGGATAACATTATCATTTTCATATTATTTTGGTGAAAAAATAACGAAAATAAGTCTCGCTGGAAAATAAAACAGAAGGAAAACAAAAATGCCAAAAATATTTGCACATGACGATTGGGGTTTCTCGTTTCTCATAAGTCTGGAAAAAAAGGAAATAATGCTATTTACCTTAGTATCGAAAGTGTGCTGAGCAATTACCTAATACGTCGTGTTCCCTCCCTTTGCATTAATAACCTCTTGGAGTCGTTTAGGCATAGAATCAATTAAGCTCTGCAATGTTTCGGTGGGAATTGCGCTCCAAGCAGTTATTGTGTCTCTCCATGCTTCTTCAGGTGATTTTCCGATTTTTTGAGTAATCCTTGATTTTATCAAGTGCCACAAATTTTCAATCACATTTAAATCCGGGCTTTGTGGGGGCCATTTCAGGACATTTTGTCCTATATCGGACAAATATTTCGTTATAAACTTAGCTTTGTGGATTGGAGTATTGTCCTGTTGCAGGATGAAATTATTGCCAATCAATTGATCTCCCGATAAAATCGCAACATTGTTCAGTATCTCCAAATAATGCGTCGAGGACATCTTCTGTGGGCAGCGAACGATTGGACCAATGCCGTTGTATATAATGCACCCCAAAACAAGAATTTTGCCACCATTAGAGTGCCGTGTTGGAATATTGACTGCGTTATTTGCTCTTTGTTCTGCCTCGGAATAATAGTAGTGCTTGCCATATGTCCCACCTAGGGACATTGCTGCTTCATCGGTCCACAAAACCTGTCTCCAAAACTCCGCTGGCGTGTTTATGTGTTCCAAAGCAAATTTCAATCGAAGTTTCCGATTTTTTAAACTTATGTGTGGCTGTTTACGAATGACGTATGCTTTTACTCTATTTTCTTTAAGCCTTCGCCAAATGGTTGTTGTAGAAATTTTCTTATTTCTAGCATTGTTGAATTCTTTTAAAATGTTCCCGATATTTTGACACGGATTCGCTTTCACGAATCAAACTATTTTCTTATCTTCCCTTTCACTTGTCACGCGTTTTCTTCCCCTTCCTGGTCTATTTCTAACACTTTTAAATTTATTTTGTTTGCACAAATTGTAGTAAATAGTGCGTCTATGGCACTTATATTTTTTGCAATTTTTGCAGCCGAAACACCGTTTTCATGTTCAGCAATTATTGCAGTCCGTGATTCAATTGAAAGTTCCAATTTTTCAGGCATTTTCAATTATTAAAAGCACTTAACAAGCACAAAACCTAAACTGGAATGACTGCAAAGGTCTATTTTAATTCATTTATCCATAAAATAGAAAATAACAACAACCGTTATTTTCCTAGACTAAATTGCAGTGGCTGTGTAAATAATTTTGGCACCCTGATTGCGTGTGCAAATATTTTTGGCATTTTTGTTTTTCTTCTGTTTTATTTTCCAGCGAGACTTATTTTCGTTATTTTTTCACCAAAATAATATGAAAATGATAATAATATCGTGAAATAAAATTTGGTTTGATATAACATTATTTGTAAAAGTTATTTCGATTTGATTCTGTTCATCTCTATCCAATTCGCCTTGTGTAAATAATTGTGGCAACGACTGTATATGATAGAAAAAGTACCACAGGCTACGTATTTAAACTTTTTGAACATTATACAATTTGTTGGTGTACAAGAAAACAGTTATCAGTTGCAGCTTCATCTACTATACTCATACTCCAACAAGCCACAAAAGAACAAAACATATAGACATTAAATATCACTTTTCTAATGAACAAATTGAAAAAAATGAAATAAAATTAATTTATATTCCAACAGGTCAACAATTAGCTTATATCCTCACTAAGCCATTACCTGCTGTAAAATGCAAGGAGCAATGAAATGGACTTGGACTATGTGGATGTTAAAACATATTATATTATAACTATAAGAAAATGTTTAGAATTAAGAAAGAGGGTCTGGTTAGGTTTTTGGGTTTTTCCTTACTCTAGTAACAAATGTTGGACCATATTGTGAATATCACATAAAGAATATTAGGAACGTGTGTTCAGTATAAAGTATATATAATATTAAAAGATAAATTTATTGATATGTATGTTACGTTTTAATAGATTTGATTTTCGAGGAGGCGTTTTGAATATTTATCTAGTAAACAAATAGACAAAAAATAAATCTACTAAGAAAGTTGTGTGTGGCTAAAAGATGTTTCTCACATGTATTCCAAACCAGAAAAACAATAAAATTTATCTTGGAATTTTAACGCTTAAATTTTTCTTAAGAGTAATAAAACATGTGTTTTTTTTTTAATACAAAGGATTCATTGAAATCCTATCAACATATGCAGACTACACACATCATATTTGTTTAAAATGTAGTTTGTTAGGATAAGGTTTGGAATATAATTTTTATTCATCCCGTTTGAGGTTTTGGTAGAGTACAGATCGTTTAGCGTAGGCATCCCTGCATCTTTAATAAATAAATTAACAGTAAAGAAGATAAATTTCTTGTTTCGTTGCTTCAATAAGTTTAATAAAAGCTGATGATGGCTTTAGTTTTTCGAAAGTTTCTGCCGCTATGGACAATAGTTACAGATCTGACAGGCGTTCATGTCCCATCGAAGTTCTTAGGTAATTTTTTATCAGTTTTAAGTTTGAAAAAGTTCTTTCACCAGTTGCGATTGTAACTGGAAGAGTCAAGAATAAAAAGCATAATTCAATGAGTTCCTTAATGGAATGATTTTTTGGAATTTCTAATTTTAAGCATGTTATTAGAGCCCTTAATTGGTCATAAAGATTAACTGAGATGTCTTTACTGTATTTAGCCGTCAGTTTTCCCGAAGCGTCTAATATCTCTTCGTTTGAAGAAGACAGTAGTTTCTCCGGTTGTAATATTTTGAACATACTACTTAGGTCACAAACGCTCTGAAATCTTTGTTTAGTTTGAGGAATTAATATACCTAAACAGTAAAAGTATGCATTGACTTTGATATAGGATTCCGGGTCTGAAATTATTCTCTGAAATTGAACAGAATCCGGATCTGGAATTCTCTATAAACACCCGACATAACATTTGCTCCATCGTAACCCTGTCCTCTATATTTAGTCAAATCAATTCCATATTCTTTAATCGTATTCAAAATTTCAGTTTTAAGTCCTTCAGCACTGCAATTGGATACTGCTGTAAGCCCCGAAAAGGAATCACAGATTTTTAAATTCTTTAGGCACATTATCATCATTTTCTGTAATCGACACGTATCGAAAAACTACAGAAAGTTGAAACCAGAACAGAAACCCCTCAGAAATGGAGGTTTTTAATTTCTGATATAATATTGTTCGTAACCGCGGTACCAAGCAAATTAATAATTTCATCTCGAATCGCAGCGCTTAAATAAATTATTTTGCCTTTTGGTTTTAGAAGAAGTTCTTTTGAAGTTGCATCATCATTAGAAAGCAAACGTTAAATTGCCATAAAATTTCCAGAATCAGAATCATGGCCTCTTAAAGGTAGATTAAAAGATGCTTAAGTAATTAAACCATTAATCATACGATGCAATACATCTCTCCAGAATGTTATTTTACTTTTGACTTATAACCAATAATTATAAGATAGGAATGCATTAATATGCTGCTGTGACTTTTCATGGTCAATAGTTTGCCTAAAACTGACTCTAACGGAGAAACCGTGGGTGGGTTGTGCAGGGTTATGCAGGGGTTATGCAGAGAAGTACGATTTGCTTTGACGATCTGCTAATAAACAACAGAAGTGGCAATACGGTTTGTTTAAAACATTAGAATAACATAACCATGGTCTTGGAATTTTTATGCCTGCCTTATTGAAATATAAATAATAATAATAATAAGCCGAAAAAGATCGGTTACTTTCTGAATTTTATGGAAACGGTCCTTGTCGTTTGTCGTTTGAATGGAATTGAAAAATTATTTTTCGTTCGCATTCATATGGACTGTCACCAAAATTTTCTCTGTCTGATGAAAATATATTACAATCTTTAGATATCTCAGAATCGTCGATTTGGGTTTCATCTATTTCTGGATTGACATCCGATGAAGGATGCTTGCTAAATTTCAAAAATGTATGTTAAATAAATCACGTAAGGTTACGGATAGAGATTGTTCAAACGTACGCAGGCTCTACGCGAGTTCTGCGCGCAGACCATGCGTTACACCCGCGTGCAATCCGAACGCGGCGCGTGGCCATACAAAACGAACACAACTCGAGCTCGCGTACGTCTGAACACGCAATTTACGATACGGACTGACAGACAAACAGACAACAAATTGATCCTATAGATAAGTAAGAGTTCCGTTTTTTCGTATTCAGGTTTGAAACCCCAAAAACAAAATTCATCCTTCGCTACAAGTAGATAAGATAAATGGGTTGGGTAGTACTCACCTTTGCAATCTAAATCACTCACAGGAGCTGGTGTCTAAAAAATGAAGAAATTTTGGGCAGTTTTTTATGACCTCCAACCTTTTCTGTTTACTTTTTCTTTTCCTAGCTCCGCTGGGATAATTTCTTTTCCTTGCACTCATTGTTTTTTTACAAATCGCTACTAATACTACTAAACCAGAAGAATATTTGTTTGTATTGTAAATGCGAATTTTTTCTGCTTGAAAAATGCATTTATTTGAATAACAGAACAGATGAATTCAATAATCAAAGTATTGGCCATCGTTAGCTACGACTTTTTCCCATCTATCTGTCAATTGATGGATTCCGTCCCAGTACCACTTCTCATTTTTTGAGGCTAACCATTCATCAAGCCAATTTTTAACTTCTTTGTAAGAATGGAAGTGCTGTTCCGAAAGTCCGTGCTACATCGATCGAAACAAGTAGTAGTCAAAAGGAGCCAAGTCTAGTGAATACGGCGGGTGTGGCAGAACTTCCCAATTAATGTTTCTCAAGTTGTTCTGGACAGGTCGAGCATTGTCATGTTGAAAAATTTTAAAAAACTTTATCATGTCTTTGGTGAAATTTTGGTCGTTTTTCCTTAAGTGCGCGGTTCAATTTGATCAGTTGGTGTCGGTAACGTTTGCCAGTAATAGTCTCACCAGGTTTCAGTAGTTCGTAATACAAAGTCCCTTACTATCCCACCAAATACACAGCAAAGTCTTCTTTCCATGAATATTTCGGACTGGTTGTGATGTTGATGGCTGGCCTGAGTCTACCCATGATTTTTTCCGCTTGGGATTGTCGAAATAAATCCACTATTGATCGCCAGTAACAATCCGATGCAAAAAACCTTTTCATTTCTGTCTGGCAAGCGAAATTTCACAAATGGTTTTTAACCTTTCGATGTCTCTTTCTTTCAATTGATACGGCACCCATTTTCCAGCTTTTTGTATCTTTTCTATGGCTTTTGAACGTTGTGAAAGGACTGCCTGAGTAACTTCCAACGCTTCTGCCAACAGAAGTTGGCAGAAGTTTGTGTGTTGTCTTCATCCAATAATGCTTGCAAATCTGTGTCTTCGAATTTTTTTGGTGGTTTTGCACGGTCTTTGCTGCTGACATCGAAATTGCCACTTTTAAACCTTTTAAACCATCGTTCACGAATGTCTTGGCTTGGGGCATGTTCACCATATGCTTCCACTAACAATCGATAAGTTTCTGCTGCCATTTCCTTCAAATGAAAAAATGTTATTAGACTTCCCCTCAAAACCTCTTTTTCTGGCACGTAATTCGACATTTTTGAAGCGAAAAAAAACTATGTTGTTTGTACAATCAAAACCTATGACATACTGGAATTTATTGATAGATGTTTACCTAAATTACTAAAATACTACTAAATTACTACTTACTAAAATGTCATATTATTTATCCCCGACACAAACCATTTGTAATGGTTATGCCACCGGTTAGTAAAATCCGCATTTCAAATTTATTTCATATTTTGAATACTTTAAAAAAATTGTTTATATACTTTCACTGACAAATAATTTTACTACTGTATGATATTTACACGAATGCATATTGCATTTCCTTTGTTTTCAGATGAATTCTGACAATAGAGGCATGAAAGTTGTACTATCAAGCTGACATGTTGTATTCATATTGACAAATTCACAGAATTCGATGGTTCTCATGTTGGTGAATCAAATTAATATTTGATAAATCTATTGAAATATTCAGTTCAAGTCATGTAGGACATATAAGCAAATAATAAACAAGTTGTATAACCAATTTATACAGAATTAATCGTAGAAGATGTATTAATAAATCTAGAATTGAACTAGAATTGATGGTTTACTTGTAATCGAAACAATTATTTCAAAATATTTTAAATATCCACAGTAAGAAACACCTCAGTCCTTGACAGAGCCAGCCGTTGATTGTTCTAAATTCATCACATTGCACGGAATGAGTGTGCGGCTTACATCTGAACATTATTCATCAGTCCAAAATACAACTCCCTACATATGTCATCCAAATTAAATCATTTCAAACTGGAAATTAATTAGCCTCGATTCGAAGTCACGAGTGAAAACAACATGTAATCAAGAATTACCCTTTTCACCACACGCCTACCACACATATTCGATTTAACGCCACCCAACAAACAAAACCACAATTACTAAAGAGACTTTAACCACTTTCAGTAAAGTACTTTAAAGCATCAATCAAAAGATTACTCGTACACGTCGAAATCTTCATGAAGTTGAAACATACACATATATAACACACCAGGATGGCTCAAGAACTAAAAAGGAATGTGTTATCGACACCGGCAATTCTGTATAGCAAATATGTCCCCTATTTACAGGCTACACACACGCTAACATGTGGATATGGTTATGAAAGAACGACTAGAAACAGAAGAATCAATTCAAAAAAGTGTCCTAGAATTTGATATAGACAAACTCGAAGACATTACAACAATTGCGGGGATTCGTCTTAGAAGAACAGACACATAAAGGCGAAAAATATCTCCTGTTTGCATTTGTGAAATGTACATATATTTGACGGAGTCAGATTTGGCCTTTTTAACAATTTCAACAAAGTCAACACTAATTCTTCACAAGACAATTGTCTCTCCGAAGCGGTGAACGTGTGGACAAAAGTTTGTCGTGTAAGAAGGATCTAAGAAGAAATTCAATAACTTTCTTATAAAATTGGTGAGAATAAAATCATCAAGCTAAGAAGAAAGTGAATGAGGATGTCTGATTTTGTGTAAAAACTCGAAGAAAATAAAATCTTTTCGATATTCACCCTTCGGCTCAGGTAGAGCCCCAGCAAATTCTAGTGGAGTCATACAGTAAATTATTAACATAGTATAAAATATTAACCGATTTCAAACCAAATCGGTCACAAAGCGAATCATGAAAATTAATTTATCGCCCTTTTATTGGAAATAAAATAGGGAAACAGAGCTTCTTCTTCTTTCTAGCACAAAAGTCCCTCTATGGCCTTCGCATTCTGTCAGTATTATATAGATATTATTCAGAAGATAGAAGCTAGGATGCCAATATAATATTTACTGACTGTGTTTAATTGCTCTCAAAATAACCTCCAATATTTTGAAATTCAGTCATGATTTGTGCTGAAGTTTAAGTAGGATTAATGTTCTCTACATCAATTTTTTTTGCAGCTCCACATGGTCTCTACAGCTCTCATATAAGTCAAGGAGCCCTTTGAAGTGATCTTCATTTGGCTGAAGAACACCTTTCATCCGTCTTATTATGTCCCACAGCAGTTTTGCATATCTGATTGCAAGAGGATAGTTACCAAAGTCCATTAATTTATTTAAGTGCACTCAACACTAGGAACTGCAAATGTCAGTTTATGCTACCGCTGAAAACCATGCCAAATCCTCAAGAATAGTACTTTATCGATCGGCAAAACTGCTTAGCGACAATTCAAGAGAATCGTTAAAGTTATATTGCTGACGTTATTTTGATACGTATTCGCTTGACACAAACAATGTTTTTTAATCCTCTTGCAAATCCGAGTCTGGTGGACGCATATTCGCAGGAAAAAAAGTACCTGTGCTTTATCGGGATTTATGACATTTTTAAAATGTGGTTTCAGTTGAAACCATAAGGACACCAAGCAAAGGGCTTACAATAAACATTAATTTTTTATTTAAAAAGTGTTTTTTATTTCATTTTTTGACCATTCAGACGCAATGCATAGAAAACGTTGAATATGACCACGTCGTCCGATGCGGTTCATCTCGTGAGCTACGAAAGCCACAACGGCGTGAAGTTCCGTGTTCTGGCATGTAACTACATTCATCATATCTTTTCTCTAGTGGCACGGATGTCCTATATATGTTTTGGTGGTATATTGCCACTTGTTTTCGGTCTACCTCTTTTAGACGGCAGTATTCTTGTCCCTATGAGACCTGAACTAACTGACATAAGGAACATTTTTAACCGGAAGAGAATTTAAGACTGCCAATTCAAGGACATGCCACAACAATCGATGCTATCATTTTTCGGATTTAGGATATATTTCATAGAACGATTCGAGCATATCTGCTTTATCCACGTAACTCATAAGCTAATTATAATCGACCACTATTTTCGGGCATGTAACTTCACGATGACTTCCATCCTTTTCTCTTATCGACGCAAAAATCCGCTTTCCTGTCTTTCCACGCCTGTTAGACTTACCCCTCTGTAAATCTTTGTCATGTTTTAAGTCCTTCGGCAAATCTCTTATACCTTTTCTTTAAGTTCCACATGCATATATACCACGAGATTTCATGTTCTTCGCCAAACTCACTAAACACTTTGTTAAGTCATGCACCATACGTTAACCCAAATTTTTTTCCACGACTGCCGAGACCTTGCCAGTGTATATTTGGGATTGGCAGACATATCCTGACTGATCTGCCCGAATCCATATTTTGTACCCTCGTTTTATGGGCTTCATTGACATATACTGATGGATTCTACTACGGCCTTTGAATTTCTACATGGACTCGTCTACAGATTGATACTCAGAAGGTTTCCACGATGTTTGAAACGTTATCGAATATCCATCACTTAGTGGTCTTATTTTGTACAATTCCTCGTACTGGTCACTACTTCTCACAGCTTCTTTTGTTTGGTCGTTCTGATGGATATTGCAGAGAAGCCAAGAAAATCCGCCTCCAGTCATCAGAGCGCTTCTGTAATGGTCTCTTATTTCAGGTATTGAAGACCAATAATCCGAATAACCTGGCAGTTTCTTTACACCGATTAATTGATCGCCAAAAATTTTTTAATTTCACGTGGATCAGTTACCTGGACCGAATTCCTCCCACCGTATTTTTGAACAGCATACAAATTTGTTTCGTATACCATTTTCTCAATCAATTTTATGGGAAAATATGAAGAAACACATCCAGCGGTGTTTCAAGTTCTTCCGGAACGCTGGGACTACTATCTTCCATAATTTTTTTTTTGCATGTGCGCAAAACTCGGCGTTATTTTGTCAAAACTGTGGGTCGACTTAAGGTTTTAAGGCTGACAAAAGGAACCGTATCCTCACTATATAAGAGAGATTCTTCGGTTTCCACATACTCTGCGATGATTACGTTCACTGGTAAGGTTTCTATCAACTTTTCTTCGTATTCATCACCACAAGGTCCGCAAACTTTCGACGCTACAACAGATGGAATGCTCTCAAACAATGAAGAGGATTCCTCATACGTCATTTCCTCAAAATCGCGAACACAAAACTTGGTTATATATCCTGTAAAATAGAAAAAAAAAACATGTTATATAAAACTTTATGTTATACAAAACTTAAAAAAAGTTACGTGTTTTCTAATGGTTACATATGAAACCCCAAGGAAAATAAGCCGTATATACTTAAATTTTCATTTATTAAAAATTTTAAAATTTCAAAAGAATCATAGAACCGTTACTTTTACGGAAACTACATTCATTAGAGTTCTCGAAAACAGTTTTCACTTACCAGTTATCTTACTGCAACACTGTAAAAACGAAGATATAATAATCACAAAACTGAAAATTTAAAACTTGACTTATCCCGTCAAAGAATGCACTGCGAATTTCTTATCTAACGAATTTTCTTTTTTGGAAAAATTTGCTCATAAGGAAAGAATATCTCTGTCCCGAAACCCATAAGTGGTTTGGAGAAATTATAACCACCAAAGAAATAAATGTTTTCTAATTGGCTTCATATGAAACCAATAGTAAACAATAAGTTGAAGTAGAAACCAAACGCGCGATTCGAAACAAAGAAATACTTTTGCTTTGTCAAATTGTCAAATTTTTGACAAGATTATTTTTGGTCATATAACCCACCTCTTCAAGTCTTTTGAGTTTGAAAAGATAACAGTTCCGAAATCCGAAGCCCAGGAAGTCCAATCTTGATTCCTTTATATTCTCTTTCCTAATTTCCTTATATAACGTTGCATACAGAAATCTAGATCTACGTTGGACATATTTCAACAATCTAGAACCATTCTGAATGGAATTAACAGTGATTCTAACGTTTTCGAAGTTGCTTGGCTCCCATATAGGATATCTTTGGTATTACTCTTGTACTCTCCGCCTTTTTTTGTGGTTCACATGCAGCGATGACATGAACTTCAGCCAGAAAGGTACTCGCTATCATTTCCATTATCCCAGTACTTGGAACTAAGACCCATCGATAACATCTGATCGCATTGCGTGTTATGGGGTGTCACATATCATATAATCACATTCGGTCTTATGAGTTTCAAGCACGATTTCCTCCTGTCACTCAGGATTTCAAAAAAAATTTGCTGAATACCGCCGTCATGCGATCTGACGGTGCTCATATTAATGGTGACACTTTCGCTAGATTTCTTGAATTTTGTGCGAAATACAGAGATGGTTTCCTCTTTCTTCATGTAACATTCTCGATAATACATGAATCACCAAATAAAGTGGAGATTGGTTAAAGTTTGTCTCTCAGGTTGCTGTTGAACATGACTTTACGGCTGTGGTACGGCTAAATGCTGAATTCGATCGACTGCAAGCCTCGTTTTCAGATTCTGTCTGCCCAAATCAAGTATCACGGTTAAACAGGATTAACTCTTAAACCTTTATTTTGGCACGAGTTGTTCACCGTATTCCTTCTTCCCTGTTTAAACCCGTGATGTGTTCTGCATACACGCGTAATAACATTCCAGCTTCTCAGAGTCTCATCAAAACTTCATCTGACACATGAGTCCGAATTAGGGGTGAGAGAGCATATCCGTGCAGACATGTTCGATTCAACAGATACAACGGTTCACGACACAAGGGTAATACTAGCGCTCTCGTGACTGCATCACGATTGGTGTTGTCAAACATACATTCAACGTCAACTGCTTCTTCTGTATAACTTGAAGTTTTTTGAAGTTTCGTCATTTTGCAAAGCTAAACTACTTCTGACGAGGCAATTCACATGTGACATTAGATTCTTCTTCTTCTGAGTAATGGCTGGATGTACCCAATCTACTCCAACCAGGTACTTTCTGCACGATAAGCGTTCTCGCACAATTTTTTTGTGATTTTATCGACCAAGGAGAAGAAGCAGCAGCTGGTATCCATGTCACATATCCAGTCCTTTACTCGACAGGGTAGTAAAGCTCTTCCAGTTTTAGAAATAAGCCACTAGGTTGTCTTGGACAAATTCATACCATTTTTGATACGCCCATATTTAAAATAACTCAATAAAAGTGAAGTACATGATTGCAAATAGTAACAGCCAACTATGTTGTAAACATTGAGGTAGCCTCAGAATGACGTACTCTTCACTGTTCAATAAGGAATTGGTGGTCTTATTGGAACCCAAGAACTTTCTCAAGTGCGAGGAATCCACGAAATCGCTTGACGTCTTGCATGACATAATTGTCCAGAGATACAGATTATGGAGAGTTCTTCTGACACCTCCTCCTGCAGACGTTTCCCAATAAAACGCAAAATCTTTAAATTCCATTACACAATTGGTGTAGAAAGCGCGTATATGTGATCAACGAAAATTTGGATTTCCAGTACATTTTGGAAACGTAAACCATTATATAACCTAAGTGTGATTTATCCTCTTTCTTTTCAATCAAACTTGGAACCCGCCTAGGTCGATTTGCGATGCTGTTGATGCCAGGAATCAAAAGTATTAGGTGGCCGTTTTGACGTTTCGCTCATAAATACGAACGGGGCGAATGTTCAAAATCAATTGAACTGTAAATGTGGCAATTTCTTAGCGAAGGCCAAACAAAAACTTACTGAATGACTGGTGCAATATGTGAGACAGAAGTTCCTTTCCACCATACTGTCAAAGTCTGGGTATTGCCCAAGTGAATCCTATAGTCCTATATATAGTGAATCCCAAAGCAGATATGAAGATCTGACACATATTTCTGTAAAAAGAGTGCGTCAAACTTTCCTAACAGTCCAGTCATAAACTGTGTTAGAATAGGTCTGAAAATAAACTCCTAAAAACTGCTCGACCACTTCTCTTGAGGAATGAAAATTGAATGGAACTTCTTTACAAAACACCACTGAAACAAAAATGTGTTAGAATTTTACTCTGATTTATTATGGAGTGCTCTCAATTTAAATCCTGCTCATTTGAGAGTTTAGGGCTGTGAGCGAATATATGTTTTCAAATAAGATTGTAATCCACATGTAACACTTCGAGCTTCTTATCTAGGAATAACGCACCTGACACCTGAAAAACCAAAACATCTCTTTAGGGATAGTTGTACCCGAGGCTAGAACGTTCAGCATCCATGGGGGGGACCTTAATCATTATAGCATAGCATAAGGCTTGCCTCCGTCAAAAGCTATTGGCAAACGAGTTTCGAAGATTATAGCCTAAGTAGGGCAAGTAATGTCAAGCATTGGCACATCAAGCTTCTTTCACTTGGAATGAATGGGGAAGAGTGTTTTACAAGACAAGAAGTAAAACCAGAGATTCTTTCATTTAAATTGTAAAAAGTTAACTAGACTTACTTGCACATCTCCCAAAATATTGTGACTGATCTATTTTTATTGTCTTGATTTGCAGCTCAGGATCTTATTCGCTGTTTGGATGCAGTTATTTGTCTTATGTGATTAAATGTCTGATTGGCAGTTACCAAATAGTTGACGAAGGACTCCTGAGTCGGTTTACGGTAGCAATGGTTCTGGGGCTTAACTACTTTATATGCAATTTAGTGCGTGGTGACTTTGATTTTAATTTTTAGTTGGCTGAAACAGTGCTCCAATAGGACGACCTACTTTCCTTCATAAATATATTCAATTTGACTAGATGAATAGATATTCCGGAATATATCGCAAATTCTTTCCAAATACCAGAATTTTTAATTTGTTAGGAAGAATTACCTGAACAATCGCAACCTGATCTACGACACAAAATAAGGGCCATGAAAGATGCTCGTCACATAAGCTGTCACACAAGGTTGTAGCCTCAATCCAGGTTCGTGGAACGGTAGCAAAAGGACTGCTGAGATTCAAACTACGGGCGTATTCGCGACTATTCGTTTAAGCATATCAAGTTGTAGGACAAACCGCTGAACGTACAGCTGATCAAATACAATAAGGAATAAATTTGCTAACGAGATGAGGAAAAGGGGTAGTTAAATTATCACTCCACGCAAAGCCACAACAAAGAAGAATATCCCTGAATTGAGAACGGCCAGTTTCGGTGCTACAATAGGATATTCGACATGATTAGTTTTTTACCGTGGCGTGCAAGTCGATAACAAGTTTTCTCCGAGGAAATCAGGGTACAGCCAATTGAAACCCGAGATGAACTTAGATATTAGTCAACAGATGGCAATGTCAGAATGTCAGGGAAAAAATTAATGAATGTCAAGTAACTAAGTATCTTAAATTTTGATCAGCACCGCGCAATCTAAAACCGTACCTTGAGGAGAGATATGAAGAAGAGCTTTCCGTGAGAAGCTGTTTCAAAAAAAAGGATAGCTCAGGTGATTAAAGTAAAAGATGATTGAACGTCAAATGTAATACTTAATGCAGAGTTTCCAAACGGCGTCAAAGTTCCTACAGACAGAAAAACGAAGATAGTAGGGGATTCGCTAATAGACGTAAAGACGATGCTCTCCTGCCGAGCCACAGAGTTCATGGTTGAGGAAAATCATGTCACTAAACACCGAGAAACGGCAGTTTGGTATTGAAAGACTGACGTATTCCTCACCCAACTATTCAGCTATTCTGGATTTTTTCATTATTACCTGCGCAAGATCGTTGAATGACGGTTAACGCGTTACATTTTCTGGACTTGAGAAAAGATGACACCCGTTCTTTCCTGTCAGGAGATTGGACTGACCGTGCAATGTGCTGCCCGGATAACGAGACGATTCCGTCCAAATAACTACATTGAAAAGATGATACAATTGGTCAAAAAATGCAACCAGGTCGTACAATCTGCTCAGATTATTGTAAGACGATCATGCTTGATTGGCCGGAGGTGCTGACAGCGGTAGATTGTTTTTTCAATCATCTTCCTGCCTTCTTCTTACTGAAAAAGGTATAACTTTGACCACGAGGCGTCATAGGAGGAAGAATCATTAGGTTTAAGCCGAAGGCTCCACTATGTTTTTTGGTTGGCAGCTGAGCTTTACAGTAGGCAGTGGCTCTATGCTACTGGTAGCCTGAGACTCACGACCTCCATAGCCTTTCATTCTTCTTTCCCGTAGTATCCTTAAAAAATAATCATTTTTCAACGTTTATTCTGTTGAAGAATTAACTTTTGTGCTCTCTTAATTAGACGTTTCATGACAACATTCAATTGCAGAAAATTCTTTCTCATTCTCTTTCTCTCATTTCTCTCAAAATTCACTCATTCTTTCTGAAAGCACAACATGTAAGTCCACACATTTTTTTTTCGATTTTAATTTCATTTTTGGACAACGTAGTCATTGTTACCCAAACGAAATCCAGAATTTGCTTTTCTCACTTCAATATCAATTTCGTGGGCTTCAGAACAGAGCTTCACACGAGAGGTTTGAATGAACCCATCATCAAAATCTCCCCAGGAAATGGTATATCGTTGTCTGCAGAGTGAAACAGTAGAACGCGGAGGGTGAAGCGAACGTTGAATATTTTCGCATATTTTTCAAGCTGAAAATTTCCATTGGATGGCAGCATCATTTATTCTAGAGGTATCTAGTCATCCTTGCATGTAACAAATGTACTCTGCCTTGAATATCGAATGAGGAATATCTCGTCAAATTAGAGCTAGTGTTACCATTGAATTTCCTGGCTCTGTGCGATGCAGTCGCGATGTAGTAATAAGAAAGTATAGTTTTGAAACTTTGAAGAGTAAAACAAAAATGGATTTTGTAAGGTAGCATCTATCTTTCCTGAAAAAAGTAATAAATGCAATTGTGCTTCTTTCTATTATTACATATCACACATTCGTATTGGTAATGCCTTACGACAACCCAAAGAGAACAAAAGATAGTATTTTAGAGGAATAGAGAGTATTATCCAATCCTTGAATATCCTATACCTCTTTTACAATTGGATCAATTTATCCGCGCCGTATGAATCTAATAAATCACTTAGGGAAGTTACACGAGATTCAAAAAAGGTTGGTCCTTAAGAAAGCAGCCGAATTCACTAAGCGGATGGGAGATTGGAAAGTATCAGCGGAGTATGGATCCCATGTGAAAAGATATTTACATGTGTGAATTGTACTATTCGTCGTTACCGTTGTCCCGGCAAATTTACATGTATCCACATCCTTACAAATGTACGACATACATCTATGGATGCTGTAGTTTTAAGAGCTCCTCACTACTCGGTATGTATTGTCACACCAGATGTCTGCATCCCTTTGAATTGTTTATGGAAATGGACTGTGAAAGCAAACCGTTTGTGACTGTAAGAAGAGGAATTCCTTTTCTGCATGTCTTCCTGTGGGTCCATGAATGAAATGAGATGTAAAATTTGGTACCACGATTTGAGTTCTGTCACTGAGCATCATTCAATACATTATTATACACCCAACTACCTTGATAAAATTTTAAGGTAGTTTTGGTTTATATTTAAATTATTTAGGCTTCAAATTTTCTTTTAGCAAAACGTAATTAATTATATCTCTTAATATATTGTTTGTTTTCATTATTGTCTAGCCAAGCGAAGATATATACTACACGACTTTGGAAGCGAACAAAACTGTCTGCGGATGAAATGAAATTTTTATAAAACTCAGGCGAAGATTTTACTTTCATTTACTTTGAGCATTGTCTAATAAAAAATTAATTTTACGACACGAAAAATCACACACCCCATCCGCAAAAGATTGAATCGCGTATAATCCTTAGTTCACAAATTCAACAAGGATACGAAAACAACGATGACATAAACAATAATGCGTGCACTGTACTAACAGCACATATATCATGTATTGTTCGCAATAGTTAGAAAAAGAATGATTCAGGATACGTTGCAAAATCTGCTGATTCATCAAGGATGTGATTTCTGATCAATCCAAGAATTTGAACAAAGATATTTTAATGTTATACATCTGCAACAATTGTCGATGCTTATCTCTCAAAGTGGTTCTGCACAGTGTACGTAATTTGATGTCAACCAGAGAAATTACAATAGAAGGACTTATGCATTGGATGTGATGGTTTGGTGATCTGTGTAAGCCACACATTCATTCTTACCACAACGAATTCCAACAAATGACTCATAATTAGGGCGTGGCAGGATAAACCTTCATATGCTAATGTAAGTATTCGAATTCTTATACGAGCGATGCACTGTGGAAAATGACAGAGGAGAAAGCAGATGCGTATAAGGATTACTATAAGAGCTAATACCCGAGCCATGACTCTTCCTACTAGACATAAAATAATGGTGCTTAGCTGTATAAGGCTTTCCTTTTTAATCAATTCTAGTGGCTGCTGTAAGGATAACATGAAAGTAAGATTCAAAATTGCAATTTTCATCCTGCTGACCATAATTCAATTAACTTCTCCGAAACGAGAACATCAACCACAATTGCAAATAGTCTAACGTCAACCAGAATGAATAACTGAAACAGAGAAAATATGGAGCAGTCTTGGTGTAATTGGATTCAAAAATTTGCTTATTCAATTTACTACTGACTCATCCACAAGTTCAGAGGAATGCTTTTAAGGTGTTTGTGTGTCGGCGTGAATTGAAGCAGACATAATTTGCAACACAAATTTATCCCCTCGAGTCGTATTCGAGTCGAGTCTAGTCTTCTTGTGCTTCTGAGACCATGTATATCTAGGACAATTCTACGAGCTGCATGAAATGATTCCTTTGCAATACTAGAAACTAACTCATTCGTTTGTCGTGAAATATTTGAAAAATATTTTGATTTGTATTCGCTTGAAAATTTTGTGTTTAAATTTGCTTTGAATGATTAAAAATATTCTACAAAGGAAGCAGAGCCCTACCAAGGTTGTCTATAATTCTACTAAATAAGTTGAAATATAATTTTGAAATATAAGAGTTGAAAGGAATTTATTGATAGATACTTGTCAAGCTAAATGAGTAAAGAAATCAGAGCTTAATAAAGTGGCTCTAACTCCTTCTAGTGAAACCATATTTGCTGTTTAAATAGTTTCTTATAAGTGGATAGTAAGTCATCATTTGTCAACTAGTCATCAGTCGGTCAGTACAACAGTTCAACTGTGCAGCATATCAGCCTTTCAGCTTATTCGTCAGTCACCAGGGTCATCAAGTCATCAGTCTCTAGTATCTCCTCCCTCTTTCCTCTTTCCTCTTTCCTCCTTCCTCTATCCTCATTCCTCTTTCCAATTTCCTCTTTCCTCTTTCCTCAAACCTTTTTCCTCTTTCCACCATTCACCACATATCAGAAGATTCCACTAGCTTTTCCTCATTCACCTTGGCCGCAAGAGCCGAAATAGCCTGCACTGACGTCTTCGGTACTTATGTCGCTTCATCCTTCCAATATCAATCCATTACATCGCGGCTCTTCTTCTAAGTTCAACAGGTTCATCAATTCAACAAGACGTATACAACATTAACACTTCAACAGTCCGTCAATCTCCAATTTCAGCAAATTTCACAATTTCTCAAGCACATTTGGACAACGTCATCTTAGGCGTCAGGTCCACCTTTCAGTTTCCCTACTCAGATTTCCATCAACTTCATCCGACGCACATCTCCACTCTCTTCCTGCCGTCCCCATTTACACCGGCTTGGGACCGTCATGAGGTAGAACCAAGGTTCTAACCCCAAGGCTGGGTTTATGTAATCGACAGCTTAAGAATTCAGAGCGTTGAATAATACTGACCTTTGCTTGAATCCTAGTTATTGACTTTCAATTCCAAACATTTTGAAGCCTAGCGACATTAATGTCAGCCCAATAAAATGTGGCCAAATGTACCTTTTTGACGTTTCGAAATTCAATGCTATGAAAACCGTCTAAATTTGATTTCGAACACAAATACAATGTAAATATTTGGTAGATAATCACATATTGCTTTTAGTTTGATTTTATTATTCAACATTGTCATGGTAGATCCCAGCATACCCCAGCATAACTTTTCAAAATTTCAATACCTGTAGACTGGTTTTTTTAAAAATCTGCTGTGTAAAACAAGCAATTCTTCATTTAAAATCTTGTAAAAAACTGTAATTTAGACGTACCAGGTGTATGCATAAGTTTTTTGTCGATTTTCCTAAGAGATGGAGCCAGCGAGAAGTACGCAGTGTATTAATTTGACACATGTGCCATTTCGATCGTCTGGTTTTTAGCTACAAACATGCACAAGTTAAGTCGGCCAAAATATGTTGAATTTTATGCTTGGAGAAATGAATTTGCGGCACACATTGCTCTTCTCCTTTAACCAAACAAAAAGGCTGTTGAAAGTCATCGTTTGCTTGTAAAAGCATAAGGGGGATACGCTCCCACTGAGACATGGTTTCAACAATTCAAAGGCGGTAATCGAAAAACGACCGGAATGGACCAGAAGATATGGCAAAGTTATTTTGAAAATGAGTGAAAGATACAGTGAAATTTTTGTCTTTCACTCTTTTGATGGGACATCCTTCTGAACCCGCTGATCTCCAGTCTTGGCATCATCTGCCTGTAACCTTGTCGAAACAAAGAGGCTCCCGCTCGCAGAACGGTGGCTGGACGAATGGTTTGCCGTTAACGACAAGCAATTCTTCTGGCAAGATGTTCATAAATTACGTGGAAGATGAGCCAAGGTGGAATAAAAAAAAATATTCCTTTATTTATTTTCCCTAGAAAATTAAGCAGGTTTTTACCAAAAAAAAAAACCGAGAAAACGTATGCATACACTTGATATTTTGTAAAAAAAAAAGTCAAAAAGTTATGTTGTGAGCCAGGTGTTGCTTTGTAGTGGCAATGCAGATCTCCATTCTTTGCCGAATCCAACTTTATTTTGATAATTCCTGCATTGAATCAATCTTATAATAGGTTATAATATCTATTTTAATTTTTGTTTTGATTATGGAATTTAAAATCAGCAGTTTTCAGAGGCTGTCAAACATAAACTAAGTGACGCCACTAAGTACTGCGAGACTGCGATACGAGAGCGCGACCACAGTGTCGCAACAAATGTCAACCCGTTTTCGTAACATGCGTTTGCATACGATATCCTACAATGATTGCGATGCGTCGATGCGAAGCGAGAAATATTTGGAAAATCGAAAAATACTCGCAACGAGGTGCGTTAACGTTTGTCAGATGCAATGACATGACAATGGCGCTTAAATGAAATTTGAAATTCAGAGGCCTTATTACTTTTTAACTACTAGGGTTATTCTGAATGAATTTTTGGAATGAAAATTTGGTACGTTCTTGTTGAGGCTAGTATTAGCCAAACGGAGGAAAATTCCAAATTCAAAACTTTAAAAAAATCATAAACAATTGCAAGCAGATTCTATTTGAAACGTCACCAATTTGACATTTGTCAAATGATCATTATTCTTCGTTGCACAGCGTGCATTATAAATTGAATGCGTTGCGCTGCGACGTGTAAGAATCGCAACACCCTCCCCGATCTCCGTCACGCAGTATTGTATCTGGGCCTTTACTCAACATTTTATAGTAGTCTAACTTGGAGAGCAACTGGTGCAAACAGTATAACCGGTTTCTTGTATAAGAAAAGCCTTGGAAGTCTTCACTCGCTTTCATCCACATATGGCAATAAGTAGACTGGAGCGTGGTTATCATTTGTATCACGGTTCGGAACTTCATATGTACACGGGCGGGTAGTATCGTGAAAAATTACGGAATCTGAAGGCTATCGCTTTTATGGCAAAAAGTTCCCCATCGCACATGGAGGACACTTACGCAAAGGACATCATTAAAATTTTGAGATGATTATTGTCAAAGTGATGGAGTAGGAAGTGAGGAAGCGAAAAAATTATCATTTGTTTACGTTTCACTCGTACTCATAAGCGAAATGTCAAAATGGAAGTAAAGTACGTGTTGTTTGTACAATCAATAAAACTGTGATTTAACAGTTAAACTGAAAAGTATTTTAATGTAATCAGTTACCGAAAAGTCTAGAATGAAACTTTTTCAGCAATAAAATTTGTGTTATGGAGATTTCATGGGCGCTCATTGTCTTCCGGGCAACATAAGTAGGCATATGCTACCATCCAAGGTGCTACCCAATTCAGTTAAAACCAATTGAATTTCTGCTCGCGAAATTCAAAAAGTCAAAGTCCTATTATACCTCAAGAATGCCGCCAGTGTCAATTAAATACTATAATGTTAAAAAAAATTAATTTCATAATAATGTTATATCAGCCAAAATCGCAACCTTGGAAGTTTTTCGCAATCAAAAAAATTTCAATTAAAATTTTATAAAACATCATGCGGTCGTTCTCCTTGCTCGTCAGTTGCTGTTGTATATACAAATGAAATATAAAAATTAATAAATAAAATAAGTTTTTAAAAAATATTGGGATACTTATTTTCAAGTAATTCTTTAAATGATTTCTAGCGATCCATTTGCAGTCGCTACTTTTTCTATTGCCAAGAAATTCCCCAACAACGCATTTATTTGACTTTACTTACTTTAAAGTTGACAGTTACTCGCATCGTTCTCCTTGTGAGAGATTGTAGAAGCGAAGCGCAAGGATCACACACCTTGGATCACAAAATAGCAAGGACACCCTCAGACAACTTCTCATAGAAAGAGATAGAGAAGGCAGTTGTGAATTTAAATTGGTGCTGCAAAATGAAAAATTGATGTGAATTGTTGTTGTAAAGTGATTACTTCCAAACTATTACTTTTGAACAAACATTACTATTACTTTTGAACAAAATAATCGGAAAAAGTTACGAATTACGGAAATTACGGAAAGTTACGAAAAAACGAAGTTTTAGTGGGAATTCCTTTGCAGTGGATCGCTTTGTACTTATGCTCTGTCGGGAGTATAAGTATGTGAAAAGTTCAATGTAAAAGTTGAATGATGGTCTAAAAAATAGACTAGACGCATTCGAGGAGCAGGTTAAGCGTAAATAAACGAAAAATTCTGGTTGGAGACTCCTTAATCATCAAGGATTTCAGGCTTTTCTTCACAATAGAGCGGTCAGATAGTGATTTTTATTTGACCCAGCACTCGGGCAGGCTCGTATTTACTATAAAAGCCACTTGAGTGATAATTCACGGTGTCCTAATACATTCTTGGTATATTTTGTGCAAGGAAGATTAAAAGGAAGAACGTTCTAATTAGACAGATCACCATTTTTAGAGTTAGATAGCTAAGACTGATTAGACTGATAAGACTGATAAGACTGATAAGACTGATTAGATTAAGACTGATAGATTTAGATATCTAAGTCTGATTCCCTGCGTTCTTCATAGATTTAAAAAATGAATTGTTTCTTCGAAGAGATTATTTCAAAGAGTTTTAGGCCAGTTTTAGGTCTAAGTTTCTGAGTTTATTGTAAGGCCGTAAGCGTTGTCCTGTTAATGTTCTGATAATGCTTTTGATTATGACAAGTACCTACTAACCGAGAATATTTGTATTACCGCAAAAAATTATTAGCGCTATTTCTGTTTTACTTGGAAAATTTCTTTTTCGAATCTAGAAGCCTGTTTCATTTGAAATAGAGCAAGAATTGAAATAATTAATTTTTGGTTTTGTAATATTTTCTTTCTGGAAAAAAAGTTGTTCAGGCCATTTTATGGTCATTTTGGCCAATGTTTTTAAAACTAAGTGGGATGACAGTTTCTAATTGAGTTAGGTTAAAAAAAGATGCAAAATGTCTGATACCCAGCTTCTTCTTCCCAATTTTTTTAACATGTTTTGAAAAAGGTGCGGCACTGTACCGAAGAAAGGCTCTGGATGACCAAGTGAATCTAAGCCTTTGGAAGATCGCTTCATCATTAATTGCACGAATTTGATGTAAGAATTTATCAGACATTAGAATCCAATGAATGTTGACATTATTAGAAAAATTTTTGTTGATATTGGTGAGAAATAAGCTCGTAAAGTTCAGGTTGCTTGCGTTGGAACCTGTCCTTAACGGAAACGTTCCATTAAACGTCAGGCAAAATCTATTGCGATGGGATCAGAAGTATCCTCATGGGACTCAGAAGCATCCTCATGGTTGTGGGGTATTCGCCACATGAGCGATGATTTAAGCTTCATTTAAATGACGGAAAAACTTCAGTGCCGCGAAGATTTGGGGAATCACTCAGTGATGCCTTAGATGATTTCTTCCAACATCAGAAGAAATTATGAGTAGGAACCGCAGATGACAATCACGTGAAAACGGAAAGTTTGCGTTGCATCAGAATAATCCAACACGTCACACTCTAAGTGAAAGTACAAAGTTTGCTTCATATCAAAACCAAAATCTATTTCAAAACTTCCTTTTTTTGAAATCAATCAAATTTAAAGGTTATTCCGTGGTCAGATTTGTAACGTTAGAAAACTGGTACCGCCAGACTATTTATCTACCCTCAAGAGGTTACCACAGATTACTGGCTAAGAATAAAGAAACTATCTCGCCCTTTCATTCCAAGCCCATCCAACTATCCATCGATAAAGTATATTCATATGAAATACCTCTAACCACCCTTTAAGACTAAATCAATAAATTGTTTATGATTTTATAGTATAAATTAGTAAAAATTAATATTTTCCTCAATAAAATTATGAGAATCATACAAGCATGAACAAACACGAGAGTGGTTTGATACGTCAGTGACATCTAAAGGAAATCAATGGGCCGCTGGGTTGAGATGCTACCAGCTTCAGCCTACTAAAGCACTTTCATTATTTGATCACCGAATATTTACCCGTAGATTTAATCGAAACTTTTTGGCGTAATGACTCATTTTTGGTGACTTGAACGTTTAGCGTCATTTGTACTGATACGGCGACAACAGAAATCAGTAAACCACTGTTGAGCCATTGACATAGCAGGTTGGAAGTAACCATAGTATTTATCGAGCCTTGCATGTATCACATTGTTTGATGAGGTTATGGTCATGGTTGTTTTTCGTTGTACAAGAATCAAAGCTTAATTAAAACAAGCATCAACTTTTTCTATTTTTATCGAAATAAATTAATGGCTGTCAAACGAAAACCAAACGACGTGATCAAATTTAGAAGTTTTCGATTTGTTTACGTTCCCGTCATAGTTATAAAACGTCAGAGTGGCAGCTTAATAGGTGTGGCTCCTACCATCAATAGTACGTGATTACACGTAAATCAGTATCAAGCTCAGTTGAAAACCTAGAAGGAGTTGCCTTGGCGAAACGTTTATTGATATAAGTTACTGAGAAGTGCACAAAATTGCACTTTTCGGTAATGACATTTGTCCAATACAAATATCATGGGCACTCACGATGGACGTTAATGGCGACTTTCTTAGGAGATCAACTTAAGCGTAGATACGCCAACAATTAGAAGAAACTACTCAAGAATAAATTACTTGGAAAAATGTACCACTGTTGAAAAAGGTGCACTAGAAAACTGAAGCTCATTTGAATCGGCTGGCATCTAAATGTATTATGAAGCGACGAGTCAAAAAATGTTGTATTTGGTACTCCAGGAAGCAAAACATACGTTTGAAGGCCAAAGAATAGAGAATTGAACCCGAAAAATACATTGAAAGTCATTAAGCTCGGTGGCGAAAAAATAAACGTATGGAAATGTTTCTTCTTTTATGGAACTGGTCCAATATTTTAGATTAAAACCTTATGATCACAAAAATGTATTTTATATTATGCAGTAAATTACGCTTCCTTATGCAAATTGGAATATTTCTTTTATGCGGATCTTGCAACAGGATAACAATCCAAAATGCATTAGCTAATTGGCAAAAGGATTTGCCACAGGGAACAAGCATGAAATTATGCATTCTCAGTCAGTCTTCAAGGCTAAATCCTCTCTCGAATTTGTGGACTCAGGTCATTAGTTACGCAAGACAAGTAAAACCAAAAAACAAGCAAGGTTAAGGAATTGCGTGCAGGCTGCATGGAAGGATTTTCTACTTCAACTGTGCCCAGTATCAGCATCTATGTCACGATGGTGAGCCGCTGTGCTAAAAATAAGGTCAATAAGATCAAATACTAAACAACTGATATCATAGAAGCAAGGAAAATATAAATTGTATCGGATCTATTCTGCTGGTACTGCGTTTTTTTACACAGCTGTAAGAAGGCCAATAAAAGCATCAAACATAGGGCTGGCAAGCCCATTGTTACATATGGTTCGGGTATTGCCAAAAATATTTCCGATTTTGAAATTCAAAAGTCACAGAACAGTCGAACAACCCTCATCTCAAAAAACTATCACTATGAATCAATGTGAAGAAATCAATTAAAGGGAGATCGTTATTTGCAAAAGTTAATATTTTTGGTTCTCTTTCCGTAAAGTATATTTTTGCGAACACATACGAGACGTGTTCAAAAACTAAGGTGACTTCTCAAATTTTGCGGGCAACGTACATTCGAATATCCTCGATTTTTAATTTTTTTATGTTGTTACACTCTTCACGAACATGAATTTACAGTTTCAGCTACATAATATGTTTAGTTTCTTTGTGAGAGGCATAACGGTTAGAATTGTTGTGCGTGCTGGGCGATTTTTTGCTATTAAAATCGGATTAAAGGATTTGCATCGAATTTTGTGTAAAAAATCAAATTAAGTGCTATTAAACACTTGAAACGTTTACGGTGGAATACGGTGAAACTGTTCTGTGTAAAAAATGTTTAGAAGTGGTATAAACTCTTACAAGATGGCCAGGAAGATGCCAATAACGAGCCTCGCTCTGGGCGCCAAATCACGTCAACAACAGATGAAAACGTTCAACAGGGAAGAAAATTGTCTTGAAAAACTATCTAATCACTATCAGAGAAGTTGCTGTGGGTGTTAGTATATTGGTTAGCTCGTGCCATGAAATTTTTTTGAACAGTTTGGACATTAGACTTGTGTTTGTGAAGTTTGTTCCGAAACTGCTTAATTTTCACCAAAAGAATCGTTGCATGAGCATCGCTCATGAGCAGTTGACAGACGTCAATGATGATCCTGATTTGCTCAAAATGGGTCATAACTGGTGGTGAATTATGAGTGTATGATTATGATATCGAAATGTCCCAATAGAAGAGCCTACGGGAGCCAAGACCAAATGAAGCACGCTAATGCCGATCATATGTCAACGTTTTACTCACTGTTTTTTTCAATTATCGTCACGAAGTGCATACAGAGTTCTTACCACATGATTGTACGCTCAATAAAGGGTATCATCTAGGTGTTTTGCGCCACTTACGAGAAGAAATACGAAGAAAACGTCCGGATTTGTGGAAAAACAATTCATGGCTTTTGTATCACATTAATGCCCCTGCTCACTCATCTTCGCTTGTGAGAGATTTTTTGGCCAAAAACCACCACAATTATGCCTTAATCACCATGTTCACCAAATTTCACCCTTTTGACTTTTTCTTGATCCTAAATTGAAGAGACCTATGGAAAGACGGAGATTTGCAACGATTGAGGAGATAAAGACTGAATCTCTAGAAGAGCTCAAGGCTATACCGAAAAGGTTTTATGAGGAGTGCCTCGAGGGTTGGAAAAAGCGTTGGGTTAAGTGTGTTGAATCTGAGGAGAATAACTTTAATATTTACGACAAACTATAACGTAAATATTGCCGAATTAATAAATATTTTTTCTTAAAAGTAAAAAGTCATGTTACTTTTTGAACACATCTCCAATACCTATTCTACTGTCTATTCTAAAACTACCTGCAATCTGTACCTGCAATCTCTAAAAGCACATCTTTGAGGTATTGCATGTTAACATGCTCATATCAATGCCTTAAATCTTCAACTCGTCATTATTGGACGATTACCCAAGCTGACTCGGTTATGCAACAAATCTGCTGAAATCTTTTTTAAGGTAACATTGGGTCCTTTCTACGAATCCAATGTCCGTTTTGTGTCAGATCAGGTTTCTTAGACACATGGAAATTTCTGGTCCGTTTACCTATAAATAAAGAACAACAATCGCTCAGCACACACTTATTTGAAAAAACTCTGTCCGTAGTTTTGCGTTAGCTTTTATTGTCATTGGCTTTAATGTGAAGTATAAAATAATTTTTTTATTGATTTTAAACAACATAAAAACACAAAATCTCTTTAAAGAAAAAGTACGATACAAACTGTATCCTGTTGGTCCTGCAGGGAACAAATGTCTGAAACACAAAATCCAAAAAAATGTATGTTTCGTATGACTGTGACGATGTTTTGCGCTGTTGAATTATTATTTATTATAAAACTCAAAATTTCGATTTTGACGTTGAACAATAAGAAAAAATGGAATTTTTATTATTTTTCTAGTTCAACCTTGCTCACATATATAAGAAAATTCAATCAAATCAAAATTTAAAGGAGAAAGGAATAGTAGTTTCGGGAAATCACTGGAAGATTGTCCAAAATTTATTCTGAGAAAAATGAATTGGAACATTTTTTAAGCTTAGACCATAAAACAATTGTTATGATCTCTAATCAGCAGTGAATACCATCGGTTTGCCCGACAATTTTCTTATTGAAAATCTTCAGATTGCCCGAAAACTTATTTTGCTACATTTTGAAGTCTCTCTGGAAAATTTGGCCGTTTTGGTGGTTTTAAGATCTGATCACCGCTGTCACACCGCTGGAGGCACAATTTAAATATTCAAAATTTATTAACTTTTAAAACTGACAAAACTTTCGTTACAGTTTCGACGATTACCTTTCCTGAAAAAAGACGTTTCGTGCCATCGTCCTAACACAGTCACTGAAACACCAAGCTTCTTTTTTTTGTACTGGCGCGTAGGCATCCTTCCACTGATGTATTCTTTGCCAACTACTCGTACACGCGTTTCAATCTCTCGAGCTTCGTCGTAAAGAGAGGAAATCGCTGGAATCCTTAATTTATTTAATGTCAAATGCGCTGCATATGGCGCTGCAGTGCGGAATGTAACGCTCTTATAAGTTATATGTATTATTCTTTATGGAATTGTTATGTGGATAGACCGCTTAAGTTTCTAATTTTTTGCCTACCAAGGAGCTTTGAGCAACGCTTTTGGAATTAATCGCATTGCTCTCTTCGCTAGAAATCGCGCAAACACAAAACAGCAAGGACACTCTCGGCTCTCGAGCGGTTTCGCACGGAAAGAGATAGAAAAGGCAATAGTAGATTTATGCATGTATGACGTTTTTACTCAAGCAACTTGAAAGTTAAATGAAATAATGACGAAAAACTTACCAATCCTACAAAAATCCACTTATTCTGTACTCGCTGTTTTGTGCGTACGCTATGGCCGATGTATCTGTATGCTGAGTAATCTAAGCAAAAGAGCCAACACTAGCCTTGTCCTCAATAACTAGAAATTTGGGTGTTTACCAGTTAACCAGTTTAAGATTTTGAATATCTGGTCCTGAAAAGATGCATATCCTTCGATGCTTAACAAAGTTAAAAAGTTAAATGTCACTTTGAAGCAATGAACTTATAAAGGAAGAGATTTATTGCTCGCGTACACTGTATGCAATCGTAGTCAAATTGAACGGCAGAATTCGTGTTAGAACGAAACAATGAACATTGATTTCTACATTGAACAAGACAGCAAAACAGACTAGAGTGACTGTTGTTGTCAATTAATGACAGTACCATTTTTTATCTAGCTTGAACGCCATTTGAAAAGTGCGCATTAGAAATTCATCTCCGTGCAATTTTTGTGTATCGTAAATTAGTTTTCGAATTGATTTTCGTAGAGTTAAGTTGAAATACATCGCAAAGTAGAAAATATTTCAACATTTCAAAATATTTCAAAGTTTTGTCGCTGTTTTTTCAAACTAATCCTCGCTTCTTTGTGGTAAAAAAGCTTTTTTTCGGGTAAAAAAATGATTTATAATATTGAATGGGGATTCTCATTTCTGTTTCCACTCTCATATTATAATTTTGTGTTTATTCCTTCAATATAATAAAACTATCTTGATGGTAACCATGTTTGTTTGCATCATTCGATTATCTGTCAAAACGTAAAAAATAAAAAGTAATTCAGTCGTTGCTAATAAAATGAAATTATGTCAGTGGTGCCGTTTAGTTCTGAAAATAGGTATAGATTAGGTGTAATTAGAAATAGGTGTTATTTAATTATTTAGTAAAAGTGTTTATGACAAGTTTTTTTTTTCAATAACGGGAAAAAATTTCTTTATTTTTGCTTTAGATTCCCGCAAAAGGACGAAACACAATCAACGTGAATCCAATCTATCGGGAAAAGCGGACTTGTCCCAGTTGAATATCCGATCGTTTGCGCGTATCCTTTATCATCGAGAGATAGAGATGTATTGGTGATTGGAATCCGCAAAGATTTAACAGAATTAACAATTTCCACTACCAATATTGTAAGTAGCGATATACAGATTATACGAGGGTGGTTCAAATATGATCAAGACAAATGCTGTGACACGTTTATTCACTATTGAAAAAATTTACAAAAATTTAAAGTTTTTCCAGGTACTTTCCCTCACTAGTTACGCATTTTGTTAACCTTTCCGGAAGCTTTTTGATTCCGGTATCGAAGAATTCCTTGGGCAACTCGGACAGCCATATGCGCACGAACTCTTGTACCTCGTTGTCGGTGTTGAATCTTTGACCTCCGAGGGCTTCTTTCAGTGGTCCAAACATGTGGTAGTCGCAGGGTGATAAATCCAGACTGTAGGGGTGGTGTTTCAGTACCTCCTACCCCAATTCCGATATTGTATCGAGGGTGAAACGCGCGGTATGAGGGCGCGCGTTATCCTGGAGAAGAATCGCACTTCGTGCTGGAATGTTCCTCCGTTTCGAGTGATAAGCGGATTTAACGTGTGTTTTCAGAAACTTAGAATAATATGCAACATTGATGGTACGTTGGGTGCGCAGGAAACCGACGTACAGCACGCCCCGCCGGTCCCCGAACACAGTACACATAACCTTACCCGCTTTAACTGGTCCTCGCTTTAACTGGCGCTCCTTCCTCCTCCACTTTTTAGACGACGCCTTGCATTCGGGAGTGTAAGAGCGTACCCATGTCTTATCTGTAGTAAAGATTCACGTTTGAAAACCGTCCCCCTCCGGCTCGTATCGCACCAGTAAGCGGCGACAAACTTCCAGCCGCGTGAATTTTTGCTCGAAGTTCAACAGTTTAGGAACCCATCGTGCTGTTATTTTTCGATATTGAAGGAGTCCGTGGATGATAGACTCTATACTGCTAATACTGATACCGAGTACAGCCGATATGTCTCGAAACATTAATCCTACGGTCTTCCAAAATGAGTTGTTCTACGCAGCGAATGTTGTCTGGTGTGATGCTGGCTCACGTTCGATGGTCATGGGGCTCATTCTCGACGGTTTCATGGTCATCCTTGAATGCTTTGGCCCATTTAAATACACAGTTTTACTCAGGCACTGACTTCCGAACTGATTTCGTAAACGCAGAAAAATTTCCGTGTTTTTAACGCCTTCCCACACTTAAAAACGAATGACAATACACCTGACACACCTATGCACTTGGCACCTGACGTTCACTCATGGTGGTAGCAAAACAAAAACTTTGGTAGACAAAAACTTTGCCACACTATTTGTAAGGAACCCAGCTATCACATATTCAAGCCACGATCTTCAAAACACACATGCGCACTACCTACAGCGGTTGTCTCGATCATATTTGAACCGCCCTCGTAGATAAAATTGTCCACAATTAAACCACGGATTGAATATTTTGAAAAAAAAATAACTGAAGATTCGATATATTTTTATGGCAAAGGAAAGTCAGATAAAGTATTTTTACGGCAACATTATACAAAAATGGTAATGTTTCAAGAAATGTAAAAAATTTCGGCAAACCTTACTTTACTTTGGTGGGAGTTGACTGATAAACAACTAAGAGTGTATGGAACGTACAGGGGGTCCTAGGCCTCCATATATGGGAACTCTCTTAGAACTGTCTCCTTTTCTAGAAGCAGGTTCAAAAAGGCCGATAAAAAGGAAAATTGAAGAAGGTGAAATACTCACTTCGTCCCCTTATTAGAACACTGAAGATAAAAATGAGAATGGAAAAAAGTTAAGGGATCAAGAAAAGGTTTACAAAGGGTTTGAAAGAAGCTGAAGATCGAAGTAATAAACCAACGAGGCAAAAAAGTCTTATAAAAGTTAGGTATTAACGCGGGCAATCCTAAACACTCCAACCATATGCGTAGTCTCCTTTGAAAGCGACGAAAAATTGAATTAGAAAAATTTGTTGCAGCTTTTCATGGACCTAGGATGGGTCCGCGAGCAATAAACTGGCATCCCAAAATGTTATGATGCCTATATTTGGGATTGTTGTACTGTACGGAAATGAATATGACCGGTATAAGGTGCCAAAATTACATTCGTCCCAAATGACATGCCAAGTCGAATCGTTTTTTTTTAATTTATGTAGAATTCAGGCTATTTTTCATTTATTTTAATGTTCAATATTATAATGTTGATTTGTACCTGAATAAACATACTTGCTTCTAAATTATTTTTTTTCTTGTTTTTTCTCATAAAAATCCTTAAGTGTCTGCCACTAGGGAATTCCTCCTATAAAAATTTAAAAAATTAGCATTTTCCGGGCGGCTCACACACAAAGTCTAAAGTCAGTAAAACCTGTCATGGCACGTTACTAAGGTTTTATTTGTAGTTTTTTGCGAATGAGATTAACTGTTACACTTACCCAAATCAAATGAATAAAAACGAAGTAGGCATTGATTTTGAATTCAATTAAATTAAAACAAAGTAGACATTGATATTTTGAATTGAATGAAATCAAATCAAGTAGGCGACGAGTAGTATAAATAGAAGTGGAATTGTCTCGAAGAGTCAGTTCTTCGCGTCAAAGGTACGGACAAGCCTCTATCTCCTTTCACCCAATGTGAGGCTGCATTGGGGTGCCTTTTCGAATACCGGTTCATGTATACAATAAGAATTGTATACCGGGATTATAGTAACTAAAGTTGGTGTTATAAAATAAAACAAGAGTTTCATTTATCCGTCGAAGAAACATAAATATTAACCCGAACACAAGTCTTCATTTGAATTCAACTCATTTGTGTTTGCTTTCACAAAAGAAATATCCTTTATTTTTGCCGTACGTCCGCAAAAAAGAGCAACAAATCGTGATAAGAGGGTAAGTTACATACAAACCAGACTTTTTTATATACATTTATTAACAGTAATAACATTCAAATAAGACTTTAAACATTTTCAACATAGTCTCCTGCACGCTCTTCACATTTTTCCCAACGTTTTGACAGCTTAAAAATTCCTTGTTCATAAAAAGTTCTCCCAATGCAGTTCAATTAATTTATCGTTTGTCAATGCAGCTGTGTGAGCACCGGCATTGTCATGGAGGAGAATGACGGGATTTTCACCTCTTTTGTTTCTGTAGGCAGCCTCTGCTGACTCTAGCGGCTGACAGTAGTAGACAGCATTTATTGTACGTTGGTCAAATCGATTAGTAAAACTCCTTTGTACGTTGGTCATGCAGGAAACCGATAATTTAAACTCCTTTGTAATCAAAAAATTCAGTTGCGAGGACTTTTCCGGCTGAGGGCGTCGATCGTGAGTTTCATTTCCTACACTTTCTTGTCCATTTTTGAATTTTCTAGCGCAATCTAACACTTGTGTCCATTAAAGCGTGTTGTCAACAAATTGCACCTTAAACCTAGCCAAAATATTCCATGGTGAAAGGTCTTCATTTGTTAAAAATTTTATAATAATACGTTGCTCAATAGATAAAAGAACCACTTATCACTCATGATTGCAACTGATCAACTGGAAGAATTAGCAGCCCGGAGGCGGCTACCCCCACTATTAACAAACCATCCTAAGACCCCCCACTAAACTAGACCGCGCGGCAGAATCTGAGACTCATAAAGACAAAAGTCCGGTTCATATTCGATTCACCCTCGTACTATGCAACAAATCATAGTATCAAAAATGATCAAACATTTCATTTCATGTCAACAGGAATCTGTTTCAGCGAATAGTAATATTACTATCTCACACTACATCAGTCGCTCATTGAGCCTCCACGTTTCATTTTATATTTTAAACCCCTTATTGTAAGGAACCTCCTACATAGAAACTAACCTTATAGTTTCAAACATATTATACAGGATAAACCTTAAATAATAGCATAAGATTCTTCTCTAAACTGTTTGCCTGACTTACTTCCAAAAATTTGGTCACGACTCTTGTTCTACTAAACTACAAACAAATTGCTCGTATCACAAATCCTTGCAATATTCTGAATGTTACACCGAAAATCAATGTAAAAGAATCCACCATGCGACAAGTGTGAAACATCTGCTTCGTATTTCGTTCATACATATTTATTTATGCATATTCGTACCACCTATTTCCAATCTCATTACCCACAATAATGTCTAGTAAAGTCGGCAATCAATAAAGGATTGACTTTCTAACCTTAACATAATGTCGCGTCAAACTTGCTATTTACATCTCAGGATATTCGAGATCCGGCGAAGAAAATCGGCACACCTCTATCATTATGCACACGTACCAGGATCGGAGCAATGACTTATATCCAAGGATACATCCTGTCACATTCTGCGAAATTATTGAGAGTAACAACAGCTTTTCCACAAAAACGATTTTTAAGGAGTGCCGAGTGTACAAGGAGTGCGGAGATTATTTTTTCTTGTTGAAAGAGTATTTTCCAGTTCTACAAGTTGGAAAGAAGAGATTGATATGTTTAAAATTTAATATTTTAAGTGTTGTTACTTTTAAATGGACTCGCCGTACACTTTTATCCAACTCATTTTTCATCCCAACCTGTACTATATGTTCCAATCGATATCTCTCAGATGATTGCACGTACGGCTATGTAGGTTGTAGTATCTAAGGATTTTCTAAGTGAAGCACAGCTCTTGCCAGTATGATGCGCCTGGTGCCTCCATTCGAATTGACTTAAACGAAGAAAACTCAGGATGGAACGATAGCAGTCAATAATAAATCCAAGGGAGAGGAGCAGTAGCTATTTGCTGAAAGCTTCCAGTTTTCAGCTTGTGCAATAAAAATTCATGCGGCTGATATAAAGATTACTGAAGGATAAGAATCCCGAGCACTGATGGGAATTTCACTTTTGGGACACAACGAATACGTCGTTCTGCACATGCTACGGCATCCACTTTCGGTGGAATTGGAAAAAAATAATAGAAAATATTTGGAAATCAATGCTGACGTTAGAACATCCAAATCAATATTAAGGAAATCTTTTCCAAACGAATCAAGCGAGTTCTGTGTGTGTCCAGTTCAATATTTGTTTGCAATTTGAAAGGGTTTCTATTCGTGTTCCCTGTGACTAATGAAGTAAAATAATTTTCCAACCTGGAAAATAAATACAAGCAGATTCGTGAGGAAAGTTTTATCAACTCTCAACCAGTCCAATTGTCAGCTATTGGTTGGAATTATCACAGATCACAGAAATCTTATCTGCTTTGCTCTTTGCATCTATATGGATAAGGACCACGGCTTAAGGGGCTATACCAGTGTAACCCATAAAAAATTGGGCGATTTTCGAGAATATTTTTTAAAACAAGTACTCGATAGAATGTTTTTTGTACATAATAAGGTATATTTTCAAAATATTGAAAAATCAAAATCTGTCTTCTGAGGTGCCAAAAAAAGTTCCCCAACTGCTGACAGGACTCCGGCCGAATGAGTAGCTTAAACAAAAAAATTCAAAAAGGTTATTTGCCTTTTTTTTTTCAAGGTATTTCCTATACAATGACTTATGATTTTTGAAAAGTATCAAAAACTAACAAAATGGCGTAGTTCTGAAAAAAAATTTTCGTTTTTTGGGGTAAGGAAATGGTCACTTTTAATGCGAAATTGACAATTTTCAACTAATCAAAAAGACCATAAGTCATTGTATAGTAAATATATCCAAGAATACTCAGTTCCAATTTGAAGTCGATCGGTCAATTTCTCGTTGAGTTATGATGCAAGCAATGTGGAAAAATTTCGTTTCGAGAAAAACGCATTTAAAGTTTCAACTTTCGATTTTTGTTAGATAAATTATATTTACCATAAAAATTGCTAATATGCTATGCCTGACCCAAACAAGACACCTTCTTCTTACTCGAAAAATGACTGCTGAGAGGCTTATGCTTGTTTCCGGGCTGTTCATGACTCTTTTGAGGACGCCGCGTGACGTATGTTCGGCTGTTTGATTCGGCTGTCATCTCTTTGATTGCATTTTCTTCCGCATTAGGGCCGATAACCACGCCCATTACTTCCACCATTTTTAAAATACTATAAAAACCATCATTAAATATTGAAACTGCTTGGAAATTGGCGAGCTCAATCGTTTGTATCCCGCTGTGAAGGTGCTTTGGAGCAAAGTACCATAGCAACCCATTATAACTTTTGTTATTGTTTTGTGTGTTTCCTCCTTTGCATCGCTCTAGCCATTCGCTTGAATTCAAATCAGTATAAATTTGTTTCAAAGTTTCCGTCAGATCTTTATCAAGTGGTAAATAATCGTGCTTGAAGTTTGATAAGTCCATTCCTTGAGCCTCTGCGCGTCGATAGGAACACCAGCTATTCTCACCGACGTGGCAATTTTGATGGTTTTGATTTTTATCTGATGAAGATAAGTGATAAAATGTTGCCCAAATTTCTTTGTACATTTCATGAACATTATCTTGATGCCTGGTTATTGCTAATCCGTAATATTTCTGTAATTTATTGATAACTTGATCAGTCAACTTCTTCGTATTATAACTCCTTCCTCCTCATCCTTTGGTGTTTTTTTTCTTTTAAATTACGGTATCGCGTTCCGATTCTTTTTTTTTACGTGCGAGTAGCATTTTAATTTTTCTAAATGTATATCATCGTATGAATTTAAATCCAATAAGCCTTTGTATGTGGCACTGTCACCGTCGCCAATGTAGCGCGTGTGTTTCACTCCGTATTAATCGATCGAGCGGTCAAACATTTATTTTGGAGTGTTAACTTCCATTTTTCCAGCCGATCCAACATGATAGATGTATAGATATATTTATTGAGACCTCATACGTAAATGTTATTTTTGTCCTTATCTACTACGATATTGTAATGTTTGACAGCGACAAGTTTGTCAAACAGCTTATTTTTATTGAAATTATTTTTATATAACTTCATCCTTACCTCATAAGGCTTTTTACTCTTGGAACATGGTAAACCTTAAACCTAACTTAATTCTAACTGAATTCTACGTACTTATTTTTATTTACAATCTAGATGTGCTTGCTGTGGAGGCGGTAATCGGATGGAGATGGGGAGTTGGAGTCCTGTCAGAAGAAAGGGATGAGAGGTGTGGAGGGTCTTTGGAGTTTACCTAGGTGGCCCCGTTGGTCTTGGTGATCAATATGTAAATTCCCCTGTCGCTTGCGCAATTCAATAGTGAATTGCAAATATAGTGAACCAGACAGGGAAGCAGTAGGAAGCAGATTATGGGTCTGGTAAGGGTTTTTTTTGTACATAAGAACTTTCGCGCTTACTTGTACTGATTTGTTAGAGAGTAGAGGGGCTAAGGCTGCAGTAGCCCAACTGGCTTTTGCGATGGCATTACGGGCGTTGAGATTAAATTTAAGACGATGGTGGAACAGGACGCCCAAGTATTTTATGGAGTTTCATAGAGGCACACAAACGTTATCGATGTATATTGAGAGTTCTTTGCTTTCAGCTGGCGCGTTTCGGTGGCCTTTGCCCGAGACGTTTCTGAAGCATATGAGCTCGCATTTTTCTGCGTTGATTGGGAGAGCCCATTTTCAGAAATATTTTTGTTGGGATCCTAGTGTGGAAGGCTTCGAGAATGGACTTGCGAGTAACGAGGACCAGTAAGTCGTCTGCATATAAGATTGTGTGGAATGAGGGGTTGATGATATAATTTTGTACAGGGTGCTGAATAATGCTCGTCGGTTGCATTACAGTTGGGATGTCGTGGAGATAGAAGTTAAAGAGATGAGGGCCGAGTATTGATCCTTGGGGAACACCAGAGCGAATGTTAATGCTGCTGGAGCAGGCATTGGCAATTTTCACCAGAAGAGCCCTTTGCTCTAGATAGTTGTCAGCGGGGTCGGGCTAGATGGTTATCGCGTCAGCAGGGTCGGGCAGTGAGCCTTTAGGAGTTTGTTTATGAGCCCACACGGAGTCGAACGCTTTTTCTAGGTCAAATGAGCAGGCCACAATTGCTTCTGTTTTCCTTAGGCCGGATGAGATGTAGTCATGTAAGAGGAGAGCCGCTTGTTTTGTAGATACCTTTTCTTTAAACCTAAACTGTTGCGCTGGTACAAGGGGTTTAGAAAAGGTTTTGAAGGAGAGTAGAACGATCTTCTCCAAATTTTTCCTAGGTTTGAACTCTGAACTTTTTACATCGCCATTGGCCTCTTTTTTGGGTGTGGGGAGTAGTAAGGCTGTTTTCCACGTACGGAGAAAGTATCCATTATTGATGCAGTGATTAATAATGATAGTGAGAGGCCTGTGAATGGCGTTGGAGCATTTCCTAGGTAAATAGTTCGGGACACCATCGGGGCCGCTGGACTTTTTTGAATTGATTGAGCGAAGGGCGAATAGTACCTGATTAGAACTAGCAAAGGAATTTTTGAACGGCTCGCATGACGGGTAGAGGCTCTACTAGTTCTTGAAAAGTTCGTGAGATAGGAAACTTAGTTTCCGTTTAGGAATTCCGTGACCGTTTTTCCACGATGGTGTTAGTGCCTTGGTCTGAGGACGATCTCTCCCTATAAAGGTGGGCGTAATGTAGCGAGCAAGCAGGTAACTTTTGTCCCGTCGTAGTGAACACTTGTCCATTTAGTTGGATGGGATCTGTATTTATTGAGAACTTTGCCATGTAACGGCCTGTAAGGGCATTGATCTCCTTGAATACGAATGGGGAAGGTTTCATAGCAGTTAGCCTGTCTTTGAACGCTTTGTTCATTTCGGCGTGCACATTTTGTCTTATAAGAGTTTCCAGGCAGTTTATTTGAGACTTTAGTGCAACGTATTCCAAATTTATTCTATTTAAATTTCTATGAAAGATTCTTTTAAGGCGTTGCTGCCATCTAGCCCTTGTTCGAATTAAGTGTTCTGTATGACGGGATATGCTCCCATATATGGAGAATGAGCGAGGTTTAGCTGGTGCATGGGTATTCATCAGGTCTAATATACAGTTTGAGAGGGTTTGAATCGAATCGCCTATTTCATATGTGCTGTATATCCGATGGTCGGGGAATTTCCCTTCAAGCTAGTCGGTAAGCTGTTCATTAAAAATTGGCCCGTCTACGCCAAGGTATGATGTTGTTAGGACAGGATATTGTTGTTGAAGAATGAACTGCCTCGTGGGAATTTCGGCACTCCTGCGTTGATGAAGCTTAGAGATGTTTGCTGCCCATTCGATAACCAGCAGTATATGGCTAAGCCATTGCTGTTAGTCGTGTGGTCACCCCACAACGGGTCTCTAGCGTTGAGGTCACTCCCGATAATCATTTCATCATAATCCTGCCCAATGGTCGTTATTTGATCCAGCTTAGATGGCAAGGCCACTTCGCCACATGGAATGTAGAGAGACCCGAGCAAGACCTTGCGGACGTGCTGACCTCGGAGGCGACGCGTGGCTAACATGCAAGAAAGTGGTATGAGATGACAGTCAACTCGGTAGATAGTTTGGTTATATATGGTTTCAGCAGCTTTAGTTATATTTTGAAAGCATCCAATGAAAGTATTATTATAAAATTTTGGAAGGAGATCCATCAAGCCACAACATAGATTTAGTCCATTGATACCGATGCCTAGACGTCGCATCACAAACACTATACGCCGATTTATTTCATAAGTATTATCAATTGTTGGTCCAGAATTCACATATGAAATACCGTACTTACATGACACACCTATTTTAAATCCTATACCCCGTGAATTTGTTTGATTAAACTTGATGTCTGTTTGCGAATTTCGCAAACAACCAAAGCACTTATTGCACTGATTACTGAGAAAAACTACAACGACAATTTCGTTATCTGCTGTGTGTAACAGTTTTTCAGCGGCAGTACTGGTATTTGCGGTGGACTGTTCGTATGTAAAACGAATTCCTGTGAATCTTCTCATCTTAGAACTCGATCAGGATAAAGAATGTTCGTGGGTTCATTAGTAGCATCAAAGCAGATTAAATTTTAAAATTTTTTTCTGGTTCATGGTTTACCATATCCTTAGCGCATTGACCATATTTCACTCTACATAGATACCCACATCAAAGTATGCATGAAAGATATACGCCTCTGATGTGCTCAATTCCTTAACGTCCATATTTTACACTAATATTTAAAATCTAGACAAACAACCCAGAAAATTGAAAGATCTGTGCATTTTAAACAATACGAGTAAGCTAAAAATTCAATTTAATCACAAATTTGTTTATTTAAAGTGGCTATAAACTTAAATCACCTGAATTTTTTGAAAAAATTAACCAAAAATCAACAGTCTTCTGCTTAGAGTAGTAACTTTTACTCATAATCACAAAATTCAATGTTATTTTTACATCCAAATACAGAATTTAAACTTTAATCAGTCTCCAGTAAGCAATTTATGCCTTATCACTTATTTTGTTGGCAGTCATGACAAACGTCACTTTTGTGATCGTCATAGACAGTCTTTTTACACTTGACACAAGTTGTCTTTGACATTATTTTCTTTCTTGAACTGCAGTTACTATAATAACGCCTTTTCTTGGGTGGCTCCTCTTCACCTTCTATTAGAGCTTTTGAGCTTGTTGGTGGAAGAACATTTCCTACGTTGCTTCGTAAATGCCGTCGATGTAGAAGCCTCTAGTCTTTTCTTCATCCACATTGAAATCAGCTGAGTACTGAGTGTACGCAAGTGAGTCATGTACTCTCTACGATTTAAGGGCTTTTCATCTTTTGTTAAAACTTTATGACAGTATATGACGTAAGAACTTATAAAACCTACATTCAACATGCCACAAAACATGGCTAGTGGCCACGTTTTGATTTTTTCGAGCATGACATGGTAGAGAATATTTGGTCAAATGTGTTGACGCCACCCTAAGTTTGGTTGTAAAACAAAGTTATAGATGGCCTGCAAGTTGCAGGGTCGATGATACCTTCCTCGGTACTACGATAATAAAAAGTAAACTATTTTCAAGGTGTGCTTAACCCATGCAAAAATCTTGAAAAATGACATTGAATATGACATTAAGTCTCGAATAAGAAAATTTAAAAAATTGGACTTTCCAGCGCAGACACCATGGTAGATAGAGTAAGGTGTGGACCATCATACGTACTAGCTTCTATAACAAAAAAAAATATCAAAAGATAAGTCGGAAATAAACCAGATAAAGGCACTCGCTAAATACAGAAGCAGCTTAATATACCCAGAAGTATACTTTAACGAGTCACAGACGTTTCAAGAATGTGGGTGCCGCGAAATATCCGATCAATCAACAAGGGTTGCAGAGCGTATCGACTACAGAGTAAGCCACTACTATAGTTTAGTTACATACAGCTCTGAAACTGTCGGGCGGTTTCTCTCAGCTATTGATACAAAGAGCACTAGTAGATTTACATGTATATTGATACTAAACGTAAAACGGTCGACAGTGGTAATCTTCTGTTCTGAAAAAAGAAAAGGGATCTATCAGCTCAAATGGACTTCCTCTTTTTTTCGTGGAATACAATAATATTTTGTTTACCAAAGTGCTATCATTACTGATATCGAAGATCGGATATGTTTTTGTCAACGACTCAAAAAAAGGCACTATGAGTGATAACGACCGTTGCTGACAAAGTCAGTATTAAAGCAATATCCCCACCAATCTAACTTTAGCGATGCATATATCAAGAACGTCTACTTCGGGCTCAACTATTAAGCCTCGGTTCACACGCATTATAGAGAATTTTATGGAAGGATCTTGATTTGCGGTCTTACAAAATCCAAGTCGTGCAGGAATTGAAATCGGACAACCACCAGGTACGGCATTGATTCAGTGATTAGTCCAAAGATCAAATTGCTGCCGATCCCAAATTTCATGAGGAATTTCATTTTTAGCAATGAAGCTTATTTCTGGTCGGAAGGCTACGTCTATAATTTTAACTACCACTTTAACTAACTTTAACTTTTATTTGGAATGATGAGCAACCACAGGCGGTTACCTTAACACCGTTGCATCTGGAGGAATTCATTGTTGAGTGTGCTTTATGGGTCGTGGGATCATTTGTTGATATGTCTTTAGAAATGCTGCTGGGAAAAACATTACAATGAATAGTGAACACTGTAAAGCCCTGATCAATGTCTATCACGGGCCGGAATAAACAGAGAATTATCTTTCTAATAAAACCGACTTCATGGCTAGACCGACTATAAAAAATAGTTCATTTTTACTTTATTTTCCAAGTTCAAAACGTCTAAAATATCCCCTTCACCGATTCTAGAATCTTATTGAATGCATCCGCTTATCTATTCGCATTTATAAACGTTAAGTGACTTATACCATTGCTATCCTGAAGATTCCCAGGCTCTTCTCTATTCTTAACAAACTGTCAAAGAGCTGTCAACTCGAGATTTCAACAGTCAACTGGAGAAAGCATCGTCATCAAATAACTGTTTAATCTGAGATCCCACTAACATGCCTTTTTTGATTTTAGCATCACTCATATACGGAAATGTTTGCTTGAAATATAAGAATCCTTTACTTTCCTTATTTAGAGCCTTAACAAATTGTTTAAAAAGGACCAGCTTAATGTGAAATGGAGATTTAATGATTTTTCTTTTATCTACTTAGGCGTCAAAAGCGATGTTTTTATTACCGTTAATATCATTCACGTGCAAAGGCCGGTGTTTTCGCACATAATGTTGATCTTTAGCACGGCTGTCCCATTCACAATGAAAGCGATAAATTTTAGTGTAGCCAACTTGCAATCCAGTTGATATTGCCACTACTTTGAGGTCAGCACAACCACTCAATTGATGATCATCGTAATTAATTTTTTTAAATTAATTTTTTTAATATGTTTCTTTAATACGACATGCGTAGTCAACAGAGTTCCATGGTGAATCATTTTCGTTATTGAGTACAACCGTTTTCAAATACTTTTTGAAGAATCAATGAAAAGTCTCCAGTTTTCAGAGACGTATGATATTTTTACTTCAGTCATTAGTCCTGGAATGTTGTTACAGCTAATGAAATCTTTGTCATCGTCGTCTCGTGAGAAAAAAGAAATGAAAGCGGAGTTTCTTTTTCTAAAAAACTTAATATTGACATATTTCTGCAGTAGATTTTTCTGTTGTAGTCGTGAACCAAGAAGCTCAGCTTTTACTTTAGGCAGATCTAAATCCCGGACTAAGTCGTTCAATACTTCTGGAGGGAATAGTTTTGGTTCGCTTGAATCGTTAGGTGTGAAATTTTTATCTTGGCTGGAATGTGGTACCTCCTTGATTGATTTCATGTCATCAAGAGTGTAGTTTTCGGGTTATATGGAGACAGGTAACAAATTACTATGATCGACGGGTCTAATTGCAGAAGGGATATTCAGATAAGATATAGCATGTTTCAATTTCGATACAAATCGATATCGATACGATATTTTTGCCATCATACAAAAATAACAGTCCTCGACATCAGATGTGAGCTCACGTCAGACCATTGGTACCGCAAATGATATTGTGCGTGATTCCCCACGTAACCACGAACTAAAATTATTGTAACAACTTTTGCAACAAAATTTTCGGGGACCACGCCTTGTCCTGATCCCCGACTTGCAACCGAAATAATGGTTGTAAGCTTTCCCAACAAACTTTTCAAGTGTCTCCTCTGATTCTTAAAAAAAGTCACTTCTCCACAATGTAACAGAAAGAATTCGAATTATTCTTACAAGAACGCGGCATTATTTATTACACCAAAAAATTTAGGAATTATAAATGAATGTACTAGAAGAACAGAAACAAAAACCACTTGTGCTAAACCCAAACACTTTTTCCCGAAAAAGAAAAAGAAAAACTTACGAAGTAAGATACAGTCTCGGAACACACGCTTAATGCAACTTAGAGGTGTTTGCGAATGCAAGTAGTGCAATGTGTTTGATGAGTAAACGGAAAAGTTGGAACTTGTATTCATGAGCATATCACTTCTTGCACTTTCTTGGAGCAAGTTGTTTCAAATCCAGCATGCATATACTTTTTTTTTAAATTAACGTTATATTAACGAGAACTGCATCATTTCAAAAACAGAGCTAGTCCTTGGGTTCATTCCAAACCCTCCTCTTCTCCCACTATGCTTTTTTAGATTCAATCAATACCTCTTAAGAGTTTTCAAATAATAACTTCAAATAATAACTTCATTTAAAAAAAAAACATAAAACCTTTTTTATTTATACATCTAGATTTACGTTTTTTCCTTTTGAAGAATAAGGTTCAGAAGGGGGCGAAAAAACGGGATAAGAGGGTGGAGGAGCGTGCTAGGAGGGTAGTGAGAAGGAGTAAAAAGATAGCAAAGGGCCCAAAATTTCGGTTTTTGCCGAAAGAAATAAAGTTGAATGCTGATTTTATGGCCTTTTCTTGATAAAAATACCCCTGACCCCCTTTTTCACTTCCTCGGTTCAACAAAGATGTTTATCGAAGGATATAGTCTTCATCATTATTTTGCTGTAATTTTAAGCTTTACCTTGTCCTTTTACCAAATTGGCTTTCGATGAGCTTATCAATTCTAGAAACTTATTTTATAAATCAACTTATCCATTCTCATTTATAAGCTATAACTGACTTATACCAGTGCTATGCTGACTCAAGCGAAGACTCAAAGGTGCGCAAGTTTAGATCAATTTTGTCGAATAGCTCGAAAATCAAATTATATTTAAAGAGAGGTTCGAAACCAGCTTGAGCTCTTTCCACTTCTCTTTCAATATTATTCCCTTTATCAATTGTGAATATAAGCTGAAGAATATGTTTCGGCATGAAAATAAGTTCTCTCAAAAATTAAGATTTCATGGTGATTTAAATAACTTTCACTTAATTAACTTTCAAATATTCAGCGCGGAGCGTTTAACCAATTAAAAGGCTTTGATTATTTAATAGAATGGGAAGGTAATATACTGAACCCTTCGAAATCATAACGATTGAGAATAACAACAAAAGAAATATCAAAAATAATGACAGAAGTTAAAATGCTATAATGAATTTGAAACCGGAAATTAGTGTTCCTCATGCTATAATGAATTTGAAAACGGATCCGAAGAATCACGGGCAAAGAAGTCTCGAGATTGACCACGAGCGATACCACGATGTGATGTGCGTCGAATTCCGACATAAGTTTCGAATTCTGCTCCCATCATAATGGAAATAGGCAGACGAGCTGACGTTGAAACATACAGCAACATACGCAACATACAGATCGTAATTTCACAGTCGTTAAGGCCGAAATACAATACTGAGAGGCGGCGAAAATCAGCGAAAGCACGTCTCTCAGTATTGTATTTCAACAATCAGCGGGTCGCGGCGCAACGCATTCAATTAACAATGCACGCGGTGCGAGAAAGAATAATGTTAATATGACAAATGTCAAATTGGTGACGTTTTAAATGAAATTTGCTTGCAATTATTTTTGATTTTTGAAAAGTTTTGAATTTAAAATGTTCCTTCGTTTGACGAATAATAGCCTCACCAATGATGCACGAAATTTTCATTCATTTTCATTTTCATTTCATTTTCATTTTCAAATTTCATTTAAGCACCATCAAGCATCTGACAAGAGTCAACGCATCTCGTTGCGAGGATTTTTCGATTTTCCGAATATTTCTCGCCGCGCATTAACACATCGCAATCATTGAACATTGTCCTCTACAAACGCATATTTCGAAAACTGCTTGACATTTGCTGCGAGATTTTAATCGCGCTCTCGCATCGCAGTCTCCCACTATTGTATTTTCGCCCTTACTCATTCAACGTCGGAAGCTGAAGTGTGAACGACCGTTGATCCTTATAAACGAGAAAAACCATATGACGTTTCTGTCAAACAGATAGAGGCGTGTTATATTTTCGGACAAAAACAATAAGATGGTGCAGACGGCGGGGATACTATATACGAGAAAATGGAGATAATAATCTCCAGTAAGCGGCAGCATGATGAAGGATCGTTGATCAAATGGCATGCTATCGGTTTCAACGCTCGATAAAAATTAGTGTTCCTCAGTGGCCAAATGAGCGCTGACAAGTACGTGAGGTTATTAGAACAACAAACGTCTGGCCTAATAACCATCGCAGATGTTTCACTGATTTTGTAATGGGCTATTGCGTGAAGTTGGAATCTTTTTTCGAAAATAAAGAAATCGAACTTCTCGATTGACCCGCATGATCATCAGACTTCCACATAATCGGAAAGCAAGGGAGACTAATCGAAGGAAAACGATTTGCAACTGTGGATGTTCTAAAAACTGCAATAATTAGATGTCAGTTTGAAATTTCTGAAGGAAAAGTGCACAAAATTATTTAAAAGTCATGCTCAAGAATGTTTGCAGTTTTTGAAAATAGTGGAAGTTTAGGCGAGTTCAGCGATTAATTAGGGTTGAAATTTAGAAAATATTAACTAACCTTCGATTTTATGCAGTGATGGTTGTATCTGATGGTTGTGATGGTGTATTGTGGCAGAAGAGAATTTAAAAATTAAGTAAAACCGTAAGTTTATACAGCGAAAGCATACGCAGTTATTCTCTTACACTAAGATAGAAAAGGCACAAGTAGATTTTTATTGCTTGACGTTTTCACGTAAAAGATTTGAGAGGGACTTTCTTTTTTTTAAAGCAAAATAAGAGAAAACTGACTAATCCAAAGTTTAATTTAATTTGGCAAAATCCTGTTAAATTGGGAATTTGTTCGAAATATTCTTTCCGTTTGAAGGAAAGGTGACAAAGGATCAATGAACCGAAAATACTATAGACATAATATTCTTCCAGTGTATGGAGAGGCACAAGAACTATTTGGTATTGATATCAAATGTATCCAGAACCAATGCGGTTTTAAGAACTTATGAAGCAATATTTTTGTATTTGGGAGACGTGTGGTTGAACTTTCCAGGAAACACTCCAGATATCAACAAAATGGAAAATGTATCGCTCAAGTTAAAAAAGACAGTTTATTCACATCTCCTCTAACCAGAGTCATAACGTCACAGGACTCGAAAATTGTGCTAAACTTTTCCAAAAACGAATTCTTTTGTGTACAGAGGAAAACGTACCGGTTATTTGTTTCCACAATTTATATTGAAAAGATAAATATAAAATATATTAAATTATATTTATTTCCGTTACCTAAATTTTTATTCAAAAGAAAATATATTTTGGAAGCTTCCTGGCTGTCGCAGAAATTTTTTTAAATAAATTTTAATATAAAATAAAACCGTGGCAAAAAATTTTTCATAAAAGCAAAAACACAATCATAATTAATTATACCCTGCTTGCAATGCTTGAGATGGTGCATAATATTTCGTCCTTGGTCCATTTTAATGTATAAAACATTGAATTATTCTACTCGACATTTTGAGCTGTTTTGAAACATTGTGCTAATGATTTTATTTTTATTTATGTGCTCTACACATAATACACCATGCTCTCCATTTTTCTGATTCCGATGGTCAATGCAAGAACTTAAGATTCCCTTTTCAAAAATGCACATATTTTATCAACACAAACATGCCAACCTCTCTTCAGTAACTTGCATGTAGGTCAATTGTCACATACTCACTTATGACATAGTTCATTCATTGTTTATTCATGTTGTCACTTTAATCCTGGGGAACTTAATAATAGTGTTTTATCGTTCAAATTTTTTTGTGTTTTTTTAATTTCCGGAATTACGATCCATCGAGAGGACATATAACGTATTTACTCGAAATAATTTAAATTGTTTTAATATTAAAATACTTGCTAGGCCAAGGAAGGCCTTGTGAGAATAATCAATGAAAGATTCGGATTGGAAGCAAATAGAATAATTTTGGTTTGTCCTGAACTTTTCTTATACTTATAGCTCGGGTTAATTATTGCCTCGAATACGTATTTAAATAATGAATATTAGAGCGACGAACGAACAAACCCTTGAAGCCTACGTACAACCATGAACCGCATTGGCCCTGACACTGAAATTTCAACTTGCCGCGGTGGAGAATTTTTGTTAACATTTCTCCAACAAATGAATTGCTGAATATGTGAGTTCAGTTCACATGTGGAGTGGAACATGCGCGTACCTTGCAATACGTATGAATTTCGAAAGTCCACGAGAAATAGTCGCCCAAATTCTAGATATACAGGACACCACTGATTGAAACTATCCACTCGAGGAACAAAGAGCATTACATATAGTACGATGCGATGCAGATACTCAACACATATTGATGGAGACGTGAAATTAATATTTTATATTTTTTAATAATTTTTTGATGATTGGAACGCACTATCCTGTTGTTAACTTTATATTAACTATACCTTCTGTTGTTAACTTTGATTTCTATTCTGTTCGCTTTAAGAATCCGGAATCTCTAGGAATCCGGAATAAGAAGATCATTATTTATATTTTGAAAATTGGAACGAAATTTATACGTTGAAGTGAAGTCCATCGATGTGAACAACATATATGATTACCACTGAAATTTTCGCGTTTAAATCAAAAATTGAACTTCCGGGGCGATTACAAGGCTCCAAATATTTTACAGACCCTTACGGCTGTTTTCAAAGGCGAGCGATCTCTATGTTTCATTTATTACTTATCGTGGTTATATACCTATAACATCACAGTGAATGGAAAAACTACATACATTTACAATGGAAGAGGTTTTCAGAATTCAGTTTAAAATTTTCATGTTAACAGCCACGGCTGCGACTCAGTAGAAAACTGGATTGATGGCAAAAAATTTAAATAGGACTATGTTGAACGTCTAGAAATGATAAAAATAATAAAATCGCTTATAAAAAGTACACATACGAAATTTTTTCTGAAAAAATCGAGTCTGCCTTCATATCTCCGCACTGGTGTCATTCGTTACCATCCGGTGAAAGACATCCTTAAAACTAGCCTCCATTTGCTTAACCCTCTAGTAGGCCATTTTTTTGCCTGAAATTTTATATCTGATTGCTTTTAGGCCAAAAAACCCGAAATAAGGATTTTTTTTTTGGTCTGAGGTAAATCTTCACCTGTCAGGAGTAGTTTGATTCAAACGGCGATGAATCGGCGGTCTTACCGATTAACGGCAAAAAAGATAGTACCGAAGAAATATAAAATAAGAAAAGGAATAAGAGATTAGAGCATTTATAAAAGACCAATGAATGTCAGAAAAGAATACTTTATTTATTTACATTATGGAATTTATTAAAACAGTTATTTGTAGCAGATTGACACAAATTCACATTGCACTTTAGGCAAATTAATTGTGTTTCTGATTTACAACCAGGCAACTTGCAAGTTTTTTAGCACTTCGATCGAGAGTTGTAGGCCAATGGCTTATTTGATCGAAGCGAATGACATCTGGAGGAAGATATGTTTTACAACCACCTTTAGACGCTGTTTAAACCATTCGATGGTTTGAAAATTTCTCTCGAAACTTCTCGGGAATAACGTAACTTCATTGTTTGATCATGGATACGACGATGCAAAAGATAAGCATTTACCATGGTCATACCAATTAAATGATAAAAAAAGAATATGGCACCGCCCAATCAACCCATCCATAAGGTCGACTCCACCCATATAATGACTATATTCTGTTAACTAAAAGGAACGACATGAGGTTTACATATCAAAAATGACTAGTTATAGCGACCTTTGATTATATTCGGTAATATCGAATATCTTCATATTCGGTCATATCGAAGGTCTTCGGTGGTGGAAGACTTTCCGATGAAATGATGGAAAACTATAACATACGTCAATAGCAAGGGCATGTTCTTCGTGTCTTTCCATTGCACACTAGTTATGTCGATACCATATGCTCTGCTAACAAACTCCAAAGAATCACCAGGATTCATTTTGGTGTCTTTGTCATTTAGAAGTCTGCAACTTGGGATTCCTTCACGACGGACAGTACCGAGGGAATATATTCCAAGCAACCTCAGAAAGATCATCAGAGGTAATGATGTATAAAAACTGTCAAAATAGACAATGTGGTTCACCATGTGTGGCACCGTGGAAGTCAAACGAACAACAAAATTTGCACTCTCACGTATGTTAGGATACCCATCAATGACAACGTTGTCGCAAGCCCGAGAATAAATTTCGAAGCGATAGGAAATGAAACGAAAAATTAAATGACCCATTTATGTGGTTTGTTTGGCATATTCTACCGCCATTTCGACAGCATTTTGGTGGCACACATTTACTCATCCACACATAGCCTAGGTTGCTATGGAACTAGATCGAAGCGAATGTTGAGATGGTCAATGACTGGGCGTATTTTGAAAAGAATGTCATAGCCGGGTTCCCCCTTTTTCTTCATTTTAGAGGAGTCATTGAAACATAAATATCTCCGGATAAGAAAAATCTCTTTTATTTCATTGCGGATGCGATGGGAGCTAGTGCTAGCTTGCCCCAGTAGTGTTGCGCCGTTGGGTAACGATACACCGACATACACAGCTAAAAACCAAAGAATCTTTTTATGTTAACAGCTGTAACGGTAAATCGCATGTTGATTTTTCCTACTCTGGCATTTAGGTTGCTGAACTCCACAAGCTTTTCAAAAAATGCATAGGTGAAAAAAAATGAAGCATTCATATGGGGTTTTAAATGTCTTATTTTCTGTGGGAGATTAGTAAAGCCATGAAATGTCACTTCATTTTAATGTTGCCGCATGGGCTTTTTCCCACTTAATATTTGTAAATTCAGCGGACTTCGTGTTGATATCCATAACTGTTCCAATAAAACCACCATCATTCGGTTCGAAATTTGGGCCATATGGATCATATAATGGCAACGGAGAACGCAATCTTTGTTTTGGTTTTTGACATTATTATCTCTTGACGATGTGTTGCTCTAGATGTTGATGCAACTAGAGACAGGCGAGAAAGCGTAGCAGGTTTTGTAAAAGACTCGATTGTACTTAGGTTGAGGCTATCACGAACGGCCTGAGATAAACATCCAGTTGATGTGTCTCTTGCCAACTGTAAAGACGAACTCCAGTTCCCTTCTGAAGCTACGGTGACGTCAGATAGTCGGGGAAGTGTAAAACTGTCCTCGTGATCTGAATCATCCATATTGTTATCGTTGTCTTCTTCGAAATCACCTGTCTCCTGTCACCTGTCTCATCAGGCTCCGACTCGATGTCAGATAGAGCCGAAGTTGAAAGTTCCTCAGTTTCTTCTGCAGTCATCCAGCTGATTTCGGACAACCGAAATGATTATTGGGACGCAGGTTTCACCGTTTTCCTAAAACACAAATACATAAGTGTTACAACAAGCATCCATAGTAAAGTTTATGTAAGCCGGCAACCCGGCCTGGAGGCGGGATTTCTTCAACACACTATAGTTCTTATTGTAAATATCAAAGTTGGCACCTGATGAGAAGCGGCAGGGACGCGTGTTCGAAACCAGCTTGAGCTCTTTCCACATTTATTTATAAATATTAAATTTACTATCGAGGTACTCGAAACATTTGATCAGAACTTCCGCACCCATGAGTCTTCGCTGAGTTAGCTTAGCAAGGGTATAAATCACTTATAAGTTGTAAGTGAAAATGGAAAAATTGATCTACCAAAAACTTCTGAAATTGTCTTTGTTGTCATTTTCATGTGTTTTTTGGCTTAAGCGGTTATGCTTTCACCTTGAAAATTTTTGTTAAGTCACTGGATTGTATCCATAACACCCAGGATTCATCTGCAGCAATAATTTTGTTGAGGATATTTTTTAAAATAGAAAACATTTCCAAGTTATCCCAACTGATTTTAAAGCCAAATTCAAGCTCTTCTGCACCCAGCAATTTCGAGATGATACACACATGTCATTCCCAAGTTTTCAGTTTAAGTTTTCAAGACAGTCCTTTTCGGTAATTTAAAGTCACTTTCAAGTTCGAGTATCGTATAAAAATTTGAATATATATCAATTAATAATGTTAAACGTACAAAACCGACGCTCTTTGTCAATCGCGAATTGCACACACTCAACAGTTTCTGATGTATTGAGCTCGAATGACAGGGAGTCGGAGAAACACTGACAACGGATATACGGCCATCTTTAAACCGCCTGCACCACTCTTTTATTCGGTCGCATGTGAAGAGATGTGTATGAACATCTTTTTGGTTAAATACCATCATTATATCAATTATTTCCGAATTAGTCTTTCCAAGATAAAATCTAAAACTTGATACAAATTCGTGGATCCACTTTTACTGACATTTTCATCAATAAACATATCCGACAAACAAAAACGTCTGTGTGAACACATAAAAGCAGCGTGCATTTGTCAGAAGAAGAAATGCAGAGATTTGTGAAGAATTCACGATTGTATTGAAGGAGATATAATGAAAGCCTTGAAACGATTATGGGATGAAGTTTTGTTAGATTTCATGAAAAAATGATTTCATCATTTCTCTTTTTAGTGTAGCCATGTGCAACGCACTAGTTTTTTTTTTCTTTTTTTGTCAAAGATAATGTACAATGAGCGAGAACCTAGCGAAAATTACTCAAGCGATTTGGGGATTAGTTCCTCTCTAAGACGTTAGTGTATGGATAGTGTTCCACTTTTCGAAAAGACTGACTAGTTGTGGTGAATTTGTCACACGCGCGACGCTCTGCGACCAGAGTCAAGGCCGAAATACAATACCGTGAGACGACGATACGTTAGCGCGACGAGAGTTTCGCAGCAAATGTCAAGCACTTTTCGTAACATGCATTTCCCGAGGCGGGAAATATTCGGAAAAACGAAAATTCCTCGCAACGAGGTGCGTGACGTTTCTCAGATGCAATATGGCGCTTGAATAAAATTTGAAATTCAAACGCGTTAATTAGTTTTTATGTACTAGGGTTATTCTGAAAGAATTTTCAATGAAAATTTCGTGAATCCTTGTAGGGGCTATTATTTCCTAGACGAAGGAAAAATCCAAATTCAAAACTTTTAAAAAATTTCATTTGAAACGTCACCTATTTGACGTTTGTCATATGAACATTATTGTTCCTCGCATCACAGGCATTGTAAATTGAATGCGTTGCGTGACAAAGAGCGAAAATCTCGTCGCGCTCACGTATCGCTGTCTCACGGTATTGTATTTTGGCCTTCAATGGTGAAAACGTAAACGCTGTTGAAAAACTCATTTGGGTTGCCAAACTCATTTGGGTTGCCAAACGAAATAATGTTAGTTATGGTCGAGTTATGGCTGAGGAATTAGGCATGAGTGTAGATTGTATTGTGTGAATTATACATGACCGATTAAGATAACGCAAAATCTCAGTCAGATGGATGCCCGAATTTATTCATTTAGAAGTTCACGCACTGGGAAGTTTGCCCGCGTTTTCTGCGGCTGTTGAAGGGGAAAAAGAAAAAGAGAATTTGTTGCGCCAACTATTCACATAGGACGAGTCATTCGTACACCACAAAGCGCCGGAAAGTGAACGCGCATCTATGGAATTTTAGGAGAAAGAAGTGCGAGCGTCAGTTAAAGTGAAGGTCACGGCATCAGCTAGGAACGTGAATGTGCAATATTATAGTAGCCTTCTAAAAACACCGAGAAGCCTGCCTTCAGATCGAAATGACGCGATATTCCAACAAGTAGTGCAATACCGCTGCAACGCGACGCCCGGCCTCATTCAGCTCGGCTTATAATTGAAACATTGAACAAATTGGGATGGAAAAATGTGGAACGCCCATCATACAATCCAGACTTACTATCCTGTGCTTATTATTTATTTTGACAACAGTTCGGAAGCAATGGTGACGGGAATCATTTGTGCGCGAATGACTACCTGAAAAGCCGCGTGATTTTTACGAAAAAAGCATACGAAAGCTTTCGGAGAAGCTACAGAAATGCATACAGTGTAAGAAGAATTGCATACTACCTACAAAAACTTCAAAAAATCGTAGATATATAATTTAACAATAAAACCGTGTATTTGAAAAGGAAGCACCACTATCAATTGCTTTGCAGTGATCAGATTGGTATTTTTAACCTGCTATCTTAGGGAAGATACTTACAAGTATGCAATGATTTAGAGAACTAACAAGTACAGTGTCACAGTTCCTGTTGTCTAGGCGACATAAAGACACAATAAAAAATAAATAAAGACAAGACACAATAAAAAATAAATAAATAAAATAATACCTTAGATAATATTAAAAGAGACTAAGCGCTATTAGATGAGGATTATTTATTATAATCGAATGAAGTTTTGGTTAAATTTTAATTTGTACTCATATTTTTAAGTTAAAAAAAATCATACATGGTAAAATAAAACTAAGACTAGAATTAAAATGATATTTGTAATTAGATTAACATATTAAAGAAAAAGCATCTTTAAGAAAAAAGTCTCGAAAAAATTCTGGGAACTCTAACTGGATAGAAATTTCCCATTCTTATAATTCTGCTGTTGGTAGTAAACCATCACTTATGAGGAGGTGAAGTTTATTGCGTCAACTCATCAAGTTGGAGAAAGGAGTTTATTGAATTCCAGTCGTTGCCTTTTGATATTTGATTTATTTGAATTCCGATAAGCAAAACGCGGTAACGAAGTATTATTTAAGAACAAAAAAACAATCAAAATAAATATTGAAGTAGAGAAAAACAAAAAAAAATTGAAATTAAATATATTGAAGTAGAGACAAATAAGTGAAATTAAATATATTAAATATTATTAATATTAAAAAGAACAAGTGAAAAAGTAGAAATTGAGTTTCCAATACAAGAAGAAAAAAAACTTATCCTAAGACAAAAAAACAAAAGTAAAATTAAATACATTGAAGTAGAAAAAATTAAAACAAAAAACAGTAAAATCAAATATATAAAATATTATTCATATTAAGAAGAACAAGTGAAAAAGTGGAAATTGAGTTTCCAAAAATAGAGACAAAAGAAGAAAAAAAACTTATCCTTAGACAACGGGAGAGTGCATCGACGACAACCGAGTAGCGCGACCTGGATGTAATTTGTGGATTTTGGATTACCCGTGAAAAATGCATGCACCGGGTGGAATGCAGACGTCTGTGGAAATGTCATCATCAGTCCAGTCACAACACTAGAAGACGTTTGATGTGCATAATTACAATTAGACGTGATCGACAAATGGGCCGCAGAAGTTGTCTCATCTCAGTGGTTTTGTGTCTTAAAGTAAAAAGGTTGGTTACATCCGTAAATTGCAATATACTCGTATAACAACAATACGGAACTTAGAAAGTAGAAAAAATTTTATTTTGTTTATATTTCTTATATGTGTCTGTATTTTTTTAACATTTTTATATAAAAAAAAATATGAAAGAAAAAGTTTCCTTATTTGTGTTTGCGTGAGTACGTGTCCTGAAAGTGTCAATGGATTCAGAATGTCCCCCACGTCCACGTGGTGAGCTAGCCGTGATTCACTTCATTCGCCCGCCACTATGCGGTCTTTGTATTTTCAAAAATAAGCTTATCTCTTCTTGTTGCAGGTGCAACGTATCGGTCGCCCAATTATTTATTTATTTATTGATTTTGTTCATTATTTTTTTTAGGTTCTATTATTTTGAAACTACTCAACATGGCGCCCAAAGTGGGGCTCCATGAGTGGGAAAATACTCAACAACAGGTCGCATTGCAGAAATGATTAGGAAATGAACTGGGGGGAAACGTATTCATCGGAACAGAAATTCATCGGCTGTCAATTTAGTTGACAGCCTTAGAAGTCTCCACTAACACTCACACATACAAGACTATAAAGTGGAGGTCCTCTAGTTTCTGCAGAAGAAGTAGAATAGTGGTAGTGACAGTAGAATCATCGAAGGCAGCCGTAAAATTAAGCTCAGTATTCCCTTTCATTGATTGTAGTGGTAGCCACTTACGGTATACACGAGACGTTAAGGCATCACCGGAGCCATGCTTAAAAATAGGGCTGGAAATCTCCACTTGCAACCACACATACTCATATGAAGGCGGACTATTCACGAAAATTTGTATGGAACTTCGTGATTTTTTATGGTCGTGCGTGAACCATGTCGAGAAAAAATAAGAATGCGATCGGCATGTCGTGTTGTTTTCGCATCACGCGCATAGAAAAATTCTGCGAATCGTTTCTGAGAAAAAATATGTTTTGAAAAATTGGGTGCGGAGCAATTGCGAAAAGTCATAATAATCCTCATAATAGTGAGCAAAACGGATGTGACTTCTGTCATCAAAAGCACAACCATGTCACATAAGCCAGTCTCAAACACAAGTAAAAATGAAGAGGTAGATACTCGAGTAAGTTGTTGAGTAGTACAAATTATTAAAAAATGGTCGCAATTTTTGGTTGAAACATTTGTGGTGATTTGATAGGCGCTGCCATTTTGCTGCCTGTGCAATTCAAGATGCTACTAGTACCATCAAACAAAAGGATTACCAACCCCATGATAGCGTTCAGCCTCGGGCAGCAGCCATGAAGTCTTCGCCACAAAAATGTCATCAGCCTTAAAATTTCATGAAACGATTTACACTTTTATTTTTCTTTTCCATCTGGCTTAGGACCAGCTTAGGTCAAATTAATTTATTAAGTTGACCAGAACATTTTAATTTTGTGACCTCTTGAGCGAGTCAACCGGAAAATAATTATTAAATTTTCGCTTCAGGCGATTGCCACTCATTCAGTTTTCTACTAAACAATCAACTTTCCGGGAAAAATTTCCATGCGCGCGATAAATGCTTTTTTAGGAAACTAGATGTAACTTGATGATGCTACCACTGTTTCGCAACATGATTTGCGCATTATTATATAAATCTTTAAACTTGCAAACTTCTTGCCCTGTGTCAGTATACCCATGATCTTGTGTATATGGGTGTGATTGGAGACTTCCAGGCCTATCATGACACATAGCGCCGATTCATTATGAAGCCCAATGCTAAATGAGAATTATTTTTAATGATTTCAAATCTCAGGGAGATTTACTTTTTTTTATTATTGTACTGAGGCCCACTTGCTGGAAAATAGCATAGGCCAGGATCGGCCCTTAGCTCCTCATGCTTAGTACTTTTGTTCACAGATGGTCCATCCTATCACCCTACAGAAACCAAGGAGTTCCCCCAGTTCTGTGGTCACCAAGTGTCCCAATTTTGTTACGCGAGTACACCTCAGCTAAGTAAGGCGTTTGTTGGCCAGACTTGGGCAATCTAGGAGGAAGTGTTCTGTACTTTCTTCCTCCTCGCTGCAAGCTCGGCAGGTGTTATCAGTTTGGGTTCCTATTCGTTTGGCGTGTTGACCTAGAAGATTATGGCCCGTTAATACTGCCACCAATGTTATAACTCCATTTCGGTTTTTCCCTAGGAGTTGTTTTGTCCTCGTTTGATTATGGTGAGGCCAAAGAGCTCGGCTTATCCTGCAGTCGTTCCTGTATGTGTATTCTTCCATTAAGGGTGTTTGTTGCCGCTTCTATAGACACTTTTATTGCAAACACTTCCGACTGGAAAACTGTGGTGTGGCTCTCCAGTTTATAACTTCGGTTGAGTTGCGGGTGATCTGGGAAAAAAATTCCTGCGCCGTTTCCCTCATCCGTTTTGGAACCATCGGTGTAGATCATAATTTCAGTTCCAGATGTGAAATCCTGCACCGTTTTCCACGCTTCTCTGGTCGGAATGCTGATTTTGTATGGAATTTTTGTGTCCATTATTGGTTGAATTCTATCCAGCTCCCTTTTACTTGACGGGGTCATCCTCTCCATTTTTTCATTCAAACATACTAGTTTCATTTATAACGCACTTTTAAAATCTGGAGAAATCTTGAGTTTTGACTTCAATTAATGTGAATAAACCCAAAAGTGTGTGAGAAACAGCCTTAATACGAGCAGAAACACAAAAAACGATTCTTCCACATTGGCAAACCCATGAAAAGCTAGCTTATGAGCTGAAACGCTCATATTTACAGTACACTCCAACCGTATATATTCCTTAGATATTACACAGTACAGGTGTCATTTGTCCTATTTGATAATCCCACTCTCTTGTTAAGCGGCAGTCCTGCACACACAGGGTGAGCCATACGATATTCGGAATTAGAATCAGCTCTAAAACATTCTAATGAATATTTTTTCAAAGTTATGAATTCATTATAAAAATTGAAAGACCCGTTCCATATAGGAACGGAAGACATAACAATTCAAGGAGCCACGGCTAGCCTTACAATATCATACCCAATCAATACATTTTTGATGATTTGGGCATCTATTCGGTCAATGGCTTCGATTACATGTTTCAAATCGTCAATCATCGCTGGATTATTAGCGCAACGCTTGTGGCTCTTCTCCAATAAAAATTTTCCAATCTCCAATCTTCTCCAAACCACAACTTTGAAGGGTCCAATTGACATAAGCATTTCCAATTACTAAACGATTTTCGAAAACAGTAAACGACTTATCAATTGTTACGCTGATTATGTGACACGTTGCGCCATCCCGTTGAAACCAAATATCGTCTATGACATCCCCTTCAATTTGTGGAAGCATGGCGCGGCAATCATCACCATTTACTCTAACGGCGTTTTCTTGATCATTGTCGGAGGAAAATGGGCCGATAATGCCGCTAGACCAAAATCCGCACTTGATAGTCACTAATTTTGGATATATTGGTTTGCCCAGAATGAGGCCTGGATTTTCTGAGCGCCAGAAATGAAAATTCCGCTTACTTTCCGAGGTGAAAATGAGGTTCATCTGAAAAGATGATTTTTCCATCAAAATACTCATCGTTGATCAAGGGTCTTCGGCCTATCGAGCAAACCGTAAAAAACTCGGATGGTCATGTGGCTTCAGATTTTGTGCGAATTGAACCGTTTAATTCTTGCGAACGGGGACGAGTTGATGTTGGTGATCACGCACGCTCTGATCAACAGCAGTTGAGCTTTTTCAGTTGAACTTCAGTGAACTTGGTGAGAACCATCAACGCAACTAACACACATTAAAATTTAGTATAGACAAATTAAACCTTATTCAACGTAAAATCCACATACTCTGCTTTTGAGAAGTAAAGGCACAGACGTCCGAACGAAATAGAGATCCTTATGATGTCTACGTACGGGTTTGGCTGTAGGGTAGCGGATTTTGAGCCTCCAAACCCAAGTTAACCTTAAATGCTTGTTTTTTTGAGTAATTATTTTTTAACTTGTCAGTTGTGACGACTGCCAATTCTTGCAGATTTTATAAGTGCACCATAATCCTAACTTCGCAGTAACATGATCCTTCAGGCACAACAGACAAAAAAACCATTTCATTAAAAACACTTTTTATACCCAACAAAACTTTAGTTCAGTTTATTTCATTATTTTGAAAGGAAAAATTTCATAACTTTTCTTGCACATTTCATGGCATTGTAAAACAAACTTTCAAGTTGGTATTTCCCGGAAATAATCATACTTGTAATATCTCAGTTCAATTCTTCGCATTTCACGAAACACCTTTAGTTGTGCCTGATCCATGATTTTCTTCGGAATAAGACAGTTTGATACCGTGGGAAATCCTTGCAAAGAAACACGAAATTCACCACTGCATTTAATTCTCTGAGGATTTTTCGATTTCAAAGTACATCTGCGTTTAAGTCCATGCCGTGGATAGCATAACTAAGGGTTATCGTCCTTGGAAAAATTAAGTGAAGTATTGTACATTCAAACAAATTATAACACACAAAAACTGCAGGTTACATCTAAAGGTAGTTTGCAGGATTTCAAGGAAGAGCTTCAACAAACGGACTCATAAAACGTTGGGCAGAAATAGTTTAATTTCTCGCCTGCGGAAGTGCAGATACCTCAACATTGACCAAGCATTCTCATGCACAATATCTGCTGGCAGCAACTAGAACTCAAAATTCCTCGAAAGAAACTAATTTATCAAATCAGTACTGCAACAACCCCAAAAAACCACACTTTGTTGCAATAAACACCGTCCTACGTAGCATCTGAGATAACTGAAAAGCGTGAAATGGCTAAGGAAGAAATTGGACTGCGCGCACACATTCACATCGTTTCATCCTTACAAACATGAAAGATGGAAAGAGACAAGCAAAAATAATGGGAATTGCAACTCAGGTGGAAATAAGATGGGAAAGTTTTTGAAGTTTTCTGGTTTGGTTTCGTAATTGCTTTACGGATGTGAGTTAATTGAAAATACGATTAAAGTCTATGCCGAGTGTTTTAATCAATTTCCTTTGCGTGTAAAATGAATGAACTTGGTACGAAAGGATTCCAGGTAATATACGAAATTAATTATCATGAGACGAAACCACATTCATTTTCTAATCTTACATTGCTCCTTGATTATACTTAAGGATGCCAACTAATAAGATTCTATTTTCAGGTGGATTTTCCAATTTAACATGTTGCTGGGGCACACAAAGTCAAAAACACTGAGGGTTGTTCATATTAAACTCAACTCAAAACATAAAATGAACGATTAAGTACTCCCTAATAAAATACTGGGAATTAATGCCTGAATAAGATAACAAAACTACACAAAGATGGATTGCATTCAAAATGTGAATTGAGTACTAAATGGATCATTCAAATTTCTTAATCTATCATTCAGGGAAATGTCTACAAGTACCAGAATGAGTTTCTACGAAAAAATTGATTGCTCTGTTATGATAGGAAATATTTAATACCCTGACTAATATTCAACCACTCAGCCTATATCAACAACACAATTATAAGCCAGTTAAGATTGATTTTCTGCATAACGTATTAATGTTTTTGAAATATTATCCGAGTTAAGCTCATGGCACTGATTAAATGTGGAAGTTCTTTCAGTTTTTACCCGGCACGGAAAGAACAAATTGCTGCGGACTGTTAAAACTGGTACTGGTCACTAAACTGCTACGGCAATCATCTAGAATATTTATAGTTTAATCATAGCTTCCGAATATTGTCGGAAATGATTTATTGAGTTGACCTCAGCTTCTTTGCAATCTCCGATGTTGTCAAAAAGGAACCTCGCTCTATCATAGCCTTGATAATTTCGTCATTGATCAAAAATGGCTGTCCTGAACTTTGATTGTCACTAAGATCGAATTAACTTGCTTCAAATTTTTCAAACCATCTTCGACGTTCTATCATAAATTGCATTTGCACCAAAAACTTTCAATAAGTGTCGAAAAACTTCTGGAGCATTTCTTTCTTCTTGGAATCCGTACAAAATAAGGTCGCGTAGATAAGCTTTGTCGGTAATGATGTTTCAACGATCGCGTCTCAATTAGTAATAACATGAGACATCTTTCTTTCGTATCTTAGGAGCGAAAATGTGTGTAAAGCCAATTATAAACAGTTACATATGAGTCAAAACCAACATGTGCAAATGGATTGAAATTTGAAGTGACACTATGGTAGAAAACTTTCCAGTACATTTCAGGGAATCTGCAGACAAAACGAATCACCGGCGATGCGAATTCGTATCGCCGTGTCGGAAAATTAGTTCGCCGGCGAATCCGACAGCGATCCGAAATCGAATCGCCTGCGAACAAAATGTCACCTCGCTGGCGAAACGCCACGGCGTATCCCCAACGGTTCGCCATGGAGATTTACAAGTGAACTGTCCCTGCGATGTGTTTGTAATTCGACATAGCGATTTGTTTCGATTTCCTGCAGTACTTCGGATCGCTGTCGAAAACGTCAGCATACAAACTATTCGAAATGGCGATACGAATTCGCATCGACGGCGATCGTTTTGTTTGCTGGAATTTCTGAAATAAAAGCTTTACAGGTTGTTATTTTAATGAAAGTCAATATTGCCTCAAAAACTCATTAAATAAAAAAACTTTAGAAAATATATGAAAACTGACTTCAAAATGCCCTAAAAAAGATTAAATAAATTTTGCGAAATCAGTTTCTCCGTTATGAAAAAAAAAATGAACAACCACACTTATAAATCAATCGTAAGTAAACTTGGGAAAACAGATTTGGCACTGATTCTTTACAATTTGTTGAATTATGTTTAAGGCTTTTAAAGTTGGTATTGTTTCATTTTTCTAACGTTTTTTTGTTTATAAAATACCGATTCAATTTCGGTCTATACAATAACAAAAAATAGGTGTCTTATTTTAAAATACATTTGTGATTCATTTCAAACCAATATCAGTAAGCCGTGTCACATTAAAATAGAAAAGAACAATTTAAAAACTGATAGGATTTGAGTCTGAGAGGACATTTATGTTGTTGAATTAAGACATAACAAAATGAAATGCATCAGATGCATCATTTCAGAAATATTGAATGTTTAAACTAGTCATTGGTGTTGACGATAAAGATGATGGAGCCTTCTGCATCTGCATCAACAGATGTAAAATTAATCGGAGTACTTTTCTAACTACGTGCATCGTTTGGAACGTCTTTAATTAATGTAGTGCCCTAGAAGTCTCAACAGTTCATGTCGTGCCGAATTATTTTTTAAATATTTTGCAGCTTACTCGGCCAATTTTGAAACAATATCATTTTCAATTCTATCTACATTACTCTCAACGGTAAAAATGTAAGTTGCAGAGTCTGAAATATTTTCTTTACTATAAGCGACATTGGATTCTGAAACGTTTTTGTTTGTAATGTCGTCAAAGTAATTAAAGAATGGTGAATCGGAAGGAGTTTTACGAGTGGGAGTCAAGTGAGTTGTCAAATTATTGCCAAAATCTCGAGCTTATTTTTGAATAGTTTTTTCGCGACACTGTAATCAATACAGACTGGCTTGCCAGGTGAATTGTATCTGAATTAAGGGACTATTACCGGTTATAATTTTGAAAAATCGTTTTTTTTTTTGCATTTGTTGAGTCCTTATAACTTCAGAAATCAGCTCCTAAATTTTTATATAAAAATTCAAAAAAAAAGAAATCGGGAGCAGTTTTAATGCATGTGCGTTTTCAATGTCCCACAACTAGTTTGACGAGTTTCAGCAAATGCGCTTCCCCTCTCTCCAAAACACAGTTATTCTATTTAAAGATATATATGGTATATACAAATATACCTTCGACTTTCTTAAATGCAAGCAGTTTATATTTGGAAGTGTACACAAACGTTCGATATATTCAAAATGGGCGAAAATCTGTATGGAAAAGGAAAAAAGGAACTTATGCAAAAAAGCAAGGAATGTGAGAACATCTCGTAAATTTCAAGAGAATCAGCATACTGCCGAACATAGTACAATATTTAAGAGTACTTCGGCATTTAAATTGTCAACAAGTAATTGTCAACAAGTAATAAACTCGACGATAGCCATTCTTATTGTGTTTTATGGTTTTCCCTCGTTTTCTCGGCGTTGGCGAGTATATTACAGTTTAAAACGTGCGGTAATGATGATGAAGATTTACCAAAACTGCGATTCGTGAACTAGGATTTAAAAAAAATATTGACTGAAAAAAGGAATACCCAAAACAATAATGAGTGTTACAAAAAAACATTTTGGGCTATCGTTCCCAAACATACGTTTGTGGGACGGGAAGTAACGGAACTGGCTGCTAATATTTCATTATTCAAGAAGGAAGAACGTCTCTATTGAAGAAATTATAGGTAAAGTTATGCATAATTGGACATTCTGCCTACAATTATGTAAAAAAAAAAAACAAAGAGCGAATTGAGATGGCTAACAAAGCGAGTACAGCGGCCTCGAAGGAAGTTTGCTTGGCGAAGCAAACAGCCCAGCAAGAGTAACAGCGCGAATTTATTGATTTGGGACTCCTTTTATATGGACCAGGGATCGCTGATTTACCAATCGTAAGTGTTCAAACTTAATTTTTTCAAAAATATTATAATATAAACAGTAAAAAAACTTTAAAGGAGATTTTCTTGAAATGGTGCTTTTTCAATCGGCCCAGACTTATTCTCCGCAAACCACTCGACGGATCTTTTGAATTCTTAATGAGTTTTGTTTGTTTTGATGTCCTCAATCGTAATTTACCAGAAAATTGCAGAAAAATTTCAAAATAAATAATTCACAAGGGAAAAAGGGAAAAAATGATTTTTACAACAACCTTATAACATATCCGCCATTTCACTTTGAAAACAATAATTTTATAAAAGATGATGAATTACAATGTAAGACACCTTCATCTGCAACACGAAACTAAAACACTTAACTAACAAATTTTTATCCACAACACGAGTCAAGCACATACCAAGTTCAAACAAATTCATTTATTTGTTTGTATATTGCAAAAATATACATATATGCTGTAAAAATAAATATTCTGTAAAAATGCAGACATAGCGCCAGCATATTATAAGTACAGGGTGGCCCATCCGTTAGTTTTTTTTTTTTCAATGTGAAAGAAAACACACTTTTTGTAAGAGAAGATCGGAAATCTTTGTTGACTATAAAAGGTTGGTCTATGGCAATTATGTATGGAACACAACATCGCTTATATGCCCACCGCGGCTCCTTTTACAAGCTCTCGTTCGAACATCGAAATTCTCGATGACTTTTTCCAGAATCAGCGTTGGTATGGCCGCAATTTCAGCGCGAGTGTTCCGCTTAAGGTCTTGAATTGTGCGGGGGGGGCATTCGCGTATACTTTACCTTTCGAAAAACCCCAAAGATAATAATCAAGAGGTGTTAAATCACACGATCTTGGCGACCAACTGACGTCAGGATTCCTCGAAATTATGCGGTCCGGAAATTTGTCGAGCAATAAGTTGATGGTTTGGCGAGATGTGCGAGATGTGGCTCCGTCTTGTTGAAACCAAAGATTGTTAGCACCCATACGATTAGTTTCCGGCCACAAAAAGCCCTTTATCATAGCTCGATGACGTTCGCCATTGATGATAACAGCCTTTTCTTCAGGGTTTTTCGAAAAAAACGGCCCAATGATATCGCCAGACCAAAGACCACACCGCACAGTCAATTTTTACGGGATGCAATTGTTGTTCATGATATGTCGTTCATGAGAATTTTCAGCCCCCCAGATCCTATAGTTTTGCTTATTGAAATGGCCACTGAGACAAAAATGAGCTTCATCCGAAAAGATGATTTTGGCTGAAAACCCCTCACTTCTTTCAAGCATCCAATTAACGTAATTTCGACACTGCTGATGGTCTGTCGGCTTCGGTTCTTGAGTTAATTGAATCTTGTATGGATGTAGGTGAAGATCAACATGCAAAATCCTCAATAATGTGGTCCGAGCAATGCCTAATTCCTGTGAACGATGTCTTGTGGATGTGGATGGCTGTTGACGGACACTTTCACATACTGCGGTAATATTTTCAGGAGTACGAGCCGGAGAGCATGTCGATATGGTCTACGACCCGAAAACTATCCCGAAGTTTGCGAAACGTTTTACAAAACGACCGTTTTCGTAAAAAGCTTGCATAATTAAAATGCCTTGTTGTGTTGTCAAAAAGTCCATGTTCACAGTTGCCAAACCTTTGACATTTGATACACGCATACCACATGATAGCTCTCACATAAGATATGTCAAATATAGTTAGTTACAAAAAAAAACCAACAGATGGACCACCCTGTATATTTATTTCAGTTTGCCTGGCGTTCCGGCAGTTGGTTGAAAATTCGAGTACATGAACTAAATTCAGTTTTTTAAATTGACGACAAAATTAAGGCTTAACTGGCGCAGTCGGAAAATAAATCAAGAAGAAGCCGCAAAGGATAAATCTTGGCTACGTAAAAAAAAATCAAGAAGAAGTCACAAATGATAACTCTTGATCGCGTTGAAAACCAATTTCGAAAAAGCCGCACAAGGAAAATTCTTGATTGAGAAAATAATCGGGAATTGTGCGATGCAAATTAATAATTAAAAAAAAGAGTGACTGAGTCCAAAAACGGATAACCTGATATGTCACTTAAATTTCTTAGCTGAGATTAGCAAGAGCAATCACCAGCCAATTATGTTAAATATGGATCCAGAAAACAGGTATAAGTTTTCTTGATGAAAAAAACGATTTTTCTATATTTTTACGCGCTGCATATGCTATTTTTCGACTTTTGTTCGTTCTGGCGAAGAAAAAGCCATCCGAATTTAGTTCGCCCAAGCGCCATTCCGGCAAAATGGGACGGGAATGGTAATTTGCTAGGACGTGATACTTACACTCACTCACACACACTACAGCATGCTTTACGGCCACCAGATGTCCAATTTTACCGTTTACATTCACTTTGGGGATACCCGCTTCAAGCTTCATGTACTTGTGACATGAGGACATGACTGGCCTTGGAGGAAATGAGTTTGCGTGTTGTCTTTTGAAGGTTATCACGTCTAATTTAACTCCAATTTGACACTCTGGTGTAACAACTGTGCTGATCAAAATAAAAACCGAATGACGTTAATGATCATGATCTATGCTGCTGCCAAAAATATTTTTGGTATACAAAACAAATACAAATACAAATTGGTATAAAACAAATAGTTTTGGTTCACTCATATATACCATGCTATTTCGATTTTCATGTTAGCAAAAATAGAAAAAGGTTTGCAAACCTAACATTCCTGAAGAAATAGCTGAAACGATTCGCTCTGCTTCCTGGATAAAAATTTCAAGTTAAGGCAATCTTCAATAACATTGAACCATGGAAGGAACATCACACCTTTTGAAGAAGAAAGTCTGTCATTGATAGTTCCATAATTCACTCTTTACCACTACTCGGGAAAAGGTCAGTCTTTAGTAATCCTTAAAAATAGACTTGTTGCATTTCATCGTCAGCTTTGCAAGATACACAGATATGCTAATTTACTTTTAAATGCTGTATGTTGATTTTAGAAACAATATGTATCTATAAATTGATCACATATGTACTTTTTTGCATGAAAGAACTAAATTTCAGCAATTTAAAACCCTATATAAAACAATATAAACCAAGTCGCCATGGTTTAATGTAGAAGAAGCAAGTTGTGTGGTTACCCCTTTCCAAATAGTATCAAACAATGCTTTGAAAACAACTCCATTCAAAAAAAGTTGGTCAAAATGTTCATTCCACCTTTCCAAGTAGCATTCCTTTAAAGGTAAATAGCGATAAAATGATAGAAGATGAATCCTTATGCCGTACCCACTACTCCATCTGGTTTTCGCGAGGAAACGAAAATAAATGTGATTCTCTCGTAAGCTCAGAACGTAATTGATTAATGCGTTGAAATGGCTGTCAGGACTGGGAGAAATAATTTATTTTTACGCGAGCAGCTTATTGAAATTGGTTTTTAATAGGTGGACGCAAGATACTTTTATTAATTGCTCTCCAATACACACACACACACTCATCAAGTATGTACTTAAAATTTCGTTGCCGTTCAAGCGTTGCTTTGGCAACTCCCTCCATCTCAATATTATCGGCGAGGACACGCAGTGAATACTATTCTGGTGGAGTGGTGGTTCATTACGTAGTGATTTAATTAAAATTTTCAATACCGAAAAAATTTGGAATTAATTGGGTGTAGGTGCAAAGAATGGAAAATTTTCACAAGCATGAAGGGAATTTTTTTTCTCTTTATTTCCTTCGAATTGTCTCTGAAAATTGGTTTTTAATAAATTGACAAAAACAAAATTTCATTCATTGCTCTCAAATACATTGAACCAGGTGTTTGTATGCTGTTCATGTTGTATAGCAGAATATTTGATACACCTCCGTAAAATTAATTAAATTATCTCACGCTCGCAATTTTCACTTTCACGACGGGGTCCAGCAATTAGTTTACATATTGATTTTTTTTATAATTTTGTAGACAAGCTACAAGCGCATAATAGTTCGGCGTTAAGAGTTCTTCACATAAGGATTCTGCAAGTAATCAACCTCATTTTGATCTCACGATCTTAAATCGTTGATGAGCTGCCCACTCCATTTTCCTTTTAGCTCACGTTCCCATGATTGTTGACATTCGTCGAGAATGCATCATCTTTCATCGCGAGCAACTTTTTCTTTATTACCCTCTTACCAATGTAGGTAGATCCTTTTACGCTCTCTAGCGAGGAGAGCGATGGGTATTACCTCTGCAATTACCAACACCGCTATAGGGTATGCTGATGCAATCCGCAGTGCTCCACGTCCCTGCACCTGTGGCAGCCGTTTGCGGTGCAGTTCCTTGTTGAGCGCTTCACTCTATACCTCTGCTCCATATAGAAGCGTAGATTGCATGACACTCATCAGCACTCGCCTTTTTGTTGGAATTGGTCCCCCATGATTGGCCATAAGTCGACTAATTGCCGAGACCCCTTCTGCGGGCTCGTTTGTCGTTGCCTCAATCTGCTCCGAGAAATTCAGCTTAGAGTCTATCAGCAAGCCCATATACTTTACTGTTAGTTATGACTTTACTAATGTGTCCCCGACTCGGACCATTCTTACTCTGGGGATCCTCTTCTTGGTCAGGATGACCTCTTTGGTGTTCCCTAACGCTAGGTTAAATGCGTGAGTGGGTCATCCAGCTCCCAACCTGGCGCATTATCGCATATAGCCTTAATTACCCTTGATTGACCCTGCGCCCAGCCACTAGTGCCACAACACCATCTGCATAGCCAATGAGTCACGACTTCTCCGGCAGTTAAAGTCTGAGCAGTCCGTCGTAGGAGACGTTGCACAAGTCCGGACCGAGGATGGAGTCTTGGGCCACACCTGATGTGACTAGCATCCTCCGACAACCTTGCACTGTGTCGTAGATCAGGTTACGACTTCCTTCCTTACCTTAAATTACCTTCAAGTATTTTCGGACTATCCGCATCAGATATTCTGGTACTTGGAATGAGTTTTCCAGGGCATCCAGAATACTCGTCCATCTAGCGTAGTTTTTTTTTTTGTTTGGGAGGTGAAGGCTATTCACGCCCTGAATGTCGGACTCCCCCGCTACCGGACTACCGACTTAACACCTCCCCTGTCAAACCGAGAACCTTGCCTGGAACTGTTTGTCACATTACTTCGGACTAGGCCTCATTAATCATCGCTTAGCGATGTCTTCAGGCTAAGGGAAATCTCTCTTCACGGATGGATAGGAAGGAATTGCGATTAGTAACTATAATATTGCGTTACAGAGATGTTCCCTCGCTCGCCAAGCGATCCATTATGTCCTTCTTTATAACGAGTACTGTCCGTACGTAATGCGACACACAGTTCCAATTGTCCTTTGATTTCATCATTTTTCCCGTTTAATTTTCTGGGGAAATTACGCCAATTTTCTCCGAGAGATGCGAACGGAGTCTTGTAAATCTATTACACGTAAAGAACGTGTGGCATGCGTCATCCGTCATCCCCGGGCAGAACACGCAAGTTGGGGATGGTGTTTTTCCCATCTTATACAGGTAAGACTGAAAATACCCGTGACCACTGAGTAGTTGCGTCAGATAATAATCAGTCTCACCATGCATTCTGTAGAACCACGGCCCCAAGTCACTTATCAGCCGTGCGGTCCATCTGCCTCGCGTTTCATTTTCCCATGTTTGCTGCCATAAGATAAGGGTTCTTCTCCGTTCCTCTCGGTTGACGATTTCTCTCGCCGACTCTCCCCTACGTGAGTATACATGTTTCCGTTCGTCTGCAAGTAATTTAATTGGAACCACCCTCGAGATTACCAGCACTGCAGGTTCAGAGACAGTGCGGTATGCAGCGACTTACCGTAAAGCTCCTTGCCTCTGCACCTGTGCCAGACGCCTTCGGTACGTCTGTTTATTAAGAGCATCAGCCCAAACCTCGGAGCCATACAAGAGCACTGACTCCATTACACTCATCAGTAGACGTCTTTTGCTCGAGGTTGGCCCCTGCGTGTTGGCCATAATGCGGTTTAGCGCCGTTACCCGCACGGAGGCCTTATCTGCTAACGATCGAACCTGCTCGAGAAAACTCATCTTCGAATCAATCATCAAGCCAAGGTATCTGATTGATTGCTTTGACTCGATGATCATTCCCCCTACACGAACCGGCATAACACGAGGGATTCGCTTCTTTGTGAGGACGACAACCTCGGTCTTTACCAGCGCTAGGCTAAGCCCACGGTCTGTCATCCACTCGCTCACTCGGCGTATTACCGCATCCAGTTTGAGCTGCGCCTGTCCGAAAGTATGTCCGGCGACTAGTACTGCTACGTCATCTGCGTAGCCAACCAGGCGCGACTCTCCCGGTAACTGCAGCCTCAAAAGCTCATCGTACGAGACATTCCAGAGGTCCGGGCCCAGAACGGAACCTTGCGCGACCCCTGATGTCAAATCAATTCTTCCCCAGCCTCCCAACGAGTCATAGATGAGTTTCCGATTTTTGAGGTAGTCTTTCAATATCCGCTTCAGGTACCTCGGCACCCTGAAATATTCCAGAGCACCAAGAATATCTGTCCATCTAGCAGAGTTGAAGGCATTTCTCACATCTAGAGTTATGAGCAGTACTATTCGTCTCGAGTAATGATTGTGGGCTTCTGCCTGCTGGACCGCGCTCACTACCTCTGCTATTGCACCAATTGTGGATCAACCATCCCTGAAGCCGAACTGCCGAGGAGACAGATCCCCGGCAGTTCGAATGGCTTCTCCAAGTCTTTGTCTAATGAGCCTCTCGAGTACCTTCCCAGCGGCGTTCAGCATACATAGGGGCCGATATGTAGATGGTTGCTCCGCGTTCCGCTTCCCCTTGTGGATCAGCACGAGCCTCGCCTCTTTCCAGCAATTCGGAAACACGCCCTGCCGCAAACAGGCATTGAAATTGGTGAGCAGCTTTTCAGGACAAAGTTGATGTGCAAGCTGTATCACTTCCGCTGGTATACCTTCTGGTCCTGGGGCCTTTTTCGATTTTAAAGCTTTTACCGCATTATCCAGTTCGATGGCGGTAAAAAGTGGGCATTCTCCGAGATATTCATCATCTGCATCATCGGGACGAATAGGATGTATAGGGAAGAGCGCTCTAACAATCTGGTCCATTTTTTCCGTTTCAAGGACACAGGGCCTCTTTGCAGCTCCTAGTTTCCGCATGGCAAGCTTGTAACCCAGCCCCCACGGGTCTCTGTCGATGTCCACAACTAGGTTGCGCCAGCAGCGAGCCTTGCTTTCGTTAATTAACCTACGGAGAACTTTTCTAGCCGACCTGTATGCCAGCGTTCGGGAGTGTGACTCGTCTCGATTTCTTAAACGTTGAGATTTGCGGCAGAGTTTGTGACATTCTCTCCGCTTTTCGGCGTTTTCTGCCAACCACCAGTATACAGCAGGCTTATTGTGTCGAGGCCGTCGCCTGGGCATAGAGCAGTCGCACGCATTCTTGATGAGCCTCATGGTGGAGTTCACCATGTTTTCAGCTGAGGCTCATCCCGTTACCGTCATATTTTCACCTCTCATAAGAGCTGCGGCGAACTCGTCGACATCTATTTTAGATATATTCCAACCTACAGTTGAGGGTTGGGTTGCTACGCGTCGAGTAGCACAGTCGCCAATTGCGAAAGCAATGTACTGATGATCTCTCGCCGAGTAGTCCTCCAGTACCCTCCATCTGTGTATCCTAGGCACTAAGGACTTCGAAGCAAATGTCACATCCGGTATAGTTCCCAAGCAGCCTCCCCGTCGAAAAGTTGGTGTGTTCCCAACGTTCATGATGACAAGTTGCCTCCTAGCCGCCATTTCTAAGATTCTTTTTCCCCTCGGGTCTGGAAGAGGCATTCTCCATTCTATCGCCTTGGCGTTAAAGTCACCGCCAACAAGAATTCGGTCTTCTGTACTCGAGACAGTTTCCTCCAGTTCATCGAGCCTGCTCTGAAAACATGAAATTGACTCATTCGGAGTGAAATAGACGCTTATGAATGTCAAATCGGCGCACCCAATGAGCACGAAGCCATTTCCACTGGTGCAAGTCCGAGCTGTGAGTAGAGCCCTATCACGTACTCAGATGGCGGCGGTAGCGGATCGATCACAATATCATCCAGCTTCCTTTGTGTTGTGGTGTTGCTCAGATATCAACAAATAGTCAACTTTTTTCTCTCTTGCAACCTGGTCTAGTAAGTCTTGTGCGGTTGAGCTACGGTGTAGGTTGATTTGCAGGACTTGGATCATGTCTTTGCTCTTTTCTTGCTTAGTGCCTCTTTGAACTCCTGGCACCTACCACTTCCTGGAATGTGGGTCAGATCTTCAGACTTCCATCCCTTATCTTTGCACAAGATACAACTGGGTTCGTTTGGGCAGTCTTTCGCCTTATGACCGGAAGTGCCACACCTGTAGCACAGTTTGCTTCGATCTGACCCCTTGCAGTTCAAGGAGATGTGTCCGAAGTTAAGGCACTTGTAGCATCAAGTTAGGGCTACCCTCCGACGTATCCTGCACACAACTCAGCCGATTTTAATTTTCTCCTTGGCCAGGAGTTGCACAGCGTCTTTCTCTGGGATGGACATTATATCCGCCCTTTGTCCTCTAGAGTTGGTAGGCGTTAGCCTTACCCTAAAGCTCTCAGCCGTAGGAAGAATTAACCTAATGGATTCTTCTACTTCTTTGGCATCCGCAATGTAGTCAAGGTCTCTTATTTCCAAAGAGGCCATTGGCTACAAATTCGAGACAACAGCTTTAGAGCCCAGGAGATCCTTGACAGCGCTCTCGAACCGTCCCTTGTCGGTGGATTCCGCTCCGAGCTCTACGAGGAGACCGCCTGTTCTGGTAGCTCTTACTGTTCGTATACAGAGACCGATTTTTTCGGGTTCCACATTTTGCCTGATTTCCTTGAGGGCCTCGGCGTAAGTTCTCCCGTCTGCAGGTTTGATCAGTAAAGCATCCCTGCGCTGCTTGTTCCTGGTCTTTTTTGGCATTGCGCTGTTTTTCGTGCCTTCTTGCTTTTTGGGCGCCTGTTTGGAATCATTTGTTGTCGCTTGGTGTATCTTCTTCGCAGCCTTCTGTTGCGATTTAGAGCGCACCAATTGAAAGCCATCATTTTTCTCCTCCCCTTGACTGTTGTCTCCTGTCTCGACTGTTATCGGCCCCTTCGCCCTTTTCCTACGGTCAGGTTTAAGTGGACTACATGCCGCCCTTTTGCCTTTTACGAGAGGAGTAACATTTTCGGTGAAGGGAGTTTTATTTTCTGGAACTTTCTTAAGCTCTTTCAATTCACTCTCCACCCGTAGCCACCTGCCGCGATAGTGCTGGATCCTATCAACGAGGTCCTCTAGTTCGTTAATCCCATTTTTGATGCCCTTGTTGACATTTTTTTGGACATTCGTTGAATTTCTCATCACTTTTATTATAGCGCTTATGTTCCTTGTTAGATGCCCTTCTTCACTTCTGTCAGCGGCTATTTTCGTTATCAGGTCCTCCTCAGGCGAAGTTCTCGATATACTGTTAGCAGGAGGGTCTTGTTGTTGTTGTACATCATTGGTTTCGCCTTCCACGTTGTTCAGTATATGACTTTTAATGGCCCCTGGAGAATGGCACTTCGGGTCGATGACTCCACTGCCCGAAGCCTCCACTACGCTTCTGGTATCGGTCGCTCCATCGCCTTGTGTACGAGTGATGTTTTGGACAAGCACCTTTTTCGCTGTTGCAAAGCGTTCGATGGAGGTTTGCTTGCACGATGTTTTCTCGTTGCCTTGATTAGGCTTGGCTACTCTTTGAGGCGGAGTTCGCAGTAGTTTTGGCCTTCGGGCGAACATGCTTGCGTCGTTGATTATTTCACTTGTAATTTTTGATTTTTAAGTTGCCAAGTGTTCCACCACTGAAAAATGCCCTGGCGACTTATCCCCAGCATGAATGCTGGAGAAAAGCCCGCATGAGGTCGAGGCTCCCTCACACGTCGGGGTGTATATCCCCACCCCTAATTTACTATTTTTGTTATCACTCATCATATATTTTTGTTTTTGGTGGGTGCTTTTAGTGACTTGATTACGCGTCTGGATGACGGGCAACCTCGTCAAGCCTCCCCCCCCCCACCACGACAAGGTAGCACTCATGGGGGGGGGTAGTTCTAGTGTAGTTGAAAGCATTTCTTATGTCCAGCGTCAAAAGAAAGACTACCCGACGTTTGGACCGACCGCGTGCCTCAACCTGTTGGATCGCAATCACCACCTCCGCGACTGCATCTATAGTGGAAAGTCCCGTTCTGAAACCATAGTGCCTTGGAGAAAGATCCGCAGCGGTGTAGATAACGTCAATGAGTCTTCTCTTTTTCAGTTTCTTGAGCACTTTCCCGGCATCTCATGAGTGTGTCAACAAGCTTCTCCACGTCCATCCTCCCAGTATTCCACACCAAGGTGGAGCGCTGAGTATATGGCACAAGTACCAAATTCATCAGGGTACTATGCTGATGAATTTTTATCTCGGTATTGTTCGCTAAGCAGCAATAGGTCGGCTTTCATATCCCTCGCTAACCGGTCAAGCAGATCTTGGGCGTTTGAGCTCCGACGTAAGCTTATCTGCAGGACACGGGTCATTGCAGAGCTGCTTTGGCTTTGGTTAGGACTTCTTTGAATACCCGCCACTTCCCTGTCCATGAAATACGTCTCAGGTCATCAGGTCTGGGGTCAGCGTTCTCACAGAGGATACAATGCGCCTCTTCCGTGCATTATGTTCTTTTATGTCCTGCGTTGCCGCACATATAGCACAAACAGCTCCTATCAGGCCCTTTGCAGCTTTGTGCTGTATGACCGTAGCCTAGGCATTTGAAACAGTGGAGAGGGACTGTCGTCGCCGTATTCTGCAGACCACCCAACCTTTTTTTATTTTGCCCATGTAGAGGAATTTTCTGGCTTGTTTCTCGGTTAAGTCGACTATGGCCATGCGCTGCCCTCTAATATTTTAGGGGTTAGTCGCAATTTGAGCCCACATAATTCAGGTAAAACACTTTTGAGGTACTCTCACACCTCCGTCGTGTCCGTAACCCAGTTAATGACCCTGATTTCGAGGGTGGCCATTGATTCAAGTGACGCCACTGTTGCCTTTTCCCCAAGAGCCTTTTTAACTGTGTCACAGAATGAGTCGTTATTTGTTGTCTCAGGTCCAAGGTTGGCATGAAGGTTCTGATGGCAGTTTGAGTGTCATCGGGTCTTACAGCTCCCTTGATTTCCCGCAAAATGTCTGCGTAAGTTCTCCCATCTGTCGGTTTGACCAGCAGTGCATGCCTTAGGGCTTGTGTATTGCTTCGTCGAAGAGTTTTAATACAAAATTAAAGAGTTATATTTACTGTTTACTTGTTTAGAATTTTCGTATGATGTAACCATCTCAGATGGCTTCGACATAGTTTTGAAACCACAATTTTGGCCTCATGATAGATGAGTGGAGACTTGTACTCCAATGAATATGAGCAACTTTAGACTAACAGCACGAAGACTTTGTTGGCTTTAGATTGCCTTTCCATAGACATTCCTGCTGCCGTTCAGAAATATGCTCCATGTTCCTTGTCCTAACCGACCGTCAATAGATTTTCAAAATATAAGAGGTCTTAGGGCTAAACTTGATGACATCATTTCATATTATGCTTCTAATGATGTAGTGGCTGAATCCCAACATTTTCTATTCCGAGCTTTGTCCTGACTATATTATAAATCGGTGAGACCGTGATTGCAAAGACACAAGCAAGTCTGACGAAGGCGGAGTTTTGATTGCTGTTAGAAATATACTTTGCAACTCTCTTTGCACTGATTTTTGTTTGCCTAAAGTTCTGAAATGTGTTTTTGGTCAACCTCCCTTTTTCATGAAAATATAGTAATAAGTTCTGGTATTCATACCATATCTTCATACTTTACTAAATATGTTCACTTTTCTGAGATAGTATTAAGCGAAGATTTCAATTTTTCCTTTGTTGAATGGTAAACCTTGTCCATACCAATGATTTGTTGTACAAATCTTTTCCTTTTTTTAACTTTTCGCTTCCATTACTCAATTTCACAGCTCTATAAGCTGCACAGCGCAGCTAATATTCATAATTCTCTTGGTCGCTAAGTTGATCTTGTGTTGTAATCCGCATCTCAAGTGTGGCGATTCATCAACAGTCACCTCGCAAGTGTGACAATGCCGTCAGGGTGAGATACTTGCGGGATAAAAGCCATCACGATGGAACACGCGGTGTTAAGAGAACATGAACGGGACTGCGGGATAGTGAAGTGGACAGTTGTATTACAGTCGCCGGGAAAGGTAGACGTATAAAAAACGACGAATATAAGAGTTACGTGAATCGATTTATTCACTTATAATTACGTAGAACATTTCCACTTAAAAAAAAGACAATTTTAATTTTTCCTTTAGATCTTTACTTGGTGGACTTAATTACAGGACTGCCTAGAAACTACAAGTCGAGCTCAATATATAGGCCCGAAAATCTTATACTAGGAATTACCAGTTCGTTAGGACCTTTACAATTCATTTTGGGTTTTTAGGATTCCTTACATATTAATGAGTTTTTTTAGTAGATTACTAATGATCTAATGAGTCCTTTTTATGGCTAGTTTATGATTCTTATCTTGGGTTTAAATTTTACTATTTTAGGGTTTTATTATATGCTAATGAGTCCTTGTTTTGGGATTCTCATATTGCATATAGATTTTATTACTTTTGGGTTTTCTTACATCCTAATGATTATTTTGGATTTTCTTACATACTAATGAGTCATAAGGACTCGTACATTGCATTTGGTTTTTTATGTGCAATAAACCACTTCCTTGGAATCGTGGTTATTTGTGTCGTCAGAAGGTCTAACGTAACTTAAGTAGGTGGCCGAATCTGGAGCTAAATGGTCCATTCCCAAAAGAAGGCGAGAGGATTGAGGGAATAAATACCGAGCATCAAGCAGCTAGCTCGTGAGTTCCAACCCTAGAAACAAAAAGAACGGGACTGAGCGGCGTTAAAAAGTAACACGTGCAAATGCAAAGCAATATAAGAGATTTAAATTTCCCTACCGGATCAATTGATTTAGTATCGCGGTTTCTATCGAGCTTGTAAAAAACGGGAACGGGCCAGAATAATTATCGTGAACCTACGTCGCTACACGACATCTATGGTCCATGAGTTTAGTAAAATTGATGGTAAGAAGCCGAAAGCGAGTAACGATATACTGCGCTTAAATACAAATAAACATTTTCGAATTGATTTAATTGAGATACTTTTAGCATGGATATTTTTCTTCTAAACTCATCTATTTCAATTTGCCTTTTCGTTTTTCTACTAAATTTTTACATTAGAATTTACAGTTGAATATTATTAATTTTATATTGCAATTTTTTTGTTTTGTTATTAATTTATATTGATTCACAAGACTATTCCTCACCCCGAGTGCCCTGTTCAGGTATTAGGCAATTATATATAAGAAAAAAAAATGTTCATATGTCAATCATATTGTGATAATTTTCATTTATGTGGATTGTAAAGAAATCAAGGACAATAAAAAGCCCAGCAAACAACATAATCATTATATAAAGCTTATTTCGGTTTAGTTTATTCCTTAGTGCATAAGACTTATTGCTTCTAAGGGAAAATAGTTTGCATATACTTTACCTTATTTTATCCCTTAATTTAACATGGAGCATGTCATAGGCAATCAGGTTTGCAGCTTTTATCATTATGTATACTTTAAATATATTTAAATATGTATACTTATAAATAATGATGAGTGTAAACCTTAGTCTAAGGCTTACGCAACAAACAATATAATCACTATATAAGGCTTAGTTTGGTGTAGTTTATTCCTTGGTGCATAATGCCTATCACCAGTCTGCATGCACTTTACCTTATTTTGTCCCTGATTTTAACATGGGCCATATGGGCAATCAGGTTTACAGCTTTTGTCATTATTAATAATGGTAAAGTTATATATAGAGTAGTGTCAATTAAAATCCTTTTTCCCCTTAATTTAACTAAAATATCAGTTTTTATAACTTGGATAATACGCGTATTTCGGGAACCACTTGTTCCCTTTCTTCAGTGTTTACTTAACCTTTCTTTGAAATTTTCCCAAAAAAATATCTTCTCTACTTTTTATATCTTATCTACTTTTTTACTATTCTACTTTTTTACTAGTCTATTATATGCAACAACCCATCAACTTTATAAGAAACGCTATCGTCTCCATAAAACGTGGGAACATTTTCTACAAACAGTTCAGCATTTCTTTCAAAACTGGAGCATTCGTTTTAAATAAGACAGAATCAAGACAAATCCAATATGCACAACTAAGCAGTAGGTAATTTTCATATAGCTGCTTGTCAAAAATGTACTTAAATATTACAATTCCTGTGTATAAAATTAATTGACGAAACTCTGTACCTGTCCTCTTCTTCAAAGTTCTTTAAAACTCCTGCTGATTTCCTTAGGGACAGTCTTTGCTAATTGTAACAGTTCCACAGAAAGCCTCGCTTTTGCTCCCTTTGAAATAATAAAACTTTTCACTATTGTACCGTTCATAATTTTAGATAAACTGTTTTGCTTACACCGATATCAATTAAATGTAGGAGATTGTATGGAAATCGTGATAATAATTTTATACCAAAAGTTTCCGTTAAATTTTGTTTGTCTCTATACTGTAAGCTATGGTGATCTATATCAGTACGACACAAAAAGCTTTCATCTGTCCTGAGACGACCGATGGATGTTGAATATACCATTTTTCTATTAATTCGAGTACCTACTTGATTACAAAATGAACATTCATTATAAGAATTATGGGACATTGTTGATGTCATAAATGCCCCTATGGGCATCACAAACAGTTGCTCTTATAACCAATTTACATTTTAAATTTTTTATTTCAAGTCAAGTTTGATCGATTTCCAACAACTCTAAGACAAAACTTTCCAAAAACTTGTCCACTTATTTTCTAATAATATTCGCTAATAATTTATTTCAAGCACTGTGTGAAATATTTTCGGTCACCATCCAATTCGCCAATTTCTCTTTGAACGAACTTTCCGATTCACTGTTAAAATCACTTAAACTCTCAATGTTATCCCTATCTTGAATGCCTTCAGTAATAAAATTGTAATTACTGAAATTGAAGGCAGACAATTCTCTATTATTGTTAGTCCACTATTATTGTTAATCCACTATTTTTTTCTAAAAGTATTTTGCCTCACCTGTTGTACAAGCCGTTGATAGTGGCGTTACGAATATCCACATGTATTTGCAGCCATCACACTTAAGTTATATAAAACTGCACACTTTATCCTTAATTATTTTCTTTCACTTTGTCAATCTAGAAGTGGTGATTGCACAGCGCAAGTTGCACTTACCCAGAAATTATCACTCACTCGAGATAATTGTCACTCACTTTTCACTACAAAACTTTTGAAAACTGTCCTTATCTGACCTGAATCTGTTCGCGCACGTCCGATCTTCGAAACTTCACAACTGGAAACTGACTATTTCATGGAAATGCCAAGAAAGACAGAATGTTATAAAAGAACAGTTCAAAACTAGTATAATCATTAGAATAAGGCTTAGCTAAGGCTTGTACTAATCATTAATTAAGCATTAGCTTGATATGCCTGATCGTTCTTTTTACTGGGAGGTCCAGCGTCAACACAACAGTTAATCTCGAGGAGTGAATTTTTGAAATAACATTTTTTAAACAGTGCGAACACATGCGATCGAACTAGGACTGCTATATCCTTGTGCTTAGAGCTGACACAAAAAATAAATTGAGAGATTTATACATTTTTTCTTGGAAACTACTATGTTATTGTAATTTGGTGTCACAACCTAAATTAAATTAAATTAAAATTAATCGATGCATTGATTAGTAGGGTTGATAGTTTATTTTCTCTTGTTTTAGTAAATTCTGGTTGAATTCTAAGTAAATTAATCGTAGGTTATTTTTTTCTTTCGGTTAAATCTATAGGTTAATAATCATATTTAATTTAATAATCAGTTAAAATTAAGGCAACTGTTACCAAATAAAAGCTTGACAGTTACCCAATAAAACCGTTAGGCCCAACCCAAGAGACCTCACGAGAGCCGCCAAACGAGAATGCGGCTCGCCCGGATTACACTTCGGAAAAGCCTGGAAAACAGACGGAACAAAGCAAAAGAGGAAATTGTCTCTCCACCAAATTGACGACAGAGGAATACAGAAAACACCAAACCACCCACGACGTCTCCTCCGCGGAACCACCAACCAATTTTACGCGCACTCTCCGCGTCTCGAACGGACCACTCTTCGTCGCCACGTATCACCTGAAAGACTAAGAAAAAGAAAGCAAACGAACAACTAACAAACAGATGCAGTCACCAATAAATCTTTAAATAATTCAACGTTCCTTTCTATCATTGTTTTTTTTTTCCTTGCGAGAACCTACAATGTTATGCACTTACAATGATTACTTAGCCTAACTTACACTACGGGCCCCTTTCTTTCTTTGTCTCTCGTTCGTTTTTTTTCGCAGCCAATCAATCTTCGCTGTTCTTCTTTTTTTTGCCTTTAACACTTTTAATCCTGCTACTTCACTGTCTTTCTTTTTTTATTCTAATTTGTCTGTAACATTTTGCATCTTGCTACTTCACTGTCTTTCCTTTTTTTTTAATTTGTCCACCACTTTTATTCTTTATTCGCACTCTTCCCAAAGAAAAAAAACTCGCCAAACACTCTTCGTCAAGCTCCCACTCACTTCCTTCTACTTTTTTAATTCGTCTTTAACACTTTTATTCTTTATTCAAAATTTTTCTTTTTGATCCGTCTTTAACGCTTTTATCCAAACAAAAAAAACTCCGCAAAAACTTCCTCGTCGAATTCCCCTCGCCAAAACAAAAAGAAAAGGGACCCCCGCTACTTGGTTTTTTCCTTATATATCAATCACCCCTAACGGCCAAATATATTCCGCTCCAGTACAATAACCTTTTTCGCAGCTTTTTCGTCACCGCTGTAATTGCAGATTCGCCGTAGATCGCCGCAATTTCTTCGTCGCGCACTGCGTTACCCGCCATTCGCCGCGACGGTGACAGTTTCACATTGTTTCCTTTTTCATTAATATTCCAACATACAACAGTGGCCCCCAGTTGTGCGTATTGAATTGCAAGCTGTTTTCCAATGCCATGGGCTGCACCAGTGACCAGTACTATTTCTCCCCGAACATCGGATAGCGCTGGTGGCGAAAATTTATGGTAAATTTCTTCAAACACTATCATTATGAATTTAATTTCCAGAACGATAATGTCGATTATAAATATAAATAAGTTATAGAGGCGCACACCCACATTTCCATCATCATCTCGTCTTCTACGCGTGGAATTCTCCATTATGTTTGGCACTGATGCACTAAGACAATTGGAAGATTACGAGGAAATCTCGGAGAACGCTCTCGCTTTCGCACCACTAACGACTAGGCAATCTGGACGCCACTTGGTTGACACGATCACGAGGGAGAGCAGGTTCTTATTCGCACCCGTTAGCGACGAAGCGGCAATTTATACTCTGTCCCAATTGCGTAATGAAAGATTACATGCTAATGCTACTATTACTACCTTAACTAATGAAAATGTAGTCTTATAAGTATGCTTCTTACCTACAATTCTGCTTCCCCTACTCCTTCCAATGTCGTGGCTTGAATCGTGGTAGCGCTTCTTCTCTTATTCCAACTTCGGGGTACCAGCTTCGTCCGTTTCGCGTGGTGATGGTGCCGCGGAGATCTCGGAAGGGGGGTACAACAAAAACAACCCGTAACACAACATTATGATTTACTATATGTGAATTAAAAGGACATGAAGCAGTAAATCAATAATATTGTTTCCTTCCATCAGTCGTTCTGCTTCAGGAGGAGGGTGATGGGACGAAGGTAAGTCGGCTGGTGATGTAGGCCAACAAGTGTTTCCCCAGTTCGGATTCCGCGGTGCCGTAGGTTGTAATTCGGTTAGAAATCGTTGTTGTGTTTGCGTTATATCTTGTTTCTTTTTTCCCTCGCAGTAGTTTAGTTAACGCAGCTTATTTTTGGGCACCACGGAATTTCGGTTAATGGATGCGCGATCATTTTCTCTTGCAGGGTCTTGTTTTATAGAGGAAAGTGTAACGTAAAATAAAGTTATTTTGAAATGTGGCGTTCGGAAAATCGGACTTTTCGTTGGCTGGTTCATTAATCGAACCAGAGCAGAAGTTCACTCGGGTCCGACCCGCTTCTGCATACCTCGCCGCACTGAGATAGTCCACGAGCAGCCACCAACGTAGTGAACTTCCGAGTGGCAAAACGGTTGACCGTCCGGCTACAGTTCGTTGCCATGGCTCTAGGACTTCACTTCCGGGCGTTGGTGCGAGGCCGACTCTTCCTGCAGTCGGCACCATGTCGATTGCGAACACTCAATACCATTACACTTTTTTGACGAATACTCCATCTCATCGGCTATCAGTAACTCCCACCACGCGACCCTTTTTTGTACCTGATACCTTTGACATACCTGTCTTTGTCAAACCTGTCCCACTTACTGAACACAATTTTCTCAATACAAATAATGATTCATTTAACACCATACTGTTGTCGACTGATCGGATTGAGTCTTTTGATATTTTTTTCTCTTTTGACATTCAAATTTAATCAGTACCTTAATAATCTTATTTAAATATTCTCCTTATCGAACTTCTCATCGAGCAAAGCAGAATCCTTGGATGACTAAGCGTATACTTGTTGCTCTGGAAGCTAAAGATAAGACTCATCGTTGTGTTAAATCATGCGTTACCGTTGAGGCTAGGACTTATTTCTGTTTGTGGTGCTCTATAGCTACGAAAGAAACCAGAATCACTTCGAAGAGTTATTCCTTAAGATTAGATAATTCACCCATGTAGAATGTAAAGCGAACTTTACAAGATAGAGAGCTTAGAAACTAATTGACAACGGTGTGTGAAGTGATCAAAATTGAAAGGTTTCTAAGGTCGAAATGTAGCTGAGAATAGTTTACCCTGTTGTCCACCCTCCCGTCTTTATGTCCTATCTCCAAAACTTTCTTATTTAAAATATATCTGAAACATTGGAATTGGATATCGTTAGATTGGGAGTATCGTCGTGAATTTGGCGCTTTTTATGTATTAAGCAATGGTTTAAAGTGTTTGAAGCATGTATATACGCAATGGTCTGTGGGTAGCAAGATTGTTGGTACTCTTCTCCATTATTTCCTCCAACATACTACCGAAAAAGAGATGAGTCCTTGTAGTTTGGCGGTGCCATAAGAAGCCTCGTTTGAGTTTATAGGCAAAATTAATCCAGGCTAGATTCTAGGCTTGTAAGAAAACGTTTTGGTGAAACTTTCAACAATATAATGCTAGTCCAGAAGTATTCTGCTCATAGGAGCTCTGCACTTTAGGAACCAACAATTGACTCTAAATCCACAACAAATGGACAATTGAAGCGTATGAGTATGAATCACAGATAGCAACAGTATAATCTTGTTAACATTTCATACGGCTAAGAAATAGGCTTCGTTTTATTCAGATCACATGAACCAGTCCATGAGCATGGACAAAAAACCCTCCTAACATGTAATGATTTTGAAAATCAAAGTCTTTGTGTCTAAAAATGGTATGGAAATTTTGAAAGGAACTCAAAATTTGCATACTATTTTTAACGAGGTAGCGTATGCTGTTATATCTAAAGATATTATCCTTAAAGAAAATGTCATCTTTTATAAATCTTAAATAAAAATTAATTCTTGTATAGATAAATTACAGTACTAAACCTTGATCGATAACGTTTTTATCGTAAAACCAAAAGTCAAGCAACACAAGCATAATCATTTAATACTTTAAATAGCTTTTCCAGCTATTGTGATGCCTCTGTACTGAGGGATAAGAGCCAGGAAACTTTAAATTGTAAAAAAGATATTATGATGATTTCTTATTTTCTTAGCCATGTTTCTATTTTGTTAGTTGAAAGAAAATTCCGATTAGCCGAAAAATATCAGGTTTTTTATTAACCGCTTCGATGTACCTATTCAAAGTTAGTTCACTGGATTTGAGACTTACATAATATTTATTATATCAGTCCCCATTGAGCCAATTTCCTTTTTTTTAACACTTTTTAGTAAAAGTATTCGATGTTCTAATTGAATTATTATCATCTGTACTACATGTGTGAATATTGTGTAAATCCCCATATCACTTTGTTTAGGGAGAAGCTTTTACCACGATTTAGACCGCAGTGAAAAACTGCAAAATATTTTTGGTATTTCGTTGGACTCCACATGCTGGTTTGACTCGTCACTGATGATAAATGAAAATCAATCTCAATTTGCGCCCCATACCATTCAGTGCTATAACCACATATCGGCGTTTTACCCATCGTGGTCATCTCATTCCGATTAAACAATAATCTTGTTCGCTCCTCTTTAAATTTTAAATTGCCGCGTTTCTGTTAAAAAAAACATGGCGCCATCAGTGAAAGGTGACCAACACCAAGTGGTAATTTCGTCTTTTGAATACCAAAGTGTGCATTAAAAGTTTGAGTTTTTTTTCCGCAGAGTTTATATTAACACACCTTGTGGCATTTGAGGAAGTAGTCTGCTGGAAGCAATTTGTAAATGTTCAATGATTTAAAATGCTGTTCCTCTGGTTCATTGGATTCAGGGACATGAGTATGTTACATAATAAATTTTTCGGTTGGAGATTGAATTCTGGTTAAAACGCAAAAGTTGTAATCACTCTCGACTGACATTTTGTGCGGATAGAATTTAGTCGTAATGAGAGAAAAGTTTGGGAAAATACAAAACATGGAAAAAATTAATTGTATCCAAGCTATTAAACCACATAATCGCTACCGGCTCTAAATTTAATTGAAATCCTAAATTGGATTGACATGCTGTTAACTGCGTGCAGAATGCTTCAGTTTTCCGTTCCATACTTTTCTTTTCGTTCTCTTGCATTCGACCCGGGCTATTTACTTTCAGTGTAGGCGATTTTCCAAGTTAAAAATATTTCTATCATTCGCACCTGCTCTTAAGCTCACAACGAAATTTTAATACGCCTGAACGTTATTTAGTGGAGAACGTATCCATACACGAATGAAAGGAAAGTCAATATTTGAAACGCTTCAAGGAACGTTTAAAGAGGATTTCACTGAACGTTAAAGTATTCAAAGCTTTTTCTTTTGACGAATTTCAGAATTCCTTGAAACTCTGAACGGTCGTACAATTCTTTGCAGATTTCATTTAAAATGTATTTAAAAATAGGAACAGTTCATGTTTATGAAAGGAAAAATTACTTAAAATTTAACAAATGATACAAAACCTACACAAATGTTAACAAAGGATACTTATAAGATCGTTTTCAATGCAGAATTGCGACGTTGATAAAGATAATTGGACAGTAGCAACCAACAAGTTGGAAAAACGAATAACTTGAAACATGGAATAATTCTGGCTACGATGACAAAATAAAGAATTACAATTGTTGTGCGACATTTATTGAATGTATTCTGCATTGAAAATGTTTACGCTTCAGGCTTCGGTGTTTTTCGCCGTACTGTTCACCTATGACACAGTTATACAAAACTCACCTTGAAATCAATATCAATTTAATTACCTTTAATTTGTTGTGCAGTCTCGTGTTTTATAATGTAGGAATATGAAGCCAAAGTTGGTGCCCCCTTTTTTCATTGTTAGTATTTATTTTTTCTTATAATTATAAGCAGTGTTTTGTAAGACTTATGAAGTCTGCCAGCTGTCATTTGAGTCATGGTTAGTTTGCTCAGCCATTTTATCATAAATAGGTTGAAGCCTAAGCAATATATGCAATTTTCGCAGATTTATTTTGAAAAAACGGTTCTTCTCGATAAGCTTATAGCACACTCTCTCCATTTTATTGCCGACATTATCATCCATCAGGACAGTTAATTCTATTAACCATGGATCGTTTCCACACCATGCTGAAACTCATCCATCTTGACGTCGTTTAGTGCGTAATGAAGAAACCATGGCAGCAGTAAAGCGTAGAATCGATGAAGACCTAAGTGAGTCCATTTGACATCGTGCTTAACATTTTGATCTGCGCTCATTCACATTTTACGGAAGAAGATGTTACGGAAGCATCATGATTTGCGGGCTTGCAAAATGCAAGAATGAATGAAAGTGTTGAAACTAAAGCCGAACGGCCACCGGGCAAGACGTAGTATCGATGTATGGGCTCAAGAACAAATTGCTGTAGATCTCGAATTTCATAAGAAAATTTTGTTTGGGAATGAGGCTGATTTCTGAGGATTGACTCGTTCAAACAATGAGGCCGTAATGCAGGGGACGTCTGGTTTCAATAGGAAGGTGCGATATGCATTATGGTTATTGCAACTATCGACCCCAAATCGACGTCCAAATGTCTCATTGTAGAACTTTTTGGAATGTATTGAATCAGCAACGCAGTGCTATTTCTTGTGGGGTAACGTCAAATTACTCGTCTATGCCGACAAGCCCGAAACCTTTGAGAATTTAGAAGGTAACATTTCCCATGTTATTGGCGAGCTACGGCTCCGATTATTGGTATGAGTAGTCGAAAATCGGACCTCTCGTTTGGACTTCCTCTGCGCCAGTTGTGGCACTTACATGCCCAAAGTCATATTTAAATAAAAATGGCAAAGAATCATCTTTCCAATAAAACCAAAATGATTTCATGATAATCAAAATAATGTTACGTATTTGACTTCATTTCAAAATTCTGTTTCTTTACAAACGAAAAACCCATAAGAAGTGCTTGTGACGAGGTAGAAGAAAGTAGAGAACACTTCCTTCTAGATTGTCTTAACTGGGCCAACAAAGGCCGGTCATGGCTGAGGAATATTAACCTGACAGTGCGCAAGAAGAACAAGAAAACTTGACGTGCGCAGGACTAGGGGATCACCTCGTTCTTCCTCAACAGGATGGGCAATCTGTAATCAAATCCCCGATGAAAGCCATCTGATCATCAGCCATCAAATAAGACTGACACTCTTGCGGGTTGGGACAGTTGTCTTTTAGAAAATTTAATTTTGTCTTTTCGAAGTTTGAACCAAAAAATTGAATCTGAAAAACTGTTTTTTTACTTTTTAAGAAGCTTTTTAAGAATCAACAAATGAGGAAAAAACGCTGTCACATTCGGCTATCGAAATATTTACATACAAAAATATTGGTTTGAGGGAAGTATGGTATGGGCACCGCCACAAGCTCAAAATGTGTTTTCATTTGATGTGTTGGACCAACATACGAGTATTGCGGGATTTTAGTATTCCCACAAGAGATCTTACGACATTTCTGTTCAAAGAGTTGACTTAGCCAACAGTCATTCCTTTCATTCCAAACCGTATCTTTCATTTTCCAGAGGGGTTTGTTTCTAAGGTTGTATTTCCTTTTGAAATGAATTAAAATAAAGATACATTTTTTTATTGCCACAAAATTGCGATTTTAATAGAAAGATAATTCTTTGCCAACTTTATTCAAATACGAATTCGGGCATGTAAGTGCGAAAACAGGCACGGAGGAAGACCAACCGCTAAGTCCAATTTTCAACTACTCTAACCAATGATTGGGATCATATCTCACCTATAACGTGGCGATTGTTGTCTTCCCAATCGCCAAGCATCTCGGGATTGTCAGAATAGATGAATGATTTGACATTACCCCACTAGAAATAGTCCAGCGGTATGAAATCACAAGATCTTGGACGCGAGTTTGCAGATACAAAACGAGAAATCATGCGCTCAAGACATGCGTAGGTCATTTAGCAACATCTTGTTGAAACCAGAGGTCCTCTTTATTACGGCGATTCAATTAAAGATCGTAAAAATACGAAAAAGTCATTGCTAATGGCTCTATAGCGATTACCATTGATTGATATGTTATTTCCAGGAGCAATTTTGAGGACATATGGACGAAAGATTCCCCCGCCAATAAAGGACACTAAACAGTGACTTTGTCCGGATATAACGGTCTTTGGACCACCGTATGTAGTTTCTCAGCAGTTCGAATGTGGTCTTGTTTATTAACCATATTGTTTATTGAAAGCGGTTTTGTTTATTGACCAACTGGTAGCCATTTAACCAGAAATGAGTCTCATCGCTTAAGGAAATTTTCCTATGGAATTCCAGATTGGCAGCCATTCATTCTTGTGCCCAAACACTGAATCTACCTTGTGTCTAGTGGTTGTTCGGCCTCCTTTCCTGAAAGAGTTGGACTTGAGGGTCCACAAGCCAACATCCTTCCAAAATATTTTTCATAATGTAAATAGACATAGGTTTGATTGTTGAACACAATTTTTAATGGACTCACTTGAGGCTTCATCGATACTACGCTCTAAAGCTGCAATGGTTTCTTCATTACGCACTGCCGCGTGTTATTAGTGAGAGTCACTGTCGTGCCGAAACGATCCAGGATTAATCGAATTACGTGTCCTGATTGATGATTATGTTGGGCAGAAAATTAACAGAATCAGGCTTCAACCTATTTATGATAAAATGGCAGACCAAACTGACAGCATGACAGCTGTTATATCATACGTAGTATCAAAAAATGTTGCCAACTTAAAGTTCTATGCAAAAACACCCTTTATAAGATCAAACCCATCGCAGACAGTGTAAAAATTGAAAAAAAAATGCATAACAGGGTGTCAGTTAAAATTTGCCGATTGTACTTATATATGACACCAGAGACATGTGTAAATTTCTATGATATGGCATCTCTGACTTATTTTTCTATTAATATCAACGTTAAAAAATAAATAAGTTACAAGCTGCCAAAATAATAGCGTCATATATGTTAACCTCAGTGAATATGTCGAGTTTCGTCCCAAGTAAATCGCATTTGCGGCATTCGTTGCTTTTCTTATTTCATCAAAAGAATAAAGCAGTTGAAGCTCATCGGTTGCTGGTAGAAACTTATGGTGAACATGTTCCAGTGATTATAACATGTGAGGCATGGTTTCATCAATTTAAAAGTGGAGATTTCGAATTAACAGACAATGAGCATCATAGTGCAGCGAAAAAGTTCGAAAACGAAGAATTGCAGGCGTTATTGGATAAATAAGACCCAACCCGATCGCAACAACAATTGGCAAAAACACTACATGTAACCCGAGGAGCAATTTGCCAACGATTAAAAGCCATGGGAATGATCCAAAAGTGTGGAAAATGGGTACCACACCAACTGAACGATAGACAAATGGAAAATCGAAAAACTATTTGTGAAATGCTACTTCAAAGGTTCCAAAAGAAATCTTTCTGCATCGGATTGTCACGGGGGACAAAAAATGTATTTATTTTGAGAGAAAATCATGGCTTTCACCTGGTGAGGCCGGCCTTTCGACTCTAAGGCCAAATCGTTTTGGCGGTAAGGCAATGCCCTGTGTTTGGTGGGACTATTATGGTGCGGTGTACTTCGAGTTGTTAAAACCGCTAAAATGGTAAAGAACACTCTTTTAGAGTGTTGTTCTTGAGTTCTAGTTTAGAGTTGAGTTTAGAGTTCTTGTTCATTGAATTGGGAAATATCACACCTGCCGTACTCTCCAGTCCTCACAACGTCCGACTATCACCTTTTCGTATCGATTGGACCCTCACTCGCAGAGAAGCGCTTCGCTAATTTTGAAGAAGTCGAAAAATGGTTCGTCGAATAGTTTGCCTTAAAAGAGAACATTTTTTTTTTTGGAATAGTATCCATGATTTGCCTGAAAGAAGGGAAAAATGTGTAGAATCCAATGGTCAATAATTTGAATAAAAATTTTTTGAGATTCCCTTAAGAATTAAGTGTTTTTTTTTTATTTAGAAAACCGGCAAACTTCAACTAACACCCCTGGTATGACCAATAGACTAGATTGATGTACATAGTACCTTTTCAAAGGCGACTACAAATCCCCCATATAACCCACAGAACCAACAAGTACAACCTTCAAACTTTGAAAACTTTTTATTTATTAGGAAGTGTTGTCGTTGAAGTATTTGTAGCACTTTTGGACTAGCGAAGAATAGTATATGCAGACAGCTATTGTTACATAAGTGTGTCATAAGCTGAATACGTGCAGAAGAACTTGCAGAAAAACCGTCTCCAACCGCCGATATAATTAAAAACAAGAAGCTCAATAGAGAAGAGCATAACGCGGCTCAGCGGAATAATGTAACAGTTTTAAAAAAGAAGGACATAAAGATGTTCTCATGATCCCATCCTACCACGGTGTTGCTAGACAAAATGACTGCTAAACGAAATGAACGACTAAAGCCAAACATAATTTTGGTATATGATAACAGAAAAAGGAGCATAGATCTTTCCGATGAGAAAGCCACTTATTATTCTCCACTTTTAAAAAGTCTTACATGATAGAGGAAAGTTCAAGTTCAGGTGATTTTTGGAGTAGTCGTAATAAATGGGTTGTCCATTCACAAAAAACTGAACCCTGACTATGGACGTTCACTTCTGCTGGCAAAAACAAATATTGTGGGGGCAAATGCATCACAATTACCAGCTCCTTCCATAGCTATACTACAGGTTACTTCAACTCTAGGGTTCTTCGCACCAGCAGCACAACTGCTGGTTCGCCATCGTCATCGCATCGCAGCATTTCCTTCCCTAGCTGGACAAGAAAGATGATAAACTTTAAAGACGAAGGTGTACGTCGGTAGGATTGGTAGTACCCAAGTCCAGACTGTACCAGACCACTTAAAAATTGTATACCCGAACGGATCATGTGACGTCTGCAGACTGGTATGGATGTCTTTCCACAGACCACATATGAACAGATAACCTGTTAAGTACGTCAGTTTGGCTTGTTTTTTTCTTAATATTTTATGAGGTTTTCTTAAAGATTTTATTTATTTTTTTCAGTTTGATAAGTGTAAAAAATATTTTGTTGTTTTCGCAGCTCATATTGAGTACTAGACTACTATTAGCTTATAGAACTAAATGAAATGATTAAACTTAGTTAGGATATGTTTTATACTACAAGCAAACTTAATTTAAAAACACAAAAAAACATAAAAACACGCTAAAATAGACTAAGGAATCGCAGTGTCAAAAACCGCGCACCAGTAATCATGTTTCACTTCTCGTTGCGGGTATAAGAAGGTTCATAAAGAAATTCAAACTATTTTATATAATAAATTTATTTTTCGAAAATCAATCTCCAAACGTTCCAGATAGTTTTTCTCAGTATTAAAGTCTAAAATATAAAATTTTCAAAAAGTTTTTAGCTAGATTGGGAAACTTTTAACGTTTTTAAGCGTCCCAATAGGAAATATTGAGCTTAAGGCTTACTAAGACATTTTGCAGTCGTAACAAAACAACTTCATCAATCATTGCATCAAGTGTTAAATCTGCAAAAGCATGTTCAACGCAATGGTTTCGTGGTAGAGGAACGCCAAGTTATACGTAAAGGTAGTCCAGGTGCCACGATTGCAAATACAAATTTCACTGAATGTGGTCTTAACTTGTTGATTCAATCAGTCGCTGGCGTAGTGTGACTCGAGGTGGTCTTTCCCGCGAAGTGTAGTTCATCTTGCACCTCCAGCAATATCTGCAAAACTAAGAGAAATAAATTCAAGTGTGATAAGCAAAGTTACGCATGTTTTCTCGTCTTGTTAACAAATAAGTGAAATTTGGTTAAGAGTAACATCACTTCGATTGCGCGGAGTTATCAAGTAAAGTATCTTTTGTGTTGCGGACTCGAAACTAATTGAAAATGTACACCAAAGGTGTGCAGTGCCGCGTCATCCGCGGATTTAATAGTGGATTACTTTTCGTAGTAATTAGTCTTCTTGCTGCTGTTAATGGTAATTTTGGACTTTTCTTTTCTTCTTATGTTTTTATTTATTTTTCGCATTCGAACCGATTAATCGTACCGTCCATGTTTTCTTCTCACAATAAATTGTTACGATAGTCAAAAGTTTTTATGACTGATGACTTTTTTATCGACACTTGAAAATATTCAAGTGCGTAAAAGTGTCGAAGGAGTCTGAATGCAACGATGTCAAATTGATTGGTGAAATTTTTATCTTATTGCTGAAGAAGTGTTATTTTGATTCGCCGCGATTGGATGTAAGAAGTTCAGTCATAAATACCAGCACCGTCTTCGTCATTTCGATTATCTTTTGAGCGTCTTTCTTGGGATAATTATGTACGATGAAAGTGAAATCGTTTTTTAGCAGAAAAATACATTAACAAAGCAAAAATGAAAATCACATTATATAAGCGAACTTAATTGCGCGACTATGGTAATCGCGATAAGCTCAAAATGCAACAATACCAGTTTGTGTTTATTTTAGCAATTGTTTTCATTAATGATGACGAGATTATATAGCTTGTTGGTTTTTCGTGAAAAATTGGGAATTATCATATTATATAAGTGTTAACTTTTTAGATTTTCATGAATATTTGATGATTTAATCGTATATGGACATATTAAAGCAGCTTTTCTGATATATTTGAATACAACAATTAAAAAGTCGGAACCACTTTTATTCTAGCATTGCTGAAAAACATATCAACCATTGATTGCTATGTCCTTGATACGTCTAACTATTATATCATAATAAGGTAACTTGTAAATTTCTATGAAATTCGAGATCTCTACTGTCATTTAATCACTCCGGGTTGCTTTCAATTCACAAAATAATTGTTCAAATTATTCAAAGAAAAACCTTATAAGGAAAAATTTACATGATATGAATTAACGAAGGAAACAAAACCATCTTTGCGTTATAGAAGCATATTACCACGTGAAGTTATAATAGTAAAATAACCTAATATTAACTATAATTAGATAACTTATGGTAAAATTCCTTCAATTCGATGCCCTAAATAATGCCACCATCAAGTATTTCTTCTCTGAGGCCATCATTCCTTCTCTGGGAAACTCATAATCATTCTTATACCTCCGTATGTAGGGGAGACCCATATGGCTGAAACATTTCAGTTTTATTTTCAAAAATTTTGTTGCAATCAGATACGGTCTGATAAACAAGGGAACCAACGGTGGAGTCCTGCAAAACATCGAAGAAGAGGAGTGAAATATAGACGCATGAAACTCGGCGTCCAAGTGATGGACTCTACCATGACATAATTCCACAATGAACGTGGTCCGGTGATCTGCTACAAATATTTTAAGCATTCAAGCTAATTATCATATAATTGTCATTTATGCATTCTTACACATTCCATTAGTGATCCCACTATATTTTCGATTTGATTGATTTTGATTTTGACAGCTGTCACTTCAAACCCCATTCTATAAAGAAAATATTCAATGGATGTGTTAAGTTGTTATCATTTTGTCATGTTTTCCAACCCTTCATCTATGAATCATTCAACTCGTACTCAATAAACATACGTTAACATCACTAATGCATTCCGGTTGCAGATCTTTTCATCCGATTTTGCGAGCATGCTTCTAGTTAAAGCAACAAATGAAAAACTACTGTCTGTTTCCCCATGCCTTCTATCTTTTCTCCTTGGACCACCTGAAACTCACCAAGAAACCAGAGTTTCTTTTCTAAGTTTACTGTTTCTATACTAGCAGCCTTTTGTTATCCGCGTCATAATAAATATCAAACAAAGGAATGTTCCATTGAATCCGCGCTTCACGAGGCCCTACATGGTCCTCACATATTAGGAGCCTTTTCGGAATCGTTTGTTTAGTTGAATTTGAGGTTGTCCAAGAGATTCGCCTAGAACTTATGGTGAAAAGGAAGTTATGGTGAGATATATAATCCGTCATTTACTTTCCAGTCAATCTTGTCTTGCGTTTCCGATAAGGATGGGTTCTAAAAATACTCTTTTTGAGTAATTTTTCTGTGAGGCGTATCTGCGAAATTAGTTTTGATTTCATATATACTAAAGTCGATTTGAGTTTTTGAGACTAAAGTTATGACTACTATCTATGGTTACCAAGTGCATTTGGCATACATAAAGTCAATGAAAACGTCTCGAAGTAGATTTACTCAGATTCAAATTATAGCTAGAATCCCCGCGGGGAAGTCGAGTTCTTTGTCCTCGCTCCATCTTAGGCAGAAGTCCAAGTCGAACTCATAAGTATATCCACAGGCAAGGCCAAATGCTGAATTGAATCCTTTTTTAAAAGGCTTGAAATTCTGCACCCAACCGACATCAAAGTCACATTGTTTAAAAACCCTTACTCCTTTCTCCAATAAACTTTCTCCTGACTAGTATTCCAGTCTTCCACAAGAAAACTTCATTACTAGTATTTCTGCTCTAAAAAAAGAAAAATTTCATACTAGCATTTCCGCCCTCCAACAGAAAAATTCGCAACTCCAGCTAAAAGAGCTACATGTTATCCCTCTGGGCCAGTCATTCTGCGTTTCTATATAACAAATGGATGTGACAATTAAGCAATCTCAAGAGTAGTAATCTCAAGAGGATTAATTGTTGCACACAAAAGTTGTTTTGAAAAATTACAAAATTTCTCCGAGCATGAAATGCAAGACAAACCTATCCAGTAAAATTCATACCTGCCTTGACACATAGAACCAAAAATTTTTTGGTGCAATAACAAATAGGAAAAAGATCGGTCTCATAAGGAAAGATAATGAAAGGCTGGAAATCATCTCACCTTGCTCATCGAAAGATCAACAACTCGTGACTTGCTGAAATTGTGTGGGTAATCCTAATATTTCCATGTCCACTCATTACCTGCCGCAAGAAAAAGTGAACCTCTGTATGTTTTTGTCTTTTTGGTGACTCCAAATCCTTAACGAGCGAGTAACTTATTTCACGCGTAGCAACCACCATTCGCTCATGCTAGCGGCAAACTGTTAATCTCGTCTCATTGAAAGAATATATATTCTTCTACAGTCTCATAAATGTTGCACCAGGGATAACCAACAGAGCTGATGCAAGGTCTGCCCACTTTTATAATGCACCCTTGTCCCTGCACCTGCATTAATCGTTTCAACCGCAGCTCTCACCGAAAGTTTCGCCCCAAAACCTCTCTAAAGTACGAAAACCTAGACTGAATTACGATCTTTGAGAGTCAATGTTTTGTTGGATTTGGTCCTTTTATATTGGTGATTAGTCAACTATTAAACTAGATCCTCATTTTCCCTTAACAGTTGCAGTTGCTCAGATTTCTTATGAAAATCTATTTAATACAAACAATGTTTTCAGTCTCTTTAGGACATTCTCCTTTCTCATGATAACCACTTTAGTTTTCTTCATGTCCGACTTGGAAGCAGAGCAGTAAGTCTGGGCAAAATTAAAAAACCATCTGGAAAATGTATACCACCTGATCCTTGAAAGATTTTCAACCTCAGCGAAGAACCACTGGTCTTAATTTTCATAGACATCCTTATCCCATCAAGAGTCAACAATCTACTGGTGTTTACCAGTGGACAACTTCAATTTTGACAGAATATGCACAGAAGATACCTCGTCAGTTTTATTCCTGCCATGTGGGCAGGATGCCTGTACAGCGTATAGCTTCCGAAAAACTTATTTTTAACCCAAACCGTGCTGTAACGTATTGACGTCTTCCACGAGGAACTAACAGCAGCGGGTAACATCTGCTTGGACAAGTAATCGAAGGTGACTTAAAAATGCGATTTTGCTGAACATTGACACAATCAATGGAGCTTGAAAAACTGTTAATCAGCGTTAACTCTAAAAGGAGGATCACTGAGTTCCCTTGACATTGAGCAACCAGAACTACAGTATATATCTTATGTTTTGTTCTAGGAACTTGTCGTTCCATGAACGAAAGCAGAAGGGTGACCCCATCCAAAAGTATTGACACAACTTAACTAAATACAGCGCTAATACTCTCGGGCAACATATCTAAGAAAGAGATAGAAACAACACATGGAGATTTATAGTTGTAGAGCAACTTTACGCAAAATCATTGATTGAGTTTATCTTGTGTTTTACAATCTAAATCTAATTCAACTTAGTTAGGTCGAATATCAAATCTAGGTCAGGCACTTTGAGAGGGCAAGGCCGGGAGTTTGTTGTTAATGTTTGTTTTTTGTATTTACGCTATGATAATGTCAATGATCTCGTTTGATATCTGTTGGTTCTCACCGGCCGAGTAGTCCTCAAAAATTCTGAAATTTAAACTATTACCTCGAAAGTTTTGTGTGGGACATTTGCATTACTCATGCACCCCAGCAGTAGAAAATTGAGCGTGTGAATATTGTTCAGCAGGATTAACAATCACGCGTGCTTCCCGGTCTTGTTACCACCTATAAACTGGCCCATGCATGCATCATGCGGCTTTTCTCTTAGACGAACATGGACTTCTGAGCACAAAATGTTGTACTTTAAACAGGGTAACATTGCTTGAGAAGATGTTTTTTGCAACAGATACCCACGACAGAATTTCAATAGCTACAACTCCCACGAAACTATTTCTTTACCCAGATCACTATGATATCAAATGAGCACCTTTCCTCAGCCCGATAACATAAATACCAGATTATCAACGTCAGTACCAGATGCTGACGAATCTTTATTGCGATCCTTGCTAAGCAACAATAGGTTTGCTTTTATGTCCTTTGCTAACTGCTCTGCATATCTTGCGCCTTTGTGCTTAGATGAAAGTTTATCTACGAACACGCAGCGCTGTTTCGGCTATTATTATGGTTCCTCTCCTAGAATTAGTCAAGTTTGAGACAGTATTCCCCGCAGAGAATACAATGCGCCTCTTTCTGAATACTTTTTAAGCTTAAAAGGAGTCGCCCTAAGTATACTTGAACATAGGTTTTTGTACTGTCAGTGATTATTTGTCAGTTAAAGTGAAAAGGAGTAAATATAGCTCCAAACCACAACGAAACGTGTGTGAATGAAAGAAATATATTTTAAAGCCCGATAAAGAAAACGAATTTTTTCCTGAAATCTCAAAAACCATTAGAAGCAGCCGCTCGACAACTTTCGATATTGTAAAACGGTTCAGAGGAAAATATCAAATCAAAAATCAAATTCGAAGTTGGGGGCCATGTAAATAGACAGACAAAAGCTAACAAAAATGTTTAAGGATCATCAGAAAGGGTCCTACTACTATTTCAAGAAGCATTAGGGATGAACTATGAACATAAATGATATCAGTATTAGGGCGCGAACTGTACGTAGAGCTCGAGAGTACCGAGCAAGAATACTGCGAAAAAACCTAGAAGAAAATATTATGTTTGCAAGATTTTAGAAATAAAGAAGTAGACTTTTGGGATCCTTTAATATTCTCAGATGAGAGTAAATTGCCATATTAAATGAAATGAAACGAAAACAAAAAATACTGTACTTCATCCCAGAATTATACAACATACAGTAAGGCACGGAGGTGAAAATCAAATGGCTGTCAACCATGTTGGATAGCTTGTCTTCGTTAACAAGACTTAGACTAACTAACTGACTATGGACAAACTAAGTTAATTATCAATTTTCAAGGAAAATTTTGAAAAGACTACGCGGAAATGGAATCTTGATGGTCATTATTTGTTTCAGCGAGATAATTACCCAAAGCATGGTGCCTATGATGTACGCGATGTGGCTGCCTTATAATACTTCCGGTCAATCAAAAACACCACCTAAATCCCAAGACCTGAATCCCATAGAAAATTTTTAGGGAAAACTTGATAGAAAGTGAGGAGCGACCACATTTCCAGCAAAAGTCTGCTATAGAGGGTCCTCTTAGAAGAATGGAAAAACATCACTGCGTATGATAGCCGTAGATTATTACAGCCTATGGCCAACAAATCGCAGAAGTTATAAAAGCAAAAAGGGTATGCAACTAGGTAGTGTAGTGGCTAACTAACGATTGTAATTTTTGAGAATATATCATTATAATTGTGTGTCCGATTACTTTTGTCTACTGGATACATGGAAACTGGAAACTTTATTCTATTTTTTCGTGAAATTGTTTTAATTCAGTTTTATTTTTTATGAAATTTATAAAGAATAAACACAACTTTAATACATAAAAATATCTTTGATTTAATTTCAACGGTCATGCTCGTACCAGTAGTGTTTTTTCTTGTTTTTCGTACTGTCTTATCACTTTTTGCCACCACTGTATACAGTTTTTAAACATTATTTGAAAACATTATCAAAGAGTAGTGTTTTTGCCACTTCACTCTTCCAATATGGAAGTAAGATCAAAGTTTTATGTCAACATAGGAATACAAATTGCCTTTGGTGGTCCTGCAACATTCAATATATTTAGGTGAATCATCATTCATTGCACGTTTCATTGTACATATATGAATATTTGCGAGCAAGCATGCATGCATATTAAGATACAACCTCGGAAATCTCAACAACTATCACAGCGTTCAAGAAATGGTTTCGCTTTCAATCGAATTCATCCAAATTGCTGTTGCAGTTGAGACTATCCACGAACCACCTATAAAAAAATCTTGTCTACCTTGACTCCGAAGGCAATCCCAGTGGTATGAGACCAAACAAACATCCGTAAGACATCCAGAGTGCTGCTGTGATGTCATGAACTTATAACTTTTTCCCAAGAAACGAATTTGTAAGAATTAGATAGCAATTTGCCAAGAATTTCCAAGAACTATCCATCAGATGCGAATATCTTGTGTCGATCATAACTTTTCGAAATGTTGTCGTATTTTCCGGATTCCGCCAGATTTATTTTCAACATTTTCTCTGGCAATAAAATCGAATAAAATGTAAATATGAATAAATTCGTTCATAAGAAAGTTGGTACATTTATGACAAACTGTACCATATTGTTAAATAAATGTGTTACACTCTTCAGATAAATCCAGTGATTCGAATGATAACAGTCATGGAAACACTGATCGCTTCATTCGTGTAAAATGGAAACTTTCCCATACTGAATCAAGTGGGTGTTAATTTCCATAGAATATTTTAATACATAGAATAAATATTCCATAGAATAGCAACAAATTGTGTTTATGGAAATAATTTCCCAATAATTGAGCCCAATATTAAAGCAAGAAAAGCTTCTATGCTTTAGATAGCCTTTAGTTGATAATAACTTTCTGTAAAATATTTATTTCACTTTGATTAAGCGTACCGACCTCTAGAAAAAAAAACTAAACTGTTGTTAAACATTCAACACTCACTAATAAATATCCTTAATGTTACTTAATTTTCTTCAGTTTAAATATAGTGGATGTTACCCCAAGAACAAGTAAACGTCCTCGTGTATTTAAAATGTCGAAGTATCTAGATATTTCTAGATATTTTAAATATCTTATCTGTACATACTCAACTTCCCAGCAATGTACTCTTCGCAGCCGTATCAATTTTCGAAAAGGAAATAAATGATACTTTTCATACGCAAGAAATCATGGCTATCGTTTCATTTATAACGCATAACTTTTCTCATCGCTATCAATAAGTCATCACTTTCACATAAAATTCATACCCCGATTGATATAATGTTTGTTAGGTTTGTAGTTTATGGTGGAAAAGATGTATTCAATGGGGTTTTTTATTTGGAAAATTGTAAATTTTCCAGTGCTCACGCGGCTGCAATAACTTCAAGGATATTTCATTAAAAAATTCAACATGAACTCAACAACAGCTATTACAGCGATAAGTATTCGTATCGTTAAATTTGTATTATAATGTTGCACTAGGGAATACTAAACTCAAGCATAAATATTTTAAAATCTACCTTTTTATACTTAAAATTGAAAATTGTACATCAAGAAGTTTTATTATAGATAGTTTTGACAGTTCAGGCAGGAAAAATTATTGCCTTATCCTTCGCAGCATTTTCAAAATCATCGAAAACTATAAGCTTGAATTACTTTACTAACAATCATATTGCAAAAGATCCTGAAATCATTGCGTGAACACAAATTTTATTATGTGTAAGGGAGATCCTTATAAAACAATTTTGTATAGAACTCGTTTACACTTTTATACTATTTAATACCATCTGTATATCATGTTGACGTTTTAGCAAATTGGAAGCACTTACTCGCTTTGGGTGGCCAGTTATGTCAAATTATGTAACTCTCCGCGTCAAAGATAGATAGCTCAAACCATAGTGTTATGAAACTTCCACAAACTTCCGATCTAAATATTTGGCTTAAGACCGGAAGTTTGTTAAAAGTTTCTCCCGATCTAAAGGTTCGGCTAAAGGCTTCGGATGCATTGGTATATGTAAGCCAAAACCAGGAACCAGATAGAAACGAGGATGCATAGAGATGTTCATTAACATACGCTCTAATTTTTAATAATATACAAAATGACTCACACCGATAAACTTTTATCACATGCATTCAGACTCAGAAAGCTAGCTAGCTGCGTTCTCTCCACTCAACCACGTCGTTTAGTTTTTAAGCTCTCTATCTTGCAAAGCTCACATCAATTACTATGTAGAGTGTGCGTATCCCTTGCGTTTTGATATGCCTTCTTACTGTTTGCCCCTTAGTGGTTACACTATGATTCAAACAAACCTTAACTTCAGATCTCAAAAGTCAAATGTTGCACTACGGATTATTTCCTTTGTGTTTCTATGTTAAGCATTCCTCGATTGTTTCCTCAAACTACACTCAAGAGTGGTTTCTCCGTTGTAAACATTTTATGAACACTAGTTGTACGCATTTGAAAAAGTAGTTTTGTAGTTTTACGTAACCTTTTATTATAGACTCCACTAGGTTAGGGTTGCCTTTTTTGGAAGCCTGATAAAGCTGTCAAAATCTATTTGGAAGAGAATTTAGCAAAATAAAATATGAAATAATCAAACAACATTCGAAAACAAATTTGAAATAGGAAACATTTCATTCCAAGTAATTTGCTAACCATAATATTTATATAATGACAATTTTTCGACCGCATCATTCTATATCCTCGTTTATTGGGAATTTTACAATAATGTCAAAGCAAAGCTTTCTAAACTAATATGCCATTAATTAACTTTAGAGTCTTGAACCACCAGCCTTGTTTCAACTAGTAAAATCAACGAAATATTTGAATACATAGTATGTGAATGTATGTAGGTTTCAGAAAGGAAGAAATTGAACTGTTGATTACCTTTTAAATCAGATTATACCGACCAGATTATATTCCTTCATTAGAAGCATCAAAAGTTTCAGGAGACTGACGACCACTATATTATGCAGTTGTGTTTAGAGAGCAGTGATGATGTTTGCAAAGAACACACTCATGTTTTGTGATCCTTTTCCCATATCAAAAATATCCCAAATTTCAAATTCAGCCAGAGCCAGCATGAATTTTTTGCCGATTTTGCATATGTTGTCATCATTTCTTTCTGTCCTTTATGCGTTGAACTTGTTCGTCGTTCCAAAATCAGAAACGATTTATAATTCCTGGCACTCCCATTCTTCTCTCAGGGATAAAGAGAAGAACGGGTATGAATTCTACTTTACTAATGATTTTGATTCTTCTTAATCGAAGCTCCAAATTCTAGAAAATATTCAATTGAAAAATGACCCATTGAATTTTCGCTGATATAAGACTTGACTTCATCAAGTGATCCCGCAAAAGAATACGCACGGGTTCAAATGGAAAGTGTGAAGGACAAGTTCCGATGAAGCATGAAGCAGAATAAAAATTTAATCATGTGCGAAAAGAAATAACAATTTACCTAAAATTCAAACAAAATTGCAATGAAAATTGAAAATATCAGCACAGGCATCGGGGAAAAAAGGGCAAGAAGCAAAAGTGAAGTGTCTTGTAGGATTATCGGTGTAACTGTCAAAGGGACTCAAGGAAGTTAGCATTGGCTGCATGAACTAAATGAAAAAATCTGCTCGCAACATTTCAGAGCTCTTTAGCCTGTTCCTTGCTTGGTGACAATATATTAGAATCATAAAGATTTTGAAAGTTTTCTTTTTGACTAATTCACGGCTCGGGATGTCACGCCAGCGACAAATAGAACGGATTAAAGCTACAATATCCCCTGAATCTACGAAATGAGTACGCGAAGTGACAGAGAAGTTCTTTTATTTATTTATTTTAGCGCTATTGGGGAATTTGTGCGTATCATTGAGTGGATGAATCTTATCAATTAAATTAATAAGAATAAGAAAGAATTGAACAAAGAACTGGAGAAATTTTCAACATTAAATTTGGAAAACTGTTCCAAAAAACTACCTTCATAGTTCAGTTAACGATAGATATGGTTGAATGATAATAGTATGCTCAATATTCTGTGAGAAACTCAAAAAAAGGAAGGATTTTACCACAGTAGTAGAAGCCTCAATAGCTAGTAATATGCGTCATTATACAAATCAAACCCGAGAACAGAACCTTGTGTCATACCTCCTCTTATGTGAATGCTCTTCGGTTCCCCCTTTGAAAAAAGAGGTCTTCTGGAGTACAGAAGAAGCCAATCGTTTTAGACTTGCAAAGTTTTATATTCGAAAAGTGTTTTTCCAGTTTTTCCCATTTGACTTTATTTTAATTCCCTAAAATATATCGTTAAATTTGCCCAAATTTAAGTGCATTGATGATATCTATACTCACAAAAGCTCCATCCGTCGTGGTATCGAATTTACTAGTTCAATCAAGGTGCCGATGTGGAGCAGTACTCTAAATCCATGCTATCCAAGGCATTTTCAGCAACGTTAATAAAAAAAGATGAGTGTGATGAGTGTTAGGATGAAATGAACCTAACATTAGAGGCCTCTGAATGCTACCTTTTCAAACTTGCTCCCAATGATCGGACAAAACATTTTTCTTCGTAAAAAACTTGCGACGAGCAGTAATGATAGTCTGGAAAATCCAAAATTCTCCATAACGACTGCTTTCAAAATGCAAGGTCTTCAACAGCTCATGAAATATGCGGTCTAAAGCTGTACGCTATGTCTAATAAATTATTGTTTATGTACACTTAGATCTGTACACTTAGCATTGATCAGTTTACGGACTTCCTTTGATAATCAATTCTATTGTTCTCAAAACAAAGTCACCGCCTACAGTAACTCAAGTCTACTTATCTGTCACCCCATTTTCCAGGATGTCTAACCTTTGTCAAGTAAAAGATATTATCTCATTCCATGCCATATAAATGCGGGCAACATACTTTTGACAGCAAGCTTGATTACAAATGTTAAGCATACCACAAGTCTGTCTCAACCCTGGTCACTCGGAAAAATCAATCAGGTCCTGATCAGGTTACTATTTACTTCAGAGAGTACTACGGAATATATTGATTTAAAAATCACCACCTTAAGTATTTGTTTGCGAGTACTGGAGTAACTTTTCTTTGAAACAACTTGTTTGAAAAAGGACATAACATATGAGCTTTGACGAAGTCAGAGGGGATAAAAACTTAATAAATCAATGATGAAAAAACACAACTTCAGCTTACGCTATAAGCCATTTAGACCACGGTAAACATACATTTTCTGCCTGTAGATCTGGAGCCTCCGGTTGCATAACTGGCGTAATAAGCGTTAAACACCGGGAAAACTAATAAAAAGCTCCCGTAAAAAGTAAAGTAAAATTTTCTTTGGACTAGTTATTTCTGTATATTGCTCTTAGAACATTATTTTTTAGTAAGTATTATATTAGTACTACCTGGTAAGAAAAGAATAAGGGAAACATGAAATCGTGAAATATGGGGTGTTTCTTAAAGGAATAAAATTTTAAAATGGATTACAATACTGAAAAATTGTTTTAATTGCCATTCTATTGAAAAGATAATTCTTTCCTATTTCTATTTGAATATGATTTCTGGCATGTGACTGCCACGATGAGCGTGGGGGAAACCCAAACGAGAGGTCCAATACCGATTACTCTAATCGATAATTGGAGCCGCATCTCGCCATTAACAAAAGCGTCACGTATGCCCACAAGAAACAGTCCAGCGGTTTTAAATCACATGTTCTTCTGTTCGCCGGCCTGTTCGCAAGATCAAAACGAGCAATTAACCGCTCGTCCAGTTTTTATTTTTCAAAAAGTCGATGGTTGCACAAGCTGTATGACATGTCGCGACGTTTCGTTGAAACAAGAGGTCCCTGCTTTACGAAAAGTCAATTGCGGGACGATAAAGTCATTGATCGTGGCTCTATAGCGGTCACCATTAAAAGCAATGTTATCCCAAGCAGCAAGACACACCTAGAAACAAGACATATGGAACAATGGTTCCACCGGTACGTAAGGCACACCAAACAGTGACTTTATCCGGATGTAACGGTGTTTGATCAACCACCTAAGCTTGCTCATCACTGAAAATGTGGCAATTTTGTATACTGACTTTGCTATTCAACTATAAATGTGCCTTATCACTGAAGAACATTTTTTATGAAATTCGGAATCTGCTGTGCTTATCTATTGGGACATACTTTGAATCTATGCTATGCTCAGTGGCCATTCTGCTTGAATTCCTGCACCAGTTTGATTTTGTAAGATCACAAACCAAGATCATTTGCTAAAATCTTCCATAATATGGAATGGCATATGGGGGTACGAAGTCTCACTTACCAGGTGTGTTAGTTGAAATTTGCCGGTTTTACTTATAGATGTCGCTAGAGCTATGTGTAAATTTCTATGATTTGGTAGCTTTGTTATATTTTTCTATTGACATTAACCTTAAAAAATACACAAGTTACAATCTGTCAAAATAATAGCGTCATAGTTGTTTAGCGTCATAGTGAATATGTCGAGTTTTGTTCCAAGCAAATCTCATTTGCGGCATTCATTGCTTTTCTTATAACATCAAAAGAAAAAAGCAGTTGAAGCTCATCGGTTGCTAGTAGAAACTTATAGTGAACATGCTCCAGTGATTCGAATATGTGAGGCATGGTTTCGTCAATTTAAAAGAGGAGATTTCGAATTAACAGATAATGAACATCATGGTGCAGCGAAAAAGTTCGAAAACGAAGAATTGCAGGCGTTATTGGATGAAGATCCAAACCAATCGCAGCAACAATTGGCGCAAACACTAAATGTGACCCGAGGAGCGATTTGCCATCGTGTAAAAGCCATGGGAAAGATCCAAAAGTATGGATAATGGGTACCATAACAACTGAACGATAGACAAATGGAAAATCGAAAAACCATTTGTGAAATGCTGCTTCGAAAGGAAATCTTTTCTCCATCGAATCGACACGGGGACGAAAAATGGATTTATTTTGAGAACCAGAAGCCGAAAAAATCATGGCATTTACCTGGTGAGGCCGGCCCATCGACAGTAAGGCCAAATCGCTTTGGCCGTAAGACAATGCTCTGTGTTTGGTGTGGTGTGCTTCGAGTAATTAAAACCTAGTAAGACGATGAATACGGATCACCACCGACAACAAATTAACTTCAACAAATTATCAATTTGAATCATGCGTCGATCGAAAAACGGCCGGAATGGGCCCGAAGACATGGCATAGTTATCTTACAACATGACAATGCACCGTCTCATACCGCTAAAGGGGTGAAGAACACTAAAAGCGTTGAATTGTGAAATATTATCGCACCCGCCGTACTCTTCAGACCTCGTCCCGTCCGACTATCACCTTTTCGCATCGACGGGACACTCACTCGCAGAGCAGCGCTTCGTCAATTTCGAAGAAGTCGAAAATGGCTCGTCGAATGGTTTGCCTCGAAAGAGAAAAAGTTTTTTTGGAATGGTATCCATGATTTGCCTGAAATGGGCAAAATTTGTAGAATCCAATGGTCAATACGTTGCTTAAAAATATTTCGAGATTTTTCAAGATCGAGTCCAGGAAATTGGATTTGATATCCTGTCGTGCAGTTCAAAATGTTTTCAGGACAGAAAGTCCCATTCCGTCTTCAATTTGCTAAGTCTTCGTTTACTCCTTACCAGAGCCCGTGGTAAGGCACGTTCTCGTTTAATGGCTTATTGGACACTCAGTGGGACAAGCGACTGGCACAAACACCTGCGCTTTGTCGGATGTCTAGGATTCGACAGCCCTATTCAGAAACTATTGAAACTACCCTATTCAAACTTTTGAGGAGGGTATTTTCCTTCTACTTAGATTTCATTTATGTAACTAATGAACGCTTTGTGGCAAGTTAGAATTTAAATCAGTAAGATTATATTGATGTCTTTATTTTTGCCAAATTTTTTCGGGATATTCTACCAAATGTCGTCACATGTCCATCGGTTTGTTGTTTAAACCGGAAACTTCTGTTTTTCCGCTTTCGTTTGTTCTTTCTTTTCCCTTTAATTATATCTGTTGACATTCATTCTTAGGTCAGTTTCATCTCTTTCAGAGTTGTCTATCTATTAGTCTATCTTTTAGTCTATCCCACACGGAACGAGTCGAAAAATATTCCCGGAGTTAGGAAGTTGCTATGTTGAGAGAACATCATCTACGTGATTCTTCTTACGCCCTATGATATCAACACTGGACTTTGAGGCTATAAATATAATGTCCATTAATGTGATAATATATAAGCAATAAATATGTACCATGTCAACTTCCGTCAAATCTTTTGTGTTGAAAGATAGTTTAAGTCCTATTATCACTAGATAGAATAGAAAGAAATCATTTAAGTACATCCTAACTTCTAGGAGTCACAGTGTTCATTCAATCAATTTATGTTTATCGAAGTATGCCTGCTGGAAGCTGTGCAACAGCTAAACGTTTATTTTAAAATATTAATCTTTAAAAATTCATCCCATCTCATCTTTTACAGCAGCAGATGACCTCCAGTATATTTACATGTAAAAAAGCAATTTCATTGAATTTGTGCTAACTTATGTAAGTTCGCTCTTTAAACAATTTGGCATTCACATCCTGTCGACTTCCGAAGCATGTTACAGTATAGCTTTCGTAAAAGTTGAAACGCTTCCTGCTCTTGTGGTTAAGACAACAAGATTACCACCAGAAAAAACTGGAAAACTGGAAAACTGGAAAACTGGAAAACTGGAACATTTTTACAATGCATTACCCTTTACTGATAGTCCTTGAATATTTAAATAAGTAATTAGTGAGAGCAAACGACTGTGAATTATAAAGATTAACATTTTTAAATTCCACATGTGAAAATGTCTGACATATTTATGCTAATATTCAGGTTCGTGTGACTATGGCGGTATTCTGAAGGAATAAAAAAAACTAAAATGCATTCGCATACTATCATATAAACTCAAGTGTTCTTCTATTTCATTTGTGGACCTATCTGCTCTTTCTGCTTAACACTAGATTACTCTTTTTAACTCCCAGACACGTTATTCCACCGCGTTGTCTCCATGACAATTTTATCGAAGTTCACCTAGACATACCTGAGAGTTACTGCAAGTATTCCTCGTTGGTGCATTAAAGATTCAGTCCATGATTTTGTTTCAATTTATATTCCGGTATATTTGATTGTTTGCAGGTTGACAATGAGCGAGGCCAGCAAGACTTGCCACCGCCACTTGAGCGGAATCGTTCACATTCGAAGAACTACGGGAATACCACGTAGCATTCGTATTGGATGGCAGAGTAGCTTTGGCACTTCTTCAGGTGGTGTTGGAGGTGTTGAGAAGGTAGTTGACTTGCCGGTTTGTAATAAACTTACTTCTGCACTTACTTCAGACACTCAGAGTGCGTAGGATTCCATGATAATAAGACAATAACATCGTCCTCGATAGTAGTGGAAGTCGCGCATGGAAATATTTCCAAATCGATTTCTAGACAATCCAAAGAATTCGACGAATACCCTTGAGTTCGTTGCATTTTTCAACCAGTTGTTTGTCACGTGTTTGCCAAGCATTGTTTGGTGCCGTGCCTACACATCCGCCATTGCGAAAACCAATTTTGTAATTCAATAACTATAATTTATTCATATATTTTATTATTATCACTTTCATCAGTTTTCCCAACGAGATTTATAGGTAAAAGTTGATTGTTGCGTTAGTTGCAATTTTGGGATGGAAACCGGTATGCTCACATTTGAATTTTATGAGATAACTTGAAGCTTTTTGACTGGAAAGCGAAATGAGCGTACAACACACTTACGAAAGTGATTTATGGTTATTCGATTTTAGTGTCACTTATTTTATGTAAGTCATGGTATCTATTAGGTCATCTCCTATCTACCTCTGTTTTAGCGAAGAATGCTACGATGTAAAGTTTTTGGTAAAACGAGCATAGTTGTAGTTACTCTACTAGCTATAGTTACTCTACTAGCCAATTATTTCAAATTGAAAACAAGATACTTAGTTAATTATCTGGTTTTTGGCTTTACTTTGTTCTCAGTTTTGGTCAAAGATTTCCTGCTCTATAAGAAGTATTATTTTAAATAAACATGTTTCCATAAACATTTCTGAGAACATTTCGGAGATTGAAGACAATAGCTTTATTCGCAAGCTGGGTTTATTGTCCGTCCAAACTAATTCGCTCTCGTGTCGTGCTTGTACCGGAGCTTTCCTTGTATATCCTTCCATGTTATAACGTTTGAGTCAATTGCTCCTGATTTGAGCGAAATTTGATAATCATATCATCTAGAAAGGCTTTTTTGTGGTGTAGGTGTGAATGCTTTCACGCACGGAGTGTGGAGCTCCCACCTTCCACAATGGCTAACTAAACGCATCCCTTGTCAACCTGAGAACCTACCCTGAAACCGTTTGACACATTACTTTTTACATTTGACATTTGCCAGGTTTCTTTCTGCTGCACCGCCAGTCGCTCTCATGCTAAGCGATCCTTCCACTAAGGGAGGGAGGAAGAGAGGTTACGAGACAAATGATCGCCCCATCTTCGACGACCTCAACTCCTCTGACTCCATTTTATCTTGCAGGACTGCACGAGCGTAATGTGCAGCGTGATTCTATTTATCATCCGAATTCAAGCATCACCGTGGCGAGACTATCCGGGGTAAGCTCTCCTGTTTCCTTGTAAAGGTCCACTCGCAGCCTTTTCACATGCATTTTTTACAAGCAAAAAATGTGAGGTAAGTATTGTCTTCTCAAAATCTGCAGTCGGTGGTTTGTTATTTAGCAATATTAAGCAGGGATGACTGAAAACACTGATCCTCGCTTAAAAGCTGGGTCAGGTAGGAGTGAGTCCCACCATGTCCTCGATTTAGCCAAGGTCTCAGATTCGAAATCAGCTGCACAGTCTACCTTCTCTTCGTACAATCCACCCAAGACTGCTGCCAATCGTTGAGTGTGCACTGTCTTACATTGCAAGCAGTTGTCTCCTTGTAATCCTGATGTCGACTCACCTTAATAGCGTGGACTTCCCTAGCAAGGAATGTGATAGTTATCACACCTGCAATTACTCTCACTGCGGAATTATATGAAGATGCAACTCTCAGTGCTCCTGTTTTGCCTGAGGCAGGCCTACCCTTAACTACTCAAAGAAACTCATAATTGATTCGATCAGTAGCCCGAAGGACTTATCCAACGTCTTCGGTGTGATTGCCTTGTCCTCAAAACCAACATCCTTACTTGATGCTCTTCTTTGTCAAAATTGCCACTTCAGTTTTCTCCAGTGCTAAACTGAACATGTGAGAAGTCAGCTAGTGTCAGAATCGACGACCAAGTCTAAGTCGAGCTTGTTCGACAGTGCATCCAGCTACTACAGGCGCAACATCAACAGCGTAGTTGATGAAAAGCAACTCATTTAGGAACTCCAAATTCATTACTCCGTTGCAAAATGCGTTGCACAGATCTAGATCAAAGATAAATCCCTTAACAACATACGATGTAGCCTCCAGCGTTTGCTTACCCTGTAAATTGTCATAAAGCAGACTTTGGTCCATACGGCAGCCCGCGAAAAGTCAAAATGGCATTATCAACCTTTGCAGAATATCCAGCCTTTGCAGAATATTAACGAAGATGAAAGGGTTCTTAACGTCGAACGTCACTAAAAGAACGATCCGTCGTCAGGTGAAGCTATATGCCTCTGCTTTTGAACCGAGCTTACTACACCTGCAATGGCATCTCTGGTGCAGTAAGAGAGTGCTGCCAAAGAGGCAGGTTCGCAGCAGCAGGAATCGTGTCACTGAGTCTTAGCCTGATGAATTTCTCTAGGACATCCTACCCATTTCTTGCATGGATAATGGATACAGAGGCATCAGTTTGTTTGTAAATGAGTCCCTGGTTTTATCCGTGAGCGTTTCGTTCACTTTCTTGAGTGACGAAGTTGAGTGATGAAGTTGCCCCCCACCATCACTCTGACGTTTATTCTTTATGTTTGTGTCAGTAGTAGTTGAAACAGACTCGCGCAGCGAAGTTTATAGTACTCATTCATACGGATTGAGCATCTTTTCACTCTGGAGTTCTTTTTTTTTCTTTTACTTTATTTCGGAGTTCTTTTATTTCGCATTTACGAATATGGCTATCATTTGTTCCATTTGTTCATGGACAGACTTTAGTAGCTGGTCATTGGAATCACAGCTTAACTCCAGACAAAAAGGGATGCATATATGTGAAAAGTATTAAATGGTGTGAAAAAATGTCTGTTACACACAAAAACTACAAGCGCATGAAATATTTCACAAAGATCTTGTCATATAGTTGTTTCTCTGTAAGTCCCCGTGTTTCCAACTATGTCATCGAAACCAGAGCGAACATTGCTAACAATCGCTCACATAATGAAAAAAAAACTTCCCATTCAAACTTATATTCGACTTATAAGTACCGTTACATTTCAAAAACTATGTAACGGTACTTATAAGGAAAAGATATTGGATTTAAGACAAAAAGACGATGGTGGGAAGAAATGCATCTGAATATTCTCTTGAATTTCGGACTTACACGATAATATGTCCGAACACCTCATGTAGAAAACAAAGCAAACTTTACAAGATGGAGAGCTTAGAAATGAGATACGAGCTTAGCGAGAAATCACGCTTGCTAGCTTTTTTAACTTGGATGACGGAATGAAAGTTTTTCGCAATGTTGTGAGATAAATAATGTTACTGGGCTCTCTCTGCCGCTTTATCTCCATCTCCTATCTCTAGAAAGTGATGCTTACAGATACCAATGCAGCTAGAAATATTGCGTTGATAATTATCCTAAGGTGATGCCTCTCCGGCCTGTAAGCGCTTATTAGTGATTACGTTGTGATTGAAATAGCTGGTGTACCTCTGTGTCATTGCCGACAAGGATTCGAACTGTTTTTCTGAACGGTGGCATAAAAAGTTTTTTTTTTGTAGTATTGACGAACTAGCCGTCGTGACAAGAAAGAATTCGAGTTGTTCTCTACTATGAAAGAATTTAAGGATTTGCTTAGTTAACTGAATGTATTACATTGAAATTTTTCTAGAGTTCTGAAACCATTAGTTGATATGTACTGATTTGTTAACTTATTTAACACGGTTAAACACAAGTTGCGCGGCGAATTTCATTCTTATTTTGAACCAAGCTATTGAATTATAGTCGCCTAGATACTTTTACCACAGGAGAGTTAAAGGCCCAGTAAAATCTGGAGCAGCATAATTTGGAAAGGCAGTTACTGATGTAGAGGTAAATAAAAAGGAGAAAAAATCCACTCTGGTAGTCCTTCATTAAATACAAAAATATTCAGCAATTGCTCTGAAACCTTAATGCCAATTTATTTCTTATGAGACAAAAGTTTGCATTGCTCAGCTGAACCAATAACCAATGAATCAGTATATGCAGGATATAATCATCAAATGTTATCAATGAGGCTTTTGTGCTCAACATATTCCCGGCACTTTTCATTATCAATGACAGGATGTGATTCGAAATTCGAAAAAAGCCGCAATCAAAAGGTCATTACTTATTAAGAAATGTTTCGAAAAAGAGAGCTAAATGCCTTTTGAAACGTATTACGTTGAAGCTTCTAAATTCTTCCAATAATCTTTTTTTTTTACACCCACAATCGAGAGTTAAAGGACTCGTACAAGAACATTATAAGTTCTGGTTTCCCGAGCAAGGCAATTTTCGCTACCTAATACAGCCACTTTATATAGCTTCAGTGATCACTTTTTTTACCGAAACCTAACCAAAAAAAAAAAATTTAGAAAATTTCGAAACGTGAAAAATTTCCTCTGCTTGGAAGACTGGGGATCCTGTGAAAACAAATGAATTTTTCACATAAAGTTCAGCCAAAAATTATCTTATTATTACAATTCGCAACTAATGATACCAAAAGTATAATTTTAGTATTTGAAATCACGGGATTGGTGTCTCGAAATGGTCGATTGTCGAAATGTAAAAATTTTCGAATGCAATTTTCTACATTTACGCATCGAAACTGGGCAAAATTAAATGAATTTGTCGTATTGAGTGCCACTATAAAATTTCTCGTCAAACGACATCATAATTATGAGGGTGTAATTATGATGGGAGGGTATTCATTGTTGGATTTGTGTGCCACGATAGTTAATTTTTCGAAATCTAAAAATTTGAATGTGGTTTTCTGGATTCAGGAGTTGAAAATTAACGATACAAATGGACTTTTTGCGTAAAGCTTAGTGAAATTACTCTGCTGTAAGAAATAGATCAGCAACATGTTCCAAAAGTCATCAACCTAACTTGAAGAAGGTTTCAATCCCCACTCTCCAATCCCTTCGGCTCTCCACATTGTTCAAATATTACTGCTCATTCGGTAGATTTCACGTGGCCTGGGCAAAACCTAAGCATAAACAGCAAGAACACTTTGCGGCGACTTCTAACAGAAAGAGATAGAAAAAGCACAAATGTATTCATGCACATATTGCGTTCTCCCTTAGAAGCCTTAAGTGGGCTCTTGATGTTTGGTGTTTACGCTGCGGCTTTGAAAAGAAATGCGTATCGTCTTTCCAAAAGCCGAAAATTAGAGCGATTTGTACCGATTTCTCCGAAATAAATTCACAAAACACCTTGAAATATTATTCGGCTTCTCAATATGTTTTTTCCTAAAGTCGTTGTTTATTTTGAGTTGAATTAGGATAAAAATTTTGAGTAAAATTAGGATACAAATCAAGCTGTGAGCAATTAACATACTCAATGACTGCTTTAAATTGTTATTTATTTTTACATAATAGCACTAAAAGTTTTTAGTGGATCATTTGAAACTGTAGGATTGAAAGAACAATTTGTATCATTCTTAGACGAGTTGTGGAAGTTATTCACAAATAAAAGCCAAGGACAGTAATACTGAAAACCTTTTTAAAGTGCTTTAAGGACTTTTGACTATATTTTAAGCTGCCACCGTAAAGTTTAAAAACAAACAACAAGAAATTAATGGTATTACCTTCGTGCTTTGAAACGATTCAACTATTAAATAATTAATACGATATAATCAAATATAAGGCACACAGCACCTCATACAGAAGCTTATTATACAACTATAAAATTCATTTTTATTACGATAAAATTCAACACGATATCAATGAATCTTAACTTCATCCCCTCGTGGATGAAATTTATGCTCATTAAAACGACAATTATGAGGAGATGCTCCCGAAATCAATGAATACTTGAGCAATAATCTGCAAATTATTTAAATTCGTTGTAATTTCTGTTTCCATTTGAGGGAATGTAAATCATTAATCATGTGCTAATTAGCCATTTAAAGCCTTCTAGGTATAATTTACTCAAATATTTTTATACATCGGTTTAAATTTCAATGTTTTCATTGAGCACTGATGAATACATTCATTCTGTGACAACAAAGCAGCTTGCACAGCAAATGTAAACTTATAATTTGCACTAATGAATAATAACATTTTGTTGAATCGTAAATATTCAATTTTATGAATTAATAAAGCTGGAATCGTTTCGATGAGCGACTTTTTTCGATTGCTCAGGTCGAAAATGAATTTTCCCTCCAGCATTGCAAGCTAATTTGCGCTTAATAATGTTTATGAAGGGTTTTAATTCGTGTCTTTGTGCATATTGTGAGTAATTGTCTCGTCCTGTTTTCGTATATAGACCTCGATAGATACTCGATATTGGTTTTTTATTCATCTACGCTAGCTTGTTTTTATGTGGTGTTGGCAACCGCGTTACTACCACATCTTGTATGTCCCGTAGCGACCTGCAATAAAATTTTATAGTAAATTAATGAGCACTAAAACCATCTCCAATACCGCCAATAACTTCCTGGATAATGTTCACAAAATACAAATAAAAATGTTGAACGCGAATTACGCAGGTTATGCGAGATACAAATATGCAGGACAATTCGAATGCTGGTATTGTTTGCCGAGCAAAGGTATTTTGTTTTGCCATGGAAGCCAACATTACGAACAGAACAATAATAAAGAACCAAAACATTTTATTTTTTATTTTGTGTTTTCACTTTATAGGTGGCCATTGTAAAATTCTTCTTGTTCGGAACACGGTTTACCACGGCCATTCATAATTGACTCGTAAAAATCGATTCAACGCACTCAATTGTTTATAGCACTGTCGTAAATTTCGACACTGCAACCATTACGATGTAGCTGGTAGAAAGATATTTTTTGATATTTCATACAATTAGCTTTAATATTTTTAATAAGACAACAATTTCACTGTAAAATGTTCATATTAAAGTCAGTGACGATTCATTCAAATAAAATTTAAAAACATAAATCGATTCATTTGTCCTCAATTTAGACACTTTCATTGTGCTATAAATGGTTACACGATAACAGTGCCACCAACTTAATGAAACAAATATTTCATAAACATGAAAAATTATGCCAAAATCATCAGAAATTCAATTTTGAACCGAGTCAAATCGTGTTTAAATACTAAATTGATGCGACTCGTAAAATACCCAAATCAAAAGAAATTATTCAAATGCAATTGTCCCTCGCCAAAATATTAAAAATTCATGTTACCAATTTGCGTTATAAAATCATTTTAAAGTCACAAAAGCGATCTTCAAACAAACGATTTTTTTATATAAATATTCAACGACATTTTGTAACATTTGTCTGAATATTTTCTCTTCAAGGATGTGTAACACATGCAAACTTGTGCTCCTAATATATGCGAATATATTTGCTTATCAAGGTCCTTCTGCTGGTGAACATTTTTTTGATTCAATGTCGTCAAAGCATTTAATTTTTTTTTGTTTTTCTGTTGATTATCATTTGAACACGATAAATCGTTTTTCAAGAAGGAAAACAGATGGAGAAGAATTTAAAATCAATAGCTTTTTTTTCCTTGAAAACATTTACACAATATTTGCCCTACTTCATACGAATATGTTGGCACGCTTAATTTTCATGCTGGAATCGTTCCTCAGAGCTTTATAAGAGTTATAATTACATTGGGCTGAAGTGTCTAAAGATATTGTATACTCAGCAAAATCGAATGAAAAATTATACACATTTCATGGAAATCCTTACGAATTTCATTCTATCTTTTAGTAATGTTCCCTTTGAGCTCAGTAAATATTTTATAGATCGCAAGATGGTGTTTAAGTAAGCGATAAAACATTGGGACATCATTTTAGAAGCTCGATTCGTTATAAAATAGCGAGAAGCAACCTTTTTTCCAAATTAAGTCATATATTTCGTGTCTAAAAGTTGTATCTAAATCAAAATACGTTTCATTTTTAAGTTTTTTTCGTTCAAGAAAGCAAGAAACAGTGAATACATTGAATCAACTACAAAAAGCAGAATTGATGATTGAAGAAAATTGATGAGTTTTTTAACGAATTTTAAAAACTACTAAAAATAAAATGATCCGCCTCCAGCTAGAGTGACAGTCTTCATAGTCATTGCTTTGTTGTTCCTTCTTTTTAAATGTGACAGAATTATCGGTTCACTTTCCCTTATTTTTGACCCCATTAGGTCCAGTGTCGCAAAAATTTCACATAGGATCTGAGTTGAGATTGTATCATAGGCGTGGGACTGACTTCTTTCCAAACTACACCTTATCGATTTCCAATGATTCAGAGAAAACAATTCGCGCCCAAATATCTAAGGTCCAATTTTTTTTTTCTTTTTACCATGCATAACGAGGTCGGATTATCCATTTGCTGTGGTTTTTTTGCACAGTGGCAAAAATATGAGCCTGTCTCCAGAAAAAATATATTTATCAATTTCAACAAATCACTATTTACTGGACAAGGATCTTCCAATGGCTCTCAACGCCTTACCTTACGTACCTCGTTTCGTATCATTGTCCCTTTTTGATCATGACTTCCATTTTTTTTTTCAAAAGACTTTTTTTCTTGCTGCGTTCGATTTTCTTTTTCTCCTTGTTGCATTCTATTTGCCGAGTAGCTTCAGATATAGACTTATCAGACTAGAAAGAAACACAAACCTGGGTCTTTTGATCCACATACTTTCTCGTGATTTCTCATACCACAAAATCAAGCTTTTGTTGAAACTTTGGATTTCTTAGGTGATCTCGGATCCCTAGTTTTGAACACACAAAATTTCGATCACGTCTGGTTAAACTACTCCCGCTTTTATTATGATTTTTATGGTCTGAGCTGAAAACTGTGAGGTTGTGCCTACCGACTAAACACCTCCCATGTAACACAGAGAGCCTAGCCGAATATTATTTGTCACATAATTTTGGACTAGACTTCATTAGTTGTCCCCTAGCAGTGGCTTTAACTTAAGGAAATTCCTCTGTCAGCAGGGATGGATGGTTTTCTGTCAGGATCCCCTTCCAGTCTGCGCCGCCTGGCAACCATGATGCTTGTTTATCGGTCCATCTCTTTAAGAAGGACCACTTGATGCACCGCGCAGTTCAAATTGTCTTTTAATATCTACATATGTTACGTTTTCTGGAGAGAGCTCGCCTTTTTTTCTCTCAGAGATGCAAACGAAGCCTGGTCCATCTACCGTGGAAGATGACAGCTCAGTCCTAACTTGTACTTTCACATTTTTTTTGTATGTAGAAAAGAAACATAATGAAAATATCCCAAACTCCAATCTCAAATTTCCCATCCATAAACTGTAAAGTAAAATAATTCCAAAATTTACTATTTGAAAAAAAAACCCCGCCATTTAGAACATTTGCACGCTAACTGTTTATTATAAAACATTTATCTTTTGCTTTAATCATATTTTGAACGTAAACTCAACCTATGCAAATTCTTAATATACCTCGGAAAGACCTACAATTCACAACTCTAATCCAAAACAGTCTTACACACAAGTTAGATTTATGACTTCTATCCTAAGCAAAAACACATTTTCCAAATTTCTTTGTGCCTTTATTGAAGTCATTTATGACACTACTCAGCGCAAATCATAACGAGTTCTCCTCTGTTCCTCTGTTCCTCTGTTCATAATCAACATCGTTTTTAAGTCCACCTCGATTTTCCTCTACCTTTAAAATTAACCAATTAAAATATTCCATCTCACTTCTCCGAAAATCCGAGTTTACCCTATACGGCAAAACTTCAAAAAAGATCAGTTGACATCCAACAGTTGTTATCCTGTTGGATGTCAACTGATCTTTTTGTCAACTGACCTTGACTAACTCAATTGAATCCGCTTGAAAGTTCTTCTCCTCTCTTTTAACTAAACATTAATTTTCAAGTCCGCTCGAATAATTAATATAAAACATTTTTTTGTAAGTTATATTAATTTGTCCAATAGTGAGTTATAATTAATAAAGTTATACTGTGAAGTGTTTGTGGTTTATTAAAATAAATAAAATCAATTATCATCAACGAACTTATGAAATAATTCAGATATAATAAATTTGTTTTGAATCACATTTGTTAACCTCTTTTTATTTTTATTTTATCTCAACTAATGTCTTGTACCTTTACTGCATGACAATGATCACACGAAAAAGGTGTGGCATGTGTCATCTGTCAACCTCGGACGGCACAACCCCACAGCGGTAAAAATGAAAATACCCACGCCCACTAAGTCAGCTGCATCTGGTGAAAATCGTCCCCCCCCAGGAAATAATGCAAGGCCACGGCCCTTGGTAACTGATAAGTCATTCGATCCACCCATGTCTCATGCCGCTCGAGCCTCATAGCGCTAGGGTCCTCTTCCTTACTTCTCGGCTAACAACTTTTCTCTTTAACTCCCTGTACACAACTAGACTCACACTACTCGCATTCGCTATTCAGCAAGAAGCACTAGTGGGACCACCCTCGCAAAAACAAGCACTGCTGGTTCAGAGACAGTACGGTACACAGCTGTTACCCGCAAAGCTCTTTGCCTCTGTACGATGCAGCTGCTTTCCGCAAAGCTCCTTGCCTTTGTACCTGTTCGAGACGCTCTTGGTACGATTCCTTGCCAACAGTGTCAGCCCAAGCTACGCAGCCGTATAATAGCAGTGACTCCATTGCCCTCATGAGTAGAAGTCGTTCATCCAGTGTTGGCCCTATGATGACTGATAGCCGTCACTCTCGCAGCAGCCTTATCCACTGACGCTTGAACTTGAAGAAGAAGCTCATCTTCGAGTTAATCATTAAGCCAAGGTATTTTGTAAATTTTTTCGTTTCTCCAACTCGAATGGGAATAATACGAGGAATCTGCTTCTTGGTAAGAATGAAGACCTCATTGTTAGCCAGCGCAGGACTACACTCATGGCCTGTTATCCTCTCGCTCACTCGCCGCAGTTCATACCTAATTTGTATTGCATGTGTTCAATAATGTATCCAGCGACTAGTGGTACTGTATCTGCTGTATAGCCCATCAGGTGCGACTCTTCCGCTAGCTGCAACAATTATAGCTCGTCGTACGAGAAATTCCATTGATCCGGAAGAAAGGAACCTTGCCCCGCTGCTTATATTACATGCATTCTTCGCCGACCCCCAATGTGTCATAGGCGTAGTCCTGGTTTCTTAGATAATACTTTAATATGCCACTCTGAGATATTCCAGAGCACTGATAATGCCTGCCCTGTGCAGAATTGAAGGCATTCTTCCCATAGAGTGTTGTCAACAGTACTATTCGTCTAGAGTGGTGATTGTGGGCTTCTTCCCACTGGATTGTGTTATACACCTTTGTTAATGCATTCATCATAGATCGCCTAGCCCTGAACTGTTGGGGAGATATGCCCCCAACATCTCGGATGGCCTACCCGAATCTCCCTCTGATTAGCTTCTCGCAGGAACGTTCACCATACACAGGGTCCGATATGCATATGGTTGCTTTGGGATACCCTTCTCCTTGTTTTTCATAAGCGTTGCCTGTTTTAAGCATTTTAGGAGCATGCAGAGGTAGAATGTAAAGTGCAAAATGTTTGGGCACAGTTGGTGTACAAGGTGTACTACTTTCGCTGGGATACTATCTAGTGCCGTGGCCTTTTTGCGTTTTTAAGAGATTAAACCGCTTTGTCCAGCTCAATGAGACTTAAAAGCACGCATGCTACAGGACGTTCCTCGTATGACCCTTGGAATGAAAAGTGCCAGAACAACCTCGTCCATTTACCCCACTTGAAGGCTTTTCGCTTCCTCATGACAAACTTATAAGCCAAGCCCCACGGGTCCTTGTTGATGTCTTCAGAGATTTTGCCAGTATATGCTTTGCTCTGATTAGCGAACTTACGAAGAAGTGTGCTAACCATCCTGTAATCCAGCACTCGGGAATATGACTCATTTCGGTCCTTTCTACGTCAGGGATATCTGCTGACCACCAGTGCATAGCAGGTTTATCGTGTTGTGGCCGTCGCCTAGGCATGAAGTAAACGCACGCTGAGAATCACCTAGCCCTTGTCATTGTTTCATCGCTTATGAGAACTCCGGTGAGAGCGTCGACACCAATTTTAGCAATTTTTTAGTCTAGGGATGAAAAATAGGTTGCTGTGTGTGGAGTTGCTACGTTCGCCAATTTCGAGTGCAAATTAATGGGTATCGCCCGCTGAGTAGTCCTCCAGGACCCCCAAAATTTTATACATCCGGGATGGTTCCCAATCAGCCTCTCCATCGACTAATTGGTATTTTTGATCGTCCATGACGACAAGTTCCGTCTGAACCGCCATTTCTATGATTCGATTTCTCTGGAATCTGGATGAGACATTTGTCTTTCAATCGCCTTGCATTGAAGTCATCGCCATGAAGGATTCAGCCATTCGAGACAGCTTCCTCCAATTCATCGAGCTTGCTCTGAAGGAATGAAATAGGGTGTGAAATTCGGTGTGAAATACACACTTAATAATGAATGAATGTACTGGAATAACTAATAATAATAAAACTATTTCCTTCATTCCTTTGGACGTCTCTCAAAAAGTGAAATCCCGGTCGCGATTGAACTGATAGATAAAATCAACGTTGCCATAACACTTAATCTTAATTCTTTGTTTAAATTGTTTTATTTTTTCTTCTGCTTTGATTTTCCATCTGAATATCTTAATAAATGATTTTCAGAGTAATATCTAATAACTGGTCTCAATCCGCGATCAGAATTGTAGTTTATATTCAAAATTTTTCAGTTAGAAATTATTTGAAATGAACTATTATTTGCTTTCCATTCGTCCTTATCATTTGTTACCTTTAAAAAAAGAAACTGCTTAATATTTTTCGTCTACGCGTAATATCAATCTAATTTGCATTCCTTGACGAATATAAAAAAAGTAATCTTTGCAAAAAGTTTATTATTACTTTTAGAACTTCTTGATGGTGAGCAAATCTACTTTTTGATGCCATCACTTGTTCGTACTCACCTACTTGTTGCTGGTCTGTAGCCCCACTGATTATTGTATTTGTGTTTGTTGAACTTTTGCATTCAATTTGAATATCCTAATGATCCTAAGTACGTTTCATGTCCATCGGTATTTTTTTGAAATAAATATTTTGAAGTTTTGCATATTTTTTGGTATTCTTTGGTTGCTGAACTTCATAAACACTTATTTTCTGCTATTTTCTGCCTCGACGGCCATCATGAACTGTGGGTCAAAGTTAAAGTTGGATTCATTATTAAGATGTTTATTATGTAAAAAAATCGCAAACAGACAATTTGGCCAGGCTTATTAGTTGGATCGGATAAATCGATTGTGAGTGACTGTTTCTGTTTTTCAAATAATTGCAAAATTAAGAATTTTAACAAGCGCAAATTATGTTTCCATGAAACCTCGGCTGTGAACATTAGCAGCCTCTGAAATCTTTTTATTGTAACATGTTTAACGTCATCAGAACCATTCGATTTTAATTGCACTGCAGTTTCAAAAATTTTGACTTTTGTGGATTGAATTTTGAAAAGTAAGTCGTGAGAACATTTTTTCAAAACCATTTCTTCGGGATCTTGATCATATTTTCAAGTACCTGAAGATTTCTGTCTTGTGATGCCTCGAAAAAGCTATGTCCTCGTATAGAACGTTAAGTTTTGATCTGTCCTTCTTTTGCTAACAAACGTATGTTCTGGCACTATGTCCCAAACAGTACCTCATTTCTCATGTACTTCATGTCTCTCTTTCGTTTTGCTTGTAGGTGCGAGTATCCAGTGACAAATAATTAATCATGTGAATAGTGATAAAAGGCTCTACAGTAGGCAATAGGGATTAGCCTAAACCGTAACGAATAGTCATAATCAATGCTTCGGTAGAAAAACTTATTACAACTTTTCTACCCAATAATTCAGGCTGTATCTCACCAATAATTGAACGAATGTTGTCTTCCAAATGGTCAAGCGTCTCGGGTTTGTCACCTGAACGAGTGATTTGACATATCCTCACAAAAAATAGTTCAACGATGTTTAGTCACAAGATCTTTGACGCCAGTTCACAGGTCCAAAACGAGAAACTATGCGCTTATCAAATACTTCTTTCAATAAGTCGATGGTTGCATGAGCTGTATGGCATGCAACCCCACCCCGTTGATAACAGAGGTCCCTGCACTACGGCAAGTCAATTACGGAACGAGAGAGTCATTGATCATGGCTCTATAATGGTCACCATTGACTGTAATGTTATTCTCAAAAACATATTGAGCCCAATGATTCCACCCGCCCATAAAACATGCCAAACAGTGACTTTCTCCGGATATAACGATGTTTGGACAACCATTTGTGGTTGCTCATCACCCCAACTGCGGCAGTTTTGTTTATTGACGCAGCCATTCAACCAGAGAAGAGCCTTACCGCCAACCAAAATTTTCTTATAAATTTCGAGACCGGCAGCAATTAATTCTTCGGCTCATACATCGAATACAACTCGTGTAGTAAGTGAAACCAAACAACCACCGCACAGTTGCATTTATTAAGCCCGCAAACTAAGATCCTATCGTATAATTCTGCAAAATATCGATGAACACGGGTTTAATTGTTGAGTATGATGTAAAATGGACTCATCGTCAGTTACGTCTACATCGATACTGCGCTCCTTATCTGCTGTTGTTCGTTCACTACGCACTATACAACGTCTTGATGGATGCATATTATCAATGGGAGTAAGCGTGGTGTGGAAACGACAAATGGGTGATCAAATTAATTTTTCGGATGAACCGTTATGTAAGCCGTAGAATTCACCGAGTATACGATAAGTTTCTTGAACAGATCCGTTATTTTGAAATAAATGCGCACGATTTGCAGACGTTGCTCACACTACAACTTATTTATGATAAAATGGAAAACAAAATTAATCGCAAAACGCTTAGCAGCTGTCACATTATACGTAACATAAAAAAGTGTTGCCACCTAAACCTACAAGTTCCATGCGTCAAAACACCATTTATTTCTTTTATTACTTTTGAACTAAGTATATGAGTTAACATTCCATTAAGGAAAATATATTTTAACCATATCTGCGCTCTTGGTTCCGTACCAACTAAGTTCAACATTTTCAATCCACAAAATATTTGTTTACTCTCAAATAGATCAACTTTTAAATATATCGAATGAAAACAGGCGTCATTACATGTATTTCTGAAGCTTCTGAAAGATAAATGCAAAATTCATCTTTCAGGAGGTTTTAGGTTTGATTATCTACTTCCATAAGTCTTGGAACTTTGCATGACTTTATTTACTTTCATTATTTCTCTACTGCCAGAAAGTGTAAAACATTGCACTATAATCCTATCTACAAGGACTAGTGCACCCATGATGCATGGTCGACAGACCAGTAAAAGGATCTGCGTCTATCATGTAAATTCTATGAATCTAATTTGATTATAGTAGCAACTAGTTTTACTTCTTCTGCTCGGTATCAGCAATTTTCATATTCTCTTCAAATGAACATCAAATATACATGTTTGTCTATGAAGGAAGCCTTGAAAGTCATTTCTGACCGTAGAATTAGGTTAAAGATGTCCTGTCAACATTTGCTTCGATGGAGTTTACATAAAAATTATTGAATTTAGAACTGAGAACTCAGCTATACAATCGCAGCTCATAAGTAAATACAAAAGCACCAAGTTGTGGAAAAGGACATGAAAATCATCATCCGGCGAATGACTTTCAACAATATACTCATTCACCATTCGTTCACCTTCAATAGTATACTTTCCATTCTGTAGTACTCATCAACATGAGTTTAAAGAGAATGCAGTTGAATCAGTCACTTCAATTTACTAATTACTATATTGCTAATTCATGCTTTTTCATTTTCCAGGACAAAAAGATGACAGTGAGTTCACTTGCCCGACGGCCGTTGGTAACGGGAATTTTGCGGATCCAAAAACTTGTCGTCGTTTCTATCAAGTAAGTAAAGCAGAGAACCTAACTACTATGGTGAATCCTCTTCTGAAGTGAACATACTACATATATCCTTGTACATAGAATAAATTCTTTAGGCTTTCAATTCAATTCGAACGTATTGTCTGCATTCGAAAATTCCCTCTATGCTGGAGCATTCGTTCGTCCCAGCAAACTTCTCCAATGTGCTTAACAAACCGAAACTCTATTCTAATTTATTATCATTCCAACTTCACATGGATGACTTAAGTGATATTTGCTTAAAACTGATGTTTGTTGTTTGCTCATTTGTTTGTTGGATCAACAGCAAAGTCTACCTTGGATTACCACATCTCCCAATCTTCCACTAGTCAACCATGTACTCAATTCGTCCACTCCTGAATTCCTAGTTCCCACTTTCCCACATATCCACATTCAACCAGTTAAAATCCTCTTGATTTTCAAGTTGTACCCATGCCTCAAAACCAACTGGCATTTGGACCCATCCTTACTAACATATAAAGATAATCTCTGTACTGCCTCTAAATGCTTTGTATTGTCTTCGACAGTGTGTGGATGGCTTCCCGTATGTAAATCGATGCCCCTCAGGATTATATTTCGACGACATCAGCAAATATTGTACATTTAAAGCGGAGGCGAGATGCGGACCCATTGCTTCCAGTAAGTACTATTTGGTATTGTATATTTCTAATTTTCAAAATTTGCATTGTAAATGTTAAGTGCTTAGTCGAAAAGAGGACTTCAAATTCAGGATCCAGATTGTTTTGCTGTATTCACCCAAACTTTTATTCATAACTACTGAGGTTGATAAGTTCGGCTTTAGTTTAATCCGCCCAAATGTTTAGTTTTGCTTTAAATTCATCGGAAGCTATGGTTACATTGTTTTAGAAGCTAATGTCGTGTAATAACCATAATAGTCGGGTCAGACGCCTGAATAAATCCTTAAATAGTTCCCAATATCATGGATTAGCAAATCAAGGGGTCGTGCGGTTCAACATATTTGTGGGAAATATTTGAATACTCACTGGATCAAATTCAGCTGTCTAACGCAATGTTCAAAATCTCCTAGAGTTTGATTTCTGACTTTTGTTTTCATCGTCTTCATGCGTTTCCTCATTTCAAATGAATGATCTTTGATTTAGCAAAATAAAAAAAGGATGATAAAAATGCGTTCAAAAATTACAATTGGATTGGTGGTAGACAGTAATGAGCTGGTGTAGTAATTCTGAAAATATAACTCAATCAGTCCAGTTGTCAAAAAATACAATGAGATATTAATATCCTTGATGAATTACAAGTTTCAAGGGGGGACAAGGGTCTGAGACACCAAATTACCCCAATTTCGCAGAAATTTCCAATTTCTTAATATTTGTTAAAAATCTCGTACATTAGTAAGCATTATCCTAAGAATAGTGTCCTACATTTTCATGAGGAAATATTGAAAATTCATTCAGTCATGGTAATGAGAACTGATGGATCCACCTCAAAAAAAGTTTCAATGCGGAAGCCAGATTAACACATGATTGCTTTATCTGAAATACCTAAGCCAATATAAAGCAAATTCTTTCGTACTTAAGTTTATTTCGAACTTGAATAAGTGAATAAGGGAATCAACAAAATATTGAATTTTCAAGTTTTGGTCATTTAGAAAAAGGTTTTTTTTTCAAACAAACTTATGCGAAATTGAAAAAGAAATTAAAAAAAAAGCGTTTGAAGGTTGATACATGAATAAAACAGAACAAAATGTTTCCCCCATTAAATTACATAAATCTTTGATTCCAGCTGGATAAAACAAATCGTCTACATCATGATTCAAAGCCTCCTATTGCTACTTTCTACCACAAATTCTCTCCTCTTGAGTAGCAGCCTAGGTTTTGCTGTATACTCAAAGGCTATTTGGCTGGGTTGAACATCTATGCTATTCGAAAATAACATCAAAGCTGAATATGTTTGCTTCAAAAATGCTAGCAAAAATATTCCTTGCATATTTATTAAATGTGAAGGGGTTTCGATGCTCTTGTCCACACGAGCTTAGAATTTTCATTATTGTTTTGTGTAAACCCACCAAGCCAACGTCAAATCGTTACTCAAATTTTCATACACAGGCTTCATGGCTTCCAAAATGTCAACTGGCAGTGGGCTACAATCATGCTGGAAACATTCAAGTTCGTCATAAGCCGCAGCTTTTTGCCATGCACACCGTGAGTCTTCACCACATGGACACTTTTCATGTTGATGGTTATTGGCCGTGAAGTTTTAATGCAGAGAACTTCTTAAAATTTATTTGATACTCTTGACCATACGGTCGCCTGAATAACTTTTTTATATACTTGAGCATCCCCGTGTCCGATATACACTGAGTCTCAAGAGTCTACGTACCCCTACGTATCCCGTAGCTAAAGAAAATGTAGAATTCGAATCGAAAACGTAAAATTTTATTAGTGTTTTGATAGGGTGGATGATCGAGCGTTTCAAATCGGAACTTTAGGTTATTTTGAGGTTGAAACGTTTGATGACATTTCCGATGGTAGTAACAGAAAGTTAGTTTTATATTTGACACATATAAAATGGGTTGTAACATAACGGATGCGCGAAAAACACACTTTCTGGACCAGTTTTTGAAACAAGATCGTGAAACTTGATCGTTGTTGGAATGAAAAGTCGTCCAGTGCGCTCAACCGAAAACATCAGTCCTGTTGATTAGGGTGTGTATGAAAAACCGTAACCATCACCTCGCTTCTCATCTTTCTCAAAAATTGAACATTGCAGAAACTTTTTTGAGTAGAAATTTTAACAAAGATTGGTATGAATACGTGTTCAATCAGTGCAAAAGCTGAAGCCGAATGGCAATCCGATGTGTTTTCAGTTTCCTCAATGGGCCGAAGACAACTTGATTGAGATTAGTTATTTTTACCGAATAATCATGTTTTCAGATGAAGCTCATTTCCACCTCGTAGGATACGTCAATTAGCAAAATTGTCATATCTGGTACTCTGAAAATCCATACGTCATCGTAAAAAAGTCAATGCATTCACTACGAGTGACTGTCTGGTGCGGATTTCGATCTCCGGTATGATTGGGCTGTTTTTATTCCAAAATGAGGAAGAAAATGTCATTACAGTGAATGGTGATCGCTACTGTACTATCATAAGCAATGTTTTGTTTGACATAGGATGACATAAACGAAATTTCGTTTCAACAGGATATCACAACATGCCACAATCAATCGGCCTTTTGCGCACTGTTTCTGAAAATCGCATAACAAACCGGAATGCTGATCGTCGATTGGCCACCCCGAATTTGCGATTTGACTCTGAGTTTTTTTTTCCAGCGAGCCGTTAAGGAAAAGTATTGCGCTAATCAACCAGAGACGAGTGACGACGTGAAACATGAAATCGAACCTGCTTTTGAAAAAATAAAGGTCCAAACTATCGAAAATGTACTGAAAAATTGAACTTATCAAAAAAGATATTGTAAGGCTAGCCGTGGCTGTAACTTGCATTATGGTGTCAATTATTCCTCAATAAGACACTCGACCTTACTAAAAAACTAATAGTTTTGAAAAAATATTCATTATTTTCTATTTTATACCCGACAAAAATTCCAAATCTTAAATGGCCCACTCTGTATATCTGTAATTTATACAAACTGACAAAGTTCCCATAAAACATTTAATTTTCACTTAATTGACATCTAAGTACAAAAAGTAATTACAACAAATGTGCGACGGCTTCGTTTTGTATTTCTATGCATCTTAGTATCCTTTTGGACCGTTCTTAGTATCTATAGCTGCTTGCAACTTTGATGGCAGTGAACTCACCACAGTTTAATGCCAAGCAAATTTTGGTCGGATTCTCGCGCATCCTTCTGTTGGTGCATTTTGTTGTCATTTTCTTGTCATTGCGTACTCCCAATTCATGGATTCCTCGTTTCTGATCTTCTAATAAATGCTTTATAGAATTAAAATTTGGGGACTGAGGAGGCGAGTGGAGTTGTTCCCTGATGTTGTAAGGAATCCATTCCTTGATAATTCGAGAGCTATGCTTCTTGTCACTATCCTAATTCATCAACGCTTGGTAAAGGGATACTTATTAGGATATCCATGTATATATACCGATCCAACTATATAGATATGCCAATCCACGGTATAATCGATGTAATATATTGCAAAAACACCAAATGCTGCTATACAGTCCCTGATCATAACAGAGCCATGCTTGACGGTTGGAACCACTTTGTTTCATCTGCGGCATATTTTGACCTGCCGTCCTTGCCAAACACTCATCTGTACAGATAACCGCACTCCAATCGTATGGTTCGGTCTTATTTGATGTACTCAATTGGTTGGACCCTTGGAAATTTATTTCATTTTTAACTTTACGAGGTTTATTCAAAAAGTATTCGAAGTTTATTCGAATTTCATGTTTTTTTCAAGAATTGTTTATTTATTCATGAATTTCTATTTTGTCCCCTTCAAAGTAATCCCCTTCAGACGTTATACACTTGTGATAAGGTTTTTTTCCAATCCTCGAAGCATTTTGAAAAATCATTTTTGGTGATCTAGTTCAGCTCCTCCTTCGATGCCGTCTTTATCTCCTCAATCGTGGCGCAACGTCGGCGTTTCATGGGCCTCTTCTGTTTCTGGAACAAGAAAAAGTCACAGGCGCCAGGTCTGGGGAATACAGTGGCTGCGGCATTATTAGAGTGTTGGTTTTGGCCAAAAATTCGCGCACAAGTAACGATGTCTGAGCAGGAGCGTTATCATGGTGCAAAAGCCAATTTTTGTTCTTCCAGAAATCTGTGCGTTTCTGGTGGATCGCTTCTCGCAAATTGCGCATTACTTGAAGGTAATATTCCTTATTGACCGTTCTACCCTGCGGCAAGAACTCAAAATGCACCACGCCCATGCAATCGAAGAAAACTGTCAGCAAAACCTTCACATTCGACCGAACTCAGCGTGCTTTTTTCGGTCCCTCTCAGAACATTTTGTACCACGAATAAACGTTGCTTTTGTCCAAAATAGCTTCGCCGTATGCAACAGTCAACCCTCTGAATGCATCAGCGCACTTTCAGTTGTTCTTCACACAAAATTTAATACGAATTCTTTGATCCATTTTGTGGGATAGACGAAAATCGAAGACAAGCTAAAACACGTCCACGCATAATAACTATCAAAAACTGACTGGACATTCAAACTAGCCGGAATTGTGAACATAATTGAGGGTCATTAGTATCAACATTTCGCCACCAAAAGATCAAAAATCGAACATACGTAGCCCGCGAAAATTCAAAATTAGCGATACTTTTTGAACAAACCTCGTATTATTATTTTGTGAGCTTTTGAAACTTCGTTCAGACATCGTTTTCATCTTGTAACTAACCGTAAATATTATATTTTACCCCATATTTATCATTCATATTTCATATTTATCATTCAAACAACTTTAGAATTGCTTGCACTTCCATAGATGGCCCTTCGTAATTTGCCGTGCATTCATTACTCTCATCATTTTCGTTATACCACACTTCAAATGCTGCTGTGGTACATTTTTGTTTTCAAGACTCACCTTGTTCAACACTTTGTCAGAGTAGTATCCTTTGACAGAAGTTACACCAGGCAGGGACGCAAATCCAAGTTTTTCTACGTACCGTCACCTGAGCCTGTCAAATCTCATGAATCACATTTTGTGAAGATAAAATATACAACGAAGATCCAAATTTTCCACCTTCAGAAACCAGAGGTTTGGAAGGAACCTACACTTTGTCATTCCAATTGACTGACATTTTTACAATGTTTTGGTTTTTGAAGCTTAAAACATCACACGAAGAATCTTTAATTCGGATAGCATGCTCACGCTGTTTGTTCTTTTGATTCTTTTTTGAGTTATTGCTTAATAGCGTTTTTATTTTTGATTAATTGTTCTATTTGTATTAACTTCTAACTCCTGTCAGCCGAAAGTGTCAAATAATTTAATTTCAAATAGTCATTGAAAAACTTTGATCGATGTGTATCACATATGTTAAGGGGTTTTACATTGTGTTTTTGCCACAAGCACTTCAAGGTTTTTTAAATAAATAAAATGTAACAAATTCTTTTTTTTTTTTTTGAAATATAATTGGCCTTGTAACTTTTATTTTAATTACCTCGCAAGTATCCTTCACCAACAAACACAGGCATATCGGCACTATTTCTGCATAGTCCATTACTTTTGGAAGCATTTTCGATGCAATATGTGCAGTTTCTTAGCGTACATTGGCTTTAGGTCTTGCGGGAGTATCTTAAGCCTTAATATCGAAAAAAAACTCCAGAAAAAAAGTCTGGTGCAAACAGAACTGGTAAGCGAGTTGACAAATCATAATCCCCCCAATTCAAGTCAATCTTCCGGAGAACAAAGGTTTGAATAAATTTATTGTTTCATTAGCAGTGTGGTACGTCACACTTCTGGAACCAGGAATCACTGACTTTTCAACACCTAGTGCATAAGGCTTTTATTTCATAATTCTCAATGCTGTTTTCAGTCTGTGTAATTACCAAAAAATTGCGTAGCACTTGCACTCTATTCACGAGCACTGTGGCACCATTTTAACATAAACAGAAATATGCCCCAATTTGTTTTCCTGAACATATGCTAAGCCATTCAGTGTGTTTTGGTGAATCTAAAAGCTCTTCATTAATCATTTGTGCATGTGTAGAACTCTAAAAGTTTAGAGTTTGAATATTGACACTTCCAAAAAGCGTCAATTGTACATCGTTTGTCATGATCAAACGCCCATGAGACCAGGTCTATCATTCAAGCATATTCTACAGCGTTTACTATTTACAAAGAAAGGTGGAAAGAGTTCAAGCTGGTTTCGAACACCCACCCCTGCCGCTTCTCGTCGTTGCTTGTTTGCTCGGTGTAGAAATTCAATTTTTTGTACTAGAAAATGAAAATCGATCGTTAAAACTGCCCACAAATTCGCTGAAGACGCCAAGCTCCTGCGTGCGTTGACGAGATGATGTGGATGGGATGAATTTAGTTACTAAATGTCATGTTGGCACGTCCGGCGTTGGCACATTTATACGACGATATTTAGCTCTTTAAGTACGCTACGTTAAAGAAACTGAGGAGTTTTTTTTAAAAGTAAAATTTCACAATTTTAGTGCGTTATTTCGATGTGCAGTGCTCCGTGGTTAAAACAATACTAAATTGACGTTTCCAACGCATGCTGCCATTTGTTGACTTTGCTTGAATGATAGACATATGGTACCGTAAAAAATGTTGATCTCCACGTTTTCAATTTGCGTAACTTTAATGGATACATGTAATTAAAACATCTGAGGCAAAAAATGTGCCATATTTCCTCTAGGAGACTAGATCAAAAGTTGAAAATGAAAAATGAAATATGTAATTTTTTCGCAAAATACTTTGACATTTTGAGTGTCCTGTCCTCACGCGACCAGTACTGGTACTGAGCTGGTTCTAGACTCGACTGCTACTTCAAGAAAAGATAAGATACTACGAATCATCAGTCGACTCTTGTTGCGTAGTTGCATTATTATTCTCTGGATTTTTATGTCTAGTTTCGACCATGGTAAGTTCCACGTCAGTACGAAGAGAACAAGCAGCAATGTGTTAGCTTGAAACAGATTTCAGAACTTCTTTTGACATATAGCTGTTTAATCTGATTAAATTGCAAAGAAGGGTAAACTGATAGGGGTCCAAAAGTTGTTCAAAGAATTTCGAAATTTTAGATAAAGCAACGCGCTAGACTTTAACAAAACTTTGACCCTTTATCTTCATATAAAGAAAGTTATTGTGTTATTTTTATTTCTTCGTGCTTTAAAATGTTATAACAGTAATTAATATTGGTCGAGAATAATCTTCTCAAGGGTTTTTGACTTCAATTTTTGGACAAATTCAACAAACTTAGACACTTCTACACAAATTCCCTTGACCAAATTTCTGCCACTAAAATAAAAACCCTGGTTAATCGCAAATTTGACTCAAAATATTCTTTATTTCCAGAAAAGGGACAATAAGTCTATTTTGAAACGGATTATTTCAATACTAAGTTTTTAAGCCTTTCAGAGGATATAATATATGGGAAATCAGGCATGACACTTGTACATTTTCATAGCCCGACAAGATTACTATTTGACAAAAGTTATCTTTTAAAGAAATTATTTTACTCGTGTTTAATTCCCTCTTTTGTCATCCTCACTGTCCAAATACTTTCAGCTTACTTTTTTTCTGTGAAGATTAAAGTTCATTAATTTAGATTTCTACTAATTTTCTACGAATATATTCTTATAAAATTTTTTGTACTGCATTCATTGATTTTAATTAATTTAACATTGATTATATATTTAACGTACTATTTAATATATTTTAACTGCTCAGATAGTTAATTTAATTTATTTTATTTAATTTAATGTAATAGTGAGACTGGCAAACACTTCTTAATTTTAAAAAGTGTAAATTTTAAATACAAATTTCATTGGATTTCACTTAAGCACAAGTGATGATTAACAATATTATCATAAAATTATATTAGTCCTTCTTGCTGTTTCTTTATTAGAACAATTCTTTCCAGTTGGAACTGCTGCATTTTTGAATTTTATAACTTTTTTCTGATATTGTCTCCTTTCACAGAGGAAAATTAATGCTATTAGATGGGAACATTGAAAAAAATAATTTCCGGTGAATCAAAACAAGCACCTCCGTTTGTTAAATATCTAATTATATATCTAGAGAAAGGGCTCACTACCTCACCGTCAATTGTAGCAATAAAAATTTTTACGTAATTTTGGCACATTTGAAAAACTCTCCTGAGTCCAAACAATGGGTGTTGTACGTTGCTAGATTTTCTCACCAAGTATTCATCGAAAACCTTTTCTAACCCTACATAGCGTTCAGCGAAAAGATGGTTATTCTATACACTAATATATAATAATAATTCTTACCCCAGTGTCCGGAAGATTCTTTTATCCTTAGTAACTTCCGCTGTTTTTTGGGAACTTGTTTCTACTATTATAACAAAACCCTCGCATAGGTAAAAAATCCTAATGAAATATTTAAACTTCTTTTTTAACTTTCGACACATAATCCTACAACTAAATTTAAGTTTCTAAACGATGATTCGTTAACAGCCATGTATAAAATGGCCACAAAATTTATTGACTATAAAACCCTTCTTCTACTCAATTTTCAGCTCCAGCTCCAATCACGGATGCTCCACAGGATTTAGCTGTTAAATGTGATCCGGCCAAATGCGAACTACCCTACTGTTTCTGCTCTAAAGATGCAACAATAGTGCCTGGTGGCCTCGATCCTGAAGATGTAAGTACTCATAAATTTTATTCTAGACATTAATTTTCTGTTCTTGGGAGAGTGAAAGTCGAGGAGCATGTATCAAACTTCTTTCCAAGTTGAAACATAATTGGAACTATTTAACAACTATTCGAAGCCTTGACTCTCCTCATCTAAACCTCAAACAACATATTGAAATCGTATCTATTATATCAAACTGAAGAAATTCGCAATGTTGGGATCAAACAGCTTGTAACCAAAATTCAAATATTATAGTTCGCTTTACAAAATACCACTATTAAACAGGATAAAAAAGTTCCACCATAGATCAAACCCGCAGCATTCGGTACGACGAATTCACGTTACAACAGAATTCAAATTATTTAAGCTTGTGTGCGTACAAACATATGTTTGGCTACATATATCAAACTTTATCCCACAGAGTCCTGTAGCACGTTTCATACTTCAAAATCAGATAACAGCTGTTCAAACTAGTAAAAACTTTAAGAACTCAATACGGCAAAATGAATTAAAAAAAGGCAAGAGAAAAGGATACTTGAACGTGAATAAGTGAACATTGACCACCCACCGTAAGAATGGTTGGCTAGTCTCTTAGGAGCGATTCCTTAAAACTCGTTTGAGTTTGGATAAACACAAAGCTAATACGCTATTGTGAAGGAGAGCTAGCAAGAATGTAGGAGCACAGTTGGAAACAACAATACTCATTCAAGCAAAAATATTTAAATTCTATACTTGGAAAAGTTTGTGAACATATCGCGTTATAGAACTTAAGTGATTTTTCACTTTAAGCTTGTTAAATGTTTTAAATTAAATATCAAATTTTATAAAATACCTTGAGTCTTTAAGACTGGCTCTTTAAATCAAATAGTGAGAAACGAACCGATAATTGGCACACAATATTCAAAATTAGTGATTGATTCCATCTTCGGAAAATATATTTAACCTGGAAAATAAAAAGAAAGTTTTTCTTGAAACGACTTCATCAGTCGCCGAGGAGGACCGAACGATTTCGATCGAAAGTCGATTTCGAAAATTCGACCAAAAATAAAACGCAAAATTTAAAGGAAAACTTTCTTTTTATTTTTCAAGACAAAATATTGGCTTTTAAATCTTACAAATTACAAAACTGAAACGGTTATTATCAAGAATTACAGCCTCTTAACGTTGTGCGTAAGGCATCTCAACCGCAGGATCTAAATTGGTATTTGAGTATTCATACATAAGTCTGCCAAGACGAGATATTTTTTTAATTGGGAGGCGCAGGCTATTTATGCTCTAAGTCTGGGACTCTTAGACGCACAGTGTATCTAGGGTTTCCATTAAACACCTCTTCTGTCAACCTCAGAAACTAGCCCTGAACCGTTCGACACATAACATTGCACTTGGGATTCTGCTCTTACAGACTCTTACGTACTCTGTGCCTACAGGCATCTTCAAATTAGGGTAACACCATCTATGGAAGGAAGAAAGGTAGAAAAGAGCCTTCTAAAAAAGCTCCTTCATTGTTAACACCCCCCAACCCAACGATGTGACCTTCGAAGCTCTCTTTCTGAACTATCTGAGCATATGATACCAGAAAATTTCATTTATCGATCGTTGGAAGCATTTCTTCGACTGCAGCTCTTCAATTTAGCTAAGGAAATTACCACGCTGCTTAATTCATTTTACGGAGGCAAAGAATGATCGACCCGCATCATCCCCCACTCTTTGAAGAACATGCTGATACGGGACGATGACCTTTCAATTTTGTGTAAATAAGTCCGTTAGCATCCATACCCACTCAACAGCCATTTGATGTAGACTTCAGTCTCCCCATACATACGATTGAACCACGGGCTCAGGCGGAGAACTAGATGTTCCCTCCACTTTGATTTCGTATCACGCTCACAGGATTGTCAATCACTGAGAGAGCATTATCTCTCTTCCCAGTCCGTTGTCTTTCTTTTGTCTGAAACCCAGGCGCTGGGTTTCACACCTTGATCACCAACAATGCGGTCCCGGAGGCCAATTCGCGCATATAATGTGTAACGTTTTTTATCGCTGTATCTGTGCCACTCGCTTGGAATGTAAATTCTAGTTCAGAGCATAATCCCATATTTATATCCCATTACTATCCCATATTTATAGAGTAGAGCAAAGCGCAGAGCGAGAAGCCGCTTACAGAAAGCCGAATCAAGCGGGATGCTTGATTCGGAAACTAAACAGATATCGTAACCCAAAAATGGAAACCGAAAATATGAGAAAAAGATCGCAAACACAACTCCCAAAACTATAACAAAAAAAAATATATCGCACTTCTAGACAAGGAACAAAACCAAGCCAAGTACGAATACAAGTAATTGAAATGGCAATTCTTTCCAAAAAAAAGGAAGCTTAAATATTTAAAAAACTTAAAAGCGGAAAAAAACAACACAACATCAAAAGCAGACAAAGAACACACAACTGTACTTATCACCAAGGAAAACGATATTATAAGAACGGAAAAATTCCTAAAGATAATAAGGAGAGATTCTACATACGAGTATCAAACTAGGATCAAGGTAAGCAATAAAGAAAGCAACGAAAATAATAGAGCCCGAAATAGCCCACACATTAACAACAATGAATCGTTCGCACCCCCCCCCCCCCACTTTTTGCTCTATCAAAACTTCATAAACCCAACACCCCGATGAAGCTTATAGTCAATTGAAAATCGGCGTCCGGTTACAATCTAGCGAAACACTTAGCGAAAACACTGAGGAAGAAAATCCTAAACCCAAACGAATTCGTGATATCAAAAACTCAAATTAAACAGCATAAAGTCAACTAGAAACACTAAACAAATTACATAAGGTCAATGTGATATCTAGGAAACACACAGCCACAGACACGATAAAACACAAAAAGTCAACAAACCTCAAGAGGACACCTTTAACTGATGAAGCCTACACGAGGGGTTAAACACAATTTACGTGATAGCAAAAAACGATGAATACCGAAAAGATCTGGTGGACAGGATACGAAAAAATTTGAAAACACCCAAAAAAGGACAGAAAAGAAGAAAAAAGCAACAATACAGACAGCATGGACATGCACCAGGAAAGCAAAATATAACATAGGAAAACTATTTAAAAAAAATAGAATACCAACATTTCGCACCAACCAAACAATAAGGACATGCGCAACAATCAGGGTAAAATTATTAGATTGAATTATTAAATTGACATGCGCACACCAATATACGTCTGTCAGCCAGGATGCAAAATAAGAACAAGTTTCCGGGAATACAAAAGAGACAACAAGGGAAAGCCGGACGCAAAAACTGAACCATACTTTGCGAACCATATAATTAACAACAGACACCAACTCACATAAGGAAAGCAGTTAAAGTACCACAAGTAGATCATAAGGCACGGCGTTTGAACGTACTCAAAACTATGATAATCAACAGTCAAAAAAAATTTGGTGAAGGAATCAAAATGAACAGATGAGCTCCGATTTGGACATAATCTTTGAGCTGCTCAAACAAGTTTGCAGAAAACAAAGCCTACACCGCCCAATGACAGCTGACAAAGGAGCGCGGAGCCTAATCAACGGACTATCTCAAAATACAAAACTTACGGAGTTTAACCACCTGTATAAAAAAAAGGACTCCAACCTGTTTCTGTAAACTTCTGTAAACTACCTATAAATTCGAAGATCGACAAACTCAGGACGAAACCACACTCTGAAGAGTAATACAAGGACAATACAAAAGAAATAAGTGGGGAACTGCGGAACTTCATTCGGAAAACGAAACAAAAAGGAAAACAGTCCTGACGCGATGGACACCATATCTTGGCCAAGATCTACCTTGTAAGGAGTTATTCTGACTTACTCGGAAAAACTCATCTGCGAGTCTATCAATACGCTTAGGTATTTTATTTTTGGCTTGACGAGCGTTTATAGCCCAATAATTATAGGCGTCACTCTGGATACTCGTACCTGTCCCCAAAGTATTTTCTATATTCAGTTTTTTGAGTGTCAGCCTAAGTACGAGAATAGTCATCCATCCATTGAGTCGTCCCATTTGCATATTTTGTATAGGTGAGGCATGCTTGACACTGTCCTGCAACAAACGCCGCCGTATCGTCCGAATATCTGATCAAGCGGGACTCTCCAACAGATCAAGCCTCAGTAACCCATCATAAGCGATAACAAAACCCTTATAAGCATCATCTCACGGCTACCTTTATTGGTTTTGTAGGTTATACAACCGCCCTTCAGATATTCAATTACTTGAAAATTACTTTGAAGCACTTAAAAGATATTCACACTTCTAGCAAAGTCAAATGTATTTTTGAAATCCAGCGTTACCATGAGGACCACCTGCCGTGTGTTGCTGTTGTTTGCCTCTGTATACTGGACCGATGCTCAATGTTTCAGCGTGCTCAGATATTTGTCTGCATGAATCACATCAACTATGAGTTTTCCGAGAACATTTTTAGCCGTTCCTAACAATAAGGTTGAGCGATATGCAGATGACGTATAGGGACTTTTCTTCGCCAGTTAATCAGGAAAGTGCCACTTTAAACTCTCCGGGAACCCTCCTAGGCGCAGTAATTCGTTGAACATGCTGAGGAGCAGGTCAGGGCAAAAGTTAAAAACGATCTGGAACACCTCCACTGGAATATCACCGGGTCCTGGTGCCTCTCTAGCCTTTATAGAAAAGACTGCTTCCTGCAGCACCCTCGTTGTAAAAAGTGCACTTTCGACCGGTAGTTTATCGCGACCGGCTATATCTAAAACTAGATGAATAGGGTGAAAGGACCTTATAATTAAGTACAACGACCTTTTTGCGTTGAGCTGCAGCAAGATGACATAGTCATGAGTAATCTTCCGATCTTCGGGTCATTTTGCTATGGTTGTTAATTTCAATAAAAAGCACCCAGAACGAAAACAACTGGATTCCGAAATCCAATTATACGTTTGAAATCAATAAGCTTCATATGTTAAAGGGGAAATTGGTGTTCTTCACTATTCAGTGTCATGTTAAATTATATGAAATAAATCGTTGTTTTGGTAGACATATATATATAGGACTGATGTACCACCAGGATTGAGTAGGATTGAATGGCAGCCGCATAACCTGAGTTCTTTGGCCATACATACCCGAACAGAATCAAACGCGAAACATCAGCAAAACAACATTAATGGTATGAAAATCATGGTAGCTCATCTTGGACAGAGGATTACTGTGGATATATAGTGGAAAACCGTCTTCAAACAGAGAAGAGGGTTCGGCGGACTTAAAGGACCCCCAAAATTGCTTTAAAAAATTTCTTAAATGTAACTTTTGTAACAACTTTTGTAATAATTAATTTATCGGATTTATCGGTTACTAATTAAAATGACAGTGGTAAGAGAAAGGATATTAAATTTTGTCAGCGGCTATCTTAAAGTCAAATCAGTCTTTGACTTGTATATTTTTCAAACCAGACTCCTGAAACATACCAAATTAATCAGCATACAGTGTATTTGCTCCACAACTCATAGGACTGACAGCAAAAACACACAAAATAAGATCCAATACCCACGTGGAAAGCATCGAAATAAAGGATACCTCCCTCGCATGAAATCGAACGGACCGAATTATGTCCAGTATGGAAAGATAAAATAAAGTCGAAAATAACATGGTAAATGTAAAATGTTCGAGGAAGAAGAGGGCAGAACCGAAATGGTTTTTACAACATCATGAAAAAGGATTCGTTCGTATTTATTGCTTTTCTAGTTCACTTTGCTTTCGCTCTACACTTGGTACCATTAAATTGAGTAAATATGAGCAAACTGGTCGTAAAGGTATACAATCTTTAAACTTCACTCTATTTCATGAATCCCATAAAACAAACTCAATTATGTCCAATTAAAAAAAATTCGTAGCACTATTGTTATGGAATCCTCAGAAAATTTATACATAAAACCATTGTAACCTTATTGACCTCAGTAGAGTCAATCAGGATGTTTCCTCGAAGAATATAACCAACTGAAATCATAACCGAATTTTATTTTCCGTCGTGTCAACTCAAAAGGACATAATTTCATACAAATCATTAACTCGGAATTCCATTTTTAATGGATATTTGAAAACAAAAACGGAGATTATACAAAATTGTACCTAACCCTGTGGCACATATCCGATGAGCAAATACCAAGAGAATCAAATTGATAGAACCTAAATGACCGTCATCATACAAATACTATTCTACGTATCCAATTTATCTTATTTCAATACTTCTTAAAGTCTAACCAATAAAATCATCTCCCACGTTGAAACACTCAAAAGGGATAATCCATGAAAATCGAAAGGATTTCGTAGAAACTTTCTCGGCATGCCGACAGACGTTCAATATTATTGGGAACTTTACTACTTCTCTTTTGATCGAATTCTTCAGTTATAAGGAAATTTCTTCAATTTATTCAAAGTTTGCTATGAGTGACAGATTTTAATAAAACTTCCTTTTGTTTTTCAGATTCCGCAAATTATTATGCTGACATTTGATGGGGCGGTAAATTTAAATAACTACGATCATTATAAAAAGGTTTTCAATGGAAAACGTAAAAATCCAAACGGTTGCCCGATCAAAGGAACATTCTTCATTTCGCATGAATACAGGTGAGTTGCGTGTTTGATATCGGCGTTCATCCTTTTTTTTCCAATGAGAACAAAATGCTTTTAAATTAATTTTAGAATATATTGACAAAGTTTTCATTAGGGCGTAATATCTAAGAGACCTTATTTAAACGTACTAGACACCTATCTCAGCAATTTAATTCAAGAAAACTTTGAACGTAGAGCAAGGATGCGAAAGTGTGGAACTCGCGATTCAGGCTCTCTTTCTTGAAATAACGCTCATTTATTTTATCTCTTTCGTAAATTCATCTTTCTCTTTACATGCAACGCATTTTATTGAACACCAACATTTTACAAACTTAATAGTTCTTATCATGTCCTTCTTAGCATTCAAGATGATTAATGCAATATTTGACAGCAAGATATTGACAATGATTTGAGACACATTACCATAAGCAATGAAAAAACTTTAGTTCTTCCAAAATTCTGTTTGTGACTTAACCAAAAAAGCAAACCCTGAAGATTAAAAATTAGATATAGATCCATTTTGCAAGGATTTCATTCCGAAACAAAAGTCTCATCACTTCGCTATATACATTTAAAATGATTAGATGTCCTTCTGATGTCAAAATATTATATCTTTCACAAAAGGTACAAAGGCGTTCTTCTGATACATGTAGAATGGTAAATTTGATAGTGCCATTGCATCTGGAATATTCCTGCTTTTACTTACCGAATATCGAGTTTTGCCATCAGATTCGAAATTCACAACCAACCTCAGAGTTCAAGATTTTGACATTTAGAGACAGCCATTACCGAAGCAATCTTGCAGCAAATCGGTCTGTAAACCCTGATTGTGATGTTGTGATTCTCTTGCGATTCACTTAACAAAAAGCAAATGCTTTCATATTCCTTCGTTAGTCCTTGGTTTGATTTGGGAACGCTTTTTGACATATTTGAGTCTTAAAAGTTTTGAGTGATTAGAGTCTTTTAAAAACTTTCTCCATAAATGGATTGGGACTGAAGCTCACTTGGGAAGCCTTCCTTTATCACTTTAACCAATGGTTAGGCAAAGCTATATATTAATATGGATTGTACTAAATGGATCTGGCAAAAACAACAAAATGGAACTCCTTTTTATTTCTGTTTTACCTAATAATTGTGTTTCATTCTTGAAAGTATCGACGAAAGTATCTATACTTCATGAAAATCAAAATGGGGCGAAGAACCCCTCTTCGTCTTTCTAGATAATCCATAGCCAAGGGTACTACGACGCAAGTCAAACAATGAGTTTGATAACTTGTTGTTCTATATTTCTAAAAGTCGTTTTAGCATAGTCCTAAATAAAAAGCTAGGGAACCTGATCCTGAATAGACAACATACCAATCAAAATAGAATTACTTTTAGTAAATTCTTTTTCCCTTAGCTAAAATGCATAGCAGACAATAGAGATCATCCATACCAACAAGAATATTGCGTCGTCATAGACAATACGTTAACTAAAAGCTTGCTCCTTGTTGTATACTGTTTACTCTGGTTACTCTGTTCCTCTTAACTTCCTCTACGTTACATTTTTACCGCTACACCATACAGTAGGACAGAATTCATCATAACCACAGCGTAACCACAAACAACCGCTAAACTCACGAACAAATTCTCAAAATAACGGTATTGCGATCCACTTTTCTAGATGCATTGATGATTGTAAGCAAAACTTTTTGCAGATAGGACATAAAGGTGGACATAAATGTTGTATGCATACACAATAATTCACATATTCTATTACACTGAAAAAATTATGTTCACATTAATCAAAGTTCGCAAAGGTACTCATCCCAATTCTTCTAGTCGGCGAATTTTAAATGATATCATAAGATTTGAAAGAAAATGAAATGGTCATCAAAAAGAATGATAACCGTGATGTTAAAATTAAAACGTACAACTTACAAGCTCTCTATCTTGCAAAGCTCGTTTAATTTGCTATATGGGATATTCGTATCTCTCATCCATCGTCAGTGTGAGCACTTTTATGCAGTCTCGCCTTTATGGTGTCCATTAAACGTAACACTTTGTTCTTCATTTGTCATACGACTTTTTGCAGGTAAAGCCATTATTATTTTTATTTATGATCACGCTACTAAGGTTGTTTTCATTCAGTGTGTATCGTAGCATATCAGTACTTTCTGTTGCATAAGGTTTCAAACCACATACTGAAGGATACACAGCCTAGAATTTGTAGTCACATTGGTTCGAAGTGGTCATGTTTCTCCTACCGGATGACGCCTTCAATTTGAGGAGATTCTTAATTCTTCAAATCGAAAGGATAAAGAAGTGTGGGATTATTTTTTCAAATGAAAAAGATGAAGGAAAGATACCATTGCTTATGAGAAGATTCACCTGCGTATAATGCAATAAAATGAATGAATCGAGTTAATGAATCTGTAAAGTCCCAGCGTATTCTCCTCGAAAAATTTATAAAACACTTCGAAAATCTGTCACTTATTAGGAAGTTATGGCAGTAATTCGAATAAGACACCTGCGTCTAAAACATGTGTGCCCGCTGAGCAGCTACATCAGGCAATAATTACTGTCATTGCGATCTGTTAGGGTGAATTAGTCAGTTTGAAATTGATCTCACACTTCGCTTAACCACCTTTCCTACCACAGAACGACAAGAATCTTCAGATCAGCCTCTTCCTTTTCTTCAACTCTCTCTTCTCCAGGTAAATCCACTTTTAACTACCTTTTGTGCCGAAGAGTGACAGTTCTTTCCCGTTCTCTCTTGGGATATGCTCTTCCTTATGTAGATCCTCACTTGCGATTCAGCAAGAAGCGTGACAAGTACCACTTTCATAATAATAGACACCGCTGATTGAGTGAAAATAACATGTAATAAATAAAATAAAAACAAAAGAAACCTTGTCACATAGTTTTTATGGTCTTCAAAATCGCGAAATAGAATCAATACTTCCAAATACCACCTACTAATACATCCTCCTTTTTTGTAATATAGCGTTGTTGTTAACTTTGTTTTGGGCTTCCACTCAACATTGAATTACAATTTTAGTTTGGGCTGGGTTTCGATGTAGCTCTTTCAGTTTCCTCTTTTGACGTGTTTTGGCACTTTTATTGAGCATTGACTATGCGATCTAAGCGTTTACATACTAACTAACTAACTAACTAACTAACTAACTAGGAGAAATATTGATAAGTGTTATGCAGGGAGTAATCAGTCGCATCCTTTATACTCCTCAATGGCGATGCTTATAATTAAATTCTGTGATACTTGTTCCAAAATTCGGAAAAGACGCAGCCTTCGTTTTTCCTAAAATTTCAAAAGTGATAAAAACACTTTATAAAAAGAACTAATTTTTCTTAGACGCTTTATTTTATGCATATTGTAACTGAAGTGTTCCTCAACCCAAAATTGGGATTCTTGTTGATTTTTTTCCTTACAAATATGATCCTTTGTAATGTCTGGCGTTCTCGTGCAAAACAATTTCCTTTTATTATTGACAAATCTGAGCAGTCTTGAATGCTATATCAATTTATTTTATTATAGGATGACAGATAAAATAATTAAATGTCACCTTTGTTCTCTTGTTTGATTATGAAAGTTTAATTTTTAGATGAGTGTTCAAAAAATCTAGGGAACATATATTATAATATAATAAATTATTGCTATGACTTCAGAACGATTTTCCGTCATTTCACCACTTTTTTCCGTACTGTAAATAGATACGTTTCAGCAGAGCGTCATCTTCGATATGTTGTTTCATTCAAGACAATTCAATGAGAACAAACATTGATCTTTTTAACTTTCCTTGTGTCAGGTTTCTCCGAGCTCCAAACGTGAAAGTTTTGTTTACTAACATCTTCATTCAACTAGAATTTTACTTTTTCAACACTTCTTTTTGAAGCATCCCATCAACAGCAAAAAGTCCACTTTAATGATGACCTTCTTGCATAATCCGCCAGTTTGGACTGAAAACTGCGACTCAATGTATTTTGGCGACTATCTAATTGCTGAGAACTATTTTTACTTTATGTTCTCTTGAGCGCGAACTTGAAAAGCTCTACGAACTTTAACTTAGCGAGTTTCTCTAGAGCGGTGACTAACTACTCTGATTCAGCTCTGGAGGATGCCTTTACCATGTCGAATGAAACTTTGAAGAAATTCACCCGGTTTCGTAATATTGGAAACGCAAACGTCTGATGACTACATTTGCAAGTCTTAACTTGACATATGTCAAAACACTAATCGGATCATATTGATGATAATGGGCACTGCAACAGCTGGCTCCTGCGTTACTTCCTTGAAAAAATAAAACAATTTTCGTGGATCGAATTTTTTTAAATAGTTATTTATTCCTGGTTTATTATGAAAAACAATGCCGCTTGTTCTTATCGTTCAAAAACTTTAGTATTTCCTTCAATTTCGCATTTAATAAAGCTTGAAACAATCCAAAAGTATTAACTTCGTAACATGAAACCAACCTGAATCAAAAGCCGGCGCTTGTTCCTCTTGACTACAAAGGATCTGCCACCCATTGAAGTCACATTCTTGTCACACGTGTGCCTAATGGACCTTTAGGTGACGAAAATATTAGAGTAAAAACTTATTCTTCCATCATCAGCGGAATCTCTGGAACAAAAGTTTTGCCCTGTTATTTTTAAGCCAGCAAATTCATTGCAGATTCCATGGAAAAGCTCTGGATAAGAGGAAGAATAAGACAGAGGAATTTATTAAAATTAGTTTTGGAAAAGTAATCGGATATGTAATATGGAACATTCTCGGTATTCGTAGTACTACGCTTGAAAAGTGCAAGACAAAAATGTAAAAGAGGAACGGAGGCAAGACATGAGCAAACTGCAACATAACGCAGTCGTTCTATCATTAGGATTATAGCGTCAGTTGAAAAAGTAGCGCTGGCAAAGTTTCAGGACATTTAGCCCGGGAACGGTGGATGAATAACGAATACTACGTATGTACGTCGCTGCTCAGTATGCACTACTTTCAGATTTTGGGCTTCAGATTACAATAGCCAAAAAGATTCAGGCTAATGAAAACATGAAACGACAGTGGCCAAACGTATAGTTCACTGCCTGCCGGTTCGTGCGAATATCCTTTCCGCCCGACCTGCCCAGTTTTGAAGTTATTGTTCTGGCCGCTTCGCCGTTGCTACCATGTCGCGTCTCTGGTCTTCTATTCGCATCACTTCCATAGTAAATTGGTGAAACGGAATGGCAACATACTGAACCACTTTTTGATTGCTAAACTTTGTAATGGATTAAGTTAAACAGCTGTCATGTTCAATATTTTAAACGTCTGCTCGCTTGTACGTGATTTTCAAATCAGTGTGGAGCGCGTTTTTGAAGCGTTTTAACGTTTCATAATTTGACTCTGCACCCAACTCACTTCGAGGTATCGTATGTTGGGGTTTGCATGAACGGTTGTGAATGGTTGCCAACTTGGCAAACAAAAGATTCAGATAAGTTTGAAAATATGAGTGAAGTTTTCATTACTCGTATCAATTTCACTGCGTTGATGTTCATGAAAGTTGAATAAATGAACGAATGCTTTTTATAGGATCGTTAAGATGAAAATATTTCGCGTAAGTTCCTGCAGTTTGCAGGAGAAAATATTCACGAAACTTTTCAGTTGGAAGGTAAACATGGAATTGGAAACGTGTTTGTTTTATTTCTTGGAATTAGCGAAACCAAATAAGGAAACAATGGCACGTGACAAAACGTTGATTCTGATAAAATGAACTTACTCATTTTGCTTTATGACTTTAGCAGGTGAGTTTGTTCCGAATTATTTAGAATATATATTCAGTGACTTTTTCACTGAATTCTTGTGAAAATGAAATGCGTCTCCGCTGTTTGAAGACATTATTATAGCAAGTTATATACTCCCAACAGTCGATTGACGTAATAGATTTTCCATTAAATTTGCCCTCAAGATGTTTGTTTTGGCTTCGTTAGAGTCCGGGACACAAGGATCTACACCTCCTTTGAAAGACACACATAAATTGCACTCAAATACCGCCAAAGACCAAATTTTTCCAAATTTTCCAAATTTTGTCAGAAAATATCTTCCTGAAGCGAGCTCTTCAGCTCAGGGAAAGGATTAAAGATGATTGGGAATAATTCGAGCAAGAAAGCCAGTTGGCGTAGCCATTTAAACTTAGGAAGAACACGATAATTGATGCACTGTTGTTTGAATTTTTCACAAATCGTACTTAAGGCCAATGTCCTTTTTTAGTCATCTACGTATTAGCTTGATTCCTGCACTTTGATTACCATCTTCTTTGGCATATGCCTTTTAGGTCACAAATATCTAAGCAACAAGATTTTATTAATGTGTATGCTGAGAGTTTTAACAAGTTTCAACTGCATCACTCTATTAGGCTCCCCCTTGCATATTATTTTGAAATATTTGTATTTAAATATTTAGATCATCAAGATTTTCACCATAATTTTCTCAAATCTAGTCTTAGTTAACTGGGGTTAGCTCTAGTGTTTTTGAAATAAGCATCGATTGTTATATGCGGACAACACCTCCGTTTTGACATTCTCTTAACAGATAAGGTCAGTTCATCCCTAGCATTTGACATTCTCTCACAGAGAAGGCCAGATTGGAACACACATCAAAAACACACCACCCATTGCTCCACCACAAATTGACAATGCGCTCCCGGGTAATAAATCTTAATGGTTGACAAATCTGCATAAAGCACGCAAAAAGAGTTTTCTCTTTACTTACATTAATTCTTTGATTATTGAGAATTCATTCATGTTCTTCTTGGACATTTTTTCGGATATCTTTATATCTAAGTCTATCCCTAATATATAAGTACAAATATACTCTATAATTGAAGAGTACGTTGAGTTACTACCTTACAAAAAAAATTGAGCACTTCTTATCAGGGTTGCATTTTATACAGATTAAGAAGAAGGAGAAGCTGAATCAGAAGAACATTATTAGAGTATATCCCGGGTCCTAAATATTTAAGGATTATTTGAGTCAGAAAAAACCCCGTCACTAGGTTGATGAAGTGTGTAAAGAAAACATTACTTAGTTCGAAGGCCTGTATTATAGGCAACATGGGGTACCTGAGAGTTCCACGCTCGGTCCTACTAAGTTCTAAGGCCAACTGAACTATTTTATCGTTTGATGTTAAGATATTGTTTCCAACCAAGTCGATTAAGAGAGTAAGTTCTATGTTGATGAATGATGAAAACAATGAAGCTATCAACATTATGCTAGTTTAACTTCAAACTTACTCACATTCGGTGTTAAATTTTTCAAAATCTTGCAAAACAGCATTGGAAGCCCTTTGCCTGCATACAGCCAATGTTCATAGCGGCCAGTAAAAAAGAACGAATGGAAATATTACCTAATTGCTGAAGTGAGAAATCAAGACAAATTGCAACAGCATCAGTGTATGAAAATATCATTTGTATATATATAATTTTTTTGAAAAACTTATCGACTTGTCAACATATTATAATTTATATTCAAATATAATAATTTAAACACAATGAACTACAATAAACCATACAATTCAGCATGAAAACTGAGGATAGTAATAAGATCTCTGTAAATCCATTGGTGAATTTATCTTTCATTTGGTAAAAGCCGGAATAAAATTTGACACAACTCGGTGCAACATGAACATGGAGCTATCCATCACCGAACCAAACAATTGGTAGATCTGACCTTCTGACCATAGCGAACAAACCAAAAGCCTAACGATATTTTATTTCAATTTACCAGATAAATAGGTGTTTGTAAGAAAAACTTGAAGAAAACAGGAGATAAAAACAGATATGCGGAGGGATACCATTAAAAATCCATTAAATTTTTCATCTATACTCAATACCTCACATATACTTTTACGATGGAAAAACCATTCTCACATGCATTTAAGCTCAAAAAGCTTACTATCGCAATCCCTCTAGTCTTCTGCGTCGTTTCATTGTTAAGCTCTCTATCTTACAAAGCTCATCTTATTTGCGCTTTCTAGTGGTTTCTCACATGCATTTAAGCTCAAAAAGCTTACTATCGCAATCCCTCTAGTCTTCCGCGTCGTTTCATTGTTAAGCTCTCTATCTAACAAAGCTCATCTTATTTGCGCTTTCTAGTGGTTATGTTATGCTCTTAATGAATAAAATTATAAACTGAAATCAACAGATTTAAAAAATGCTACAGAATCATCAACAAGAATAGTAACCAAAATGTTATAGGTCGTATGTTTGTATAAATTATATGTTAAAGCAGAGGAAGCCATCTCGGCAGCTTTTATCGGGACATGTGTTACAGAACAACTTAATGTCAAATTAGAAAGTGGCAAAGATGCCAAAAATACGAAGAAATTTTAAATTTATCGCACTGCATACAAAGGTCAAGTTGGTCACGAAAACATATTCCAAGGAAGATCGCACAAAAAGACTATAGTAGTTTGATCCACAGCAGGACTTCACATTTCATCCTCCAACAAAGCAGAATTATGAAAGTCACTAAGAAAAAGAAGAAGTATCGAACCAAATGTACAACAAAAGGAAATTTTACTCCCTTAAAAATCTTTACGTTTAAAGGGAAACCCGAAGGAGGCTCCTTTAAGCAAAAAGCAAAGAAATGATATTTTACCGTTATTTTCGATTGTATTTATTGAGTTCATTTTACTATGACATTTAACAACTACTTGCCCATGTCAAATTCCAATCTTAACTTGACAAGAAAACATAGAAAGACATAGCTTTCAAAATACGTACTGAGGAAAAAAAACAAATTCTCAAAAATTAATTGAAAATCAAATTGAATTCTTCATATGTGGAAGGTTATTTGATTTATATCTTGAACACAGGTGAAAAATGTCCGAAAATTGACGGAAAATAATTTTAGAGAAAATTGAAAATATGAAAATTGTTTTAATAAAGCTTTTTTAACCAGCTTAATACGTAGTTTCCTTTTTAATTGCAAGCTCGAAAATGAATAAGAAGAGGATGATAAAAAGACAATAATTGTAATGGTAACATGATAATTTTAACTATTCCAAAGAATTCTCCATGAAAACAATAGCTTGAAAACAAAGCCTGCGTTTCCACTCCGTTTAAGAAACCCCCTAAACTTGATTTTCGAATGCTTCAAAAGGCTTTTTTGCACGGTGAAAATCGTTGTCTACGACGTTCATATTTAATATAAGGGATCAAGAAGATATCGTTGGATACCAAGTCAAGACTGTCCCGGTAAATTCGATGTTCCGGCCGTCAAAAAGTCAGTTGTTTGACGGATTATTTGGAGCTCGTAGTAGCATTGTGAAAAATGATTTAATGTCATTTGGTTTTTGGTCATTCTTCTTTAACCAACTACATCGGACAAATATATAATTGTGCACAATTTAGAATCAACCGTTATACGTTGCTCTAGTCCCCTATTACACGAACAGTGAGAATAAAGAGCTGGTATTGATTTCATAACACACGTTGCACAACCAACATGTGTCGCGTTTAGCCTGTCTTAAAAGACCCACACAGTCGAATGCTGTTTTCTTTCGATCTTATACGTTACTTGTCATGATCTTATAAATGACTTTTGAAACATCGTCATTGAATCTTTTGGCAGTTCATTACACCAACCAACACGAGTAATTTTGAGTGACTGTCAAATTATAGGGGATCCAAAGTGAACATTTTTTTTCACGAACAAATTTTTATGGAATATCTTTTGTAAGCTTTTGGCACTAATGCCTAAGTAAGCTTCAATCTCACGGTATGTCACATGACGAGAAAGATCGCATTGTCAATTGCCACAAGTCTGGCTCATGGGCGAAAATTGAGCATTTTAAAAACAAGATTGTAAGAGGCTATGAAAAATAGGTCAGCTATGAAAATATAGTCCGCAAAAGACAATGCCTTGATAAAGATCAACCGCCCCTCCTGATTAAAAAGCAAATATCAATTTCAAAAAGATTTTATCGTTTCTATGGTGGGATAGTCAAGGAATAGTTGTTGAAGTCAAACGAAACGCTTACTACGGATAGACACGTTCAGTATTTACAAAGGCAGCATAGGAAACTCTAAGAACAGCATCTTCAATTTGTCAATGGCAGAAACGTCATTCTTTTTGTCGGCAATAAGCGATCACCACGGAGGTATAAGATCTTATTCCTCTACAGTGATCACATACCACAAAGACTATTCAAGAAAATTTATTGAGCTTGGATTGCACCTTACTATCCAGATCTTTCCCGACAGATCTTCATGTTTACTGCTTCTTAGAAAACATTTGAACTGAAAAACTTAATTTACCTATAAATTACCTATGAACGCGATCAAATATAAAAAAAACATTATCAACTTTCTAAAACGAAATCGCATACGCATACAAATAATTCAACAAAAAAGTATTAACATTCTTTTAAAAAATTTAAATTTAAATAAAAAATTATAAATTTCTTCAAAACGAAAGAAAATCTACTTTCATTCTGAATAAAATATTCGGAAAATCGTTCCTTCTAACGAGTACTCAAAAATTAAATGTTAAATTATGCAAGTTCCACTAAGCCTTTTATTTTTCCCACGAGTTTTAATTTGAGCCAGCAACACCTGAGCCATTTTCCGGTTAAGGAAATTTTTTTAGGAAAATGATACATATTTGATATATTTCAATACCATAATTTTTTGAATACTTGAAATGTTGAATCCTGGTGAGTGCAATTCGATGCTTGAAATATAATCATCAGTAAAGGATATTTCTTTAAAGATATAAAACTTTAAAATTGCATCAAATACAGATTAATTGTTTTGATTACCATGAAATTGGTTTTTTTTCTTTTTTTTTGGAGAGATATTCTTTGTCGAGATAAACACCATGACTTCAGCGGAGGAAGTCCGAAGCAGAGATCTAATTTTCGCTATGGTTCCTTCACCATGAATTGCACGGCGTCTGGGTGGATGCGTGTTATCAGTGAGAGTAAACGTCGTGCGGAAATTATTCATGGTTATTAGAATTAATTGTTCTGATTGAAGTTTATGTTGGCAATAAAATTGATAGAGTGTGTGATGAGTTTTCCGAGTATAACCCTTTTTTGCAATAAATCTGCACAATTTGCAGTATTCGATCAGATGTCTGGTGGTAAAATGGCAAACCAAATTAACCATAAATCGCATGACAGCTGTCACACCATACATAGCATTAAAAAGTACTGCCAATCTAAAGTCCTGCATCTCTACGAAACACTCTATGTAATCATAGAAATTTAAATAGGTTTTTAATTATTTAACATAATTTAGATTGGTAAGCCCATGTATGTATCGTTAAACTCTCTTCGGCGGATTCAAGCAGATCATTCATGCGTTTGAAAGAATTGGGCATATGGCCAATGTTCAAGATCAACTTACTAGAAGTCAGCTTTGTAAATAAAGGTTTTATAAATATAGCTAACATTATTTAGATTTCTCAAATCAGTCAGCAAGGATTTCGTGGTTCGGCGTAACCCAAACAAGAAGAGAAGATAATACTAAAAATTAAAAAAAAATAATAAATCGTGCGAATTCAATGCGGCAGATGATACCAGGATGGAAATGTAATGCTAAATTCAAACTGTCGGAAGCCTGAAGTTTCCTTTTTATAAATTTTATAAATACATTTGTTACTAAGTTTTATACATTCAAACAACAATTATTTCAAATTCAAATTTACGTCACCACGTCCTGCGATTTCATGCATATTTTATTGACGAATAATTTTCAAAACCTTGTCATTAACACTTTATAATAGTCCATGCTATTCTATTAGATTTTCTGGTATATTTTGAAAGTTTCCTCAATGAAAACTAAATAAATTTTTAAAAAAATAAAAATTAAAGCTAATAATATTCCCCGATCGCCAATAAGACCCACTCGAGCCTTATACGTTTTAAGCTCTCAACGTAGTCATTAAATTCTGGCCGTAATATTGAAATAAATTTTCCGACCAACTTACAAACACATTCAAGATATTTTCATAGCAGATAAATTCATGAAAATATGCAGAATTTCGATATGCCTTGAGGCTATTATCGTCCTTTATCGATAACTGCCCATATCTATATCACTGAACATCTGCAAATCTCTCGCATAAAAACTTACCATTCTTATGTGCGTCATAGCAATCCTGCTATGCAGAAACTTTTCTACCAACCGAATCTATTCAACCTGGGAAAATTTCCTTAGAGCATCATAAAACGTTTCGATTTAAAACTGTCTAATGGTTATGGCAAACTCTTGCAAGCCATTTCCTATTTCACAAATTTCTGTGGGGAAAAACGACACTCGAACGTAGCTGGTTACTTTTCGGCCATATTCATATTGGACGATTGAACATTGTGATGACGACACTAAGGACCAAAACGATGATGACGACGACATGGTTTGAAACTAGAAACCAAAAGGATTCAACTAGAAGTGAGGATGCATCGAGAACATAGAGACGAAGAGGCAAACGCTATGCAACACATAAAAGTTAAACTCCTTCAATTAAACTTTTCTCGTTTCATGCTGAACAACAAACGAAAAAAATACATCGTTGATGAAAAGTAGCTTTTGTTCGTTACAACCAAGAAAACGGAATATGTAGAGTTTGTGTAGTGAGAAATTCAAGATAAAATACATTGAATTTTTCCATTTTTTCGTGTTTTTTAACAGGTAAAATTAATCACTCATTGCCATCGGAAATCTGTTCCTTTACTTTATTTCGTGATTCATAAGTTACCTTGTGAACTAATGCCTTAATAGCTTTACTTTTTCATATTCATTTTTCGAATTTCATTCGCTTTTCTCCAACTATTTAAGCCCCTAATAAAAGATTATTTCCGTCTTGAAATAAGGATCTCTTAAGATACTCGTAATTCCCCCTTTGAGAGTTGTTAGCTACCATCCCTTTAAAAACTACAAGAGACTTTTATCGAAGAGATACCCACTTTTATCTTAGCAATTTGCTGGAAACTTAATTTATTAAGTTTCCGATTATTCTGATGAACTCTTTAAATATTTTGCAAACTCTTCAGTAGTATAGAGAATTTTGGTTTTAGCAAGTTTCTACAAATTCTTCCACCCTCCTCATCTTAATTATGAATTTTCAAGACTTAAAATGACGGCTCGTCCATGCTGGCCGTTTTTGTATTATGGTAGCTAAATAGCGCTAAAAGTCTATTGAGACATGCTGAAGAAAGAATACGAGCTTTGCAAGATAGAGAGCTTGTAACTCGAACGACGAAGGTGAGTTGAGAGATGAGGGTTTCAATGATTCGAATTGATTAGAATACTTGTCACAATTGATCGTATCACTTGGTGCAAGGAGCTTGAAATACACTATGCCTTTCCAATCTCATCAAATGCACAAAAGAACCTTTTTCGAATGAAATCCAGGCTTCGCAATAGTTGTATACCTACTTTCCTTAGACCAAGCACGTTTTCGATACACATTTTGATACAAAATCTAGGTCTCGTTGCCAGTGACAAGATTTTTCAAGAAAACATTTACTTTTTGTCGCTGAATACGAAAATAAAACGTAGTGACGCGGTTCATAAGACTGGTCTCCGTCAATCGGTGCAAAGCTCAAACTTCACATCGATATGCTTATCCCATCCTGATTTAATGCTTATGGTCCGTTGTCTTGGAATTGTTAGTAGTATTCATTGTCTCTTGCGCACTATATCGCGAATTTTATGAGGTTCATATCTGTCGTTGCTGGGCAGCTACTGCGGTCTTCACCCTTCAACTTGAAATTGCCAGCTCTCAATTTCTGAAACTAACAGCGGACGGTCCTCACAATTATGAAATCATTCCCGTCAACGGTTCTGATCTCATCTGCAATGTATTTTACACTTTTTTCTATTTTAAAATAATCGAGCATAACATGCCGTAAATGCCCCTTCTGGCTATCAATTTTGAACGGGTCAGAAGAAAAATATAAAATTGACTTGGTCACCTAGAAAACGTACTTTTATAGAGCCTTAGGACGACGACGGTATTATCATTATAAGCAAAACTTTGGAATAGGGCTAGTACAAGAGGGCCGTTACAAACGATACTTTCTTCTAAAAAACCGAATGCTTTTTTCTAAAAACCGTGTCCTTAGCGGCAACGATCTTGTGGCAACTCCGTTTACGTTAAAAAGGGCGGGCTATTTTCTATCATCTCAATCGAAAAGATTTTGCGTCTCAAGAAGAGGAAGATAGCATATAAACCATTGAATTCAGCTTGTTGCAAAGGTTTTTCAATTGTTTTTTTACAATCTATCGGTAGAGTACGCTATGGACGCCTATTTTACTAACTGAAAAAAAATCACGCCTCCTACTTCAAGTGAAGCTTGAAGGTTTGATCCTTGAATTTCTGAAAGTTTTCAAATCGCTAGAATTTTTATTTAATATAATATAATATTAAATTGATATAAATAGTAAAGTATACTTTTTTTTAATATAAATAGTAAAAATGATTTTTAGAGTTACAGAACCTTCATTGGCAAACACATTTAAATGCTATGTATAGTGCGACAGCTCTCATGCTCAATGATTGGTTTTCCATTTTACCATAAACAGGTTGACACCTGAGTAACGTGTGCAGATTGATATGAAAAAAACGATTATTTTTTAGAAACTGATCGTGTACTCCGTCAATTTTATGGCCGATATCGTTCATCATAATAGTTAGTTCGATCGTCCATTGATCGTTTCCACACCAGGCTTATTCTCACTGATAAGAACCATCTATCCTGGCGACGTACAGTGCATAATGATGAAACCATAGCAGCTGTAGAGCGTGGTATCGATGGAGATCATAGTGAGTCCATTTGACATCGTGTTCAATAACTAAGCCTGTGCCCATTTACATTATGTGAGCTTTTAGGGAAGGATGTTGGTTTGCGGGCTTACAAAATCTAATTGCTGGGTTGAAGCCGAACGACCACGACCACGGCGATTAGGCTCATTTCTGGTTTAGTTTCTACGTCACATTTAGATGGAAGAGTAATGACAGGCAGTTGTCAAAACACTGTTAGATCTAAGCAAAGTCACTGTTTTGCGTGCATTATAGGCTCGTGAAATCGTTGGTCTATATGTCTTCAAAAATGGTATGGGAATAAGATTAAAGTTGATTGCGAGCACTATTGAGCCGTCATCAATGAATTTTTCTTACCGCAAAAAGGAGCATTCAATGGTCCCATTATTTCTCGTTTTTGACCTATGAACTGCACTGCAAGATCTTAGGATTCAACCGGGCCGAAATATTTCATTTGGGGATACGTCAAAACAATCGTGTACGGTGAAGATCCTGAAACGCTTGACCATTTGGAAGACAACATTTGGCACAATTTTGGCGAGATATGGTCCCATTCATCGATAAAAGTAGTCGGAAGTTGGACCTCTAGTTCTAACTTCCTACCTCAAAACCCTTAAGAAATTGAGGCATCAGGCGGCAAAAAAACATTTCTCTGACGCTTAGTGAAGACAACGGCACTGGTTTTCTTTTTGTTTATTCATTTTCTACCTGTTGATATTTCACCTGTGGAAATAGTGGTTTAGTTTACAAACATACGTTTGTTGTTTCTAGTATTGTATTTGACATACTACTGATTTCTGCACACAAGTATCAGCACATATTACAAGTATCAAAGACTTCACTTTGGTGATAATGTTGATCGGCAGTGAAGAGGTTGAAAAGAGTTGGCCTTAAACAACAGCCTTGTGGGACTCCAATTAGCTAGTTAAACTTAACTTGAAAGTTGATAAAGAAGTCATTCGTGTCAGACGTTATCGAATTCTTTCTCTGTGTCTAGAGTTAAAATACCAACGGAAAGTTTATTCCTTGGTGTTTGTTTGTTCCATACGCTGCTGAATGGTATCAGTTTATTCTTATGTGCAATGCATTCATATTTAGGTACCTCGTGCAATACTGCCGAAGAAAAGGTTGAGAATTATCAGTATTAATAATCCTTTTTCCCATCTTGCGAAAAATACATATATAATCACTGAGTTATGTGATGAAGAAATAATAACGGTCAATATGTGTCTCGGAGAAGATGAAAGAGTAAAACCTGGCTGTTTATGATTGTATGCAGGATGCAGGTTAAATTGAGCTGATCTGCTTTAATACTGTGTCCAGAATTTCAATTGTGGAATGGTATCGACGTAACGACTTTTTCATTAAAACGCTCATGTCCACTCAAATTTAGTGTGAATTGATTTCAGATCAAGTACGTCTATGCATATAAGACAATCTCGATTTGATAGTTTCCTCGAACCCGATTTGCAGTGCAAACTGTACCCGTAATCCTAGACGAACTATTGGCCATCATCAATGAACTCGGACACGTACTCGTCGTCGCGTCCGTACATTGGGCGGCGATGTTTTTTCTACGTGCTGTATGTATGCAGATCAAAGATAAACGGTAGCAGGAAAAAACTATTTCGTGTGCTGTAATGTCCTGGCAAAGTTTTGTGAATGTGTTACATGCCTGGAGCCGCCGCCGGCTTTCCAGTCGTTATCTCCTATGAACACATCAAGTCGTCTTCAACTAGTTCACTTGATATTGTAACAATGGAAGCAGCAGCCAAGAGTAGTGAAAGGAGTGAAAGACTCAGCTTTTGTTCGCTAGCCCGGCTGGCATGCGGCATTCAACATTAAAATTTTTATCTGGAAAATCTGTTGTTTGTAACCAAACTAAAATGAAGTTCTAGCGAAAAGGAAACGTAATGAATATGCCCGCAAGAGATTACTTGCCACTCAGTGTCAGTTAGTTTGATTCTGTGTAGGCACACAAAGGATCTCGTGAGAGGTTATGAAGTTTAGATAAAATTTTTCTTTTACTACTTGGAAAAATTTATTTATTTGTTTGATTTATTTTATCAGCAAATCTATAATATCCTTTTACTTTTTTCAGCAACTACCAACAAATTCAAAAACTCGCCTTCGGTGGACACGAAATCGCTACAGAAACTATTTCCGTTCAGACTGGTCTCCAAGACAAAGGTTACGAAGAATGGGTTGGAGAAATGATTGGCATGCGGGAAATCCTTAAACACTTCTCGAATATATCAAGCAGTGAAGTTGTTGGAATGAGAGCACCTTATTTGAAGCCTGGTCGCAACACTCAATACAAAGTAAGTAAATTACAAAAAATGGATTTAAAAAACCAACAGGAACTAACAATTGGAACAAATGAACCAGGCACTTTGTTCTCCTTTCTCATTTTTTACGAATAACGTGTAGAATGAAATGGACAAAACGTGTGTATGAATGGACAAAAATGCAGAACTTTATGAATTCTTTAAATTCATTTTATATCTTTACCTTCGTAGAAGTATTTTTTGGCAAAAACTTCAATATAGAATCCAATAGCCCTTCTTATCAATTATCGCCTGACATTTTGACTAAATTTCCGCGCATTTTCTTTAGTAGAATTTGAAAACCTCTCTTGAATTCGAATGCCCATACGATTGTTTTATTCTTGCCTTTTCTTTGCTTCTACATTAGTAAACACATATTTTCTTCAAGTTAGTATTTGGATTTTGCAATGATGAACCCAAAGTTGTGACTCCGCTAATGAATCAAATTGCGAATGAGACGTCCAAATTACCATTGGTCAAATTAAATTTGACCAAAGGTAATATGATTTATTTTTATAAAGTTTTGTCATTACCTTAGGATACAAGAGTTTTTGGAGAACAATGAACTTCCTGAATATTGCTTTCCTTCCTGAAAATTGATTGCATCTTTACCGATTCTTTTACTACTCACCTTTTTTTAATTTTGATACGAATCACATTTTTTATAATCAGTGTAAAGAGATAAATATGATATTATCATCCACTTTCGATCATCTTTGTGAGAACCACACGTAGTTCTTCGTCAACATAAGTTGATTCCTTCTATCTTAAGATATCTTCTTACCTAAGATGGCTTTGCCCACTTTTAAAGGAAGTTCTCTAAAGCAAAAGTTCTCATATATATTGCAGCCAGCGTAAAACTCAATCTTGGTCCTTATGGAGAAATTACGAAGAAAACCGTCGTAGAAATCAAAAATCACTGACAAAAAATTAATCAAGACCGATTACCAACAAGATTATCAACATAACTATGACATGTGCCAAACTTGGGTCTTAAGCTTAAAAGACAACAAAACGTTCAGTTCCAGCATATTTTTTCCCTGACGAAAAAAGCCCGAGAAATTTCATGAATCGTATTCGAATTAAAGGATGTTCCAAGAGTAACAATCTGAGTACTACCTATCCTATGAAATGTCTGCGTTAGCGACATGGATATTAAAATGAATTAAAATACGAATAAATTACTTTGTTTTTCATTAAATTGTTTATATTAAATGTAATATATATGAAGATGATTTTGGGCATGTATCACCAGGACTGGCGCGCAAGAAGTCCAAACGAGGGGTCCAATTTCCAACCACTCTAACCAATAATTGGGACTGTACCCGCCGATAATGTGTCGAATGTCGTCTTCCAAATTGTCAAGCATATTGGGCTTGTCGCCGCAGACAAGTAAATTGACGTATACCTACAAGAAATATCACTGACGGGATAACTACTGCATAAGATGTCGCGCCATCTTGTTGAAAACAGTGGCCCACTGCATGCAAGGTCAACATATTAGGCGAATCGATTCCGAGACAAGATAGGTATTGTTCATGGCTCTAAAGCGATCATCATTGACTGTAATGTTACTCCTATACGCATTTTTGAAGACATATGAATCAATGATTCCATCGGCCGATAAAATACATAGCATAGTGACTTCCTACTAGTGTTACAGTCCTTGGGCAACCGCCTGTTGCTGCTATTCAACTAGAAATGAGCCTTACCACTAACTCAAATTTTCTTATGCAATTCCGGATCTGCAGCAATTTCTTTTTTGGCACTTTTATCGATTCTTTCCTTAAAATCTTCCATGATGTGGAAGAGCACAGGCCTAATTTTTGAGGACGAAGTCGAATGGACCTATTCACGTAGGTCTTCATCGATACTACGCTCTTCAGTTGCGATGGTTTCTTAATTACGCACTATAAGACGTCTGAATGTTTCCCTATAATCAATGAGAGTAAATTTGGTGTAGAAACGATCCGTAGTTAATCGAATTAATTTATCTAATGGACAGTTTTGTCGGTCACGAAACTGACGGTTGCGCTATGAGTTTCTCGGGTAGAGTCGTTCTTTTTTTCGAAATAAATCTCAATAATTTGCAGACGTTGCTCAGGCGTCAACCATCTCATTGTAAAATGCAAACCAAACTAACTATTAAACACATGACGACGTCACACCATACGCAGCATTGGGAAGTGTTACGACTTAAACATACCCTTTAGAAATTCGTCAAAAGTCAGTGCCAATGTGTTCTTTATATTTTAACTAGTTTCAAATAACATCGAAAGTTTCCAGTTCATAGTTTCAAGAAATAGTTTCAAATAACATCTAGTTTAAAATCAATAACATATCGAAAATCAAATGGTTCAGAAAATTCTCAAAGGGCAACCCAAAGAGATAGTCGACTGTAGGTCTGATCCTTGGATTTCGCACAAGGGAGATGAACGACTTATTTTAAACATTGTTTTGCTTAACTTTCACATAAATAATGTAGTGACCCCTCAAGCGAAGTTCGAAGGCTCCCCCCGGAAAAGATAGCCGGAAATAAGCTTGTAACGAGTGACAAATGGCATTGGGTTGTACATAATCCTGTCCAAAACAGTAAACGTTGACATGGCTTAGCACCACGCAGCTTTGATGACAGAGAGCTCTCTTTTATAGCAATCGCTCTCTCTCTCTCTCTTTTCGTTGCCGATAGACAAGTGGGCCTGTTGCAAGGGAACACGAAGCCTAGTCCAAAGTATTGCATCAGACAGCCATCAGGATAACAGGGGAGGTGGTTTATGAGTGGATAGTCTACAAACATTGCGCATCCAAATAAAAACCTTAAATTCCCTACGAAAAATAAACTTAGTTTCACACACTCCGCATGTATGTATCTACAGACACTTCTCACTGTGATTAAGCACTTAACATTAAGATGTTAAAGACAATGCAGAAGCTTATACAAAAATTTTTGACAGAGAAAATTATTCAAAAATGTTTCAAGCATTTGCTTCGAATTTTTCAAGCTTTTTGAAAGCTTCCGTTTGTACTATTGTTTCCAAAAAGTTACTTTCATACACATTTAGGCTTCAGAGACTTTTTCCACTCTCCTACGCCGTTTCATTTCTAAGCTCTCTATCCTGCAAAGCTCACGTTATTTGCTTCATGGGGTATTCGTATTTCCTTCATTGTAATACCACTAACAAGCCGGAGGTTTTTAGCGGTCACGCTATGGTCTCAACATTAACAGAGGAGTCTCTATGATTTTTAATTCCTTAGTCGTTTCGAAATTCCGTCAGAAGAGCACCAATTAATCCAAAGCGATCGACAGACAAATAAGGCAAATAAGACGAGAGCATGTGTGGGTTTCGTGTGTTATTTTCAATTGTTTTGGAAAACAAGTATGTGAAACTGTTTCAGGATATAAAAACACTGATAGGGGTATCCTTTTCAGTTGATTGCGTCTCACTTTGAAGGTACAATGAACACGAAGAGTAAAATAGTTCAAGGTGCCACACCTGCAAGACTCTTGGGATACAGCTTTCGTTGGCAAATTAATATTGCTTTCGCATTCTGAAAAGATTCTAAATTTTTTTCTGAAAACTATAGCCCGTGCATCTTTCCATAAACGACATACAAATTATCACAACTTTATTTTCAGAAACGTAAAAGGCTCGGTTTAAAAATATGTTTAATTCAGAAAGTTTGTCCTGCGAGAAGGTTCAGTTCGGGAAATATAAAAGAACGAGTTGGATCCGAAAAACGATCATGGACGATGTACAGCTTTTGTCTGTAATCCTTTGGATCAGATCTTTCAGCTCAATAAACTATTATCGACACCATAATTTCAAGGACTTTAAGTGGTAAATAACGCAAGGTATTTACAGACGGGCTATTCACTACGCAAATAAAATATCAATTTCCAAATGTTTGAAAATTACTAAGGCTTTAACACGGAAAGAAAATGCACTTGCAAAACCGCAACACAATCAAAAGACTACTACAACAAAAACCACAAACTTTTCCCAACTTCCCCCAAAATGGCCATGCAGCATTGAATTTCATTGCACATCTCTCATTTTCACAATTTCAGGTAATCGAAGATTTCGGATACATTTACGATAGTTCTGTAACAGTACCACCAGCGAATGTTCCTGTCTGGCCATACACGCTCGACTACAAAATCTCACATGAATGCAAGAGCGGAACATGCCCAACAAGAAGTTTTCCCGGTGTTTGGGAAGTTCCATTGAATGCCCATTACATAGAAGGTTATGAGGGCGGACATTGTCCTTACTTGGATCAATGCGTTCTTCACAATTTGGATGCAGAAGAAGTTTTGGAGTGGCTACAAGAGGATTTCGCCCGGCACTACGAACAAAACAAAGCACCATACATGATGCCGTTCCACACTAATTGGTTCCAAATCAAGGAACTGGAGCAAGGATTACACAAGTTCCTCGATTGGGCGTCGACCTTGTAAGTACTCATTTGTTATTCTTATGCTGAAATTTCTTTAAAAATTCATTGAAATGTTCCACTTTTCAGACATAGTTTCTAATACTAATTATCCTTTTTGCTTGAAAATTCACTCTGAAATGCCATGGAAACATTGACTTTGTAAACTCATTTAAATATGAATATCAATGGCAAATTTATTATATCACCATAATGCGTTTGACCAGCAAAAAATGTCATCAAGCTGAATGACAAAAAAAAATAATACACAAAAAGAATCCTGACAAAAGCAAATTCTCTCTATTTCTATGTAAATTTTCAACTTCTCACTATTCTCATTTCAACACAAAACAAGTAGACAACTTTTCATAGACAAAACCAAAAGAATTGGAGCGTTAAAAAGATTTTTAATAGAGTTCTTTTGTTTAACACCTGATAATTATTCACGTTTCCTGAGATGTCGAGGAATAATGGAAGCGGCAGCGAATCCTCGTTGTCGACTGCAATCTAATAAGAGATGTTTTTCTCAGTTTGTTTGGCTTCGCGTTAACAACGCTCCGCTGCTTCACTGAAACGTGCATACTTTTTCGTTGTTGGTTTTTTATGGATTTTAAGGAGCCACTTGTAAGTTTTCAAGGGAAGCATCGCGGTCGAGTTTCAAAGCTAACACAATAGGGGACTTGTCTACATCATTATCCCGCGGGATAATGGATTTTAGTTGAACGGTACAAGGACTGGCATAATCATTATTTGGATATACTGCACATTATGTGCGCCGAAGAAAATATTATTGCTTTTCATTTTTCGGGACGATTATTCCAATCTTAATTAGGATATCTCTGGAAAATTCTTTTTTTCAAACAAGTTACGAAAACAAAAGTTCGCTCCTATTTGTCACGTCTTTTTATGTCTTTTTAACAGCATAGTTAGTTTCCATTGATACATGTTTGCTCATTAATGAGAATCTTTGCTTATGGCGTAATATTTGCATGAAACTTCTCTCCTTGATGAAAACCCTGAATAATAAAAGTTAGTACTGATAAAAATAAACCACAGTAATAACGACGAAAATCTTAAAAAATAGCGATAAGAAGAACAACAATAATAGCCATAATAGTTTCGATTGTCAAAAATTGATGCCTACTTGTGGCCTGATTTCGGGCATGGAGGGACACAAAACAACTGGCCTACTGATTACACACCTCCCCTGTCACAGCTAGTCGCTAGGTTCCAAATGTTCATCGCATTACTTCAAATTAGAACTATTATTTCACGCCGAACTACTTTTCACTAGAACTATTATTTCGCGTTTTGCGTTCGGAAAGGATATGCATAATCTTTAATCTGGCTATGTCGGTAACGGTGGAAGCTGCAATTCTTCTTAAAAGAATCACGCGAGTGTAGGGTGGCGCGCTGTTCTATTTATACTTAGATAAGAAAATCTAACCTACAGAATTCTTTGAAGAAGGTTAAACCATCCTCTCAGAAAATGCAGCTAAGACCTCGTACCCTTTGCACATGGCAAGAAGTCTACAAGACAGCGTACAAGTCGTCGTTGTCTTGCGGCTAAAGTATCTCTCTGTCTCGATCTATCTAAAGTATCTCTTGGCTTCCCTTATTAAGTCCCTCAACATCGCGTTCCATCGACCGCGTCCTCCGATTGAAAAATTCGAGTAATGGTTTGCATTCCTCGTCAGGTGAGTACAACCAATGCTCTCTGGGTTTTCGAACTGATCTTCGTACCGTAGTTTTACTTACGAAAATCAACTCCTAATTCATCCGTGCACGTAACCGAGAAGATCTTCTTGGCCGTCAAAAAAGTTCGTACAGATCTTGATTGCACGCCAATCACCATTGACCCCCCATCAGTTTATGCTCCTTGAATGCCTTAAGACCGGCCTTTAAAGTTTATTTATTTTGTTTAGGGTTATTCGCCACAGGCTCCGTACAATAGTAGCATCAGGCTCAGGCATGTAGGTCAGGCATTTCCATAGCTTTGCATACTTGAATCCTTGCTCTGCTGTGTGCATGTATCATGCCTTAGGAACTGTCAGCATAGCATGAATCATGTCTTAAAAACTGATAGCATTGAAAGAAAACCTCATTTGTGAGTTATATTCTTCTGTTTCATTCAGGATCTATCCTGATTCAGCGCCATCTTTCACAAGTTTTACAGTGAATGGTTAGCAGGGTTTCGCCATCAGATGTAGAGAATCGTGTAAGATTAATATCATCGGTGTTACCTATCATCTGGTTTGACTTGCAGTGTATCGTTTATCAATCATGAGTTTCCTTATCACATTTCCAATTATATTTTCGTCATAAATAGCGACTTTGCGTTCTCGCAACTCATTAAATGCTTAGTTTGTTCAAAAATGAGCAATGTGTCAAAATTCTGCGCTGCTCATAGTTTTTTGCTGGTCGTTTTGTAATCTTTCGTTTCTGGGATTAGAACCGAATAAGTTTTACATGTCGTCTGAACGTTTGAACAGTACACCAATGGCGCATCGCCGAAACGCGTCTGAGGACGAATCAACGGAAGTGACTGGGAACGACGGAATGTTTCGAACACAAAAAAAAAGTGTGAACATGTCAACATCTATGACTGTCCTAATGCTTTTGTGGATACGTCGATGTGGGACGTTTTTCAAGCTTTTTGTTGTATCCAAAATCAATCATGGTTTGGCTGTTTTCGTTGTTATAATCGCGCAAACAATAGTGTCTCGCAAGCAATAGCAATAGTTTCGCGATGAAATCTACACCTACAATTATTTTCTAGGTAGTTATAGAAGGTGTCATTCATTTCTTTGTCTTCTCCATTCAAGATGAATGGAGAGTCATCATCATCACATCTCCATTAACATCAATGAAACGCATTTTTAAGAATTCGATCTTCCACCGGATCACCGTTCCACACCCTATCAACTATTCTCAACTCCTCACTCCAACTTTCAATAAACGGTTTTCCAATTATATATAGTGCTTGCAAACTCATGTCAGGACTAAGTTTGTATTGACTGTCCCAATTGTAATAATAAGGAAAATGTACGAAGGTCGTTTATTGTAAAGGGTTTGAGTTACCTGACATTCCAGGATCCGATTTCATAGTCAATCCAATTTACCGTCTGCAGGTTCATTTTCTTAGCTTCAATCATTTCCGAGGCACCATTATGGTAGCTGGAATGAATAGTTTGGTTCAGGTCAAAGATACCCTCGTGGAGCATAGTTATTATGATTACGCTATCAGGCCCTGAATGCTCGCGTTTCACCCTCTTACGGTCGAAAATCTGGTGAACCCTCAGATATAAGAGATGTAAGTGCGATTTCATGGCAGTGTCGTTGTTGTGCAATTTCTCTGCAACAAGTAGCTGGCTCAGGAAACCAGTAATCCTAACTAAATAATAAAGTAGTTTACTACCATTTAGCCGCAAAGTTGTCTATGGGTCTCGGGTACAACAAATAATAGGGAGACGACGTCTCGTCGAATTCCCATCGAAAAGCGGGCACAGGTAATCAGGCAATAATCAACCTCACAAGGTACGACGAATTAGTCAAATGTGGCAGGTTTTCACTTGAGTCACAGAAAATTGGTTTTATCAATCAGCTTTGCCAACTTGTCCAAGCTTATACAAGCTTATACTTTTTCGTTCCTATGAAAGTCGATTTTTGGTCGTTTGTTTGCAAAGATCCTTCTTCATAATAATTATCCATCTTCTTCCGCATCTGCGTTTGTTTCTATATGCTCTCTCTTCACTAAGAGCGTCAACATCAACCACGGAATGATACAGCTGCAAAAACCGTACTGTATTCAAAAGTAGGCGTGTTATTATTCGATACGGATTCCACCGTGTTGATCATGAGACAACTGACAGCTGACAATTCTGCTGCAGCATTGCCCATTGTTTCATTGATCTAACCAAAAGAAAACCTCTCTTGGATTCAATCATCCTCTCCAGGTATTTCGAATACCAGGAGAGGATGACCAGGTATTTAGAATAACTCAGATATATTTTTTAGCCAATATGACCAATTAAGTTTTCAATCAGCGCTGGAATGAACACACGGTTGTCGTCCCGCTCCTCGATGCAACAGAATGTATGCTGTCAGTTTCCTTTATTGGGAGACGCTCTAAACTACTGAAAATGCTACATCATCTGCATAGCCAATTAAATGTAACTGGCAGCTGCACCCTAAAACTAAATCATATGCGGACTTTTCGAACTTACTCAGAGACCGTGCCTTCTTTATTCATTATGGGACCACAACTTTTTCCAGACAGAACTTCAAAGTGTTAGAGAGCACGTATAACAAATAGCGAGGATCAACCGAAGATCTTCGGTTTTAATGCGAGGTGCGTCCAAATATAAACGAGCTTTTTCCAAACATAAATTTATTTTACATTTCAGGAAAATACACTTCATAGTAACTTTTCTCCACAGTTACCCTCCTTAGCAAAACCTTTTTCCCATCGAAAAGGTAGGTTTTTCATGCCGTTTCCAAAGAATTGCTTCGGGCGCGAATTGAACCAATTGCGCGAAAACTGTTTAACCTGTTGATTTTAAAACGCGCTCCTTAAAGTACACCCTTGAGAGGCCTAAACTTATGGAAATCACATGGTGAAAAGTCGAGGTTTTAGGAAGGTTGTTTGAAGCCCATTACGTTTCACCCCATTTTAGATTTTTTAGGGATTCAGGGTGCGGTCTTGCATTGTCAAGCAGAAACGAGACGTCTCGGATGGGCACACGGCGTCTTTTCGATCGATATGCGGCTCGAACCTGTTCAAGAAGGCCCAGATAGTATGCAGCGTTGAAGACAATAAATGATTAAAACTCCTTGGAATTCCCAAAAAAGCGTTGACATATCCTTCCCGGCAGATAAACGTGTTTTTGCTTTTGATGGTCCTGGATCCCCTTTTCTTCTCCACTCTATACTGGCCCCCTTTTGATTTGCGTGTGTAGTGGTGGACTCAAGTTTTATCGCACGTAACAATGCTTTGCAAAAAAAACATGCTCGTCATCTTGAAAACGAGCAAGAAACTTTTGACAAACTTCAACTGTTGCATTGTTGTGTTTTTGGGAAAGCAGAAGTAGAATCAACTTCACCAAGATTTTTCGAGTTCAATATGGTTTGGTGGTGTGTACACTTCGAGATCAATATGGTTTGGTATTGTGCACACTTCTAAAACTCATTCCCTTTTCTTTATTCGTTTCTGCAACAGTTTTTTCTGCAACAACTACGATTTCTTTCATTAAATTCACGAACAGCTCCAACGTTGTAGGCAGTAAACCTGAAGATAGGGTGTCTTCGGTGACTCAGAATTTTCCCTTTTCAGGCTCTTTTTTAAAATTGGCACACCAGGCATTCAATAGTGGCCATCAAAGTGTGTTCTCCCTAAACTGTTCATAAAATCGATCCCAAATTTCAGCCTTTCTTCGTTAAAAACTTTATTTGGATACGTTGCGCAACCGAAGGATGAATTTCTTTTTCGCTCGTTTTGAGGACAACCAAAGAAATCTGTCGTGCCGTTGGTTTGGCCTACAGTCGTCCAGAAGGGATATCATCCAACCCTTTCCAACGCTTCGCCTACTTCCACCATGCTTTTCAGGTCCTCAGAAACAAAAGGCACGTTTACATTTAAATGCTCATCGTACCATGTTGTCTCACGATGCTTAAAGTTTTCTTGTTTTGAGCCACTTCAACCGTTTCTCTTGCGCTTACGAGTGGGAACCATCAAGTCTTTTCTTGGGAGCGCATGGACTTTTTAAAACAGGTCCTTCGGGTCCTTATTCATTTTTTCGACAGCGTTCTGCAAGAATCTGTGCTATCTAGATGAATATCCTGGTTTTAATAATAAAAAGTATTCTGCAGGTCATATCTGATTTACACCATAAATTACTTTATTTGAAATAACGCTCGGAGTCTCATTAATGAAACCTATCTACAATTTAAACTATGAAAAGACTCGTATATGGCCATTATTAACACCAAATGAAAGCCTACTACCAAACGTCTCATGCAAAAGGAGTGAAAATAATCTCACACTTAAAATCTTGGTCAGAATAGCCTTCGTTTAGTATAACTAAACGTGAATTGCGCTATTCACTATTGCATTTTAATGACACTTTAAATATTCTCGAGTCATTGTAACCAAAGTTTTCCTAGAATCCTTCGTATTACGAAAATTTTAGCCGTTGTTAGTCAACAATATAAAGTCCTTTCTACTGCAGTGGAAACGAAAACCGCGTCGATACCGTACCAGTAGAATGCAATAAAACCCAAAACCTATCTACACTGAAGATTTCACAACATCCGCATGTTGATGAAGTGCAATTTTCATTACTGGAGTACCCGAATGTCGTCTCTTCCGCGAAACAAAACAGTCAAGTTTCTAAACAATTTCCATTCTCCTTTGAAACAGTTTCATTTTCCGATGCCACCGGTAACATCGCTATTCACATCTCGCCAATAGAAGGTTACAAGGGTGTTATCCTGTATGTGAGAATATTCCTCTATGTAATAGAGGAACAAATGTCACTACTATACATCTAGAAGGATGTTGCTGTTTGAAAGAAGATTATTTTTTCATCACGAAAGTGATTATATTTACACAAAAGCAGGATGATGGACGAGATACCATAGAATATGAACTGTATGTCAGTCAATTTGAAAAAGCTAAAATTGAAAGGATATATTGGAAAGTTTACTGCAATTTAAATTACAATATGCTATAAATTCTTGCTGCACCTTGCTAACGAGTTTCGGTTTAAAAAAAACTCCCCTTATTTGATGGGTTCTTCTTCATCTTTTCCCCTATTCTAATTCTCTATTACAATCCTTTAAATTGTGCTTTCACCGAGGTTACTAGTGATTCAATTTCGATAAAAACAATAGAAAATAAATGTTGAATGAAAACTATGCCTTTTCCCAAGTATGATTTGAATTTATATCCTATAAGACCGATATCAGGAGGTTATCTGATATCGTTAAACAAACTTAATAGGTGATCCTTCCAGATCAATCAATAATGATTGTACGAAAGCATGAAAAAGGATCCTCGAGTAATGAAAATTCAAAAGCTATGAATCCTGCTTATTCAGAACTGTTCATAGATTCTCTTCAAACAATACTTTCCTGGAATAGCAAACTACATATACGTTCTCTCATCCTGCTCTATGCTAAATAATCATGGCCCCAACAAGTTCCCTATTCGAAAATACATACATAACGCAGTCCTGAAACTCATAATAAGCAAGCAAGCCACATAAGCGTATACGATTGTAAGTTTACAGAAACGTTTGCATATTGCTTTCATATGAAAGCTTAATAATTGATGAAAAAGACTTCTCTTTCTCCTTTTTCACTTTTATCTGTTCTGAACTACAACGTCTTCAGTGTCTGGACAACATCCTTGCAATTACCTAAACGTACAAGCGATATCGTTTCTGCTTCTAATGAGTGGGATTTAAAACATATTCACTGCATACTAACGTACGGACAACAAACCACTTACTCATCCAGTAAGTTACTGCTTCCTTCAACTCCTCAGTTTTCTATATCTGCATTATACCAGCAACGTTATCCCAATCTTTTTAAATATACCATACTCCAGGACATGGATGCTGCTATACAACATCCCACTAGGTGGCACTTTAACCAGCATGATTCGAAAAAATTGGTTATTTTTTGTGGTTCGATCTCTCTCCGTATATATATAAAAGTCTATCTACAGATATATGTATCTCCCTATAGGAAAGATAAAAAGGTTAGTATTCTGTTCATGTTCTCTCCGGAAGGAAAACGGTGACCTATAAAAAAGTAATGCCAGCAAAACTAATAAATCACGGAAGAACTACTCCCAGATTACAGATATAAAAATTTATCATGTTCGAGTTTGGTGATGATGTTACCCATTCGTTCTATGTTGTTACCCATACATGTACAGTAGGAAAATTTCATTAGCGACTTTAATTTTGTATCTGATTTTAGTCAAGGGTGGAGAAGAAAACAGATTGTCATTTGCAAGAGGAACATTAAAAAATTATATTATTTTTGGGTGGTGATTAAAAGAGATTAAACATAGTTTCATGTAGTGTAACTGAAAATTTCATTGTAAGTCAAAAGCTAGTACAGTAGAAGAATACGTACTAGAATGAAAATATGTACTAGAAAGAAAAATTCCTAAAACCGAGAACTTACCACCAATGCGACGAAGAACGTAGCCCTTTCTTCTCAAATGCTTCAAAAAAAGTACAGAATACCCTCATCCAGTTTTCTAAAAGCAAAACTCAACCACTGGATAATGCGCTAAAAAATCTCTCTAAATCAGATGTTGAACATGATCTATCACCAGGTTAATAAATATAATTAACTTCAAATTATGCTTATTCCTTGAATTACAAATTTCATGTAAAACAGTAAACTTTTCTCTACAGACATGTCATTTGTAACGGTGAAAGTTTTCATCCTCATCTCAGTAAAAGATTGGGTGTCGTTCGACCTGTTACATATGGTAAACATTCTACTTCTTTGTGCCAATGAAAACCCTGCTGCAACTTTCTCCTTAGGCCACTTAAATTAGATTGGATTTATACTTTTCAGCTGTTTTCTCTGCACTGTTCGTCATTTAAATTAACATAACAAAGTTGAGGTAGAACTAGAAGTCACCTCTGCTCTCAGGAACCCTCATTTCCTGCGTCTCCTAGCTGAATTCTCCCTGACAAACGGAAAGAAACAATCAATTAACTTTTGAAAGTATTGCATCCTTTTGACTTTTTAGATATCATTCTTAATAAGCATGTTGCCAAACCCAAAAGATCTTCCATTTCGTGTTGAAAAGAACCTGACTTAATAACTGGAAAACCTACAACTGTCAGATGATGCCTTGTATGTGTTTGCTTAATCGACTATTGAAGTATTCATGATTGATGCAGTTATAATGCATATACCAATCTGTTAGAAGTCAGTAAAAACCAGAGAGTTTTTGCTGTTGCTCAAAATCGCAACATAATGACTAACAAGCACCAGCACTTAAAAAAAACTCCCAATCAATCAGTAATCGACCCCAATTATCCAACTGCACTGGTATTTGTAAGCCAAACTTGCTGGAGATAAGACATAAGGACGAAGCTACGCGGAGATGCCCATTAACATTTTCTTATAATTTATATACTTACATAGATTCACATTACAACATGAATATTCTTCTCAAAGACATTCAAGTTCAGAAAGCTAAGCATCGCGATCTCTTCATTTAACTAAGTCATTTGATTTACAAGCTCTCTATCTTGCTCTCTTTTTGCTTCATGAGAATTTATCTCTCTTTGCTGTGCCCCCTCACCCGAAATTGTGAGTGCTTTTCAGTAGTTGCGCCATGAAATCTCGGCAAAATGCATGAATTTCCTTCAAAAATGAACCATAGTTACTTATTCTCTCAATACTTCCCAGAAAATGAAGGACAGGGCTCTTAGATAAAAGAAAAGAGAAAGGAGAAAAGAAATCGGAGAAAAAGAACTCGTCAATTACATAAGTTTCTTATGGGTAGGGAGTAGACATCTCTTGCAGGATAATATAGGAAAAACCAATAACTCTGAAGGAAGTAAAAATTGACAACTTTTCTGGGGTATAAACAATAGTGTTGACTGATGCCCATATCTGTCCCCATGGATTTACCGCGACATATAACTTTCAACTTGTGCCTCTTCCTAAGATTTCTGTAAAATTACTATGGACAGAAGCATCATTTACTAGGGGTATGCAAAAAGTAATGAGAAAGATATTCGTATTAAGGGTTATTTAAATAAATAAATAAAACTTATTTAAGTTTGTTTCCCCTCCAATAATTAGTTTGTTATCTTAGTACAAAAAACTGATTTGAATGATTGAATTCTGAATTTGTCCAGGTTGTCCAGTATATAAGCTTGAATCATTTTCCTACCGACCAAGCTAACCAAGAGTTACGACAAATATTAGGATAGGATGTTCCGCCATATCCTGCAGTGACAAGCCGGTGTGCACAGTTTAAACGTGGAGGAACATCAATTCAAGATGACCTTCGCTCGAGCTGTTCGTCGTCAACTGTTACCCAAGAAATAGCTTAAAAAATTAAAAGAAATTGTATTGGATAACTATCGTATGGCAGTGCGTTTTATTCCTGAAGAGTTAAAGCTCATGAAGCAAGTGCACAGAATATTCCTGATGGTCATTTTGGAAAGAGAAAGGTATCCACGCGTCGGGTTCCTAGAATGCTCACAGACACACAAAAGCAAATTGCAACTTTCAAAAGCTTTAGATTTAAAAGAGCTCATTGAAGTTGTTTCAAAAATATCCTGAGCGCTGCGCTTTTTAGCTGGATTCATAAAGCCAAATGAAAGATGATCTCACCCTTCCGATCCTTTAACAAAACAACAATCATACAATTCAAAAAATGGCAGAATAATTAAAATAATGCGTCAGGAAATTTGTGGGAAACGCAGAGGAAAACTCGTAAAATGTTTTTTTCCATTGATATAATGCACCAGGAACTGCCTGAAGTTGTCATCGTAGGAATCCAAGATGTTGGCTTCGAAATCCACGAATATACCACATGTGCTTCAGACTTAAATCCTAGTTACTTCCTTTATTCCCTCATGTAAAAGGATACTTAGGGAGCACCATATTTAAAGATGATGAAGAACTGTTGGCAGCTTTAAGAGATTTCCTAATTGCCCAAGAAAGAGATTTTTTTTGAAAGAGAATACTACCCTTGAAGAAAAAAAACAAAAAAAACGTAAATATTGAATAGACGTTAAAATTTATTAACGTTTAAGGCGATTATATGGAAAAATAAAATTATGCCTAAATTTTCTCTAACATAGTCATTCTTACTACTTTCTGAACACACCTTGTAATTCTTTTTATTGCCTCACTTCCATTCAATAGTATTATCCTCTACAATACAACTTTCATATATTGATGATTAGAGAGTCTTACCAAAATGATGTGTGCTACGCTCGTTTTTGATCAATTCCTGTGTCTATTATTCCTACTTTAAGAAAACGATATTTAATTTTTCATCACCCGTAATAATTGGCTTCATAAATGGCTCGATTTCGTTGCGTTTTATCAGCATTTCGCAAATGGAAATTCGGTCAATCATATCTTTATGTGTTAATTCATGCGGCACCCAAACGTTGAGCTTCTTTGTGTATCCACCCTTACGCAAATGGTTTAAAACTGTTTGGTGATGGATATTCAGTTTTTTAGCAATGTCATGGCTGCTTATGTGTCGGTCTTCTTCAATTTTTTGTAAGATTTCGTCGACTTTTTAAGTGATTGGTCGACCTGAGCGAGGTGCATCTTTGACATTAAAATTTTCCGAACGAAAGCGAGCGAACCATCTCTTGGTTGTGGCTTTTGATAAAGTATCTTGACCGTAGACACCCCAGATATTTTCAGGAGTGTGCGATGCATTCTCACCTTGATCGTAGTGATATTGTAAAAAATAACGAATTTTTTCCGAAATATCACTCATTTTTAAATGAAGACAACTTTTCAAACGAATTAAGTTATACAAAATATTAGTTATACCTCCTTGAAAATAGTTGACTGGAATGTCACCTTTCGAACGCATGTCAGTTTGACTCAATCTTATTAGTATTGCCCGATATATGATAACGAACACCATCTTGTGACAAAAAAGGTGCATTACTTTTTTGACTATCCAATATCATAAGAGTCTGTCGTCAGATAGATATAAAAATTTACTGACTTTTCGATAATATTTAGATTTATATCATTTGTTGTTTTCATTCATAGTTGAAACGGCCAATGATAAATTTGATGATAATGTATTTATTTTGATACCGTCACAAGGTCCTTTTTACCAACTTCTGTTACCAACACATATTCTATTTTGATGTTTAATTAGTTTTGGTATTATTCGACTTTTTGCATTTTTATATTTTACTTCAGCACATTAAGCTTTCATATCGTTCTTATTCCCCGACTTAATGATCTAATGATTCGAGCCCCTCAAAGGAGTTTCGTAGAAATTTTATAAAATGAATGCTGAGAGTAATTTGAATTCAAGTCCTGTATCAAGTCAAGAATTGAGTCCTGTAATGCCACACTTAGTATAAGATGGTATCGTTTATAAGAGAATCTGATATCACACGTATTGTATTTGTGTATTTGTGAAATCAGGATCTTAACCCTAAGTCGCACCATAACTCATTGATGATCGGAAACATTTGTAACCGTCACAAATATTTATACATTCTCGTACCATTTTGGATGCAGAAAAATGATACAACAATCGCGCTGTTTTGGGTTAACCCACGTTAGAACAGCCTTCTTACCTTGTACATTAAAAGGTAATTTGATCGGGATCATGCTTCTTAACATGATTATAAATCTAAAAGAATATTCTATCTTAGTTGGATAAGCTGAACGCTGATGAATAATACAACAACCAGCGGTCCTGAAGCCAAGGACCTTGTGCATGGAAAACGAGTGCTCCATTAAACTCCATCCAAATCACTCTAAGCGATTCAATATGAGTTTTTTGTGTTGTTTTTAATAATTCGGATTGCACTGTTTAGATTCGATTAGATTTGATTTGAAAGAATAGAATGGAAGCCGTATTTAACCCCACACTCCTTAACTTAGACTTTTGCAAAGGGTTCACATTCTATTTAAAGCAGAACCTTTTGTTTCTGACTGGCCAATATTCCAACGCAGCTGCTTGCTTGAACCTGAGCCATTTGCAGCCCTTCTGAATAAAACTTGAACCGTCTAGAAAAGTTAGATTCTTCTTTCTCGTTACAAGCCCCCCATGTGTCGTCCTATCAAACGGAGAACACATGGGGTGCGCTTTTTTGGAACATATAGGACCATAAAATTGTGGAATTTCAGAAATTTCACAAAAGTTCATTCGTAATTCATGTTCCCCACTTATAAGATGTTTTGAGCTCAATCAACAAGGGAATGGTCAAAATGCTTAACTTATCCTACAATCATTACTGTCACTCCAAACCAGGTCTATCTTCTTCCTGAAAAATTTGGCCCATTCCCTTTTCACTGGTTCTGTAACATTTTGCTTGAGTTCTCTATTACTGATTTAGGGCCGGCTGAACCACCTCTTGCTACTTTCCCCACTCTTTCGTTTCTTTCTACACTTCTGTGTCAAGGGCCAGACGATAGCTTCAATTCCTTTGTTTTTAAATTGAATAATGAGATCAGGACTGCAGCCCTGTATCAGCGCAGCTATGACTTGCTATCTGATAACACTAATAAATTTATGCATAAGTGAAGTATTCAGACTCCGCGTTTAATACGGACTAGTTTAAATAATCTATGAAAATTGTTATTGGTATTTCTGGTCGAGCTTCATCAGCCACCACTCTAATGTTTTATGTTTGGAAAATTCTTATTAATCGTAGTTATTACTTTAAATGCATAAGACTGCAAACTTGAACCAAGCTGAAAATCACTATATTGGATAGTCTGGAAAGTATTGAGCTTGTTTGTCACTAGACGGTGTTCATTGTCATGTCGGGCAATATTAATCAGATTGAGTCAAATTTTAATGTTTAATGTCAAAGATCAGGTCGACCAATCACTGAAAAAGTCGATAAAATCTTACAAAAAATGAAAAAGACCGACACATAAGCAGCCATGACATTGCTAAGGAACTGAATATCCATCGCCAAATAGTTTTGAACCATTTGCTTAAGGCTGGATACACAAAGAAGCTCGACGTTTGGGTGCCGCATGAATTAACACAAAAAAATTGGATTGACCGAATTTCCATTTGCGAAATGCTAATAAAACGCAACGAAATCCAGCCATTTTCGAAGCAAATCATTACGGGCGATGAAAAATGTGTAAGATACGAAAATCTCGTTCGAAAACGATCATGATCAAAAAAATATGAATCAGCATAAACGACTTCAAAGCCAGGATTGACACCAAATAAGGTTATGCTGTGTGTATAGTGGGATCGGAAGGGAATTGTTTATCATAAGGTGCTAGAGCCTGGCCAAACACTGTACTATCAACAATTAATCAGATTGCAACAAGCAATTCAAAAAACCCGGCCGGAATTGATCAATAGAAAGGGCCTTATCTTCCATCAAGACAATGCTAGACCACACACGTCTTTGATGACCCGGCAAAAATTGACAGAGCTTGGCTGGGAAGTTTTCAGGCAACCACCGTATAGTCCTCACCATCAGACTACCATTTGTTTCAGTCTCTGCGAAACTTCCTTAATGAAAAGAAATTCACTTCAAAAAGGGACTATGAAAATCACTTGGCCAAGTTTTTCGCCGATAAACCTCAGAAGTTCTACCCAGATGGACTTATGGCTCTACCGAATAATGGCAAGAGGTCATAGATAATAATGGACAATATGTACTCACATAAATCTATTTAAAATAAAAGAAATATTCAATCGAAAAATGACAAAAAAGGCTCAATACCTTATAGACTCACCAATATTTGAACTCGCTTCAATAAGATCGTCAATTGAAGTTTTTGTGGTATATTATAAAAAATTCTATATATTGTGATATATTATGTGATGTATTTTAAATGCCTTGCCGGTTTCTTTGCGACCATGTAATGTACTAAGAGACTAAATGCAGTGCTCTTCAGCTCTTAAAAGCGTCGTTAGCAGCACTGGTGGTCCGAAACACTGTTCACTTACTCTCGAGTCCTGTAGATCGGCCAGTGCCTCTGTACCTCTTTTAGCGTGACATCAACAATCTGGGCGCTGGTACAGTTCAGTAAGTTTGCCGTTCACCCTTACATGCTATGTTAACGTTCCATAGGTCGGTGCTTCTGGGTTTCCAGATTGTCCTTCCTCGTATTTCTTGTTGTGAATTAGCATCACAATCATAGCTTCCTTCAATCATCTGCTGATAGTCCGCGGAGCTCGGTGACCGGCGTCATTGGTTGATCTTAAAGCAGACAGGTTGCGGCCAAAATTTCCTGCCCTTCCCCTTTTTGCCCTTGGTATATTGCGACTCAATTCAACATAAAGTTTGAAGCAATATTTACCATTCATTGATGTATAGCCCTGGTCCTTAATTCTATTTCAAACAGAAACTATTCTTGTAAAATGAAAACAAATTTCTTCACAAAAGAAAGGACTCAGTGAAAAATCTGAGACTTAGGGAATAAATTATATTAATAACAAAATGGAAACAAATACAACGACAACAACCTCCAGAGTTCTCGTGGAAATTGTCTTGGCAAGCTCCTCATGTGTCGTCCATTTGACTAGATTAGTCCATTTGCCTATTGGACAAAAATTGTGGGCTATGGACGATTCAACTAGGGTTCATTCGTCAATCCTGTACCCTATTCAAAGTTGTTTCGGGCTCAAAAACGGTCAAAAACAATTATTCTGAAGTCATAACTATCAATCCAAACCGGATCTATTTTTTCCAGAGAAGTGTTTAAGATACACAAGGTTTTAAGCCGCAGGGAGGGAGGACGAATAAAAATGAGAGAAATTTCCTGTTCCTCTGCTCCTGTTACCACCAATTGCTATTCTCGAAATTGTATTTCCTCAAGCAACTGGCAGTCTTCAAAACATTTGTTAAAGTTTGACATTTTTGAATCAACAACTACCATCTTAGACGAAAATCTTATGACACTTTAATATTCATCATTTCAACGTATGATTTAAAATTATTGGAAATTTACCCTCTTTCAAATAAAGTGAGATCAATCGTTGAGAAGAAACTGATCGTTTTTAATTTCAACTTTGTAATTAATTATGCTTGAAAATATTTCGAATGACATGAACAATCGGCCCTTAAAGACCGGCTAATTCATCCAAGGTACCTTAATCTCGTCAATATCAATTCAAAACCTAATTCAGGAATATAATAATTCAGCTGAAAGTTCAATGTTCTTTATAACTTAAAATTTAGAAAACAAATGGACATATGAGGTAAACAGGATTAAAGGAAAAATTACAGACTCTCTTTCCCCAACAAACCAAACTTCATTTAAATTACATTATATTCAAAATTTCTCAACAATTAATCATTCTCATAACTTTTCTTTGATTTCAGGCCTGATGTCTACTTCGTCACTGTAACCCAAACGCTTGGTTGGATGACAAGTCCAACAGAAACACGTAACATCAACACACTTGACGCGTGGGACTGCAAGAAACAAGTGCTTTCTACATCGAAGCCCTGCTCCAACAGCAACACGTGTGCTCTCCCCTTTAAGGTGCCCGAATCTAATATAACAGATACTCGTTACATGGAAACATGCTTCGAATGTCCCAAACAGTATCCATGGCTCGGCGATGCCGAGGGAACAGGCATTTCCGGTCGGGACAATTACATTTACGCCGGATCGTCCTCCGGTCAGCAGGATCCTGCGGAAGACGAAGAATAAAATTAGTGTGTCCTGCTGTCGGTCAGTCGGCTTCCCTTAGATATTCGAGTTGGATCGACCGACAGCACACATACACACATTCAAATTTCCCTTGTTCTTGGGAAATCGTTCTCGTGCCAGGATGTGTTTTCTATGCTGTTGTGAATTTTAGGAGGCGATGATGCGTAAATTGAGTTTATTTTGTATTTTGTAAATTAAATGACTGCCAATGTGACAAAATCTGTTTGTCATCGAACTATCTATGAATACTGATTTTTTTTATTTACGTAATTATTTTTCTTTTTTATTTTGTTTTGTAAGATTGCACATTCTAGTGTAAGAAATTACAATATTAGAAATACATTTTAATAGTAAAAGTGCGTTTCAATATTTTTGTGTGTCAAGGATATCAATATGATATTTTATCGCCTGGAAGTTGACGTTTTCAGTAGTCATTTAAAAAAATAATACCGATTTTTCATTTGAGCAATTATAAACTAACTTCATAGTAATTTCATTGCATTTATTTAAATTGTATTAACTAGTTGAGATCGACCTGATTTGAATTTATCCAAAAAAGTTTATTCGCTATACTCCGTGCTTTGTCTGACAGGGATTGATTGATTGATTGATTGATTACTAACCCTTACTTATTAACCCTTACATGTTTATTGTGCCCCGGCTTCCGGTGCGCCTAGAGCGCCTCAAGCAGATCGATCTTCCTCAAAAAGTCAATGATTTGCTTCGGCCTCAGGCGTCCCAAATCCTCCTCGACAAGGAAGCAACTTCCCAGACTATCTCTTCTCCTGCGGGACAGCGCGTCACAGTGTGCCAGCAGATGCACCGGTGTCTCCTCCGCAAGATCACAAAATCTGTACTCATCATTCGCTGTCAAGCCCATCTTTTTGAGATGCCCTCCGAGTGTGCAGTGCCCCGTGAACATCCCAGTCAGGACCCTTAGCTTTCTTTTATTCATTTCGATGCACGCTCGAAACTTTTTCTCGTCATAAACGTTGAGGAACAGCTTCGACATTCGAAGCCCTGGAAGTCCATTCCAGAGCCTATTGCATTCTCTTTCCTCATTTTCCTTTAGGGCCCTGTGAATGAGATTCATTTCAATTGCGCTAAAGGGTTCAGGGCCGATGAATGCTGTAGATGCTCCTTTCCTCGCCAGTTGGTCCGCTTGCTCATTACCCTCAATACCTGCGTGCCCTGGCACCCAGTACAGGGTAACTCTATTGTCCGCACTCAACTTGTTAAGTGAATTGCAACAATCTAGAACCATTCTCAATGTAATCACCGGGGATTCTAGTGCTTTTAGTGCTGCTTGGCTATCGGATATTATAGCTATAGTTATGCCTTTGTATCCTCTGTCTATGCTGAGTCGTGCGCTTACAGCAATGGCATAAACCTCAGCCAGAAAGATACTTGGCATACTTCCCAACGGTTGGTAGTATTCGGTGCCAGGCCCAAATACTCCAATTCCCGTTCCCTCAGATGTCTTGGAACCATCCGTATACCACTTGATCGCATTCCGTCTTATGAGATGTATATTGGATTCAACGCTCCATTCCCTCTTGTCACTCAGCACTACACGGAAACTGTTGTGAAAGTTGAAAGTCGACGTCATGCGATCTGACGGTGCATATATGAAAGGGGACACCTTCGCTAGTTTAGCGTGGTCCTTGTGCCCAATTATGAGGCCATTTTCTCTTCCTTCATGGAAGATTCTTGCCATTGTAGATGTCGCTACTGTTTCTATCACCAAATGAAGTGGCGATAGGTTTAAGATTTTCTGGAGAGCTGCCGTGGGACATGACTTTATAGCTCCGGTGATACAGACACATGCCAAACACTGAACTCGATCGAGTGCAAGCCTCGTCTTGTGTTCTTTGATTTTGTCTGCCCAGACTACCGCTCCATAGGTAATGATTGGTCTCACCATCATGGTGTACATCCACCGCAGGATTCCCGGGTTACCCCAGAACTTGCCTGTCATGTTTCTGCACACCATCAGAGCCCTGACAGCCTTTGCAGACACTGCCTTAATGTGTCCGTTCCACCCGAGCTTGCCGTCCAACAGCAATCCGAGATACTTGGTTTCATTTTTATACTCAATCTCCGTTCCATTTAGATATATGGTGCGAAGTTGGTCCATATTTCTTCTTCTTGTGAACGGCACCAGTGTGGTTTTATCGGGGTTAAGCCTTAGACCTATCTCTTTGCACCAGCTGTTCACATTTCGAAGTGCCCCCTGCATTATATCACACAGTGTCCCTTCGAATTTTCCTCTGGTTGTCTGACAGGGATGGAAATATTTGTTTATCTCCGAACGAAATTCCGTTGTTTCCCGTCTATTTCGTTGTACCGTTCAAATACGCGCTTCGGCAGTGTACATACCATCTTCGGTATGTGGTTTCGTTCCGAAAGGACAAAAGAAAGAATCGACGTTATTTATGTTAGTTTTAATCCAATTATCATCCCGATTAGTTTATGTTTAAACATTGAGCTTTTTTTTGAGTTTAACGGATATTAAGTATAATCAACAACAATCAAGCATGGAAAATCAAGCAAAACTGCAAAGAGACCTCGAATGTAACATTTCACACTAAAAAGCGCTAACACTCAGAATAAACCTCACTCTAACGGTGATTGATTGTGATTTTAGAGGTACATTGTCATTTGGAAGCAAAACTTGTCAAACGAACGTGCATTAAAATTCTCTTATATTTTGTGTTTATACAGATTGACTCTCATAAATTATTGCACGAGTAAAACTTTCCACTATATATTTATGCTCAGAAAGCTAAAAATCGCGATGCCTTTTCTCACATAAGTTGCTTGATTTCTAAACCCTCCACCTTGTAAAGATTACTTTATTTGTCACATGGGGTCTTCAAGTTTCTTTCTTTGTGGTGCCCTGCAGACTGATAAGACTCTTTTGTGGTTGCCAAAACAAACAAACTACTGATCTAACGGGATTCTTTAAAAAAAATGGAAATTACGCTGATGACAAGAGTACAACTGTCAAATATTTTGCGCAACAATGCAATTCAAATATAAATCTACTTACGCCTTTTCAGTGCTTATGCTTCAGTGCATCACAGGATATAAAAGTTTGATTAATGATATTTTCGAATCTTTTGTATCATTTTTGCTGAAATCTGGTATACTGTATTTCTGGTATTTTAAATAGACAAGTTCTTTGTAAATTCTATTCTTTCCTCTAATTCCTATTCTAAATTGGAGGGTATGGAGAAATCTTTTTCACTTCAAGTTTATTTGATTACTATCAGAAAAATCGTTACTGCATATAACAAAGAGTTGCGGAACAATGTCACAAAGGAAATGAATGCTTTATAACACAAATAACAAATCAAGGAAACTAGATATAACAATCGTTGTGAATTGAAGCGTTGAATTGATCCTAGGTAAACGATGCAGAACGCAAAAACTAAATCGAGTTCAGGAAGGAAGACCTTGACTGGGCTTACAAAATTATGGGCAATTCAGCAATCTAAGTGTTCGAGTTGCCATAGTACTCAAAGCACTAACCTACAATCCAGCAACTACCGAGTTCAAGCCACTTGTAAGTTTTGTGCTTTTCCAGTGATACGACACATTTTTTGGATCTGACGACTAGACCATCGAGCTCTTATTTAATTCGTAATAATAATGATGGTTAAGAAACAAATTTTGGACCTAAGTAAATTCTTTGAAGTTTCTGCAGTGTACACGTCCTGGACACTTGCGATCTGTTGCGTCAATGTTGCGTCTAGTTCACTATTGCTCCAATGATTCTTAATGGCACTTTCCTTTCGACAATTTTTCGAGGTATTGCATGGAAATGACAACACAGAGGGTATTATGGACTAGAATTCACGGAGCTTCGTTGGCCTATGTATTTTAATAGTTTTAAAATACCAGAATAAATTTCGCTATAATTTTTATTTTTTTTGCGAAAATCAGTTTTCTTGTTTGAGTCAGAATTATGGTACTATCCTTATTAATCTGTAGACCTACTCACTGAGCTACTAATCCGACGTCTCAAGAAATTTTTTTTCCAGATGATAAGGAACGCTACTGTTATGCTACTGTTTAAGTAGATTTGCAAAAGGGTATGTTATTGTTGTAAATTTGAAGCTTCATGATGCTAATGTCATATCATAAGTGCATACAACGCTTGCAAAATCGCTTGCGGCTTCACTCAGGTGGAGATAGAAAAAAGACTTAAATATATATTTGTATTGGGTTTTCGCTTGAGACTGGTATTTACGCAGAAATCGGGACCCACAAAAAAGTTTTTTCCGAAAACTTTTCCAACCGTGTCAGCTGGTGACTTGGACTTCGCTATCCCCTTACTAATCAGCACATGCTTGCGGAAGGCATGCGTTGAACGCGCTAAGGAGCAAGTCAGGCCAAAAGTGTAAGACCATCCGTAACACCTCAGCTGGAATCTCAACTGGCCCTGAGAATTTGGTGCCTTCATATACAAGACTGCTTTCTCCATTTCCATCTTGATAGAGAGAAGAATTTCAATTGGTATTTCATCGTGGACAGCCTCAATTCTGGCGAGGTGAATAGGGAACATAGCCCGCACCATTTCCCCCATCATTTCTGCCTCATATGAGTGAGGCGAACTTTGGGCATCGAGCTTCTCCATCACTGTTTTATAGCTCTTTATAGCTCCCCAACTTTAGTTTCAACCCAACTTTATAGCAGTTTCTATCTGACTCATAAGCTGCAGATCGTGTACATGGCTGTTTCCCTGCTCGTTATCGTTGTGCCTTTCGTCGTAGATTGTGACACACCCTTTGTTTTTCGACAATTTCAGGTGACCACCAGTTTATTGGTATATTTCTGAACCGCGGTCTTCGTTGGTGGATGGAAGACCTGCAAGTGGACGTAATGATTCTCATAGTTGAATTCACTATATCTTTTGCCACATGTCCTCCGCTCCCCAGCTTAGCTTCCATCAGTGGTGATTGTGCCATAAAGACTTCCACAAACCTCTCAGTATCTGCTTTCCCAGTATTCCACTGGAGCACAGAAGACTAAGCACGTGATCTTTGGATAGCACCATCATGGATCTTCAGTGCTATGTACTGGTGATCGCTGGCCGAGCAATCCTCTAGCACCCTCTAACTTTTGACACTTTGTATAAGGAACTCTAAAATAATAGGCAAATCAGGTATTTCACAATGATCCTAGTGCTGACTACCATGCCCAGGACCCATGTGCCCCGAGCATCTGTTTGAGATTTGCCCCATTTGATTGCTCTAGCTTTGAAGTCACCTCAGACGAGCACATGGGCTTCTGCACTGGAATCAGCCTTCCGAAGCATTTAGCCCGAGTTTTAAGGATGACAACGACTCGTTTAGCGTTAGGTATACACTTAAGAGTGTAGTTCCCAAACACCAAACACAAATGAAACCGTTCCCTCGCGCCTGGCCCTGTAGTTAGAAGAGGGCGTTGTTTCGAGCCCCGATGGCGGCTGGATTTGTTAGCCTAACATGTTGACGAACTCCTGGTGTGATGTTGGCCGCTGAGTAGCAACAAGTCGGCTTGTCAGTCTCCTGTATACGGTTCGAGCAGATTAGGTGATTCGATGCAGATTAGTTTGTAGGACGCGAATCATTACTGCAGCGCATTGGCCTTGATCAGGGCTTGTCGGAAAGCCCGGCACTTCCCTGTACCTGCGATGTGTTACAAATTATCTGCTGTCGTACAAACTTCTTCTACACTCATTCATCCTCGTGCTTCTAACGTTTTCCAGCCCCCTTTAAATTTGCCCGCAGGCCAACTTTTTGTAGTAGAAATCGGAACGACTGCTGCGCTGTCGAAGACCTTTTGCTTTTCCACTGCCTTGAAGTCGTATATTAATTTATGTTCAAAATGTTAATTATATTACATTTGCCAAGCAAACGCAATCATTTACGTGATCAATTTTCCATAGTCCAACGATACAATATTTATTCGAATTTAGTATCACTCTCAATTCCTTTACATTATTATTGCACTCTCTCCAACTGAAGACACGTAATTCCGGCAAAACATACACAGCAACATGAATAGATTTCTCATGCTTATTTACATATTCGATAACATATGTAGGATTGTGCAAAACTGCAATTGAAATTAGTTGAAAACAATTTTCTCTGTATTGAGGATCACTTGTTACAGGAATATTTCAAGAGTAGATACTCTGGAAATGTGGTAGCAATAATATAGAGTTCTTGCTGTAACAACTCTACAGCGAGTCGGCTACAATTATTTGAAATAATATTACAACTGCGGAGTTCCTGTACGTAGGTGTAGAGTAATTTGGTTGGGATTTCAACTTCACACAAATTAAGGCATATAGAGTTCACATCCATTCATTGCAACGAACGATACAATGTGAGAAATTCAATTTGGTTCCGATGTTGTGTAGGAAATTTTGTATAAATTTCGGTAGAATTAATGTCCTTGCGGGATAGTAGTGCTCTATCGAGTATATGTAGATATCAGAGCCCTTAATTGAGTATCATAAAATTGGATGATAAATTTTAGTAACATTATTCTGCACTTGATATTTGTGATATATTATAAGGAAGCTTCAACCAACAAAATACGAAATGATTCTAGAACTGCAAGGAACAAAATTGCATGAGATGGTGAAGTTAAATGATACAAAACTATGACTTAACTTCACCATTGCATGAAAAAAGACGAGTTAATAAATTAAATCTCATTACTTGGAGTGCGGTTTCTATGGAGCTGGCATTATTCAGCCTTGTTGCACTATCAGTTTTGCAGAGCGAATCCTGCATACAAAGTTACCAGATTGGTTGGCATGATATGGTATCAAATAGGTCATGACATAGTTATGTCACATTACTTCGAAGTCTCACCTATCCTCTCCCTCTTTCCTCCTTCAGTAGGGATGGTTGCCAAGGAAGAGGATTGCTGTTGAAGGGATCCTCCTACTCTCTGGGACGCCTTCGGTATAAGTAGAACCATCGGCACGTTATGTTTCCTCTTGTCTTTTGTAGTAAACATCTTCCAAGCTACGTTTCCTAGTGATAGCACGCATATTTTCTCTCAGAGATGCAAACGGAGCCTGATGCATCTTTTGCATGTAAAGAAAGCGTGGCAGGTGTCATTTGTGGTCACCGGCAGAACATGCAAACTGGGGACAGTGAATTTCCCATCTTGCACATGTAAGGCTAAAAAACTCGTGCGCATTGAGTAATTGTGTTAGGTAATAATAACTCTCACCATGCTTTCTACACAATTATTGCCCCAAGTCACTGCTGAGCTGTACAGTCTTCCTGCGTAATCCTTCCTTCCTGCTTCCTTCAATACCCGCGTCAGATACTTCGGCACCCTGAAATATTGCCAAAAATCTCCACCCACCTAGCAGAATTGAAAACATTCCTCAGATACAGTGAGTACCCTCTATTTGTTTATCATAGGCACTAAGGACTCCAAACCGAACGTCACGTCTGGCATGGTTCCGAAACAGCCTCTCCTTTAAAAAGTTAGCGTATTTCTAGCCTTCATGACGGCAAGTTTCGTTCTACCCGCCATTTCTAGGATTCGTTTTCCTCTGGGATCTAGATGAGGTATTCTTCATTCTATCACCTTGGTATTGAGGTCAGCGCTAACAAGAATTCGTCCTTCCAGGCTTGACACACTGCTTCAGGTCATCGAGCTTGTTCTGGAAGAATGAAATAAGAGTGAGATAGACATTTATGAACGTCATATCTGCCAACGTAATCAGCACAAAGTCATCGCCGCTGGAGCAAATCTGTACTGGGAGCAGACCACTATCCCGTATCCAGATGGTAGCAGTGCCAGTTCGAACACAGTACAGTCCAGGCTATTTCTTGTGATGGTGTTGTTCAGATATCAGCAGCAGGTCGGCTATTTTCTCCAGTATGTGCACATGATATCGAGTTAGGCAAATTCTGCACACAACACCAACCGTCAACCGTCTGTCAACGTTTGTAATATTTGGTTTTCTATCAGCATCATGTCTAGATACCCATTTCGGTTTATGATTTGACGCACAGCATTACCGGAAATAGACCTCAATCGACTTAAAAAAGGACTTATGTATTTCAGCTGCAGTGAATCTAGAATAAGCTTAAATTATTCTGAGCTAACTTCGAGTTTCGTGAAGTCCCAATTTTAAAAGACGTTCTGATCTGACCAACCATTTCACCTATTTATCGATACGAATAACCTATCTAACACAATTCCAGGATAATTCTCCTCTTATCAACCTAAATTTCTCTGCCTTTAACAGACATTTTTTCTGAATTTTTTCACTCACATTAAAAAATTATTTTGAAACCACACTTTTCTTAGAAATCACGTATCACAACTTTTCTACCCAAATTTCATTTTTAAACACTATTAAACAGGCATAAACTTCCCTGTATTTTTCTCTGTACGCAGAATTTTGATTGTCGTAATTAGGGACTAGTTTTCGTTTCCGCAATTCATCATTTTTTTTGAGCACGATAATTTCCATTAATTAACACAAAAAAAATTTCGTTTTCCCACGAAAACAAATGATACTTTCTTCAAAAGATATATCGGAGCAATCAGTGCATGCAGTCATTTACTGCGTAATATATATTGTTGGCCACAAGTTCGACATGCTCCACGTTAGAGAGATAAAACAGCGCTTAAAGATCTTTTGTAAGTAACTTGAACTGCGTTATATCATACTTGTGAATATAGTATGGATTTTGGTCCCTTATAAGCCTAAACTGCATACAAATACCAAAACTTTCTTTTGGAAAATTCATGATCGAAAAGCGTATCGTAATAAACTTTTCGTCACTTTTCGTTAAAATACCATCAGACAAGTTTATGACATGTTTTTGGGGTCTACTTCGTTGTTTTTATACGTAAGATTGTACGGATCATCCGTACCATCCGTACAATCTTACGTATAAAAACAACGAAGTAGACCCCAAATACATGTCATAAACTTGTCTGATGGTTATACATAAATCCCATTTCTCACCTATTCCTCTCACCTGTCACTTCATTTTCACCTTATTCCTCACAGCACTTCTCCAAACATTCATCTCACATAGTTGGAACAGGATGCAATGAATTTGAATTTCGTACAACTCAAATGCATTGAATTCTACTTACAACAATCTCCACTTCAATTAAATGAAAAGACACTCACAGGTGTACGTGCAGCGTAAGATTGCGTGTCGCGACAAAGATGCATGATATTTTCTATAAACTAAAGGCCCAGATACAATACTGCGAAACTGCGATATGAGAGCGCGACGAGAGTCTCGCAGTCAATGTCGTCGATGCCCCGATGCGAGGCGAGAAATAATCGGAAAATCGAAAATTCCTGGCAACGAGGTGTTTTGGCGATTGTCAGATGCTTTATGGCGCTTATATAAAATTTGAAATTCAAACGCCTTAATTACATTATAAGTAGTAGGGTTATTCTGAATGAATTCTTCCCCGCAAGAGTCCCGACAGATTGAGCGCAACCGGCTTCAGTAAGCCATCTGGGGGACCCAAAGACCAATGTCAAGTAAATTTTGGCAACTGTGTTTGTAGCTGTGTTTCAAAACAACATTTTTGATAAAATACTCAAGGGAAGCATTTCTAGGCCAAATCTCAAATAGAACACGGAACGTTTTATTTTTTAAAGATTGCTCATTGTTGTATTTTACAAGAAAATCGAATGTAGTAACAATCGAAGAATGTAACATTTCCCTGTTTGCATTTGCCTGTTACGCCAGTGGCTGGGGTAGTGCCTCATTCTCGCCGTCAGAATTTTCTTGCACTCAGTACGATATAAGGGCGTTACGTCTCACCTCATCAGAGAAGAAAGTGTTTCTTAATTCGTTTGTTGGAGTCAATGGAATAGGAGTCGAATTTTTTTCCCTTAAGAAGATTATATACTTTACGGACCCAAAAAAACTGACCTACTTTTAAGAATTGATCACAAGCCTTTTCAATATATATTTGTGTAATTATTCTAGGTTTGATCAATGCATAATCAAAATATACGAAAAGTTTTTTTTCATTTAATTATTATGATTTTGTTTTATGAAATGACGGCCGTCTCACCGTCGACGGTGACAATGATCCTAAAGCGAGAAATGATCTGAAACGAAAAATATAAAAAAAGTTTTATTTTGTAGACCAGTGGCCATCGTGTGAACCAAAATTATCGAGTTATTTGCAATAATAACAACATGGTGGACGCGTAAAAATATATTTTTCAAAATTTGCGTTATTTGTGGTTTTTGGTTTTACAAAATTAGAAAAATGAATATTTTGATGCGTGTTACGTCTGATTTTCGAATTTACCAAAATAGGAAAATGAATTTTTAGACACGCCGAGTTTTGCACGATAAGTTGTAATGGTTTTTTATTCCGCAATCTGCACGGCGACGAATGCAGGACGAGTTGACCTCGCACCGACATCCGGACGTGAAGTCCTAGAGGGGTGGCAACGGCTACTTGGAAGTTCATTACGATGGTGGCTGCTGGCGGACTAGCTCAGTGCTGCGAGAGTTGCGGACTTGGGTCAGACCCGAGTGAACTTCCGCTCTGGTTCAATTATTGAACCAGCCACCGCAAAACCCGATTTTCCGAAGGCAACATTTCAAAAATTACTTTACTCTACCTTTTACATTCTTCCACAAATCAACACAACGAAAACGATCGTGCCTCCGCTCACCGGAATACCTAAATACCGCAGTGGCCGAAAATACACTATGTTAATTAACACTATCGCCAAAGGAAATCGAGTAGTAACGCGAATACCAAAAGAAATTTACAGACCGAACTACAAACGGCATTGTGGAACCCCAATCGGCGAAACACTTGTGTGGCCTAACATCCTCCTGCACTTACCTTCGCACCATCACTTTCCTCCTGAAAACAAGAAGTTCCGATGCAAGGAAAGAATAAATTTCAAATTAGCAATTCATTTTTTTATTACCTATATGAATCATAATTCATCTAATTTTCTTTCTTATGCGATACACCTCAGCTTCTCTTAATCTTCGAATACATGTAATTATTAAAGTGATTTTCTTTATTTTATTTATATATTATTTAGCTCTATACTATTCTCATGAAATCTTTGTATTTGAATTATAATTCACTCTCTCGCCTTCTAAATAAAATACCACTACATTCAACATTCATAAAGATAATTTGCCGTATGTATGGTTTAAATTTTTGTTTGTTTTGTTTTAATTTAATTCTTCACAAAAATATTCATTGTACATACTTACGACTAAGCAAAATTAAAAATAATTACATTCAAATATTAATTCAGACTAGCAAAAATTAATGATTGAAGAAAAACTAAAAACCTCTCGCTTGATTGCTCATCCAATGAAAGGGAATTACTATTATAATTGACCCAAATTAAGGAGACTACGTAATTAACTAAACCTAGCGACTTAATAATAGTGTCTCGTCATCTTTCACCAACCCAACAATCATCTCTTGAGCGTGGATTCATACTAAAACAAACCAGCGAAATCAACTGAAGGACTTTAGTGGACTTTAGTTCTACTAGCATGACATAGCACACTCCTTAAAATTTTCAATAAATGAGGTGTGCACACTCCGAGCGACATATTTATGTACTTTCCAAATGGTTCTATATGCCGAACAGATAGTTGGGCGAATTCTTCACTTGGGCTAAATTCACGGATACCACTCGGCTTGGAAATTCGGGCCAAAACTTTTTGTTGTTGTTTTGTTGACTCCACGCGGCACAATAATACCACAATTTCCTGTTATTCGCTGGCTTTGATTAATCAAATTTTAGAATTTCATTCAGATTTGGGGATCGCATCACAGAACAAGAACCCGATAGAGAGTAAAATCACAAGACAACAATGTAGTACACGTGTCAAGGAGCGGAATCAAAATAGCTGATACGCGCTTTGAACTCGAATATTCGTCCCATAATCAAGATCTTGAAACCGTTAAGTAACCACGGAATTTTATACAGTTGGAAACCTTGCCTTTCCCTTTGTCGGTATGTTTCCCCGTTTTTCGTTCCGCGCACTTTTTTTGTTTTTGTAATTACAACTTAAGGAGTTCGTCGTGGGGTTGTCGCACCCACCCGCGCGCACTTTTTTCATAAACTCTTTGGGTTGTTTGCACAGGATGTCTTGGTCGTTTCGCTCAATTCGCAATAGCGTATTTCCCGGAATGTTTGTGCATCACCACGCTGATGCTGTTTCCCCGAATACCCTTCGCAACCCATGTAAAATTTGTACTATCCAGCACAAACCCGCACACTCCCCCAAGGACGAACCGCTCGTCCGTAACGGAATCCACCGCATGTCCCTCGTGGCGGCTTTTTTCTTCCGCCAGCTTGCTGCCCCGACGACATTGTCACACTTGTGTGGTGGGTTTAGATAAGTTATGTTTCTCAAGTGTGTAATCTTATCGGAATTGCCACACTTGAGAGGGGAATTGCAAGAAAGTATACAGTGGCTCAATAAAGAAGTCGGACACATACCCATTTACACTTGAAAAGGGAATAAACGACAGAAGAATGTATTTTAGAAAAAAAAAAATTTACTTTTCTAGCTCTATATTATTAACTTACGAAAAATAAGAATATTGAAAACATAACTCGATTTTGTGATTATTAAAAAAATAAAAAGTCGAAATTCAGCCAAAATTCATGTCAAAAAAGAACTCGAACAGTTAATTCTTTGTGAGATTTTTGAATTTTATTATTATTTTTAATATTTAGTTGCCAATTCTTTATTTTTCAATATGGTTTCCAATCTTATAGGCATGGATTCGACAAGTTTTTTGCAAAAGGAAGGGTCGATTTTGGCCCATTCTGCCTGAAGAGCTACTTTCAAGTCCTCTTTATTTTTAATTGAATAGCTTTTTAATTGGTGTTCTAAATCAGCCCATAAATGCTCGATAACATTAATGTCAGGAGATTGTGGAGGTGTTTCCAGTACATGTGGACAATTGTACAGCAGTCATAAACGCACATTGAGTGCTTTGTGCTTTGGGTCGTTATCCTGGTAATATTGGAAGTTATCTTTTATTCCGAATTTTTCAGCACTTTCCACTAAATTTTCATTCAGAATGGTCAAATACTTTGTTTGGTCCATAATTCCATCGATTACAGAAAGTTTACCTGGACCAGCAGCGGACATGCAGCCCACACGATTATCGAGCCACCTCCATGTTTCACAGTGGATCGTAGATTGCACTCTTTGAGCTCTTGATTAGCTTTTCGCGAAACATAGCATTGACCATCTGAGCGAAATACATTAAATTTACTTTCGTTCGCGAATATCACAGTTTCCCAAAATGATAGGTCTTTATTTTTATATGTTTTGGCAAACTTGAGTCTCTTTTTCCTATTGCACTTACTAACGAATGGTTTTTTACGGGCTACTCTTCCATGTAGATTTCTTCGTCTCAAAACTAACCTTATCGTTTCAGGATGTACACTTTTATTAAGATATTTCGATACTCGTTGAGCTAATTTTGGAGCACTTATTTTCGAATTTTTATGAATTTGTTGTACAATACATCACTCATCTGACTTCGAAAACACTCTAGGTCTACCCATTTTTTGTTTATTTTCCACTGATCTGCATGATTTAAATCGTTTTATTATATCGTGAACAGTGGAGTGTGAACTATTTACGATTTCCCCTATAGTACGGACCGGTAATCCTTCTTTATAATGTTTCAAAATGATTTCTCTTACTTCTAAACAAGTTTGACTACGTTGCCTTCCCATTTTACACAATTTCACCCCCGTGAAGGTTCACAATTCACACAATTTCACCCACGTATAAAATTTACGGTTTCAATTTGTTTCACTCAGATGCTAAGAGCCGTCAACTACACAAAATCCCCCTTTTAAACTCAAGAAGAAGAGTACTGTCCGAGTTCTTTTTTGACGTGAATTTTGGCTGCATTTCAACTTTTTATTTTTTAATAATCACAAAATTGAGTTATGTTTTCAATGTTTTTATTTTTCGTAAGTTAACAATATAGACGTAAAAAAATAAATTTGGTTTTTTTCTAAAATACATTCTTCTGTCGTTTATTCCCTTTTCAAGTGTAAATGGGTGTGTGCCCGACTTCTTTATTGAGCCACTGTACATGTGGACAATAATTGGTAAAAATTTGACAAAGATCGGTTCATCTGTTTCGGAGAAATCTTTGTCACGGCATGAAAAATGTCGTTTTGAGTAAAATGCAACTTTTTTTGTTGACAAAGTAAAAGAAAACGATACCAACAGCTACTCAACACTGCGAGCTCCAGACAAAATGCCTTCCATTTCTTGTCTAACCTCATTTTCACGCATTCTATTATCCCTTCGCTTTGTATATATACGGTGGTTATAGCGATTGCGGGCGTATTCAATAGTCAAGGGACCAATCTGCATGCCCATGATTTCCATTATTTCCAAAATTGACCCTAATCCCTAATGTTTAAAATGCAAACATCAATATGTGTTTCAATTTCAAAAAATTTTTGAATATATGTTTTGAAGTTATTTGCCACACGCAAAAGTTATTTTTCGTTATTATTTTGTAACGTGAGACCACCTAAGCATCTTAAGAATAAGTTAATTCTTTAGTCAAATCCTCATACATGTGCTTTAGGATTTCTTGAATTGGAAAAAGGACAGGGGCATGCCTTCAATCTTTCCAAGAATTTTTAGCTTCAATTTATAAATACTTGTATCAAGAATCGACACGATAGCCCCGTTGGTATTCTGCGGTTTGGCGTCCGTCAAAACCTTCTTATTATATATTGCGCAAATTACATCACGCATATCTTATACTGAATATTATGACATAAAATAGCTAAGTTATGATAAGTTGACAGCTTTTTCATCAAGTTATTCGTCAAAGCAGCAGTTTTTAGAGCACGAACTAGTTTTGTTTTAGGTGGCGCTTTCTATTCTCCTAACCGTTTCTTTGACTTGCTGCCTTGAAAGCTTTTCTCTTTTGAGTCGGAGATTTTTTAAGTGCCCCTGTGCGTTCACATACCCTTTTTACATGTACAACACACTCTGATTTTTTCACAGTCAGCTCTTCTCTGCATGAATAAACAACGAGCAAAATTTTGGCAGTTTAACATTTCAAGAAAATTTTAACACAACAGAGGCATAAAATATTTTGTGATTTCTATTTTGGGCATTCAAGAGTTTCTCTTTACAGATAGCTCAGCCTGCTGATACGTCAAAATGGTGAAAAAATCAACTCCACGTTGTCCATATAGACTGAATAGTGTGTTAACATTTCATATATTGCACTTCACATGTTGTTGTAATAGTTAAAAACTGAACAAAATTCGGAAAGGCAATAATAATATGTTTTCACACTGCGCTTGAAATGAGTGATCAAGTTTTTCGGCCGCTTTGTGGAAAAAGCAAAAATCTATATAGCGTATAAATCCTTCCTGGCGCCAAGACTCAGCTCTCAGTTTTCTATTGTCATTTCGTAATTAAAGATATTTGTAATTTGTCAATTACAACGGGTAGTCAAATTTCGACTTGTGATAAATTTGAACCTTTTTTTTAATGTAATTAAGTCCAAGTCCTGCCATCGAAATTGATAAATATTAATTTATGACAGTACAAATAATTACCCGTGTGAGGTTGGCGTCCAAATGAGCAATAATGAGTGTTTTATTAAGTTGCGGCAGTGTGTACTGATAATTTAGTTCGGGATAATTACAAGGACTGTAAAATTTATTATGAACTGGCTAAATAACTGACGTTAATTACAAATACTTCGCATCGCAATTCGCACTATTTGATATGGCTGTAGTTAACATGTATTTAATCAACCTGAAATGGTTCCCTTTTTTTCAACCAAACACATTGAATATTCATCAACCACAAAACCGAATATGTACGCACCAAGCATAAATCGAACAAAAAAAACTTTAAACTTAGTAAACAACGATTTATAATATTTCATGGAACTCGTTGTTCGACCATACCCTCTCACCCGAAAAGGACATGACTAGATAGTGTTCTCACTGTCGCATAAATTGGTTTGACAAGATTTTGATCATATGCACAATAGATTATGGCGAATTTATCGCTTTTTCCATTTAAGGTGGTGGTTACAAATATTTGCTGGTCGTATTGATATGACTGCGGGCCATATCAGATCCTTTTGGCACGGTGTTGAGTACACTATATGTTTCAAACCAAACAATGCACGCGAAACATTGAATACGACGGCCAGCTCCTATGAACGAGGACTCCAACGTCCGAGCAAGACAAGTGTTTTGGTATCGAACGGAGCTCCAATAGACCTCACGTTCGGTTATGATTTTATGGAAACAAAAGGGAACTAAGTGAACACACAGGAAGTAATAATAAAATACACGTATCATGTTGATGAATAAGCAACTTCCTGCTATGTTTCGTCGTATGCATAATTCATCATGTGATCTATTTCCACATGACAATCCCACCACCACTCTATTCATACTTGTCCAATAGCAGGGCTGCCGGTACCAGGATATCCATTGAAAGTTCTCGGAAGAAAGCTTCATTGGTGTTATACCCTTTAATGGGACATTGTCGTATCCTTCAGTAAATTGACTTCCCTTTCAATTGCTCTACTTTCTTAATCTGAAGATCCGCGAACCTCTGAACAAATATTAATCTCTTGACTCATTTCAGGACAATAACCCTGAATTCCATAGTCTTACACTTGCACTTTGGCATGCACAGATAAATTTCGAATTTCCTATTAATTTGACACCATCGTTACACCACTCTATGTCGGATTACCATACTTCAAAAGACTCATCCAGATAACGTCGTTTGGAGAAGGATGATGATGTTCCCTTGTTCGTCTAGGACTACTCCGGAGAATAAAATACAAAGGTCGGAAATGCAGGGGTGTCGGATCCACACATGCAGTTGTCATTGTTGTTGGCATTGTTATCGACTGAAACATATTTTGCATATGTAGCCAAAAACCGAACAAACGGAAGTTGTCTTGTGATAGGAAGTTGAAGTCCTTTTAGTCTTATTTTGATGACAAATGTTGATCCGATCATGTGAATTTCACAAACTTGCTCGATTTCAGTCGTGCTATTCCCTTACACGAATGAAATTGGTAGATTTTCGGGTATGCATGACACCAACAAACGAAAAATGTTTTCCTTCTGGCCTTGTTGAGTGTAATGGCAGTATCCATAATAGCAACATAAGGAACGATTATGTTAAGTCAGTAGCCAACTTGTGGTAAATTGTTCGATACACATATGTGTCCCTCGAGGAGCATAGAAGATGATTCATAGAATGGTAAAAGATAATTGATTATAATTTCAAACAGCTTTTCGCACGGAGCTGACCTTACTCGGCGTAAAAGGAAAACTTTCTTTGGAAAATAAATATAGGAAAAGGAAAATAAAAAAATTACTTCTGTTAAATAATGTTCAGGAAAGTATGTTTTGATCCGGCATGGTCGTATTTTTTAAGGGTTTCATATGATGGGTGCTAGTTCTAAGGATATAACATCAAGGATTTCTTATATCTATCTATCTTCTTATATATATATATTTCATTGATATCTTAGAAATTGGAAACGTACCAGTATCGTGTGGGCTTTCTATTTTTCCTATTCACAATGCAACTAACTCATTGCGGACACATGAAGTCCAGTGGACCCCAGGCAAATTTTGAGGCTATTTGAAATTTAAAGGGACTTTTAGGAATCAGATTTAATGTACCATCTTTTGTTATAAGAAGTCCACACAAAATAAGTTTTGAAACATTTCATAAGTCTCCATAGCGTTTGCTGACTTGCAGGATTGGGTTTTCGGAAGTCTTTTTTGTGGGGTCCAGGAGAGACCCTGTGTGACCTAAGTATGGCAAAAAAATATAAATTTTTTATTTTATCGTCTATTTATGTTTGTTTAGTACAGCTAAGATTAGTGTTCATTAGAAATTTTCAAAAAATTATGTGCATGCGCTGCCATATGCCTATGTGAATATTTAACTAAGTCAGCTAATCTGTCATTACTTTATAATAATGTTAGTAGTTGTCTTGTCACCAAAGAGAGTAGATTTATTTCTTTTTTTCTTAGAATAAGTTAGCATATATTCTTAATGCAATTAATTTGCTATTGGCTTGGCTAGCATAGATAAAATAAGATTTTGTTTAGGATAAGGTCTTACTTTCCACTATGTGAGCAGCACGTTTGAAGTGTTGTTGATTAGGATTAAAAGATGCATTTTGTTGTTTGTGAATAGAATCAAAGTAAGATTGATTTGTTTTGGCAAAAATGTACTTACCATAGGAGAAATTTGATGATTTTATGGTTGGTACAAAATTCTCGTGAGAAGAACTCATTACGTAAAATTAGTACATAAGAGCATAAATTTTTGAATAAACATCAGAGCAAATGAGGTTACATTCTTTAGAAAAACTGTTGCAATCCACGCTGCTTTGTTGGTTTCTAAGTAGCATTGTAAATATGTTAACTTTATTTCTTGTGCATTAATCCCATTTCTCAAATATTCCTCTCACTTGTCATTTCCTTTTCACCATTTTCTCCACAGCACTTCTCCAAACATCCACCTCAAATAGATGATACACGATCCAATGTATTTGAATTTCATATAAATCCACTACAATTAATACTCCCAACACCAATTAGATGAAACCGCCTCCACTGACGTACTTGCAAGGTAAGATTGCGAGTGATGACGGAAATGCTTGACGAATGTAGTAGAATATCGCATGTTAAGCAGTGGCTTGTGAACCCCTAGAAACTGGGTTCGAATTAACCTTGGGCTTTTTAACCTTTTGATCGCGTCATTTTTTTAAGGTGATTGGCAACACATTCAACCTCCTCTGAGGAAATGGGCCTTAACTGAATATTTGTGAGCCCATTCGAGTTTGATACCGACTATTTTAGATAAATCGATATAGTAGGCCTGAAAATCCCCACTTTTAACTTTACACACATGGCCGTGAGTGAGCCAACTCGTTGCAAAAATTTGGCCGCATGTGGATAATGCGCGAGAAATCATCGTCGGGATACTATCAATTTGTCAGAGAAAACTGCCAACCACGCGTGTCACGACCGACACCCGACACACCTGTCACTTGGCCCATACAACAAGTTGACCTCATAACCCTGGGAACATCCGCCTCGAGCATACAATTCATCAAATTAGGTATTTTTCATTTTCTAAATTCTAAATTTTTGTCATCATATTACTGTCTACAGACTTTGGAATCATTTTTAATTTTTCTTTTGTAACTTTGGCTTTAAAATAAATTCAGAAATTCAGTCAGTTGTTAAGAAGCACTCGTGAAATAAACATTTAAATTTAAAAAATTTTTTTCCTAATAAAACGCTCGGTACATGTAATTCGCGCGCAGGACATCTACTCAAAGTTTGTGGTATAAAAAAAGGTGTTTATCGTGACCCTGAATAAGTGGTCAGTGATTAAGACAAAAATTTTGTTATATGTTTACTTTTCGCTTGCACTTTTGATTGAAACGTCAAAGAGGCCGAGAAATGTGTGTGGCTCCTGTAAATAATAGCACCTAAATTTTGCCTAAGCCAGTCCGAAGCCGGGTTGACAAGCGAGAGGGATGGGCTCATGTAATTTTCTGAGTGGTATAAATTACCGAAAAGTTCAGAAAATTCACAATGACAGTTGCGCGGTGTAGATTCCAAAGATGCTGTAATTTTGTCTCTCGTGTAACACATGCAGGCCGCTACTACTATCAAAGGTAGGGAATACCAGGACTATTGTTACGTACGGCCATGGTTTCGCGTGTACCCATGAGTGAAACGTCAAATACCAGGAAACACTTGTGTCTCGGGGCATTCATAGCATCTTAGTTTCGTAGAAGCCCATCTCATAAAAAAGAAAGATGGGATGTTCGAGCCTATGTTTAACATTCCTGAAGGTGTCGAAAAGTAAGATCCGTAAAACATATATAACAAAATAATACAAATACGATAATACGATATAACAAAAAAAACTGCTCTTTTTGCTAGGAGCGTTTGTGGAATAATGACTTTATAAAAAGGCTGCTGTGACAAGCAAACGTAGGGGCTATCAGACCTTTTATTAAGTATGAGCCCACTTTCGGCCTATAGCAGTTTTATTCATTAATTGGTGGCGTACCAATATGTGTTAGAGAAATATCTTTATTAAACTATGTTTCCCCCCTATTCCTTAGAAGTTTTAGATGTTTTTCGGTCTTTCAACTAAATTTTGCACAGATGAATTTAGTCGCTTATGTCTTGTATTTATAAATCAAATAAAAAGCGAATACTTTTAAGGAATAAGAAAAATTGCTATAGAAACCAACGATAGTATTTTTTTAATGGTTGAAGGAAATTTAAGCAACATGGGATATTTGTGAAATGCAAACAAGAAGTAAAAGAAGAAAGAAATTCAAGGAAGCAGACATGGTGCACTCGAATGATGGTCTGGGTGGCTTTAAAGCCACTCCATTAGATTATCTTTTGATAATGACGGAGTGCCAAAGATATTGCTGATCAATATAGTAGAGTGTTAGAAAGAACCTGTCTAGAACAGTAGGAAATGAAAAATGAAATATCATACATCAAAATCTGACTTCCGCCGAGAGTTAAGCAACGAAGTTTACAGTGAACACAGAAGCAAAGAAGCGTAGAGTAGCATAGAGTTATTCTTGTATCAATCAAATCTTAAACTCGACGATAGTCTATCACAAACAAGAAGTACACACGGGTGGCTTCTTGCCGATATAGATAGAAGGAAGATGAGTTGATTTAGATATTTCTAGTGTTTTTACCCCAAATCTTAAATGGGGTATTCTTGTTGAACGAAACAATGACAGAAAATTTACACAGCATTCAATGTAGTGTATATCATGAAGCAAGGTTGACCAGACCATGCTCTGTCGTAATGACACATCTGGTCTGGTCAACTTTTATATCACAAATGACACAACATCATTACTGATGAAAGCAGGATTAAGGACAGATGGGTTTCTCTTTCAAGAAACTCCTTACTCCTCCGCACAGCTCCAACACAGTGGAGTCTTAGGTATAGATATTCCTGGAGAGCTTCCACTGGACCCACCAAATCTGAGTGAAGCATATAAGAATAATCATGAAATATTGTGGCAGTAGCACCCAGAAAGCTACCCAAAAAATGATCCAACAAATTTGTCAACAAGAACTTATGCAGAACGAGTAGAGCTCATCAATGATATTCCCTATCCATAAAAATGGTGACGAGTTTCAGAGCGAAAACTTTAGAAGTATACCACTATTCTGTACGGCGTACAAAATATCTTCGAAAATCTTAGAAAATAAAATCAGACGCCAACATTGTTATTGGTGGCTTAAGAGTTGGAAGATCGATCAATTGTCCACTGTCAAACAGGTACTTGAGAAATGCTGCATGTTCAACATTGACGTTTGCCAGATTTTAGGCAAGGATACGACAGCATTGATCGTAACGTATCAAATAATGCTTTGCTTTGGTATCCCAGCGAAATTAGTTCGTCTTACTAAAATGAAAATGACGTTGTCAACCTCCCAAGTCCGCATTATTAACCAACTCATCGACGCCTTTGATACAAATACCGGACTAAAACAAGGAGATGGACTGGCCCCTTTTCTATTCAATTTGGCTTTGAAATAAGTCTTAAAAAACCTACCTTTTCATACAAGAGGCACATTACACTGGTCAACAAGGTTTTTGCCCAGTGATAATGAGTTGTAATATCAAGAAGTACGTGGTGACTATTCATCAACCATAGACGTTTCACGGCTGGCTTAGTTCGATTTTCTGAGTTATGCTCATGGTGTGCTTGTTGTAACATGTATGGAGTGTTAACACCGCGTGTATCCAAGAACGTGTTTTATTTTGTTCAATGGCTGATATCTAACGAGTATGATATACAGAAACAAACTTGTGAACAGTATTAAATCTGAATCTACTGAACGTGTAGAGTGTTAAATCTGTACCTAACAAATAGTTTGAATGGTGTATTTTCTATTAAGTGAATTTTTAGCTTTTTAATTGAGTTCTGCGTATTTGTTTTTATTTACATCGATTTATATCTAAGTATTTTATCATTATAATGCCTCGCAGTTGTATAAGTAATCCAAATAATTTTTTTACGTGTGCGGTAATTTTACTACAAAATAGAAAAGTGAAAAATTAACTCCGCGAATTTGTCGGGCATACGAACTATACTTTGGCCACGCAGTTAGGAATCACAATAAACCCTGGGTTCCGCACGTGGTATGTTCAAGTTGTGGTAAAAATTTGAGGAGTTGGCTGTCTGGCCGTCGATCAAGTTTATCTTTTGCGACACCAATGCTATGGAAAGAACAGAAAAATCATCTTGAAGATTGTTATTTTTGTGTGAATAAAACTGCAGGGCTCAACACTCGTAAAAAAAGGAAATGTCATGATATACGGAAAACCATGACCCCACAGATTCGGATTTTGTTCTTCCCAACTCATCTGAACCTCATTTAATCACTCAGCCTGAATTAAACGACTTAGTTAGAGACATACATCTATCGAAAGCACAAGCAGAACTTCTTGGCTCACGTCTCAAGCAATGGAATCTGTTAGCAAAAGTCACCGTTTTTCGAAACCGCCACAGTGATCTTGTGAAGTTTTTAGTATTGATGGCGATTTGGTTTATTGTAATCACATCGATGCCCTATTTGAAGCGTTCAGTATTAACCACGACCCACAATCTTGGAGGTTATTCATAGATTCATCAAAAAGTAGTCTAAAAGCAGTACTATTACACAACGGTAATAAATACCCTTGTATTCCTGTGAGTCATGCAGTTTCTTTGAAAGAAACCTACGAAAATCTGAGGCTTGTACTTGAGAAGATAAAGTATGAAAAATATTCTTGGAAGATCTGCGAAGATTTTAAAGTTATTGCTATACTTTTGGGTATGCAACAAGGTTACACTAAATACAGTTGTTTTTTGTCTCTTTGGAATAGTCGCGATAAAGAAAATCATTACGTCAGAAAAGTTTGGCCAGCCAGGAAAAGTTTCACTCCAGGATCAGAAAATATACGCCATCCACCATCAGTTCAACAACACAGCATTATTGTGCCACCTTTGCATCCAAAATTAGGAATAATGAAAAACTTTGTTAAATCTCTTAACCACGAAAGTAATGCTTTTCAATATCTTAAAAATAAGTTTCCAAAAATGACAGAGGGAAAATTAAAAGAAGGGATTTTTATAGAGCCTCAAATACGAAAGTTGATAAACGACAATACTTTTAACAATAAATTGAATAATGAAGAGAACAAGGCTTGGAAATCCATGGTACACGTTTTTACTAATTTTCTCGGAAATGTGAAGGCTGAAAACTATGGAGCACTTGTAAAAGATATGATTGAAGCCTTGCGCGTTATTGGCTGTAAAATGTCCCTCAAAATACATATTCTGGACTCACATTTAAATTTTTTTCCTCAATGTATGGGAGACGTTAGTGAAGAGCACGATGAGCGTTTCCACCAGGATATAGCAGGCATGGAACAGCGTTATCAGGGAAAGTGGAGCCCTGCTATGCTAGCAGACTATTGTTGGACGTTAAGAAGAGAAGCTGTAGATCTCGATTATAGAAGAAAAAGTAGTTCAACTTTACACTTTTAAGATCAATAAATGTATTAATATAAGTAAACTTTTAATTGAGCTGTAAGTCTTTTTATTGATATCCACAAAAAACCCGAGCTCACTAAGGCATAAAATTAATACCACTGTGAACGTTTTTTAATGTTCTCTTAAAATCAGTTGAATTTTTTTCATGGGTTTGCAAAAGTTGTTTTTTTGTTGACCAGTGTTATTATACAAGTCTCGTCAAATGGCAGCCTATGCGGATAATATCATCATTTTCTCACGGTCGCTCATAACCACTAAAGAACATTTCCTGAAATTCAACACCAAAATTACAGGGCTATTAGGGCTACAAATCATTGCACAGAAAACAAAGCTAATGATAAAGACGAAATGCGCCGAGAGGTTGTTAAGTTTTCTGTTGGCGACATGAAGAAATAAAAACAAAATGAATATAATAAAATAAATAATTAAAAGATACCAAGGAAGATTGTTTGTTATAATCAAGTTTTGATTAAAAGCTTAATTTGCAAACATAATATTTTAGGTTATAAGAAAAGCATTCGAAACAAAATAGAACTAAGACTAGAATTAAAATGATGACTTTGTAATTAGATTTAGGTATTAAGTAATATTTACTTAAATAATATTAGAAAAAAGTGTCATTAAAAATAAGAAAAAAAAGTCGCACGAAAAAAATCTCAAAAAACAAAGTCTCAGTAAAAAAATCCATTAAATTCCTGGAACCCTTTTGGGGAGAAATTTTCCATCAATATAATTCGGGTATTAGTTCTGATCAGCTACCTTTAAGAAGGCGAATAAAATGTTAAGTAAGGATAGAATCCCGAAAAGTAAGTCAATTATTTAGCCATAAAAGGGAATCAAGTATTAAATAGAGATAGAATCCAGAAAAGTGAATAAGTAAAGATAGAAGCTGAATAGAGACCAGATAGCTAGGAATAAGTGAGTTTTTCAATGGATGTCGCGTGTTTTGCAAGCTTTTGACTCAACGCACGCCCGCGCGGTGAGCTAGTCGGTTAAAAATAACTTCCTTCGACCGCCATTATTCGGCTTTTGTATTTTCAAATAGTTCTGTATTGACCTTGTCCTTTTTTTGCTGTTTTTGCGCCCTATCGGTTGCCCCAATCAATAATATTATAATTTATTTATAACTGGCTCGGAGATTCAGATAAACCCTCTTGTAGACGAAGTTCGAACCTCATCAAGCTGCATCGAAGCGCCAAGTAGCGAGGATATGGCCCAATTCAACTCATTTATTCGAACGCTTGATATCTATCACCTGGAATGTTGTTATCATGTTTTCAACAACGAAGAATAAGGGCAAGTTAACCAAATATTATCTTCGTTAAACGAACGTTAAAAATAAAATTTAAAAAAAATCATGTAATCCTTTTTAAATTTTTTTCAGGAAAGTAAAATGTGTTTTATTTTTTTTTGTTTTAGTTACTTTTCTCTTGAAAATCTTAGAAATTAGCCTTTAAATGTATAAAAGTTAATAAAACTTTTCAAACAAATGACAAGAATAATTTTCCACAACACAAGAGATAATTTATACAGAACGTATTCTTTAATCTACAAAATTAATTGAGACCAGGAAACGACACGATGACAAGGTGTTCAAAAATTATTCCTGAATCTAGATAAACAATTTCCAAAGACTTATGAGCAGCAAAAAGACCACAACCATTGATGTTCATACTAATTCCATTTGATACTTGTTTGATACAAATATTCACCTAATCAGCCACAAAATATGAATCTTCAAATTGATTTCATAGCACTTGGCCGCCTTTCACAAGTGTATCACCTCCCAGTATTAATTGCCACAAATATGCGCTTGAAGTAAACGTTTGATATCCGATAAGGATATACATCCTGCATTTGTCCCATGCTACATCTTTCAGATTCTCCAGTGACAATCTCTGCAACCTGGAGCCTTCCAACCAACCATCTCTTCTGTGCAACATACATTCCAAAAATATTTGATGATACATTTCCATTAATATAACAATAATATTTGTAACCAATAGACTAGGAATGGATTAAATGTCCACAAATCGTAACCAACGAGCAATTAGGCTTAAGCGAATTTCCAACCATTGTCTTAGACCTTTGCAATTAACTGCACAATATGCTATTTAGCGATGAGGTTTCATAGCTCTCTTGACGGAGTCCCCTTCATTGTGTCTAAGGATACCAAATCGATAAGTTAACTTAAAGTCAACTAAACTTGTGAATAGGAATCGATCTTAGAGCTATTGACTCACTTAAACAATTGTATCTGTTTGTCTTACAATTACAAGTTAATCAGGGATCAACAACATATGTAAGTGTTTGAATGTATGTAGGTGCTAGTCGAATTTATTTGAATACAGTTGTCCATATGTAAAGCAACGTTTGATACCAAGAAGCTTTTCATCAGGACTCATTGTGTTACGAAATGTGATCCATGCAATAAGATTTAAATTTTGCAAAAATTTTCTTCTCTTTTCCATCGTCAATTCTGATTTACAGTAAATATCAGTAAAAATAAAGAAACGAATAATACATGCATATATACGACGTGGGTCCCAAAGACATCGAGCCTATTTTTATTATATATCCGCGTCAGGTATAGGCCTTCTACCAGGAATATATATAAACTGCAACTATTCACAAACTCTCTCGACACCGCAACTTTTCTCCTGACGCCTTACATACGGCTTCGCATAAATTTTTTCGTCCTTATCAGCTTTGTTCATTGCTTAAAATGGCATAAATGGTAGAGAAATGAATTTGCATCAAGCTTCGCTTAATCCTTGGAAAAACTAGGTAGCTTGGAAGCAATTGATATGATGAATAAGACATTTGGAGGAGTGCTCATACACACCTCTACACATTAGCTAGAACGAAAGAGTGATACAAGAACTTTAAAGCTAGCCTCACATTAGTCAGGAGTGGTATAAAAATAACATCGGGAAACGTCAAACGTGCGCGACTTCCGTATAAATGAGTTCGACGCTTGACTTTACGTCGAACATAAATGTGGAATTTAAATACCAAAAACTACAGTTTGGAATATTTTAACCAAGAATTTAAAATGACTCACGTGTGCTCGAAGAGGTAAAGAACAGAAAAATCCCAGCTTTGAAATCGATCAGAACAGCTTGGAAACGGTTTCTAATGACGAATATGTACTCAAGAAAACTCACTAGTGAGAAATTATTGTTTTAAAGCAATGATCCAGTTATAAAGAGACATTCTTCGCAATGCCAATACCAAAAAATAAAGTCGAAATTGAAGCAAAGCTAAGACGATGACGACTCACTGATAATGAAGGTATTCTGTACCACGCAAATGCCCCGATAGGCCAAACGACCATTAACGAATTCTATGCTGCAATAATGAAAATATTGCATGGTAAGTTGCTTCATCACGACAGTGCACCACCGCATTAATTGAATCTTTTGCAGCAATATTTGTCAAAACACTACGCCATGTATTCATCGTTATCTCAAATCAATAATATTTTCCGACCAACGCAAATAAGTTTCGTTTTAAAAAAACATATATTTATATTTCGGAGGTAAGAATCCCTCCTTCTTCAGTGTGTGGTAGTGATATTAAAATTAAAATGCCACTCAAAAGACATCTGTTCGCTGACAAAAACGTAAAGTTAAAACTAATTGGACGAAACACATTGAAAGGAATTACATGAACTGTCATCGACGACTGCTTCAGAAACGCCGCTGTCAACATGTTTTTAAATCAAATGCGGACTGCTCTGACAGATGACACACACCGGATAACAAAGAAGTACACCAGTACAAATCTACGTAGGTAGGTTCCATACTTTTCGGAAAAACGTCGAGGGTGGTCTGAAGAGTTTTTCGACCTAACAATGATATAAGATAATTTTTCTCTAAATTTTTATTTATTATTCAACATATTCTTCTTGTAACTCTACACACTCCACCCAACGATGCTCTCATCTCTTTAACCAAATAGTCTAAATAGTACTCGTCGTTTTTCTGTGCAAATTAATCGTTTTCGAATTGATTTGACAAGAACGTCTGTCGTCCGAGCTTAGATTTTACATGAGGGTCGAAAAACATGTCACTTAGGACTAGATCTGAGGAGTAAGGTGGATGGTCAAACAGTTGAAACCGGAATTCATGGATTTTCGCCATTTCCTTTGTCTTGTCGTTTTTCCGCAATTTCTACCTTCAGCTTGACAAATAATGATGTGTACTATCCTTCTGTAACAATTTTTCCTTCTGAATTGATTAAGATAAATCCATGACTTGCTAAAAAAACGAATCGCCATCACTTGTCTAGCGGAAAAAAACAATTTTTGCTTTTTTGAAGCCAATTACCCCTTTGCAGTCCACTGCTTTGACTGGACTTTTATTTCAGGAGTATAATGATGTATCTAGGTTTCATCTTCAGTGATTAACCCGCGAAGAAAACTCGGATTCATTCCTCCTAAATTAAGCCATCAGAGCGTTGGAAGTGTTCTTGGAACACGATTTCGGTCTAACGAGCGAAAACGCACGGGCAGCTTTCTCATGCCTAAATCTTGGTTTAATATGCAGCAAACACAGTCTTTGGACATTTTCATAGCCTTGCTATCTCTCGCACTTTAACTCAGCGATGATCCTACACCATTTGGTGAACTTTAGCATTTTGCGAACTTTAGTGAACTTTCGTACTTTAGATTTTATCGTCAGTAGGCGCAGTTTTTTTACGTCGTGAACGTCATCATCTCCCAAGATCTTACGACCACGTTGCTTCAAAAACAAAAATTTAATACGTCTCTATACTCAACTTTTTCGATTTTCACAAAAATACTCACATCGACTCCCTCAAACGACTTTCAACTCAAAATTGCTCGTCCAAAATGGCTGAAACTTTGGAGAGTAACTGTCAAAAGATGCACATCTGCATTCACTAGCTTTTAATTGACGAGTGCCGTCATCTTTACGTAGTGGTCGGAAACTTTTCGGACTACCCCCGTTTATGTGGCTTTTAAAGTTGAGCACCCTTTTACAGTATTGTTGAGCATTCACTTAACATTGCAAGCATATATTTATTTTGTAGTCTTTAATAATATAAGCTTGGAAGTTTCATCAATGCAGTCGTATGCCACCACGTAATCTATACAAACTCAAATGTTCACTATAAAACCAAAATTTTATGACACAAATACATAGTAAGAGGGTGCTCGTTACAACCATTAAGAACACTTGTAAATTAAGTTTCAGCAGTTTAAACGAAAGTGTTGCATTCTTTCCAACGTTCGTTTGAAAGTCGTTGTTTGACATGCAGAAACTGGAGGTTGTAACCGCAGCAGTGCCACAAGGGTTCTTACGCTGTTTCTATGAGTTCAAGAACTTTTGGTTTTTGGATGAAGTCAACGAGTTCGGCTTATCCTCGACTAATTTCAATAGATTCCCAAAGTCTACTGATTCTCAGGAAACTCCGTCTAAATTTCTTCGCTAGCTAGCGGAATTTTGATTTGCTCTCTCTATCTGCAATTTGATCGGTTCACTTCCTTTTACTCCTTGATTTCCTCTTTTGTTTTACTTCACGCTTTTTCATTTAGGAGCCCACCTGAGACTTGCTTTCCTCCATACTTAGTTAAAATGAATTTATGTTATTCGTTTGGGCATAGTGAATGTAGATTGCCATGTCATTGTGATTTTACGTTAAATAAAGGCCCTTTTTTCAAGGCTCCACTCGTTCTAAGATTGACCGTGTAGAGAATGTTGATATTCTCTATATGTTTGTTTGCATTCGTTTGCATGTTGTTTGTTAGGATGAAGAGTTCCAAAATCTGGAAAAAGCTCGTTTTAAGAGGATACTCGATCATCTCCTTCCTATTTTCATATTTATTTTAAACAAACTGTCTAACAAGAGGCATCAGATTGAAGAGGATTTCCATCGCGTTGTCCTCAGCATTCCGGTTATACATTAACAGACTATCCGTTGAATGTTTAATAATTGCCTGCCAGTTACAACACTATGACTCTGCAGGTAAATATTGGAATCAATTTTGTTGTTTTATCCATTGCTTGATTTTGTCACTTACCAACCATAAATGAATTGCCTTTCAACATAAACCTTAAAAGCTTTTGAACTTTTTGCATCGAACTTTCTCTAAAGCGAATCTAGAATATCGTCTAGAAAATAGTTAAATCTTTAATCACGAAGCTTAGCTAAGTATTACCAACTTAAAATTGGTAAATGGCAATGGATAATTTGATTAATTTTAAAAAGGTTTGATAGTAGACGCAATCAGATTGTAGCCTGGCAAATTACTGTTCGTAATTGGTTTCATCTTTGCAAAAAAGGGTGTTTTTTGAGAGGTATAGAACTTTAAGTGTGCAACACTTTTGAATGCGACGTATAGTGTGACAGCTGTCATGCGTTATATAGTAAGATTGGTTAGCCATTTTTTCATTAACGGTTGACTCCTGATCAACATCAGTAAATTGTGCAGATTAATCTTGAAAAAAACAGTTCTGTTCGGAAATCTCATCTCATCGTCGTTAGAATACACCCACGACATGTATTCTCACTTATAATATGCATTTATTCAGACGTCATACAGGTCGTAATGAAGAAACTATAGGAACTGTAGAGCATAATATCGACGAAGATCCAATTGAGGCTTCACACCGTATAAAACAATGAAATCTGTGTCCATACTAATTATGGATGATTTTGCGGAATTGAAGTGCAGGAATTGAAGCCGAACGATCACCAGCCACAGCCTAAATTCGATGTATTAGCCCAAGGCCAAATTTTTGCAGATCATGTAATTCATAAGAAGATCTTGTTTAGTGGTGAGTTTAATTTCTGCTTGAATGGCGACGTTAATAAACAAAACTGCCGCTTTGGAATGTTGAGCGAGCACATGTGGTTCCACATGAAATCCACTTTTTGGTGTGCTTTAGAGTCTGGTGGAATCATTGGTCCAAAAGTCTTCAATAATGTGGAATTAAAGAATGTTCCAGAAATGACTCGTCTTAATGCAGGGGCCCTCTAGCTTCAACAGGATGGCGCGACATGCCATACAGTTTGTGTAACCATTAACTTATTGAGGAAGGATTTTATGAGCAAACAATTTCTCGTTTTGGACACGTGAGCTGGCCTGCAAGATGTTTTGATTTAACATCTGTGGTCTATTTCATGGATACTGGGATACGTTAAATCACTCGTCACGCTGCTAAGCTCGAGACACTTGATCATTTGGAAGACAGCATTCGACCGGTTACTAGCAAGATACGGCCTCAATCACTGGTTAGAATAGTCGAAAATTGGAAGTACCGTCGCGCTAGTTGTGGTACTTACAAACATGAAATGATCATGAAGTGATAAAAGTTCCTGTTAGATTTTTAATTGCTTTAAAGTGTTTCTCTATAGTAGGAAATTGAAAGGAGTAGTAATTGATAGTATTGAAGTTATCACTATTTGACAACTCAAAATATTTACATAAGGTTTCTATTAATTGTGCTACATCACACTTTGATACTTCACAAGTTTCACAACCCTCCTCTTCTTCTTCGTCTTGCTACATTACTAAAAAGTCGGTGAAAAGTGCGAAAAGCGACACGAGGTTCCCACTTTCACCTACGCGTATTTTGAAAAGCGACTTACCGATTTGTTCGTAGTGGCGGCGTCCCGATGGCAGCGTCCTAACGTGGAGCGATTTTAAAGGACCTGGAAAGGTGGAGGCTGGGTTGCAGAAGAGAAATCGCTGTTCCGTACGGTCCGCTATTGTTGCGATTTTGTTGTTAGTGTACACTGCGAAGGTTGCTGGCTTTGGCGAAAGACAATAGCAAAGTAGTTTGGCTGACGATCGAATGTGCATCCGACGTCAGATCGAACGAAAAGAAACCGCACGACGAAATATTTATTTCCATTCGCCCCGAATAAATGAAATGAAATTTGAAATTCTTCTGTTTTGACTTCAAATGATACTGAACGGGACAGCAGTCCATGCGTTTTTTTAACAGTTAAAGAATACCCCAACGGAAGTTAACTTAAGTTAGCAACATAAGAAAAAAAGGCTCGTTCGCTAAAAGGTGCGTTCAGAAAAAGGTAGCGCCTTAACAGTCGGAAATAATGTTTTCCTCATCAGTGAGCTGTCGCGATATTTGTACGGCACCTTAAATAAACACAAATTAAGAAAAAAAGGCTGATGTTTATTTTCGTTGCTAGTACAAACAGCAATAATCTGCTTCTATCCTGCAAGTGTTACGCAGTTCTCGCCCTCCTCTTGTAAGCATTCAAGCCCTGACTTTACTGTCACTTTGAATCCAGCTTTTTTGAAGCAGTTACCAATTATTGTGTTGGAGGTTGTTGATTTCAGGGATAAAAGAGTCTTCTTTAAAATTTTGAAGGTATTGTATGACTGTTTTTCCGCGAACTCTTACGCTTACGATTTTTTGATAACACCTGGATCCATTTTCTGTAACTGACTTGTAGTATTGACTGTAATAATTCTACGTAGTCTGATTCGCGTTTATTACTGTGAGTTGCCCAGCTGATAACATAGAAAATATTCTCCTTTTTAAACCTTTATATTGGAATTATTTATCATCAGATGTGAGTGAATTACATGTTCGTTTCGACTTTTGTGTAATGTTAATTATTTGTTTTTTTCTTCTTAGTGTAAGATGGTACTCATAAGCAAATCAAGTAAGGAACAAATTAGATTATTTGTAAATAAGCATCATGAAAGTTGTCTGAACCAAAACCTTGTCTAAATTGCCTCATTCATACAAATAACTTAACTGTGAAGTCCCGAAGCCTAATATAGTGAAATATATTTTAGATTAGATGTAAACATCGAAAAAAACTGAAATCAATTCGCTGTTAACAAAGCTTCAAAATTATCAGTGACGGATGTATTTCAATACAAAAGTGTCAGGACCTCATTGTAATTATAGAGAACAGAAATTTCTCACGTATTCAGGGTTCAGTGAAAATGTTTTACTGTACCTTCAATTTATATATCAGCACTTTGCATAATTAAGTGTATGTCTTCGCCTTAGAAGCCTTTAGAGGTTTTTGTTTACAATAATATTTTGCCAATTTGATGTCTATGTCCTTGTAACCATACGGCATTCATTTGTAAAATTTATTTACCGTCAGTTTATTCATAATACATACATAATACATACTTTGATTTGGCATATAAGGAAATAAATTGAAATTGTAGCATAAATCATACAATAAATTCGATGAATTCAAACGCATACACAAAAATCATTTACATTTTCCATTTTGAAAAGCCATAGAAATTCCTGCCGTCTAGTACTACCATTGATTTAGCCAAGACATCACCCCAACAACTCTGGTACCTTCTTTGTCATCATTCTCACTTGATTGGACATTTGACAACCACGTCAGATATTTTCATTCCCAATAACAATAGTGGTATCTGTTGTGCTGATCTGCCTAAAAACAAGTTAAAATGGTCTACATTAGCCCTGGTTTGTGTGAAATCTTATAAACAATGACCTGTATTTGATCGTGTATAATTTCAGATGGGCAAGTATACGCTCAGCAACCCTGGACAGTGCAGAGATTCTTTGGACTATTCACGGGTTTCTTTGCATTTCTGATGGCCTTGTAAGTTCTCGAAATGACTAAGAAAGCAGAGGAACTATCACTCTTTTTTTTTTACTTACATCCATATCATCAATTTCAGTTTCCGGACATTAGTTGACCCACTAACAGCAATTGGAAATAATGGCTGGTCTGGTAGCTCCGGCCGCGGTAATGCTGGAGGATTCCGTCCTGGTGGTGGAGGCGGTGGTGGCAGTGGAGGAGGAGGTGGTGGTGGTCGCCCAGGCGGTGGAGGTGGCGGAGGAGGACCAAGGATTGGAAGGATAATGCGAATGTCTGATATACGTATTCCTGGTGGTGGATGCGCCGGTGGAAGTTGCGGATTATAATATAAATAATAGTTAAAACAAAATCAAGCCTCATACAAACATTAAATTTTAGTTGGATATGTTGTTTATGTACCATACTAACCATTAACAAATTTATTAAAAACGATGTGTTCCTTACTTAAGTGTTTCATTTATGCCAAATAGAAACCAAGCGGAGATGTGAAGTGCATAAAAGACAATGCAGATCAAAACAAGAAACCCAGATAAATTGATATCGTAAATGAGAACGGATAGGTTACAATTTCAAAAACTTTGACACGTTATGCGTGGCTAGGACTAAAGTTTCATGGACAAACGGAAGGAGGTTGTAAAGAACATTCCCGTACATCCGTATCAGTACTCATATCTCATAAAAAATGTGCCAATGCAAAAGCACTTTGGTTTGATACTTCTTAACTTACGTCGAAGTTTGGTTCCGAGAATTTGCAGCGTTTACGAATCAACCTCACGCGTAGAAAGCACACACTTTCATTTTTGAATAAGCATCTATTTAAGTTTCTACATAAAACATTCTGTACTTTATTTAAAGAAAATTATGGTTTTTCATCTACTGTGTGTCTACTGTCTACATCTGTGAATTATCACTTACAGTTTTCATTAAATGTCTGTGGATGACTGCACGTCAAATTAACTTCTATCGGGCGCAATTTATGTGACCGATGTACTGATACTGATAAAGGCAGGTATGTTAAGGTTTGTAGACAAAGAAAACTTCAAAACGTTTTACTATTTCTCTCGTAACAACTTTTACTTCATAAACGTAGTCAACGTAATAATAAACACAGAAAATTCAAATATTGAAAACTGATTTATCAGCCAAATTGAGGCAATGTAAAAGCTAGACCATAATATTTTTCCATATCGCCTTGGAATGCTCCCAACTAAATAATTCAACATTACATTTCACAAGCCATTGGAAAAGTAAATTGTTTTGATGAAGAAGCCATTTCTTTCGGAGACGAACAAAAAATTCGAGCACAATAATCTGACAGATGAAATATAATCTTAAATATCATCTCACAGTAAATAAAGGCAAATATTACGAATGGTATTTTGGGTATAAATACATAAATATAAACAAAGAAAAACAATGGAATTTTAAGTGTATTAAATATTTACACGATCGGTCAAGACCATCAATGAAGGGGTAGGGTCTAAAACTAATCGGTAACGTACTGAAAATCGCAAACGATTTTCGATAAGTAAAGTAGAGACAATAAGCTGCTAGCAATACTACTACTACTTCTCACTAAGTTACTACTACCGATAAAAGCAACAATTAGCAAACCAAACATCTATTTGTAAGATATACGAACAAATAATAATAAACGCACAAATATCGAGCGGTATGAAAGAAGGCAATTTAATCACGATGAAAATTGTCAGATCAATCATGCGGGCTCGATGGAGTTATCTGCCAAAATGGCAAAGCAGACACCATGAAAGAATTGTTTTCGACATCCATCGAAAAATATGTAGACGTAAAGTTATTATGTAGGGGATGGTAACTCTAAAAAGTACACGGGCATAGTTAATGCGAAACCGTGTAGTGATAAGCTTGTTAGAAAAAGATTGCGTGGATCACGTTCAAAAGCAAATGGGAACTTGCCTTCGAGAATGCACGAAAAAATCCTGGAATCGATGGCAAAAACAAAATGAAGTCAAAGTTTAAAGATACATGAGAGTTTATTGTTTATTATAGCGTTTACTGTTATTTCAATGACGACATGAAAAAGCGATACGGGCATCATTTTAGTCCCGAAGGCCGCGAATGGTGGTGCAAGTGGCAACACGCGAAAGCTTAAAGAGTACTGAAAATTTTCCGTCACGATAATTCGGCATTGCCAAAAATTATGTTTGATGGCATCAAACCAATCTATGATCTCAGCAATGATAGATTGTTGGAAGGCTGTATGGGCAGATCAACCCAAAGCTACAATGAGGGCTTTATCCATTTTAATTGGCAGATAACTCCAAAAATGATGAACAGCGGAGCCAGATTGTTAACATTGCTGCATTTATTTCAAAAACCTTTGACCTCATTATTGGAAGTTATTGTTGCGCTATGTCAGGTGCGCGACCTGTTTGCTTCGGAAATGTTCGCAATAGTGAATTAAACACATTTATTCTTAAAAATCACTAACACTTCACAATTATTTTCACTTATTCACTTTTATTAGTTATCAGTTTTACATTAATTAATTAATCGCTTATAACAATCACTTTTACTCGCTATTTAGAATTCGCATACGATGCTATTTCACTTTAAACACTCTTTGATTACGCGCACTGTCGCTTTGCGCTTACTTCGCTTCATCCACGTGACTGTCTTCGCCGCCCGCTGTAGTCGCTTTTATACATGTACCAATCAATCCCGAATCTTGCATGCGGATTGTTCTCGAGTTTACGCGCTGAGTCACTTACACACGTATTTTTTGTACTCAATGCACGCAATGTATTTAAGTTTTGCCTTTTTTTCTCTTTGAGAATTATCGATGTATTGGTAATTGAAACTTGTTTACGACTTTTGACTTGCGACAGTGGCGCGTGACATTATTCGAATATGTCACATTATAAATAAGTTGGGAATATCTATGGGATCGGGAGCGCACTTGTATGCTGCGCATGAAAACGAAAATAACCTAGCGAAATCCGATCTGCAAGCGCAAGGACAGAAGAGAGAAGGTCAAATAGCCACCGACAGCAAACTTAAGATGCTATGAATATTCCGTTGGCCATAGAAGATCTGGACTCTGGACCTGGTATCGATAATTTCATGTAATTAGACAAATTTCACGATTCATTCGTTCCCAATGTTGAAACACGTTGTTTTCAAAACCACTTTTTCAATATCGGTAACCAATGAAACCAATGAAGACGGGTCTTGAAAAGTTTTGTATTTGATATTAATAACCATAAAATTTTTTGTGGTTATTAAAATTACCAAGTAGGTACCATAGGATTTCTTCGTTTCTTTACTTTTCTTTTATAGGCCAAATAGTGACTAATTTTTAGTCTAAATATCACTATATATGCTCAAACGTCCGTCGTTTTATCAAGAAACGATACTTTCGAAATCGGCTATTACATCTACTAGGTTATACTATCGAATTTGATATTTTTTGGATTTCCTTTTTAGATGATTTCCTAAGGAACGGTTTTTCGGTTACCGCTCAAGGATTTTTGACGGTGTTCGCAAGTTTGGACAAGATTCTTTCATACTTTTGGTATTCTTAATTAAAATAAATTTCCCATTTGAATGTGAGAACTGTGTAACAATCCTTTTGATAGTTAAATCCCAATCCCTAATTTCTGATAGTAGTCCTTGCAAAAATTCACCAAAATGACTTTCTTTTCCGACATAAAAGTAAATGTTTCCCTTGACTATTTCCAGACGCTGTCCCCTGATTTTTTTTCTCAGAAGTGTGCCTGTGTGGATATACTAACCTAATCCGATATACAAAACAATTTTATGTCCCTTACTCAGTATTTTGTGCAAACCGTAGTTAGCTTAGTGATGAATGAGCCCAAACTGTTGGGTTCTTTCTATTTTCACAATTAAAATTAATTTCGATTACCACAGCAAAGTGTTGGAAGTGTATTAAACCCTAAATGCATCAAGATGCCCCTCAATGCAATTTTTCAAAAAATCTTCAGTAGTTTCATTCTCCATTAAATTTTGAAATTGTTTGTCTTCTTAGTAAGCTTCTTATTAAGCTTCTTATTCGACACATGTTAAGTGGTTAAGTAAAACCTTGTGGCTTTCTAAAATCTTTATATTTGTAAGACTCAACACCGACTCCCCCGACACAATGGTCATGTCTATTTTTTTTCTATGTGTATTTCAACTTCCCTCCGCGTTCATTTAAATTTTATTCATTAAAACTATAAACCTACCAAATATCCGAATTTACATTATATCGCTCAGTAACATCACATAAATTATGAAAATCATAATTTGTCCCTGATCGACAACGTAATGCCGGTGTTGATCCACGTCTGTAGATTGGTCGGTCAACAATATTTGTTGTTGCATAATTACACGCTAAGAAGGTAGCTGTTCCACTACCCTCTGGCATCTGAAGTCCAGCACATCCTAAAGCATTGTTCCTTTCACCAATCATGGCCAGGAAATGTTCCGTTCCACTGCAAGAAACCTTGATTGATTAAACTGGATCAAAAAATGTTACTCATACTCTTTACCGTCCTGGATAATAGCGATCCACTTGGCTCATATCTGCATCAACATATTCACTGAACCAATATTCAAGAGCCCAAAGAATTGCCTCCATGGGTGTTGGAACTTGATCCGGAGGATCCCAACGATATGCAAGATTTTGTCCGGATTGTTGAAATCTATCGGTATTTCGGCACTCATCATGTTCAAATGAACATCTTAAAACATTCAAAGATGCCAAATATTCCAGTTCCTCGTCAGCTTGCATTGTAGCCATGCGAATCGCTGGACTGAATCCAGGAAGATTACCACCCGCAACTTCATCTCGATAGTAGTTATGTCGATCAACAATCATACTTCGGAAAGGCACTAAATCCAACAAATGGCTATCAGGATTACACTGCGGGCCGTAGCTCTGAAACAAAAAGATTGGACCAAAACTTCAAGGAAAACTTTTATGTCCACTTTTCAAGAAAGGAATGTCTAAATCGATAAGATCTACGTGAAATGCCGATTTCAAACAAAACTCACCGCGTCGTTGTTACAAGCGATGTGTTGCGATCCGTAGCAAAGATCAGGATTGCAATAATTATATGTAAATTGACCAAAACTCCGGTCAAAACAAGCTCCTAACAAGAATATCACCAAAACACTTAGCCACCGCATCTTCCTGCCCAAAAAGTGTCAACTCCGAATAAAGACTCCTTCCCTGTCGTTTATATATAACATTTCTGTAGTTATCAGTCAAGTTATTTACTCTCCTTCTAAGACAAAACCACGATGAGTGAAACATATACCAATTGTGTGTGGATTAGAAATTGAAACCATGTAATTCTTAAAAGCCTAAATAAATAACACAAACGCAATCCTCACTTTTGTTCGTCTAGTGTTAAAGATACTGAAAGTAGTTTCACCCAAATACAAATAATAAAAATAGTATCTTTTTTAACTGTTTGCTCTAATTCTTCTTAAGTTCATTCCGTAAACATTTGAGGAAATTTCGTCTGGAATAGTTCTTATCTTCAGGTGTAATGAGGTCGCTTACCTTTTGGGAAAAGTGCAGAAGAGTAAATCTTTGCGGAAGGAAGAAGCTGAGCTCTAGAAAAATAAAAACAATCTTGATATATGAACATTGATAAGATGTTAAAAATTCGTTAGAGTTCCGTTCGCAGTGCAAAGTCCCGGAAGTCTTGTAGAGTCCCGCTCGTATTGTGCTTAATCGGGAAGTAATAAATCATTACTTAAATATAGATAAAAAATTTTTATAGTGCTCAAAGAAAAAGAACTTACAAAATTAATAAATTTCTGCAATTTATAATATCTTTATTAAATCTATGAAATATTCATAACGTACAGGAAGAGATAGGAATTGAATGTACACTGTTTTCCAAAATGAAAGTAAAACGAATACATACTGAATAATCTCCCATAAAATTTAGCCAAATGTAAGTTCTTGAAGTATTTTTTGGAGTGTAGCATAACTATTAAGAAGCACTAACACTCGCTGGGACATCGTCAAGAAAGAGACATAAGAACCTCATTTAGCAATCGCAATTATGCAAGATAAAAAGCGTGTAAATAAAGGAAATAAGATCACGATTTTTTTATTTTTTTTGAAACTTTTTTGTATTATTTCGACAAAATCTCATCATTGAAATTTTTTTTGGGTTGTAGGTGAAGGCTATTTACACCCTGAGTGTCGGACTCCCGGTGGCAACCGAACCAGCGACTATACACCCTCCCCCTCCGACAAAACGAGAACATAGCCTGAAACTTGTTGTCACATAACTTTGGACTTCATGTAATCCCTCCTTCAGCACGGTAGATGGGAAGGAAGAGGATTGGCGTCAGAGAAATCCCCTTTCCATAATGCCCTTTTTCATAAGAAGAACCGTCCGTACGTAATGCGACTTGCAGTTCCATTTGTCTTTTGACCTCATCATTTTCCCCGTTACGTTTTCAGGAGAGAGCACGCCTATTTTCTCCGAAAGATGTGATGAGTCTTGTTCATCTTCCGCATGCAGAGAACGTGTGGCAGGCGTCATCTGTCACACCCGGGCAGAACAAGCAAGCTGGGAACGATGATTTTCCCATCTTATACAGATAAAACTAAAAATATCCGTTCCCACTAAGTAGTTGCGTTAGATGATAATCAGTCTCACCATGCGTTCTGCCGAACCACGGCCCCAAGTCACTGATGAGCCGTTCGGTCCACCTGCCTCTCGCTTCGTTTCCCCATGATTGCTGCCACAAAGCTAGGATCCTTCACCTTCCCTCTCGGCTGACGACTTCTCTCGCCAACTCCCCCCTACATAAATACACTCGCTTTCGTTCTTCCGCATGTAGCATAACAGTGACCACGTCTTCTCCGTCTCTTCACGTCTCTTCACGTCTTCGCCGTCTGAAACGTTGGAACGGACTGGATGCATAGGCAAAAGCGTTTGAACCACCTCGTCCATTTTTTCGCTTCAGGTACACCGGGGCTCCGTGCGGCTTCTAGTTTCCGCATGGCAAGCTTATAACCCAAGTCCCACGGGTCTCTGTTGATGCCCTCATTGAGCATGTACCAGTAGCGAGCCTTGCCTTTGTTAATCGACCTACGTAGGAGTTTCTAGTTTTCGGGAATGTGATTCGTCTCGATCCCTTGAGTTTTGGGCATCGTGGCGAAGTCTGTGACATTCTCTTTTGCTTTTCAGTGATTTCTGCTGATCACAGCAGCTGACCTACACAGTAAGCTTATCATGTCGTGGCCGTCTCTTAGGCATAGATCAGTTGCAGGCAAACTTGATGAGTCTCATTGTGGAATTCACTGTGGCTTCAGCTGAGACCTCATCTCGTCCCAGTCATGGTCAAACCACTCATTAGGACTGCGGCAAATGCGTCAACATCAACGGTTGGTTTGCTCCAAACGATCATGATGGCCAGTTCCCTCCTAGCCGCCGTTTCTAGGATTCGCTTTCCTCTTGGATCTGGATGAGTCATTCCCCATTCTAACGCCTTGGCATTAAAGTCACCTGCCACGAAGATTCAGCTTTCGGAACTCAAGACAGAGTCCTCCACTTTTTCGAGCTTGATCTGGAAGAGTGAAATTGGTTCATTCGCCGTGAGGTAAACGCTTACAAATGTCATATCCGCACACTCAATCAACACAAAGCCATCCCCGCTGGAAAAAGTTCGAGCAGAGAGTAGGGCGCTATCCTGCACTCAGATGACGGCGGTACCGGGTCGGTCACAATACCATCCAGCCTCCTCTTTGTTGTAATTTTCCTTAGATATCAGTAGTAGGTCAACTTTTTTCTCCCTCGCAACCTGATCGAGTAAGTCTTGTGCCGTTGTAAGTAAGTAAGTCTTGTGTCTGCAAGAATTGGATAATGTCTTCGCTTTTCTCTTGTTATGTGTCTCTTTGAACTCCAGGCACCTACCATTTCCTAGAATATGAGTCAAGTCTTCAGGCTTCAATACCTTAGCTTTGCACAATACGCAGATAGGTTTATTTGGGCACTTATTCGCCTTATGGCCGGGAGCGCCACAAATGTAGCACAATTTGATTCGATCTTGCCCCTTGCAGTTCAAGGAAATGTGTCAGTAAGTGAAGCACTTATAGCACCGAGCTAGAACTATCCTCTTGCGTATTTTGCACACCACCCATACGATTTTAATTTTCTCCTTGGCCAGGAGTTGTACTGCGTCTTTTTCTGCGACGTCTACTCTTGCCACCCTTTGTCCTCTAGGATTGCTATGCGTTACCCCTACCCTAAAGCTGTCTATCGTTTGAAGAATTTGTCTAATAAACTCTTCCACTTGTGTGGCATCCGCAACACAGTCAATGTCTCTTATATCCAAAGAGGCCATTGGCTGTAATGTCGAGATAACAGCTTTAGAGCCACGGAGATCCTTGTCGGTGGACTCCGCCCAGGTTCAACGAAGAGAAAGAGACATGCGTACCTCATTTGGCAATCTGAAAATGAGGTACGCACGTCTCTTTCTTGATGATGAAACATCTCATCATTGACATTGAAAGTTATGAACGAGTTTCTCCCGCAAGCAGGTCTAAGTTTTCTCTTATGTTGTGCATATGCACCGAAACAACAAACAGTATAAGCAAGCATCATTGGAAAACAAAGAAAACCGTACACAGCCTAAACAGGAAAAGGAGGTACAAGATAACTGACGAAAACATTTTATACGCAAGAAGAATGGCTGATTAGTCGGGGTAGAGATATCTTAATAAATCTACAGGCGATACAGGGTTATATTGGATGACTTGTATGATTTTTTCCAAATAGTTCCTTATTTTACGACTTAATATCATCTCCAGATATACAAAAGGCTGCTCATCGTTACAGTTACCAACGTCTCCACTTACACCCATACGATTTAAGATCACTTGCGGCTTTGTTAGTAAGCCTTCTTCGATTTTGCCAGGTGCATGGTCCGTATCTACGACTCGTACAGCAATTTTTTTTCAGTTCTTTTGTATTAATTAGGAACTTTGAAATAGAAGATATGCAACATATCAAAGTTTTGGTAACTCGATAAGTATTTGATAAATACTGTTCACAAGTGTGATCTTCATCTTCATTATACTTTAAGTTCTTCGCACTTAAGTTTTTAAAACCATTAACTAATAACTTCTTTTCGCATACTTTATTTTGATTATACTAAATATTTATTTACATTGAATGCGAGTGCCTTAAGCCGATCCTAGATTGCAATTATAATCTTATTGGGTAAATCTTGAAGTGTCTTCATAAGTAAAGAAGATCTTGAGTGTTTCTATTTGCCCTTAATGTTCATTGAAAATCTTCTTTGAGATGCTCATATGTACTATTAGTTTCTATTCTCAAAGAAACGAGGAAATATCAAGCATTTCTGAGTTTTGAAGATTTTGAAGATAACCTTTGTTGCTTTCTATACCATCAAGTTTCCGCTATAATCATCATATTACATCCGATTTATTCTTAAACGCAACTGAAAATTTTTGTAACACGTACACACTTACTTAGAACATCTAATTTCAACCTAATAAGCTTAAACCTGTACGAATTTGTACAATGGGAGAGTAAAACGACATCAGCATACTTCAATGCACAACATTGTTTCATTTTCTACGATAAAGGTTTCAAAGATATGCTTTTTATTTTTAATTGCAGAAATCAAAGAATTAAATTAAAGATGCTCTTATTTAGCGTACTATGTTTCATGCAAGTTGATGCGAAATTTTCGTTAAACTAATTCAGATCTTAAGAGCTATTGAAGGCTTTCATATTTTATTGCAACGATTTTCGTGTAAATTTTGTTAATCCTGCGCATAAGTTTGCATTGAAATTATCAAAATGATATATAAGCGACAGTAGCAATGCTGGTTGTTGAAATTTATCAAAATGAGGTGTCTTTATATCTTATTTCTAGTTATTTTTAATTGTTGCATCCAATGGACTTGGGGAAAGTGGACCATAAACTATTGTGCTTCGGCACTATGTTCTGGGTTGGAGCACATTGCCTGTGGTAATAATCGAGTGAGTTAGATGTGTGAATATTAACTAGTACGTGATCTAAACAAGGATTCTTCAGTAATTATCTTTAAAATTGTGTAAAAATAATTATAAATTCAAGTTCAGATAATGGAGCTCGGAAAACATAAGCAATTACAAAATAAATTCGTGTGACCTAAAAAAAATTTTCTTTTTTTTTCAGGAATATGGACCCCAATGCCGAGCCGACAGTCGTATTTTAGATTTGACACCCCTAAGGGAATTTTATGTAGACTTGCATAATCGCTACAGAAACCGGGTGGCTAGTGGTAACCTACAACACTATGGTCCGGCAGTTCGTATGGCTACAATGCATGCCGACAGTGAACTGGAATACATAGCTTCCCTTAACGTCAAACGGTGCACCTTTGAACACGATGAATGTCGCAATACTGATCGTTTTCGATATTCTGGACAAAATTTGGCCTACCGTTGGGATCCTGCTGGAGAAGTTCCTAAGCCTAAACAAATAATCGCGTGGGCGCTTGACTATTGGTTTAATGAGTATGTTGACTCGGACATGGATCAAATGAACAGTTTTTATCCTGGAAGGTAAATAAACTGTGTAAGATAGGCTTGATATATTCTTTTAAAAAATCTTTTGATTTAGAGGAACTGAACATTTTTGTTTAATGGCTGCTGAACGAAACCCTGCTGTAGGATGTTCTGCCCTTCAACAGTCCGAAGATGGAGGAGTAACGACCTTTGTGGCCTGCAATTATGCAACTACTAACTTCATTGATCAACCGATATACAGAGGAGGAGACCCAGCATCCCTGTGTCGAACAGGAACTAATCCAACATATCCTAGTTTATGCAGTCTGAAGGAGCGCTACCAAGTTAATTCTTTTCGATGGAGAAAGTAGAAAGAAACGCCAGTTTTTATTGCATTTGAGGCTAATTCTGAATTATTTAATTAGCTTATTAGCTAATCCCTCAAGTTATATGTCTTATTTTTTGTGTTTGAGTACGCATTAACATTAGAAGACAAGAGTGAATTTGAATAAATAAAATAAAAATGTCAAATCCAAGCTAGATGCGTTTAGTGAATTGAATTGTACGATGTAGGTTTTGAGTAAAGACTATATTGAGTAAGGATATTCCCATATTATTTTGAAAAATTAACAAGAAATAAAGGCAAAATAAAATACAATTCAACGTTTAAAGTGTTAAAGGTGCATTCCATGGTCACGTCACCGCCACTTTTAAGAGTTTGCGGCTCTGAAACACTTTGACAGTATCCTGCAGGCAATAATCACTAGTACCTAGTTATACGTAAAGGGATGTTCAGTAAAGGCATGTGAAATGCACTTATTATATTTCACTTTGTACAGAGTATTAATCAATATCAAAAGCGTCACGTGGTCGACATTCAATCAACCACCTTTAAAACATAAGTGTTTATTTTCCAAATTTTAGCGAAGACAATAATGATGTTAATAGGATCTTATAGCAAAAGATAACAATAACGATCAATTATTTATTTTAAACAAAAAAAAAACTTACAGCATGTATCTACTCCAGAAAAAAATTCAAGAAAATGCTGTGTCACGTAACCGACATTGTTTTTCACGCAAGCGACACGTACGATTTCAAAATACAAATTATCATATTTTTTGTCGAAAAATTGCTTCCTGTGCATCCAGCGCATGTTTTTGGCCTCGAATAACTTCTCCATCACATTTTAAAACATAAAACCGGGATATCCCAGCGATGGCATTCACCTTTTCCCATGGACGCTTTTGTGCTAAATTCGCTTCAATTTCTGCTTGAGATATGTATAAAATTTTTGTATGTGGGACTAAACTTGAAGCAAGAGTCGCAAATTTCTCAGCTGTTTGTGCAACAATACTGTCTCGCCGCTGTGGCATTGCTTTCTGTCGCACCAACGTAGGGGCGGGAGTGATGGAGTGACTCCATCAATGGAGTGACACCGTATGAAGTAGCGAACTACTTCCAAAAAATTTTTTATTATGTTTTCTTGATAAGTAATGAAGGAAATATACCATAAACTTATTCTTAAACTCTGAAGATGGGCTATCACTCCAAATGATTTTTTTATATTTGTGTTGTTATTTTCAATTATAATTTTATTATAGAGATGATTCATAAAGACGACGACTGTATTTTTGTGTTTATTTGGGCAATCAGAACAAATCACAAAGGTCTGGCATTCATTTTTGAAAAATACAGCCGCTTTAAATAAAGTCACACTTGATCTGGCCCAAAGCGAGCATTGTTTTTGATTTTGTTACTCACAGGAATAAGACATTGCTAAGTTTAGTTGCAAAATCCTAGTGTTCTCGCGTTTTTTATCAGAATTAAACTCAGGGCCGTCTTAAACTAGGCTGGGGCCCTGGGGCACACAAGAATTTGGGGCCCTTTTGGAAAGTAAAAAAGCGAATTATAATAACATTTTTTTACTAATAAGTATGAGTATGACCATTTATTATAGGTAATTAAATATAGTATGATATAATATGTCATTAATGATATTGGAATGCTGCTGGTTTTTTGGTGAAGATTACGATAACGGTTTCTTTCGGGATTTCTGTTGAGCAAAATCTTCTATTATATCCTTAAAGTCAATTTTTTGAAGGATATCACTTTCTATGCACATAATTGACAAATTACTCAGTCGTTCTTGTAACATTGTTGTTCGCAATTCATTTTTTATTCTCTTAAGCTGCGAAAATGACCGCTCTCCACTACAATTGGTAACCATTAGGCAAAGAAATATTCTTGTAGCAATTTCTACGTTTGGGAATGTTTCTTCCAATTTATCTGATTTTATTAGGTTATGTAAGGTTGAGATATTTAAATCCACTGATTGCTTTGCTATGTTTTTTAAATATTGGCTTAAATGAAAACATTCTGTTTTGAGCTCATCTGCATTAATGTCTTCATGATAAAATTCTGCAAATTCTTTGCATTTTTTGGTCAACTCATCAGATTCGATTGTTGTTAACTGACAAAGAAAACTAAATCAACTATCAATTTCTTGGTATGCTGCCGAACGTTTATTTAAATGCGTATTTAATGTGTCAATTATGGGAATGAAAGTATCTACACGAAACTTTTCCTTGCCTTTCAACTGTGCAGTCTCTGATGATCCTTCAAAAAAAGTGATGCGTGTGCTGCGAAATTTTTTTCGTTCAAATGTATCTTTGTAGTCAGCATATGGATTTTTTTCTTTAGCAGCCGTTTCGTACAAATCAAAATTATTGCGTGCGGTATTGATATAACTGATTAAATATTCGTAGAGTTTCGTTACAACTTCCATGGTCATAGTGCTATTCTGTAAACTTAGACTTGTTTTATTCATAACTCCCAAAAGATCATTCCATATTTCCGTCAGAAGAGCAGTCTCGAAGTTTCCCATTTTTTTTGCTAGGCTTTGGGCTTCCTTTCTAGTGTCTCCTGGTTGATTGATGTCACTCGCGATAGAAGACAATGCTTCAGAAATATTTAAATTACCATTTTGTAAAGCATTAATAGCATTAGCGCGTGCAGACCACCTAGTTTCTGAAAGAGACTTCAGGACTCTATTTGCACCTAAATGATCTGTCAAAATTTTCCATCGTTTTGTCGAAGCCGAGAAAAAATTGAACAATTTTTGTACATGTTGAAAAAATGTTACTGCTTCAGTAACACACTCAACAGCCTGAACATCCACTAAATTTAGCGAATGTGCTGCACATGGAACGTAAATCGCAAATTCGCAAACTTCTTTTATTCTTGACTGAACACCAGAGTACTTTCCAGACATATTTGATGCATTGTCGTAGCTCTGTTCGCGACAATCTTTTATAGGAATATCAAGGCTTTCAAAAAAGTTTAAAATGGTATCTGCTATATGTTGCGCATTATGTTCACCCATAGGCAAAAATTGCAAAAATCTCTCAATAGGCTGTCCGTATTTTACGTATCTAACTATGAAAGTCAGTTGGTCAACGTGGGACAGATCGGGCGTAGAATCGACGCTAATAGAGTTGTACTTTGCTGATTTAAGTTCTTTGACAATGGTTTTGAAAACTTGCTATCCCATTAAATTAATAAATTCATTACAAATATTTGCCGATAAATATAATGTACTTCCTTTTCCACGATTTCCGTAGTTTTGTATGTGATCAGCAAGAAAAGGATCAAATTCACTAATCAGTTCTAAGCATCCCAAATAATTCCCATTATTTTGCAATCCTAATGTCTCATTATCACCACGAAAAACAAGACCTCTTGAAGCCAAAAATTTCACGACTGCAACAATTCTTCTGAACACATTCTTCCAATAGTTAATTTCTGTATTATATTGGGACAGCAACTCAGTATCAATTTGTCCAGTAGTTTTCATTCTTGCAACATAATTCATCATAAATTCCCTGTGCTGTAAACTGTTCTCATGCTTTATCAATAAGTTACTTATATGCTTCCAATCCTTATATCCATCAGGAGAACTTAAGTTATGTCCAGTACCAGTAGTGGTATTAAATAGACGGCAGCAATAACAGTATACAGATTTCTTTGCTGGTGAACAAAGGAGCCATTCTCTTTCTAAAGACTCACCGTTCGTCAATTTACGAATAAAAATAATTTTAGTCAAGTATCTAGTTTTCGTTTTACCATTTGCATCTGGAAAACTTGTAGAAGTTTCAGAGAAGTCACTTTTTTTATTTTGGAAAAACTCTGGCCCTTTTCGAATCCAAATATCACGGACTTCTTCCGGTAAAATGTCGTCACAGTAAGTACCAGGGTCGGGAGACACTGATACATTCTCTAAGCTTGCAGTTATTAATTCACAGTAGCTTGAAGTCGATGGTTCAGCATCTAAAGTGTGTTTGTCATTTTCGTCACAGGTAACCTCTTTTTCCTGGTGACATTCAGAGGTACTTTTGTCTTGCGGTGATGAGAATGAATAATCCTTCGGCTTATTTGTTTCTTCAACCGTAAAAAACGAAGTGAGCTTTGGAAGTTTTTCCGTTATTTCTTTTTGAGCTATAACTTTTTTTCTTTTTTGTGAACCACTTAAATATTTTCTTATCGACATAATGAAATAATGTTTAAACGAACAAATCGAAACTTCTGTTTATCTTACTCAATTTTAGATATCAAACGAAACAAAATAACGCCACTAACTCTTATCGGACTGATAAGTTTAATACATCATTCGGGGATTCCCCCAACCATAGACAATGTTGATATTTATGTTAGGCCTTGCTTAGATGGTGCAGCTTGACTTAGGAATCGGAGGGATTGCGTGAGTGATCGCCAGATGGTGTACTTAGTAAATTATGTAGGACACGTTCGGAAATATTATTAATTAGTACAGTAGGAATAGGCGCAGTCATCGATATAATGGCGTAGTATATGCCTTGTAAATACCTTCTGATAAGATTACTGATTTGTGAAAAAAGTGTAATGTGCCCGACAAAAATGTTCTGAGAATAAATGTGTGAGAGAAATTGTCGGTCCTTCGGGGCCCCCCTGAGATTGGGGGCCCTGGGCACGGGCCCCGTGTGCCCTTATGGTAAAGACGGTACTGATTGAACTCTTCACTTTGAATTCATTTAACGTGTACATGTCGCACAAACTCTGAACATGATATAATTTTATCGTAAAGTTCTCCTGTACTCGTTTCGTTCACTTTTATTTTAATTTTAATATTATCTAACTTCACCCAATCTTTCCAGTAAACATGTTTGATTAATTTATGAGGTTTCTCCAGTTTTTTCAGGTTGCCACAGTCATCACATTTTTTTTCCAACATTCTGATCTTAGCTTATCATCGCAAAAAAAATCTTCCCAAAAAATTTTTTGATAGGCTATCTCTAATCCTCGCAATTTCATTATAAAATTTTCGTGCAGTTTACACTTGCACTGCTCTGCAGGTGTATCTTTCAGCAGTAGCACATTAGCTGGCCGCAAACTGCAAAATTTCGAGTAACAAATTATAAATTCGGCGTTTTCTTGACAGAAGACACAGTACGCTTCTTGCACAAATATTGTAAGATAATGTTTATGTAATGTTTGCTTTTCCCCGTTTTTCCAAACAGCCATACTCTCATTCATGCCTGGACAGGTGGATACAATATCAGGCCTCTAATAGAAGTCTCTTGCTTTCTGCTCAAATTCCAATTCCCGATTTTAACTCAAACCTTTTTCTATTTCCTTTACGAGTTTTATACCCCAGCGAGTGCAGACACCTTCGATAACGGATTTTGGTTTAATTGGGCATGAAGGCAGGCTTTTCATACACTTCAAAACTAACTTGTTATATGTTTGAACACATCTGTATGGGTATTTACTCGAAGAAGAATTATTTGAAGTCGATACAGCCAAAAGATTTGAAATGTGTATGTTTATTTGTTGAAGCTTTTTTTCTTTCCCGTTGCTGTCTTTTTTCATTCCGCTGCCGTTCCCGTAGATCTTCCAGCTCTTTCTTGGTCATTCTTTCCCTTTTCTTCTTTTGAAGCTCATTTATTCTCTCATTCTTTTTCTTTTTGTAATCAGGATCATAATTATTTTTTTCGCGAAATTTTCGAATTCTTGAAGCACTCATGGTATGTAGTGGGGGATCCTAGGGGAATTTGGATTGTATTTTATTGATTAATCGCACAAAAAGTTTTTGTATTCTATCTGCTAAATGTGTCACGTAAACGACACACACAAGAAGCTCGATAGTTTTAAACAGATATGCGAAAGTGGTCATACATGTATTTCACACTAAGGCTGCCATCAAACTCTCTTTTAAAATCAGCATTTAAAACAAAACTACCCCCAAGTAATGTCTTGAAGATAAATTATATGGTTTGCTATGGTTATGGTTTGATAAATTATATGTTATATGGTTTGTCACGTAATCGACGCGATCGACACTCGGTGTATTTTTTGCAAATACATTTTTATAAAGACCCTAAGAAAACAAAATATGTGAGTGCATATCTAAGAGACAGTGTGTACTATGTTTTTGAAAAAGACATTATTAAACCTAAAATTGGGTTTATTTTTCATATTTTATGCCACCATAAAGTTTTCCTATAACTCGGTCTGATTTTTTAACGAGTTCAAAAGTATTAGTAAAATTAATTATGGATAATAAAAGACTAATACCAAAATAGTAATAAATATCTAAAAAAAAATTAATAAAAAAGTTACCGATTTTCATGGAATGCTCCTAAATGAGTTTGCTATTTGCGAACCAAAGTTAAATGGTCGAGAGAAATTTTATGGAGCAGGACATACAACTTCCCGACAGAACGTGAACAAAAAAAGAACATGAAAACTAATAATCAAACGTATAGAACGTTTCAGGGTGATCCAAATAATTCAGGTGATAATTAAAATAAAACCGCGTTATTATTTCGAAAGCGTTATTAATCGCGCGTTATTAATCGTTATTATTTCAAAAACAATGAAAGAAATTTAACTTTCGAAACACTACATTGTGAAATTACATGTATAATTCTCTGAAAGAGGGAATAATTCTCTTTCAGAGAATTGTGCATGTAATTTCAGTAAATCTTTCAGAGGTTGATAAATTCAGTGTTCGCAAAATACATAAATAAATTCTGTATTGTATACATTGACATCATTCTTGTATACTACAGTACAACCCTTGAAGAACATAAAGTTGCACTTATCTCCATAAGAATAATCTTCACTTTGCGTGAAGCAAATTTAAAAATTGATATAGCAAGAACACACTTCCTTAAAAAAACTACTGAGTTCTTAGGACATGTACTAACAAAAGACTGTACGAAAACCAATCCGTAAAAGTTAGACGCAACTGAGAAATGTCCATTATCAACTACTCAGAAACGAACCGAATCTTTCTTTGGCTTAGTTAGATTTTATCGAAAGTTTAATAAAGATTTTTCCAAAATACCTCGCCCCTGACAAAATATCTGAAGAACGTAAGATGAAGAATACGTTGAAGCTTTTACAAAATTAAAATCACACTCCAATCATCCAATACTGAAATTTCATGATTTCGACAAAAATATCACTGTCAAAACAAACGCTTCAAACTTCACAATTGAAGCAGGCCTATCTCTGAACCACAAGCTGATAAGTTCTGCATCCAGAACTCTAAATGAAACCGAGACGCGATAATCAACAATAGCGAAAGAACTCTTAGCGACCATATTCGCTTTAAAGTATCGAAAGACCATATATTTCCGGTCACAATTTTGAGGTAGTCTCAGACCAAAAAACTTTAACTTGCCTGCATAGCTTAAAAGTAGGCTATCCAATGTTGCAGAAGTGGAAGCCTAAACTATTAGAGTATGACTTTATCATAAAACACATCAAAGGAGAAGAAAATTTTGCAGCAGATGCATACCCTCGTATTGAGCAACCCGTTCAGGAAGAAGCAGATTACAATAAGCAACGCAGCAAACAGCCACAGAAGATAATTCTCATTATATTCCTATCTCTGAAAACTACTGAATTGTTATAATGTATAAATAAAAGTTAAAACAAAAAACCAGACAGTCGCTTACAAGATAGAAGTTCAAAAGGAAGAACTGTTTAACATTTATATTTGAAAACTTCTCAGAAAAAGGAAAATAAATATATTCTCAACAATCATATGCCGCATACAGGCACCGTACACATCAAACTATTCGACCAACTAAGACTTTTAATAAGACAAAAAGGATACGTTGAATGGAAACTAGAGCTTAATTCAAGGAAGAGGAATTCAAGGCAAAACTCATAAACAGTCCAATCATATAGGCATCAATAAAACCCACGGAGAATTACACTCAATATACACTCAATACTATTATCCTCGATTAAAAGAACTCGTTCAAGACTACTTTAAATCCTATGATTCAGATACCTCAGATTCCCGCAAAACCAGAACCAATCAAAACCTATCAGCGTCCTTTCCTCCATTTCCAAAATAGTTGAAAAAGCTTTTCTGTATAGACTACAAGAGATGATCAAATATAAAAACATTATCCCCGACGAACAATTTGATTTCAGTATCGAACATTCCACCGAACTGCGGCTCATCAGGGTGGTCTAAACTGTACGCGATGGGATGAACCGCACTAAATCAACAGGCCTCGTTATGTTTGACATTACAAAAGCCTTCAATATAGTCTGGAATGCCAGACTAATTTTCAAAATGCATGAACTTCATATTTCACTCCCAGTGATACAAATTATTCACCCATTTGTCAAAGGCAGCAACTGTTGTGACCAGATTGACAATCACATTTGAAGCATGCGATTTATCGAAGCTGCAGTTCGACCAGGATCACCTATCTCACCAATTCTCTTTAGTTGTTACACTGCGGATTTGCCTGGTTTGCCCAAAAACGTACGCTTGTCTTTATATACAGATGATACGTGTACATTCTACACAGATCGACAAGCAGGAGTAATACGTCAAACCTGCAAAGCTCCATCGATATTGTGGCGAAATGCTTCCGCTAGTGGAAAATGAAACTTAACAAGGACCAAATCCAGGCACTGATCGTCACCACAAACAAACAGCAACGCCTTTGCTTACTACAAGTCGATGACGAACGGATAACATGGAACAGGATAGCAAAATACTCAGGACTAACAATTGACGAACGCCTGACATGAAATGACCCCATACGACAAAAACGATCACAATGTTTCCAAATCCTCGCATCCTTCCAGCCAATCCTCTAAACCGGCCACCTGCACATGACCAGCAACAGACTAATACACACACAAATAATACGACCAACATTACTCTATGGCAGCATTGCATTTTACTAACCATTCACATTAGGCGCATTGTGTGCTATCACCAGATCATTACACCCCAGTTAGCAAAAACAGAAGCCACAGCTATCAAAGTTCAATCGAGCTCCTCTGAGTTCTCAGGTTTATTACTAGCGCAAAAGGCAGCTTACACATCCCAAACGAGCCAACACACCACGGACGAGACTCAACAACCATTTTAGATTTCGGAATCTCCCGACAATTTTACCACAATATCAGAATCAGTGACTTCAACGAGTTCTCCTCTGATCATCAACCGATCCATTTTCTTTTCGTAGACGTCTTCATAGACATATCGCTAAAAGTAAAGAAAACAACAGATTGGAAGGCTTTCCGAGGAACTCTTGCAAACGACAGTTTCATCCAAAAGTTAAAAACCGCTAGAGATCTCTTCAATAGAATAAAAGAAGTAACAGAGAAGATCAAACAGGCAAAAGAGAGCCACACAGCCACAATTCCGGACGGGGAAAATAGTCTAAACGAAATCCCTCAGGACCTAAATAACCTGATAAGATAAGATTTCGCAAGAGTTTCTCGGCCTTCCAATTTGTTGTTTTCTTTACTTTTAAGCGGTACATCTATGAAGACGTCGTTAAAAATTGAAAATGGAGAAGAGGAAAGAAAAGGAGAGTTTGTTGAAGGCACTGATTCTGAGAATTCTCGGGAGATTCCGAAATCTAAAATGTTTGCCGAGTTTCGTCCGTGGTTTGTTGGCACGGTTGGGATGTGTAAGCTACCTTGTGCGCTAGTAATGAGCCTATTTAGTTCAGCCCCAGCTCTGTTACTTCTCACTGCTCACCAATCGCGGTGGTAAGCGTTGAAGTCGCCTATGATGCGGATCTTCAAGGATGAAGAGAGCTTCTAGGTCTTGGGCAAATTCCTTGTTGTTTGGCTGTTGTAAGAAGAAATCAGAGAGAACTCAAAGTAGCTCGATAGCGCTTTGGTAGATGTGGCTTCTGTTTTTGCTAACTGGGATGTAATGATCTGGTAATGGCATACATTCCAGCTCACGTGAATGGCTGTTCCACCTCCTTTACCAGATAGGCTGTCATTTCTGCATAGAGTGTAGTTAGAGAAATGTAGACGGATTCCTGGTTCCAGAAAGGTTTCCTGGAGGAGTATAATGTCAAATTTATAATCTGAAATACATTGTTTAAACTCTCCAGTCTTTCGAAATAAGGAATTTGCAATTCACGTGAGTATGGAAATGCGGTTAACCAATTCCATTAGGATTTTCTTATGTATGTATTAGTGTTTAGTGTTCATTAGGGATTAGTTAGTTTGGTTAGTGGGTTAGTGTTTGGGTGAAGGACTTGACAAGTTTGGACGGTCCTGATTGAAGTTTCATGGGGAAAACTTCAATGGGAGGGACGCTCTTAGCTTCCAAGTCTGCCTTGATTTTGTCACAGCTATTTCCATGAAGTCCTCGTAAAATGACATTCAACTTTTTATCCTCGGAGAGGTAATAGATTAGGTATTGCATTTTCAGATTCGTCATTAGTTTTGTCATCTGTCTGTGGTCCTTTCTCGTTTTGGCTGTACCTTGATTTTTAAAAGATCAAACAGTGGTCGGGAAAGGTAGCTACCAGGAGTCGCGGGCCTCTTCAGCCACCTCTTCCTGTGTTTCTTCTTCTACACAGGCTTTTTCCTCCTCTTCTTCCTTCTCCTCCTCTTCATCAGAGCTTCTCTTCTCTTCTTTTCTGTCGCAAGAGGTGGAGGTTACCTCCACGGATTGTGGGGAGAGTCAACGATGTTTCGTTTTTTGTTAGCCTTTTGAGACTTTTTTAGGCTTATGATGTTTGCAAATCAGCTCCTCAATTTTCTTTCCTTCATTTTTTGTGAGCATTTTGAAATTAACGATGCAAACTTTGCAGCTGCTCTCGCGTGAACTTGCATTCTTTGAGAACCTACTCTAGCTGGCTCTACATATTTCTTTCACGTATTACATAGAAACATAATTCTCTATGATGAAAAGTCAAATCGGATTGACATTAACTAAAGCATCCGCGGCTATACTGGCACTTCATCCTTTATTGAACGGCCAATTATATGACCTACGATTCCTAAGATTCAAATGGGTCTCCCGTATGGATGTCATCCACGTTCGGTATTCAAAACTACATCAAGAAAAGAATAAGAGATGCACGAATTCAAATAAAATGTTTTTTTTTTAAATTGTAAACTTCTTTCAAAATTGAATACTTTCCCCAGAAAAACAATTATAAAAGCTACGCCAGTTCACAAGGAATTAAAGTTGTAATGAATCAGGATCAGGTCTCTTGATTTGGTTCTTGATAAAGTTAAAAATAAATAATAAAAACTAATATGTTTTTTTTTTTTTCAAATTTAACACACTAAATCAAATCACGATTCGATGTTCAAATCTAAAACACAATTTTACTCAAAATGATATACTCGATTCAAAGGATCATTTGATTATTATGTATGCGTAGGAGTATTCAAATAGCAAATGAAACAATTTTGATAATACTCAAGTTGAACTGAATTTGGCGAACAATTTATTAATTTTTCAACTTTTTCAAAAAACAACTACACCACATCCTCACAGCTCACTGCCTAGCAAATGCTTATCGAATGCATATCTACGTCGCCAAGGATTCGTTGGAGCATGGATGCATATGTGAACGTCTCTCTTCCAGGAATAAAACGAACACATTAAAGACTTAAAGTGAATCAAAAATTTTTCCTTTTTGTTACTATAAGTCGAAAACAATATGAAAATCTAGAAAGCAACGAACCTTTTATTGATACGATTAAAACTTTTGTGTTTTCGAATAACTCAATTAAACTGAAATCGAATTTTGGCAAAACTTTGAATTATATGAATAAAAACTTAAATTGGATTCGGATTTATATTTTCATGGTAAGTACACAAGCCACTGTAGCGCAGACTCAATCCTGTCGTGCATTTGGATCCGGTCGGCCCACTCGTATAGACAGGACGATTCCGCAAGTTCGTTGCTGAATAATTGCAGGTCATCAGAAATGTTTTCAGTCTCTCGGGTCCAGTTTCGAATAAAATTGCTGCACAACCCACATGAGTACATTCATCATTCACCATTGCAGTGAAATGTCCAATTTTCATTCTACAACAGCAATATAAAAATTAGGTATCACATATACCACTTGCAGGGGGAGTAATAATTGTTCATTACTTTTTATTAGGATGCTTGTGGTAGCTATCGATGAATGTTTGATTGCAATCTTTGTGTTCATCGAACCATTTCTCAACCAAATGACGAATATTTTCAGCGTGCAGTCGAAATATCGGAAGTGTTTTGCGTAGTCCGATATTCTGTCCAACGAATTTGTATTTTTCTGCGAATTGTAGGAAAATTTTTATTTTATTTGAAAACTTCACACTCGGTAGAAGGGACTTAATTTGGGACTTACCAGTGTTTCGGCATTCATCATGCTGCATTCCACATTTTTTAACATTATACTGTGCAAGATTGCTTAGTTCATTATCCCATTTGAGAACGCCCATTCTAACGGCCTCAGCATATCCAGGCACATTTCCCAATGCTATTTGATTTCTTTTCTCATTATGCAGGTGTAAAATTAGTTGCCGACGTTTGCGTGTCATGGGAAGAACATAAACTACTTCTCCACAACTGTCTGAAAATCCACTAGTGTTATTACAAGCTATGTGTTTCCCATCAGGACACAACTCCGGCTTGCAGTAATCCTCGGCAAACGAACTAGGAAGGCCCAATATTAAAAAGAAATATATAAGATACACAAGCATTATTCTTAATGGAACCAAATTAAAAATGACTTGGTACTTGCAATTGCAGAAACTCATTCTCTAAGCGTTAATTTTGCGTGCCGAAACATAAAATCAAAGTATAAATATTTGTTATATACGAGTAAGTTAAGTTTGCGTAATTATATAATCTGTGCGCAACATGCTGCAACAAATGAAACCAAAATATGTTGAAATTGTTAAAATAACTTCAACAAAACTTTCAATTATTTATGTATGACAATTACTTTAAATTTCAATGTTATAATGCGTAACTTTTTATCGTTCCGCATTATTAACAGGTAAAATTAATGCATCCAAGTATTTAATTAAGATAATTGTTCTCCTTAACCGCTATTCCCATTTTCAGCTCTTTTCTGATTTCTTTTCTTCTAACCATGAAAGACCGAAATTGGAGAATGTCGACTTTCACCGGTGAAAGACAATACATTCCAAATACGACGGTGAAAAATCGAATATTTCATTACACTCTTGTACATTCGGACCATCACTGGTATATGTCTACAATTACAAATACGTTCTGGTGGAAGCCAAAAACAGAGGAGCCGACAGAGAGCCGACTATTTCTCGAAAAATCCTTTATTCTGGTAGTAGTCAGTCAGCTTTGTCAGCTTTGTTCAAGCTTTCACGATGCGAGCCACGTTTTCTTAATTTTTTTCCCAATAACGTAATGTACTAGGGGCGTATTTAAGTTGGCTGAATGTATGGTAAAAAGGGAGAACAAAAAAAAGAATTTTTTTCCTTTTTCAATCGATTCACCTTCTACTCTGATACATTTTTCAGATCTTTCAATTAGAGTATGTATACTTCCACAAGAACATCTTATGGCTTTGTCCGAAAAATAACCTGAAACTGCGTCCTTCACTGCCTCATCGCTTGAAAAGTTCTCCCCTCTAAGTACTCTTAAGCTTTGGGAACAGATCATAATAACTGAGAACTGGTGATCCAAAATATCGAAACCCACTTTGTGCAGGGCAACCAATGCTTCACGCAGTTGTCAATAAGCACATTGTCGTGTAGAAAGAGGACGCTTTTGGTCAATATGCCCCGTCTTTTTTCTTTTATAAATTCTATACAGATAAATTCTAATAGAGAAGCCTTCATCTTTATAATATGTCAACGTGATCCTTGAGCCCAAAAAAATTGTCGCCATGATTCTACCAGCCAACTGTAACACTTTAAGCTTATTGGCTGGTGAAGTGCGCTTTTTGTGCCACAATGGTAAACAAAATGTTCGTCTCCAGTAATTATTCGAATCAATAGCCCATCCTTATCTTTATTGCAGAGGTCCAAACACGAACAATCTGCGCGGTGTTGTTTCTGAGACGGTGCGTGTATTCTCGGCACCCATCTATTCCCGACTTCTGTAATGCCAATATGATCGTGAAGAATTTTAAAAATTGCCGTATTCGATACTCCAACCGCTTCTACAAGCTGTCTTTTCTTTAGTCCAGCATGTTTCAATATTATTTTTTCGACCGATTCGCGCCGTGGATCGTCTTCAAATCAGTCCCGGCCATGTTTAAAGAGCCTATGCCACTTCTCAACGAAGGGCTTACTCAGAAAATGGTCCCCGTAAACAGATGCCATCCTTTCAGTGAAGTTTCAACTGACGTTCCTTACTTGGTAAGGAACTTCATGACGGCACTGTATTCGTTTTTTTCCATAATTTATATTTACTACCATATTAAGATGTTTGATTGAAGATAGTTCAGAGATTACTAACCCGATTAAAATTAAACATACTGTGTATGCTGACAATTAGTTACAGAACACGTTTTCACTACCTTAAGGAGGGACAAGGGTCTGAGATACTATGAATAAGCATATTTTTGTGATTTGTTAGCAGAGTACCTTATTTATTAATATTTTTAAAATGTTCGTACATTATCAAGCATAATTCTAAGAATATTCTGCTCCATTTTCATAAAAAATGTGAAAATTCAGTTGGTGGTAGTGGTGAGAACCAAGTTACCTCAAAAAAAGATTCCATTCGGCAGTCAGGATAACTCATGATTGCTCCAACTGAATTTAAAAAATCAAATGGATTTCTTTAGTACATAAGTTTATCTTGAATTTGAACGAAGAAATTAACAAAATATTCATTTTTCAATTTTTGGTGAAGATGCGACCAAAAAATCTGATTTTATGCAAAAATGGCTCCTTATGTTTAACCAAAAATAACTTGTAATTGAAAAAAAAATTCTTCGTTCAGAAACGAGTACTTAGTATGTAAGTTGAAGCGTGCAAAGTTGAGGCGAAATCATGCCGAATGTTTTTGAGAAATTTTGACTGCAGACTTTAAAAAAACGTTTTGAGTTAAACGCGATTAAAGTTTGATACATGAATAAAATAGAGAACTTTTTTTTCAACTGACATAGAATCGTCGATTAAAAAAGCCATAAAGCATCTCATCTGCAGCTGCTGCGTTATCGTTATTTTGCTCCATCCGACGACGTATTCTCTCCCCTTGAGTAACAGCCTGGATTTGGCAGCCTCCGTGTATACTGATGGGCTATTTTGCCAGGTTTGACATCTAAGCTACTCAAATATAACATCAAAGCCAAATTCCTTTCGTTAAAAATATCTGCAGCGGCATTCGTTGGTATTTCGACTACGTTAGCACCAATATGAAGGGTTTTTGGGGCTATTTTCCAAATGAGTAGATTATAACTTTCGTTTTCGTTTCGTTTACGTAAATCCGCCAACACAACGCTTCAAAAAAAACATCGTTACTCAAATCTTCGTACATAGGCCGCATTGCTTCCAAAACGTCAGCTGGCAGTGGACTATAATCATGCTGGAAAGATTCAAGTTCGTTAGAAACCGCAGCTCGTTGCCAAGAACACCAGGAGCCATCACTTCTTGGACACTTTTCATGTTGGGGATTATTCCCCGTGGAGCTATAATGCAGAATAGTGGCCCGAATTGCGTCTTTGTTTTTTTCTACGGAATTTGAAGTTCTCTAAAGGGCTAGTCCATAATATACGGTCAATTTATCAATGAGTTTTGTACTTAGCCGTCCTTTACCGGGAAGAATTATTATTAATTTTTCTGCCCCTTATCTTCTTGTCATCAACAGGTTTGTTTACTAATTGTTGCCTTAAATAAGTCGCCTTCATGGCTTAATGACAGTCACAAGGACTGAGCGCCCGGAGACTCAAATGTCCATTACTCGGAAAGTTTTGCTCCTAATGATCTCAAATTTGCCAGGAAAATTTCTTATATGTTTTAGTCTCAGAAAAATAGCGAAAAAAACCATTTTCAGACCCTTTTCCCCCTCAATTACGTTTACTAAAGACTTAGCCCAGAATTCCTTGAAATTGAAAACGCACTCTCGTACGCTGAATGGATATTGTATATATCGTGATCTTCTGCTAGAAAGGTTTCATTGCTTTAATTGCGGTCAAACGAGAAGGCAATTGTTTTAGTTTTTTTCTCAAGAAAAGTACTCTGAAATATTTTCTGAAGTAGTTTCTACTAAATCTATGTGTAAACAACTTTGGATAACTGACTATTAAAACATTCCGACGCTTTGAAAGTTAATGGTGAAGAGAAGATAAACGTTCCATTAAAACCAGGAAACAAATATACGTTATTTTGTTACCAATAAAGAATTTTTCAGTTTATTATGTGAAAATCACAGCAGAATTGGCCACGAAGAAAGAATAAACATGCTTAAAGAGTTACAAGTTAAATACAAAAATTTTACATATGAAGTTGTAACGTTGTATTCTAATTTATACAAACTTTATGAAATGAAACACAGTGCACCTCAGAAAGATATTGTGTTGAAACCAGGGTCAGTTTTGAGTTAAGCTTAAGATATCGAATTGATCTGAAAGATCTGTAGTCAAACTGAGATAGCGAATATAAGTTCATATTGTGTATCAAGACCATTTAACTATGTTTGTAAAACTACGACCGTTGAAAACTGAACAGAGCTGAAGAAGTAGCGTATCACTCTCTTTCAATGTTTTTTAACATTTGGTGCACCAGCAATATTGCAATCAGATAACAGAAGAGAACTCAGCACTCAAGTTATATCCGAAATATGCGCCATTTGGAAAGAAAGTTCATGGAAAGTCTCGTCACAGTCGAGGGCAAACCTCAGGTGAAGGGGAAAAATCAGGATGTACAGAATATCCTGCTTTATAAAATATGCTAACTGCATGGATGAACGATTACGATACAAAAGACTGGTCAGATGGGCTACGCTTTGTTCAATTTGCGATGAACGTTACATACCATGAAGTAGCATCCCAACCTCAGAAAGCTTCAAGAAAATTGTGTTGAAAACACACAAATCACACAAGGATAAACATTGTACCATTTATTTATCTTTTATTTTAATGATTGAATTTGCAGGACGATACGCCAAATATCCAAAAAGAAGATTTTTTACAAATTTTTGAATTTTATTCGTAGGGTTCTAATCTTTCAATAATTCGCAATTGCCAGTGAAGGGGAAAAACTAAAGTATAACATGGAGGAACAGGACATACAGTTAAAAGTTTAAAAAGGGAAGATATAGTCCTTGTGGTAAACAAATTCGGTTCCTCATCGTTACACAATAAATTGTTTATTGCAAAATAACGCACATGTCCGAACATGAAAAATTTAATCATTCTAGAGAATAATAACAAATCGCGATCTTTTAATTGTGCTTGTTACGCGAAAGGTGATTGGCTGATTGGTAGTGAAAAATTGAATAAAGCATTTTGCTGGAATTGTCTTTTTTTTTCAATGATATATCAACAACTCGATGGAATTCTACTGGATGTGATAATTTGAAACATATCAGTGAATCAATACAAAAACATGGAAACTCTAGTGACCACGAGTGTGCTTCATTGAAATTTAAATTATTTGGGAAACAGCGAATTCCAGTATTATTTGATTTGGTTTATTACGAAAGTATCATGATACAATAAACTTTTTTTAAACTCTGAAGAAGAGCGACGACTTTGTCCGCAGTCGAGAAACTTTGCGAGAATCTGTAGGATTCAAATGTATTTAGATCGATTTTCCATTCAATTTTTACTAAAAGCATTTCATTTGTTCAATCAGCAAACAGATGTTATTTTCAATGTCTTACAGTCAAGGTTTTCAGTTTTTTGATTGCAAAAATACAATTAATAATTTGGCCACCACCCTTCAACGATATCGAGAGCAGGATGCGTATTTTGAAAATATTTCCGATGATGTTTTCACCTTAGCGGGGCAACCATCAAAGAAAAGAAAATTAGATCATGATGGTATTTCTCAAAAACCATTGAATCTGAAAATGTTTGAAAACAAAAGCTTCGTAATGAACTTTCAGTTACTCTGGCTCCAGCATTATTGGTCTTTCAACAGATAACGTTGAAACTTCAAATTTTATGTAAAAAAAAAACTAAAAACATGATATTTTTGAGATTTATAAGCTCGCGTGCTTGACTGTGTCTTCACCGGCTACTCCTGCATCAGCTGAGCGAAGTTTTTCAGGTCTTAAAAGTACCAAAAGTTACCCCGGAAACTCTATGAGAAACTCTTTTCGTTACTCCATCTTTCCCATGGCGAGGGAATATATTCCTTCACATTGGTTCTTGCTGTTAAATAGAATCCTTAACGTGAGTACTTTTACTGACATAGAGTGTTCCTCAAATCGTGCCCACCCAATGCAAATGGTCACGAGCCGCCCCTGTGAAAGATGCTCGAAATTTTTTAAAGCATAACTATGAACTGCCTCCATATTTTACCAGTCACACCAAGTTTTCTCCCCAACAACACAACAAGAGTGTTCTCAACGTTCTCATCAGCTGAGATTTTATGGTAATATGTTGCCCAAATTCTTTGTGCATATTTTCAACCGAATCAGAATTTCGTCGTATAGCTAGGCCATAACATATTGATAAATTTTTATAACAATTTCAATTCGTTGGATTCAAATTCATTTCAAGATTCTCGAGAAAATCAAAGCTTTTCCTTTTCGTAGAAATTGATCCTGGCATATCTTATAGATATTTTCACTCTGAATTTTGAAAACAGACTAAAACATCTTTAAAATATTAATAATAAGCAAAGCGGTATCCCGAAATTCTCCACTCTCCCTTTGCAGATGCTTTTTGAGAAAATAACGTATTATCCCATATATATATGTATATATTAAGCTGATGTTACTAAGAGAAAGTCAATGTAGTGGTGTAGGGAACCAAACAAAAATCATACAAAAAATATCCTTGGCACGCTTTGCTATATGTACTCGCAAAATTATCTTTAGAATTTCAATTTTATATTGATAAAATGTTCTAAAGCTTTATTCTGACATATTCCATAAAAAATTGATTTTTTTGGAAATTTTAAAGTGCTTTGTCCCCTTAATAATCTTCTGCTGGTTTCCTTGCTGTTTTTTTCCTTGTTTCCTGGTTCTATAGAATATTGATCTTCTTTTTTTTATTTTTCAAACAGTGAGATGGTGCCAGCGTAAAGTACGCATCCTATTAATTTAGCACATACACCACTTTGACCGTCTGATATCACTGGGGAACCAAACTTGGACTTTGTCGTGCCACACGAACTTCGATCATATTTTTTACTTTAATCGATGATTGCTAGTAAAAATAAGTAACTTAAAAACATTAATGTCCAAATATTATATTGATTAATGTAATTTAAATATTTCAAGAAATAATGACCGTCGGAAACAAAAAAAGGAAAACAGTTTTATTATGAATTTACGATTTAGGATTTTCATGCAAATTTAGCTACTGGATGGTACCTTTTTAACGTCCAACAGTAATCGACAAACATCCTTGGATTCCATTTGCCCTGATAGCGCTTTGCCATCTGCGAAATGGCCAGGTGGAACCTCTCCCCGTGCTCATCGCTCACAGCTCCCAAATTCTCAGGACAAAAAATCCAGGTGTGAGTCTAAGAAATAAATCTTGAGTGACATGTTGTAACCCAATGCTTCATAAGCCAACAACAACTCGCTAACAAACTCTTTGTACTTCTAAATCTTATGGTTACCTAGAAAATTTGCAACAACGTTTTTCAAAAAATGTCCATTCTCGTTTTCTAGATCGTTCAATTTTTCTTCAAATACTGGATCTTTTATTAACTCTCTGATTTGAGGTCTAACGAAAATTCCTTCTTTTATCTTTGCGTCACTTATTTTAGGGAATTTTTCTTCAATATACAAAAATTCGCCCCCATTGCGATCCGTCGCCTTTACAAAATTTTTAATAAGGCCTAATTTAATGTAAAATGGTGGAAAAAGAACTTAAGATTGCTCTACAAGAGGTAAATATTTCACATTTTTCTGTACAGGGTGTAAAGATGTCCGCGTAGGCCATACTTTTCTATGATAATGGTTTCTTTTGTCCCGACTATCCCATTCACAAAGAAAAAAGCAGAATTTCGTGTAACCCAGCGGAAGTCCGAGTAAAAGGGCAACAAGTTTGAAATCACCACAGATTTTGAAAGAATATTTACTATATTTGATTTTTTCCAGTAATAACTTCATGTTTTTATATTTTTCTTTCATATTAGCAGCATTGGCCAGTGGTACAGAAGGAAATATATTTCCGTTGTGCAGTAAAATTACCTTTAAGCTAGTTTTAAAAGCGTCAATGAATAAATGAGAGGAATTAAATTCGATTTTGAATTCTCCATCATTATATCATTACAATACCCCATATCTCCATCTTCAGAATAGTATTACCTAAAGAGTTCGTCACGATTTCGAAAATGACTTATTTCAGTTTCATGATGTACTAAATTCCATTCTTTAAAACGACATCATAAGAGTTCTGATTGCTTTTTTGACAAATTCAAGTCGCGAACCAAGTCGTTTAGGTCTTCTTGAGTTATCAAGTGTGGCTTGTTTGAGAAATCTTCAAACTCAGATTCATCGTCATCAACGGCCCGCGGTTCAATAGAAGTGGAGGGCTGTGAATCGTTAATCGCAACGGACGTAGATGTAACTGGTATAGGTGAATTGTCACTATGAAGTACTGGTTTCTTAGTTGACTGTAAAATAAGGTAACTCAATATGTGTGTTTCTTTAGAATTAATACCTTTTATCCCTGTATGACAAAAATAGCGGTCCGAAACGTGATCTTTTGGTTCGGTCTATATCATGGGTACAGCAAACGGCATAGAACGGACCCTTTCTTCCAATCATTCAAATTTTTAACACAGGTTATGCAGCAAATATGGGGGGCCCAAGATTTGTCTTGATGAGTCACAGGAAAACCAAAGTAGGAGAGACCGGGGCTAGTTGGCGGTTGGGGTAACTTGGCGGATCGCGTTTTTTTAAAAATATGTTAGACATGTGCTGCCACCTCTTCGAGTATTTCGAAAGTGATGTGAAACGCATCATCTGACGTACTTACAGCAAGTGGACAATTGTTCTGTCAAAGTTATCAGTGTTTCTGGTTTTTCATGCTTGGTGAGTAAATTTGACTACCTACAAACTATTTGTGATAAATCACTTTGATTTGATCGATGATTTCAGGTCATTTTCATTTTCTTACAGTCTATATAATATATTAGAAGATTTTACATTGGTTGTACCTATAACCTCAAAAGTTTGTTTATTATATTATTATTTATGTCAAAATCCTGATTGGGGCTAGTTGGCGGGGTGAGATCTAGACAAGTTTCCAAAAAGTAGTTACATTCATATCATTTTTTTGCAGTTCTGTATTTAGAAAAATGAGGAATTACAAAAAAAAAACAGACAGAGGAAAATCTTCTCCGGAAATTATAAAGCAGGCTGTGGAAGATGTAGTTTTAAAAAACAACAAAATTGCAAAAACAGCAAGAGCTTACAAAATTCCCTTGCGAACTCTAGAGAGGTACTGTGCAAAGGCAAGAAAAAATAACGAAGTCACAGGAAAAACAATCTCGTCAGAAGTTGTGCAAGCACTCCAGCCAGGTTATTTAAAAATTCGACAAGTTAGTTACAAGTTGTTTCCTTTCCATGTAAATAATAGACCAATGATAACCACTGTTTTTGATTTCATCATATTTTTTAATTAGGTTTTTGACGCTGAACAAGAGAGGCTGATGGTTGATTATGTTCTGAAAGCTGCGGATATTTATTATGGACTGTCGCCTAAAGAAATTCGCAAATTTGCTTTTCAATATGCCGAAGCAAACAAAATTAAGATGCCGGAATCTTGGAACTAAAATAAAATGGCAGGTTCTGAGTGGTTCACATCATTTTTGAAAAGACATCAGTCTTTATCCATCAGGACACCTGAAGCGACTAGTTTGGCCCGAGCATCCAGTTTCAACTCAACAAATGTCGATAAATTTTTCGATAATTTGAAAACAGTCTTAGAACGAGAGAAATTTGAAACAAGCGATATATGGAATGTCGACGAAACTGGAGTTACCACCGTACAAAAGCCTAATCGAGTTGTTGCTCGTCGAGGACACAAGCAAATCGGCAAAATTACATCGGCGGAAAGAGGCACTTTGGTGACCATAGCTGGTGCAGTTTCGGCGTCTGGCAACTCCATTCCTCCTTTTTTCATTTTTCCAAGAGTTAAATTCCGCGATCATTTCATACGTGATGCACCGACTGGTAGCGCCGGGGATGCTAACCCCTCTGGATGGATGAACGAAGAATCTTTCTTGAAGTACGCCCATCACTTTGGAAACACGCTAGACCTTCAAAACAGCGACCTGTTCTTCTTCTTCTTGATAACCATGACTCGCATTTGTCCATAGAGGCTTTGGATTTTTTTAAAGATAACGGAGTCACAGTATTGTCATTTCCTCCGCACTGCAGCCATAAACTTCAGCCCTTAGACCGCAGCGTTTATGGCCCATTCAAGAAATATGTCAACTCTTTTTCTGACTCTTGGATAACGGAAAATCCAGGAAAAACAATGTCGATATATGACATCCCGGGTATAGTGAACTCTGCGCTTCCTCGTGTTTGCACACCTTCCAACATTCAAGCAGGATTTCGAGTCGCGGGAATTTGGCCCTTCAACGAGCACATTTTTACCCTGGCAGATTATTTACCAGGATGCTCAACTGATCGTCCAAATCTGAGCGAGGAGCAAAAAGAACATGCTAATGCAGAACAAAACTCATTGTCAGACACTTCTTATATTCTACCGGAAACTTTGAAGCCACTTCCCAAAGCTGATAACAGGAAGATAGACGCGGCAAAAAGAAAAGGCAGCAAACGCAGGCACACTGCTATTTTGACAGATTCGCCTGTAAAGGCAGCCTTAGCAGAAGAAAAACAAAAAGTGATCGAAAAGCGAGCTGCGTCGACTGCTAAACAGGCTAGAAAAAATGTTAAAATACTTTAACGAAAAGACAACATCGGGTATTTGTACCAACGAAAATATCGTAAAGCATGTGAAAAAATATATAAAAAATGTTTATGCTAATAATATAAAATGAAAATCATTACGAAAATTTATATTACAATATTATTCCAATACCTTATGAAGTTATATGCAGCAGCTTATAGTGTATCAATGCTTGATTATTAACCGCCAACTTACCCCGGATATACCGCCAACTTGCCCCGAGATCGGGGCAGGTTGGCGGATTTTTCTCGTCATCTTATAGCTTCTGTAAATCTTATAATAAATGAACAAATGTTAAGAAAAAAATCCTTAATGTGGTAAAAGGTATACTTTTTCATATTATGTTTAGCAAACGTTTCAAACAGTAACTATTCAAGCGCTTAAAATTCCGAAATATAAACCCCGCCAACTAGCCCCGGTCTCCCCTACTGACAATAACTCTCAATCACAACTTAAGTGAAATTTCGTCTTTGTTTCTTGAAAGTTAATTCTCCACAAATATAACAAAAAGAGTCAGGATCGTTATTACACTGTCTCGGCATATTCACACAATCACAGCTATTACTTATAAATTACTAAATTTAAATTAATACGAATACAATTAATTTAACGATTGTTTATTTGCGACCGTTTGTTTGCATTTATCACCGTAGTACTGCTTAAAGGAATCAACACATCACAAGAAATCTAAGGCCAATCGAAATAAAACAATTGCTGTTGTAATGAGTATAGGAAGCAAACACAATATTAGCCATCAGAGTTCGTGTGGCATGACTAGTGTTGACCAGTGTATTTAGCTACAAACACAAAACCAGCGTGTTTCTTTTATCGTGTTGATCAATCATGTCGAATTTTTTGCCTGAAAATAGTATTTGCAGCACACATTCCTTTTCTTGTTTAACCAATAGATAAAGGTTGCTGAAAGCCATCGTTTACTGTTAAAACAAATGGTGAACACGCTCTATCAATAAAAACATGTTAGATATGGTTTCGACAATTGAACAATGTTAATCTCAAAGTGGAAGACAGTGAGCGTAGAAAATGCAAAGAGAAGGAAAACGGCAATTAGCAGAAGCCTTAAACGTGTCACAAGAAATGATCAGCCGACGTTTACAAGCTATGAGTAAGATCAAAAGACTCGGTAAACGGATCCCACACGATTTGAATGAACGTTAATTGGAAAATCAGATAGTCATTTGTGAATGATGCTTCGGCGCCACGAAAAGCAGTGCATCGAATTGCGACGGGTTCACCTGGCGAAACCAATCCTTCAACACGAAGGCAAAATCGCTCTGACAAGAAGAACATGCTCTGTGTCTGGTGGGACTAAAGTGGTATTGTGCATTATGAAGTCTTGAAGCCCGGCGAACCCGTTGATACAGAACGCTTACGTCAACAAATGATTAATTTATACCGCAATAAACGAAAAACGACCGGAATGGTCCAGAAGACGTGGCAAAATGAATTTGTTACACGATATCGCGCTGTCGCACACAGCAGAACTAGTAAAAATTCAGTGGAATCGCTTGGGTTGGACATTCTTCTACACAAACCGTTTTCCCCAGACTTGGAGCCATCTGAATGTCACCTCTTCGCATCAATGGGCCACGCACTGGTAGAACAGCATTTCAGCGATTTCAAAGAAGTTGGAAAGTGGCTCTGCAAATGGTTTGCCGTAAAAAGTTAACAGTTCTTCTGGCATGGTATTTATAAATTACCTGTAAAATGGGGGAAATGTGTCGAAGTCGAATACCAGTATTTTGAATAAAAAAAAAAATTTTGACGAGTAAGTTACTTTGTTTTATAAAACCGGACAAAATTTCTTCACTTTTTATGTGGGATAACTGTGAAAAATAAATTGCATGACTTATAAGGGTGCGACGGTATACCTGCAAGAAAAAAAAACAATTATTCAAGCTTAGAGTCGCCTTACGAAATATATTAGTACTTAGACACAATTTGGTATTAATAAATAGTCGATATTTCTTGATTGTTTATCAATAACAAATTGTGTAACCTTTTTCCAACATTTTTTCGTCGTTTTAAAAATGTCTTGCCAGGGGCAAAAATGTAAATTTCTACGAAAATCTTAGAGCTCCTTATTTTTGATCAGGAATCCTAAACTTAAAATCCGCGTCATTAAGCTATTATCCTGAAACTCCGTCGACTTATCGATAGGAAATCGATTTATAAAAAGTCTAAAACTCATCATTAATTGAAAATAATTAACCTGCAAAAACTGGTCGAGTTCTCGCGTACTGTAAACATTATGTAAACATATAAACCATATGAGTCAAATGTTATAGCACTCCTAATGATACTTTCACATTCATTGATTGTCTTTCAATCAGCTTTGTTGACTAACTCGATTGAAATGATTGATGGCGAATGTATACAAACATTGCACAATAAAGTTATGCATGCAAATTAAATAAGTATACCTTCTTCATGAAAATATTAAAAACAACTGAGAAGCTTAAAAACTAGTTGCATTAAAAATAAACGTTTTTTCCCAGCCGACGCCGGAGTATCTACATAACAATAGCAACGTGGCCTCAACGTCGTTTGTAAACATCAGATTTTATTCATTACCATAAAATATTCACTCGAAAAATCAATGGAAAACGCTGAAATGTATAGAACAGCGCGAAACTGATTAAAACGAATAACCCATGCTATAAACCAAATTACTAAGAAATATATATTTCTTAAAGTTTTTTCTTATCTTATTATCAATTGTTTGGTTTTCCAAGGACATTTAACTTATCTTTACTTTGAAATAACCGAATTTTTACTTCATCTCGTAGGTTTTTTTGCAACGAGCGGAATCATCTTCCGAGACGCATTTATTTCATATTGTATCTTATAAGAACGAGTAATTCCTGAACAAGTCTTAGTGCTTACCTATTCACTACGATCAATGATCCCGTCTACAAAGATAAAGTAAGATTTTAGAATTACAAGAAAAAAAAATCTTAACTTTTAAGCTTTCAACATTCACTCGTGAACTTTTGTTCAAATAACTATTTTTAATTGTTTGTTTATAGTTTTTTGTTCTCCGAGTTTTAACAATCTTCTTTTCGTCGAGTTTATCCATTTGGTAAGACCGAATTTATTCATAATTACGCGAGTTTTCTGCCGATGAGCGCTTTGTGCAAAAACTAGCGTATGTTGGTAATTACTTGGCATTATAATTGACCTCAAGCACATTATACCGAGTTTCCAACTACAGAATTTGCCACATTTTTTATATTCTGTTGCACACGTGTGACCGACAAAGAATAAAATAAGAAAATAAATAAAGGCTAATAAATATAAAAAAATATCGGATGGATAATTAATGGAAAATTATTTTGATGTTAAGTCATGTGCCTGTCAGTATATATTTAACGTTCATAAAACGTGTTCCATATCCCTGAAGGTTTGCTTTTAGTAATTGTATTTTGTTTTTTTGTTTTTGTTACATTGAAAGGATGAGTACATTTCTCACACATAACTCGTTACCATAACTACCGCTTTGTTAGTTGAGTACAAACTTGGATGTGTTCTTTCACAAGCGTTAACTAATGAGTGAAATAATTCTATTCTAGTAGGCACAGGACAATTTTCATGTATAAAAGCGTGATAAATGAATCTTTTTTTCTGTTTGGTGAAGTATTTATGCGGTTATTCACACGTATGGTCAGAACAATCGAAAATAGCCACGAAATACTTCTGTTTTCCAGAATCACAATCAAGCCGATCGCTATTCAAAACTATTAACTCACATGTTCTCAAATCAATTTATTTAATTTCAGTAATTTGCCAGTAGGATTGATTTACTAGTATCGGTTATGTTTAAAGTCACTATTCTAAACATATGTATCTAACTTTTGATTAAAATGATTGAAACGAACAAAAATACTTACACAATAATTGGAATTTCATTTGGAAACCATAATATCCCACAAAGGAATTTTTTACCAATAAATCCAGAAAAACCGAACGAGCGTTTTCGTGTTAACAAATAATATCCAAGATGCTACTAATCGCTCGATGACTGTTGACACTTGCACTGTGTCAACATATACCAAAATACCTATTTGGTCACCGAACAAACGTCCCGAAACCCTTTCTTTAGTTGTCTGGAGTGGAACCATAGCTAGACAAACATGATAAACATCTTTTTTTCACTTGCAGACAAGTGAAGACGATTTAATTTTCAGCATTTATATCAAGTTTAAATTTGGACCCGTCAAAAAGGATAACACAATCCAACGTTTTCTCAGTCCAGTGTCCTGTATTTTTTGTCACAGCTATAACGTATCTGGTGTGCGGATACGTCAAAGCTGGATTAACAAATGGTAATCGTAAGCAAATAAACAATTAACCGTTAAAATAAATAATTAATCGTTATAAACATCCTCCTTACGAGCTTGCATAAGCTTTGGTTCATCCATGTACTTTAAAGTTTTTTCTTTTTTCTATTCCACAGTTATCATAGACAATGCAGCCTGACAAAATGAAAAGAATCTGAATTTTGCTGACCCTTTGAAGAGAAGAACCTGAATGAAGAACCTCTGTTGATGAGAACGGTTCACCTAGACTTCAATCAACTCCTTTCAGGCTAGTTAATATTATTCTCCCAAGAAGAAAAAGCTTCGACTTATAACACGAGGACATTTTTTAATCTAATCTACCCAATTGAGTCTTAGTAACCCATATTCAATTATTGGTCACAAAGGACCTGGAAATAATTAGGAGCCATAATTATGGACAGTTGAGAGAATAGTTCAAGGAGCAGTCACGCATAGTCTCGCTGTATCAAAAGTGATGGCATAACTAATATTGCTGATAGGGTTATTATATCTGAGGATCACGTATTCCATGTCTGCTCCAAAATTATGGCGTACTTGCCGTGACCATCATACAAATGTCACTGCTTTAAAGTACAACTTCACCACTGTTTGGTGTTATCAGTCATAAATAAGCAATCGCCTTCTTCTTTTGAACAGGACATTCACTCGTTGGTGAAATTTAGCCGCTTTTAGTTCCAGGAACATAAAAATTTCCTGACGATTTTGACGCCAATAAACCGGTTGACTAAAACACACGCAATCAAAAAAGGGAAGTTAAAAATTACCAATGGAAAAGATTCCTTCAGTGCTTGCGGCTAGGTCAGAATAACCTCAAAAGAATAAGGCAGTCGTACCATACACGTACCCAACTGAGTAAAATTTGAAAATGAGCGAAAGACGATGACCTGCGCGAATGATTTGTTAGTTATAATATTATACTGGGACAATTAAAAATTTGCAAAATCTCCCCCCTGGAGACCCACTGACCTATTAGTTTTTTGGTTTGGGAGGTTTTGGGAGAACAATTTTTGGACACGAGCGTATGCAAAAAGAATTCGGACACAAAACAAAGTTGAGTGTTGGCAAGTGTAAATACTGCCATTTCTAGGATTTCTGTCGACAACTCGAGGAAAGGCATAAACAAAAAATTTCAAGTGAAAGGCAGCGCTCAATAAACGATTCGATTATGTTCTCTCTTTCTCTCTCTCATACTTCCTTGAGTATCGTCAAGCGATCGCCGCGAAAGATAAAGGATTCGGTTTTTGTTTTCTTATTCCCTTCATAATGGATATAAGAAAGTTTTCGGTGAGTATTTTGCAAATAGACCCAAGTTCAATTACCACAATTTTTTGAGATCTATTTTCACAATTTTCCGTGTTCCGTTTCCCAGTAAATCTAAAAAGAAAAAGGGTCGTATAACGGGGAAGCGACACCGACGAGCAACATGAAGACACACAAGAGAAGAGCTTAGAAATCGTCGCGCAATGTTGTGACTTTGTTACGGTAATATAAACCGAGCCGGAGCAACGCTGTGGTGAACGGTAAATGCTTCTATGGGAAATGAATGCAATCGAAATGATATTGGTCATTTTATTTAATGCTCCTTCAGCAGCCTGAGGCGTATCAAAACATGGTTCCGAAGTACCATGCTACAAACTCGACTGAATGGCCAATGATGACCGTTCACCGTAAAATTATCGTGGGGAACTTGTCAGATTTCAACAATAAAGTGGTGGATAAATTTGCGAGAAATCGTAGCAGACTGTGTTTCCATTGAGATAACTTTTGTTCATTATATGTCTGCAGGTATTTCACTTCCAGTTGTACCCTCAATCAGGCAGCTTAGTTTATAATTGCCGCTATTCTTGTATGTTGCTGGCTGTTGGGCTTCCATATTAGTTCGTTTCCGATGTGTTAGTTGTTGGTTTTGAATGCGGTATGTGTTTGTATTTTTTTGCAGAAGCTTACTAATTGGTATGACTCCGTGCTTACGAATGTAAATGTGGTCGTCAGTGTAGTCGCTGGAATTCATACGTATGGAGTGCAGTCTCTACACCAATGATCTGTACGCTGCAAATTTGTGCTGTTCGCGTTGGTTAAATGAATCGTGTATGGTGTGGTCCGTAGCACTTGGCTTTCCTGCAAGTTTTGTGTTCTAAATAGGTTTCTATTCGTATGACGGTCAATTCCATGTAGTTGCGTTCTCTTTTTTACTCTTTCTACATGGTGAACTTTATGTTGCGGTGAATATCGCTCACTCACTTGAGGAGTTCGTATTCCGCGTTAGAGTCGATGATAATGAAGCAGTCGTCCACATTCGTTTGTAGTCTATGACTTTGAATTTTTTGCGCCATTCTCGGTATATGTACTTTCTCTATGCTTTGCAGAAATACTTCGGACATGATTGGCGATATTGGGTGTCCCATGCCCAGCCAATTTTCCGCAATGTAAATGTTTTTATCGAACGCAAAGCAGTTCTTCTGGAGTGTGATCTTGATGAGGTTCACCGTTCTTCAATAAATCGTCGGCTGTTGTTTTGTTGTATGTTTTCTCTTGCGAAAGTCAGTATTTTCTAGGATTTTATAAATGTTATATATGAGATAAATACACAATTGGAATGATCAAACCATTCGCGTGAAAAAATAATAAATAACTTTAAAAAGTCCTATTTTTTAGATCAAATTAGTAATGGGACACATTGTAACCCTAATTCAATTTGCTCTAGTAACGGTCAATCTCCGGATTTTTGTTATTTGTCATTTACAAAGAATCTTACTTCTTCATTTGAAGTGATTTTTCGATCAAGTTAGAAGGTAATTGATCAGAATATTAGTCATGGTACCACGCGGTCCTCAAACCTCAACAAATGTTAGAGAATTAATAGAATCAGGAAAATCTGTTTGAAATATTGCAGAAATTGGGTATCCATCTCAATCTACAGTATTTAATATAATCATGGGGTACGGAGATGCTGATCATTTTGTTAATAAACCAAAACTGAGCAAATGCAAAATATCTTTTCTCTCTTTTTGGGCTTTGGTTTCCTCTCTTTCCCTCTCTCTCTCTCTCTCTCTCTACCTGCCTTCAGCGGAAAAGCGTTAAAAATCAATTGTTGTTGATATAAATGAAGAATGGCAAAGAGATATTGATTGATAATTTCATGCAAAAATACATACCAAATTTGCTATGTATTATATGTGTGTACATGTTTGGTATTTTGCAAATACCAAAAAACTGCGTCCGGCATTTTTACAAATAAATTCAGATACACTCGAGTAGAAAAGGACTGTAGAATCGAACTTACATTCGATCATATGTTGACATAGCTGGAGTAGATAAGGACAAAACCCTAACACAGACATTCCGAAAACCTACTGAACTCTATATGAAAAATAAACAACTCTTGCGAATAACTGTTTCCTTTGACCACTTTGAGTACCCCAAGTGGGTTACTGAGGCCGTCTGCACTCAGTCTGTTAGGGTTCCAGTATGGAAGATTACTGCCTCTACTGGGGCACCTACACCTAATATGAACACTATTACATTACCGACAGAATGAGAGGCAGATTTTTTCCATTTTATTATTATTTCTTAGGCAGATTATTTCTTATCCAAATTTTATTTTTTAATATTTGCATGCTTTCCAAATTAATTTTAAGACTGCAACTCCTTTATTCATCAAAAATCTTTTTACCAGTTTGACAACACTAAATCACACCAGGAGAATTTCGACCTACGAATTTCGACCACGGATGCCGTGAGACTTTCCCAATCATCCCTAACAAAACATCGCCATCGACACGTACTTTATTTTCTCGCAAGTCCTAGCTTTTCACCTCTTAGCCAAGGTGAAGATCAGCGTCAAAGTCAACAATTAAGGGGGTCACCTCATCTAAATCGAAAAAAAAAAAATCGATTTTTTTTTTAGCTTAATCTGTTCCAAAACTATCTGTTAACATTCTCTTAAAATTATAGACCTGAATTCAACGTATTTTAGGAGTTGTTGCCTGTAACGTGTTCACGTGTCGAACTTCGGTGAGATTGACCGCGCGCGCTGCAGATTGGGATGATAAATTGCATTCCTTTAGCGATAAGAAGGCTTTGTGGGACTTTTTCTACTATTTCCAGTTTTCTCGTTTATCTGTAGGTCTTTTGTAATGAATTTTTGTGTATGCGTTTTGTAAATGTGTTAGTTTTACTGTACAGAAATAGAATTTGTGATTTGAAGTTTAGTGCTGCTTCGATCTCGTCGCGTCAAAATATGTATCCGAAAAGAACGAGTGGGAGTTCTGAGCGATCTTCGCGGCCGCGGAAACGAAGATTTAGCGGTAATCAGTATACCACTGGCAAAAATAAGGCTCCAGAAGTTAGCACAACGGCAATTAAATTGAGCAGCTCAAGCGCAAACGATGTTGGAGCGAGTCTTGCTTACTGTTACCGGATCATCGAATTTTTTTCAGTGTTTAGTGCGATTTCTGAGTTCGTGGTGTGTGGTACCTGCAAAAAAAAGTGACATTCGATCAAAGTAATCATCGCGACCTCGGTTTTCACATCGTTTCCACGTGTAGTTGCGGTCACAGGAGCATTCTTTCGGGTCCTACGATCAGAAATGCGTACGAAATTAACCGCAAAATTGTATTTGTTATGCGTTTACTCGGCGTGGGACTAGACGGCATAAACATTTTTTGTGGCCTCATGGATATGGGTTCTGGTTTATCAAGAAAAGCATACGATGCAATAATAACGCATATCTACTCTGCGGCAACTACTCTATTCGAAAAAATATCAAAAAAAGCTGTTGAAGAAGAGAAGCAGAAAAATCGCGAACATGGGAGACCAGAAAACGACTTCAAAGTGTCCGGAGACGGCTCATGGAAAAAGCGCGGATTTACATCATTGTACGGCGTTACAACGCTTATTGGTTATCACACCGGAAAAGTAATTGACCTCCTGGTAAAAAGTTCATTCTGTCAAGCATGCCTGCATTGGAACTCCAAAAAAGGGACTGAAGAACATGAAATTTGGTTTGGCGTACATTCAGAAAAATGCTCAAAAAATCACGATGGTTCCGCGGGGAAAATGGAGGTCGACTCTATTAACGAGATGTTTACAAGATCAGAAGAAAAATTCGGCGTCAAATATTTAAACTACATTGGAGACGGTGATTCCAAGACTTTTAGCAGCATTGTCAAGAATAACCCTTGTGGTGAAAATTTTCCAGTGAAAAAAAGTGAGTGCGTTGGTCGTGTGCAAAAGCGAATGGGCACGCGCCTGCGAAACGTGAAGAAAAAGAAAAACTTGGAGGGAAGGGACGGCTGACTGACGCGCTCATCAAAAAACTGACGACTTTTTACGGATTGGCGATAAGAAGACACGTGGACTCTAGTGACGAAATGCGAAAAGCAATAATGGCAACTTTGGAACATTATTGTTCAACCGACAAATCTTCGAATCATAAACTTTGTCCTGTGGGTTCCGACAGTTGGTGTGAATGGCAGAAAGCGAAAGCTGCTAAGAAACTGAAAAATTACCATCATCCTGATCCGTGCGTTATACGACCCGATGTAGAAAAGCATATTCGTCCAATATACAAAGAACTTTCAAACGACGATCTACTACTCAGGTGCCTAGGCGGTCATACACAGAACGCTAACGAGTCCTTCAACGCCGCAGTTTGGCGAATCGCTCCAAAACATTTGAATTCTGGTCAAAAAATTATTCAAATTGCTGCGTATTTAGCAGCAGGCATGTTTAACGAGGGCTACTCCGCAATTATAAACATGATGGATTTGCTCGATTTGACTGTCGGCGAGCAATGGAAGATTTTTGCCGAGAACGCAGATGATACGCGGATCGCGCGCGCCGAAGTACGATCTAGCTGCAGCTTAAAAGAGGCCCGCACTGCTCGTAGAGCTGAGAGAATACAAAAGGACGAGTTCTATGAGGAAGCTGAGGGGTAGCTTTATGGAGCTGGAGTAGCTGATTAGAACTGGATTGCTGTAAGTTAAATATTTTCAGAGCTGCGATGTACCAAAACTTTAAAACGTTTTTTCTCAAAATCACATTTTTGCAACTTGTGTACACGATTGCGGGAAAACTATTTGACCTATCGACCTAATTCAAATTGCGTTTTGTAGAGTTTTAAAAACTGTTCTATATGAACCACAGTTTCATACAACTTTAATTGTTTATCAGAGTGTAAAAATAAGAAATAAACAAAAATTTTGAGTGAAAATTGCATCTCATTGCATCATCAAATTATTTATTTCCGGTTTTCATTAGGTTTTTGAGGTTCATATAGAGTAAAAAACTTTAACAATTAACGAGGTACAAATGGTTTCTGTTTCAGTTGAAAATTACGGGCCCTATCGTGTACACAATGGGACTAATTCATCAGCGACAGGCTCTACTAGACTTCTGATTACTCCGCCAGTTTTGAACTTTTTCAAGATTTTTTTTTTTTAATTGCTTTAAAGTTGTCTCAGATATACCTATCGAACAAACAATGTATAATAATTCCTTGTCATTAAAAAAAATTCCCGAAAAACCACCTTTTTTTTCGATTTACATGAGGTGACTCCCTTAAGAATAGTATCGTGTCCAGTATCCAGAGCTCCGAAGGTTGCCATGAATCCACAACATTACCAAGCAGTTTAAAGTGAGTTAAATACTATATATATATATACTATAACAACCCTCAAACATCACCGCCGTCACATATAATCATAACATACACAAGAATGCCTGTCGAAATTATTTCATGGATAAAGCAGGGATTGATGTTGCTATAATTCAATTCAGTCAAACTATATGAAATACAAATATATTGAATTGTGTACCAACTATTTGAGATGAATATTAGGGGGTACTGTTGTGGCGTGAACAGCTGAACAAAATGACAGGTGAGAGGAACTGGTGAAAATGAAATAAATGAGCAAGAAATGACATCAAAGTTCGTATATCTCTGCATCTATATCGCTTTTCGTTAAATGACTATGATAACGAAATAAACCCTTTGAATCTCCCAAGCAGGGTTTCTATATGAATTTGTGTAATTCAGCGGTATATCCCGATTATACACAAAGACTACAGAATTGGCACGATGCAGATATACGCGTGCAACAGAACAATTGGCTCACACTTTGACAATGACTCGGAATCCCTCAGTCCCGAAAAGGATATTAAAAACAAGTCTGTAAAAGGATAATTGATGAAAATCGAGGAAAGTAATGCATAGTCCCAGGAGAAAGGTGAGCGCAAAGTTACGCACTAATAAGAATGATGATAATAACGTTCAGTTTCAAACACCAAATCCTTCCTAGAATGAATTCTAGAAAGTGTTTCTCTTTGCACTGTTTGGAAATTTTGATCCAGGTCACTTGATAACATCACTGCTGCGAATGCTCTATTGGTAACGTTCGCATAGGAAATATTACAGTTTTTGAACACGTTTAAAAAAAATTAATTTTTAAGAAATTAAGGACGTTAGCGTATTTCTCCTGTCATTATGAACCATAACGAAGGTTTTTCGTCGAATTTTCCTTCAATAAATTTCTTAAAAACCATGTTTTGTAGTGTTTCGGACGTCACAATGGTTCTAATTCCTTAGCCTTGGCCACCGACCGTTTGCCCGCACCCCATTAAACATAACCAGCTCGTAATATAGATATATTTTTGCTAATATAGATATAAAGACCAGCTATTATTTTACGAAGAAAACAATAAATTTCTGCATTTTTGAATATCATAGTTATTTTTTTAATATTTATTTTAAATCAACTACAAAATTTAAAAAACACTTAAATTAGAATAGGGAAATGAAACAAAAAAACAACAAAATCAGCCTTCCATTGTTTGGCGTATATTAGAATACTACAGGGTGGGCCATATAAAATTTTGAATTTAAAAAATCAATCAAAAAAATATTGATATTTTTGATATTTTTCAAAGGTTGAACATTTATTTGAAAGGTTGTTTTATGAAATTTATTTGTGGAAAACAATTTCGGACAAATGACCACCACGGCTGAGTTTACAGTAACTTATCCGATCCACCCAATTTTGGAGGACTTTCTCGATGCTTTCAGGCCTTATGGCAGCAACAGCAGCTTGAATATCGTACTTTAGATCTTGAATTGTTTTTGGATGGTTGGCGTAACATTTATCTTTAACAGATCCCCAAAGAAAATAGTCCAACGGCGTTAAATCGTAGCTTCTGGGAGGCAAATTCACATCACCTCTTTTGCTGATCATGCGATTTTCGAAGAAAGGGCGCAAAAGATTGAGTGTAGCGTTTGCTGTATGGAACGTTGTCCAAGTCTTCCTCTACAATTTGCAATTTGGAAAATTCGGATAACATTGCGCGATATCGTTCATCATTGATGGTTACGGCGGCTCCTTCTTCATTTTCGAAGAAAAATGGGCCGATGATTCCACCAGATCAGAATCCGCACCATACAGTGACTCAGAATCCGCACCATACAGTGACTCATGCTGGGTGCATTGGCTTCTCGACAATTACGTGCGGGTTCTCTGTGCCCCAAATGCGACAATTCTGCTTGTTAACGTAACCACCGAGGTGGAACTGAGCCTCGTCCGAAAAGTGATTTTTCGGTAAAATTGACCATCTTCGGTCAAACGATCTTGCGCCCACTTTGCGAACTGTAGACGGCTCGGATGGTCAAGTGGCTTTAGCTGCTGAACCAATTGAACTTTATACGGCTTCATTGCGAGGTCATGTTGCGAAATTCGTCGCAAAATTGTTCGTTGAATGTTCAATGCTTGCGATCGACGACGAGTTGAGGTTGATGGATTCTCACTAACACTTTCAGCCACAGTCGCAATATTTTCGGTTGAACGCGCGGGAAATGAACGTTGACGTTTTGCTACATCCACCAACGAGCCAGTTTCACGCACGGGCTTGACAAATTGTTGCACAAATTGAACTGATGGCACTTTTTGTCTATCCATTCAATTGCCAAATTTCTCACAGTTTGGGTTGAAGACTCACCACTTTGGAAAAAAGTTTTCAATATTTCCCAGTTTTCTTTTAGCGAATAGCAACCCATTTCGTAAATTTTGTACTTTTTACTGAATATCTGTCACTTTCCGAATGGTATTTGACGTTTCGAATGTCCAAATATAGGTAGTTCAAATTTAAAACGCTAGAAGGCCCACCCTGTATAACTCCGTGGGAAAATTACAAAGAAATTATATTTTGAAACGTATTGTATACAGATAAGGACCTTATGCTCAGTAAAAATAGTAGTATTACAGTTAGCGTATAATAACTTTTTTATTCGCCTTATTGTGTGAGGACATAATCTGCAAATTTTTCTTTTTCTTCTAGTTGGTTGAATATCATAACTGGATTATGACTGGCGCTGGTCTTGATTTTCAGGTTTTAAGACAATATATCTGGGACTTTGATTTAGATGTGCTAATTTCCAGTTGTATTTTAAGCCAGGGTTCTACAAGTTGTGAATACTGTTCATTTATAAAATCGCGAATATTCATTAAATTAAATAATATAGCTGTCGATGCATGGTATGTTCTTTCTGTCGATGTATGGTATGTTTTTCACTACAAGATCAACCAACACCATTTTTGATGATTTATGCTTTTAACGAAGAAGTGTTAAAAAGCCATCAGATGTTTTTTTATCTGTCTGTATCTCTGTCTGTATTCATCAAATACAAACATCGATGTATTCACCTTTCGGGACATTTTGCTGGCTTCATTTTTCTGTTGTTCATTTCCTCTACAACTAGTTCCTTTTGTTAGATTGAAATACTTCTACCGTTTGAGTTTGATCAGTTTGAATGCCTGCTATAGTAGTTGTTTGGCAAGAGGTACTGATTTGAATCAATTTACGAACATTACATTTCTATAAATGCCATGTTTTCTGCGAATAAGCTCCTTCACAAACTACTTTGCGAACATCATACAACTTTTAAAGTCCCTTTGCGAGATATGGCATGCAGTTGACCATATATTGTGTGCCGCTGCCTCACATTACTTCTATCTTGAACCCATAGCTGGTAAGCTTATTAAGAATAAATTCAACAGCATTTTCCATATATTCCTTATACATATGAAAGGTTCGTCCTTCATCGCAAACGACCTCATCTACCTCACCTCATCTCATATCTCATATCACAATATTCTGTGTTTTGGATTAGTGTAACTTCCCCATAGTTCATTCTTTTTATAACAACGTGAGGATATGTCAATTTGACAATCTCGTCAAACATTTGGTCAGTCGTAAGTTTTTTTAATATGCAAGCGTGGGTCAATAATATCGTTTGAATCGTAACCCCGTCCCCTGGCAACGTGCACTATGTATAATAATGTTACTCTGTTCAAAGTACAACCTTTCTTTATAGCTTAAGCATGTCGGGATTGACTACAGATCGTCCTACTTTTGAATGGAAAAATACTAAGATCATCATCAATACAGTCGCTGAAGAAGACCGACCAATTACCGTCGAAAGTTGACTTCGAAAATTCAAATAAAAAACGCAAAATTAAAAGGAAAACGTTCTATTTATTTTTTTAGATCATTCCTTCAAACAATTTCATGTTGAAAAGAAGATGCTTTTGGAATTATTGCACCATTAATCAAAACACCCTTTCCATTCTAGAAGCCCTTTTCCCGACTTTTTTCATTTGTAATCAATTTCAACATTATCCGCCTCTACATCAAAACCGATTTCACTGTCTAATAATATTACCAATGTACTGACGTCTTCCATGTCCAATAGTAAACGCGATATTTATTCAACAGTCAACGTTCGCTTTGGAGTCATGATGAAAACTGTGAGCAAGCCCAAAACGTTCAACAAAACGACGGATATCACTGTAGTATCTCAAAATATGTTGAACTTACACGCCGGTTCAAACTGTCTCCTTGAAGCACTCAAGGAATATTAAGTTAGCAAAAATCGTTACAATGATCGCCAGAATCAACCGAATGAGAAAGCAGATTTGATGTCTCGACAAAGGTAAGGTGTCTAGGGATAAAGGAGGGAATCGAGCGTTTTTTGGTTTCCAAATTGCTATGCTATGAATAATAGACATGCTTCGCCAACTATTTTTAATAGTAAATTAATAAAAATACAACATTGATGATTTAGAATTTTTAATAATTATTTAGAATATCTTAATTCATTCTGCTTATAACGACAACGACTCCTTGGTGAATTATTTTCCATGTCTAAGATATAGTATTCCGTTCACACATGAAAACATGTGTATATTGCCAAAACCTCAACTAAGTCCAACGAAACAATTAATCACATAAGATGATATTCCTAAAAACATTCAAATGCAAATCACACATCAAAGTTAACAGCCAGATGAACTAATTTTTTTAAACACTTTTCATAGTCCATGATAGTTATATCGATTTGTGATAAAATCAGCTCCAAACGCGGAACGAACACAATCCGTCGATAGAATAATAATCACATAATCCTTCCGTTTGTCTATAGCCTCATTAATGCTCAACAAATTATACGTACATGCGGTAATAAACCATAACAATAAGCAAAAACTTGAACAAGACCCATAACATTGTTCACATATCCAATTGTTAGTTTCAGCACCAACTCAACTTGGCCACGAAATCGTAAAAGCGCATTACAAAACAATTAGTTATAGATGATTGCTGGCAAATTTGTCTGTCTTTTAGACACGGAGGGTGAATTATGCTACAAAAGCACCAATCACTCTCCAATTACTTACAGTTTTTACACCAATGTGTAACTATTCGAAATCAGAATCATTAAGAACCATTGAGACAATTGAAATATTCTTCGCTAGCCACAAGTGATGGCGACTTCAGACACAAGAATCATCATCATTATTATTAGCTAAATATTCGTTATAATTATATATATTGGCAATAAAAAAAAACTACCCGTTCAAGTTACATCTTACAGAAGCTTTGACGAGTGTGAGAATATCTTAAAAGACCCTCGATTACGATTTTCACGATCAGTTTGAGTGATACTTCGATCCTAGTTGGTTTGGCAGAGCAGTTCTAGTGAGTGAACCATGAATTTACATTGCAAACTTTTGATTGGTGTCCTTACAATATTTGTGAGTGCAATTCTATGTGTTTCATCTGATACTTTTTACTGTGATCCTGAACTGTGTAAATTCTGGAACGGAACAAATTACAATTACATGGATCATATCGCATGCAAAAATAATGGTTCGTTATCTAAAGATTGTCATGAGAGTGCGACCATGGTCACAATGAATCAACGTCGAATTGATCTGTTGCTCAATCTGCATAACATCGCTAGAAATAAGGTAGCATTAGGAAAAATCAAAGGATACGCTACGGCCGAAAACATGCCTGTGTTGAAATGGGACAAAGAGTTGGAATACATTTCTGGTTTAAATGTGAAAACATGTAAATTTGCACATGATCAGTGTCGGAATACATGTAAGATTACACCTAGATGGGATTGAGTCAAAACAAATTAAAATTTTAACATTTATTTCAACATACAGACCGATATCCATACTCGGGTCAAAACATCGCAATTAGCACACAAAATCCACCATTCCACTCAAATTCGAAAAGGATAAAAATGTCAGTGTCTCGATGGTTCTATGAATATTCCGACGCGAATCAAACTTTCATCGATTCATTTCATCCACATCCCAAAGGGTGAGCAATCAAATTCCATATTAAAGAATATTTCGAAATTTCTTTGATGCGTTAAACTTCATTTTAATTGCTATAAATTTATAATTTAATAAATATCGCAGTGAGAACTTCTAACCCGAATTTCAAAATAATGCGTTCGTTAATAGCTTTTTATTTATAAATTATTTCTATATCCTTAACCTTGATGTGTTGACACAAAAATTATTTTTAAGATACTAGTGAGTGAAAATTAGGAGAGGCGAAGAATAAAATTCCAATATAAGTACTTTTGCATACAAAGGAAGTCTATAGCCTAGGCAGGTAAAGTGATAATAATCCTCTGAAAGGGAATAAAGTTTCATTAGTTGCTCTGCCTAATTCTGAAGAGTTGTCAAAAAACTAAATTGATTGAATGATTAAACAATTGTCGGTTGGGGAGAACATTTGCCAAACAATATAAGTGAAAAATACAAGATAAAAAACTGAAAATATCGCGGCTCTGTATTCTACTTCGCTCATTAACCTCAGCAAAAATTATATTCAATTTATACTTTTACATCAACACATGTACAACTCATATCTTGTTTCAATTTGAATACAGCACTTAAATTTATATGGAATTTCATACTCCATATTTGCAAGACTGCAAATGATTCAAGATTTGCTCCAATATGACGAAATAATAATTGTTGCAGCAAATACGTAAGGAACGTATGAGTTGTTAAATTTTCGGTTGAGGTTAACCTAAGATCTTAGACTGTTATCTCCATTCCAATAAATTACAACAAGCATAGGACACTTGAGAATATGATTCAAATTCATAAAATTAATTTGGATGAATTTGTGGATTGTTATGATCGTTGACGCCAAGACTCTTCAGAACATTTCAAAACTATACTAAGGGGATGTTTTGCTTTACAATTTCTCCAATTCAGTTTGATTGCGTCCTTCAATTTCGAAGTCCGAACCAGTTCACTCCATCTGAGTTAATTGAATTCGTCCAACGCTTTCATGGCATGTCTAATAGCTTTCATAATTCAGTCCTCCAGTAAAATGTTTGTTCGACATCCGAAAGTCCTTCCACACGATCCTGGTAGATAGTCTACAACTTATTTTGAATGAGATGTGTGCCCCATGAAATATTTAGTAAAATGTATATTTGATTCACCATATGTCTTCATATCGTCTTGTAAGTGAACCTCCTTTTGAGAGCGTACCGTTAGATCCCTCCTTTTGAAGATGGTGGCCAGGACAACACAGATGTTATTCCTACAAAAAAAAAAGTTGCACTCCAAAATCTTTAAAACCGGAAAAAAACTCCTTGTTTTTGAGCTCTTAACATCGCTATTTAATATCATCAAATGCGTTTCCGCGTCTCGTCAATTGCATACCCAAATGCAAAAAGTCGTTCATATATTCTAATTCATCTAAAGTTTCCTTCACGAACGTTTTTTGTTTGTGTAATTAATTTTTGTTGTAATTTTATTAATTTGTACGATAAATTTTTGTTTTAGTGTTTAAAAACAATATTTATTACATATTTTGTTTAAGTTTATAATAACTCGCTTGAGATGGTGACATGATATTGATGCAAATGCAAAGGCTTCCCTCTGTAAATTTTTAAAATAGCATTCTGTCAAATAGATACTTTTTGATGATGGCTCCAGTGCAGAAGAGGAGACATCTCGTTTAACTATTTGTATTGAGTTCAATATAGCCATTCTAGTGATTACAACAATTTTTGATCGAATCTCGCAACCAAGCATACCTTCATGCAGGATAATGACAACTTTATAACGACATAAAATTCCTTCACATGAAGTTAACAAATATTCACCAAACGCCAGTCAGTTCAGTCTTAATATCTTGTCATCACCTTTTTGACTGTAAATAATTGATCAATGGTTGATCGTCCTGTTTTCAAATCTGCGTACCCACCAATCATCATGTCAAAAAACACTGATATCTAATGTCCTGAGAGTTTCATCAAGATTCTGTAGCATATACAAAAAGTTACCTCTGTAATTCTTACTTCTCTTTTCATGAATGAAGCAGCTTGCAAATTTGAACCACTCTTGCTGCATCTGTTTTTGAATGCAGATGTTGTGCACCCATCCGAATACTGACTTATGAATATGTTGGCCTTTTTTTTAACGAACTTTGCTGGGATGTGTTCGTTACGCTGTAACATGATGCTGCCGATCTCACCAACATAAAGAATCCTATTGGCTGATAATTGAATTACTTGGGAAGAACTTAGAGACTCTTTAGAGTATAACGCTCAGGACTCCTGTGATTGCCTCTCATCTTTTATAAGTCCCCCCACCCCCTGTTCCCATCTGTTATAAGTTATCTTTGCGTTTGCAAGGAGTCTTTTTTGACTAAAAACTTCGCTGTATGTTTGTTACTTTTTTGTAATCTTGTTTTATATTGTTACAAAATGTTTGCTCAGTTTGTGTATAGCTTCTTTTTTAATGCCTCCTAACTCAACAAGATGTTCACCTGACTTTTTCGTATTATTCTTCGTCCTTGTTTTTCGTTCTATATATTATCTGTATGCTATATTTATCACGTTGAGTATTACCTGGTATATTATATCCACCCGTTATTTATTTTTCACTGCGTCTAATAACTATTGCAGATACTGACTTGATTTTGTTTGTCGGTTCGTTCTGGATCTTACTCAAGGATCTGGTCAATGTATTCTGCAGTAGCATCATTAACCACTTAAGTGGAAATGGCGATAGTCGTCTGCAAACATTTTCTGTGCCAAATTCAAGGTTGACACACATATTTAAATGCTTCAAAAGTAGTAGCAGTAAATTTGTCAAACTTAAACACGACCGTTATGATATTTCTATATTATCTTAGGTAGACTAAACTGTTAGGAAATTTAGAAAAAATATGCCAAAGGGACTTGCAGCACTAAAGCTTACAAAAGGAGGACTCCAAAGTCGCTCATCTCATGATTCTCGTGTGTTTGAGAAGGCGCTTTAAAAAATATGTCTATATCCTAAGTACGAAGCATCCAAATGTCAATATCCTAAGTAAGAAACATTCTAACGTCAATATAATAAACACGGGGAAAAAAGATATATGAAAAATTGTGCTAATTAATACAATAAGGAAATTGGAGGCATGGATAAACAAGATCAATTGTTAGCATGCTTTCCCATCATGTGAAAGTTCATGAAAGGATATAAAAAGATATTTTTTCTAGATGGTGGGTGTCAAAAAAATATTGTCAAAAATAGTCTTACCCAATTATAATATTGGGTATGGGAATAAGTTTCCGCCGTTGGTAGACAAATGTCCTTACAGATACTATTTTACTGTCTGCTTTGGTAGTGTTCTTGGAATTGAAAGTTGTATGTGTAAGCTCACGAACGCAGAAGTTGAAATTGCTTCAAATCGTGCAAACCGTTTTTTCTCGTGTTGACTTTCAAACCAAAAAACCTGCATTCGTGGGAAGTCTTAGTTCATTATTTCATTCTCAAGAAAAGTGCTGCGGAAGCTCATCTTATAATGATCAATGTTTACGGTGATCATGCTCCATCTGTGTTGACTTGCAGAGAGTAGTTTCGGCGTTTTAAAAATGATGATTTTAGCGGCACCGAAAGTTTGAAGATTCACAACTACGGGGCTTGTTGGATGAAGATTCAAGTCGAAGCCTAGAAGAATTGTCGCAGGAGTTTAATGTTGACAAATCTACCGTCAGTAAACGCTTACACGCCATGGGAAAAATCTAAATAGCTGGGTTGGTTGCCAACTGATTGCCGCATCAACTGAGAGAGAAAGAAATCGAAGGGCGTTTGGGAACGTGCGAGTTGCTTCTTCAACGACAAAAAGAAAGCGTTCCATGCATCGAATTGTGATAGGGGATGAAAAATGGATGTACTTCGACAACCATAAGCGAACAAAACATTGGGTAATACTAGGTGAACCAAGTCCATCGACGTCAAAAAGGAATATTCACGCTTCTAATCTCATGTTGTGCATCTGGTGGGATCACAGTAGCGTCTTCTATTACGAACTCTTAAAACCATCTGAAACAATCACTGGAAATGTGTACTGACGGCAACTCATCCGTCTGAATCGCGCTCTGAAGGAAAAACGGCCAGTATGGAATGACAGACATGACAAGCTGATTTTGTTGCATGACAATGCAAGGCCACAAGCAGTTAAACCGGTCAAATATTATGAAAAGTTTGAATTCGGAAATCTTGCCCCACCCGCCGTATTCCCCGGATATTGCTCCTTCGGGTTTCCATTTGTTCCGCTCCATGCAAACAGCCCTCATTGGAGAACGATTTACTTCTTATGAAGCCATCAAAAAATTGCTCGATGACTAGATCACATTGAAGGATAGGGATTTTTTCCACCGAAGAATCCATATACGCCCAGAAAAATGGGAGAAGGTCATAGCTTTAAATGGTACATACTTTGGATGACGTCATTTTCTGAATGTTGAAATAAAGTAAAAACCTTGTGGAAAAAACGGTAAAAACTTATTTCCATACCCAATACTAGAGGACACCTTTCACAAAGCGATATACCGGTACGATTGCAGGCTAAAAATTGGAATCATTTGCCCCGAGCACGTTCCACAAACGAGTAAAAAATAAAACCCTTCAAAAAAGTGTCATATATGTTCCCTAGTGAGACTACTTTACAATGTAAAAGATCTAAAGTTCCCCTACATTTATCGAGGTGGTTCAAACAATATCACACACTTCAAGAATATTAATTACAGGCATTAATTACATTTAATTACATTGATTAATTAAAAATATAATAATATTATAATAATTTGACATATAAAATGAGTCAGTTTTGATATATTTATACATATGATTTGTTAATTTTATTCCTAATACTTTCAATTTTGTCAAGGAATGTTTCTTTTTCACATTGTTGAATTTTTTTGAACAATTTGAATCTTCAACTTACAGGTTGGGCGGTTTTTGATTTCATATCATCTTGAAATCTGCTGACAGGTTTTACCAGATAATGAACAGTAAAGCACTCATTTGTTTTATGATATTTTTCATTTCTGGTCCCAGTTCCCTATAAACGTGATTACAAACCCATAATTTCATTCTACTTTTGTTTACTTTTATTAAGTCCTTTTTTTACTGAGGACGGATTAAAAGGCCATTGCTTCTATCTACAACCTGGAGGACCAATACGATTAGAGGCAAGAAAGATTTGCCCTCATCGACCTCCATTGAAAATCTGTAGCTTATCGTTGATAGTTATAGCTTTTTCAATAGCATTTTTCAGTTTTAAGTGCTCCATTTGTAACCTAAAATCAAGGTACCACAAAAATTTCCACAAAGATTTTGCACAATATTCCTTGGTGTGGCAATATTTTCGTGATATTTAAATATCAATATAAATGATGTTTGAAGCTTCCTCTGATGCAATGCAACATTGCAGATTTTTATCGCTCCTCAGAATATTGCATAGTATTTATCTAATCTTTAGTGAATATGTACATAAAACGTAAAGCAAATTAGAGTAACGAACACGTAAAAACTATGTAAGTGTATTTAGTAAAATTATGTAAACTTTGGTGAAAATAGTCGCTATGTAAGGCACTAAGCTCCTGAGGAGTACCGGTAATACACACCGAAAACTTTTCAATATATCTAGCATCCACTGCAGATGCAAAATCACTCCATCCATGCAACTGGAGCGCCGTATCCAATTTTTATCATTGCACTTTAACTATTTTTATCTACTTACATATATATATAGCTACTTTACATTTACTTTTGTCTTCCATCTATCTACTTATGTCTATATCTACTTTAGCCCTAACTTTTGGCGGTTTCCCGCCAACCTTTCGCAGGCCTTCACTTTATTGTTTCTTCCAGCTGTTCGAGGTTATGGGTCGTATTTAATGGTGGACTAACCGAAAGACTGTTTGCTCGCCAATAATTGATGACTATCATTGTTTGGTAGCTATTGAGCGTGTGCACAAGTTTTTTATATTTTCCCAAATGGATTTTCTTTGAATTGTAAATCATAAATCTTTCATCCCATTTCGGGACAATAAATAACATTTTGAAAATCTCGTTATCGTGACTACAAAATCAAATCAACGTTGAAGTTGCATTTTAGTGCATATTAGCCATTTATCACTATACGAGTTTGATCTTGGACACCGTATAGTGGACGCTCATCAAAATATAAACAGAATATAGGAGAAAACGTGCTCGAGCACCAGCATGTTAACAGTGGATTCCGCGCTTTCGTCATGGAGAACGACAGTTGAAGATCAGTCTCGATCAGGACGAACTAAGCAGATGGAAGATGGCGATCTATAGGGAGTAATACAAAAAAGTGATAATTTTGCCATCCCAAAATTATCGCAGAGGTTCCTGGTTCACAGAACCCTATAGAGCTTTTTAACAGGACCAATATAGGAGCTTTTGCAACGAAATCAAACACTTAATGCGGACTTATACTGTCAGCTTATACTGTCAGTCAATCGTAGCGAAGGCATTGTCCACCACGACAATGCGAGACCACACAGAGTTGTAAATTTACGGAAATTGCCTTGGTACTTTTACTCAACCCACCATGTTCCCCCGATCTTTCTCCAACAGATTATGACTTATTTAGCCCCTTGACAACAATTTGCAGGGAAGGGAATACAACACCTTAGAGGGCCTTCGTCCAGAACTAGGAAACTTATTCAAGGGCAAGCGATTAGGAAGATTTATACAGGGAAGGTATACAGCAACAAGTAATAGATAATAATGGTGATAACATATATAAGACTTACTATCAATAAATGAGTGGTCAAAAAAATTTTATCATTTAACTAAAAACCGATAGAAACTTTTGTACGTGCCAGGCATATAGCCATCCAATAGAAGAAGCACAAAGCCCTTTACACTTCACCTTTTGGATGGACCACAGCAATCAGGAGACGGTAATCTTTACCATTGATTATTTGGATAATAAAAGCAAAACTACCCATGGGTATATTCCCTTGGGTATTTTTTTGTATACTTCACGAATGTTTTATCACGCCAATAAATATTGGAAAAAAAAATATTATTTATAATAATAATATTGTTTGTAAATATTTAAGTGTTTTAACCAAACGTTCAGTTCTGTACAAAAATGCGTCCTTCAAGGGAATGAAACGAAGGACGTTTTATTGTTTCTAATAGTTATATGAAAAAAGGTTGATATTTTTCGAGAACTCCAGGAAAAAACTCATTGTTTACATTTTGTATGAAAATAAATACACAAAACCCTCTTTTGCATTGTTGCTTTTTATCATAATTAATTTTACTAAGAACTTCAGATTTCATTTCAACATTTATCTAACTAATATCTATTACTTTTCTTTGCAGAAAACAAATCGGTCATTTTGCAATGATGGTTGCTGATCGTGCTAGACGAGTTGGTTGTTCAGCCATTCGATACTGGTTTGGTGAAAGAGGATTAGCATTCTTAATGACCTGTAACTACGATTTCACTCCCATTTTTACCCAACCGATTTACAGGAAAGGAAAGGCTGCGTCAAAATGTACGAGAGTTCATGAAAAATATACTGGATTGTGTGATTGGGATGAAGATGAAGATGAAAGTGAGGAAAGTAATGAAATTTATGGCAATGAAATCGATGATGTACTATCATTACTTAAAAAATAATTTGGATTTTATGCAAAAGTGCATAAGTTCAGAATCAATGAATATCAATTGCGTTTGAAGCAATATTACAAAATGATTTTACATAGTTTTAAGTTTGTACAAAAAGAGGAAATTGTTAACATGTTATAAACAATAAATGGAAAAGCGTATCCCCATTGACGTTTCAGCTTAATATAGTAGGGTTTTTTGCTAATATATAAATTATATTAAAAATGTATTTTACTAGGTAACGAATGGCAAAAGATTATTTAAAAAAAACATTAACTCGACGATATAACTAATAATGGTTACATAGTCTCTGATCAAAAAATTAGAAGCCTAAAGATTTTTGCAAAAATTTGAACTTTTTTCCCCTGGAAACTCCTTTCGAAACAACATAAAATGTTGGAAACAACTTTTCATATTCCGTGACGATTGCAATTGTCACTTCACCTAAAAAATTGAAATATGAAATTAATATGTCATCTATGATCTCAGAATATGTGAGAGTATTCATTAACGAGAAGAAAACAGCAGCAAATTTAAAAAAAAATCAAAAGATGTTAGTGACTGAATGAATCGTTAGTTAGTTTCACGCTAGTTTCAGCAGTAACCTCTTCATTCGAGCAAAATTTCTTACCAGCAATCATTTTTCAGGTCTGCGAACAAGCAGTAGTCGTTGGTAGCCAAATCTGGCGAATACGGTGGATGCGGGAGCAACTAAATTCATGTAGTTTTGGCATTATTTTGATCAACTTGTGACACGGTGCCTTGACTTGATAAAACAAATTTTTTTCTTTGCCACATATGCTCGCTTTTTCCATTTAAAGCATTAAACGCTCCAATATCATATTCACTGTTGGTGGTATTTCCCTTCTCGAGGTAGTATATGAATATTATACCACGCACATCCTAAACTACCGAGACCATAACCTTTCCAGCTGGTTGTTGAGCTTTCGAGCACTTTGGACGAGGTTCACAAGTTGCTGTCCACTCAGATGATGATCGTTTTGATTCTGCAGAGAAGTGATGGATCCATGTTCCACACACTGTCACATATCAAAAATTCCGGTTTGTTTACGATTAAACATGGCCAAATCCTGCTCAAAATTATTGACACGTTTTTTTTTATTAACAGTTTGCAAACGCGGCACACACTTTGAACAGAGCTTCACGATGTGAAGTAAAGGCCCAGATACAATACTGCGTGACGGCAATGTGAGAGCGCGATGCGATTCTCGCTCGTCGTCGCGCAACGCATTCAATTTACAATTCAAGCGATGCGAGGAAGAATAATGTTCATATGAAAAATGTCAAATTGGTGACGTTTCAAATGAAACTTGATTAAAATTGTTTTTGATTTTTTAAAAATTTGAATTTGGAATTTTCCTTCGTTTGACAAATAATAGCCTCAACAAGGATACACGAAATTTTCATTCAAAATTCATTTCCAATAACACTCATACTTAAAAAGTAATTAAGGCTTTTGAATTTCAAATTTCATTTGCGCGCCATAGAGCATCTGACAAACGTCAGGCACCTCGTTGCGAGGAATTTTCGTTTTTTCGAATATTTCTCGCCTCGCATCCACATATCGCAATCATTGTACGTTGTCATATACAAATGCATGTTACGAAAACTGCTTGACTTTTGCTGCGAGACTCTCGTCGCGCTCTCGTATCGTCGTCTCGCAGTATTGTATTTCGGCCTTAACTCAAGTCAATTCAGTTTGCGATCATTCAGAAAAATTTTCTGCATCATCGGTGCCTCTACGATAACGTTTGCAGACAGCAAATCAACGTTTTGGTGTTGTTTCTGATGGAAGGGAGTCCTCATAACCCTTTCCATGCCATTGTTTCTCTTCAATGGCATTTTTTCCATTGAAACACGAAATTATTTTTGATCCATTGATTTGAAAATAACCATGGCAGCGTCATTCTTACCACAATAAATTATAAACTAATGAAAAGAACGTCATTAAGTTTTAACAGCTGTTCTTTGAAGCGAGTAATAACTGAAAATGAAGTGAGTTCAATAAAATTAGCTCAACCTATGTGTGAGGCCTGGCACTCTTCAGCCCAGGTGTTAAGTTCGCTTCTCTTAACCGTCTCCTGACTGTCGTCCACGATACAAATTTTCCTTCGGATCCTGATGAATATTACTTATGAAAAGAAATTTCAAACTGTAAACAGTTTCCACAAGATTTCTGTATAATTCTTCGGTCAGTTGAAGTCGTAATGCTTTTTTCCGGGAAGATTTCTTTGGTTTTATGGCAGTTTGCGAAGAACTCTCATTCGCGATCATGTTGATTCGGAACCCACTTGGACTAGATCCATTTCCATTCGTGCGATTTTTCGATAATTTGCTTGTCTTTAGTAACGCAGTCCTATATGCTTTTCGTAGCAACAATAAATCTTTACCCTTTCCCATGTTGTTTCGTTCCGTGTAGATGTTGTCCACAGAACGTTTGAGTTATCCATTTAACCGCGAAGAAAGTTAAAATCTTTTGCCTCCAAACACTTTCCGCAAATCAAACACGTTTGTTTTCCAAATACTATTGGAGAAGTAAAGCCTTTGTGGTTTTCTACCCGAGTTACGTAAGGACAACTTTTAATGTGGTATTAGCTGATAGAACATACAGACAAAATATGTTTACTTTAAATAAGTTTAAATGACCGGGATTTTTTGTACTGCATAAAATCCATTTAGAATATTTACTGGCGTTATTAGAAAGTGAAACACATTTTCGAATTCCGAATTTCTTTGACAGCAAAAACGAAAATTTTATAAATATCTTAAAAAGTCTATGATTGTTCGTGATATTTTGAACAAGGACTGTCATTGCTAAATGCAAGGTAAAAACTTTATTAACCCTGTACCACAGTCAACAGAAAAGAGTCCTTCAGACTGATAAAAAAAGCTCCAAGTTTCGTGTGAAAAAAAAGGATTCTCGACGGTATTTTATTTATCAATAAAATCGGGAGACGCAAAACTCGCAAAAAACGCAAAACTCGCTGAAATTCACAGAGAGCTCAAGCACAGCGTTTTTAGGAGTTCATAAAACCGATTTACAACATTCTACTAGTTTGGCGACCCGTCTATCCGTGAGTACGCCTTCCTGTCTGTCCACTCGTTTCTCATGTTTTCTCAGTAACTGCGGATACTACATTCAAAAATATTGCAAACGAGTCAAAAGAGATGACTTCTTCTAAGTAAAATATGAATATGTCGAGTACACAGCCAAACGTTTCTGTCAAAAGGACTTTGTACTCAAGCTATGATATGTAGTCCTCCAATAGAATGCAAATCCAACGTGACGTCACTTTAAAAGGCCACCATTTTGTTGTGGTTAGTGAATGTATGAGATCTCAAAGATATTTACGTCATACAAACAATCTGAAAATTTTAAGAAGATCCAATCAAAACTGTAGTGTGGGAAAGGCCATATGGTAGTAAAGTCATGTGTAGTTGGCATTGTAATTGGTGAAAATTGGAGAAAAGCGCAACAGAAGCAGCTGTAATGCTGATTAGAAATTTATTCAGTATCTTAATCAGCATAAAAGCTGTTTCTTTTGTTGTCCAATGTACACTTCATTACATGCACCTACAGTAGATCACCCATAATCCATGTATCCACATTGTGATTTCAAAATTTTAATAACTTTATTTTATTTAAATAAGTTTTTGTAAATGATATGAGCGGCTTTTACATGTAGAAAATTCATATATTCAACATGCAAACATCGTTAATATCGGATTTCATAGAAAATTATTTGCTTACTTAAATGATATTCACTCAGGTTCACACAACCTAAATTGCTAATGCAACAAGACATTAAAACGCTTAACTAACTAATTTGTTGTAAAATATATTGTAAAATATGTTGTAAAATACTTTAAAAATGCAGACAAAGCGTCAGCATTTAATAAGTATATTATTTGGAATGTACCTAGCGTTCCAACAGTTGGTCGAGAATCCGTGAATAGCGAAATGTTCATACCGGTTCGGAATTCAAAGAGGGGATTTGAAAGAGTGAAACTCTTAAACTAAATTGTGTTTTCTTAAAGCTACCACATAATTAACCCATAACTTGCGCAGTCGGAAAACAAATCAAATGATAACCCAAATGATAGCACAAATGATAACTCTTGATCGCGTAAAAAACCAATTTTGAAAAAGCCGCACAAGGATAATGCGTGATCAAGAAATAATCGGGAATTTCAAGATGTATATTAAGAATTAGAAATCAGAGCGACCGAGTCCGAAAACGGATATCCTAATAAGTCTCTTAAAACTCTTAGCTGAGACTGGTAAGAGCAAACTGATCAACAACCCTTAAATTTTAAATTGGATCTAGAAAACAGGAAAAAGAAAAGTTTTCTTGTTCGCTCTTTCCATAGTTTTACGCGCCGCATATGCTATTTTCCGACTTTTGTTCGTTCTGGCGAAGAAAAGGCGATCCGAATTTAGTTTGCCTAAGCGAAATTCCGACAAAATGTTTACTGTGTACTGATAAATTTTAAAATCTCTGAGAGATTACACACATTATCCGAGAGTAAACTTAACACAGAAAAGAAAAAAATACAGAAAACTTTATTTCACTCAGCAGGAAGGGCTCGCAGTATCTCTTCAACAAATGCGTGCGCTATGGACTTTACCAGAATAACGCAATCATTCAGAGCTTGTGAAAGATGAAATATTTCTGAGTTTTGATGATGTTGAACGAAGTATGCAATCTCCACATATACCAAAGGAATGCCCCAATAAAAGACTGCAGGCAATCGGGTTTTGTTTTCAGTGTAACCTATGCAATCTAAATATAACCTTTAAGAAGCATATCAGCGATACCGCTTCATCCCTTCATACCGCTTGGAGAAAGTCAGGGTATCTTTTGCAGTAGGACGTGCCAGTAACAAAAGAATTAAAAGACGCCTCATACAACAAGTAGCGACGCTGTTGAAGCCACTGAGGGTCTCACATCTCCTCCGGGTAATAGAAAGCTGGGTACTAAAAGAGCGGGTGATCGGCCATCGCCTTTTACCTGGTAACAGTTTGTAAGCATGCATCCCGTCTCAAGATAATAAAAGCTGATACAGAATCTTACTGGTAGTGCATAGACAGATCTTTATAGCTTGTCAATGTAACACACAATTGACACGAAACACTTTCATTTAAAGCTCCACTGTACTGGCATTATTAAGGTCAAGATGCTCTCAATGGTATGAGGTGGCATCCGAATCGGATCTTTCTCATTGAATGAGTTTATACTTTCGACCAATTATACGAAAATAAAATAAAGTTGAATTTATTTTTGAAATAATTTGAAATATATTTTCAAAACCGTTTGATTTTTTCATGTTATAAATCTTAAGTAATAAATTTCTATCTTTATAAAATTTGGTCTATAAAAATAACTTTAATATTTGATTTCTATCCTTACAGTTTTAATTAAATAATTTCTCGTCTTATTCTTTAACAAAATTTTATTTGAAAATATCTATCTATTTAATATTGTTGTTTTGTTTCTTCTTTCATTCATTACAAGAGAAAAAAAATTTGCTAAGTTAACAATTTATTCGACTTTTTGCAATGATTCCATATACAAACATCTAATTATGTTATAATGATTCATATTTAATATATCAAATAAATGTACAAGTTTAATGATATTTTGATTTATGTTCATAGCTTTAATGTTCTTTATTATTAATATGCTCAAAAACAGAATGCATATAACTAAAGGCACTTTCAATTAAAAAACAATAATTTATTTTTTTATTACTTTTAAGACTTATCTATTAATAATAAAATCTGTATGCATTTTGTCATTTACTATCATGATGAGAACGTTTATGTTGTTTAATGGTATCTTTATTGCGAAGTTTTCATTTTTGCAATTAAAAATATTGTAGAGTAATTCAGGGAATGTTGAAGAGAATATATAAATGTAGACGTCTAAAATGAGAAAAAAAGGGATGAATAAAATAAATTATTCTTCTTGCATGACCTAATGAAATGAATACTCAAAATTGCTGATATAAAGTGGCTCCAGGAACGAAGCTATTGAGTTATTTATATATCAAACGAAAATAATCATAATATGAGATATGAGAAATAAAAGCAACATGTTTGAAATTAGTCGTCAGGCTTGCCAATAATATATAAAAATTTATAAACACTACAAATTTTTCAATTTAAATTGCATGAGATTGTATGCAGCTTCTGATAGAATGTCTGCGCGTGCTTTTAAAATCAGGAATTACTTTTCGAATTTATAGTATATTGATTCAAGCTTATTCAATTGTTTTGTTTTTTCATTTGACACTTTAATAAATAGTTGCCAATGTTTACTGTGTCATATTTTAATATCTTTATAAACATGTTCACAAAACTGGACTCATTAATTTGACAATGCAACTTTTAAACTCAACCAAAAATTTGAATAAAAAATTGAATAAATTTGGCAGTTAGTAAATAAATACCGGTTCTTTGAGTTTATGTTACCAACGTTATTATTCTAAAATCTAGAATATATTTGAATGAAACCACGAAGCCATAAATATCGCTACCTTTGTGTTTATACTATGTGTGATTGCTTGTTTTGATTCATAGTAATCCACAATACTTAAAATTAAAAATGAAATTTCCAGTTGCTGCATGTTTTCGAAAAGGATCACAACGTAAACATTAAAACGTATTTATTATGTGGAGAAAACCTGATTTATTTTTGCAATGACAAGCATGTGAATGCAAACTATCCGTCTAGAGAGAAGTTCCATTTGAAAATTGTTGAAATATTCAATATGAGACCGCATTTAAAACTTTCATAAGCTGAGACTTTATATGTTTTGGTTAACATATGTTAAATTTATGAAATCGATCAAGAAAATAATATCGAATGGCTAAATGAATTATTCTGCATAAGCGTTCCATAAGCCTCCCTTCGTTTGTTTGGATATAAAATACTGGAACGAATTACATTGGTTACATACTAGTTACGCAACATTCCGGAACGCGAAAAAACCCTTTAAAGCTTCATATCAACGAATAACATTCTATGGAATACAACCTTTCTTGTGTAAGCCAAATATTAACAGGAGAAACAATTAACAGGAGAAACAAAATAATAGACTGTCTTGGATCAATTAGAAATTGCAGTTTTGCATTCTTTTTTATATACGTATACAATTTATGAGGTGTATAACACAGGTATAACAATAACACAAGTTCCCTGGCTTTACAAACAATAGCTTAATGCCAAAAAACTATCTCAGTATTTCCTGGTAGGAACATTTCATTTGGCAAGTTAGACACAATCCAGCCAATGAACTTTGGAAAAACTGGGGAAATACAAACTTATTCTAAATGAAATTCACCAACTCAGACACAAAAGCTAATTCACTATCAAAATTATTTCAGTGAAGCTAAATAACGCCTGCACTCAGGACTACAGTTAATTAATCGATGAAACTATAGAAGCCGATCCAATTTTGATTTCAAGTTATTGTATTTTTTAAATTGCCTTCAAAACCGATGGCCGATGAAAAGCCGACGGCGAATTGGACACAGCTTGGTGTCATATCAGGTGAAAAAAAGATAGAAATAAAGCTAGTCACATCCAAAAAAACCCACAAATCCTCTAAAAAAAACTACAGGATAACTTCCTGGAACTGCACTGAATTTTTAATATACTTTGAAACAGATTTTAAAGGTGAAATAATTAGGATCTTCAAAAGATGCTCAAGAAGTGTTTCCGTGACGATATCCGCGTGATTAATTAGTAATTAGCTCAAGAAAATTTAGCAATATCATTTCGAAATCAGCCATTAGTAAAGAAAATCGTTTGAATATTGCAGACGTTATAAGATTTAGAACTTTAATTCATTCCTTCTTTTTGTGCTAGGTCCAAAAACATGCTTTTTGTATTGATTTGTTACTACTGCTAATGGAATGATTTGTAAGGATCTACTGATATTGTTGACATCTTCTACACGCAAGTAGTCAGGATGGATAGTGCCGCGTACATCTTCAAAAACAGGGCCAACACCTAGCTCGTTCTCTACACTCTATGCAACATTTTTCGAGCCTAGTCGCGTTCAAATATCGACATTCGTTCGACTCTTATCAACAGATAGAAATAAACTCCGAAATCGAACCAAGACAACCGAAAATAACTACCGCTGTGTTTTGCTTCCTTCAAATTCATAACACAAAGCTCAGGACACTGCATCTATGCTGGTATTAAATATTGCATTTTGAACGCTGTAATTCAGCAAACATTCCCAACCATATCGTAAATTTCGCTGATTGTTTCGACGGAAGTTTTGCAAGTTTGAATAGATTTAATAGAACAATTGTAAAAAATAGAAATTCACGATTAAATGTGACACTCTGCTCATTCACCTCATTGCACACTATTTGATTGTAGATATTTAACTCATTTTTCCCCCCGTTTCTCTACGCAAAATTTTTAACAATGACCAACAATTATAATTATGTAACAACTATTTAGTTTATTATACTAAATACTAAAAATAAACATTTTCGCCACTATTGGCGCAGATACTTGCATATGATCTAGGACTTATGGGGACACTCACATACATTTAAAACTGAGAATTCTTTTGAAGTAATTATAGGAAATATCTTTATAGCGAATAGAAAATATATTGAATACACAATATACTTAATAATAAATAAACCACATGCTAAACAACATAAAAGAAAACTGGAAGCACAAGTTTGGGTGGAAACATTGGTATCTATGCAACAATAATAAAAAAAGTGAATCAGAATGGCTGAAACGATGGTGGAGATTTCCTCTGTCCTCACTTATTTACACAAAGTACAAGCAAGGATTAGCTATAAAATTGTACAGTTATAAACTGAAAATTGTATTTGATGCGTTGTGGCAACTGGTCGATATTAAGGTAAACACGGAGAAATCAATAATGCAAGAATTGACATATTTTCAATTTATGCTTGCCATACTTTCAATCCAAATCAAATTTCTGCAACAAAGCATTCCAACAACAAAAAGTAAATGAAGTAAAAGTAATGAAATGATAATGATCAAATAAAATAATAAACTTAAAAATCTAGCTGGTACCAACTCGATATTTAGATTTGGAACGAACACATTGGAATTGAAAAAAATAGCTACAGAATCTTTAACTTCTTTTAGCAAACTAGAAAAATCACCGATAGAAATTCATTAACAACAATTATGTTGGCATTCCATCAGAGTTGTTGATGAATTTTCTTCAACGCTCGATTTTGCCCATGTCAGTTTTTACGTGGTCGAACTCTCTAGAGTTGCTGAGAATTTTTATATTAATTCATTCATTAATTATCATAAGCAAGTTTACAAGTTTACAACAGCGATCGTTTCACAACAGCTTCGTTTTGACTGCTTAAGGATCAAGCAATTGTGTTTTAGTAAAAAAAAACTTTTTACGAATTTCTAGATAAGCGTATTGAAGTCATCTAAGCCTTTTTAAATTCAAATAGTAGCATTCGTGTCCTTTGCTAAAGATATTTCACAAAGAAGTAGAAATAACTAAATATGCATAAAGACTCGTTAGCAGAGGTCGTTTTTGTATCTTATTCTTCTTGTTTAAACTACGCCATCATCAGGCAAATGATGTCAAAAAGGGCAAATTGCTATCTTACATTAGGACATCGAAAACTTACAGCAGTCGAAGTTACAGCCCAAGTCAAAGCAAACCAAGTGAATCCTCAGGTTTCAAAAGACGACTTAATGGGGCAGGCGTTCTTGGACAGGTGAACGTATAGATAACTCTTCTTTTGTTGGAAAATAAATTGGAAGTTCTATAGTAGACCCACAGACACAAGAACTGGCAACGCGAATAATTAACACATATTTTATGGTATTACGAGCCAAATTGAAAGTGCTCGATAGAAATCGACGGCTCCTTGAACAATAATGGGGTGAGGGCATTTTGATAGGAGTACAGAAAATATAAATAAACAAACAAACACACTAAACTAACAATCAATTTCATATTTAAAAAAAATTATTTGTTCTTTCATGGCAACTGGAAACATTTTCCGGATTTTTCAAGCCTTTTCGACTTGTTTTAAAAAAGATATTTGTTTGACATTTGAATTGTTTAATGAATGCTCCTGTAATACTCTCAACTATTTCGAAAGTTTGAATTATTTATAGAACATGTTTCAATAAACATGGTAAATATTCGCTCACCAAATAATTGATGGATGTACTATTGAATTGAATGGCCAGTTGTAACTGATCGTTTTCCGAAACTTTAACTATGATAAAAATTAGTTTCCGATCATTAAAAAGGTTACACTTTCAAACGAGCTGACCAACATAATGAAAAGCAAGTTCCAGAAGCACTTACTAAGGATGAGATAGAAGGCAAGGTTCCAGGAAAATATACATATGAAGTATTGCTAAAAAAATTTTCAAAATTCAAAATTCTGTGTGTCCAAACAAGTACATCTATGTATACCATATTCGAACCCCGATAAAATTAGTTCTTGACTAGATCTGGACGAGTTCTGGACCCCGATAAAATTTTCCGACTTTGAAAATTGTGTTTTGATTTTTTTTGATTAGGAACGACATAACAGACAAAAAACATAGGAAGAAAAAGTTCAACAATAAAACAGCAAAAACATTCTTCAATTGTTCCGCGTTAAAAAGTGTACGACCTACAGCACCATGTACGATATGTGTGTTAAACAAACTGAAGTTTCCGTTATATTCAAATTGTATAACAAATTTGGTTTACAAGACGCAATATTTAAATTTTTCCTAATTTAATTTCCATCATAGAACGATCAGTAGTTACATAATCTATGATGTGTAAGAAATGTACAATTGAAACGCGGAAATTTATCGTAAATTTAGAACAGAAGGAAAACATTTCGCGAAATACCATAATTGGTGCGTCGAAGCCATTATACCGCGAAAAAGACAACGTCAGAAAAGTTTAAAGGTGTAAGTGATCCGCCTCGTTGCGGTAGGCCAAAAAAAAATGGTGGTATTTGATGAAAAATACTGAGAAAAGTACAAGAAAATTCAGCAATAAATGCAGTTAAAAACGCGGAAAACATAGCAGTAGATACTGTTAGTACTGTTCGCGGAATACCCAAAAGTAATGGATTAAATGGAAGGGAACCCCATTAAAAAACTATACATTTGTGAAAACAATTGGTAACTCCGGACGCTTTATGCCAAAAAGTATAAAAAAGCATTTGTTATTCTGGGAAAACATACATTCCAGACAGGAAAGTAAGTTAAAAAATATTTAAGAAAGAAAACCAGGAAATAACCCAAAATATACAGAAGTAAAAACCATAAAACATGACGGCGGTTCGGTTATGGTCTGGGGATGTATATCGGAAACGGGCGTGGAAAGTCTGTTCTTTTTCGACATCACTGTATAATTTCAAAGTACATTTTGAAGCAAAATTTATCACCAAATATTGCAAAATAAGAGTTAAATCTATAAAGGGTTGAACAGCACCCAAAGCAGCACAAGTCAAAATAAGTGCAGGAGTGGTTGTATCGGACACTTAAGCAGCTGGATCATCCTCTACAATCCCCAGTTCTTTACTCCTCGGAGCGATTGCAGGATTACCTTAACAAACAGATCCGTAAAGAGATTACAACAAACACAGATTCGCTGAATTTACTTTTAATGGAAGAATGGCAGAAAATTCCCGTCAACTTGATTAAAAAACTAATTCAGCCTGAGCCAAGGTAACTAGAAACTATTTTAAAGGCAATAGGAAAGCAGTTTTGTTTTTTGTTTGTTTGTTTTTTTTTTACGTACTGGAGACTATTTTTATCGCTTTAAAATTGAAGTATTTTTTGTAATTTTGTTGTTATATTTACTTTGTAGTTAATTTTTTTTTTTTAAACAACAAAAACTTTCAGATGAGGCGTCTAGAACTCAATTTATGAAGTTATAAATATGTTACACATAGATCTGCACTTTCTTATCGCGCTCACAGTAGGTCAACTTCGCTTTGCGGTTCATTTCTTGATCGTACCAAAAGCCAGATGAAAGCACTTTTATCTAGTTACCTTAACTTTGTTTTCTTTTTTTATTTTTAAATCTAGTTAGTTGATATATTGAAACTATAATGTATTGAAGTTGGTTTTTGATGTATTGAATGGCTTCTTGATGCATCGGAAGCAACGAAAATAACAAAAAAGAAGAATATAAATAAGAAAGAAAGAAAAGAAATCGACATAAAAGAACCAAAAATCATAATGGAAATTAATCATAATATAACTATAAATAATAAACTAAAATTGAATTTTAATTGATATTTTCTAAATCAAAGCCCGTATAAACCTGAATGAATGAATAAAATTAATGAATAAAACAAGAATTATTACTTCGTATTCTGACGGAATTTTAATAATAAATGTTACAAGGCTTTTCGTTCTGTTATCAGTTCAACGTGTAGGCTTCAATTAATCAAAAACAACACAAAGAAATTCACTAAAATATAACAATCCGCTTATGATCTTATTCATGCAAAAAAGAAATACGAATTTTCATTTGGAAGCAGCTCAAACACATAATCTCTAAGGTAAAATATAAACAACTTACGAAGCTTAGGCGGCTACACCAAAAGAATGGATCAAAACAAAGGGGAACTATCTTTACAGTTATGTCATGTTGGACGAATAATCTAATCAACTTCTAGATTTTCATAACCTATTCAAGTTCAGTCTAATACACCGTTGGTACTTTGAGTAAGGCAGTGATTATTTTCGTTTAATAGCTTAAAGTTTAATGTATTCGCTTTTAACCAAAAAAGATTTTTAAAAAATCAAAACTAAATTACAAACCTACCTTCATTTAAGTAATGAAAATCACAAACGGGCAAACAATTTAAGTACAATCTTGCGTTCAAACGTCTGTCGCTTAGCCCCCAGCAATTTTACCTAGATTGCAACGTAATCAAATGAAAACATAGAAAAGATGAAAAAAGAGAGAATGAAACGTAATACAAACTAAAACCATACAATTCATAATAAAAAAATATATATATTTTTAAAAAATAAAATCTTTGTATTTTTTAAAAGTTATTTTTAACGATTTTTTTCTTTTTAGTCAATTTTCTTTTTACGCTACCTAAAACCTAGTTTTTGTTTTGTTTTTTCCTTTTTTTCACTTAAAATAAATTATTGATTAAATAATATTACAGAAACTAAACATGATAACACATATGCATTAAAAAATAAAAAGAATTTGTTTTAAAACGCCTATAGTGGAAAGTAATCATCATACACAGATAATAATCTAGATATGTTATAATGTACATTAAAAATAATTGTTTGTAATTTAGTTGATAGTAAAATTAAAATATATATATATATGCCAGTAACAACGCACAAAATAATATGTTCTTTTCTTTAAGTAATCATATATATATATATATATAGGTATATCGATATCATTAAATTATCATATGAAAATTGTTATTATTGTTATTGCTGTTAGGTTACACTTTGCTCCTTTCACGAAGTTCTCGATTCTGAGTGTCGTAATAACTTTTTCATCGAGCCCCTTCACTCATTTAGCCTGTTCTAGATTCTTCAAGTTGCAATATTTATTCATAGCTTGAGTTAATTATGTACTATTAAAGGTGTTAAAAGAAGTCGTTGTTTCAATTTGCCGTCTTGTTGTTATTATTTTCAGGTGTTTAATTCTAGTTATTAATAAACTAATGATGATAAAATCACTGTTTTAATGATGAATTAGCTGGAAGTGTGGCTGATCTTTGTACATTTACTGCATATGGCTTATAGTTGGAGCGAGTCGACTGACTGTACAGTTTTTTTTTACAAATATGGTATTCGTGTTAGGCACAACAGATTTTATGTGTGAAAGAGAGAAAAGGATAAAAATATTTTATTAATTTTGTCATTTTTGGCATGCATGTATTATAACAGAAGTTTCATTTATTATAATTATAAAGCATGTTTTATTAAAATTATTTGGATGTCGTTTATATTTAACATTTATCGTACAACATAATATTTACAAATGAAAATACAAGGTGAAACATTTCAGTAAAAATTTAAATAATCAATTATGACGAAACAAGTTCAAGTGTAGACAGTGTATTACCAACTACAATTATTTTATGATCGCCAATATAGTATGTCTCACGTGTTAATAACAATTTAAATCGTGAATGTGCGTGTCGCAATAAATAATTTTCTTGTAACGTTTACGAATATCTGTAACTAATAAAACTTATTATAAGACGTGATGTGTGTTGTATAATTCAAATTAATAATCATGTAACAGCTTTATTTTACTTCTCTACCGTTAATCAGGAAATAAATTGAATGTGTTATTAAAAGCAAGATGTTCGTTTTCGCAAATTTATTAATTGATATCTAATAAACTAATTCTCTCTGTAGAATATTGATTTCTACTACACCCAGCGCGAAACAATCACCTCGAAATTTATCCTTTTCCTAATACAAAATACGAATGCTTGAAGATGGTTAAATGAATATATGAAAGCCGATTTACTTTCCGAAGAGTACCGAATCGGTTTTAAGGTGAGTTAATTTTGAAAAATCGAATAAAAATGGGCGCACGAGAAAACTTTCGGTCACGGGACGAAGAAGTATTGTAAGACTAGTAAAGAAAAATGCAAACAAGATCATCTTTTTTGTTGGAATAAAAGTTGCACAAGATGAAACCAACTTTAAATATAAAAGGTTCCTAGACAATCGAGTGAAGACACGTTCGAACTTATCTTAAAGAGCCTCCATTGAATAAGAAGAACTGCTGAACAAATCTACAAGACTCTAATAGCCATGATGACACGAGTTGGTGAATAAGGAAGCAGCAAAGCATACATACAACATAGATACGTGCATTCGTCGGAGATACTTTGGAAATTATTTAATACAACTATTCCATTATTCCAACCAAGATTTATTTATAGCGTAATGTGATTATTTGTTAGTTAGCCTTATTCCGATTTCTTTTAAATAATACATTTTTTTACTATTTTTCAATTCTGGAAACTACACAGAGAACCAAAAATTGCAAGCACATATAAAGAGCCTTTTTTAGATCTCTTTCCTTCACATCTCATACAGCGTAGACAAACTGTTGGGGACGCTTGATGTAGTTTGTCGAAATAGACTCCTATTTTATCAAAAAAAGAAGCAATGTATGGGATATTCAAATGGTTTCAACTAATTTCTGCATAAACTTGCTTATGATTTGTAAACAAAAATTGGATATATACCGAATAGACAAACCTTCAATGGGTATTTACTAAAAATATTATTACAATTACAAAATTATAGGCATAAAGCAATCATCAAGCTGAAACCTGACGAGAATTAGTTAAAAAAGTCTTGAATTTGGCTCTTTTAGTAATAACTAAAGATTTTATTTCAAAACCTCTTCAATTATTTCTTGAGTTACGTCCATTCTATTGTCTCATATGACTCATTTTCCATCCAGCGGTTTATCAATGTTTTAAAAAAGGTTCGTTGTTGTTTTAGTCTTTACGTCCAGATCGATGAAACAGTGGAACAGTATTATACAAAAAAAGGCGACAATCGTGGAATGAAGACGCAGCGCTTAGAGTGGGTGCTGGAGCATAAAAATTGAACATTTAAGGATTGGAAAAAATTATCTTTTCGGATGAGTCCAAATTTAAACGTATGGGACCTAACGGAAGAGCTATTTTCAACGAAGAAAAAGTGAAATATATAGAGGAGGGTGTTTTTTCCCCACAGTGAAGCATTCGCCTAGTTTTATGGTATGGGGAATAATATCTTCTTCACATTCTTCACTACCAAGAATATTCACTATACTCGATCTATAACAACTGTAATGGTACAATTAAATCTTGATTTGACTGAACTATCGAACATCAGTAATTTGATTATTGCACGACTGGATAACATTTTCATCTAAGAATTTAATAGACAGTATTTATTATTAGAGACAGAAAAATCCAGAAAAAGATTGGTAGATGCAAGTCCGGGAAAGGGCCGGGAAAGGGCCGGGAAAGGCGACCTGTTTTGTAGTTCAACCCCAAAAAAAGTCTGTACCGCCATCGACGATTTGAACTTATACAAAATATTGAACATATAAAATACCACGATGAAGTTAAACAGTTACATTCAAGTTGTTATTCAACGGAAGTAAAGAATTAAACTAGTCTAACAGATAATAATCTTTAGGAAATAGTTCGTCAAAAGAATTCTCAATGGGAAATAAAGAAAGTTTTGCGACCAATACTCAAATGTCTATCATACAATTTGTCTAGGAACAAGTTCTTTCAAATTGTCAGCACTCGTTTTTGCTTGAAAACAAAACTATAATTCGATAGTTCAGTTTCCGGAAATTCTGCAGAATAATTTGTGGGTACGACGATTAATGTAGTTGTTTGTTTTTTTTTCAATTTGCTCGGCTTTTTATAAATTATTTCATAATTTAAATAATAAATTTAATTTATTTTAATCGAAATTGCCATAAGCTCGAATATATATTGCGGAAATCCAATCCTTTTCAATTATATCTAGATATCTATTAACATTTTCTAGTAGTATAGTAATAAACAATTCTATCTATTTTCATTTTGCAATTAATAACACATTCCTCCAACCTCAACTGACCACGCCCTGTAAAGCTTTTCATGCAAACGCCACCCCATACATCTCAATGAACATACAATATTTCATTGATTAGTCGTTAAAGCATTTTCATCAATAAATATTTTCCGGTACATGCCACCAATCTTAAAACTAAAAACCACATCCAAATAGCCTTCTTAACAGTAAAATAATTGCCATAGACAATTATTTGAATTATCACGAAAATAATTAACTATAAATAAAATATACATACCTCGGCGAAATTTTACTACCATCATTACTATTGTTATTTGACGAAGAATTGGCCTTATATCCACACTTTTGGATACGTTTCGACAACCGATTCACCCACAGATTTTGATCCTCCTTCGTAGACGCTAGCAATAGCATTTCCCTAGCGCTAAGTGGATCATGATGCAATTTACACGGTGCCAATGGATCGTTGTTATCAACATGTTCTTTGTGAATTTTGTTGCGACATCTTTTTTCAAAAAAAAGGGTATAATACTTATCTGAATGTGAAATTAAAATGCATTCTACTTACTTTTTACATTCATAGGCCGCCGGCGGCTTGAACAATTGCCACAACGGTTTCGTGCAAACCTCACAAGCTGTGGGCATATGATAACTGATTTGGGTAAATTCGTGTCCTGCGAAAAAATTTCAACGAAAACAAGTTAAGAGCCGAACGAATGAAAATAACATTTCAGACTGAACTCACCTTTGTAGATAATACTAGTTCCTCGTAAAGAACTCACATCTAATTGTTGATTCTGCTGATCATCAGGTCTCCTAGCCTCGCCTTCACCAGCATACAGCAGCTGGAATATTCTTGGGATATCTTTGGCATCAGCGCGTATAACATCACCTTGCGTTACGGAGCGAACATGAAATACTTTGCTGAAATCAAATTGAATTTTTATAGGTCCCAGCCGAAGTAGTGAATCAATTTACAACCTTAAATCTAAAATAAGCACAGGGTCGATAGTATTCTGCTTGTCTATCTCTGAATTGTAAAAAATAATTTTCCTAGATGACACGACCACAAATTGCCGCTTCCAACCATGACGGCGAATATTTTGTTTATTTGGCACACTCAACCAGCCTTCGAAAACATTATCCTGCAAAAAAATTCCACAAATTATGATTAGAATATAATCGAAAATTTCGAAGTTCGGAGTAAAAATTCGAAGTTCGGATTAATGTTATTGTTTACCTGAATATCCTCAGTATCGTTATCAGCGGATGATAGTGACGCGGTTTCATTCAGCTTGGACTGCAATTGTTCAATTTCGGTAGCCTTGCAATCTACTTCCATTTGCAACTTTGTCTTTGCCTGGGAATTCATAGAAATTATCGTTAATAAATTACCCCGCGAAGATAAAGTTCAAGCTGTTGATGAGAAACTCTTTTTTAATTCCAAACCAAACTCACGTTAGATTCCTCTGCTAACTGGCTCTGGAGATCTTGACATTTCAATAAGAGCTGCGTGTATTTCTCCCTCTCTTGAGTGAGTTCTTGCTGCAATCTGCGGCTTTCCTTTTCTTTCTTCTTCAAATCCGCATCAGGACTAATTTTAGACTTATTTTGTTTGCCTTATAAAAATAAATGATAGGTTTAATAATGGATCTAATATAGAACTCAAGATCTCACCTTGAATATTTGTGTCTTTACGATTCATGATTTCAGTTAATTTATTGACTGCAACTTGTTTCAATAGATTTTCAGTCTTGACCTTTTCTTGCAATTTAATAATTTCATTCTTATCAACCTTGGCCTGTGCTAACTCATCTTGAAGATTTTTATTTTGTTGCAAAAGTTCATCGTATTCGGCAATTTTTTGGTTCAACTTTTTAATAATTTCGGCTTCAGCCTCTTTTACGGTAACAAGTGCAGATTCCTTAGCTGATATCTCATTACGATGCTTAGTTATGAAATCTTTCAGTTCGAGTTCCTTGATCGTCTTTTCTTTTTCCAAATCAGCAACTGTTTCTTCAGCTATTGTCCGTGCCAAAGCTTCCGCATCAGCACGAGCCACAGCCACTTGAACTTGATGTTTCAACGATGAGCATTCTTCTTCCAATTCCTGTATCATCCGAGTTTTCTCTGTGTTTTCTTCACGTAATTCACTACTTTGAGTCTTATATAATCTTGAAAAATACTGTTCAGCTTCTAATTGATCTTGAAGCTCTTTCATCTGAAGAATATCAGCGTTATGAGCATTCTTTATTTTAACAATATCATCCTCGAAACGTCGCTTAGCCTCACGCAGTTGACCTACTTCTTTGATGATTTGACTTTCCCGGGCTTTCAAATGGGCGACTTCGGAGCTTTGAAGGCTAATTTCAGACAGAAGTGTGTTTCGCTTGCTGGTTTCTTGGTCGAGCTGACTTTGAAGCGCCATGACTTTTTCCACTTCCTGCCGACACTCTCCTTCTAATTTTTGTAGTTTCTGACGAATTTGACGATAGTCCACCGACAGCATGGATATTTGGCGTTCTTTTTCTTGCGACATCTGATCAGCTTTAATACGTGCCGCCTTTTCCTCGTTCAATTTAGTTTGAAGAGCCTTAACTTCTTGCATATTAGCCTCTTCGCGACTTAGTAAGCGTGACTTTTGAGTTTCCTGATGTGCCTTTACTTCTTGCTGGTATCTATTTTTCTCTGATTTAAGCTCAAGATCCAGCCCAGCATTCGTCTTTTCCAGCTCCGAAATTTTTTCACTTAAAAGACGATTATCCTCTAGCGCCTGTTGCTCTCGGTTCAGTACTCTTTCCAAGTCAATATTCACAGTCTGTAGCTTATTTTCCAATTCTTTGTTCATTTCTTTCAGTTGGGCACGGCCATTTTTCTCCTGCACAAGTCGGCTTTGGAGTTCCGCTACCTCTTGCTGCAATGCATCCCGTTGTGCCTGAAGCCCAGCAAGGACACCTTGCAGTTGAGCTGCTTTCTGTTCCACTTCAGTCTTCGTTAGCCGTAGTTCGACAATTTGCTTCTTCAATTTTTGTCCGTTTTCTGTCTCCCCCTTAAACTTTTCCTGCATATCAGCAAGTTGTTTCTCCAACATGTTGATCCGATCATTATGTTGTTGATTATTATTCATTTCACGTGTTCTCTTGCTTTGTTCTTCGTCTAAACTCCGCTTAGTTTCAACTAAAAGATTTTCCGTTTTCTTTCTCATCTCAGCTTCGTGATCTGCTTTACGCTGGGCCTCTTTGTAATTATGTTTAAGCATCGCCAATTCTTTTTCATATTTATTAGCCAACAACTGCACTTCCGTCTCACGTTGTGTTAAAGTTTCTATTTGGATTTTAAGGGCCCTTTCCTGTTTTTCTAAATTCTCTACGTTCAATTTTTCACGTTCGTACAATGTCTCTAAACGCTTCAATTCAGCTGTATTCGATGGTCGGTGCCCATGATTGTGCGTACGATTGGTATCAACGGCATCGTTTGAAAACAAATGATAGTCTCCATTATAAGTAAATCCTACGAACGGCAGATGATTACCAGCAAATGTTTTTGGCACAGGAAACACTTCTTCGGGACTCTCGTCTCTTTCAATATCATCAAAATTTCTCGTATCGTCATCACTACTCAGTTCAGGTACAACTGGTGGCACAGATTCTCTTAAATTATCGAATGTCCAAGTGTCATTTTGAAAAAACGGGTGGCACTTTATTTCCTCTATTCCCTTTCGCCCCAATCTATGGATACGATCCGTTAAAAATCCACGTATCAATGACTTGGCATTTGCGCTGATTTCGATATCAGTCGGAAAATTGAGCGAATTTTTATGGTCCATAATTTTTCCATAGGTGCCAACTAAGCTATCAGCATAAAAAGGAGTATCTCCTATGAGCATTTCATAAAGGAATATTCCCACTGACCACCAATCACACTCGCGCCCATACTCATTTTCGCCTCCCTGAGATTGCAAAACTTCTGGACTAATATAGTCAGGCGTTCCTACAGCGTTACTACTTTTCACTAAACCATCCGGCCCCATACGCATACATGTTCCAAAATCTGCTAGTTTTAAATGTCCGGATTTATCTAAAAGCATATTGTCTGGTTTTACGTCTCTATGTACAAAGCCCATATTATGTATAGTGTCTAAGGCTAAAACTACTTCCATCGTATAGAATATTGCCCATTTTTCCGGTATTTCGTACATGGACATTAAACTAACAATATCGCCACCTGTAATACGTTGTTAAATAAATTAATTTAATTTTATTTAACAAAGAATTTTTTAAAAGAGATATATTATTCAGAATATTGACGTTTAGTTGAATTTGATCAAAACAAAAGAAGGCACAAATTACCTGGCATATAATCCATCACCATATATAAATACTTATTGTCCTGAAAAGCATAATGCAACTGAACAATCCATTCGGAATTCGCATGTGCCATTATATGTCTTTCTTCCCAAAAGAACGCTGAGTCGGGTCTCTTAATCATTTCGAATTTTGATAGACGTTTCATTGCATACACTTGTTTTGTCGACTTATGCCGGACTAGTTGCACTTCGCCAAAAGCTCCTCGCCCTATTACCTTGATTAAGTTGAAATCCTCAGGTTTCATGCGCAATTCGGTTATTTGCTTAGCTAAATTGGCATCTGGAAAAACACACATTTTAGAAACCAGTACATTTCATATAGTAATAAAAAGATTATCAAACTTACATCGGTTTACATATGCTTCAATGTTCTTAAGCTTCTTGACTGGTTCATGGTCACAATCTGCAGCCAACGCTGTCACCGTGTCCAGCAGACAATCAATATTGATTGTGCTGGACGGATCGCGCACAAGGTCTTGCAGCTTTTGGATTCTGCAAATGAAAGAAAACATTTTTCATGATTTTAAGGAGCTAAGATAAGATATCATTACTGCTCGCCTTCAGATTGCATTAAAATTAGGCCATTCAAAAATTAACATTTTAATAACAAAAACTTTATTTTGTTGACACGCCATCATAACTCCTTACTATTGATCTAAACTAATTTATGACACAGTGCGGCAGCCTCATAAATTTTTTCAACGTAGTTAAAAGATTAATTGTAAGACGTCGCGATAAATTTCGTTTAAATATGCATCCTGCAACAGCTCCCAAACAAGATTCCTTATCTAGCAAAACTTTCAACAGAGTGAAACGATTCTGTCCAAATTTATCGAAATAATTTTTGTTATATCTAGATGAAAGAATGAGGAGACAGACACCTACCCATATTGCACAACTGCATAAATTTAATGTTCGATTGACAGATAGCAATCTCTTCTGATTGATTCTCCCTACCCCATCATATAAAACCAACCAGTGGTCAGCTTCCGTTACACTTTTTTCGAATTTAACTACCAATTATCGTTCCTATCACGAATAAGGATCTACTCGATCTACGCGCATAATTCGAGTTTCGTAAAGTTGATCTTCGAATCCATTTCGACCAACATTTAAAATAACAAAGCATCTGGAGCATCTTTCACGTCAACTACACCAGAAATGAATCGCCCAGCATTAATTTCGTAAACTTCACAAATTTTTGTTTCACTCATTGGGAACAGATTTAGCAGAGGAAGCATATCTTTTCTCTCCGAATATCCTTTCCAAACGCAAGTTTAAAACAATACGTTGTCAAACATATAACACAACGAAGACGGTGATCCGCGCCACAAACATGGAAAAGTGGTAGCAACGCTGATCCGCCATTGGGCTGCTAGACTTAATGTACTTCTTGATACATGGATCAACCAGAAACACTGAGCGGTGGACTTCTATCTTTTGCAGTCTCTGACAGGACAGGCATATGTCCGTGAATATCTCAACAAAATGTGAAAATTCCAACACCTTTTTGCCGATTTTGCCAAGACAAGAGAGACGACGCATTCCACTCGTTTTTCTTTTGTAAGCGCTTTAATGAAGGGAGAAACACAATTGTCTCAATGATTGGCCAGGTTACCTCATACTTGAGCCAATGCGAACGGAAGATGTGTGGAACGCGACAGTTCACTTTGTTGGGTCCATCCACAAAATAGAGGGGTGAGGCTTGTTTATCAGACAAACTCATGTCCTGGATAGCGATGGTGTAATTTGGGGTTGTCTTAATGACGTATTAGGCACTCCACCCTGAAGTAATTCGCGGGTTGTCCCAGGATCGATTCTAGCGCCGACAAACGCTATGGGAGATTTTTTATGGGTCTCACACTCGCGGACAGGTGATGACAGTCTGAGGTGCGATAGGCATTTTTCACCTCCATCCCAAATTTTTAGGATAACCAAATAGAAATATGAAAAGAAAAAATAAATAACATGGAACATATTTCTATCTTACATTCAAATAATTAAAATAAGGCGGAAGATTATCACAGAGAACGCCAATGTAGTGTCCCTACCGTACCAACGAACATCTACGAAAGTCGAGTTATTTGAAGTAAGCTGTCTGAAGTTTGCATCGTTGCATACACAACGATATCGTTTTTTCCACTCTTTGAAATTTTTGTGGATAGTTTTAATGGAAAATTTGTCGTTTCTTTTCGTAATTTGATCCCTTCTAGCACTGTTCTAGTTTTCAACTTGAGAAGTCATTGATAAGTATGAAAACAGCGAAAAAAATTCGAGACCGTTGAAAACTTTGCAACGATGAAAACTTCATCCACTTTCTTCTCAATTTTCTTGATTGCGTTCCCTTTTCGATATCGACCTGATACGTGAAAATCAAAAGCAGTGCATACCAAGTATGAATTGTTACGCACAGAATTCATTCTGTATGCGCGACATATATCAAGAGAAAAATAGGAAGTATATAATAAGATCGATATTCATAGAGCTTTTCATTCTTAACTTCAAGTTTTTGGAATATCGAAAACATATTAAACATCAACTTTTTATGAACTAAATTTTAAGAAACGATAGGAACATCAATAAATTGCCTATTTTTTAAATTATGTTTTTTATCAACATACGAGGAGTGCTCAGAAAATAACGGTAATATATAAACTTCACGGGTTCGGGGAGATATACGTAAGTGAAAGTAAGTAAAGCAAGTGAAATGTTAACAATGGCCCATCATCAGTTTGATATAATTAAAACAAGAGTTTACGAATGGTATAAGAGATCTCAAGATGAACTTTAAGGGGTATTTCAAGTTTGCATCGCTGCAAACTTCTACATAGAAAATTTTGCTAATTTTTACTCGCAATTCGAAATTCTTTGCACTCTACTAGATTTTCAATACAGTTTAATCATCTACCGAAATCAAAAAGTGAAAAATTCGACAGCATTGCGTTTGCAAGGATAAAAACTGCAGACACTGCCGTGTCAGACAAACGAAGAAACCATGGAAGATGAAAACGAAATTGTTATGAACGATTGCCGAATCACAATAAGAGAGTTCGCAGATAATGTAGGCATGTCGATTGGCTCTTGTTTTGGGTATGAATCGTGTGGCAACAAAATATGTTGCAAAATTGTTGATTTTTGATCAAAAACAGCGGCAAATGGAAGTTGTGAATGCAACGACCATGCAGAATTAATGAAACGAGTTATAATAAGTGACGAAATATCGGTTACACGATGTCGAATCTAAGGCTCAATCGCCCCAGTAGAGCCATTCTGGGTCGCCATGACTGGAAAAGGCTCGACAAGTGCAGTCGAGCGAGAAGGAAATGCTCACTGTGTTCTTCGATATTAACGGTACAATGCGTCATTAATTTTTGTCACAAAGTCAAACATACAATCAGGAAACCACGTACAAGTTCAACGCCGGTTCAAAATACCGGATTTTATGGCAAAACAATTCACCCCTTTTCAATCACGATAACGAAAGTGCTCACACTTCATTGGTTGTTCGTGGATTTTTGTATTAAACCATAATTGAAATAATGCACCAGCCTTCATATTCGCTGGGTGATTTTTTCCTACTTTAAAAAATAAAGAGTTCCTATCGTTTTACAAGCATTGATGACATTAAAAGCGCTTAGCTGAAAAAGCAGGAAACTCCACTATGTCGAGTTTGAGAATGATATATAAAAATAAATTTAAAAAATAAAAAAATTGCAATCTGACTATTAAAAAAATATTTAAAAAATGAGGCCGTTTTGTTTGCAACGATGCAAACTTCCAGCCCTATTTATATGATTTTTTAAAAAAATGTTTAATCATCTGCTTAAAAGAAATAGTGAAACAATTGATGGCGTTACACTTGCAACGATGCAAAATTCAGTTGCCTGCTTTGATGTAAAACATGATGTAAAACTAGACCGCTGAAGGCACAACATTTTTCATAACAACATACGTAAGTAGATGCAGTTTTACAAAAGTTATGTGCCCAATAAGTTGCATGGACGTGCACAAATAAAGGTTGTAGAAGCTTTACAAAGTATGATGGTCTTCTACAATAAGATTTCGAAGAAACTGACTGGATCTGACTGCCTAAGTTTTCGTCCCACTCATCCGATCCTGTGCCGTTCTGTATAAAGTAATGGTAAATTTGAACGAGGTTTTTAAAACGTTTAATGTATGCCTTTATTTCACCATTTCGAAACACTCGTATCGCAGGTTCGACAAGAATATCTAGCATACTGTTTAGAAAAAAGCTATAAAAGCAATAGATATCTGAAAATCTCGTCGGTTTATACGCTACAGTCAGGATTTTTTCATTTTTGACGGTAATTGAACCGACATGAAGAAATCAGTTCAAAGTTCAAAGAAACACTATAAGCCCCAACATGTATTCAAAACAATCAAGACGCGATGGTAATAGAAGCCTTCAATCCTTAATCTGTTTGTTACATTTGGAGTGTTTTACTTAGAACGTGAAAAATGGAACTTTAAATGAAAACAGTCATACACTAACCTGATGTTTCGATGTGTAATAAGGTTACAATGAACAAGTTTGGGTTTTTATTTCAAGCGTTATTAACTAATTTCCTAGCCGATTTCTTTGTTTGTTCGAGGCACAAATTTATTCCTTCTGATTTAAACTCTCATTGCAACCGAATGTCCCAATAATCTCTTTACTAAATAGTTCATATCTTACAACAATAAGGATAAACATAGTATGTGTATGCAAGTATTCCGCATACACATAGTATGTGTATGCGGAATTTCGAAAAGCTTTAGTACTTCGGGAAAATTTCCGAAAAATGTTTAAAGGCGTATCGTCCTACACGCACGATTGGCGATTAAAATTGAGTGCATAGAAATGCGAACCGGCGATTTTGTTGAAAACATGACTGCAGGACCGCCAGTCGGGCTTTGAAACGTGATTGGAGATTTTTGATGATTTTGTAGGTTTATTATGTTTGATCAATTTGCCTTTTTTTGAATTTTTGTTTTTGTTTTTTTGTACCACATGTTTACCGCAACGAAGCAGATTTATTAAATATTGTCTTATAAATTTGTCGATATAACGATCGACAAATGTGTTTCAGTTACGCAAACTAGCCAGTTATAACCTTCGTTTGTGTAAGGGTTTTTTTCATCTTGAACTTATTATGGTATTTATCGAAATAGTTCAACATATTCGATAAAAGTTTGATTCTGTCTAATTGGCAATTTTAGAATATAATCCTGATATTGTGAAAATACTTTGTAGATTATTGCATTCTTTTGTGGTGCGAAACCAATCAAATTTCTACCTTCAATAAGGATACCCCTTAGTCTAATCTGCATTACAGTCTACACATTAGCCTGCTAATTATTTTTGCTGCATCAAAATACATGAAATTTCAATTTCAAAGCATCAAAAGACATATCGAATATTTAATCAGTGAAGGAAATATCCGAGATACACAACGATGACGGCAAGAGTTGACTACAACATCCATCCCGATTATTTCTTCAAACAAGAATATACGCCCTGTGCAAACATTAACGAAATATTCCGCTGGAACTTAAAGTTTTTGCAGAACTTAAGGGCTTTCAGTCGTTTTGAACAGAACCATAAGTGCATAAATGCAATTGCCCATTTCACTTCAAAAAAACAATTTAAGTCGTAACCGGTACATCCATTGCATTTACAAACGGAGCTGATAATAAAATGCGATAAGCCACCATTTCTATTTAGTACTCTACCGAGCGATGATGTTTCTAGTAACAGAAGAAAACAAAGAGATTCGTGTTTTGATAAAAAAGACATTCACTGCAAACAAATATCGCTCGAGCGATGACACGTTCTGCCGCACGATCTGTCGACGAAGTTTTCCTCAGTGCCTAGTCACCCGCTCGACAATCTCAAATAACGAAATTATCGCTGACACTTGTAGAAGCGGTGGCGGCGACCTGCGACTAGTGACAGCTGCCGTTGCCAAAAAGTGGCGAGCAGCTGAGACTCTTTTTCTAAATTACGGCTAAAACGAAATTGAACAATCAATGCAAGTCGCTGATAGCGCATTACCTCATCTTGCGATCGCTGTCATGCGTTTCCGACATGTTTAGCAGCGGCGGCGGCGGCGGCATTTAACCACTCGATAGCAGGACGTACACAATATGTAAAATTCAGCACTTATTTCCTTCCCGTATGAGATCACGCCAACATTCGCTGATGACAATGACACCGACGGCCGCTCTAGTGTCGCTGCTGTCAAAATCTTATCATAGTTTTTCTTCACCTTGCCACCGACGACGACGGCTCCGTTTTTCCGAAAAGCGGCCACTTTTCCTACGTCGCAGTCGATTTCAACTCTGGGAAACAATTGCTATTTGCAGAATGGCATTTTCCCGCAGAATGGATATGCCCTCGAATCAGCCGCCAAATTCGCGATAGACGGCCCGCGAACGAGCTATGATTCAAGTTCGTTTATCCGCCTCAAAGGTGTTTTTTGGCAAAAGGTGGGTTCTCCGCTAACCGACACACACTAGATGACAAGAGAAATGGGGGTGAGCGCGGTGTGTCACGAGAAGGCAAAATGCGACAAGGAGAAAACGTATCGACAGGAACACACAATTTGCACAACAAATTGCCGAATCACGGCGCATCCAATCGTTACGTTTCAACTATGAGTGCACTCACTATAATTTCGTTTCGTACTTGTAAATAAATAAAACGAAAAAACTAAGCCGAAAACCGAGGAAAATCACATTAAATAAACTCACGACTCCTCGCACAACCGAGAAAGAGACATCACACTCACACACTACTCACCAAGTCGAATACAAATTGTGCTACCGCTTCCATTCTCAATTGTGTATAAGTATTTTTATTTGAAACTCAGAGTGACCAACAAGTGAAATAAAAATTGCGCGAAATCTTCGCGCAAAATGGTATTCAAACACGCGTATTTTGAAATCAACTCTAATTTGCAATTTTAATTTTTTGTACCAACTATGGTATAAAAGCTGTAAACACTCACAATGAGTATTGTTTTAAATCAAGCATAAGCAACCATCTTGACGTCAGGACCAAAAATTCAGCAGAGATAAGAACTCGCAAAAACTACTAGTTACTGATTAAATATTGTCGGTTTTTATCCCACCCGCATTTCTTCCATATATAATCTGCTTTCAAAGCGTATTAAGTATTATTAAGGAACGTCGAGTATGTGCAAATATATAATTTCTATTAAAAAATAAAAACAATCGATTCCTTTATTGTTTGTTGATTTTTTTATTACTGCAAACACCGCGGGTCTCGGAATATACACCTATTCCATCCTCAGTGCAAACTAACATTTTGAAATGTTAGTAATAAAAAAAGCAGCAATAAAAATAAAATCAACGAACAATAAAGAAAAGGATTGTTTTTATTTTTTAATCTAAAACGTTCGTTGAAATTGGTGACTAGGATTATTCATATAATTTCGAGTTTATTTCATAGTAAGTTGCAATCGACCACTCGGAATTCGGAACTTGTATTGTAGGATTATTGTAGCGTTCGATAATAGCTCTCAACAAGTTCGTCCTGAGTTCAATATACGATAATATACTCATGAGGAAATCATGTTCTTTAATGAATCTTTGCCAAACACGGTTTTAAAGTTTTGTCGCAATTTTTTTTAAAAAATAGTCTGTAATAGTAGTTTATTAATGTTAAATAGAAATAAAGTGGTGAAGATGCGAATTGTGAAGATATATATTTGAAGTTATATTAAATAGATATTATTTGATATTATTAGAAATTATATTTATTATAGAAACAGAACTCTTATATATTATATTTATTATATATTATATTTGAAATTATACATATTAATTAATTTCGACATGATCTTTTTCTGTTTGGTCAAAGTTGATCAAATGATAATGATGTTAGTATTATGGTAGGTCCAAGCATTAGCAGATTGGTTTGTCAGCGCCACAATATATTCACGCACATTTTTGGAGCGATTTATTCACTATTTTCCAGTTGTCCACAGTCGTACTGTGTTCCATATAGAATAATTAATTGGGTCAATAACTCATAGAATAACTCGCCCGTCCATGAATTCTGCAGTTAAGCACACTGCAATCCCACTTATGGAAGACTAGAGAGTCCGTATCTTATATGAATCACATATGACTTAATAAATATGTATATCATTTTGAATTTGACAAAATATGATAAGCTTTTATTTTTCGATTTTTCATCCCAAAATGCTTTGTTTTTAATTATTACCTCTGAATAATTTTGAGCTTTGAATTGATTTAGTTTTTTGGAATGGAAAATCAAAAAATATAAGCTAATTTAGAAGTGCTACATACAGGAAAATACACACAGTACAATATGATAATTATAACTGAAAAGGTTCTCGAATACAAAAGTACCGAAACAATTAAATTATTTTGAAATTCAGAAGAAGCAATGCCACATATTTAAATAATTGCAAAACCTGAAAATGAAATTGTTAGCAAATTGCCGTTCTAATTAATAATAACAAAGAGAAACGAAACAAAATTTATATCAACTACAAAAATCGAGCTATCATAGCTGACTTATGACAAAACGGTTGCATAAAATTGTACTGGCTGAATAATTGTATGATTGTATAAAAATTATTGGCCTTGATTTGCTTTATTAACGTTGCTTGCTTTCAAGCATTGAGCCACTAACAAGCTTTAACACTTCAAACAATTTCCTAATATAACGGTATTCCATGCTAATATACATTAACACTCTCTTAAATTTGGTTTTCATATAAAAGGATTTGTCTATAATATAGCGCAAGTATAATAATTCTCAATTACATTAAGATGCAGGAAACTAGCGATCGTGATTTTCGCTGTTGTTCACGTTGTTCAATTTTAAAGCTTAATCTCTCTCGCAAAGCTCGCTTCTATTGGTGCATTTGGTGCCAAAAACGTGCACCTTAGCTCTTTCGCGTCCAGCTAGCTTCTAAGACTGACAATGAAAATAAAATCGTTTTATTCGTTATTTATAAACATAAGAGCAGAAAAAGTTTGCAAAAAGTACGATTTTTGCTAACAGGCAAATTCGCTTTGGCGTTCTCAATGTTTGTAATAGTTTCCATTTCACAAATGATCAAACTAATCAAATTGATAAAATGCTTCCTTTTAATGATTGATGCAATGATTCTTTAATTTTATTTACGAAATCAATTTTCCACCGTAATCAGTCAGTCTTCTACAGCGACTTAATTTATTTTCCTTACAATCTATGCTTAACTGCTAACAGGGTCTATTAGATATTTGATTTATAAGGGCTTAATGTATGGCATAAACGGTAACCTTCAAGATCTTTGAAATTAGATTGAAATAAAAGTTTTTTCATAGCACAGAAGCTATGGAAAATAATCACAAAAGTATTAGAATTTTTCAACAATATTTTTAACCGATTTCGTAAATTAAATATAAGAATCACAAATCAAAAAGAAGCTTCTTATCTTTTTGACCAGTTTTCGAAATATTTAAGAATCCCTGTTAGGCGTTTCTTGAGCAATGACAGACGCTTTCAGCATCAGGCTACATCCATGTAAAGATCTTTAGTCAAAATGTCAATGGAACCTTGATAGATTAATATTATTTTTCCTTGCCCAACTTTTATTTTTTTTAATTGCAATTAATAATCTAGTTGTTTCCCGCTTGCGTTAGTATAAACATCGTTTATTCGTATTACCCAGACAGTGGAATGAAAATATACTTTAGAGCACGCCATTTTTGATCACAATTGAAGGTAAGAACCAAGCAAATTAAACTTTTTTCTCATGAAACTTTCATTCAACGTAAGGTAAGATAAATTCTTAAAGTAAAAGCTGCACAAATTCCATGTCAGCCTAAATTCAGTTTACTTTTTCGGAACAGGTTATGATAATGATTCATTTAAAGTGATGTTCAGTCTTGTTGTATTGCACTTCCTTCCTTCTTATACTTTAAAGGAAAACTCTGCCAATTTCGCTTACTTGTAGCGAAATAGATGAGTTATTCGTTTCAAGGTATTGATATTATAGACATAGTATACATAGAATTTTGATCTAAATAAGTTTAAATTTGTGAGAATTTAAGTCACCGCATAAAAGAAATACACCAAACTGATAAAAGTTAAAAGAATACACTAGAATTGTTACCCATAAATTTTTTGATTGCCCACTTCTGGGCCAGGATGAAATTCAATAGACGTTTTCTTAAAAACCTGTTTTTATAATAAAACATATTAGGGGTTTTACAAGTATTTATTACCTGTTTTAAAATAATTTATGACGCACTTGCAGAGAAAAATGGATCATAAAGCAAAAAAAAATGGTTCGAATGAAGTAGACTCATTAGAAATATAAACTAACTTCTTTCTCATATATTGCTTCGATGTTTTTCTTTTTAATTATTTCTTAATTAAACTTGAAATGGCTCTCAATTTTTTTTTCGAGCAGATACCAAGTGTCACCAAGTTTCTTATCAAATTATGTGCTATATGGTAGTACAGTTTCACACAATCTGACGTTTGACAGTTTGTCCCCGTCATTAGTTATATGGAAAGCAACAGTTGAGTGACGGTCGTGTTTCTTAGTAGTTTTATTCACCGCTAGAGATTGTCGGCAAAGTGTTTTGAAGATATTTCCCATTCCAGACAATTAAATTACCGTGTTTTGTGGCTCCGTTGACTACGCTGTTGAAAACTCTCCAATCACAGTACTCAATCATTTCGCATAAAAATACTCGCTGCGAGTGTCATCTAATTACTGGGTAAACAGGTGAGTTCACTGCTTTCAGATCACTTTTGCTAATAGCTATTACAATCGGACCATAAATAGCTCTCAGTCGAACAGAATAACTTAATGTTGGAGGTCAAAGGTGGTTGTCGCAAATGTATGTTGGATTGTGCATATTTAATTAAATACCAATAGATTGTCAGAATGCAACGTCCTTATCATGATGATTCCAGTAGAAGATGTGAAACGCGTTTTGCACCTTGCACGATTTGGTTGAATAAACGAATGCTATTTATTCAGAGGAGTGAATAAATTTAAACACACAAATTAACAGTGATAGCAAGATTGTGATAATTGAAACTTTAATATCTGTTCATGAGCACGATTGTAATTACTTGAATTGCATTTCTCCTGCCAATTGACTACCGGTAGAGTTTGTAAACAAATTGAACGACGGCTATTGCTCTAAAAGTTTTTCATGTAAGAAAAAACTGGGCGCTACTGGCAAATGAAGTATTTATTGATCGTTAAAAATCAAAATTGGCTAATGCAATGACGAAAGACTACCTATTAAGCAGTCAATGAATTGCCGACATTGGTCCCCATTTTCCACTTTACACATGGTGGGCCAAAATATTGTTGTTGTAATTAATGAGTAATGCAAAGTCATGTCGTAATTGGAACCCATAGGAAAGGAAACGTGCATTGACGCCGGCTCCTAACGGCTTAGTTTAATTCGATAAATTTCTGTACCAGGCACACCAGCTTCGTTGCCTCCTTTTTTTTGTATACCATCGAGTAACGTCATCATAAGTTTTCCATGATTCAATACAATACCAATTCTCAAGGTGAAATGTAGAAATTTCAGATGGGTGCAAGTTTTAAATGGATAACCCCCATTTATTCTTGCAATTCAATTACCAAACCAATAATTAAAAGCCAGTGCTTTTTCCTATCTTTACAACAGCTCAAATGAGCCCTTATCGGTATGGCGTTCAAAGCTTATATCAGCATTATTTTATGTGTTCTATGGAATCGAATTGTCTCTACGAACTTATCTTGAGTTTTGGCAATAGCCAACAAAGCAAATTTATCTCTGAAGGGGGCAGGTTAGGCAGGTTTAAAGCGATTAGGCGCTTGAACGCACGAATGATGAGTTTCATTATCCAAAAAACTAAAGGGTCCTTGCTTTGCTATGAAGCTATTGGCATTAGTATAAAACAATGAACAATAAATAAAACTAATAATAAATATATAAAACAATAAATGAATAAATTACACAGAAAAAAAACTAATCAAGTAGCATGAATAATGCAAGGCACTAGACTGCAGTAAATTTAGGATGATAAACGATACTAACATTACCATCTACTTGTTCTGTGAATATGTAATTTTGTGTTTCAAGATACTTCGTAATAAATACATAAATGCAATATAGAATAAACATTGACACGTACTATAAATAAAAATAAAAAGAAATAACCCATCATCAGCTTAGTTATTTAAGCAGAAATACGATCTGTGGTGTAAATTTGAAAAAAATTTTTTTGTAATATGACCAAAAGTTTAGGTTAGTAGAATGTGTATAGTAGAAAATTTCTGTGCGGCGATTTATCACTATCCATTTAATACCTAAGCCATGCAGATAAATAAAATTCGAATTTTTATTTATTCGCTGATTATTTAAATTTCATGTTGTTTCCTAAGTGAAGCCATTCACATTAATCGTTGTTCATTGTCAACTGAATACGATCGCAAATAGTTTTGCTAACGTAAAATGAATTTAAATTCATTTATTTCAATTCATTGAAATTAGCAAAGCTTTTGCTGGTCTCATTGCAACATTCCATTTGAATAAATGTAAGTACATTGCAGTTTCCCCTCCAAGTTAAGCCTTTTGACTAGGAATATGATGAGCATTTATCAGAATACTATCGTAAAGCTCTTTGACAATGACTACTGCTGACGTTTACTTGATAAGAGTGAAAAGTACACAGTGAATGAATTTGAAAAAATTATATCTAGACATTACATACAATTATTGCAAAGTTTAAAGTGATCACAAACGGACTTGATTGTATTTAGATACTTTCAACTTACTTTCTATGGGCGAATGCTTACTTACTGCAACAAATGCTCTTTGTAATAAAATTTTTGCCAGAACACTTTTGACTTTTGAATTCACGCTAAAGTTTCATTGAAGCTATTTCCTTGCGAACATTTAGTAAACCAAAAAAAAGTGCAGAAAAATTAGCCCCTCTAAATTTCCATTTACGCTGATAGTTTCGTTGAAAATTTTGATATTTTTTTTTTTTTTTGAAATCAGATCTTCCATATGTGACCCGAGCAGTGAATGTAAACATTGCGAGAAGCGTTAGTCTTGTTGTAAAGTATTGCGATATCACTTTACTAGTTAAGCCACAACTTAAAATTGGCGCGGCGCTGCAACCTCATAACGCAATCCTTTATGAAAATAGGTTTTTAATTTTTAATAGGTTTTAGGTAAACTAATAAAAACAAAAACCATTAAGCTATATAGAGACAAAATAAAATAAAATTATTTGAAGAAAAAATCGAACCCAAAAGTTTCTAATTTGAGAACAAAAATTAAAATTTGTTCTTGTGTTCGTCAATATATAGAACATGTTTTAGTGCCAAACAATCATGTAAATAAAATCTCAATATTTTAATTAAACATTTTTGTTAAATGAAATTTAATTCATTTTATTTTGGCGGTCAAGTTTCAACGATATTAGGTATGGGAAGAAGTTTCCGCCGTTTTTTCGACAATAGTTTTAGTTAATTTCATTATTAAAGAATACAGTCACGTCATTCAAAGTACGCACCATTTGAAGCTATGGCTTCCTCCTATCTTTCTGGTAGTAGATGGATTCCTCGGCGGAAAAAATCCATATCCTTCGATTCGATCCAATCATCGAGATATTTTTTGACGCTTTCATAAGAAGTAAATCGTTTTTAAATCGGGCCGACCGCAGGGAGCGGATCAAATGGAAATCCGACGGGGGAAAGTTCTAGAGAATACGCCGGGTGGGGCAAAATTTCCGAATTCAAACCTTCCATAATATTTGACCAGCTTGACTGCGTGTGGCTTGCATTATTGTGCATGAAAATCAACTTGCCATGTCTGCCATTCCATGCTAGCCGTTTTACCGTCAGAGCTCGATTCAGACGGATGAGTTGCCGTCGGTTCACATTGTTTCACACGGTTTGAGGAGCTCGTAATAGATGACGCCACTGTGGTCCCACCAGATGCACAACATGACCTTGCGAGCGTTAATATTCCGTTTTGGCCTTGATGGACCTGGTTTACCTGGCATTATCCAATGAACAATGTTCGATGTCCCTCTCTCGAAGTTGCCGCGGCACTCAATTCTCAGCTTTTTAGATCATTCCCATGACGTGCAAGGACTTACCGACGGTAAGTCTGTCAACATTTAACTCTTTCGACAATTGTTCTAGGCTTTGACTTGAATCTTCATCCAACGATTCCCGTAGTAGAAGATTCGAAATTTTCGGTGCCCCTTCACGGTCTTTATCAGTCACGTCAAAATCACCATTTTAAAAACGCCGAAACCACTCTCTGCAAGTCGTCTCAGATGGAGTATGATCACCGTAAACATCGAGCACCATACGATAAGTTTCCGCAGCATTTTTCTTGAGAATGAAATAATGAACTAAGATTTCCCGCAAATGCAGCTTTTTCGGTATGAAAGTCGACCTTTTCAACACGAGAAAAACCGTGTTCACGCTTTGAAGGAATGTCGACTACTGCGTCCGTGAGCATACGCATACAACTTCCAATTCCAAGAACAGTACCACAGCAGACACTTAAATAGTATTTGTAAGGACATCTGTCTACCAACGGCAGAGACTTATTCACATACCCAATACATCAAAGTTATCTTGGATAGCAGAACCTTTCTGCAAAACTTTCGTGGATAAAAGATTTTTAAACAATTTTTTTAACTGAAAAAAAAACACGAATTCTTCCAATATTTCTCTCGATACAATATCTCAAAATGCCATTTTTGCTTTAAATCGGAGTAGCATCTTTCACTAAACGTCCCTTTATTTGGCGCGTATTTTATTTATTTTCATCTCTTGTAGACATCGTTTATTACAGTCAAGTTGACATACTATGCCAATTTTTTTGAATTTTTTTTTTTGTTGAGTGTGGTGACTTTGTGCTAATTGCCAATTTATTGAGAAGAATCAAGTTTTCCCATCAACTCAAACCGATTTTAATTCCTATATTAACTGAATACCTCTTTACTCTAATAAACCCGCCTGTACCACGGTCAAATTTTTTTGACTGAATCAGTATTCTTGTAAATATATTCACCAATCTTTCAATCCGGACATAGTTTGAATTTATTTTGATTTTTGTGATCTTATTGTTTCCAAACTCTTGATGAAATGAAAAATTCATCAGCTCCTTTACAAAAAAAACACCCGCTCGACTTAATAAATTTGATATGCTTTTCTATCAATATGTTTATTGCTACGATTTTAATTTTCACTGATTTTTTCTTATCATCCGTATATACGCAAAGTCAAGTACTTATCCGAGTCCCAAGTCATTCGAACGATAAGAGATTGTTACCAAATACTCGCGAGTACTTCTATTAAGAGATTTAAATTTTAGCATAGGAAATTTCCATTGATTATGTTAAAAAATCGCATTTACTTATCTTTTTGCCGTATACAGGCGCAGGCTATGGTTAGCATTTTTGTGAAGTCAATTTTCTGTACCATTCGTTACAGATTTGTGTTGAAGAATTGGCTTTATAACGCCACATAAACTGAAAGCATAACTATAAAAATATTTGAATAATTTCAAATGTTTTAGTTATTTTTTAAGTCTACAAATGTGAGATACCATATATTTATTATTTATAAAAGATGTTTCATTTCTCTACTTGCATTTTCAGTACTCTTCCTTGATATTTATTGTCCCATCGCATGACTAGTCTGAGAAGAGATTGCCCCATTGTACCCTGTGTTTGCAATATCATTTTATTTAAAAAAAAAAAAAAACAGAAAAAAAACAGAAAAACATTTTGGCACTTTCACTCAGGAATTTTTCCATTTCAAGAGCGTCATCTCTACTAGGCAAGCGATGGATATTGCTAGATTTACGTGTAAAAAAAATATAAATTACAGATAAAACATTCACCTAATATTCCGTTCGGCTTATCTTTTAGTGAGACTTCAACTCCTAAACTAATCTTTCTTGTCTGGTTCAAAAATCCAAACGAAAAAAAAAATCTATTACATTAAATCTATAAATTTTAAACAACACGTTTTTCGAATTTTTCTGATAAGAGTACATAAATGGGTCATAAAACATGTGAAAATTACAAAAAAATATTTTAAAACAAACTAATAGACGCTCTTAATCGTCATCATTCTTACGTTGAATTTTTAATCATCATTTTTGTATATCGACAGTTCAATTAGCTAAAATATCTCCGTTTCAACTAATTAAATGATTGAAACTCATGAAAACAGAGTAAACGATTACAAAACCATGAAACAGTACACATAATGTCTTCGAGAGCACAATTTTAAACACTTCCCATACATGCAAAGTGTTATCTTGCATCTACAAGCCTACGTATAAACTAGTCCTAATTAAATATTTGAGAAAATATTCGAATTTTATGAGAAATTGAGGAAAACCAATTAACCAATTTAAATTTCCTATATTTATGATAAATTTTATGTTTAATAAATGGCCAATGCAATTTATGCACTTGTTATAATGAATAAAGATAACAAGAAAACGTAGCACAATCTACTAGAACACGTTATAAGTTCCGTATATAGTTATTTTGAGAGCTTCCTACGGATCGACTAACAAGTTATTGGAAAGATAGCATAAGTTAAATACTAATGCTTCTTACGATATAATGGGACTAGGCAAGGAAGGAATTTTGAGGAAGTAATTTGGTCGCTAAGTTAAGTTCAAACGACAAGCAATTTCAATGATTATGATTAATTTCGATATAAAAGTTTCTTCAAACTGAGAGCTAGAGCCCATCAAAGGTAAATATCAAATGCTCTTTATTTCTACGACACATAATAAAAACATAAACCCAATTTCAAACAATAATATCAACATCAACAATATCAACAACTTACTGGCACAAACACTGCTATAAAATTTGATATATCAGTAAAAAAAATCCCAAGTATATCTCGTTTATGAAACATATTAAAACTATTAACTAGAATGCATTAATTGAAAAAGCATTGGTTATTTTTTTGCAAGAGCGTCGTCTCTACTAGGCACGATATAGAGACTTCTCTTTTTATTAGTCAAAAAATTCACCTAATATTCTGTTCGGCTTATCTTTTATTGAGACTTCAATTCCTTTTTAAACATATTTTCAATACCCAACATATTTCATTTAATTAAACAAATCTAAATAAATTTAAACTTATTCAACTAATATATCACTACGATGATATACCTATTCTAATTGCTATATTTATCACTTAATATTAACCAACATAACCTCGTACAATGGCAGAACACTAATGCATTGCAATAACGAGAGCTAACACAAAAAAATTGATAAACAGTACTGGGAATTTAGCTAATTGCCATCCAACCGCATATAGGTAGATCCTGCGTCCTAGCTAATGCAATTTCAATAAACCGAGCTTAGCTATCTTCTTACCGAGAGCCCGTTTATACACATGACATATTATATATACATGGTATATAATCGAAATACTGCCGAATATACTGTGACTATACCAATTCCAGCTAAATACACGAGTGCTTCGAAAAGTATAAACCCAGTAGTGGGACTGATTTTTAAGTACCAGAAAAGGTTATAGAATAGAGACTTTTGCACACAATCACAGAATTTGTAATGAGATTTTGAACCAGTCACTTCGGAAGTTTGATGGTCTCCAATTAGATATGTAGTGATGCTAATCTGTTTCAGGTTTTCTATTCAAATAAGTACTTGCACGGATACATTCCTTTTGGAGGAATTTACATCACAATGGCACTCTGGTAATATCAGATCTGAAACCCGTTCGTAAAGACTGCTCTAACTAACGCTTAAACTTATTTAACGTCCATAGTGACAACTAAACATCACATGCTCATTATAAACAATACAGGTCCTGATGAACACCGAGATACTTTACACAGAAATTAAGTGAAACCTGTTCAGAACTACCTTCACTAACCATCATGTTGAATTTTTTCAAATTGCTTTTCAGATATTAGCTGGCCGCACGCAACGTTTTTCGAAACAAACTAGTTTCGCATTTTCGCTACTCTGAGACTCTGTCCATGTTGAACAGAATGTCGTTATTTGTCGAATTAATAAAGCTCTTTCGTTAATTGTATAAATGATCAGATCATCAAAAAACGCTCCTAATAACCGCGTAGGTGACACAATGAGATGAAAGCCGTTCAAAACATTACGAATGAATATGGAGAATAGCCTTAGCGCAATTTCAGTTCTTAGTTCTTTGTGCGGACTGCTAAACACCATTACATGGCAAATCGTTATCAAATTTCCAGCAGACACTACAAATGACTTTTCGTATAAAATATTCCGCATGCCAGTATGAAGTGTCTGGCGAATTGGGCAAATGAAAACTTCAAAATCACGCTCAGTAAAGCACAAAATGTGGTCATGTCTCTTCGATGGCTCTCTCATTCCAGATACATTGATCAAAAGCTCGAATTTATTTGTTACAAGACTCTGTAACACTAATACAGAGTATATATCAAAGTGCTAGTACAATGGAAGCATTAATAGTTTTCGAAAAGAAATTTCTCTGAAATCATATCGAAAGGTCTTTAACTGTGAGTGAAAACCCCTGAATATCACGTCCGTTCCACCCTACATACGGGTGTACCAAGACTTATCATACTACTGGCTTCATTCCTCAAAAAAGTTTTCGTGTATTTAGACATTAATATGTTCTTGATTCCGCTTATATATCATATATATAGACGAGCAACCATTAATAGATAAAATATCTTCCCAATTTGAGCTCCAGAGACGAAATATTTCAATCGAAATACTACTTGCTAGGTTCATTCGGGGTGGTACGGGTCAATCTAAGTATTGGTGGCTGCAGGACTAAGGCTAAATTATTCGTGGTTTGTGTTTCTTTTTACTTTGTACTGATTTTCAGATCATTATTGCTACCTACGTGTAGTTATTTTCTTTAAACAGAAAAAAACGCACATGTTAAAATTTAGGTTAGAGATAAATGTGATATTTATTTCAGCATATGAAAAATGTTTGATTGGATTTGGAGGGTCGGGGTAATTGTGGGCCATTAATTTTTGCTTAATTTTTTTTTTTTTGAATTGTTTTTGTTCTTATATTTTTTAAAACCAACAGAATGACTAAATCCTATTTATTTTAAATTGAAGAATTCGCCTTGCAGGAGCTTTGAAATTAGTCTTTATCATACCATATCAAGTGCTTCCGCCATATCAAATAGGTACGCTACAACACATTTCCTATAGCTTTATTTTCAAGAGATATGTAAGTGAATGATTAGTTCGGCATGTAGGCGTCGAGTCGTTCTAGTATTGCTTAAAACAACTTGGTGATGTTAAAAGAGAAACCCGATTGGCAGTAGCTTCTACTTTTTTTTCTTTGAAAATCATTTGAAATTCTTCCATCGACCAACACAAACTCCAATTTAAAGACAATCTGACATCCACAGTTTTAATTAATTCTACAAGTAATTTACATTAAAAATATGTTAATAATAAATAAAAGTCTACTCAAAATTAAAATTTACATTGCACATTTATGTGTATATATAAAGTATATTATTATTAACAATGTTAAACGAGACGATTTTTCCGTGTTGTTAATATTTATGACAGTTGTAAATAGACTGACATCGGAGGATTGTCACCCCATGTTAATATTTTTCTACAGGATAGTCTAATTTAATATTCTAAATTCTCCGATTTAGTTTAATCAAGAACATATTGCTTGGGCCTGTTCACCAACTTCACCCGTCATCTCTGGCAAGCGACCGAATTGGTCGTAACGATTATAACAAACAATTCTAGAATTCAAATTTTGTACTGGACGTGAATTGCGCAGAATTCTGATCGTACGGTCTTTAGAAAGTAGCAATCTAAACTCAGCCAACTGCAAAGTAAAAGTTTTAATGAGATATAAAACTATTTCAATAGAAAAATATGTACCTGACTTTCACTGATCGACATGGGTTCCGGTTGTACAAACCATGTCACGCCTTCGCTGCAAGGCGGTTCTGTCAGGGATCCTCCATAGCTATAAAAGCCAGACTTGAAAGGATAGCATAGCCACGATATTGGAAAGGATGGAATCTCCACACGCTTGAAGGGCTCACGGATGTGATGCAAATTCAAAATGATTGGATCCAAGTAGGGATTGTCGAATTTGGTAATCTAGGTAAAATTTCAAATGAAAAATCGATAACCCATCTTAAGCCTACTTACAGTGAAAACATAACTAATTATTAAAATTCCTAAGTCACCAATGTAACTGGGATTAAACTCCGTATTTTCTTTTGATATATGTGTTGCCTGCAAATATACTTCTTTACAATGTTCCCAGAAATATTTGACTGGTACATACTTGCATTTCTAGTGGGTACTTTCTATCGTTAATTGAATGCTCAGATCCTTCGTTATCAAGGGCGCTCCAACGGAAGCAAAGAGACACGAACGAATAACTTTCTAGTAAGTCGGCTCCACTTAAAGTTGGTTGATTACAAATGTAGTGAGCTTTAAGATCAACTGCGAAAATCAATTTTTCATTATAAAAGAATAAAAAACCAATATCTGAACCAAACCAGTATGCCCCGTGTTCTCAATAACAATCCTAGCTGGCAAGTCATCGTAATTTTTCCAAACGAGTGGCTCGCTAATTTTCAATATTTCCGTTGTTTCCGTTCGTATGTTTATCGGTGACTGGTAACAGCCCCTTGCCGCTGGAAAGAACTCCTTCCACTTGTGAGGACCACGCCGAGCGCCATAATCAAAATCAAAGTTCATGCGACTTTTCCCACTGCACAATACTATCTCACATAGTTGCTTGGCATAGTGAAAATTAGCCAATAAGAGCCCAGCACAAAATACTGACAATAAAAATAAAATGTATGGCTGCACATAAATATAGGACGTTAACACTGAATAAATTCCATTCATGATGCTACATAATCCGATCATACTACGATAGTTTGATCACGAAAAATGGATATATTTAAGATCGGCCCAAAGTTCGTTTGCGATCAGGCTTTTCTTTACGCAAATAAAATTTTGTATCGATTCACTTCTTCTATTCCTCTTTGACACTCTCGGTTTCTCCTTTGCAAGTTTGTTATGTACTTTTATCGCTAAAAAGCTTTAGTTGAATTGAATTTAATTCAGCAAATTTTCAGAAATGTGTAAATATTTGTATTTTTTTAACTGCTTCCTATTTTAAGTTAATAAAATTGCAAGCCAACAACCCACTAAAACATTAGAATTAATTTGATCAGTTTTTCACGGAGTACTGAAAGTTGTTAAAAAATCTGATTTGGCTAGCCAACTTTTGTTTTTCGATAATCAGCTTTTCTATGCGATTTTTTATGTGGGAAAAGTGGATAAAGAAATATCTTCGTAAGAAAATTGACTTAAATGTAGTCGAAATATTATACCTTAAACTAAGTCAAGTTCATTAATAGGAAGAGAAGAGTTTCTATATTATATTCTATTTAAAATAAGTGTAATTTATTTTAAATAATTCTATTTTAAATCATAATAATTTCTAAAACAACATTTTTTTACCAAAAATAGATCAAATAAATTACAAGTGTTCTTAGTTTCAGGCCGGGTTTTTGCCAAAATAATAACGAGATAGTTTAGCGTCAGCAGCCTTCCTGGAAAAGTTTCGTGGGTATAGCCCAGCATTAGTACATATGTGTAGGCAACATTAAATGACAATGCAACAATCAGTTCCTTCTACCTCGTCTATTTGATTTTTGCATTATTTCATTTGCCTAAAGCGGCAAATCATCGTCAGGTGTGATTAAATAATATATAATTTAACCTTTCACACCTTTTAAACGCTAGAAAGGGCACGGATCAGAAAGAAAACACCTAACTTTTCTAAGGCTCATACAAATAGGGCTGAGATATAACAAATTGTTTTAACCCTAAGCTTCATGTAAATTTTGAAAAGATTTTAACCAGGGATATGGAAAGTATATGGGACTATATTGCTAACTTAACGCAATGAACATAATTAGACTATTGTCTTGTTAATGTAAAGAAGTGTTTACTTTTTTTCTGAAAAGGTCGAAATGTGTACGGTCAAAATACATTTAGCTTATCAGTTTTGCATTAAAAAATGTAAAAAACTGGACGCTGCCACCCAAATTTCACCTTCCGAAGATAATTAGAGGCGATTGGAAATTGCGGCTTTTGAAAAGGTGCCAGAAAATATAAAAACAACTTCAACGGTACTAAACATGGTTTTACATGGTGGAAAAAACGAAAAAATCGAAAAATGATAACGTTGAACCAAACACTTCAAACACCAAACCCTGCCACTCCAAAGACAAATATTCATGGATCAAAGGCATTATTCAAACAGAAAATTATTATGTGTGATCAAGCAGAAGGAAATTTTGTGGAATGATCTATCGAAATATGGCCAAACAATAAAAACTACTGATACGTTCAAAATTAAACAGCAAGAGATAAACAATGTGTTTATCATTTGCTGGAATAATATACCAGACACGAAATATTGATCATCACTGGAACGATCTGTCACATTTCGGAAATAGAAAACTATACTTCCTTCACCCGCCATATTAACCAGACCATGCCCCATCTGGTTACGACATGTTTCGTACGATGCCGAATGCTTATTCAGGTTACCAGAATTGAGTCCATTGATTCCTGGACTTAATAAACGAAGAATTCTTTCAGGAAAGAATTCATAATTTGTTCAAAAATGGTTAGTAAGTTGTAATTGTAGTAAATCGATAATGTTGCTTCGTGTGTGGAAAACCACGAATTTGCACGCAGAGCATTGAAAGTTATGTGCTTTCTAATACAAACCATTCAATGTTCAACTAATAAAAGTCTCAATGGAATTTATCACATAATCTTATTATTCATTGCAATCGAAACCGAACTAGTTGGAAAGGAAGCGACCCTTAACATTCACAGCAAATTACTTACTTTTTCGTCATGCATAAAGATAACTTTTTCTGTACTTGTGCGTTGGCAAAGTTTGGTTTGAGGTTCCTAGACACTACTGATAACAATAAATATTTCACTATGAACATCAATTCTACCAATACGACAAATTGTTTTGATAAAAACGCGTAGATTGATTGTTGATTTTTATTATTTTTTTATTTTATTTTATTTTTTTTCTAATAAAATTCAACTCAATCTTATCGTTATGAAATATATGTACAAGATTTAGAAATATAATCCGACTATGTACATAAAATAAACGACGACTATATACATAAACGTAAAATTGATTTACCCTGTGTTCTAACTCTTATACACATATTCCTCAATCAAGTCCAAATATCATAAAATCTTTAACATAGCGATGGGAATTACGCAACAATTGTATGTACCTATAAATATCAAACATCAATACGCATATTTTCTAATTCGCTTACTATTTTCAAACAGAACGTCTTTCGCAACACGTGCATAACCGCAAGTAAAAGTATGTTGCAAAAATCAATACGCTATGCATTCACTTAGCAGTTATTAATTATGTATAATCATGGAACTACTTCTTCTGAATTCAATTCATATTTGCCGGAAAAATCGATATACTGTTCAAAACGGATTATTCCAATCTATATCGTCACGCAAGAGCAACTTGAGCCCAAATATTTAAGTAGGCGCCCCAAATGAAGTGTAAACATTAAAAGTAATCATGTTTGTTTGGTGGAATTGCAGCACTATTGAAGTGCTATAGAAGGGACACGACGCAGAATATTTTTTTTTTCGTATGAAATGCCGTTAATTTAAACATGGATTACTGATATGCTGTTAGAAGTCATTAATGTGTGTATAGATTTATGTGGACAACAAATAACAAAGCAGCATTCCTAGATCAATACCAAAGATTTAATTAAATGTATTTGCTGTATTTACTTAATTTTATTTACGAAATGTATTTACTGTTTTTTCACAGGATCAATAACAAATAATAACAATGCCAGTTCAATCACCAATCCGTATCAGCAACCGTGAAATTGACCATATTGACGATGTTGAACCGCTAGAATATCATGGACATTGGGAACCAATCGGCATAGCTCGAGTGCAGAACACAGGAACATCGGCAGTTGTAACATTTGCGAAGCGTAAGGAACAGCCTTATATCATCGGGGGACCACTAAAGGACAAATACATTTTCGAACAATTACACTTCCATTGGGCAGAAACAGACGAATCAGGCTGTGAACATACGCTAGAAGGAATTACATATTCGATGGAAGCACATGCGGTGCACTATAATTCCAAATATGCTAATTTTGCAGAGGCAAAGAGTAAGCCCGATGGTCTCGCAGTTGTAGCATTTTTCATACAGGCATGCGGTGATAAGGATTGTCCAGAATTCAAGAAAATTACCGAAGGAATTCATATCGTTGAAAAACCAAATACATCGGCGTCAATCGACTCCGGTAATCGCTTAATAAAGTAAGAATGTTATTTTCATTGCAATACTTTAGGTTTGACTTAATTGCAGATTGCCTTTCCTGGATTGGCCTTCAGGAGTTAAGCAAGCATTATTATTCGTACAAGGGTTCTTTGACAACGGCACCATATTTTGAAAGTGTCACATGGATCATCTATAGAACACCAATTTATGTATCCAAAGGACAGGTAAGTAAAAAATATATAAATTTAACTAGTTTAATGTTCAATAAAAAAAATCCTAATTATTTAAAACTTCCCGACACACTTGAAATAATCAAAATCTTTTCACAGGTGGCAACATTTCGAAATTTGCGATCATGCCCGAAAGATTCGAATAAGAAAATTGTAAATAATTTTCGTGAAATCCAAGTTCCACCGACCAAGCCAGAAGTGATATTTGCACGCAATGTGGTGCGACCTAAATCTAAGCTTTAGTTGCAAACAACATTAACGAACCTCTTCTCACATTCCTTACATAAAATATTTCGTTATCCCAGGGATCTGTAAATAATCCGGCAGATTATTAAGTGCTAAACTGTATAACTAGATTCGTAAAATATTTTCTGATACTGCGGATAGATTTCCATAGTGTTAATAAATTGTTTTTGTTCGTTTAATGTTTGATTGTTGAAACTGTCTCATTTTTTTCTGGGGATAATTTAATAGATTGATCTAAATTTGACAAAAAGCTTTGGTTAAATTATTTTCAATCAAAATTTTTAAATCCATGTTTGTACTTAGAATGTATAGCGTATTGGTGGTTGATAAGATATATTTGATAGAGTAATTGGAATATTCTTTTATATATGCTTCGAATGGATTGTGATAATAAATAAAAATAGTAAAACTATGTTCTTTTTTGTCACCTTAATTTGAAGATTTACATAATTTTTGATATATAAAAGTCGTTCACTCTGGTACGCAATTGTGTGGTTAGTGGCAGCTACGCAATTAAAACCATAGAGGTATAAGATCTCATACATCGATAATTAAAACCATTCTAGAGACAAACGGACAACATTTATGTATTGACGTATTATTGGTTTTGGTAGCTGAAAGTGACTAGCTACATGTTAGTGGTTATTCCTTGCATGGGTTTTATTGGTTTTGATTTTCCGCTTATTATTGCTTTTGCGATAATAATATATATATGTATATATTATGTTAGGATAACATGAAAAGTGTGATTGAACAGTTAATAGAATTACATTAGAACATGCAAAATATAAGGCAGAAGTCCACCATTAGGTGGGTTCTTTGGATTATATGTAACTTAAATAGTAATCGCTTATTTTTCTCCAACCTCAACAAATTTCTTTCCTTTCATTCGTCTAAAAAGTATTGTTTCTTTTAGTTTGACTATTATTTTTGATATTGTTTCAATTAAGAGGGCCGATGGAGCCATTTATTCTTTTAAATTTTTGCAGATTGCTTTATATTTTTATATTATTTAATTTGTTAGGTATCTAAATCCTAAATATCGGTTCAATCCTATTGTTTCTTTCTTTCCGTGTTTTACAACAAGTAAAAATCTAAATAAGTAAAAGGGACTCAAAAGACAACATCAGACACTAAACTGCCTTATCTTATTAAATTTGATGTCATCATTATTTTCGTTGGGAATTCATATTTTTAATTTTTGTTTCGTTTTTCTCAATACATCTGCAATAGAATACATAGAATACACTTAAAAGAAGTATCCGTTCTATTTGATCAGTTTGAGCATTTTGTGATATGAAAACTGTTACAAATACTAACATTAAGAAAAATTATACTGTGTTCGATATGTGACTTTTAATCATTTTATTATGAGCCAAACGCTTTTACGAATAAAACAGCTGTCAATTCAAAAACTATCATATCACCTTACCGTTGAAATCAAAAAGCCGGCAAATTGTTTAAAATCGCAAAACTTCTAAACAATAATCCACTTGATTTAGAAGTGGAAACTCTTTACACTCTGTTTATAGATACGAAGATTTCTCTTAATTTAAAATGACAACGATATAACTTTTCTTCACATCGTAGCTCTTAGTATGTCGATATTTTAAAACAACTTGTCGATGAAGTACTAGCGAAAGCCGAAATATACAAAGGTTCATCAACAGATAATTCTTGCGTGGAAGTTAAATCGGAACCATCTCCAAATAATTCAAGAGGTAGTGATGATCGAATCAAATATTGGAAGAATTATACCATACCAAAATTATCGAAAAGCTTGAGCAAGAATGTTCATATCGATGTTTAAAGTTATCGATTCACATTTTATATTGAACTGTAAATTGTAAATAATTTTTTACTATTTGCTTTTAATGAGCTTTCAAATATTTTTGAGCCATTTTCCGCAATAACAATATGTTCGATATTTTACGAGGGGTGGCTGAAAGGTAATGCACTCTTGTTCGTAAGGGACGAAAAAAATATACGGATGCGCACTCATGCTCATTGGATAACCACAACTTTTCCCTCCATATGTTCCAAGTTTCGTAACTATCGGCTGAACGGTTGCGTGTTCATACGTGTTACAGTTGCAAGCCAAACACGTGCTATGTAAACGCGGTTGAAACGACGTGCAGTGATTGAATTTTCGAAGGCGGAAAACGTTACGCCTACGGAAATTTATCTGTGCTGAAACGGTTGACAGAAGTACTGTGAATAAATGGGTCATAAAAGGCAAGAGTTCTTCAGCGAACAAGGTTATGCTCACTGCATTCTGTGATGATAGAATACCTCGAAAAATAGTGTACTGTAAATTCGTTTTGGACGACTGCGATGCACCAGTGACCTAGTTTTGCTGTACCATGACAATGCCAGACCGCACACGCCACTCAAGAAGCCTTTGAGCGCCTGGAAATTGATGTTGTTATTCAACCTCCACATTCCGCGAATTTGGCTCCGTGTGATATTTACTTATTTCCTCTATTAAAAAGGGAACTTAAGGGAAACAGATACGTCAATAATGTAGTTAAAGCCGCTGTAAGCAGTTACATACGAAAACAACCGAATGATTTCTTTAGGAATGAATTTGAAAAATGAGTCCAGCGATGGGAGCGCTGTGTAGAGCGAGATGGCGACTACGTTGAAAAATAACTATTTTACTAACATTTTAAAGCTAAAGAATTATTTTTTTTATTTTGTGAATATCTCATTCAGTGTGCATTACTTCACAGCCTCGTACACAAATACATTAATATATAAAGCAAACTTGAAAATCACTTTAAAAAAAATGTGAAAAGCAAAATTGAAAATCACTCAAAAAATTGTAATGACCCTCGACTAAAATGTATGATCTTGAATTTTATCTGTTGTAATTAACAAAGCTTTTGATAATTTTAAATTAATTTGAAAATGACAATGACAAGAATACAAACGAAACCTCTAACCTAAAATCACTTCTTTAAAATTTCACGATAAATTATGGACCTCTTACACTATGCAACAACGAGCCAATAAAAATAACATATAAATACCATAACGCGAATCTTTACGAACTTAGATATTGCCCAGATTGATTGATTTCAAAGTATTTGCAATTATGTATCTCTATCGCTAATTTGTTAATTGTGTATAATTCGGGCGATGCTGTATCTTCTTGTCGGTGGGCCACCTATATACATGGTATATAATCGGATCACCGATACAGTAACGAAATTCACGAAGTGATTTAATATAATTTTAGAAAATCTGGCTGTTTGATAAAACTTTTAATTTGATGTATAATCTATCTCAGGTTTTCTGTTCAGACAAATACGTGCGAGGAGAGAATTTCTTTCAAGAACTCGTACTATCACTCTGGTTATATTATCTGACATCCATACTTTAAAACGGGTCGAACCAAATCATGTAGCAGAAAATATCCCTTTTGTTAATTGTTTCTGAAAGCAAAGGACCCGAGATGTGATATGTACACCTTAGGCACTTTACTATGCTTAATTTGTCAAAAGCGAGTGAAAACCGAGGTACCATATGCAAGATTTATTAAACTTCTCTCACCCAAGCCAATAAATACACGTCTCCATTAAAATGAAGGTTCGACTGGCCTACATGGTGATTAGCGTCACCAAGAGGACCGCCCATTTGTCCGACTACGGCCACCACCTACGCAACTACATTTATTGTGGAAGACCAAGCTCTGAAACCTCTGTGAGTCTTTCCCTTACAAGTTTATTGAGCACTTTTTCGGCCATATCTAGCATCTCTAAGGAGTTGTATGCTCATGGAAACTAAGGTATTAAAAACACTGAACATCAAATCCGAACAAAAGTGATAGATATTGCTGGAATTCTTGGAAAAACTGATTCCATATCAAATCGAACTATTTTACATGACAAGGTCACATTATTCTCCCAGATGTGATCCCGTGACTACGAATTCTGAAGTGTTTTTATGGTATTTTCCCTCTTTTCAGAGCTCAAGTCTTCCTATTTGCTATAAAATGTAAATAAGATTTTTGTGCTGGTACTTCAACTGCTACTGAGATTTCTTTGATTTCTTGCCTATTTAAGGGGTCTTAGAATTTATTTTTCACAGATATTCACAATATGTTGAATTAAATTTACTGTCTAACAATTTGACGCTATTCTCATTACAATTGTTTGTAAACATAAATCTTCATTTGATGGTTTCATGTAAACATATGTGGAAAGAAATGTGTTATCTTTTAGTATTAATAAACGAACCTTTACCCAATACATTGAAATTGTCTATGAAGCATATTAGGAAGATCTCACTGACAAACCTTCCTTATTGTGACATAGAAATATTGAATTTCCCATGACATTGTTGTCATTATTTCATATTCAATGCTCATTCTTGCAAACATTTTCTTTTAATAATCATGTCTCAGTATTTCGATCACACTAGTTCGTTCGATTCGGAAGATGAATTTGACGTTGGGATGAAGATTCCAAGTTTTGAGTATAACCAATCAGTTATAAATAAATTTTCTCCGTTGCAAACGTTGCAAAGTCCTTCGTCAAATGATTTTGGAAAAAATATTGTAGAAAAAGTAGTCGATGATGTGCTCCTGACGAAAGCTGGAATATATAAAACTTCATCAACGGAATGTTCTTCTGTTGAAATGCCATCTGGGCTATCTACTACTAGTGCAATAGATATTGGTCAGAAAATCAACTATTGGAAGAAATATTTAAAAGAACATGCGAAAATCACAGAAAAGATTATACGAAAGACCGGTAAGGAACCTGAAGCCCTTTTAATCAACAAAAATGAAGCGCACCGCCGTGTTCAACAATGCAAAACTGTTTTAAATGCAGCTGATCGTTTGGATCCAGTCAAATTAGTCAATAGAAAGCCAGCTACGTCGAAGAAGCTTCCATACGTTCCAGATATTCATGAAACACTTCCCTTGCAAGAGAGGCTTGCAAAGCCTTCTTTCACAATTACTGAGAAACCTAAGATTGCGCTGCAGGAGATTGGTTTGAAAGCTCTTCCCATTAACAAATCAAGTTGGCTCGATTCAGAATACTTCAAAGAACAAATAGTACGAAAGAAATCGAAACTGAAACGTGTTCTTGACCATTATCCCGACACGGAAAAGCTACAAGTCGTTGGCACCAAAATTATGCCGTCATTACCTAACAGTTCGACATGTGGAAAAAAAGATAAAGCTGATCACGTTAACTTTCGTATCACAACTGCATGGTACAGACCTAAAGAGCCTTCTTTAGAATATGTTATAACAATAGATGGAAAAGAATTTGATGCGGAAAATAAGCACCAAGACAATGTGAATTTTTCTTTTACTTTTCAATGTAAGCAATTTGAGCATCAAATTCAGAAACTCAATATTCGTAATAAAGGTTGGAATGCAATTGACGTAGCATGGGTGCGGGTACCAGAGAGACGATTTCGATACTTATCATACAATCAAGAAGTTATTCCCGCATTTTATTTTAATAAGAATTCATTTCGAATCCAACCAGGAAGTTCGGTGAACATTGAATTCATATTCTGTTGTAAATGTTTTGGTATTTATGAAGAGCTCTGGGAACTCAAATTGGTACGTTGTTTTCCATTGTTCTAAATTAGATCTGTTTAAAAATGCATAAATATACATTATGTTTAAGGTACCCGATTTTATGGCTCGGAAACGTAAGATGGTAGTGTCTTTATTTGGGCAGTGTTTCGTTGATGAAAATGATGTTGCTAAATTTATGAAAATTGATCAAGATTTAAATGATCGCGCTGCGCAACAAATCGCAAAAGAACTCTTAAGTGATGTAACAACACAATTAGTCCGTGATCCACCAGTTCCGAAGCCTTACTCCATGCATTTCACACAGCAAGAATTATTCAATTTAGTAAATCCTGATCTAAACTACAACGAGGATAGTGTTGAACAATTAAAAGATATGTTTCTCAAATATGTTCCTAACAACTACTCAAAAGGATGCAAACAATGGCATTACGACCTGAAAGAACTCAAGGATGTTATCCTAAGCATTCCCGATGAAGATGTGAGAAAGGAATGCTATTCGAAGTACAATTTGATTATCAATGATATGAAAGTTAATTCTATAGTATTTAGTCCAAACTACGAGGACCAGAAACTTCTTCTTGTAAGAAATGTCCTCAAGTCAATGTCTGATAGCATTGAACGAGCGGTTCAAGATTTATCAGCGGCTATTTTTTATACATCCTACGACGCACATTTTGATGAAGTTGTTGTTACAGAACCTAAATTAAAGTGTGCGGAAACTGAATATAAAGATGATGCAATGTCAGTTTGCGTTGTCAAATCAGAATCAGTTCGAAAAAAGAAGCAACAGGCATTTGATGAAGCACTTTACATTCACACCTATAACTTTGTATGTACCGCGATTGAACAAATTGTAAGCATTGTTGAAGGAATGAAATTGCTTTGACTTTATGAACAATAATGACCAATATTATCAGAAATACATCTTTTGAATGCGATTTTTAAACTCTACTCTTTCGTACTCCTCATCGGTTTAATTATGTTTTCCCGGCTGGAAGCACTTGACAAATCTTTAGATAATGGTTTTAACAGCAATGTGTTGAGCCAACGATTGTCCTTATCTAGGAATTATTCTTGGCGCGTAATGCTATAGCAACGTAATTTAATTGTTTTGAGTAATTGTTTTGAGCCAAGTTTTTAAACAAAACTTCGTTAGTATGGTTATTCAGTGAAGTCATACTATAGCATGTTCAGAAGTTTCGGGTTATCTAGTATAGTTATCTTTTTAGAGTGCAAATTACCGTCATTTGTGTACTCATTTAAAAATAATTGCGTATTGATTATGGAGATTCCAGAAGGCCTGTTTCGTCACATTTTGCTTTTTTACTTCCGGAAAGGAATAACTGCAGCCCAGGCTTATCGAAAATTCTGTTATGTTTAAGGTGATGCCTGCTTAAGTAAACGCCAGTGTCAGAATTGGTTTGCTCGATTTCGTTCCGGAAACTTCGGTCTTAAAGATGAAGCTCGTCCTGGTCGGCCAGCCGTTGAAAAAGTCGATCAAATTCTTAATGAAATCGAGGTAGACCGACATATTTCATCTCGTGACATTGCTATGAAACTAAATATCGACCATAAAACAGTTTTGAACCATTTACATAAACTTGGATACCAAAAGAAGCTCGATACTTGGGTTCCACATGAATTAACTTTGAAAAATTTAATGGTCCGAGTTTCCATTTGTGAATCCCTGCTGAAACGAAACAAAATCAAGCCATTTTTGAAACAAATGATTTCGGGTGATGAAAAGTGGATCGCGTTCGACAATAATGTGCGAAAGAGATCGTGGTTGAAGCCCGGAGAAATTTCACAAACAGTAGCGATGCCCGTATTGACGCCACGGAAGGTGATGCTGAATGTTTGGTAGGATTGGAAGGGTATTGTACATCATGAGCTGCTCGAACCTAGCCAAACTATTGATCCAACTGTTTACTGTTAACAATTAATGCGATTGAAAAAAATCGGTCAGAATTGATCAATAGGAAACGCGTTATCTTCCATCACGACAATGCTAGGCGGCACATATCTTTAGTGACTCGTCAGAAGCTGGGAAGTTTTGATGCATCCACCATATAGCCCTGACCTTGCCCCGTCGGACTATTATTTGTTCCGGTCTCTACAAAACTCTCTTAATTGTGTAAAGCTGGTTTCAAAAGAGGCTTGTGAATAAATCACTAAGTTCAGTTTTTCGCCCAAAAACTTCATAAATTCAACAGTGTTGGAATTATGGTTTCACCAGAAAAGTGACAGAAGGTCATCGATCAAAACGGCACATATATCATTGATGAGTGTTTAAAATTTATATTAATAATTAAATTTTATTAAATATAATTAATTATAAATTTTATTTTATTATTAATTTAATAAATTAATTAAAAACAAGGAAATTATTTTTTCCCTTACCCAATATTTTACATTTGATTTTCGAATAAAACTATTTTTACCTTTATATTTTCTGGTTTTCCACATACAATCCTATGTGGTCATGGAACTTACAAACTTTGTTGAAAACTTTGTCACTTAGCAATCAGAACCTATATGGAAAAAAATCAAATTGTCAGGCAACTGCAACGTATAAAACTTTGATTGCATTGCCTCGAACACAGCGTAATTGCTAACTAGCGTTACCACTTTTTGAAGTGTTAACTTTAGCTAGTAATTATTTCCAATCTAACGAGATTTATCAAAAATAATCAAATTTGATTTGTACTTTTTTTGAAATTCTCATTTTGTTCTCATTATTTCATGTTATCAAGAAGGATACTGTCAAACCGTTTCTGTCGAAACACAAAGAACTTCTTACATAATTATGATTCTACTTTAGTTTGCTTTCTTGTTGTTGCTTTCCTGGAGATGTTGGTGAATAAGTGAGGCTTTGACTATGATTCTCGTTTTCAACTCTGTAATTCAATCTGTCTACCAAAACCTCATACAAGCATCAACCGTCAAATTGTAGCAATGTATCAAGTAATGAAACAATGAAACTTGAGCAGCGAATTTGTGGAATATTTGGATCCCGGATTGAATATCTAAGATAGAAGACGCACCGTTTGAACAATTACAAATTAAATATTATCTTCAAAGAAAGGTCTTATTGTTACCACCAAAAGGAGTGTTGGGCAAACCTCTTCTACCAATCGTAACGAACAAGGCGATACATCAGTTGCCTGTTCCAATGGCAGCTCAGATATTTAAGCTCTTTCTGTTTCTGTAAAAAAAACCGCTGCCAATATGTGGGCCCTAAACTATAAAATTTGACTTTATATTGTTTTGAATAGTGAGATTTGATGTTTCGTTAATCATCACGAGTTATACGTAAAGAAATCAAATTTTGCAACACATACGCCATACTTTCACCGAAAACCTTCGCACTTGATAAATACAATGGACAATAAATAAACAATAGTCTGTACGCTCCGCTTATAACAGTTGATCAAGACTTCTTGGTATGCATATTACTTAAGAGATTAAGAGAACTTAAATCTCGTAGGTTCATTTTGCAAAGCACCTAAGAGTGTTAAGTATAATTGAAGGTTTATAATATCCTCAAACATATTTTACAAATGAATGATACTATGCCATTGAGATGTGCGAACATTTTTTAAAGCCAATCCACACAAAGGAAAATAGTAGTATTCGATTTAAAAATCATCAATTCGTAAACTTATACTGTCACTCCATTTCGAATTAATACGAATAATAGAAAATTCTGTAATGGAAGGTGTGACAAATTCAACCAAAAACGAAGATGAAATTGAAAATGAGGTTAACGTTTATGGTATTTACCAGGAAAGCTATCAATATTTTCTCGATGCTAAACATACCGATTATCTTCTTCCATCACCGATTAATCTTGACATTTCACTATCAACGAAAATCAGTTTCCCAAAATTAACATGGAAAGGATATGATTTGGTTCCGACACAAATGAAAGTGGCGAATTCAGGTCAAACAGGTTAGTTGATTTTCTTTGAGTAATATCATCATATAATTTCACATGGATCATATAATCATATAGTATAACTTAATATAAATTTTAATATATTATATATATTACTATAATATTATATCAACTTTTATATTAATTTATTTTATTATTATATTGAAAGATAAAGATTTTTGTATTCCCGAATATATGATTTAACGACATCGAAAGCACAACATCATCATTGTACTTTTTAGACGCCAAATTCAAGGAAATCATTCATTCCATCTTTCGAGCACTACCCTTTGGCTTCCACATAACAATCACCCGAATTAAATACTTCTTCCCTTTATTAATCGAACTTAAGTCAACTTAGTCCCAAAACGACAGACATCGTATCCGATTACAAATTGAATTTTTACATTCTCATGTACTTCTGCAGGGTATCAATAAACAAAAATTAAAATAATTAACACATTTTTTAGTAACCGCCTAAAAACATTTCTACGCCGAGCGATATTTTTAAATTGAGATGCTTCCACCCAGGAGTTATTACTCATACTGATACACTTTCATATCTCGGCCAATGATACAGAAATTTTAGGAAATTTACCTCAAATTGTAGGTCAGTTAACGCGAAGTTTTTTGGTCAATTAAGTTACACCTTGCACTGGGTGGTTCGTAATATTTTTAACAAAATTGACATACGTATAAAGGCTCTTCTTTGATAGTGTCAGGGACAGACGACCAATCTGGCGGCATCGTTGTGATCACCACGGAGCAAATGTCTTTAACAAAAAGGGCAATTTTATGTAATTTTCGGTGTCACCATCTGAATTTCCACAAGTTCCGCACTTTATTTGATTTCAATTTTGAGAATTATTACAATAGAGAAAGGAAACTTCGTTAAGATTTTAATGTCACTCGTCCAAATGATTAAGAAGAATCATATGCAACGATTTCCAAGTGATAATACCTGCATTGGGATTTGACGTGCATAGGTTAAACAAAAGAAAATAACATACACAAACCTTATCAAAACAATTATTCAGCCTGAACAAGCAATCTTCATCCATCTTAGACTTCTTTGATGCTACCGCCTTCAATGGAAAGCAATAAAATATATTAATAATTATTTAATATAATTTAATGAAATAAGAATTTAAAATATTAATTTTTGCTTAAATTATTTAAATATATTAATTATATTAATTAAATAATTAAAAAAAACCGTTGTGACTATACAACCTTGGCCAAAATATAAGGGATGTCAATTTTATTTAAAAAAGAGAGAAAAAACCACTTTTACTTTCAATTCTTTCAGTCACTTTTCCGAATAAATAATTTAATAATTCTTTTTTCTTTATTTGGATTGTATTTACGGTTTAAATAACTTAAAAAATACCAAGTTGAAGGATTTATAGAAACAAGGTGGTTAGCAAGTGGTTAGGAAGGGGACTAATACACTAAGGCAAATTCTTCAAATTTTAAGGCGTAGACTCTACTTATGAAAATCTTGAAAATATGTATTTCCCTTGAGCTAGCAAAGCAGGAGTTTACAAATGTTGCGTTGCCAAAATTTCCAAAGTAGAGTACGTTTTGAACTACATTTGCAGCATCTTAAAGATGTATCTCGTCTTAGTTGATAGCGGCTTTTTTCTAAGCCGATATTTGCAGAAACTGACGGTTTGTGCTTTTTGATCATTACTGGTCTTGGACAACTAAAGATCAGCGATTCAGATGTAGGCTTGTTGACATATGCTGGAGCTTGAAGCCCTTGGTACACGGAACGACGAAAGTCCCTCAAGATGAGACGGTCTAAGTCCGGTCAAAAAGTGAACTGAAATTCCTTAAAAATAAAGAAAGCATCTACAACTGAGCAGTCGAGAATATAAAAAAAAATATATCACCATTGATGAGATTTCCTGTCAGTTCAGCCTTCTTGAGATACATTTTGCTAGCATTTGGTCCTTTCATAATTTCACTTGCAATGGATAGCTATTGAAGTAGTTATCGAAATAAACATGGTTTTTGCCTTAGAGGTTCGCGCATAATTTTGTTATAACTTTCCCGTCAAGATCAGCCTCAATGGTCTTTCCTTGTTTACCGGTCTCATTTAAAAGTTCAAACATCCCGATTGTGCTCACTTCGTCCAAACCTTGTAGACACGACTTATAGGGTTTTTGGCATGTACTGTTTTATAAAAATTTTTACTTTTATATTTAATCATGTTCTCTAAGCAATTTTATAAGATATTTTGCAGTTTCTCTGAAAATTTCTCTGGATTATGTCTAGTTTTAAAGTATGTCTCCGTATGTCTGATTTTAAATAATTTATTGTTTATTTATTATTAGTTAGTAGGAGGGTAATTTATAAGGATTTATTTGAAAGGTTATAATGTTTCGCAAATCTTGTGGCCAAAACATGCGAAAAAGTACAAGAGGACCAATATTTGCCACAGCAAGTATATGATCTGGTAAAGCCAAATCTTCTGTGAACTCACTTGGTAATAAAGAAAAATCTATAAAGGTTAGTGTGACTTCTCTATCGTGTCTCCCAATACCATGGAAGTATGTTGGTCGTTCCAGATCAGATTCTGCACTACACTGACTTTCGTTATCTGAATGTGTCCCTCGCAGCAGCAACTTTTGAATATCATTTACATAATCCTAGCCTATGTAAAGGAGACATAGAACCTTACATGCATATTCACGTAGATATGCATATAGGGATATCAAAATATCTTATAAAATTGTGCTCATGCACCTATAAACCTTCCTATTTTATGGCATGCCTGGGTACAAAGAATATCTTCACTTACCCGCATCTCCTATCATGTGTAAGTCTTCTGTGGCCTTATCCGTATTGAAACCCAAAGCAGGCTAAATTATACATTTGATTTTCCTTGGCTGTTACACATTAAGTTTCCCAAATACGTCAGCCAAATTACGCATCTTATTGATCACTACAGATTTTAGGAATCTACAATCATCACGGAGGTTAGTTATCTAACCTTCTAACTATCTGTGTGATATTACATTCGAAACGCAAAGTTATATCCTTCTGATATTACGCAAATACACAACACATTAAAGTCCATGCAATCCAACTATCAATAGGAAAAATCCTCCACGTACCATTTTTACACAATTATTTCTGATCACAGTACAAAAAGACTAACATAAAATTTTGAGTTCAATCCTAAGCGAAAGCTTAGGATAGTTCATCCATTGTTTGTAAGGTTGACATGTATTTCAATTTAATAAATTATAATTAGGGGGTTAGTGTTACTAACCACGCAGTTTATTAAGGTTGTCCACCTTCATAGCTCCATGCATTCTGTAAGCACTTCGCCTATATGAATATATATGACCTAAAAAAGTGTTTTCCAGTTGTTAATTCCAATGTTTGGTATCCCCTTGTTAATAATAAAAAATCATATAGGTATACATTTCCAGATAGGTCTCAAATCCAGGTATCTCTTCCAAAATAAAACTCCACCTGAAAATGGAAACTCGTAAGAATTACAAACTTGTAAGCATTTATTAATTATTGAAGGAGTAAGCATGTATTGTTCATTTTTATGGGTATCTGTTACTTTCCTTGTTAAATGTCTCTCAAATATAAGACTTCAATCAAAACTACAAATAAACAACTTTCAATAAATATTATTTATAATGTCAGCATAATCATCATCACATTCAGCTTGTTCAACCATATTTTTAAGTTTTGGAGCAGCCTCCCTTACATATTGACTCCTCATTCCTTTCTAATTCTGCCTGTTTTCAGCTATTCTCATCCAAGATGTGCTGGCTATTTTCTTTACATCATAGTTCCATCGAATTTTTGGGCGTCCTCTAGATCGTTTGATCATTTTGGGTACCCCTGCGGTTCTTCTTACGGTCCATCTGCCGTACGTCATTTTCACCAGGTGACTGGCACATTGCCATTTCAAGGATTTCGCTCTATTTATCACGTCTGTTACTTGGGTTCTTTCTCGTATCTACGATAGTCTGCTCCGATCCCTTCATGTAAGACCATGTATCTTTCCATCCCTTCGTGAAATGCCTACAATAAGCATGTATATTTATTTCCATGGCTCTTTGGGCAAGCTGGAGTTTTCTTGTTATGCCTATTGTTAGCGCCCATGTTTCACTATCGTATAGCAGGACTGGTAGAATATATTGGTCGAAGGTTTCCATTTTCAAGTACATCTTCATTTCAGACATGAATATAATCGAGTTCTTCCCGAAAGCACTCCATGCCATCTTGAGCTGTCGTTTGATTTCTGGTGGCAGTGAACCGGATTTGTGTATTAGCTGACCAATGTATACATATTCTTCGACTATATCTAGTGTGGTTTTGTTCACCTTTTTTATCACCGAGTGCTTATATAATTGTTGAACATGATCTTGGTTTTACTTAGGGTCATCGTCAAGTCTAATTTTTGCTAGCCGCTTTGGGTTCAACTTTGGGTAATTCCTGTTGGCTGTTGGCTATCAGAACTATGTCATCTGCGAATCTCAAGTGGATGAGGTGCTCACCATTGATTTTCAATCCTTTATTCTCCCAATCTAGAGTCTGCGAGATGCCCTCCAAAGTGGCGTTGAAGAGCATTGGCGATATGGTGTCTCCCTGTCTTACCCCTCTTTGTGTGGGAAACTCTGGAGTGTCTTCTAGTACTTTTACCTTTGCTCTGGCATTACGGTCGATTTTAGCTAGTACTTCCACGAATGGTTTGTCTATGCCAGGCGTTATTAATGAATTGATTTTTGCATCGAGAATATTGCATCGAGCAATACTGAGTCAAAGGCTTTCTCTAATTCTATGAAGGGCAGTGCTATGGGTTGCTCATACTCCTTATATCTACTTAAGGCTTCTCGTTATGTATTAATATGGTCTATATAGTGCTATATTCACTTCTTAAACAAGCTTGCTACCGTGGCTGTTCGGCATCTAGGGCTGTTTGTATTCAGTTGTTAATGAGCTTCGTGAATACGTTGTAGAAGACCGATAGTAGACTTATTGGTCTGTATTTGCTGATGACTTCTTTGCTGCTTTTCTTGTGAATCAGTATTATATTAGCACTATACCATTGATCATGTATGCACATGGTTATAATGTAATCAGTCTAAGTTTCTGCCAGTAGTTTCCAGGTTTTCAAGTCTGCGTATTTGAGCAATTCAGCAGTTATACCGTAATTACCTGCCGATTTATCATTTTTCATGGATTTGATACCCGTCTCGACCTCTTCCACTAGGATATTCGACGAATAATCGTTCGTTGCAGAGAAAGCGGTTGTTATTAAGTTGGAAGTCGAGTAATCTGGGGCCATATACTGGTCTCGATAGAAGTTTGTGGTGGCTTCAATAATTACCAGTCTATCACTGAATCGAGTGTTGTCTTGATTAAGGCTATTACTTGTTTCATGCCAATGAGGAGTGCCCTTTTTGCCTTCTTGAGGCTAGTGTTGTTTGTAATGGCATGCTCCACCAGTCTTTCGTCATACATCTTGATATCTTCAGATATCATCTTCCTTACAGTTTTGCAGGTTTCTGTCTATTCAATCCTTTCGATGTTTGAGGATGCTTTCATTTCCCTTCGTTTTCTGAGTTGCGCCTTGGTCTCATTTGATAGTTTACGGTGTCTATTAACTATTCGTGGTCCGACTAATATTTCGGCACATTTCAGAATGGTTTCGGTTTAGTGGTTTGCGTCCCGGTTTTGTTCATTTATTAACTTCGTTTATTAGGGCTTGGTAACTCTCTATATTACACTTGATGTTTTCAGTGTTAAGGCCGGGTTTTATACGCTTCCTGCCCAGTTTGCGTCTTTATGCGTTCAAGTCAAGGGTGATTCTTGCTCTGACTAGGCGATGATCGCTTCCCATCTTAAATCTGTTGAGTACAGAAACGTCTTTGACCGCTCTTTGGTGTTTGGTAAGTATCAAATCAATCCGGTGCTTGCCAAGTCCATTTCTTGTTTTTGTTCTTCTTCAAGAAGGTATTTCAAGGAGACCGTGGTGGTGGGCGAACTGTGCTAGTCCTTCTCTTCTTTCATTTCTTTGTCCTAGTCCAAATTTTCCTACCAGCCCTTCTTCGTCTTTCCTTTCCCCTTAAGTGGCTGATGGTATTGTTCCAAGCTTGGTTGACGTCGGTGTAGAATTCCTCAATTTCTTCTTCAGTCTGGCTAGTTGTAGGTGCGTAGACTTGAATCATTTGAATAGTGTACTTCTGTGAGGGTCTGAGTGTGTCAGGCTGGCTACTCGATCTGATACGCTTGTTACACTGACTATTTTAAGACGATACCTTACCACGCTGGGTCTTTTGCGGGTTGGGAAGGGATACTTTTTAAAGTATATTATTTATCACATATAATCATTTATAATATATTATTTATATATTATAATAAACGTTATTTAGTGCCTTGAATCAACAAACCAACCAAAAAAAAACTATTTGATTGAATGTAACCGAGATTTCAGCAACTACACAATGAATGGTAATATCCAAATTGTTGTTGGTTCTTTAGGCCGCATTATTTTGATTTCGGAAAGACTTTTAATGGTGGCTTTCATGGTAGAAGCGCTTCAGAAAGTTTTTTAATTAACATTAACATTAATCTTGGGTAATGCTTGAACGTTAAACTTGGGAGAAAATAAAAACAGAGTAGTTTCGCTGTATTCGAAGCTTTCTTTAATCTAACATAAAGTTTTTTCATAGATCATTTGGGTCTTTCTCTAATAATATTTGAAAAGCATAACCCCAGAATTTCATGATTTATTGATTTCCGGTAACTGTGTATAAACAATCACAACCACTTTCAATCTGAAATCTAATTGTAACAAATCAAATTAAATTAAATGCGAATACGTATGATTTTTGACGATCTGAATATTCCATACAAACATTTTAGACAACTACAAAAAACTTAATAATACACAATTGTTTTTCATTTATTTCGAATTAAACTACTCAAATAATCGACTCGTAATCGAACTTATTAAGACGCAAATACTTTTGAATTCTTTAAAATTTAATTATTTTCTCCGGAATATAATTTTTTACACACTAGTTTTGTGGGATTTCCAATAAACTACCAATTACTGTAGTTCCCACTGCTGAAAATATAACAAAGAGATGAAAAACTAGACCCTCACATTAAATTTGTTACTAAAATTATTTTTTAATTCTATTTTTTGATTGTTGATATTGATTTCAATTCAGATAAAGTACTGAAAGATCCAGACTCGCTTCGTATTTTTTTCAGTCATTCTAAGTGCCAAATGGCAAGGAAGTTCTCCATACTTAACTGGTGGTCCGTTTGGGAAAAGCAAATATGTATTTACTGATCTACATTTTCATTGGGGCAAAACAGCTATGGAGGGAAGTGAACACTTAATCGAAGGAAATCAGTGTGCTATGGAAATGCATGTTAGGCACACGAAGATTAACTATCATAGTAACAAAAAACCATTAAAAAAACACGATGTTGTTGTTATGGTGGTTTACCTTTTCGAAGTGAAATTTCATGATAATCCTGTTTTACAAAATGTCTTATTAAATCTGCAAAATATACGCCAGGCTGGTTGTGAATATCATTTAGAACCATTTGAAGTAAATAAACTTGTGATACCATTCGATCAAGACTATTATGCTTACTGGGGATCAAGAATTTCGACACCGGATGAGCATCGATTGATTTGGATAATTTGTCGACAACTAAACTCTTGTTCAATGTCACAACTTCGACTTTTCCATTATCTATACGACTCAAGCTTACGCACAATAGCTAGAAACTGGAGACCCGTAAAATCCACTGAAAAAAGAACTTTATTTCATGTGAATCCTATTTCTCCATATTGCTCGCAAACAATGAATCCAAAACCGATGATGTATTTAGACAGTGTGCAAAATATATCAAATGCTTCACTGCGATTGGACGAAAAGACTATTGGCGGAACTAAAGTAAGTGATTTTTAGTAAGCTTGCATACTCGTCTTCGATATATTTGTCAAAATTTGTACATACTTTTAATTATATTATCCATTTTGATATCTTTTATCTTAATTCCCACTGTTCACATTGTTTTACAGAATAAACATCAACTTAAAAGAAGAGTGGAAATCGTTTCAACTCCAAAAATTTTGCCAATTGGTTGCTGAGGTTGGGCCATTCTTCGTCCTTTTTAAATGTATACCTACATTTGAAATTTCTTTCTTATATGGAGTCATACTATCAGGTTGCTGCAGATGCAATGGCCGATTTAGTAATAAATTTTTAAACAGCTGTTGTTATAAAAAGTTATAACAACAATTTATTTAATCAAAATAGGTACCAATAGATGCAACACACTTTTCCCAACGAGATACAAGTACATTTATTCCAGTTTTGTATAAGTCCGAGTTTCTGGTTCGAAGAAACTTCTCGAAGGCATTTTTGGTAGCAGCTTCATTATTAAATCTTTTTCCTGTCAAAAAGTGATCTAAATGTTTAAAGAAATGGTAATCTGTTGATGAGAGGTCTGGTGAATATGGAGGGTGAGGAATAGTCTCATAGCTCAACTCGTTTAATTATTGGACCGTTGTTCTCGATAGATGAGGTCGTGCATTATAATGACGCAGTATTTCTCCATCCCTGTTGACAAGCCTAAGTCGTTGGACTATCAATTTCATCCTGTTGAGGACAGTGTTTCTCAGCATTGATGATTACGCCAGGTTGCAGGAACGAAAAGTGGATAACTCCAGCTACAGATCACCAAAGAGTTACCATTATTCTCTTTGGACGAAGGCTTGGTTTCGACATGTGTCTTCGCTCTTCATCGGCATCTAGCTATTGGGCCGATCGGCGACAATTATCGTATATAATTCACTTTTCATCGCGTCTCACAACTCGGTGCAAGAACGGTTCCTTTTTACTGTGGGAGAGAAGAGAACTTGAAGTCTCCATTCGACACGTCATGTTTTGCTTGATAAAATCAGGTGGAACCCATTTGTCAAGCTTATTCACTTTTCCAAGTTGTATCAAGTGGCAGCAAACTGCCGAATTGCGAACGCCTAATTTCTCGGTAAGATCACTTATGGTTTGCCGGGGGTCAGACTCCACTAATGCACGCAGCTCGTCGTTATCTTAATCGATTGTCCTGGGTGCCCACGCAGTTCACTTCCAAGGTCCATATCTCCGGATCGAAATTTTTCGAACCACCGCCGAGTGATTCGGTCGCTGACTGTATGAGGCCTAAATATGTTGTTGATATTCCTCGTTGCTTCCGTTGCGTTGTGCTCTAATTTTAACTCGTATAGTAAAAGTAGCCGTTTTTGATTCACTTCCATGTTCACTTTCTCTTTTTGTTTTAACGAACACTATGAAGTGCAAAACAGAAATAACTCCGTAAACCAAGGTAGCTTACCAAGGTAGATATTTATACTTCAATATGTCACATCATTTGCGCCGCCTTGTGCTAAGATAACTCACTAAAATTGCAGCCAACTTTTTGTCATTGCTAAATCGGCCATTTCATCTGTAGCAACCTAATACATACATCAAATAAGAAATTCGTTTTCATATGTCCAGTATATAATTCGCCACTGAAATTTTAAGCGAAATAAGATATTCATTATTTTTCTTATAATATGAATATTTTTCGAAAATTCTGTATTTTTTGCTAACAGATAATTAAAGTATGGACTGAAGTCACCTCGAATGCCTATCTCACACCAATCAAACCTTATTTTACGCTCCGTTTGCTTTTTGTCTCTTCTTTTCATCATTGTATTCACTTTCCTCGCTTTTACTAAATTTGTTCAAACGTGTACATATAACTTTTTTAAACTCATATGTTTCGCACAAACTCTAAAATAAATATTTTATTCCACTGTAACAATATGATGCGATTATAGCAAACCTCTTTAGGTTTGGTGGTGAAATACACGCAAGACAACAAATACATTAAAACTGTTCTCTCAAAACAAATACATTTCGAACCAATTTACGACATTTTTACTAAGATTGAGCTTGGAAAATATATTCTGAAACCTCTCCAATGCCTAGCGTTTCCATTCTAATATTCATATTTTTGACATTATTGCTTTTTATGAAAAAATCGCAAAACCACAAAGAAATAAGGCACGTCTTATTCTATGGCTGTGAGACGTCCGATTCCAAGAAAATAAATGCATTTATGCATATAACCAATGCATCTTTCGTCGGATTCTAAGACGCATTATTGAAGCCCTATGTGCTTGAAAATGCAAGAGATGCAAGGATACCGTTACCAGTGTTACCTAGGAGGAATATGGTCTTGATGTAATATTCAGAGTTTGTATCCTATCTTTCGAACCATTTTGCTTAGAGCTTCGGAACATATTTTAAGCAGGATGGAGCCGTTGCCCCCAGTACAATGAACATAAAGGACCAAACTCATGAGTTGTTTCCTAAAATGTTATATTTGACTTAGTTTTATATATTTTCTCCATATCACATGGCCTCGGCGATCAACGGTTTTGACCTCTATGAATTGTTTCCTCTGAAAGTACCTTAAGAAAAATGTGTATGTCAAACCTCCGAGGGATTCTACTGAACCAGACTATTCAACACGGGTTGAATGAAAGAACCCTTGGGTATAGGACCTCTGTAAGATACTTGGGCATATGGGTTGGTGAGAGACTTTCTTTCTGGAAGCACTTTAAAGTGTTGAAGGAAAGATTGTCTCAGCTTGCATGTATGATTCGTCGTGTGTCTACGTGTGAGTGGGGGCTTGGCAAACGTGCGCTTATAGCACGCTATGATTGCCTATTTGTTGCTTGTGCAACATATGGGGCGCCTGTGTTGTTCAAGTGCATGGGTCAAGCCACCGGTCGGCGTCTTGTTTAGTCGTGTCAGAAAGTGGTTCCGTTGTGTTGTATTCCTGTATGTCGTACGGTTTCAACTGGTGCCATGCAGGCTCTTATGGGGGTTCCACCGTTGGACCTTGAAATAATACGTAGAGGAATATCCTTTAGTTTGCGAAGAGGTATTCACGTTGGAGAACATGAGTGGCTTAGGGGATCTAGTCCTTCAAGATTGGCTAAGAAAGAATTAGATGATATCTTGGTGGAGGGGATGGTTTCTACCTGGCGAAATAGGTGGAATGAGAGTTCCAAGGGAAGGGTAACATATGTCTTTGTGCCTGATGTTATGTTCGCTAAGCTGAATCCGTGTCTTGATTTTTGTTTGGAGTTAGGTTTCCTTTTAACCGGTCATGGTAGCCTTAACACTTGGCTGTTTCGACGTGGACTGTCGTCAGTTACGAGTTGTGTATTGTGTGGGGCAAATTTTGAGTCTTGGCGACATGTTCTGTTTGAGTGTTCTGCGTTAAATACTTTACGGTGTCAATAAATTGTTAATTCGTTAAAATGTCCTGCTGATGTACGTGACGTATTAGGTTGTGAAGAGTCTGTGAGGAAGTTGAATGAGTTTGCGCGTGCTGCGTTCAGAGCGAGACTGCGGCCGCTCGAGGTAGTATAGGTTGCGCTTTCTGCGAGTTCTGTTGTAAGGTTCTATATTGTCCTTAGGTGATGGGTAGGGTAGGGTAGTGTGGTTTATGTTTAATTTATTAAAGTATTCATTAAAAGTAATTTGTTAAAAGTAGGTTTAATGTATAATTTATTATAATTTATTATGTATCTTTGTTTCGAAATGTTGTTGATTTTGTGTTGGGCTGAAGGTGGTGGAGGCCGACCAACGCCTAGCTTGCAGGGTCTGAAGTTGGAGTTGCTCTCGGGCTGTAGAGTGATGAAAACCCGAGCAGAGGTTTGATCTATACCACGGGGTGGGGAAGCCTATGACAGGTTACTGTTGTCCCCCACAAAGTTGAGGAGCCTAATTTTGGCTCTAACGTGGTGGTTGTGGTTTTTGAGTGTACTAGGAAGTGGTTTAACATGTACCAGGTATCTGTTGTCTGAGCCTGTATAATCAGCTTGGACTTGGGACCTCCTCCATGTGAGGAGGGGCGTTGGTTGACGCTTAATTTAACTCTGTCAATGGTGACCGTGAGGTTGGGCACTCGAGGCATGTACTCACGTAAAACTCTTCGATTTTATGAACCAGACTATAAGCACACATTCCAAATAATCCGATACAAAAAATCTAACAAATGTAAGATAAAATCTTTGAAAAAAATCCGCATTAGAATTAAGTTTCAACAAAAAAAAATATTAAGAGAAAGCGGAGGATATTTTTGATTCTACGTGAAAATGCCAAAAAGCAGCATTTGTATGTTATAAGAAAACTTTTCATGAAAAGATTACAAGAAAAGATTACCCATTGAAGTCTTAAGCAAATTTAACATCGTAACGTTGAGAGTTACGCGAGAAAAATGTCATAATATTGTGCTCCAAGAAACAAAACAAATGCCTTATAGTATTTCTTTTGCGACTCCATCCTATCTGTCATTCTTTTTATTTGTAATGGTGCTTTTTATTTTTAATGGATTTTGAATAGCAAAAATTCAAACAAATTAAATCAAATCTATTGAAAAATAGCATTAAATCAACTATTTCAAAACCTGAACTATGCTGAATAATAAAAGGTTAAAATATTATTTGTTTTTCAATTATAACGTTGATAACGTGTTGATTCTCTGCAGCAATGACTCTAAAATTAAATTAAAATTAACTCTTAAAATCTTTTTAAGCTCCAACTGTTTTTCCTTCTTTCTACTGACTAGCAGGTGGTATTGGTGTGGACTAGACGGATATGGTTGGTATGTGCTGTGCCCATAGCTAGCAATTTACGGTCTCAGCGCTCTGAGGCTAATTTTTCGAGGACCCCTTTGTGTGCTTTATATGATTTTAATATACTTTGTTAGATTGCTAGTACTATAGATATTCAACTTATTATTGGGACTACCCGGTTGGGGATGTTGCTTGGTTAGAAAATGATGAAAGTAGGATGTGAGTTGAGGTTGGCTACAGCTCTTGGCGTCCTCTAGAAATTTACCTAAGCTCTAACGTTAACGCTTCAATATCGCGAAAAGATTAAATGTCTCGACAACTAAGTTATATCAATAATCACTCGTATCATTTCACCCACGCTCCTCAATTACCAATTCTATCTCTAAATGGTAATAAAAGATTGATACAATAATATCATGTGAGTTTTTGATTTGCAAAGTAACTGCTTGGTTATGATTATGGTTTCATTTTGTAAAATACTATTTCTTCTTTAATTTAATTTTATGTATTGTTTTGATTATTCTTGTTTTATTCTTGGTTTTTGATTATTTCATTAGATCCTACATTGCCAATTAAATATATAATAATTTTTCTGAATATTAAAATTTTCTCTTTTTAAAAAAGTGCACACTTTACTTTTATAAGAACTCTCACAACTCTAAATATAAAAATTTCGCTCATTTCCATAATTCCCAACGATTTCATTGATTTATTCAAATCTCTTATCTATTTCCTGTTTAGATATATACATGTATATCTTAATATATAGACGAACATCTTTGCTATCCTTAAATCTAATTAATAAAATCAACTAGTCTAGAAGGTATTTGTCGATGATTTGCTGCCCGACCGTTGATCGGATAATTTTGTGGTACTTCTGTTGTTTTCTTGCTCCTTTTCCGTATCTCTTTAATGTCGCTTGAAACGTGTGATCCTTTTTTGAATCGATTGTTCGGCTACTTGATAGGCTACGCGATTCTTTCAAACTGACATCAAAGCTTTCCTTAAAAGAAGTTCTGCTTTCCAATTCGTTTGACGCGAATGTCTCGTATGGATCAAATTCGAATTCGATCATACTTTTATTAGCAATCCAGATCCAAAAGAATTGTTATTTTAACTTTCAGCGGCATTTCACAGAAGAGAGTTTTAAAATCATGAGGACACCAAACATGAGTCTAGCTTACATATTCAACTGTTTTTAGATGAAAGTGAACCACTTTTGATGCTGTTTCGAAGTATCTGCAGTCTTTTGAGTGATCCAAGATAAGTATGATGTGATTGACACTACTATATTATCGTCATCAACGCCGATCGAAATTCCTGATCCAGGATTTTAGTCCATATCAAAATGTACAGCGAATAATTTCTTCCGCCAACGTTATTTCTTTTGCGGATGACTTGGCGATTGCGCCATTTGATTTTTCATTTTCATGTTTCATTTTCAATCAATTAATTGTTAAGAATAAAGCTTAAATCATCGCTTTAAAACAATATATGGAAATTCAACGTGCGCATGACATCAATACGGTGACAACTGTAAGAATGTTACCTATCCTAAGTATGCAATGCACTGCCTGCTATAGTAATAAAAAGCTATAGAGTAAATAAAGCGAGCTTCGCAAGATAGAGAGCTTGAAAATTGAACGATGTACGTGAGCGGAGAGATCACGATGCCTAGTTTTTTGAGCTGAAATGTATAGGAGAATATTTTTCCCGGTGTGATTGTATATCGGAGTCATTTTGTATGAAACAAAAAATTACATATGTAATTTTGAATGTTCATGCGTATCTCTCCACACCCTCGTATTCATATCTTGACTGCAACAAGTTTTACTATCATTTATCAATCATATGGGAAATTTGCGTCGAATGTTGTTAGATTGGAAATTTGTTCGAAGTGTTTGCGCTCTTTAGTGGTTCCGCTATGATTTACTCAATCAAGTGTATACAGGGCATGCACTCGCAAAAGCGCAATCCATTCATGAAATCAGACTTATCTGTTTTGGCAGTGAAATGGCAACTAAGGAAACATTAATGAACATTATAAATAAAACTGGGGAAAACACTAAAAAGGCGGTAATTTTAAGCTGTGGTATAAAATCAAATAATCATAAGTTTCAACATGAAGCTTTTGTATGCAGTTTTCTAAGAATTGAACTATGTCAATAATTTAACCGTCTCTTAATGTGAAATCTCCTACCTGAAAAAGAAAACTCCTTTGTTGAACTATCGCATACTTTTTTTCAGAACTTAGAAGTTTTCCATTTTTATAATTGATGAAAATTGAAAACATGTATTCAATTGAACCCATACTTTTTTGGGGTGTAAAATATTAATTCAATTACGGAATAGAATAAATAGATATTGCGCTTTTGTTATCTTAGAAATATCTTTTGATAAATAATGGTAGTTTATCTTCACTTGAAAAATGCATATTTTAACACAGCTATAACAATTCAAATTATGATTTAATTTCGCAAATAAATGATACAAATTCATTTTTTTATTAAGTTGATTATTCGATAATTGATTAATTATTTTATATGTTTATTGTTGTTGTTGGCGATTCAAAAGACACCGAGTGTGGATAAGATTATAACAAAAACTGCATTTTTATTATCATGAGCTAGTAAGTAAGTACATTATAAATGTTGACGTAGTTGCATTCAAACAGATCATATTGAATCCAGTAACATTTCAATAAAAATTCAGATAGAATAAATGTGGCATATTTTCATCGCTCCATATTATTACTCCTCATTATTATATTTTTTAATGTGCGAGCAGGCAAAAGAAATGGTCTGCCTAATCTTGTATGCTAATTTGAAATTTCTTTGAAAGATATGATCCATACTAAATAAATTCACATAATGAATACTTTCAGCGCTTTTTGAGTGCATTAATTGTTAGACTAAAATGTTATCCAATTCTCATGTGCGAGTCAACGGGCACTCAAACTTACTTCGAAATCGCTAAATAAATTGCTCATAAGAAGATAAGAGTAAGTTGTAAAATATACAAACCTCAATGTCCTCTTCTGAGCTATGCAGGTAACGAGAACACCTGATGAAAGCGTTGATTTGAAGTTTAAAGTGGTATCATAGCTTCGTGGCCCCCACCCCAAAATAATGTATGAAAGGATTCATTTTTACCCAACGAACAAAAATTTTAGACAATAACAATCGAGTAATGATACCAATTTCGATACTTTCAATAAACGGAGAATAATACTTAAAATCAGGACAAACCAAACATTGATATCTTCTTAAAAATCTCAACTTGGAACCGTTATTAACTTTTGATTGAGAAAAGTCCCCTCTCTTCCTTATAACACTCAAAAGGAAATAAAGATCGCTGCAACAAAGAGAAATGAGCAAATATTGACAGATCTACAAAATCTTAAACTAGGGCGAGTTGAATCCTTATTTAAATTCAGAAAACTCGATCTCTATAAAAAAAATTTAGCTGATTGTATCGACGACAGGCTGAAAAACTCCAGCAGCTCCATCAAATGTCAAGAAACGTTGCACGACGGACAGTTCCAAACGAAAAATTGACATATGAAAGTCAATACTCAAAAATACGAAAAGTTTCCTTTTTTAATGAAAGGTTTCCATATTGTGACTTGTGAAAGTATGTCATATGGTGCTGTGCTGTATGCTGTGCTGTAATGAATATGTTAAAAGCATGTAAAGAAAGTGACAAAGTGAAAAAAAGGATCATGTAATTTTGAAAACCATTCCATACCAGTGTATGTGGCATAGAAGAGTTTTCTCTAGTCATATCATTATTGACATATGGATGTCAGATCTGAAACAGGTTGGAAGCACTACATGTCCAGTCGAATATTTTTATCAAACTGTCAAAATGACGTCAGTCTTTGTTTTCAATTAAAAACTAGGAGTAGTTTGGAATCGTATGATACGCTTCCTGGTGGGTCATCAAGACTTATCTCACTATAGACATCATTCCACCTGAAGGATTCGTGTATTTAGACATTAATCGTTACGTTTTTCATTCCGACGCTGATCCGGTTATATATCATGTGTATAGGCATACCACAACAAGATGTAGAATATTCTTCGTGTTTGAACGTTTTGATGGTGAAACCTAATTGTATCTACTATTATACTACTATATACTATTTACATACTATTTATTGGCTAATATAGTATTTTTTACTACAAATACAAAGCAACTACAAACGCATATTTTTTGTTTTTGTATTTTCTTATGAAAAAAACTAATATTAAGCGAGGAAATTTGGGTTGACCTCTGTAGAACCGAAACAAAAGTGGATTGAGGCTCATACTAGGTCTCATGTTTCAACAAATCATTAAAATATGTTATCACTTCGATTTTATGGGACATAAAAGGAATATCGCTTAGAAAGTATTGAAATCAGAAGACGCGAATATCTTTATATACGTTTCGTATGTACGATCAGCTGGACGTGAGAACTCAGTGCAAAGTACATCTTTAGCGGTAGAAATTCATGGGTATTTAGGAAGCCTTAAAATTATTACCGAAATGGCATTCGTTCATTTATCAACTCGAAACCACTATTAGACATTAGAATCAGACATTCATTAAAAAGCAGCACTCGATATTTTTTTCTTTTATTCTATAGTATATTCGTGAACGTTCAGAATAAAATTGAATGGTTCCAGGATGAATCCCGATCAATAGATGATGTTAAAATTGAACCCTTTTTTTTAATCTATTGGAAAACGACGCACAATGATTATTGAATAAATTATTGTATTGTTAAAATCAATGTTGAAGATTTAATGACATTATCTGATAAAATGCTTTAAAAGTGATATCTGAAACGACGGAGCCACATGATTAGTATGTGCCGATAACAAACAATCACTTCTAAACCTATATATCAGATTAAAGCTACTTATACTTGCCAAACCCCGATTAGGTAATATAAATTGTGGATATTTTAAATAACCAAGACATTGGTTATTTATTTTCTATTTATAGAGATTCATTTAACAAAGATCAGGGTGGATAATTAAACCAATAAATGAATAAAAAATACTTGAAAAATTATATACGTACATTGTTTTGTTTTTTTGAACAAGTTTATTCGTACTTTGTTATTTATTAACTGGTTTCTGGTGTTCAAGGTGCATATTGCTTAGGTCATTAGTAGCCCTTAGCACCGCGGTTTGGTCGGTCCCTTTAATCCTTGCGGCCAATTAAAGTAAGACACCAATCCACCTGCTTAAATTATTTCGGGTGTCATAATTGCACTCCCAAAATTAATAACATTGCTTCATAGGTCACAATTTTCTATGTGCAGCGATACCACCGATTGGTAAACCGCTTTGTTTCAAACGTTAAATTGGAGAAACTTTTAAATTGAATCAAATTGAGATTATAGGGTCATAAAATCTATAAGTTTTGCTGGTTGTGGATTATCAAGTTAATTAATATTCATGGCGGAGAAAAATATTGAAGCACAAAAAATAAGATAAATAAAAGCTATGTTCTTATTTTTTTTTTACTTTAAAGATTTTATTTTATTTTTAAACGAGAAAGCGCTTTTTGAAGGTGAAGAAAAATTACATATGACCTTATGAGTACGTCGGAGCGATTTACACCCGGTGATCATCTTATATATATTTAAGGCCGCTTTTTTTACTCCAAAACTTTATAAACGATTTTAAAAAATGTTCAGTGAATGCACAAATAAATGCAGCTGATGTTCATTTATTTCCAAAATGTTATTTGAATTTGCAATGCGTCATGTAAATTTATTGTCACGCATTGAAATTTTCTGGGAATATCTAATTCATTTGCGCTAAATACAGTGTAACCTCGGTAATTGCAACTAATAGAAATACAGACTTATTGCAATTTTCGGGTCAGTACTTTTTGCGGAAAAAAACAGTCAATTAACACAAATGAAAAAAATATTGTAATTCAAAAGGAATGAGTGCAACAAAAACTTTTCTTACACCTCTATATTTTTCAAACACACGTATTCAGATTTTCTCAGTGTTGCCTGCTTCTGGCTCTTGGCTTGCTTCACAATAGCTTTCTCCTTCAATTGCTGCAAAACGATTACATCCTGAAGATTTTCGTTATTCTCTTCAGCCCATTCAATACAAATGTTAAAGCTTCGTATTGCGTCTTCATTTTTTATCTTGTTCACTCTTATCTCGAAGGTGCTTTCGTCAACTGACTTTGTTTCATCGTCGTCTATCTCTTCAAAATAAATCTCAGCTCCAGTTTCCACAATCGAGTTATCAATATCATCTGATGTCAAATTATCATCAGGCCCAATTTGTTTCAGTAGATCACCTATTGGGTCTATTAAATCGTTCATGCACTGCATTTCTGATCTTATGATACTCAGCGGAACGTCATCCTCTTCCGTCCAATAAGAGACTGGTGTCATTAATTTTTCCCAGCATTTTTCAATAACGTGTGATCTGTCCTTCGCCCATCCTCCAGATAAATGACATATGGCATGTTAAAATTTATTCCCTTAATTATTTGCTCCGTGTCCGATTTCTCAAAACCTTCAATTCGGGCCAAGCTTTTTTTGTAAAAAAGTTTACAAACTAATCACGTTTTGGTCCATAGGTTGTAGCATTATCAAGCAGTAAAAGTGCTTTTGGTGGAAGTCCCTGAGAACTTAGGAAGCTGCGGACCTAAAGCAAAATAAAGTCCATTGAAATCAATAAATTTAATTTCAGAAATTGAAAACCTTACTTCTGGAACAAATGAGTGATGAAACCAGTCGTCGAATAAACATCTCGTCATCCAAGCGTTGCAATGTTTCTTACCACCACTGGAAGATCTCCAGAATTTTTGAATGACCTGGGATTCTTGGCTTTTCCTATCACTAGGATCTTAACTTTATGCGTTCCGGTTGTATTTGTACATAATAGAAAAGTTATCCTCTCCTTATTAGTTTTCCGTCCAGGTGCTGAATTTTCTCGGAAATTCACCAAAGCTTTTTCTGGAAGAAGCTTCCAGAACAGGCCACTCATCTGTATAACTGAACAGATATACAACAAGAGCGTTGTATATCTGTTCTGGCTTCAATTGCAATTACTTGATTTTGGAATATAAGTTTTCAACAAATTGGTCAATGGCAACTGCATTGTTTAACAGCTTTTCACCACACATTTGGAGAAGCCGGATCCCGTGTAGCTTTTTAAATTTTATGATCCAATCGTTGCTTGCATTGGATCCATTCGAACTCTCTCGAATTTTGTTATGAAAAAATTTTCCTTTTCCTTCAGCAATTCCAGACGTCGGTACGTTTTTTGATCGTTGATCCCAAAATGTTATGTATAATTTTATTATGAGCAAATTATCATCCTGCTCATAAGTTATTGTTTGAACATAAAAAAACGATTTTAACCTTCACCATACAACGTCGGGTTTTTTGAACCCCAAGACATTTAAAATGCGTCAATTTTTTTTCGAGTTTTTTCATTAGTTTATAAGTATAAAAAAAACAAAAAACTATGGTTAAATACGTTCTATTAAATACATGCACAGAACAGAAACAACATTTTATGGGGTAAATTTAACCCCACGTTGTATGGGTGAGCATTTTTTTCACGTATTATGCCGAAGATTAAAAAACTACAAGCAAGACTTTGCTAAATTCGGGTGACTATGTAGCTGTCGATGCCTTGACGAGAAAGAGAACTTCTCGAATTTTTGATGCAGGTTCATTCTAGCACTTTCAATAGAAATCGTTTTATTAAGCAGTACAAATCCTCGTTACTACTTTCAATTTTGAAAATATAGTATGTGACGATTGCTGACTGGCGGAATAGAATACTTAATACTGAACTATGAATTGAGAAAATATCCATTTCGTATTATTTATCTTTTAATTTACAAAGTGCACGCCGAACTAATCCTTTAACAATTAAACCTTAATAATAAACAATTATACTCATACATCTGAACATCCACAATGCATCCACAAATTCCATATCTTGTCATTTTCACTAATTTCCTTCATTTCAAAGTCCGCAAATTGATGTGAGCCTCTTAAAAGTTTATTTTCAAAGACTAATTTGTTTCTTTTTCATTAGCAGTGTCTGTGAAATCAATATTAAATTTTTATCACAGAACCTAATTTATAGTCCTTCTTTTATAAAAAAATAGAAGGATTACTTTCCGAGGCAATCCGAACATTAAATCATGTGTTCAGCATGTGACTATTCCACGGGTCTCCTGAATTGAGTACTTTTAGTCGCTATCCTAAACAGATGCTCCTTATATTAAATTAATTTTAGTAATTTATGAAAATCAAAATGCATTTATTATTAGCTGGATCGACTTTATTTTCAATTTGAAAAAGAATTACTTATTACTTGAAAAGAAACTAAATTAAAACTATGCTCTTTATTGTTTTAAAATAATTTAAAAACTAACATTGGCATTTTTACAGTGCCATTTTTCTTCCTTCTATAGAAATCTCTACTGCACGTTTCGTAGCTTTCAATCGTTTTGCATCGATGAAACGCTTTAAATGTTTTTCGTAGCGATTGGGTTTTTTCTTTACAATCTGAAATAAATAAACGCAATTGGAATTGTGTGACTTGCATTAAAATTTATAAAATTACTTACTCGACTCATATCAACATCCACAGTAGATTTAGGTCTTACAACATAATCCTTATTCGATGGTCTAGGCACTCGAGCACGAGCAATCCAACCTTTTTCACCGGGCCTTAAAGCCTTTTCTTCAGTTGTAAGTACGTGTGTCAACTCTTTTTTATTTGCCGTTGAAGATCCTGGCTCAGGACTGGGTCTTCGCTTTCGTGGCATTTGTTCAAGATCGCGTTGTTGACGTTCTTCACGCGATAGCGCTTTATAATCGGCACTTAGGTTGAAAATTGGTCGAGCCCATTCTGAAATCAAACGACCAGCACGTTCCCTATTTTTCTTCGTCTCACGCGGGTGCTTATATAAATACATAACAGCTTTGCCTATTCCTGACTGCTTCAGGTATCCTTTGTCAATCGTTGGAAACTAGTGGAAAATCGTTTAAATTAATTGCGATTATTTTGATTATTTGCGAATTTTAACCTACGTCTGATAATAGTTTCAATATGCTTTCTCTAATTTGCAAGCAAGGTAAACTCTTATTAGGCAACGGTGCCAACCAATCCGTTAATACATTTAATATATTATGTTCTAGGAAAGCTAATTGTAAATCCTTCTTAATTAATTGCGACATCGCTTGTTTGAGCATTGATATTTTCTTTGTCGCAGGCGCATTTTCTAAGTTTAATTGTCTATCCTCTTCAGCAGCTGCTTTCATATTTTGTAAAAGTTGATCGATTGCATCGTCATTGTCATTAATCAGATCAATATCACGTCTTTTGCGTCGCCTAGATTTTTCCTCGCGTTTCTTCAGCAACATAGCATCGAAATCTGATATATAATTATCTCTGAAATTGACAAGCGAATTCATATAACTCCACTTCAAGGAATCTCTTGACAATTTGAACGTACGGTTTGTCCTCCCTGATTGGACCAGCATCTTCATCAGAGCTATCCTTTTTCGCTTCTGGGTCACCGCCTTCTGCCAATGCGGCTGTTCCTCCTTCAATGTCATCTTCGTTGTCCGTATCTGTGATTTTCACCCGTTTCTTTGTCACAGTTCCTTCTGCAAATTGTCAGAACGATTTTAATTGGAACGTTTAAGATGTTTCATTTGAAATTAAGAGGAAACTGTTCAAAACATGCAACAATAATAAAACCTCCCTGGGCCTTTGATTTTTCGAACACGAAATTTCAGAGAATAGTCACTCAACAATAGCGTCGAGGAGCTTGGAAATAATTATAACAGTTCTCATTTACGGATATTCCCCGTCCGTATTATATTTCCTACAAACGCGCCTCGACTGACCACCAGCAAGCAGTGCGCGGCAGCAGACTGTAGACAAATAAAGACCATTTTTTAGAAGTAAGACGATGATTGTCAATGGAAACGACACATTCGGTACAACTTCCCTTTAGTGGATCTGTGTTGATGTCACTAAAGTCAAGAATTGCCAGGCAAGAATGTGCAGCCTACAAAGCCGACCTGTACTAAGGACTGTTATGTGGGGTATGTTGTGTGGAACTTGTGCAGAAAAAAGGAGTTTTACGGTGGCCAACAATAGGTCCAATACTTACGTTCTAGCAAAAATTGTAGAATTTACAAGAAACAAACATTTAAGCATATTAGTTAGCTCGACGTTGTCTTGTGTATTATTGCTAGGATTACCCGATAATATGGAAATGTACCCGTGGAATATGGAGAATATGTCAAAGTAATTGTTCGCTTTCGCCAATTTCGCCAATAAGACAAATAAAACGCTCAAGTACAATAAATCAAGCGACCGCATAAATAAACAAACATTAAACATACCGTCTTCTTCTGAATCACTGAAGACTTTCCGTTTTTTCTTGGCTGCTTCTCCTGGTGACGGAGAACGGCTTCCCGAACGGGACCTGGATCTACTACGAGACCGAGATCGAGAACGCGATCCAGATCGATGTCGGATTTTTGATCGTGATCGACTTCTAGAGCGTGATTTGGATCGAGAACGCGCACCAGATCCAGACCTTGAACGTGATATTGAGCGTGAACCACTTCTGCTTCTTCGTGAACCACTACGACTTCTACGCGAACCGCTGCGGCTTCTTGATCTACTGCCACTCCGTCTCGAACCACTTCTTGATCGTCGAGATCCACTACGCGATCGTCTGGATCCACTTCTTGATCGTCGGGATCCACTACGGGAACGCCGAGACCCACTGCGCGATCGTCTAGAACCACTTCTTGAACGCCTAGACCCACTTCGGGACCTTCTTGATCCACTTCTCGACCTAGCAGATCCACTACGACTTCTCCTAGAACCGCTTCGACTTCGTCTAGAACCACTCCTCGATCGCCTTGAGCCACTACGGCTCCTTGATCTGGATCGACTACCGCTCTTTCGCGACCCACTTCGACTACGTGATCGGGACCTACTACCACTCTTTCTAGATCCGCTACGACTTCTTCTAGAGCCGCTCCGGCTTCGCCTAGAACCACTACGACTTCTCCTTGATGGACTACGACTTGCACTTCTTCTAGAACCACTCCGACTCCTAGAACGACTAACGCTTTTTCTAGAACGACTGCGGCTTCTGGAAACGCTACGACTTCCTACTTTTCTACTTCCTCTTGATGCGCTTCGACTTCTTGAATGGCTTCGACTGTTGGCTTTACTTACACTACGGGAACGATTGCGACCTTTTGACGGACTTTTGCTTTTTCGCGATGCGCTTCTACTACGGCTGCGGCTTTTGCTCCTATTAGACACTGCACTGCCACTACGAGATCGGGATCTCGAACGATTCGATGTGATACTTGCGCTTCGAGATCGACTTCGACTTCTCCGCGATCCTTTAGAAGCATCGCGGCCACCTGATTTAAGGGTTTCTCGTGACGCAGACCGCGACCGATCAGCGGGACTTGGAGAATGCGACCGTGACTCATGATTCCCGTTTTCTATTCCTTTCGCTGAGACAATTGATGGAGAGCGAGACTTGGGCCCATCTTTTGCTAAAACAGCGTCTGAAAATGAGAATTTCAAACTAATACTTTGTTTTTTAACCGGGAAAATAACAGAAATTTGTACCATAACCTAACACATATACTAAACTAAATTGCGAAGAAGTTACGTACCATTCTCCTCTTCCATTGGCAAACAATAAACACAAGGATATTGGTTTTAAGTCGCTAACCTATTGTTTGATATTAATAGCGTTTATGAGAAGTTCAACAGACGTAATTTACTGGATCTTTCTATAACAACGCACAACTAAAAGCAGACATACGATTTTCTGGTCTATCCTTCTCGGAAAGGGCTACCAACATTTTCACACCAAGTGTCAATGTCAACGGCCAAAACAATCCATACAGTATGTCGCAAAATTAGTAGATCAAATTATCTGATCAAGGTTCTACATATATAGGATGAAGTGAGTTCGTGTAAAAACTTCCAGAACACAAATGGCTATATTAAGATATTTTCGCACCTCGCTTGGTCAAATTCTAATCGAATCTACTAGTTTTGTCGGAAAATTATGCTGAGAATTAATCCTGTTTTGCTTTCTGGTCGCTCCCTATAGTTTTTGACATGTGCGACAAGTTTTCCATTATACGTCAAAAAAGTTAGACAAGAAGATAAACAAATCTCAGTAGAAATTCTCATCTATCTGCAAATTCAAAACATTTCTTAGTGCTACAATACGCTTAGCTTAACATCGGGAGCTCAATTCATATGCAAAGCTTTTCGGAAGGGCTTTTAATCACGTTATCTTGCTCTTAATCAAACACAAGTTAAAGGGCATATTGAAGCTAGCAAGGATACCCTTAACTGTGAATTTTTACGAATAATTTGTTAAATATGAGCATTAGCTACGGTATTCCTGCCGGAATGGAAGATGATGATGTTGGTTAACAAATTAAGTGGAAATTGTAAAAGAATGTAATTGATTTAATTCTATTTCATTTCAGTTTGAGGAAGTTGATGATGGTTTTGTAAATTCGGTTCAAAAGACCTGCGAGAATTTGAAAATAACTGTGCTTCCTGATATTACAATAAAAGCTGGATTGAATGGAGAAAATTTCGATGCTTCACTTTCTTTAGATATTGAAAACTGGTTCCGATCGTACCAACAGATGTGGACCATTTGTAAGTTCTATTGTGAAATGAGAAAAAAATTTAATACGAAATTAATTTTTCAATATTTGCAGATAAAAATACTCCTTCAATGATTGAAACGTTAAATACCCTCTTTGTAAATTGTGATAATCCGCTTTTGATAGCTTTGAAACTCTTTGCCAACTGTCCAGATTGTATAAACGTTAAAACCAAAAGTCTTCCATTTACAAGTGAGTTTAGATTTTCTTATTACATTTTATTGTTATTATCATTATAATTGATTATATTGGCAAGGTTTGAAAATTTATTGAATTTAATAAAATTAAATTATTCATAATAGAATTTAAAAATTAAACAAATTTAAAAAAATATCCATAATAGAAAACAGGGGTAATGTCATAAAAATGTCTTTTCCAATTTCAGTTATGGAAAAAATAGCAAGCTTCAAAGCATCCCGACCAGAAATATCTGCTTTATGCACAGACAACATGCGTATGGTTGCATTTAATTTTGTCAAAGATCAACAGCTACCGGCTCTATTTAAAGCCGCGACAAAAGCCTACGATCTTGCCGACAGAAAACATTTTTTCGAAGAAAAAATAAACGAATTAATATCACTTCATCAATACAAAGATGTAAACATTTGAATGTAGTTAGAATAACTGTCTGACCAATTTTTTTTACTCAGGCTTCCACTTGGATTATATTGTTGGGTTTGACGCATAAATTTGGAGTATTAGATATTGTTCTACCTCTCGTCTTACAAGATAAAATTTCAGTGGCTGAAGAATATCTTGATGCCGCACCTCATTTGCAAAAGCCAACTATAGAGCTTCTCGATACTTTGTTGGATAAACGATCGACAGTGTACAATAATTGTGGCGTGTATATTGGGTAAGTTCAATTTCGATTCAAAGCGAATGTATGAAATTTTTGCTCATGACCTTTTGACGTTTGTTTAAACGTACTTTAAAAACAAGAAGAAATCTCAACGCGGAAAATTGGAACTTCTTTTTTGAATCTTTTTGTAAATGAATTTATTTTGCATTGTTTGAAGAGAAGAACTTCCTTAATGTTCGTTGTTTACCTAAGTGCAGGTCATACATCTAACAAACTTCAAGTTTAGCATATAACTGAGGCAATCGCTTATTGTCGAATGTGTTATTGATCAAAATCAGTTCAACAAGTGAGAAGTCTTTCGCCACATAAATATAAAATCTACAAGTTAGATTGGGCCCAAACGCCACATCGGAAAATATAATGCCAAAAGCACATATTGTTGGTTTATTTATCGTCCATTCCAACGAGGTATTATCGCAATTTACCGGTTATCCTTATAAAAAAAGGATGCACATTTTTGTAGCATGTGGATATTGTAAGAAGAATATCATGAAGGAAAGTAAGCATTTCTTTCAATCGTTAAAGACGTAAGAGTAATAAAGAGAAAAGAAAATAGTTAAAAATAATAATTTTCGGAAAACACGTTTTGGACTATTTTCTCGCATTGAAAAAGTCCTTCAACAAGTATTTACTCCTTTAGAAACAATAATTTTAAAAGTATTTTGAATACAGATAACTCGACCAAAACCAAATTAGTGTTCAGTTCCTAACATTTATATATAAACGGTACAAACGGTAATTTCAACAGAGCTTTGGAATAGGACGTGATTCCATATATATGCAGCAGTATTGTACAGATGAATGGGAACAGTTTATCTAGTTAGTTGGTTTTCATGCTCAATTCCTTCTGTGTTCAACAGTGAGGGCTACTGCCGTATGTACAGACGTATTTCAAATGCTGAATTCAAATGAGTGCAAGTGCCGGATTGCATTCTTGAACTATGGAGGTATGATTGTCTCACAACTCTGGGAATCACCGTTAGATACATTCCAAAATCCTGTATACCAGATTTGAAGATTGATAGCATTTGCAGAAATTGTCTTAATATGCTGTTCTACGTGAGCTTGCTGTTCATCAGTACTCCGAGATGGATTGTTTTATTCTTGGTGCCAATCTCCGTTTTATTTGGATACATGATACAAAATTGTTCCTTTTCTCTCCTTCTTGTGTTTGATAACAATTTGATTTTATCCAGATAGAGGCTTAAACCTAATTTTTTGACAGCAATGATCCACAATTCGCAGTTTCCAAGCATTTTAGCACATAGTTCGTGATAATAGCTCGTTATCTTCTTGGCAAATATCAATTTCAACAACAGCTGATCATGAATTTAATTTTAACCTGGTCATTTGGCATACCACAAAGCACACAATATAGGAGAGAACAACATTATACAAAGCTCCAAACAAAAAAAAAACAGAAAAATAGAAACCTTAGAACACATTCATCAAAACTATCCGAGCCTGTCTCTCAAACAACATGTATTGGTTGCGAAGGAAGATATCATCAAAATGTTGTGGCAACCACGGAATAATGAGCCCCTTACCACATGGCCCATCTGGTTAAACTATAAACATACATGATGAAATTAAGATGAGCATTTACAAATACATTATTCAACAGTGAATTGTAGAAGAATTATAATAAATAATTTGTTGTTGGTCTTAAAGGATTTTCAGTTTCCCCGCTGAAACGAGAATTTTAGAACCAGCAAAAAATAGCGAAATGCAAATCAGAATCTGATTTCGTATGTGAGCAGCATTAATTCGTAGGAAAAATTATAACTCAAAAGCATCACATATTTTACGTTAATCTCCTTTGTACTTCTTTATGTAAAATTTCATACGTTAACAAGTTGAACTAAAGGTTGATTTAATACTTTTTACCATGTTGAATTGATTCCAGAAAATATAATTACACCGATGTCAAAAAGGAGAAATTGCAAGCCAAACCATTAACAAAACTCATTACACGGTTAGCACAAAAATACAAAATCCCATCAGATGCTACCCCACATATGAATCGTGCTAAAAGTTTTGGATATCTCCAATACCTAGTGCATAAGAGATATGTAGAAAAGAGCTTAAGTATCGATTCTTGGCGAGAGCTAATAGCTGATACACTCAAATTGAACTACCAGGACATGCAAATTGACTTTATAAGTTCCATATGTTATTACAATGATTTCGAAGAGAGCGGCTACTGGGCAACCTATTTTAATATATCCCAAGAATCTTTACCTTCATTACTGCAGAACTATTTGAATTCAACAGCGAGCAACAAGAAAAGTGATGCAGACAATGAAAACTCTAGCGAGGTCAGCGCCGAGCAAAATGACAGTTTAGGTAGCAATTTGAAAGCGATTCGTTTATCAGTGGACGACGTTCAAACGGACAACCATCATAAGTTAAATTTGGATGAAAACCAATTAATACTAGTTAACAATGCGAATTTATTCAATCAAATGATACAAGTGTTAAGAGTACAAAATTTAGTAGCATTCGATTCCGAATGGAAGCCATCATGCAACACGGGTAATGTGATAAGTTTAATACAAATAGCAACGAGAGATACTATTTATTTAATTGATGCTCTCGAGCCTCAAATCACCGAACGGATGTGGGATGAACTTGGTCGAAATGTGTTCAATAATGGAGAAATACTTAAATTGGGATTCTCATTAACAAGTGATATTTTAATGTTTCAAAAGACACTGCCACAGCTAGGAATTTCCTTGCAAGTACAATCGTCGTATCTAGACCTTCAGATTGTATGGCGTAAGGTTGCTGAGCTTAAAGATTTTAATTTTCCGTATGTAGGTGAGTTTAATTCATGTTTCTATTTTGTCCATTTCCCATTATTACCATCGCATTATTTTCTGCAGAAAACAGCTCTTCAGTTAGACTAAGCGCTTTAGTCGAATTGTGTTTGGGAAAACCTCTAGACAAATCGAATCAGTTGTCTAATTGGGGCAGTCGACCGTTACGAAAGGAACAACTCACGTATGCAGGTTTGTCTTAGTGTGATTGATTATGTTCCACCGTTTTAACTCGAATGTTTGTTACAGCTTTGGATGCATATTGCTTGCTGGAAATATACGATGTATTAAATCTACGACTGGCTGAACTTGGAATAGATATTAATGATTTTGCGGACAATACCTTGTTCGACAACATACTTAAAAAATCAAAGAAAAAATTTCCAACATCAAAGCCAAAAATTGAAATCGTCGAGAGAAGCACGATCGCATCAAGGTAAATAAAATTTATAATTTCATGGTTATTGTTACTATCATCGAATTGTCGTTGCAGTAAAGATGCAAACAATCGAATTTTTAGAATAAATAATATCCAGTAAAGATGCTAATAGTTTATTTTTTCCCATACAGTGTTTAATACTTTCATTGGGAGAACTTAATGTGTTTGCACGTAATAAATCTTTGTCTGCATTCTTAATGTACTAAAAAATTTCATGAAAAAATGAAGTTAAATGCTAGGATCAACTCTATCAGAGTTATTTAGTAATAAAACTGAATTTAATAAGTCAATGCCAATATCCATCTTAGTTTTTTCGTCGGGTTCGGATCGAAGCCGACTGTTGATCCCTGGGAGACTAGGTACTTGCTAGCGTTGTTGATCTTATAACTTGATTAGGACGTGATAACGTGTTTAGTTGTAAGAAGAAGAAACTTGTGTATTTATAATTCTTCAATGGAAATAACAGGACAATATATCCATCTTTATAAAAATATACCATAACACAATTTAAATATACGGCTGAATACCTGATTTTTCACTTGACTTATACTCAAATACGACTTACAAACCCCTCTTACTTGAACGATGAGCCCTTCAACTCTATGCAGTACCTCAACTTTTGATCAAATATTAAGCCTTAAAAATTTGCCAATACTCTTACCAAAATCACAATGTAGAATATGAATTCGTAAAATAATTCGTGGTTAATTTCGTTTAAACCTTTACATTTCCCTTCCATTTAAATGTTCTAGCTGTTTTTACTTCTTACTGAACATTTGAACTTTCTGCAACTGATTCAACTACACTAGTATCAACTATTGAAAGTATTTGTGTAGCAGCCTAAAATGGAACTTTGCATAATCCGCAAAATTAGGAGGTGTTGAGAAATGTAATGAGACTGGGATATGCGGCTGATCTGGCCTGTGCTGGACAGGTTTGGTTATCCCTTCCACCTTCTCAGCCCGAGTCTCAACTCCGTACAGCTATCTCATAATTTTTGTCAGTGCCATTAATAAATTTGCTTTTTTATTGTGTCATTGACCTATGGGGGACATTGCTTTTCAAGAGCACATGTTCTCCACTGGCACAATACATTTTTGGAGGGCCGAGAACACTTTGAAGATTAACCTTGCTCAGGGAAACCTTTAACATCAAAAACTTACGGAAATATTGAACGTGTGAGGGCTCTTGTGAGATCGGACCATTCTTTAATAATAAGGATGATGAGTGAAATTTAAATACTTTCACCGTACATGAAATTTGAACTGACGATTTGGACATACGAAAGAGTTGTGCCAAAAAACCTCAGCACGTATTTAAGTTGTTCCTCAACCCACCTATTCAACTGATTCACCAGAGTCCTTGTGACCTTTTCCTTTACCCGAAATTAAATAGTTGTCATTTTGAAACTTTCGAGAACATTCGAGGATTGTGACTGACCAGTTAAAAGCCATACCAGTTGAAGATTCTCAGAAGTTCGGAACCACAATTTCAGCTGTCAAAGGAAACTACTTTGAAGGGAATAAAAGTGATGTTTGAAATAAAACTTTGGTATATAAAAAATTGCCGTTCTCACCCACCCAATAATTCATTTTATTCGCGTTTAATAGGATTAGAGATTGTAATCTTCCGAGAGATTGGATTTGCTTTTCTTAATATTTTATATTTAATAATGTTATATGTTTCCAATTTCAATGGCACCGTAGGAAATGCCAAAAATAGTGCAATAAATCAAAGACGACTTTTAGAAGAGATGCATATGACATTAATCGAATCAAAAAGTATTTCAGCTAATCATACTGGTGATTTTGTATGATTCTACGGTTTGTTTTCATCTATACCATCACAAAATGACTTTTATAAAAAAACATGAGAAGTTGGAAACATAAAGGTTTTTGAAAACATTCTTGAATGATTTCAACATTAATTCCTGACAACCTTTAGAAAATTGGCTCTGCAAAATCAATTTTGGCTTACTTTTAATATTTATGTAATATATGCTTATGCATTCATGAAAAATCTGCACAAGTATTCACCAGTAAAACAGAGAAACGAAATAAAAAAGTATGTATAAAAAGTTTAAGAAATTGCAAACCAAGCAAATCGTTTTCTCTACGCATGCTTTGACTTGTTGCATAGGACCAACGACGCGCAGATAAATACAAAAAAGTACTGAAAAACCATAAGAGCGCTTACGTGTGTTGCAATGTTAGTTAAAATTTATCACAAGAAATACTTAATTGTCAAAATGATTGCACAAAGTGTGTATTAGTATTCATATTTTGAATACAATAATCATGGACTCATCGAATTTCAAACATAAAACATCATATAACAAAGAACGATTAAGTAATTTGAAAGCTTTGAAATTACGAAGTAGATACTGGAAGATTCAATTGTTTACGAATCTTCCTATGTTTCTGTATGTTCAGTAGTTTCTTCGAATTGATCAAACATATTACAAATAACAATTTTAAATCCATAGTAAAAACCTCAAAATTCATGCGTTCAAGTTTTTGATGGTATGGATGTGCTTTCCTAATTAACCTCTGTTTTGGATCTTTGAAATTAACTCGACTATAAGCAGAGTTGCAATCATCGATAACCCGACGGTCCAAACCGTACCCTGCTCGCCGATGTTATTAATATTTATCACTTATCCTAATGCTTGAGGAAAGCAAGGTTCACTCATTTTCCCACCGTTCTATCAGTTTTCCTTGGGTCGTTCTCTTCTATTTGTTCTTGGAATTTCTATTTGTTCCCATTGGAATTTATGTAGTTTTCAAGAAATTCACTTGCCTCAGTGGAATGTAGAGTGAAATCTTTACTCTTTACGATCCTTCTTTGCGCTTTGTATTGAAACAAGTCTGCAGTAATATATTTTTGCATACAATCTTAGAAGAATAACGAGTTGCTCTTCCGTTTTAGACAATAAAGGTGATAAATTAACTATATCTCGTGTTTTTCCCGATGAATGGAAGTTTTGTTACTTTTCGGAACGAAATTCCGTTGTTTCCTGTTTGTATTATTACAAATGTTTGTATTATTACGTTGTATTACTGTTTGTATTGTACAAACGCGTTTCGGCAGGGTTCCATATTCGATGAGTGGTTTCGTTCTGAGGTTATAATGAATTTGATCAGATGATGAGTGAGAAAAGATCGAAATGCAGATTTGATAGTACAGCATATGGTGCCAACATAAATGTTTTGATAATAAATACAACATTTTTTAGAAATATTTATTAGCAACTAACATCGAGGTATCAATAAAGTATCATTTTTCAAAATACATATATGAGTGTTTTTCATTTAAAGTTTCTGTCAGAGCGGCTCTAAACCTAATTAACTAACATTACTGGCGCCTAACAATGTAAAAGTAAAAACAATGATGATACAACTAAAACCACTCTCTTTGCAGTTACAAAGCAACTGATATAAAATTTATATGTGATGAAATGGTTGAAGGCCTATCAAAATCTTTACGTAAATGTGGAATAGATGCAGTTTGTATGTCGTCTAGAACGCATCGCAATCAAATCGTCAATAAAGCTGTTGCCGAAAGCAGAATTTTATTAACTAGAGGATCGTCCTTTATAGAAGTACTAACTACATTTCTGAAGTTTATATTCAATAAAAACTTAATTTTTTAACAGATGGCACGATATTTGCCACCGAAATATTGCTATCAAGTAACCAAAGATATAGTTGATGATCAATTGGCAGACGTGTTAACATTTTTCAATGTCATTGTTGCAGAAGAAAATATTTTCAGTCGCTGTATGAAATGTAATAGCAATAAATTCGTCTTAGCTTCTCAAGAGCATATAAAAAGTATGAAGTATGGTCGATGGAATCGACCTGATCATCAGAACACACGAACCGCAGAACCGCCGAAACGATCGTTCGTTTTAAGTAAATTAGTTCAATTTACATGTAAATAATTATTACAACATATTTAATTTTTCAGCTGAAATAACATCTTACATGTGTGCATCGGGGGTTACATCAACCGGCGCACGTATCCAAGTAGATACTATTCATAGACAAGTGATAAACAACGTTGATCTATTCTACATATGCGAAGTCAGTAATACTTTTCTTATTACCTACGCTTTTTGTTTTCATTTCAATTTTATTTATTAGGGATGTGGTAAATGCTACTGGGAAGGCGATCATTATCAGCGTGTTATTGGTGGGAAATTAAAAGATGTTATTGCAAAGTGATGTAAAAATTTTACGAAAAACTAGTGGGAGATTTATCTCCCATCCACTCCCACGATTTCTTTTTATATATACACAAAAAAGAAAATACTTCGTACAAAATACAGTTCAAGGTATATGATTTTAATTGTAAATGAAGAACCTCTAATCGTTCATTTTTAATAACGTATGAACATACATTTACGTATTTTAGTTTATGATATATATTTAAAACAAGAAAGGCTCATGACATTATTTAGTAAATATAGTCTTTTGAGATTTAAAGCATACGAGTTTTTTTCTAAACAGAAGACAAGTGAATGAAGTTAATGGTAACAAAAGGTTATTGGTTCACTTCGAAAGCTTCATCCTTATTGATTGGTTTCGGAAACTATTGTTCGTTCGTTGGGAAACTTTATTGTTCTTCATAACACTGAAGTTACCCTCGAAATAAGTCAGTACACAAAACAAAAAACTCGGGGAACTACGGAAAATCATTTTAATCACCAAAAACATGTTAATCTCTTCTGGAGAAGCCAAATTAGATTGAGAAACAGAAAGACATTGTAGTTGTCTTTGACACTGCAATTGTCTTAAAGTTTTTTACAGGACAAAAATATTTTTGTTGAGTTTGAGATATTATTTGTCACGCTATACTCCATGTTTTGTCCGACAGGGTTGGAAAAGTTGTTTTCCTGTTCTCCGAAGGAAGTTTCGTCGTTCCCGTCTATTTCCTTGTATCGTTCACATACGCGTTTCGACTGCGTGCATTTTTCGGTGAGTGGTTTCATCCTAATTATTTGTCACATCAAGGTTTAGAAGGCATGTTTGAGTATTTCAAAGTTTTGTTTATAGATCTACTGACGTTTTTTACGAGTTAATTATAAATTACTAGTGTTCGTTTTTCTTGCTACACTTTCTTTCTTTCTTCATAATAACAACGGCACATAAAAAAAATTCCAAATTGCTCCTCCGGATACCTCTCTCTCGCTCTTTATCAATTTTACTTAAGGTGGTTTTGTATCTTATTGTCAATTAGGTACTCTTCCAAGTAATGAACGGGATTTACTCTCATTCATTAAATGCATGATTGGCATAGCAGTGTAGTGTAGTCTTCTTGAAAGTTGGTTTAGTTTTCATACAGAAAAGTCAATGGCAAATGCATGTTATACGGAACATTTGGGAGAGAATGAAAGTTAGGTGGACAATCCATCAATTTGGTTTGACAACCCACGCGAATATGGCGATTCATATCAAAAATCAACTCTTGGCAGGGATGCATAAGGTGACTCTATTAATTATAAAATAAAACATTAATTTCACCTGTGTCCATAGAGTATTTTATTTTTTCCAAATACGTATTTCGAACCCTATTGTGGGTTCTTCTTCAGTGGTTACTACAAACATTTTTTCTACAACACCTTATATATTACTACTGTTAACAGTTGTCAGAAGATTCATTCATGAAATGGCATTTAAAAACTAATTAGGGAAATTTTATGATCAAGATATCTTAATTGAAAAACTAATTAGGGATGTAGGAATTTAAAGAGGGGTGAAAACGCGTTCCCTAAATCATTGTTGATTCTGTTGTCTTTTTCGGTTTTGTGGATTTCCAGACTCTCTACAGTGTCTAGTTGTTGTATCCGGCGTACCTGGCGAATCACCTTGAGGTCCTCGATCGTGATCGTATGTCCTGTCTCCACTATGTGTTTGGCTACGGATGATTTGATGTCGGTAGTTTTCTTTTTGGTTGCGTTGTCAGCTTCGCTCAAGTGTTCCTCACAGCGAACCATAACTGAGCGCCTTGTTTGTCCAATATAGCACTTGTTGCATTCAGGACAAGTAATGCTATAAATTCCATTCCGCTCTTCAAGTTTAGGTGGGTCTTTTACGGAAGTGAATCGGCTTTCTAATTTAAATTTTTTGCAGGTTGGTATGACATCTATTTTTACCGATTTGAGTATTTTTTTAATTTTTGTTGTGATGTTTGTATGTCTAACAGCTACTCTTCTGGTGGCCTCTAACCGTTTGGTTTGCGAAAAGAGGGTTGTTAGTCCGTCGTGTGTGATTTGCCTTTCTTTTTTGGTTATTATGTTTTGGATGACATCATTGCTATATCCGTTGATTTTTGCTGTCGTCATTATGTAGTTTTCTTCTCTGCGTCTTTCCTCGTTCGATAATGGGATGGTCAGCATCCGATTAATCATGCTGTGGTATGGTGCCATCTTTTGGGCAAATGAATGTGACGAAGTTGCAGGAATGGTCTTTTGAGCCATCGTTGTTTTTCTATGTATGCCAAATTGGAATTCCCCATTATTTCTGGTGATTTTTATATCCAAGAACGCTAGAGTGTTTTCGCTTTCGAGTTCCATGCTGAACTGTATATTCTTGTGGATAGAGTTTATGTCAGTTAGTGTTTTCTCCAGTTTGTCCTTGTCCACTATAGCCAGCACATCGTCGACATACCGGATCCAGAATCTAGGTAACAGACCTAGTGCTTCCAGGGTTGTCTCGATGTTTTTCATGAAGATGTCGCTGATCAGCGGGGATAGCGGGTTTCCCATAGCTACCCCACTTGTACCTTTGAAATACCGTCCTCTGAAGGTGAAGTAGTTCTCATTCATACATAGATGTGTGAGCTTCATCAGGCAACGCACCTCATTTCTCCACGCTCGGTCATTTGGATTTTGTTTCGCTGCCAAAAGGTACTGTTCAAGTAGAACCAATGCTTCTCTTACTTGAGAAAAGGGCCTTGACGTCGAAGGAGACTAAGAGTTCTTTATCCAGTATTTGGCCACAGTTTTGAAGTCTAGTCACCACTTTCTGGTTGTTTTTGACGGTATTTACGCAGAAGTTGTTGTCTAAGATAGTTTTAAACTGGTGTAATAACAATTGGGATATTTTGTGAGTGGATGAGTTCATCGCTGTAATTATTTCTCTCATCTGATCTCCGGGTTTGTGTATTTTTGGTAGACATCTAATTCGTGGCAAGTATGGATTGGAGACTTTAAGCTGTTGTGGATTTTCGATTATACGCCCGCAGTCCTTCAAGGCCTTGTTGATTCTTTTGACCGAATCTGGAAGGGGGTTCTTCCTTAATTCAAGAAACTTTCCGTTGTTGAGTATTTTGTAGACAGACGCGTCATATTCTTGTTTTTCCATGATAACAATCTTGTTGCCTTTATCCGCCTGGATGAAATAGACCGGCTTACTGTTTAATTCCTTGATCAATTTTTCTTGTAGGATATTAGGTCTGATTTTTATTTTCTGCAAGGTTTGTGCCACTTGGTGTCTCACATTGTTTTTGGCTTCTATGTTGTCAAATGTTATGGCTGCCTCCACATCTATTATAACGTCTTCCAATGCGCCGCGACTGGTTGAGGTTGCAAAGTTGAGCCCTAAGTTCAATAGTTTTAGTTGTTCATCGGAGAATACCTCGCTAGATTTGTTGACTACGAACTCAGGAATGATTTCTACAGTGGTTGGATTGTTTGGCATACGTCTTAATAATCCATTCAATTTTTCAGTGAGAATCGTGCGTTTTTTGGCTTTGATGCATTCAAGGGAGTGGTTTACTTTGTCCAATATTTCGCAGGTATCGCTTTTCCTATTTGTTGCGTTCGTTATTTTAAGATGTGTGGCATAAATTTTCAACGTAATGTTGTTTTGTTTTTGATACAAGGACTTGACGCTGCTCTTGATTAGTGATCGTTCCAATATTTTTTGCTGCTGTATTGAAGACTTTAAGGTGTTGTTTATTCTTACTGTGTGGCTTTTTGGTGTTACTCTGAAATGTAGACATAGTCGGAGGAATCGTATATCCTCGTTGACTGAACCAAGTTGTTGTTTGAGTTTTAATAGTTCGTGGTAATCCGATTTGGGCCTGGTCGCCGTGATCATTGTATTGTTTGTCGGATGATTTTTTGCTATGGAATATAATTAATTATAAAATAAAACATTAATTTCACCTGTGTCCATAGAGTATTTTATTTTTTCCAAATACGTATTTCGAACCCTATTGTGGGTTCTTCTTCAGTGGTTACTACAAACATTTTTTCTACAACACCTTATATATTACTACTGTTAACAGTTGTCAGAAGATTCATTCATGAAATGGCCAGTTGTCTTCTGACAACTGTTAACAGTAGTAATATATAAGGTGTTGTAGAAAAAATGTTTGTAGTAACCACTGAAGAAGAACCCACAATAGGGTTCGAAATACGTATTTGGAAAAAATAAAATACTCTTTGGACACAGGTGAAATTAATGTTTTATTTTATAATTAATCATATTCCATAGCAAAAAATCATCCGATAAACAATACAACAATTGACTCTATTAGCTTGAAAGATATGCGTTGCTCATTTTAGCCACATTAGTTATCTTGCATTAGCTCTATCGTCCGATTATCATGTTATATAAAAACTGAAAACGGTGCGAATAAGCAAAAAACAATTGTTTTTCCAAACAGCAATGGTTTTTAAAGTTAGTTATGATATTTAACATGAAGATTCCTCCTGACTATCCTTAAAAGTTTCATCATACTATCATCTGAATTAAATCAGAGCGATGAGTTCCTACCTCGCTTAGGTCGGGCAGGCAGAATTGTGTGATAACTTTTAGGTATAAAAAACATTTCCGTTCTTTCAGATCGGGAAGACTTCAGATTTTTTCCAAGATTTGGCAAGTATTGTTCAGCGCATTTCTTAACAATATGCAAATAATTTCTAACAGAAACCTCTGGCAAAAGTTGGGAGTACTGTATAAGTAATGCCATCAAAACAACTTGGTTTTACGATTTTTCTAAGTATGATACAATAGATATTTCTTTTCAGTTGTAACAAACACAAATCTATTTGATCGATTGTTGGATTTCTGTCGTTCAAAACCAACAAGAAACAATTCCGGTTATCACAATGTGGATATTACTTCCTATAACTATGATCAAATTTCCTCTGAACTTTCGTCGTTTTTTACTTCAGTATAAAACTTGCGATCTACAACGAGATATACTTTTTCATTGATGTGATACATATACATACGCTGATAATAGTGTAATGGCATTGCAGCAAAACCCTGCAGTTTGCGAGAAACTTGTTATCTTATCCATGTTACACATTTCACTGGCAATCATTTGAACATATGTTCACCATAATGTAAATACTGTAACAAATCTTTCATATAAAATTAAGTGGTAAAGTTAACCAAAGATTTTTCTTCCTAAAATAGTTTAGTAAGCAGAACAAGGGAAGCAAGATATCATATAATTGTAATTATTTCCTCCTTGATTTTAATCCTCGTGTTGTAAAGCAATTTTCATTGGTAAAAGAACACTGCAATGGTTTTCAATACTCTACATCTTAAAATATTTGCAAAATACGCAAGTTTGTTGGCGCAATCCTTTTCGTTTTTTGTATCGTGTATCGTGCAAATATTCACATATTTGCAACACGATATAAAAAACGAAAAGACTTCATCTTGTACACAATTGTTCATTTATTTTATATTTTTTGTCGAAGCTACAAATTCCCATGAGTTGGCTCGATAATCTTGCAATTCGGCAGTTCCTAGTCTTCTACGATTCATTGTGGCTTTAGAAATTTTTGATATATACACTTGCGTTTTTTTCACGTACAAGTCCAAGTTGTACCGAGTTACATCACAGGAATTCATATCAATAAATGGGTGAAATAAAAGTTTTATGTATGTTTCAAAATTTATTCCCATTTCGTTCCTTTCTCAATGAGAAGATCAAGGTAGGCACCATTTATTAAATTTTCTTCTTTAATTTTAAATTCATTCATCAGCTTTTCTGCAAACTTTTGACCGTCCTCAATTTTATCTTCCGGCTTTAGCATTACTTCGAACTCCAGATAGTTTCCCAAATCTTTTACCTTATCCAAATGGATTCTTGTATTTTCGTATATAAATAACAGTCGACCTTTTTCTACGATACCGCGAATTCCATTTGAGATTCCCAATACCTTTTCTAAACCTTCGGCGTCTTGAATCTCGACGCAATGATACGTTGATAATTTAGGCCCACTCTGGTCATTTCGTGTATAGTATATTAACTGATGATATAAGCCCGGTAAATAGCGTAATTTCAACCTTCCTTGGAGTGTTTTGAAGAAAACATCTCGTTGTTTAATTAGTTCACCTTCGGTTGAGGTTAACTTCCGAGCAATTGTCACAGCAGATTGAAAATCTTCATCACCACCGAGAAACGCTTTGATTTCAACATTACGCTTAGGCTCACTACCTTGGGAACTCATTAGCTCTGCTTGGGCACAATCTTCAAAAAATAAACTGAAATAAGATGACAAACGTGAACTATTACAATTGAGTGAATACACTTTGGGAGCTAGCCGTGCTATCAATTTTCCCGCCATTATCAAAGACACATTTCTTTTCTAGCGTTATTCAGCGCAATAATTCAGCGAAACATTTTACGTGACATAAAACCGAAAATTTTCTATTAAAAATATAACCGATGTTTCCAAAATTGTGTAATTTATTATTTCGCATATTTCTAAGCTCACTAAATTTTTAAATCTTTGATGTGAAAAACAATGTAAATAAAGTTTCACGTTTTCTTTCCGTAATTGTCCATTTAAAGTTAAAGCTTCAGTTTGGACATTATGGATACTAAACAATTATTTGTTCCCTTTCCTTTTCACATAAAATGTGAACAGAATTATCTTTTTTTTCCATGATATTCTTCTCATCGTGCTTCCGGGTATAATAGTATCTTTTGTAGGGTATCTTTTTTTTAAAAAAAGGTATCGGGTATCTTTTTTAAAAAAAAGGTATAATACGAGGGGTGATCAAAAGTGTTTATAATCATATAATAATAGCAATGATAATAAGAAATTATTTAATTAGAAATAATTATAAATATTTATATAATATTAATAATAATTAAAAAAAATTAGAATTAAGTTGGAAGTATATGGATAAATATATAAATTATATTTCAAATAAAACATAAAGTAAACTTAACAACATATTTGTTTGTTTTGCGAGCTATTCTATATATAGAATAGCGGACAAAACTCAAAACGTATTCTGAAAAACTAAATTTTCTTCTTCAATTTAAAGCTAAATGATTGGCTTCAAAAATCATATTAATAATTTTCTCGGGATTCTCGGGAGTCGAAATAAATCGAAGGGACAACATAAAAATGGTCGAAAGGAGATTAGAACATACACGATGACGTGGTGAAAACAATCTTTGGCTCTGCTAATCCATGTTTCACAGTTGCGTTAGGGTATTAAGTCAATTGAAGATGAACATCTTGGTGGAGGCTTATCAACATTCTTCACTCAAGATAATGTGAACCAAATTCAAAGAAGTTGTTTTATCAGCGTGATGCACTCTTGGTGTAGTGACCATGGGGCATGGAGTTTAAGGCTACATGAACTCATATTGCAGCGTGCAAAAAATCCTTACAAACCTTACAAATCCTTACAATGTCCTTGCGCGTGTTAGTCCGATGATGCCAACCGACGAGCAAATGAAAAAACGACTTGGTGATTAATGGTTAAATCCTGAGAAGTTCTTATCATGTCACGAATACTTTTTACGTTTCATGACAATGGATTAAACATGCATTCACTATTTACTTCCTGAAACCTAACATTTATCTTGAAAAAATGCTTTCTCTCCGAGACCGAATACATTCAAAGGGTCATGTTATGATGCAGAAAGGTTGAGACGTCCGCCTCTTTGGAAGCTAAAGAAACAAACCTGGTGGATTATATAGAAAGGCGGTCAGTATTTTTAGTGCTCACTATTCAGGCGAAATGAGAAGTTTGAGGGAGGTCAAAAAAACCGCTAAACTGTAAGCTGGATTTCTGTTTTACTAAGACAATGCACCAAAACAGGGTTAAAACTGCTTCAACTCTCAATCCCTTTTGCCATGTTCATAGATTTCCAACCTACGCATTTAAATTTGGTAACGACAATATAGATCGTCATCTAATTTGTAAAATATTCTGCAATGTCTTCTTATTAAAAGATTTTTATAAAGACTTTCATTCTTCAATCGTATCCAGATTAGTTATGATTAAAAAATCATACAAACAATATTCATGAAAATGAAGCCAACCACCCGGCGTCCCAACTTAATAAAGTGAAAACGAAACTCATGACCCAAACCAGGCAGAATACTCCAGTCCGAAAAACTTGACCGTAGGAGACTAAAATTCTGTGAATCTTGGATTGCGTGTATCTTTAAGTTTGTATCTTGAAGAGTGTATCTTGAAGTTAGCTTTAATAAGAAAGGCACGAGATTGGTCGTCGCATACAAGCTGAAAAAAGCCTTTATCTGCGTACTTTCCATTCTAAGGTGCAAATTTATGCGTAGATTTTGTCTTCGCATCTTCGAAGCTTCACAAAAACAAATAATTACAGCTAGTGCTGCTGTATTGAATTGAACCATGTGTCCTAACGAGCAGATCTGAAATGGCAGTGGACATGTTTGAACGCAAAGTGGAAAACCTATTAAAACCCAGTTAAAGCTGTCTCACATTGGAGACTACATCACAACGATAAGTTGTATGAATTATATGACGAACCACCTGTATCATCTTACGTAAAATTACGCAAACATCAATGGGCGGGCCATGTAGAAAGAAGAGAAGAAAACCGTCTTCCCTAGAGGTCATTGAAAGATAGATCGCAAGACAAACATCCAGGAAAAATACCAAGCCAGAAAGTAGAAGACATCATAAATACTGAAAGATAATGTTTGTTGGAAATGATCAACTAGAGAACGAGGTCGCAGAACCGTGACGATTGGAGGAGGTTAATCCTGTAAGCCAGGGACCGGGTGGGTTGCCGTGTCATGGATGATATTCATCAGAATACGCAACTTTTAAGCGATAAGATAAATATGGAGAAAAATTATGTGCGAGCTGTTATTGAGAATTTTTGCTTGAAATAATGGCAACGAATAATATGTACAACGTCTCACCTCTATATTTATCATTTTCAGCCTTATAGAAGGAGCCTCAGCTGGCCAGAACATCAACCAAAAATGCGGCTATACACGTCCCGTATTCGAAAAAACAGAAAATTTACTATAAGCAAACTGAAGAGTGACGATCAGGCGTTTAGGTGTGCCCATAGGGATCTTATTTGGTAGCATCGAGTGAATGGTTAATGGTGAATTTTACGTTAACAAGGTATAAGCGCTTTGTGTAGCCAGAATGTAAGTCGCCGAAGAAAAGGAGAAATAAGAAGGCAATCAAAAGGAAATATTAGAAACCGTCATACTTATCCGTGCCAGTTTCTGAGATGATTTAAACATGGGCGAAATTTGCAATTATCACTTTCACCCTGCGACAATCCAATTGCACGTAAAATGTTCGAAATTGTTTTGACAGACAGCAATGTAAATTTAAAGTTGAAAGTTCAGCACACGCTTATAGCGGCCACTTGGAATTTCTGTGGCAATTTTAGTGGTGGATCACCTGAAAAAAGGGAGTTACATGTTACAGGCTTGAAAAACGCAAAACAAATTTTGAGATGGCGCGGAGCTATAAGAAAAAAATTGATGAGGAAACTTCAAATTAGAATGCATAACAATACGACAAAGTCAAAAGCGACGTCGTGATAGCTGCATATCAAGAAGTGGTTGCGATGTGCTCGAAGATCATCCTTATTCTCCTTAATATCACAAATTTTATTAATGGCAACTTAGGCATTGTCATTTTTATTATTACACAGGGGTTCTGTTGTTGGATACAATCTAGCATTGACTTAAGCTCTGGACTTATGGCAATAAAGTTTACAGTTGGTCTATCTCTATATGGCCTGCTGAAATATAGCCATCAAAAAGATTTCCTAGCTCGCCACGTGTTCCAGATCTGTTCCGTTGGAATTTTGAATTTGGAATTGTTACTAATAATATTGTTTAAATGAAATAAATTTACAAATCGCTAAATCAATTTGTGATATTTTACGTCATGAACAACCTCTCCTGTGGGTAATCATACGTATATAGTTGCACAAGATGCAGAATATTTGATCAAACAAGAAAAACACAACAAAAACTCTCTAAATTTTTATACATTCGTCGAAAGTAACGAAAGATAAAATCCATCTTTTGAAATTAAACACAAATTGCTGTGATAATTTTTTTCTTTTTGCAATTTTTTCATCATACAATAGTTTTATTTAAAATATAAATTTAGTATAGATGTTCATAAACGCATCACAATAAATTCTAAATCAAACAGTTTTTTGCTTTGTTTTGTATAATTGGAAAGCTTAACAAATTGTTTATGATTTTTGTTAAGTAAACATGTTCCTTTATAAAGAGAACATACAACGAAATGTTGTTTAAAACTTCGAATGAATTGGCTGTTTAAGATACATCAAATAACTGAGAGATAGCAACATGATTCCTTTAAACGCTTCCCATCAAATGTAATTGACGCAATCAAATAACTAATAATCGTATGACAAATTAACATTATAAATATCTAAGCGAATATCACTACTAGCAGGAATATTTGCGTATATTAAACGCATACAAACATGTGTGATAAGATTGTGAAAGTGTAACATTTAACAGCTTTTTATAAAAAAGAATAATAGTTCCATAGTTCTGGTACATTTTGGAGTTTTGTCTTAATAATTTTGTATATTCGGTTTCAAATGTTATGGTTTTCATTTGTTTACAAAAAGTTTTCGGTAGTAAAAAATGATGTTTGCATTTGTAGCAGAAATATAGAGTATATTTGACCGAAAGGAAATGAGTATTTACTTCAAGCATATATCAAAAACAGAAAAATAATAGCTCAGTATGTATGATGTCGTGTATAATATTGAATGAATAATAAGTTAAACTAAAGGGTATGTTGTGTAAATATATATAAATAATTTATACCTATAAATTATACATAGCCATAAACGTAAATGAATATGATATTATATTAAAAAAAAAACATGAATCCATACGAGGTAGGATAAACTTTAGATTCGTTTTTATGAGATAGGTGTACAAAAAGCTATAAATTCCTTTCCATAAATTCAATCAAAGTGAAAATATAATTATCTTAAAATGTCAATTCCAAATTACATCGTGTATATTTTACTGTCTAAATAAATTGGAATGAGAAGGAAAGATCGTTATCGAATAAATTAAAAGAAATTTTAAACTAGCAATTTCGTTTCTAGTGTTGATACACATCATTCCATTTAAATCTTAGTACTGGTAATAAGGCACAATTTTTTCAAAATTGTGGCTTTCTTTACTGCAATTGTGTTTCATCTGCAGATTTTAACATACGCACAGAAAAATTTGGAATTATTCAGATGGCGTTAAGTCTTTTTCCGGTTCATTTTCATTAAGTATTTGTGAAAGGAGATCATGTACAGGTTCAAAAATTTTCTTAGCTCCACTGTTGGTTAAATTTAGATAGTCAAACATATCGTGGTGACTAATGGTACCGTCGGCTTGGATAAGACCTTTGTCTATTGTAACTATTTGCACGCGATTCAAACCTATACATTTTTCTTGCATCAAATTATTAATATCGGAACTTTTTTCCCGCAACGAATTGGGTTGATGTCCGCGTGGAAGAATTGTCTGGAAAAGAGACAAAAGAGACCTTTTTGGTTGCTTTTTAAGAATACATATTTTATCAACGTATTTTTCTTAACCATAAATTCAAACTTGTTCAAACAAAAGCGACAACAATTAATATTTGATATATAATTATATATTAAAATTAATATTATGCGTGTAAGACTTTTTTATACATGAGAAGGAAAAGATAAGCAATTTGGCTTATAATAAAATTTTATAAATGAAACTGAAACGAAGAATATAATGTAGTTTATATTTGAATTGACTGAAAATCGGTGAGGCATGGCTTAGTTCAACCGGAGTTGATCGTATATCTCCTCAATTGCTTAACATATGTTGCTTAAAAAATTATTAATGCACTTTAATCATTTTTTGGAAAGGACAAACAATGAAAAATTCCGTGAAAGAAGAAGTTGGTCAAAGTTAATTGGACTTTGGTTATTGATGCTGGTGTAACACCATTTAACGTGCAAGAGTCGGATATCTTCACTGCGAACTGCAATGGGATAAATCGCATCCAATCAAAGAGTTACCAACCTGCAGTAATGGGAGCGGACTAACCTTTCCACAATCAATTACTGGTCACTTATATTATGAATGATTGCGTCCTATGAATGGATTTCTTGCTACCACCTGTCCATGCGTTGGATTTTGGCCAACTTTTCGATTTAATAGCGCAATGTGGAGCTTTTAATGCAAGATCCCAGTGACCAAACTTTGAAGTTGATCAAATAAGTAAATTGTTGCGATTTATATATACCATCCTTTTCGAATTGTTTGAAAATAGCCGAAGATCTTCATTTTCAGAATTGCTTTTAATGACGCGGAAACACCAATCGAAGCGTGTTTTATAGTCGAATAAGGATAACTCTGCAGCCCACCTCGATTTGACATCGAACCATAATTCAGCAAAGTCAAAGTCAAGTCAAAACAACTCATATACTTTTGGCACTTACATATTATAGATGTTTTTCTCTTTTCAATGGATTTTGTATATTTTGATAGTTAACATGTCGGCAAGAAAAAACCTAATAAAATGCATATTTCCATTGCTGTAATCAAATCTACTTATTTTCGTATTTCACTGTACATTTTAACCGGAAAAAAAACTTTCCCCTTATGCGCGTGGGGTTTTAATTAATACAACGAAATTTCAAATTCGGGATGTTTAAACTGCCCATTATATGACAATTTGAGGGCATTTGTGAAGGCCACAATAAAATAAATATGTAATTCCCATCCATGCGCAAAATTCCTAGCAATCGAAAAGGGTATACTTACGGGAAGGACTATATAGGCCTCTGGAAGTTTTTCTCGTATCCTGAGCACAATTGAATGGATTCCTTCAGCTATTTCCTCGGCGGTATTGTCAATATTGTTTGTACCAACATGCAATACCACTATCTTTAAGCAATAGATATTCTGATTATTCACTTTACGTTCAAATCATTTGGCTACTCTCACCTTTGGTCGTACATTATCTAGCTCCCCATTCTCCACGCGCCACAACACATTTTCCACTCGATCATTTCTTATGCTAAAATTAAGGCAATGCATTGGTGCAAAATAAAGATTCCACGTTTCTGTATGTTGTAAAGATTCCAATACACAATCGCCGAGAAAGATAACATCAGGATCTTTTTCCCGGCATTCCGATAGGAATCGTCTATGAATGCTTTGCCATCGGTCGTCACCGTCTAAATCCTTTACGGGCGTTGGTAATGTGCACGAATTCATACTTTTCAAGTAGATATGAATTGATTTCTTTCGACTGAATCTTATTGCTATTTATTAGTTGAATTGAAATAAACGACCCTTGAGAATACGAAAGAAAAATAACAGGAGAATTTCTACAGGAAAATGAAGTGAACAGCCCTCTGACAAGCAAGAAATCCTCAACGTTGTCGTTCCCAAAAGAACTGTCATGAGTTCGTCGAAAAGTGCCATTGTAAACGTCGAAAGTGGGGTAACGAGAGGTTTGAATGTTAGATGTTCAGTGCTGACAACAAGTGTATAAGATTTTATTTTTAAAACCGTGCCTCAGAGGATACCTTTGATATTAACCCATTAACGTCCAAACCAAAGGCAGGATATTTACTTTTTTTAATCAATAGGCTGTTTATTAGTTCAGTGAGCATGTCTATTGACTGCATTCAAAAAAAAAAAAAAAACAATTGTTCGAATAATAAATTTTAACATTCAAATAAAAAAAAAATGTTAAATTGTTCATTAATACATAGTTGTTGCAACTCTGTATACCGCTATTTTATGCGATTTGGATATAAAACACACATTATCTACTTCGAAATCCTTCGTGGGTTTTGTCTTTTTGTCAGTATGAGTTGTTCAGAGACCCAGTTGGATAACGATTGAGGGTGGCTGTGTTATAGCGTAAGAACCAACAGCGATAACACTCCGACCATCGACGAATGTAAACAGATACAAGTACAATGTAAACAGATAGACAAAATAGAGAAAAATAAACATAAATATACAATAAACATAAAAATAAACGAACACCAATGCAATTCTCCAGAATTTTTCAAATACCGTTAGATCGGTCGTTTGTTCGGAGTGTTCGTACTAATTGACTTTCAAGCTCCAATTGGTCCAAACTTTTCTCACTCGCTAGTACATATGAACGCCAAGCGCTGGAAATGGACGTATCTCAAATACATGTGAAAATAGCCTTTTATCGCTTTCAGATACGAATTTTTGCCGTTGTTAGGTCTATGTTATGATTCTGGAATAAGTATGGTTTATTTGAATCTACCTTACGTCCATTTTTCGAACACTGTCTTTTAATTTTGCCGATAGATGCTACTATATTGCATTTCATATGCTGTTGTCTTTTCAACTAGCAAGCAATAGCTAAATATTTCAAACATAACGTTGTAGTCAGTTCTTGTAGACTACTTCAAGGCGTTTACATATCCAAACGGATCCGCTGGGCCTTGTTTAATTTTGTTTTCGAAGGTGCGCTTTGGTTCATTTTCAGCTCGCCCTCGGACCCTAGTGGTGACATGAATCTTTGTCTAGTCGGAATTTTTATAATTGACAGAGCATTTGCAGTTTTCGACTCAATTCTTGTCAGAAAAAGACAACGTTACGAACCTAACAGAGAGAGTTCCAGGATCCCGAAAGGTCCTAAAAGCAATAACTTTCATTAACGCCTTCGTATTAAACATAAACGTTTCTCTTGGGAAAATGAAATGAAATGACACATAGGGGCCTTTGAAAATACCAGCTCAGTTAAGTGAGAATGCTGGAGAAAAGGTTGGCGAATCCTGCCCGAATTCGGTTGTTAGGTCAATACTTGGTGTGGTGCGAATCGTTGACTAGAATTCGATCAAGCATTATGAAAGAAGGGACGGATAGTGGATATCCAAAAGGAGCTGCTTCTTTACCCCTACTGAGGGCTCTTGCGACAGACGAAGTCTGAATTAGACTGTCAGGAGCTGGGATGACATCCTATGCATATAAAGATGATATGGTGACCAGGGGTAGTATCAGAGACATTGTGTGATATGAGGAATTGTGGACATCTGGTGCCAGGAAATAGGTTTACGGCTCAATTCTGATAGAGCTACACTGGTGCTGGTCTTGGATCACTACACTGGTGCTAGAAGACCATGTATCTAAATGATGCCGAAATTGGATTCGGAAATAAAATAAAGTATCTCGATTTACTCATTGACGGCGGGCTCACGTTAAACGATCAGATTAGGGCATTGTTCGAAAAGGTTACCAAAGCTTTGATGGGAGTGCATAATAATTTAAGCAAGTTCCTGGGGCAAAATTTTAATCCTGCGTTGAATGTTTACAAGATGATGAGACTAATCTCAAACGGAGCAGCGAAAAAGTCCAAGATAGCAAAACATGGCTTGTACTCGATCGAGCTCAGCATTAAGCATGCGCGTGGATCACGGGAACCCTAAGGTCACGTTCTACAACATTCCCTGACAAACTTTTAAGTCTACTGACTAATCATATGTTCAGATTCAAAATCTTCATTTATTCGTCAAAATCTACAACGTCAAGGATGAATCATTTAGCAAAAGAAATGATCTCTAAATTGGACAATTGAGCACAAAGACAAAATGAAATCAACGATGTCGTCTTGATTCACATATGCGTCGTCGGATCGCAAGGCGGCGGCATTCAGCTTTCACAACAAATTTCGCGTGACGTTTAGTGACCAGAGGGAATCGAGATCTAAATCTAGCATGCACTTTATAAGACAGAATGCGATAAGATGGTTCCAAGTCATAATTGGAAAAACTTAGGCTTAGCACCTAATAAGCCAAACCAATGGAAAGTATATCAGATATTTTTCTGGCTGAGGTAGTTGCCACTTACCTCTTTATGCTGTAACTCAGCATATAGAGAGTAAATGCAAATCTTGAAGGCGCTAGGATAATCAGTGATTACAACGAGAATCATTCTAGGTTGCTATAATACAATTGTTACATGAGCAAAATCTTGACGCTGTAATGTAATGGTACAGCGATCAGCAATATAATACAAGACATGTGTCCTCTTGCTGGCGCGGTTCTGCATGTCTAGGTAGTATTGCATGTTTACGCTGATGGATCGATCCCTTTGATATGTGAATGGTTTTAATGCTTCCTAATTGAATAATTTATCGTGATTTTGTGAAATATTAGATAACTCGCTAAAATACTCGCTCGTGCGATAAGTAAAATGTATATTCTTTACCGTTCCGGTTGTTGCTTGTTGTTGTATACAAACTGTCACAAGAAAGATAATCCGTGTGAATAAAAGTACGACGTTTAGGCATACAAGGAAACATGGAAATATCGACGGCAGGCTCGTCAGCAAGTTGAATGTATCGTGTTCGTGGAAGTCAAACTATAACTTAGTGTTTACTTTGAGTATCTTTCCATCCAGTTAGTTTCTTTTCATTTCATCGTATATATGGTATTGTATCCTCTCTGTATACTTGAAGCAAAGCTTCAATTAGTTTATTATAATGAAAATCAATTTTACCATCGAATGTTTTTATTCCAAATAAGTAAAATTTACAGAATACATTAACCGCCCTTTTAATTTGTTGTCAAGAATGTTAGTTTTTCATTCAATTGCAGTTGTGTTTTAATTAATTGCGACAAAGTAATCACCATCAACAGATCCTTGATACTCGAATTAAACATTTGATTGAACTGTTCCGGAGACATATTCGGTAGGGAATGGATGAGATCTAAGATCGCTCGACCAACAGCATTGTCCGGTTGTTGACGTTTGGCCAGAACATCCTCCACATAAGTAAGCATTTGATCGAGTAATCCTTGGAGCTTAACTGATGCCTCGGCTACCTGAGCTAGATCCAACATTGGCGACACCGTCTTCGGTCGGTTCGGGTTTGACACACCGATTGTTTTCTGGCACAGTTGCAACCCAACAACCTCGGGTTCATAGCAGGTCGTCTCCACATTAATTGGTGTAAACATGCACCCCATTTTGCCACCGGGCACGCCAAGTGAAACACAGACATATGCTTTAAGTCCCATACGAGCCCCCTGAAGCGATGTATCAACTGTCAAGTGAACTGGATTGTTGCATTCCCGTGCATAATACTCGTGAATGACGGAGCTGTGGTTCGTTACTTCGTTGCCAGTCGCCCACCATCCTACGATACTTTCGTTCGGGTTGACTTTCTTGTTCAGATCGTACAAATCCATGGCGTAGCTCAGTTCCGCTTCCACTTGATCGTCGTGTTCCTTGTGTGGTACACAAAAGCAATTTGTAACCTCTACAACGCCTTTGTCCACATTTCCCAGCAGGGTACCAATTACACGATGCGAATCTGCATTTCTATGTTCATATGCATCGACTATTTGAAATAGCACGACCGGATGAACACGAACAGTTAAATTCAAGTTAGACATTTTGCAGTAAATAGTAGAAATTCGGCCAACACACGCCGCAAAACTCCCAAATAAGATGACAGATCACCAAAAGACAGTTGTCAAAGTCAAATGCCAATTCGACAACGCGAAGTGCTCGTATTAAACACCAGAGACACTCTTGTTAACTTTCGAGGCGGCGAAGAGAATTTAAGGGCATAGTTTGCTCGGGAATTGTTTTACGAAGAAGGACGTTAGCGTCTGTATTGTTTGGATTTCATAACAATTTCTGTGAGAAAAGCCAAATGATCGACATCCTAAGTCGGAATTTATGGAAAGACTTGTCAATAAAAAAAATGAAAATTTCAATTTGCACTAGATGTCTAACGATATAAAATTTAAGCGTGCATTAGTTTGCTATTTGATTTGTTTAGACCTCTAGAGTTTAATTTCTTCCATTCTATGTGAAGTCAAAAGTAGTGTACACGGTAAGAAGAAACTTGTGCTAAGTTGATTAACATCAAATTTATGGATATACATTTTTATTAAGAATTTATAAGGATAGTACAAATATACGAGAGAAGCTATTACATTTTGATTTGGACTAGAACTTTCCGAATGTATCAACTGTCATCTTTGATGTCGACTTCAGAAGCTGCGAATGATCTTCTGATTTGTCAATTTTATTATTGTTGGATTTTTCTTGTTTTTTAAGCATTTTGGGTGTGATCGTTTGTCATTCGGCTCGGTGTTGCTGCATCTTATATTTTAGTGCAAACGTCTTTCGTAATCAAAAATGTAAACGTGTACTTCCTAATAAATAAGTAAAGAATGGAAGCTAGTGGAGTGGATGTTAACTATGCGGATTTATCTCGTTCGCAAATAATTGCAAAATATTTAGAAAATTTGCGAATACTCAAACGCATTGCAGAACATAATTGGCAAATTAGCTCACGACAATTCGATGACTATATTTGTACGCAATATTTCGCGTTCGGTCGGAATGTCGGATCATTTACAAGTCTATACAATAACTATCAATGGGTGGGTGGGAATGGAGCCGAACTGGTTAAACAGATAATGGACAGGAAGCAGAAGATATTATTATGGCTGTTGTATTTATTGATAGGGTTCCTTTTCATTTCCTATAAGCACGAAGCTTCGACAATTGTTTTACGCAATATTCAAACGCTCATATATCCCGGCATGAAATTGTGGCGTAAGGTGACGTTGCCGGTGATCAGTAAATTTCCGGCCCTCACGGAATTGTATGATGAATCGTGTTTGATAATGAATCCGTTTTTTAAAGTAGACGATCTAAGCTGTGAGCCGTGCGCGGATGTCGTGAATGTGTTGGATTTTACGCATATAAAGCATACATCAAATTCGGTGCCTTTTATATTTAAGGTAAGTTTTCTGGTTACAATTGCATAAATTGATTTTCAACACCGTTCAGTTATTTCCAATGGCCTGGAAAAATCCTGCAAAGCTATCTTATTGGGAATGTATGGCGTTTATTTTAATTGTTTTTCCAAAATTTCTACTTTTGCCATTTTACATTGTAGTGTAGTTCGCACGAAACCTTTTTTTTTATCTTAATGTAACTAAGGCAACGTAAATTGTTTAGGAATCATTATACTTTCATATTTAGCTAAGTTTAGAAGAGTTTATTTTAGTAGTTTTAAAGAATAACCAAGAGCTGAATTCTGTTATATTCATCCAAAAGTTGTTGAAAACGATGCACACTGTTTTCCTATATTGCTCTTCTATTCTCTTCGAATAAAGCCTTCTAGTGGAACAAGTTTTCAACAAGAGATTGCCTCCTAATTCTGATTGCAAAACTGACTCTTTTCTACATTCGACGAACTTAAAAAATAATATTCGATGCATTGTGGACGATTCCTGTCAAGTCAAGGAAAATGGCATACAAGTATCTAGTGTAAATAATTACAAACAGTAATCCCAATGAAGTTACACTTTGTTCTTATGGTAATGACCTATAATAAAAGTAGAATCAGAGCAAATATTCGTCGTTCTTTCGAAACAAAATCATATATCGAGGATGGCACACCGCTGAAACGCGTATGTGAACATACAAAAAACAGATGATGAACGACGAAATTTCGTAGCGAAAACAAACAAACAAACTACCAACATCTACATCTTCGTTTTCTATTTCTTTCATTTTCCAAAAAAAAAACGCAAATCTGTTTCTGTTAAAGAATATATATATATATATATATATATATATATATATTTCGGGAGCCATGGTGCTCCCTTCTTCTGTGTGTTTACAAATACATAACATAACAATTCCATTCTCGTCGGATAAAACACGAGATATAACGAAAGATTCAGAGCCTAACAAGACACATCGAATGGAGAATTTGCTGGTTAACGCCTTCACGCCTTATTAATGTGAGAAAAAGCTCAGAGAAAAGTATAGGAGGTGGAGCTGCGTTGAAAGATGAGTAAAAACGCAATTGCCAGTAGAAAGCAATAGTTGCTGTTGAAAGAATTTCGTGAAAAGTAGAAGTCAGTTGAAAGCGAAAAAAGGAATAATAAGCATGAGAAGGAATACATAAGCGAATCGGAAAGCGATCGTAAGTTGATCAGTTGAAATCGAATTAGATCAGCAATAAACTTTGCATAAAGTAGTGTATAATAAATAATTTGGATTATCGAACATCGAGTTGTATGTAGCAAGGAGTTCAGATTTTGATCACTTCTTAAAACTTCAGTTGTTATTCACTCAAGTCGATTCAATTGAGTTTTCCCCTTTCCCTTGCAGTTTAGCTTATCTACTCCGTGCATCAAGGCTTGAGAACGGAACGTCATAGATGCGACATTAGATCCACGATCTTCTGATTTGCTAGTGAGTTTTTGCTGGAGTTTATCAGAACGTGCATGCGACGACGTCGCAGTGGTGTCTGCTCGAATGTGTTGATTGGCATATTGGCAAAGCTAGAAGTGGTCTTGGAACAAAACATTTTTGTGGCGCGAAACTAGTATGCGACTGAAAAAAATTGCCAAAGTGGAACATTTCATTTGACAGGAGACTTCGTTAATTATCAATTAAATTCTTCCTTATTACATGAACTATTTGACAAAGAAAATGTTTTTCTTTGTCTGTCGAAACAGACAGTAACCCCAGCATTTGTGACGATTTTACTTGTTGAAAGGAAAAGAGTGGTTATTCCGAAATCGAAACGAGACTGAAAGTGATATACAAATTGAATACCCTCTATAGACCAGTTCATGAATAGTCTACACATGAAAATTATTACAATAATTGAAATCATCCGTACAACTGCTTTGCAATTCGAATCAGATCTGCTTTAATCAGGTTGTACTAATTGTTCTTAAAATAAAAAAAATCTTGTCTTGAGTATTTTAATTTTTTTTTACGACAATTGAACTTGTAAATCGTGCTGAGCAAAAAAAAATTACTTATCACAAGTTGCAATGATTGTTTATACAATCGACCACCATGAATATCTGTTTCATTCTGTTGTTTTTTTTTCCTTCAATTTATGACACGAAATTTCAGTTATTTGTTACTTTATTGATTATCTCTTTGTTTTAAAAGATGGTCTTTTAGACGTACTGAAAGCTGTTCAGTTTTTCACTGCCTCACTCCTAACAAATCTTCATTCGAAATCTATTTCCTAGAGGGTCGTTGAACTTCACTGATAAATACTAAACGTGTTATGAAATATTCGCAGTATGATTATGAATGTAATAAGACAAAGCCTATCTGAATATAAATTTTACAAATTGATATTTAAATATCAATTTTCAAGTAAACAAAAAACTTAAAAATAATTTTGCGGTGACAACGAGGGTTACAAAAAAGTAATAACCAGTTAAAAAATCACAATGAAAACATATTTTACAACAAATTTACTATTTCGCTAAAGACACAAACAGGCAATCAGGAGACGACTTTCCAATAGTAAACCTAACTGAAGACCGTCATGCAATTTGTTCTTTTTGAGCTTTCAAGCGTTCTCCAAAAGTGATAATATGATTTTGACAACCTATGGCGGCCAACTTTGTATGAGAGCATTCAATTACTCGACATCTTATAAGTAAAGTAAAGGTGAACGCCTAATACAAGCTTCGTTTGTTTAGATTTCTTGACGCTCTTTGACTGCTCAAATGAATTCCATAATATTATGTATGTGAATTTTATTTGGCACTCGTAGTGCAAAGGCTGAAATTGTACTGCTCTAAGCCGCAATTCGACAGCTGTGGAAATTGATTAAAATGTGTGATTATTCAATTTAGAATATTCACAGAGAACAGGAAAAGCTAAACAGCCGGACATCAAGGAATGAAAGAATTGAAGTGCTTGCGTTTTATCAGTGAAAGAATTGTAAAGTCCTTACGATGCATACGAAGAGTAACGAGCAATGCTCGTAAAGCCCCCAATAGAGATGAATCCCTCCATAGCTTTTAGATCCCACGAATGAAGTTAAATTTCCTGTTGTAGTTATCAATGATACCGAAAAGACAGTTACAACGCTAACTCAAAGTACAAGACAAAGTAAGATCTGTTATATAACAAATACACAAAATCAAGGAATCGTCTCGAAATGAATCTATATCTTGAAGGGTGGATCTTGACTTATGGAAGGAGTGCACAGTTTGACACTAGTTTGTGAAAGTGAATATCAAATTAGTTTAGGTAGACTCTCGTGCTTGCCTGAGTTCAGCGAATAATTAGTTATTGAGTCAACTAAACTTTATATGCCTGACGTCGTAAGAATACGTCGTACCGTGGTTCCTGGACCGGTTCATGACCAGTCTATCGCGTTAAATGACTTTTTGAACCAGTACTTAAAAATGTCAAATCATAAATTGACGCAACACCCCAAAAGTAGTTAATTAATTTCGCATCATTGGAGTGCAATTGGAGTTTATTCTTCCGTTTTCATAAGGTTTATTTTAGATGATTATTAGACGCATTTATTACTTTAGTATTTGATTTTAAGAGGAGGAGGAGAATGAATTTAATGAACTTTATTGCTTACAATTGCATCAAAATATATGTCAAAACGATGTACATGTTTAAAAAAATGAGATAGAAAGGTAGAATTTATAGATAGGTAGGTAGGTACCCATATGTTTAAGTGAAAAGAAAATAATACGGGATGAAATAGAAGTAAGAATAAAATTAAAATAGAAACATTTATAGTTAGGTTTAAGGTAGGTACTAAGTTAAATAATATTGATAGCAAACAAAAAAAAAAAAAATAAAAAAAGTCAGTAAAATTAAATGTCAAAGAAAAAAAGTCTCAAAAAAAAAAAAAAATCCCAGTCGCAAAATAATAAAAATTCTTGCAAGAAATTTGCGATAAATTTTCTATGGATTTGATTCACTAGGTTGTTGTGTACGTATCAGTATAAATAGTATAGAAATTGTAAGGTACAGATAACCAATTCAAGTAATAGAAGTATCGAGGAAGACAACCAATACAGGAATCAATTATAGTATCGAGACAAATAACCAATACAGGAATCAATCATAGTATCGAGTATAGTATCAAGATAGATGACAAATAGCAGAATCAATTCAATATCGAGTAAAGTATAGAGACATACAACCAATAGAGGAAGTATTAATAAAGTAACAATTGAAATATCAATCGGAGTTGAAATAGAAGTACCGACCAATTGAAATATCAACCAATAGGACTATCAATAGAGGGAGCTCGATCCAAGGTAGTTCAGCGGAACCGGGGAATCGTGAAACCAGCTGAGGTACAGAGTCGTGCCAAAGGAAGCACGATCCGAAGAAGCGCTGCAGAACAGGTGAATCCTGAAACCAGTTAACGTGCAGATTCGTGCTACAGGAAGCACGATTAGAGGCAGCGCAGCAGAACAACTGAAGTCCCGAAACCAGCTGAAGTGGAGCTTCGTGCTACAGGAAGCCCGATTAGAATCAGTTCAGCACAATTCAGTGGTCAGAATCAGCGCAGCACAATTCAGAGGTGTCCAGAATCAGCACAGCACAATTCATAGGTATCCAGAGTCAGCGCAACACAATTGACAGGTTGTCGGAATCAGCGCAGCACAATTCACAGGTGCACAATTCTCAATTAACATCTTTTGATTTTTGATCCATTTAGTTTTAAACTAACATGAAGGAGAAAGCTTTTCTTCTGTCTGTGTGTGTGTATGTAACATGGAAGGATCAGGGCTTGAATAATGTCCTAACCCCCACGCCCACGCGGTGAGCTAGTCGGATTAAATCAACTTTCTTCGGCCGCCATTATGCGGCCTTTGTATTTTCAAATAACCCTGTCTCTTTAAACTTGTTCCTTCATTACGCTGCAGGTGCGACCGATCGGTTGCCCCCCGATTATTATTTATTTATTCATAATTATATGTTTATTATTTTATTATACTTTTTTTTGAAAATACATAACAATATCTTAATACAAGTCCCAACAAACAACTACCTGACATATACTTTGTCAAAAAGATTGGATAGAAGCAGGAAGATTGACTGGCCCATTGTTGTTTTATTTAGCCCTAGAATATGCAATAAAAACCTCTCAATCGATTCATGAGGTACGCTGCTCTATAAATCGAACAAAATGGTAGACTCTGTAGCTCTATAAACCGAACAAAATGGTAACCTATGCAGATGACATTAATACTTTTACGGTCCTCTGCATCGGTTGAACAAATCCTCTTAACTATGCACCAAGAAACAAGGTAGAACTAACAATACACGTACCGAAACAAAGTACATGATCTATTCAACAGAAGCTGCATAAAAAAAAGAAGATATAAAGATAGAAGGCTCAGAAACGGCCAACGTAATGAAATAGTAATTGCACTCCGTTCGTAATGCTTTAAAACCTATTTCGACCTATCTAGGCATTTAGGTGGACGATTTCCATTTCTTTGTAAAAGAACTTGGCAATTAACTAAGATTCGTCGATATATGTAGATGCTCATGGTCAAATCCAGAGGATGCAGTAAAAACGGCAACGATCTTTACAGCGATTAAACGAAAAAAATTCAGTTGGTAGCAACTCCGCCGGAAATATTCGCTACACAATAGGCACGAAACTCATTGTCCATTATGAAAAAAGTTGGAGGCATGGTTCTTCAGAGGAAAGAGTCCAATTCCATCTTGCATCGAATGGAAAGTATTTGCTGTCGTATGTTCAAAAAAATAAATATGCAAGAGTGTCTTTTAGCAAGTCATCGAACAAAATGTTACTATAATCTCCCGAAAAGATTTGATGACACTAATTTGATTGTTTTGAATGCCCAAGTCTTTCTCCGGAGCTAAGTGTAATATTCTATATACGTAAATGCTGCTCTAAATGTTTTAGAAAACTATTTCAGCCTAACAAAAGCTTCGGATTTTTCTCTAAGATTGTGCTGTCAATCAATTCATATTAATAATTAGATTGAATAATATTATTAATTGGAACCAACAATTGGGTAGATTTAGAGTAATTATTGTTCTCGCAGTTTATCGGCTGCTACAAGTACATTTATTTGCATTAAATGCGACAATATTCATTGTTCTTTCCTACAATGAAATCACTACTTGACCCAGTGACCGATAGTAAGTCTGTTATCAGATTGACTCTGCTTATTCTTTGCAAATATTTTATTTAATATCAGTCAGCACAATGATGGACATGTTTTAAGTTTATTTCGATTTCGCATTTGATTGTATTGTTAGAAATACTATTATTATATTGATATTGTTTCATTCTTTTCAGATTAATCAAGAGCCCGTTTTCATATCGGACCTGTTTGAGCTTTATAAAGCCAATAAAGATATTTTCCGTAATGATGCATTCCGCGTGAAATCAACAAATCGCGATGTATCGAATCTTGATGAACTTTTTCAAGATTTCAATCGAACCCACCAGATTCCCAGTCACAATTTGTGGCGATGTAATCGTATGCCACCGGCACGTCTTCTAAGGCAACTATTCGTACGACCTAGGCGTCTTCCAGCAACTGGACTAGCTTTGGAGCGATATTTGTCGATAGATACGAAAGATGCACCGGCCTATCCTACTCCTGATGCAGAGTGTGAGAATATGTATATACAGCAAGCGTTGGGGACCCGTACAATAATTTTACGTCCAGCAGTTGAATGTCGACACATATGTAGAACGATTTCAGTTCGTTTGCCCCAATCATTTGTCCGTAAGTATTTAGACGACTTATTAATTACTTGCCCATCATTTATTTATTAGATCGCTATTACGCAGTCCAGACTCACATTATAAATTATCATTTCAGTAAGTTACAATTGGTGGTATTGGAAGCCTGTATCATTACCTGACCAACTGACCAATTCGATGTCAATCAGCTTAATTGGATCCTACTGCTAATGTGTGCAACATTTTTAACGATTCTAGTCACAAACAAGAATTTTTTAATAAAATAACATTACGAAAATCTGAAAAGCATTCTACGCCGCATGTCCAGTTGCCTAGGAGAAATCGCTTTCAGACGAAAATAACACCATCATCATTTAATTCTAGCCAACATACATGTGCATTCAATTCAAGCGTTTGTGTTTTAATTGTAAGCAATAATCAATGTATATCCAAAAAATTAGCTTAAGCGATTTTGAATCAAGATATGATCTTTCTTTTGCCATTATCTAGCCTAAGAGTGAATGCAACCCAACGAATTTTATGAATGGGATGATGTTGCATTCTTTTTACCCTGAAAATTAGTCACTTTGAATGCATGAATCGATATCTGTCTTATGATATTATTTGACTGCTGTCAATAAAGTTAACAGGAAATGTGAAGGCTTCAATTATTTATTAGAGGTTAATGTTTAATTTGTATCATCTTGTTTATTGTTTGATTTTTAAAATATTTAAATAAGAATTATAGTGGAACGCTCAAAATAAAATTGTTAGTAAAACTTACGATATAAATATGTAAAATAAATGGAAATAATCTAAAGACCTGTGTGATTATTTTATTATACTAAATTGAATTGAGCTATAATTCTCAAAAAATTAAATGTAATGAGAAATATATCATAACGCAAAGTGAGTTGAATGAGTTGGTTCCTAGTTTTACTATATTTTAAGTGAACAACGTGTAGACGTCGAAAGAAAATCTTTCCTCGATTTTTTTAAAATAAACTAAATGAGTCCATTATGAAGACATGTCAAATGATCAAATCAATTGTGCTTTTTGTTGTTATATTCGCAACGCCTTACGACCGCATATGAGCGTAACGCATTATGAAAATTTTGAAGCTAATATGTTTATAAAATGTAAACAGCTATGTATTTGGTATACTCAAAAAATGCAGAACGATATAATTGAAATATTTACTCAATTTATTCCTGATGAATGTATTGTTTGTGAAATTATCGTTAAACCAGTGAACATCAAAAATTAATGTTGACTTTTCACTGCGAGGAACTTTCATAAAATCTACTGGTGTAAGCATAAAGGAAACCACAAGCGCGAAGCAGACAAATTACTTTCATCTCAGGAAAGCGCGAGCCTTGCTTATAATCATAAAGGGCACCGATTCGGTAAATAGCTAATGTGCAGTCGAAGGCCAGGGCTGTTAATAAGTTAAAATGAAATCGAGTAATAACCAACTAGTGAACATGACAAGTAAAAACTATGCAGAAAAATAAAAACAAGGAAAACATCCAACGAAAACAAAAAACAAACCAATAGATATGGACAGAAAGCCGTAAAATTAATAAGCCATAACTTCTTGGTACCTTAAAAAATGTTAAGCATTCATTAATGTCTCCAATGTAGATCGGAATTATGAAATCGAAACGCAATTGTGTGGGTTTTAAATGAAAACTTTCAGAGCAAGATAACAAATTGATTACATTGATCAATTGATTACATTTCCTGCGTTTTTGTGCTATATACTCATCGAAACTACTCAATTCGTAGTTATCAAAGACGTTCGAAGATTTATAGTAAATCAGAAATGAAATGATCATTATAATTCATCAGAAATGATAAAAAAAAATTCAAGCGAAATGATTAATTCTAAATGAATAATAAATATATATAAATAAATAAAATGATTAATGCTGGAACCGGGGATACTTGTGTATTGTTGATGCTCAGGAATTGAAACATCATAGCTTTCAATGGAAACGTTGGCTTATTAATTATGCTAGGGACCATGACGAGATACCCATGATTTAGGGACCATGACGAGATATCCATGATTGTGGAGAAACAAAGAGATTACGTGTTAATATAGAAGTTGTAAGATGATTAATCGCTTTTAAAATTTCAACATGTGAAAATTATTAATTGTAGTGATACGGGAGACCCGTATAAAATTTCCCGAAACAGTTACCTGGTCACAAAAAAGGTAAATCAGAAAGCAAAGGTTGCTAGGAGAGTACAGCAAAGGGAGTTAAGTAAGAGTTGCTCTGCCTCTAACGGTCCGAGCGCCCGACACGCTATTTATCTGACCATAAGCTATCCCTCCACTCGACACTATATGCGATAACTCCGCGAATATTGATTATTTCAGGTTTTCGCTAGGTCAGCCTATTCTTTGGGCTTTATACTTTCGAAATATGAAAAAAGAAATTTTGTTTTTAAATTCTAAAGTGATTTCTGGCCCCAAAAAGCTATCATTTGATTACTATTGGTCGCAATTGGAACTGTAATATGATGGTTTCTCTTGCGTAGATAAAGACGTTCCAAGGATTACGCGAAGGAATAATAGGGGAAGATACGATGCATAAACCAACTGCGGGGCATTGTCAATACACCGCTTCTTTATCAAAGAAAATCATGAACTTTCTTAGAAGCATTGATTTGAAGAGGCTCTAGATGCACTAGAAACGGGGGCACATTTAACCTGTCGTGAATGTGTGCACCATCCCTCCCGACATACGATTGATTAAAACGGATTTACTGGCCTTCTTCTCTCATGCATTCACAGAATTTGCCATTAATGTTACGACAACAACCATCCATCGTTGGATGTATTGAAAGTTTACCTTAAGAATGTTTGAACCACAATCCAGCCAGTAATCAACATCCCATATACGGACAAACTTAGGAATGTAAGTCTGTAGGACTCAGGTGTCATTTCCAGAAAGAGAAAAATTCAAACGAATGTTTCAAGTGACGAGTTAAGTATTCTAGATGAAGTAAGTAGAGCAAAAGAGATAAAATAACAACGAGTCCCAGACAAAATTGTAAAACGTTAAAATAAATAATTAAGTTACCGAACATAACGCAACAAGAAACCAAAGAAGCTTTTGTGACAAACAAGGGTTCATATACGAATGCCGATTTGTTATACAAACTTCACATAAGCTGTTCGGTTCAAAGAAATCCTAAAATCTACACAGCCAAATATATTCTAAGATCCTACTTCCACCACATCACAATCATCTTAAACCCATCCTTTATTTGCATTCCTTTCATCCTTTTTGAGCAACTTACGAATCCGTACCTAAACCAAGTTTACGTTAGACCCAAAATTTCCCTTCAAGAGCAGTCTAAATTTGTCACTCGAACCGACATGCACATCAAGAATCGGCGGCGTTGTGTTAAAGTGTAAAGTTGAATTTCTACAAAAACAAAAGGAAATAAAGAAGTGATTATAATTTGTGAACAAAGTGTTTAAATCATTTCTTCTCCAACAACCTATAATCGCTTAATTGCAATTATAGGCAATTGCTCATAACTTGATTCCTCAACAAGTTATTTGAGCAATTAACATAAACGTAAACAAAGAAACATGTCTTTTGCTTTTCGATTCATTTTTTTGCTGAATTATCTACGCAAAATTTCCCACAGAAGTCATTTTCTGCTGACTAAATGTTTAACGTATAGTTCAAATCGAAACTAAACATTTTAATCTATATTTTTAAATTTCCGTCGCTGAAATCATATTTGGTGACTAATTATTAAAAAGTGAACTTTATTTGCAAAAGAATTAAGAACTGATAGTCTTCAGAGCACACTCAATAAGTGACGACTCTGAAGTATCATTTTAGTGAAAATATAAAAGTAACAATAGTTTTATTTTCGGTAGAATTATCAGTTGTTATATCATGCCATGACATGAATTATTTACCTCGAAGTAAGTTTTCATATTTCAATGTAAAAAATTCGTATCATGCATGGAGGAAATGTTATTTTGTATCATAAATTGATACGCAAATTAACAAGTAAAAATCAATAGAGATAATCCTTTCTATTTAATTTTATTAAAAAATTAATGGATTCCTTTGAAATACAGAACAGTACTCCAAGGCTAAAACAAAAAATATGCGTATTTAATAGTTTTTGCTGTATGTTAGTATTTTTGGTGTATTTTCGATCCTGTCTTGCATGGGTCTTGGAAGTGTTCCCGGTAAATTTTACACCATTCATCCAGTAATACATTTTTCAGTTTATTTTAATTTGTAATTGCATTCGAATTATTTGGTACAGAATAAATTTCGAACATGTTCGGTGATGTTCAAATCTGCGGACTAGGGGAGCGTGGTTAATTTTTGGACAATTATACAGGAGCCATTCCTTAATGAAATGTGCTTTATGTTTTACATCATTACACGCATAAAATAAGAAAGCCTCCAATTTTCCCAACATCTCTGCATTAGTGTTCAAATTTTTATTTAACTTGTCCAGGTAAACCCATTCATCCATCTTCGTAACGGGATGTTCTAAGGCGTCAATGCCATATGCAGAGACACATCACCAAACCATAACCGATCAACCACCATGCTTGACATTTTCCGACTTGATTCCGTATAGAGCTCACACCATATTGCGACCGTTTTATCCGAAGTAAAAAGGTGAAACGAATTTTATTCGAAACACTTGGACGAGCATCAAAGTTTCGAACCTAAATAGATTTTTTTTACCTACTCTTTGGTGAAATATCTGATCAACACCGTGGTAAAGTTTTTTTTTAGTCAAGGGAATAAAGAAAGTACAGAGAAGTTTCCAAGCTCTTAACACAAAAAAGTTATTTTTATTTCCCTTACTCAACATTCAGTTTGCACAACAAAAAGGCTATCATTGTTATGATAGAAGTACATTCATCGAAAAAGGACGATTTCTCTATATGTACTTATATGCTAATCAATGGTGACGGTGATAAAACGACAACGTTACAATCCAATTGATATATTAATATAATACTATATTTTATTTACGCCACTCTTCTCTTAAACCTTTTATGTGTTTTTCATTCGAGTTTGCTCTTAAACTTATTTTTAAAGATGCCCGGCAACAGCGATAGAAGAGCGCAAATGCTTAATATTATCACCGAATTAAATGAAAATGCATCTTTTGAGCTGGTCATCGAATGCAACGTTTTTCCGGCTTGTATGGCTACAATTGAAGGCGGAGCAACACCAAAAAATGTCCCAAATACGAACGGGTATAATGGAACCCCTATCACAGGTGCAACCAGGTTAATAAACCAATTTGGCAAGAACGGCGTTATTCGCAGAAACATCATATAGCTGAATAGATTGTCGCGATGTTTATCTACTTGTTTCGACCATGTTTCCGCACGTTTCGGGAAGAAATGGCGAACAACTCGACGTCCGACTAAATGAGATAATAGGTAGCAAAGTGTAGCACCCAACGCTGAACAAAAACAAACGAGCATCAATGCCACTGGAAATTTATAGAGAAATCCACTTAGAATCGAGAGGAATAGCGATCCAGGAATGGCGAACGTTTGTAAGCTGTAATGATAAATTAATTAAGGAAAATCGATATGATCGATATGATTGATAGAAATTTCATAGTAAGTTTGATCGATAATCTAAGTCATAGAGTTATTATGAAATTTATATAATATTGACCTAATTAACAGAATGTGTTTAGTTAGTGGGAGTTACTTTAAGAATAAGAAATTTGGTCAATGTATCGGAGTTTAGAAACTGACAACGTAGCTTTTGACATAGAAACATGTAACTCTTACTTTTAGAGTAAAATGAGTTAAATTAAATTTATGACTATTTTAGAAGTCATAAACGCACAGCTTGTTGCACATTTGAGCCTGTCCAACACGCACAAAATAATACCAAGGTGATTTGAAAGATAAAAGCAAAAGTTCTTGACAAATTTTGACCCCCCAAAGAATTTAATTAATATCACGCGCAAAGCCACCTTATACCATGTATGGAAAAGCAAATATTGACAGTACGTGTCTCGCATGAAGTCCCACTCATTTCACTTTCTGTTGTTAAAAATATGAGCCGAATAGATGGTTTTTGCGTTTCGAAAAGGATACAATATATACAATAATACAACACCAAACATCACTTCAAAGTGATACATGTCCTTATATCGATCAAGGACTTTGGCTAACATTTTGGCATCGTCGATATCCAATGGAACTTTCAGATGTTGCCTTTCTGACCTAGAAACAAACGTAACAATTAAATTCATGATGTAAACAAACGCTTACTATAACCGCATACTCATCTAATTCCGGAAACATAAGGTAGACATAAAACATGGCAATTAAACTGGTCATGAAGATCGCAACTAGAACAATTAGCGACTTCTTTGTTGCATTTTTATCATCTTCTGACATAGAGCGCTTGTCGCTTTTGGTCACATCTGGAATAATATGCATGACGTGTAGATGCTCAGCTGACATATGTGTATTTCAAGGTACGAGAACTCACTATTGTTGATTAAATTTTCCGTTTCCATGTTCCCTGTAGTTTTGCACTCCCCAGACGACGATTGTTTCAGCCTGGTGGCACTTGATTATTCACTTTGCGAGCACTTAGTTGCAATTGATTTGTAAGAGTTTTACTTAGAAGGTTGCGTTGTTAGAGAAAAAAAAATAAAAAGAATTTCGAATAGTCATTTAACTAGCTAAATTAAATTCCACAAACGAGAGACTTCCCAAACGACAATCTCCCAACAGCCATAACAACGAGAATCATGCGATATAAAGCAGAAACGTCAGTTAGCAAAGTTGACGTTTTATATGCAGGGTTGAGCAGCACAAGGGAAATTATTATCCAATTGTGTCCACATTTGTGCGTTTGAATTTGAACGTGGACAGTTTCACATTGACCGTTGAATTTTGAAATGTGGACACTTTGTGTCTTTCTCATAATATAAAAAGAATAGTTGCTGAATTATATCATAATAAAAAAACGTGTCTGTTTGAATTTGGCAAAGTTTATGCTTGAAAATTTATTTAGCACTGTGGTTGTTTAGTAGATTAGTTAGAATAAAGGTCATAAATATAGACGTTCCGGACTCACGTCTCTTAGTTATTTCATTTGATGTTGAACGACTACCTGACGTTCTGAAGAAGTACGAACGATGGGAGTAAAATATTTGTAGGGTAACATGAGCATAGGTTATAGGTTTAAAATCAAAGAGTTTTACGATATAATGGGCGAAGACAAGGAATGACGCTGAAGGTTGAATTGACACCATATAGCGTTCTAAGATAACAGATACGAGGTGTGTACAAAAAGAAAGCTGACTTTGTATTTTTAAGAAAAATATGCCAAATATTTATGTGGTCCTCCTCAGAAAGTAATCCCCCTCAGATAAATTACACTGGTGCCAACGCTTTTTCTAATCCTCGAAGAAATTCTCCTCAGTCGTTGCAAATCCAAATCCGTCCTTTCATAGTTCTCTTCAGTTTTGGGAACAAGAAAAAGTCACATGGAGAAAGACACGAAGGCGCTGTTAGATGGACATGAACATAAATTTCTTATTTATACACAATTACTCAAATATATTAATGCATCGGAAAAAATTTCTCACATGTATTCGGGATCAAAACGAGCTCAAGTACGTTGTCTTGTTGCCCCATGAAGCACATAAGGTGAGCTTTGAAAGCTCTCTATATTTCAAAGCTCACTTTATTTACTAGCTTTTACTTTATTTACAAGCTGTTAGCGCTTTTTCGTGGTTACAGTATATTCTGAAGCTCCAAGTAAAGAAAAGCAATCAAAGCCTGCAAAGCGCGCGATTATCCTCCAGCTGAATACGTGAGATGTGTAGAATAATTTGGAACGGAAGGAAATAAGTTATGTGGACCTATTGTCAGATAAGTGAAGTTAAAGTCTGATTTAATAAGCATTTGAAAGGCCGATTAAATAAAATTTGAGTTGAATGCATGATTGCATTTAGTAGAGCAACAAATCCTAAAACTCAGTAAGCTGTGTAGAATTAACCAAGCAAGCTTAGCGAAATCGTAGCAATTGTAGATAAGTATTTTCGGGACTGGCATTGAGCCAAGATTTTCGCAGATTTCACAAACCTCCTTATCAGTATTGAGTTCGATGAAAGCTGAAAATGAGTGATAAATACCAGATTATTAATACATTCTTTGTTTTGGAATCGAATGAGGAAGTGTACTTGATTTAGATGTTGTAGATGCGTACTCAAAAGAAGAAATCCTTAGTGAAAACCTCTTGGATATCTCGTTAAATGTCTACGAATTTCGAATCACAAATATTATATATGAAAGAAAAAAAGTGTTTAAAAATCTAGAGAAATAAGAAGAAAAAGTACTTTGTATGTCGCGCATATTTTCATGGGCAACAAAGGCCACTAGAGTTTCGAATTGAGATGAGATGAGTTTTCCAAACAAATTTCATGTGCACTGTGAGAAATTAATTGGCATATGTATTACGTTTTTTGCTTTGTTTGATTACATATTTAGAGTTACATATTATAATAATATAATTAGATAATTTTCAATACTTCGTAATAAAATACGCAGCATCCATACTGATTTTAAATATAAAACAAGCTTGTTTTATTTCTCATGAAAATGACCTTAAATTCTTAGTGGTTGTTTGAATCTAAATGTTTATATGTATTAGAAAAAGGTACACCTGCAAAACTTCCTTTTTGAAAATTAGACAAATAAAGCTTGAAGCGCTGAACAATTCATTTTTATCGAATCTCATAATTGTTGCGTTAATGATTATTGTGTGAAATGTAGCAAAAAAGACGGACATTAGCAAACGGATCAGCAAAGTTTATGAAAGTAAGCGACTTTTTCTTTATACGGAGCAAATAACGCTTTGCACCGAAGATGGTTCCACGTTGTTTTTGTCAATTGTTGAACGATTATCGGGATGAATTTCTCTCTTCTCAGTAGCCTTGAAGACATGTCATAGTTCTGCAACTTTAAACACATTTTAAAAATACATATGACCACCATATCTTCACCGAATGTGGGTTGAAAGCTTTGAGACAATCGTCAAGCCCCTGAAATACTCACAGCTGGGTATTTTATTTGAATGTGTGTTCGTTGAGAGATCACTTACTCAAGGGTCACAGAGAGAGGAACAGACAGCAGACCTTGTCACAGAGAGAGCAAGAATGTGGCGGTAATGCTACAAGAGACCACTCATCCAGCATAGTGTAGCAGATAATCATATTAGAAGCATCGAGTTCAAGTGGTAACCAAAAATAAAAATTTGGAAGGACAAGCTAAAGGTTTGTTCTAAGTACTCGGCAAAGGGTGAGAAATCTCTGGGAACCAAGCAGCTGGTTTGACAGCTGGTTTGACATGCCCAAAAAGTGCATTGAATCAAGAGGTTTTCCAATGAAAGAGGTATCTCTACTTGATATTGACAAGGTACTTCACCCGAAACGAAACAAACACTGCTGAAGCCATAAAATAAGAAACATCAAGCAAAAAGGTGGTATGTCTTCGCATAGAAAGAGGTAATTTATAAAGGGTTGGTACTCATCCTGGAAGTACGAAATGAAGACATGAAAATGATACAGGGAGTAAACTAGATTATAGGTAAAGACATTTGAGACCGACAAAACTCAGAACGGAACAACACACCGAAGATGACACAGTGCCGAAACGCGTCTGTGGACGAAACGAAGCACGAGACGGGGAACGACGGAATGTTCAAAGAACAAAAAAAAAAAAAAAAATCGATCCAGCATGATAGTAGACTAGCAACAGCAAATCTGGCCGCTAAGTTCCTGGTTTAGGTCTGATATAGGTATCTTTTCAACATTATGGCAAGGTAGTAGGATTTAATGCTGCACAGTTAGAAAATTCACTTAAAAATATGGCGATTATACAATATATAGATTATAAAACGAAATGGAATAAATTGAATGTTAGTCGGGCACGAATAAAAGACCACTTGAAAACGTTAATGTGCTCAAATAAAAGGTGACCAAGCTATTCTGGCTGCAGCTTATTTCACATACGCCCAATCAATGATATTCAAGGATACCAGTCAACTTTTTTACGTATAATTTTTACAGCATACGTTATTTACATAATTTAATCGCAATAGAGACGGGGAATTACTCACTGGCTTGGAGGGTATCAGATAGACCTTAGTCTATTAGAACATCAGTAGATCATCTTGGAAGTTTGAAGAGTGGAAAAGACACAATTTACAAGACACAATTGAAATGAATAAAAGGCATCTGAAGTAAGTAGAACCCTAGTAAGAAGGTGATGCCTACTATTATGGCATTTTGCTCACTAGGGTTGATGTCAAGATAACAGCTTTAGGGCCGAGAAAGTGCTTAAAGTAGGACTTAAGCCTTTTGTGCATCCTCATCCCCGAGAACAACGAGGAAAGCACCAGTAGTCGTAATCATCCTTACGCTGCTTGCGCCTGGTCTCTTTAGGTATCGCGCAGAGTTATGCACATGCATGCCTTTCGGGCGTGGTTTTAGTTGTGTCTTTAGCCCTTAAATGCTGGACTTTCTTCGAAGGGTTTTTTTTTTGCGCTTTGATGAGTACCAGTTGAATGCAAGCATCTATCTCCTTTTTATTGACTGGGGTCTGCTGTTTCGGATCGCTTTACCCTTTCCCTGAAAATCGGCTTTAGTGGGGTACATCCCAACACTTTGCCCTGTACGCAAGGAGTAACATTTTCAATGCAGGGAGTTATATTTTCGGGAACTTTCTAGAACTCTTTCAGCTCACTCTCTGCCCTTAGCCACCTGTGGTGGCAGTGATGATAACTGCGAACGTGGTCCTCGAGAGCAGAGATCTTATTTTTATCTGATTATTTACATTTTATTGACGTTGGTTTCGTGTCCCATAATTTTTGTTTTTCTGATCGTTTTAAGTTTATGTGCGATGAAACAATTTGAAAATCTTTGACACTATAAGCGAACTCAAATATACATAGAGAATGGCTCGTTTGATCATCAGCAGAGCTCGGTGAACTACATCAAATACTGCGATGGAAGTTATGTTCACCGTAATGCCAATGGATAAACTCATTCTTAGAGAGGTTCTTATAGCGATCATTAGGATAAAACTCAGAAATAATCAAACATACATAGATAACATATCCAAACAATTTCGAAGTTGTGGACGAACCAGCAAGAGCTAGTGCAGCCAGTCAAAAGTGGGAAGAGTTGACATGTAAGGGGTTGATGATGACAGGAATGAATGCAGAATAAGGCGAGCTGTTTTGCGTCAGCCTTCAAAAACGAGAACCAAATAATTCCGAGGGAGGAACTTAAATGACGTTACTATTCTAGTGGAATTATTCATCCGTCATGACAATAGGGGGAGTATGCCGAATGAATGGACATGTAAAAATCAATCGACTATGCTGGCAAGCAGAAACTTAATTCATAAGATTCAAATTGCTGGAGCAGAATCAATCAGCAGAGTTCGTATCGAGCAACCAATACTATTTAGTTTTTAATTTTAAATATTTAATTTTCAACGCAATTACTACATTAAATATAATTGTCAGCATAATATGTATCAACATCATGAATGTATCTACTCTGGACTTCTGGTATTAAATTTATTCTATTAAAAGAGTTCAAAGTTGGGGTTTCTGCCGGTAAATAAATAGTTCTTTGCGGTTTGATCGTTACTTTAAAAGAATCAATGTGGTAGATAGGACTGGACAGTTTTGGAATCTCTTTCGATGGTATGAGCATAATCACTTCTGATTAGTAGGGACCTGTAGTTGGTGTTTTCGAGGTCAAAGAGTAGAAATAAATAAACAAAATAAATAAAACAAAGCAAGACATACACGATAGATTGTGGTAACAGATAAATAATTCTTTGAAATCATTGTGTTTTTCGACTTATAATATCCTTATACAGTCAATTCTGTATCGTTTTGGAATAGTACGGCTGATCCGAAGAATGTTTCTAGATTTTCGATCAATGACCACAAGATATGCTAAATTACTAAAAATGATTACCGCAGTAACAATGTTTGTTTATGATTTTCTCATTATTGCAGGACGAGTTCAGCAGCAAAATTATGTAAATACAGGCTGCGGTAGAAACAGTTGAGCAGTTTTGAAGAGTTATAAAGAAGAAATCAATATTTAGAAAGAATTGTGGAAAGAGCTCAAGCTGGTTTCGAACACACGTCCCTGCCGCTTCTCATCAGGTGCCAACTCACAGGCTGGGACGCGTCGATTGGCACTACCAGCTTAGGTGGATGTCGACTGGTTATTTACTAGTTATGAATGTTGCTCTACAGCTTTGAACTTTTTCCTATATTCCAAATTGCCTTTGGTCTGGCTTTATCAATTTCAGAAGTTTTTGGTAGATCAATTTTTCCATTTTCACTTACAACTTATAAGTGATTTATACCCTTGCTAAATATTAAATTCACTATCGAGGTACTCGAAACATTTGATCAGAACTTCCGCACCCATGAGTCTTCGCTGAGTTAGCTTAGCAAGGGTATAAATCACTTATAAGTTGTAAGTGAAAAAGGAAAAATTGATCTACCAAAAACTTCTGAAATTGATAAAGCCAGACCAAAGGCAATTTGGAATATAGGAAAAAGTTCAAAGCTGTAGAGCAACATTCATAACTAGTAAATAACCAGTCGACATCCACCTAAGCTGGTAGTGCCAATCGACGCGTCCCAGCCTGTGAGTTGGCACCTGATGAGAAGCGGCAGGGACGTGTGTTCGAAACCAGCTTGAGCTCTTTCCACAATTCTTTCTAAATATTAAATTCACTATCGAGGTACTCGAAACATTTGATCAGAACTTCCGCACCCATGAGTCTTCGCTGAGTTAGCTTAGCAAGGGTATAAATCACTTATAAGTTGTAAGTGAAAATGGAAAAATTGATCTACCAAAAACTTCTGAAAGAAATCAATGTTTATTAGACACAAATGTTAGAATTTTTGAAATCACTTACCATTTTATTCTCATTAAGTTTTAAAAATAATGTCTTGAATCTGGCGGCCGTTAGATACAAAACATTGCTAGAGTATCCATACTTAACAACAGCCCATTGACACATTTCTCGGGGTACCGCGTTTACTTCTTCAACAAACTGCTCCTATAGCTCTAGCAGATTTCGGGAATGACCTTTAACAACTTTTGCCTTAAGGAATCCCTATAGAAAGAAGACGCATATGCTAAAAATTGGGCGACCGCGCAGGCCATCATACGTCACATCTTTACAGACACTAGATGTTCGGGAAAAATTTCCCTTAAAGCATTTAGAGAATTCCGGCCTGTGTGAACTAGTAGCCCATTCTGTTGGAACCCAAAATTTCTTTTATAGTTCTTCTTCAACAACCACTTCCAAATGGGGGCGGCAGAATATTTTGCAACAGTGAAACATAATTTCCGGAATCCACTGCGCTTTCAGAGATAAACGAGCGTACTACGCCAAATCGTGATACGGCACGCCACGTAGTTTAAGGGGATGTAGCGGTTGGAATAAATTGTTAGTTGTTTTTAGCCCGATCGCGAACATTCCGTTTATTCACAAGAGAAAATTAGGTAAAAATCTACCTCGTCGCTGCTGAAGAATGCTGACTCGGAAGGGATCGCTACAAAGCTTCCTCACACAGATTTTGGCACTTGGCGTAGTCTTCAGGGTTCATTTCTTGTGCCATCATTATTTTGAAAATATGAAAATTCAGATCGAAATGCCTTATCTTCCTCAAATTGCGGTCTGAAACCACCAAAGTGATAGCGTGCCTTCGAGCAAGAAGTTTTGGTGATCACTCGAGTGCTGCTCTCACTAGCTTCAAATTTGTTGATGTTCTGATGAATCTTGGTAGGCCATATGTAATATTTCTTTGTGTGCTACCAGTTTCCTCGAATTGTTGAATTGAGAAAAAAAAAATGGTTTTCATAGTAGGAACGATGTACACCGGTCCAAACCATGTTGAGTACTAAAATGAGGATTCCGAAAAACAAAAGGAGAGCTAGCGCAGCTGCCAATCTCACCATCGCCCGAACGAATGCCCCACCAAACTGATTAATTGCTTCTGTGACACCCTGTGTATTTAATTATTAGTTAAAATATTTCTCCATTCTTTGAAATTCACACAGAAATATTTTAATGTTAATATAATAGGCGTATTTTAGGCCAGAGAATAGTTAATCAAAATTGAATGATGAAGGTGAGAATCGATTCCGTGGAGTCAATACTAATAATGAATCAACAAATTAAATAGGAGTTTTTTTCTTATTTTTCGTTGAAACCGGATAAATTTTCATCAGAAGCGGTAATGGTAAATCACTGTTATTTCGACTTTGCAGAGAATCTGCATGTGGTAGGCGTTGTCTGCAAAGATGCGTCAAAAAGTTTATGTGGTATCGACTTATTTTAAGGAAAACTAGGATTCATGGAAAAATATTTTGTTGCAACGGACGAATATGAGAAAGAACGAATATGAGTATGGAAAAGTTCAGTAAGTTTATGCTATGCCATATTATTTTTTTCCCTTATGTTCGGAATTTCGAATGTTATTCAGTAGCATTAATTTCGATCAAAAATGTTTTAATTATTCATTTCAGGCGTTTATTTCTCAATAGGCTAACTGAAAACTGTATCCGTATAGCAAAAATTATAACATGAATCCTTAAGTAGTTCCACGCTTCACTTACGTTTTTAACAAACCATTTTGTGCTTAATTTCCAATATTTGAATTGAATGTTGAACAGTCAAATTTTATCCATGTGAGGCGTTACAACTTGTCAATTTCATCTTTTATTTAAACTTAGCTAAATTCGGTAAGTAGCTGGGAATAAATAGCGTCGTTTGTATTCTAGCGAAAATTAAGGCTGTTTCGTTATTTTACGGGAGCTATAATTCCTGCTATGTTCGTGCTATGTTGCGTTTGTGAACATTCTTCTGTTTCTTTCATTCTTTCTCATTCTCTTCACTCATTCTTTCTGTTTTATCTGTATTTGCTTTTTTCAACTCTAAAGTTCGGATTATCTAGCATATTGGACCTCTGATCCTATTTCCTCGTGATGTCAAACATCATAAACAATGCAATAGCAGAACGATGTAAACTTCATGACACTTAATTTAATTAATATTGTTTATATGAATCAATTTTATGCAATTCAAGTTAATGCGAAGAGACTAATTTTTTATGCACTATGTTATGGAAAACCTACATAATGCGACACGAATTCCTTTAAAACATCGTTTATAACATCTAAAGCAGTCTATTCCAATGTGACCTCTATGGAAGTGATAAAGAATGTTTAATTATACTAAGGGATTTAACATCTACATTTCTAACAAACAGGCAAAATATCTTAACCACAATCCCAAACTGCTTGAGAAGTCGCACTCGCAATGATGCCGCCTACTTTCGCAACGAATTCATTCAAGATAAATTACTTTAGATCCTGTCCATATAACTGACAAGATGATACACCTAAACTCCCAAACCAATTTGAGATGTGTCTGAAATTAAAGCACATAACGAGATTCTTACTTCCATAGAGAGAAAGAAAGCCTACAGAGTGTTTGTATTGAAGGATTTCCACTCGGGATATGTAAATTGATTTAAAATGGATGAATCACAAGTGGCAGATGATTATGAGAGATTCGAACTCAATTTAATTAATTGTACCGAGTCTTCGAGTACGAACCGAGTGTCGATTAGCGAATATGCAAGTTTTGAATGGATTATGGTAAAATGGTATTGAATTAATAAAATTTATGTGAAAGATTTTATTAAACTCGGAATGATAAGAATTTTAAGCTTACTTGGTTACACACTTGATTGCTTATTACTGAAAAGATGAAAACTATCCTTATGCAATTTTCAATATTTTTCATGCAAATGACAAAAAATAATTAAATATCAGCCCCTAGGAATAATTGGTTAGGCATATCACTAGTTGTGAACAAACTTACCGGGACTTTAATGGCCGAAGGATGGAGTCTAACGTAAGTTACTATTGAAGGGGTCTCAATTTAAAATCAAGTTATGTCAGATAAACACGAAAAGTAATTTTAATACTTGTACTTGTAATAAAAAGCAAATTTGTAATTCAAAAGTCTAAATTTACTGACTTCGCAGCCGATTTGACACATACTCGACTTCGGGTAAATATTCAGAGAGTCGAATGAACCCGTGGTAAAGTTGTAAAGCTCGGTTGGGGATACTGCTTTGGTTAGAACGTGATGAAGATGGGATGTGAGTTGACGTTAGCTACAAATCCATCTTGGCTTCCTGGCGGAGTTTGCCTTGTTATCGTTGTAACCAAAAGAAAAAGGCTGTTGAAACTCATCGTTTTATGGTAAATATATGGTGGACACGTTCTATTAGGACAAGTGAGATATAGTGTCAACAATTTGAAAGTGGTAATTTCATTGTGAAAGACAGTGAGCGCTCTGGTAGACCTCAAAAATGCGCAGAGGATTTTTGTGGCTTGGAGTCATCTGACTATCAGCTCTTTGTATGTATGGGCCACGTGTTCGCAGCGCAGCACTTCAGCGATTTCGAGGAAGTTGGAAAGTGACTTGACGAATGACAAACGACAAGCAATTTTCTGGCATGATATTCATACTTGAAAGATGGGCGAAATCTGTAGAGAAAAAGTAAGAGACTTAGCAAGTTGTACACTTATTACTCCATTATGACGGTGTTTTAGGAGGAAATGCTGGAGCAGACCATTATAACATTCGTTGTTATTTTTATTGCTGTACAGTACGTCGATATAAATCGGGTTTATTGCCTTATAAACTTGTATGTGTAAGGCAAGATAGATGTTTAAAGTTTTTCATTTCAAATGCCTCCTTTTTCTCCCTTTTCGTTTTTAAAGCAAGAATTTAAAGAAGATTTTAATTAAGATAGTCCTTTGAAAATAAGATTTATTTGTTTTTCAGTAAAATTTGCAATAAAAAATTTCATTTTTTGAGCACCCTTGTTTGAGTTTGTACAGAAATTGGAAAACAGGCGAAACATCCAATAAAATGTTAGTGAATTTTTTCCAAAAAAAAAACAAACGTGAAATAATAAGTCACGTTATCACATGTAGAATTATCCAAAAGAAAAAAAAAAACTTCAAATAATCGTTATGGCTGTCCTAAATGCTTTTAACCCACTCATACGTTTTGGCACTCAAAATGTGCCGCCTTATACTTTGTCGATCTTTAGTTCTAGTCCTCCAATTTCGGAACTCGAAAACTTGCACTGCAATTCGCCTAGCACTTTCAGGTTTTTCCTGCTGGCTTTGGTTTGAAATTTGGTTTGTCTTTTATGTGCTCCAGCTAAATTACGTTGTTGACATCTGGCTTGCCGAAATATTAACCATTATCCTACTTTATCCGAGCTCGCTTGATGCCTTGAGTTGGGACCTTAAATTAGTAGTACTTTCACATAAAAAATTCGTTATTGATTTTGTGTTGACGTTTTATATTTTATGTTGTCAAAAACAAAAACAAAATTTAATGTATACCTAGTCATATCTACTTATTGATTGTTATTTTTCGCATTAAAGCAATTGTGCTGCAAAAAGCATGGAATAAACGAAAATTAATAACCTGTAAGAACTAATTTCACACATGTTTGAATCCAAATAAAACCATAAAATTTGGCTTAGCATTTATTCAAAACTGAGTAGCACTTTGCAAAGTTTGTTGCACATATTATCAAGGGAAATGGAACAATCGGAATACTGTACTAAGGAACGGGTTGAAGGATGGTGAGTAGTTTATCGCTACATTTAGTTTGTGGTGATGTTTAAATTTAAACAATTAAGTGGTTACGTTTTTTTTTCAAACAACTAATTTTTTTCAATTTTCATATTATGCTGATTAACCAAATATGTACACAAATTTAACATTTAGAATAATTAAATCCGTCAAAAGTTCTTATTTTTCAAATAGAAAATACAAAGTGCAGCAGCATACACGCTTTTCATATATTGTGTGTGACACATTGCGATTTTGTTGTATTACCACTGGTAAAAGTATCACAGAATAGTTGGGGACAGTACAACACATCACCGAGCAGTTTCGGTGCAATACGTAGCGAAAATTAAGTATGAATGAGATATAGTAATTTTTACTAATATTAAAATTTATTTTAAAACTAATTTAATATCGAAATTATTTTAAGAAAACTGTGATAAGGAGTTTTATTTATTTATTTTGCTAAGGTGTCTGAAGATTGCATTTTTACAAACGCAACAGTTTTGAACTTTTCGAAATTTATTTTTATGGATAATTTGAATTATAATCTAAGAAAATTTTATTTGCAATTTTGACGTTCTTGCAGTCTACTAGGTTTTCATTTCAACTTAATCATCCACCAAAAACAAATGGTGAAAATGTTGACAGCGTAGCTTCTGTAACGATACACTCACTTTTGCTGACACACTCGAAACGTCTGGCTAAAAAAATAAAATAACTTTAAATCTACCATTATTTGCGACATCTCTTCCTTTAAGATGCTTCCTCCAGAGGGTGGCTAAACTATCTGAAGAAAGTAAGATATATAACCAGAAGCGTGTGATTTTGATTCCAACTCTGTAATGCGATCTATTGATCTAATTTGCAATGACTTTTCCCAGTATTTATGGGCGCACTCTAGCAATAATGTGTCGAAAGTGTAACATAATACATACAATAATACTTAGTTTCTAGTTAATCAGAATATAGATAATTGACATCGTTGACTATGAACAAAAAAGTCCAGCTAGTCAAGTTTTATTTCCAAACTATTGCGGTGACCAACAAAAAGATTAATTCAAAAATGAAGCGTTAATATTTGGTTGCAGTATTCAGTAATATTGTCTTGTTCGTCCATATGCCTCCGATGTCAATATAAGAAATTAGTAGTAGTAGATACAAAAATTAGTAGTCCTGCCTCTATATGGTTCTCCGTTACATTATCGCCATTTTTCTGTTTGGAAACAACCGCTTGAGAGTGTTGTTCTGAATAAATTGAAATAATGAGAATGAAATGGGAAAATATTTACCAACACAAATGAAAATCTACTGAGTAGTAGAATCCGGTTCAATCGAGAGATTTAACCGGATTTTCAGCCATTAAAAGTCCGATGCGGCATCACAAAGAGAGAGAGATACGAATAAAGTGAGCTTTGCAAGGTAGAGAGCTTAGAAAGTAAGTTAGGTGAGTGAAGGGATCGCCTAGCTTTCTTAGCTTAAATGTGTGTGAAGATAATTAACCAATAATAATAATTAAAGCGCATCCCACTGCTCCTTCGTCTTTGTCTTCTATCTCCATTGAGTTTTTCTAATAAATATCAATGCATCTAGTAAATTGCCGTCGAATATCATTAGATTGGAAATTTGTTGGATATGTTCGTGTTCTTTAGTGGTTACGACTTAGTCAGGATGAATGAAAATTAAAAAAAAAAAAAAAACAGCTCGAGCAAATTTAAAAAGGAAATAGGCGGAATCAAAAGCATAATTAAGTTTTTGGCGCCGCTTTTTCAGGATTTAGGAGTATTTACTGAAAAGCTTGTTGAAGCTTCAAACGTTGTACCGAAGAAAGCTGATTTCTCGATACCCATGCGTTTATGATGGAACTCTGGCATTCATCAATTTATGGTTATAGTTTCAAATGATTCGTTTGTAGACAAATTGGAAGGTGGAGACAAGATTGGATCATTAAGGGTCCCTTTGAAGGGGCAATAGCACAGGTTTATAAACAATATAATGATTGATAAACAATTTCATAAATAATAATCAACTATCAGCTGCAATTATATCAACACCATACATGAATGCTTTGCATAGAAAATACGCTAGTGAGAGTTTTCCTATCTAATGAAATTAAAGGACCGAGATTAAAAACAAGGTGAATAAGTTCAAGAATGTTCTGCAGGAATCTAAAGGCTCCCTAAACTAGCATACTCCAATTTTAGTCCGGTATATATGGAGAACCAGATAAGATAAAAATCTAATTTGCTTACTCATAACAAAAGCAAATTGAGTTCAGTTAAATACTTTGATTTTGGACAATGGTTGCTTGTACTACTCCTGGAAAAGCCAACATGAATCGAAAACTAAGAAACTCCTTGTGGTTCTATAAGCACTGTTCTGTCTTGAAGAATGGGTAAACCGAAGAAATGAAGAGTGGAGTAATAAAGAAGGGAAGAGTGAAATTAAGGAGATTAAAGTGATTATCGAAGAAGTCCCCACTTAGGATTTTAAAACGTCGAGAGCCTAGGGCGTACTGAGGGATAGTGTAAGGAAGTCGGACCGATGTGCGATGATTCGTTGCTGACCGAAGACTAGACCTGACAAGAAGTAAGGAGAGGACTAAAAAAAGACGGACTGAAGAACGACTGTTGAAAAGAATGTCTTAATAAAATGTGCCTAAGTATCGAAATACATGTTGTGACCATTTTATTGGCTTGAGCTATGTACAATGTGTTAAAGCTGAGCTACGACTTAGTCTCTTCAGACTTTTGGAGGGTACCCATCCCACGTACCCGAGGTTTTGAGGAAGAGAGTTCAGTTCCGTGGGTCTAGAGTTAAAACTGAGAGTTTTTCGCTGGACTGTAGAGAAACTCCATCTTGTCAGAGGTTTATCTGAATCACGCGTTTTGGGACGCCGGACTTAAATCCGGACTGAAACAAAATTAGGATCTAAGACTGAAACATGTTTCAGATCATTGGGTGTTGGTTGACACATTGTTTTTACCACGTCTGTGGAGACCGTAGCATTAAGCATTGCCGGCAGGTGTCCACATTAAACACTTTTAAAATTCATGTCGGTAGTTTCCTGTATTTTTTCAGCTCTCATTGCACTTTTTACTAGAGGCAATTTATCAGTATCGCTTTTGAGGGTTAAGGTTTTCTGTGCATACATTAACGTTGCTTTAATGATTGATTTAGCGTTGAAGATCTACTCTCAACCAGACGATTTTCGATAGCCACTCAATCCGATGTGTATTATATTAAAAGCTGAGCCCCAAAGCGCTGACTCAAAAAATAAAAACTATAAGAAAAAGATTGCGTTTCACTTGAATTGAGGATTGTATAGGATATAGAATTGTTTATGTTTAGAGTATTTAGATTTAGTAGTTAAGCGTATTGTAAAGTGGTGAAGTGATGAAATAAAGATACTTTGCAACCTTCTGTTCTTGTGTTAGAGCGCGGAAGTATTTTGAGATTATTTTTTTATAATACCAGGTGCGCAAGTTTAAGATGTCGTTTTATCGCAAGCGATGGCGCATGAAACCTATTGAAGTAACCTGTTTAACTCAAAGCGCCATTTTGTTGGTAAGACTGCCCGCTACAAAACGTTATATTCGTTTAGTTGCTTACGAGTTAGTAGCATACTTCTTTTTCTTGTAAAACATGTTGAATTTTGAGCCAAGTAAAGAGCATTTGCGGCATGATTTTCTCGTTCAATTAAAAGAAAAAGGCATCACAAAATCGTCGAATTCTTGTAGAGACTAACGGCGATCTTGCTCCAACCGTCAATACTTGTGAACGCTGGTTTAAACGTTTCAAAAGTGGCCATTTCAATGTAATTGACAAAGAACGTGAAAATCGACCAAAAAAGTTTGAAGACGACGAATTAGCATTATTAGACGAAGACGATACACAAACACAATATATGATGGCGGAGCAGTTTAATATCACTTGGCACGTCTTTTCCGATCGCCTGAGAGCCATGGGAAAGATTCAAAAGTTGGAAAATGGGTTCCACACAAACTGAACAAACGACAGATGGAAAGATGAAAAACTGTGTGCGAAATGCTGCATTTAAGCCATGAAAAAAAGGGTTTTTTGCATTGGGTTGTAACGAAGAAAAACGGATATATTTTGAGAATGCCAAACGTAAGAAATCATTGGCAACGTCAGGACAACCATCAACCATTGTCATGACTTAGAAGCTCTGAAAACCGCTAACAATTGATTTCGAATGAGTGTTCATATTAAAAATCATTTTCTTAAAAAATTTGATGAAAAAACACAAAAAACAATTGCTTAAACAATTGCTACTGAGCAAAGGTTTGGGATAACCCTGAGCCCTTTGTAGTAGACGTAATTCTGTTCTGAATCCACTAGTATGGTGCCAGCTAATCTAGGTAAGTTGTCTTCGTGTTATCATTGTACGCCATTATCACGCTTCAATTTGTAAAGGGTATTATCATCCACTAGTATGTTTATAAATAAATTGTCATCATATTTCCAACACAATTGAAAATTATTCAATTCAATTAAATAAATTATCCTTTGAAATCCGAATGATCATCAATGTCATAAACAAGCGACATATGACACAAGCACCATATGATTGTTTATTTGAAAATTGTATTAAAATTGGTTCCAAAAAATTACTGTGATAATAAAACGAGCAATGAAAAGACAATAAGAAAATAAATACAATAAAAATACTTTTTCCACAAATCATCTCTGCGTATATGCATTACATCAGCAATTGATTGAAATAAAGGATCACATATCATCTTATATAATCCCATAAGTCTACTATGTTGTCGAATGTATTTACGACAATTCTATCTGGTCGTAACTTTTCTCTGAATTCGTTCAATCTGATTGCAGATGTACGTCAAATAACATCAGATACAATTACACTTTGTTGCAAAGAATAATAAGTTCAGAATTATTCCAGGAGGACACAACAGAACGTATTGAAATGATTGAATAGACAGAACCTATCTAATTTGTCATCGGTGTGATGACTATCTAATTTGGATACTCTCGTATTCAATTCACGAGTTCATTCATGCAAAAGAGCAACCAGTTCCAAAGCTTCGTCCTCAGAATATATTACGCTCAAACAAATTATGAATGAATTGTAACCGAGCTATGTAGTCAATTATTTGTTACTATTCGTGTATTGTACTAACTACGGAATTGATAAGAATAATGAATATCCTCTATTGAATAATGATTTGTTCTTTGATTTTCTCGATAAATTAAAAAATGGCTGGGTGGCAAAATCGATCTATGATTTTTGCGAAAGAATGCAATAGGAATAAGAATTTGGTATCCACCTCGAATATTTTGAAAAGCGATCATAGGAGTCGTAAGTATAGGAAATTTACATGTAACAAGCTTAGTAAAAACTTGTATGCAGAAATGAAATGGGTAAGCACGCGAAAATTCGAAATTGTGGATTTCAAAAATATCCAAAAAATTAGCAAAATTAATTTTAAATAAATTAACAATTATGTAATGTGAAAATTAATGCTTCACTTCTGCCCTTTACACCTTTGGTTCTATACATCATGTACTAAAACTATCGTCGATTCTCATAACTCTAGAATGATGCGTGTTGTTCTTTCTATTACTTAAAGGATAGCATCGGCGTTTCAAACGAGCTGAGTAACCACTTACATTCCAAAATGGGAAATCTATTATAGAGGTTAAGATTTGATGATGTATGTAAATTCTAAATAAGAAAATAGTACCTAAATAAGAAATAATTTGTCACGTGTTATCAAAAAAAAAAAAAAAAAAAAAAAAACAAAATATAATGTAGTTCAAAATAATAATTGTAATCGATAGTTGTACCAGCAGTGAAAAGGAACAAGGTTTGAAAGATATGGTTATTTGAAAAAACAAAGGCCACATAACGGCGACTGAAGGAAGTTACCTTCAAAGGGCTTGCATGATATGCAAGCCCTTATTCTTCCATATCACACATGCACACACGCAAAAAAACTTACTGCTTCATATTACAATTTATAAAATTTTTAATAAAAAATGCCAATAAATATAAATTCAAATGTAATTATGCAATAGGTTTTAAGAATCTATACAAATATATAAAACATATAGTCAATTTATATAAATTAGTCCTGCTTCGTTGATTCTGACTATGTCTGCCGCCTCCAACGCGAGGTTTTATCTCAGCTTGATATCGAAACTTTAGTTGAGCGTCTTGTTTCGCCTTTATCCTTAACTTCGTCTGGAATTCGAAGGTTCTGGGTTGTGCTTCCTCGAATAAAACTTACTGCCATCCGCCAGAAACAATCTCCGTCCTTTAATGTGCAAATTCCGATAATCAGTCAATACCAAGAGACACCATTTACGTTACGGAAAGTTTTTTTTTCTTTCGTATTCGATTTTCCGTCATCCGCTGATCAGTATGATAAAAATTATTACAGCTGTACTCACAGCTTCTTTTGGAGAAATGTGATGTCTGTCAACTCGTCCTTACTTGATTTATTTCCAGGACCACAAACAGCTTACCAAGTGTCCGATTTTCTTGTCTTCACTTTTTCTTAAACTTTATATCTATATATTTTTTTCAAAACTTTCTTTTCTTCTTCACTTTCTTTTATATTTGCTTTTTCTTAGTTATATTTCCTTTTATCTTATCTTCTAAATTTACTTTATACTGTATTTACTTTTTTCCGAGAATTTAATATATTTTTCGACGGTGACTTTTTCCCTCTTTTTTTACTTAGATTTTTTTGTTTAATATTATTTATCTAAATATTACTAAATACCTTAATCTTATTACAAAGGCTTTCATAGTTAGTTTTAGGGCTAGTTTGCTCGGGCTAGTTCTAAGTTAGTTCTTTCATGGGCTTAGTTCTATTTCATTTCGTATGATTTTCTTTTAACTTAAAATATTATTCATGCAAATTACAATTTTAAACATAACTTTATCATAACAAATAATTGTAGTCGCTCTGTTTTATTTATTTACTTTTGTTTTGTTTTTCCTTCTTCATGCCGCCTGCACAACGGAAAACGTAACAAATTATTGTAAGGAAAAATTCAATGAGTGATAATTTAAAGTATCATTAGATAAATATGTAAATAGTCAGTAAGTGTTACTCCGTTGTCGACAACACGCACTGGACACGCAAATAAACTCTTATACTGGAAGCAAACGCTAAATTTCTACGAGCAACATAAGAAATATACTTTGAAAGCGTAACAAGGTACTTCGGAGGTATTCTGCCATTTGGTGGAAAACAAAAAGACCTTCACGCATTAATCGGATCGATTAAGGTTTTTCCTCCATGTGTTGCAAGGAGTGAACATCAGTCGGTACTTTACCAACAAGTTATGATGCCAATTTTTAGATGAACGCGAAGCACGCCAAATCCTAACATGGTTTCAACATAGAACGAAGTTATCAATATTATGCTACAACATTCCAACACACCGGAATTGGAAATTCAACGAATGGTGAATATACTAGCATCTGTACCCTAACCTGTACTGTACCCTAAAGGGTCAACGGTTCGGCCACTTGGAAGTTCACTACATTGGAGACTGCTGGCGGACAGGCACAGTTCGGCGAGGTATGCGGACATGGGTCGGACCCTAGTGAACTTCCGCTCCGGTTCCATTAGTGAACCAGTCAACGTGGAAATGTCGTACAGGACATCTCCAAATATACCTTTTACATTATCTTACATCACTTTTTCATATTTTCTTCCACTCTATTTAAATCACCCGTACCGATCGCGCATCCGTACCTTAACATCGCGGTGCCCGACGAAAACAAGCTAATTTAATAAAGCTGTCGATAACCATTTTCCCGCGAAAATAAAATCACTTAACAATATACAAACAACGGCACCGCGAGCCCGACGAAACAATTGATACTCTACATCACGATATACTTACCTGAGCGCCGCCACCTTTCCCTGGTAGATATACCGGCAAGTGGAAGAAAAGATCATGGCTGTTTTTTTTTAGTAATTCATTTTGAAATTTTTACTAAACTTTTTTCCAAAATCATATGATATTTACACAAAAAATAATACCATACACTTGCAGCAATCCAATCACAATCTTCTTTTTTTTCTTTCCGCCGTTGTTCTATTCCTTTCGTGTAGTTTTTCGTTTTTTTCCTCCAAACCTCGTGTTTTTTGTCTTTTTTTTCCAAACCTCGCCTTGTTTTTCGTTTTTACGTCCTCGCTTGAAAAGACCTCCTTCTTTTCTAACCCTTTTTTTCGCTTTTTCTTTTCTCGTGTGCAATCCTGTTGGGATTGCCACATCTGCCAATTGATTGCACTTGATAACTCAAGTGTGCAATATTGCTGGGGTTGCCACAGTTGAGAGGTGCATTACAATTTGTTGTAAAATTAATAAAAAAAGTGGTTTATGTGAAGAGATTGCTCGAAGTTGGTCCCCGCGTGTTGGCCATAAACCGACTGAGAGCCGATACTCGCACAGAAGCCTTATCCGCTGACGCTCGAACCTGCTCGAAAAAACTCATCTTCGAGTCAATCATCAAGCCAAGGTATCAAATTAATTCTTTCGACTCGATGATCATTTCTCACATCCGAACGGGACTAACACGAGGGATCCGCTTCTTCGTCAGGACGACGATCTTCGGTCTTTTCCAGCGCTAGGCTAATTCCACGGTCTGCCATCCACTCGCTCACTCGACGTATTACCGCACCCAGTTTGAGTTGCGCCTGTCTGACAGTACGTCCGGCGACTAGTACTGTTACGTCATCTGCGTAGCCATCCAGGCGCGACTCCCCCGGTAACTGCAAACTCAAAAGCTCATCGTACGAGACATTCCAGAGGTCTGGGCCCAGAACGGAACCTTGCGCTACCCCTGATGTCAAATCAATTCTTCGCCGGCCTCCCAATGTGTCATATATGAGTTTCCGGTTTTTGAGATAATCTTTCAATATCCGCGTCAGATACCTCGGCACCCTGAAATATTCCAGAGCACGAAGAATATCTGTCCATCTAGCAGAATTGAAGGCATTTCTCACATCGCGTGCTATGAGCAGCACTATTCGTCTCGAGTGGTGATTATGGGCTTCTGCCTGCTGGACCGCACTCACTACCTCTGCTATTGAACAGATCGTGGATCGAAGCCTGAAGCCGTACTGCTGAGGGTTCTGTCTCCTGACAGTTCGGATGGCCTTTCCAAGTCTTTCTCTAATGAGCCTCTCGAGCACCTTCCCAGCGGCGTTCAACATACATAGGGGCCGATATGAAGATGGTTACTCGGCGTTCCCTTTCCCCATGTAGATCAGCACGAGCCTCGCCACTTTCCAGCAATCTGGAAACGTGCCCTGCTGCAGACAGGCATTGAAAGTGGTGAGCAGCTTGTCAGGGCAAAGTTGATGTGCAAGCTGTATCACTTCTGCTGGCATACCGTCTGGCCCAGGGGCCTTTTTCGATTTTAAAGATTTCACCACATCAGCCAGCTCGATGGCACTAAAAAATGGGCATTCTCCAGGACATTCAACATCTGTATCATCAGGACGAACAGGATGCATAGGGAAAAGCGCTCGAACAATCTCATGCATTTTTTCCACTTCAAGGATACAGGGCCTCCTTGCAGCTCCTAGTTTCCGCATGGCAAGCTTGTAACCCAGCCCCCACGGGTTTCTATCGATGTCCTCAACGAGATTGTGCCAGAAGCGAGCCTTGCTTTCGTTAATCAACCTACGGAGGAGTTTTCTGGCCGTCCTGTATGCCAGCGTTCGGGAATGTGGCTCGTCTCAATTTCTTAAACTTCGGGCTTCGCGGCGGAGTCTGTGACATTCTCTCCACTTTTCAGCGATTCCTGCCGACCACCAGTACACAGCAGGCTTATTGTGTCGAGGCCGTCGCCTGGACATAGAGCAGTCGCACGCATTCTTGATGAGCCTCATGGTTGAGTTCACCGTGTTTTCAGCTAAGGCTTCCCCCATTGCCGTCATAGTTTCACCGCTTATAAGAACTGTGGCGAACGCGTCGACATCTATTTTAGAAATGTTCCAACCTACAGTTGAGGGTTGGGTTGCTACGCGTCGAGTAGCACACTCGTCAATTTTCGAATGCAATGTACTGGTGATCGCTCGCCGAGTAGTCCTCCAGTACCCTCCTTCTGTGTATCCTAGGCACTGAGGACTCCGAAGCAAATGTCACATCCGGAATAGTTCCCAAGAAGACTTCCCGTGGAAAAGTTGGTGTGTTCCCAACGTTCATAATGACAAGTTGCCTCCTAGTCGCCATTTTTAGGATTCTGTTTCCTCTCGGGTCTGGAAGAGGCCTTCCCCATTCTATCGCCTTGGCATTAAAGTCACCGCCAACAAGGATTCGGCCTTCCGTGCCCGAGACAGCTTCCTCCAGTTCATCGAGCCTGCTCTGAAAACATGAAATTGACTCATTCAGCGTGAAATAGACGCTTATGAATGTCGAATCGGCGCACCCATTGAGCACAAAGCCATTTCCTCTGGAGCAAGTCCGAGCTGTGGGTAGAGCCCTATCACGTACCCAGATGGTGGCGGTGCCGGATCAATCACAATACCATCCAGCCTCCTCCTTGTTGTGGTGTTGCTCAGATATCAGCAACAAGTCGACTTTTTTCTCCCTCGCAACCTGGTCTAGTAGATCTTGTGCGGTTGAGCTGCGATGTAGGTTGATCTGCAGGACTTGAATCATGTCTTTGCTCTTTTCTTGCTTAGTGCCTCTTTGAACTCCTGGCACCTACGACGTCCTGGGAAATGAGCCAGATCTTCAGACTTCCGCCCCTTATCTTTGCATAAGATGCAACTGGGTTCGTTTGGGCAGTCTTTCGCCTTATGGCCAGAAGTGCCACACTTGTAGCACAGTTTTCTTGGATCTGGTACCTTGCAGTTCAAGGAGATGTGTCCGAAGCTAAGGCACTTGTAGCGTCGAGTTAGGGCTACCCTCCGATGTATCATGCACACATCCCAGCATGTATAATTTTCTCCTTGGCCAGGAGTTGCCCAGCATCTTTCTCTGGGATATCTATTGTTACCACCCTTTGCCCTCTGGAATTGGTAGGCGTTAGCCTTACCCTAAAGCTCTCTGCCGTAGGAAGAATGAGCCTAATGGAATCTTCTACTTCTTTGGCATCCGCAATGCAGTCAATGTCTCTTATTTACAAAGAGGATATTGGCTGCTATGTCGAGATAACTGCTTTAGAGCCAAGAAGGTCCTTGACAGCGCTCTCGAACAGGCCCTTGTCGGTGGATTCCGTTCCGAGTTCTATGAGGAGACCGCCTGCTCTGGTCGCTCATACCGTTCGTATACAGACACCGTTTTTTCGGGTTCCACATTTTGCCTGATTTCCTTGAGGACCTCGGCGTATGTTCTCTCGTCTGCGTGTTTGATCAGTAGAGCATCCCTGCGCTGCTTGCTCCTGGTATTTTTAGGCATTGCGTTGTGTTTCGTGCCTTCTTGCTTTTCGGGAGCTTTTTTGTCGTGCGGTATATCTTCTTCGCAGCCTTCTGTTGCGATTTAGAGCACACTAATTGAAACTCAATATCTCTCTCCTCCCCTTGACTGATGTCTCCTATCTCGACTGGTGTCGGCCACTTTACCCTTTTCCTACGGTCAGGTTTAAGTGGGCTACATGCCGCCCTTTTGCCTTTTACGAGAGGAGTAGCACTTTCGGTGAAGGAGTTTTATTTTCAGGAACTTTATTAAGCTCTTTCAATTCACTCTCCGCCCGTAGCCACCTGCGGCGATAGTGCTGGATCCTATCAACGGGGTCCTTCTTATATTTTCTGATCGTTGATGTCCAGAACTAGTTCAAACGGCATCTGCTGTCCCGGGTTAAATGCTCGCATGTGATTCTGCGATTATAATGTATTCATGAGATGGTACATGTTAATATGATGGAGATCATATTTGTTTAGTGGTTCCTGGAGGATAAATTATGCACAGTTGGCGCAGTTTTTTGGATACTTCGTAACTCTGTTATGGGCGACTTTTTTTATAGGATTGGGTTCCACAACACTAGGTGTGGTTATTAGTGTAATTATGTAATTGTGATATTACTTTTAACGTTAAATTCACTTGTATCAATCTTTAAGACGTGTTTTATATAGTCAATTGCATATTCCGTTATATTCCGTCTTGTAATTAGTGTTTACTAACAACAAAACAAAACAGAATATTTCGATTTAATCATGAGAACTTATTCAAGCTTGTCAAGAACAGACTATACTTTTAGCAATACGTTTAGGGTCTTCATTAGCATGTCATATTTACGATTTATATTTTTAAGAAGGTATTACAACCCACTAATTAGTTAATTTTTCCATCAAATAATTGGATGATGAAGATAATAAAGGGGTTTCTGAATTGAAAAAATCCGAATTTATCTCATTATAGATTTCTTTAGAATATCTTTCATACAATTATAGCTTGTAATCGACATCGATTATAAGCGATTCCTTGTTCCGAGAAGGATTTCCATTTCAATATGATTACGGTTAACCTTTATTCGGAATGCAAAATTCCATCACAGCCTTTCCGATTCACGAGTTCTGTATAGCTGCTCAATGTCTTAATAAAGGGTGAAATGAAAACATTCATGTGGAAAAATGCTAATTCGTATTTACACTTTGGATAACGTCGGTATTATGAAAAAAAGTTAATTCAAATAATCCAGCAGATTTTCAATTCGCAATCACTTTCCACTAGTCCTTCGAAAAATGCCGAACTCATCGAACTTCTATAACCCAAGGCCGCTTTAATCCACACCTCTAGTAAATACTGCATAAAAATTAGCTCCTTTCATTCATTCCGGAAAGTACCAACTTTGTCACGTCAATATTGTAGTGCGTCCTTCGAAATGATGACGGTTATATTCTGATGTTTATGAGGTACTATTGTATACCAAAATCCAAGGCTGTGTCGCTGTAGGCACAAACCCATCAGTGATACCAATATTCGGTGCCTGTTTTGCATTTACATGAACCATTATTGCTATCTATGCGGATGAATTGGAAATCCTCTGCCACTCAAGTCTTCGTGGAATAATCTGCTAGCATATTGCCTATAATTTTCTAGGGAAGTGCGGATCTTCTTGGCTTTTGAAAGGAAGCTTCGTCTCAGTTAAAAGAAAGTGGGCCGCACTTTCAAGGAAAACCCAATCGGATTCAGAAGATTTCACCTTTTCTGAATTCACCTTTAGAAACTCCAGTCGGCTATAGACTTGGTCTTGTACGGAGAGAAGAGAGGCCAGAAATGGTTTTCATTCTCTCCTATTTTGCCGGCATGATAAACTAATCCTTTCGATAAACCGTAAACCTTCGATGTCGATACAATGTTCAGATCGTCACAGAATCCACTTGATTTCATAAATCCCCTTCAATGAGGAACGGATGCTCGGCGACAACGACACTCTGTATTCAATACCAGCTTCTGCATAGATGCTTGGATGTGTGGACAAAGAAAATTATCCAAGCAATACGTCCATTATCCTGGCAAGAAAATCAATTTTACCATTGAATTGATAAGCTCGTGCTACAAGTTAGTGTCCGTGGGTACTAGTAAATAAATATGTAGCAATAACAACCAGTTGATAAGGTCAAATACTAGAGCTTTTATTTTGTTCAATATTAGAGGAAACCAGAGCAGGATTTACGACGAGTGCTTTTTTACGTACGCGATTTACCTGATTTAGTGCTAGTTAATCCAGCGATAGAAGGACAAGAGAAAGTTTTCCTTTAATTTGGAAAACAATTCATGGTTCGGACGAATTTTCAGGAAGCTTTTTATGATGATGAAGGACATTGTTCAAGCTTAAATGAATGGTTAACATAGTAAGCCTCTATGTAGATGCAATTAATTAGAGATTGGTATTGCAAGGTACATTAACTTTCCTGGCATGTCTGGCGTAAATCCTTCATTCTGCCAGTTGTAGAAGCGCGCGTAGATTATTTCGGATAATATTTTCTAAGCTCATTAGAAACTATCTTTAACAGACGGATCGAATGTGACTGTAACCCTGTAGTTCTGGATTATGGTTAATGTAAGCTCATATGGGAGGACAATTTATAGTAAATACAAAACTATATACGTTTCGGCATCCTTTTAAAGCCAGAGTCATTCAACAGATGGGTGTTCAAAGAATGACTTGAAAATATCCAAAATAGTATATTTGGTCATTCATATGTATGATGTTGCCTTTCGAAGTTTAATTCAATTGAAACACACATCAATTCGTTTATATATTATTTCCTGCCAAGATATAGTGTATATGCACAGATTATATACATCGGGTGATTTTTAAAAGGCATAAAACTTTAAAATGAAATAAAACATAGATAAATTGTTTTTATTGCCATGAAATTTTCATGGTTTTATTTGAAATATAGTTCTTTAACATTTTTGGTCATTTTGATTTCGGGCATCGTCCAATTTTATAGGTCCAATTTTCGACTATTCTAACCAATACTTGGGACTGTATCTCGCCGCGTTTGTTGTCTTCCAAAGGGTCAAACGTTTCGGGCTTATCGGCGTAGAAGACTAATCTGGTGTAGCCCCCACAAATAAAAGTCCAGCGGTGCTAAATCACATGATCTTGCAGGCCAGTTCTCAGGTCCAGAACGAGAAATTATGCGCTCATCAAATGCTTCTTTCAATAACTTGATGGTTGTAGAGGTACTTTGCGTTACGGCGAGGCAATTTCGTTACCAGAAAGTCATGTTTATTGACATAGCCATTCAACCAGAAATGAACCTCATCGCTAAAAAAATTTCTTATGGAATTCGGGATTTGTAGGAATTTGTTTTTGAGCCCATGCACTGAATCTACGCCGTCGAATGGACTAACTTGGGTCTTCATTGGTACTACGCTCTATTGCTGCTATTTTTTCTTCGTCAGGCACTGTACGACTTCTGGATGGATGCGTTTTCTCAGCAAGAGTCAACATTGTGCGGGAACGATTCATGGTTAATCGAATAAATTGTTCTGATGAACGATTACGTTGTTCATCAGAACATAGGTATCATATACGGAACCGTTTTTTCGAAATAAATCTGCGAAATTTGCAGAGGTTGCTCAGGCGTCAACCCATTTATGATAATATGGCAAACCAAATTAAAACTTTAAACTTTACTATCACAAAAGCGTGACAGCTGTTACACCACATGTAGTATTGAAAACTGTTCCTAACTTCAAGTTATATGCATTTAAAAAAAAACACCTTTTATTATTAAGTAACATCCTTAAATTTAGTAACTAAAATAAAAAAAATTCCAGTGAAAGGAAAAAACTTGAAACATATAAGAAGAATAGGCGAGCTAGATGTGCAACAAAATGGAGGATGCTTAAACATGCTACAGTAATGATATGCAAGTGAGTGGTATAAAAAAACATTCATCAATTACGAAAAACAGACGAAGAGAGTGTTACTTTTTAATGGTATAAGGCTAATGAATTTCTTCAATTTTACACATACATTCAGAATCAAATGTGAGTAAACATTTAATGAACACATAAAGAAATTAATACAATAAGGATAATTGAAGTTGAGTGAAATACGCTCTTGGAGGTTATGTTCCAAGGATGTCCGAGTGGAACGTTAAAATTATGAGGCAAAAACCATTTTAAAGGGTTGTTTGTAAATGAACCTAAACCTTCAATCTTTTGATTGATTACTGAAACTCTAGAAAGGACATGAAGGAGTGCGTTTTATGTTAAAGTTTATTTGAAAGCTCTTCCTAAATAATAAAATACGCCGCTAGATATGATATTAAACGAAATCGATAGAAAACTAGTGAGACACTTAAAAAAAGATGGCAAAAGTATTTTGGAAACAGTGCGGATATTGAAACAGAGCCACATAGTGTTTTCAAGTTATTTGAAGAAGGTTAGAAACAACGAGAGTTATACACGAAATTAACTATCAGCAGTTAAAAACCTGTGGTTAATTTCGAGGTCAATTCTGCGAGTTACTTAAAATGAATAACAACAGTATGGGTAACCAACGTAAAGACATGTTTCTTCACAAAAGCATTGCGAAACTACCAACAAATTTTCATAAGTAGGAGTATACACGCGTACCAAATCTGTTAATTATGAGTGCTTTGCAAGATAGAGAGCTTGAAATGCAAACGATGTAGGTGAGTGGAGCGATAGGTAGAATAATTAGATTAGAAAACATAATGAAGATAGACGGACATAGATAGAAAGCGTAAAGATGGCGGCAATAGTCAATAAATGCTTGTAAATGTAGTTGTGCTTCTTATCACAGTTACTCACCAAAGTTTCAGCTTCTTTGGACGAGCAGTTTTTAGCTGATAGTCGTTTGATTAAGTCGATGTGAGTTTTTTTTGTGAAAGTGATAAAAAATGAGTAAATAGCTGTTATTAAATTTTTGCTTTTGAAAGGCAATACGCCTACGCAAATCAAAGCTGAATTGGACTCTGTGTATGGAAACTCTGCACCATCATTCACAATAGCAAATTTTTTTTCAGCTGAATTTAAACGCGGCCGTAAGAGCTTGGGAGATGAATTACGTTCGGGACGTCCCAAAATTGCGACTCCTAACGATAACATTGCTAAAGTTTACTAAATGGTGTTAAAAGACCGTAAAATTAAAGTGAGAAAAACAACAGAGGTTATGAAAATGTTCGAAAAACGTGTATGTCACATATTAAATCAAGATTTATAAAAAAGTATTCGAATGAACATTTCGAACATTCTGTTGGCAATTTAACGTCCAATAAATCCGTGTTTTAGCGCCGATGAATTGTAGATGTAACTTGAATACACCATTATACCCCCGGAACTAAAATACAGTCCAAACAGCGGACTGTGAAGGGAATACCGACTCCGAAAAATAACTACTTTTTGGTGTGGAAAAAGAATGGCGACTGTTTTTGGGATTGTCATCGAATTATCTTTATCGATTATCTTCAGAAAGAAAAACAAAAACATTATAGGAGCATACTACGCATCAATGTTTGCCAAGCTGAAGGCAGAAATTACGGAAAAAAATCACATTTGCAGAGGAAGGAAATCTTGTTTCAACGCGCCGTCTCACACCCTAGCGGTTGTCAGGCGAAATCCCATTTCGGTTTGAACTGCTTGACCATCCATCCTTACTCATTATACTTAGCCCCAACGACTTCGTTTTGTTCCCTTATCTAAAAGCTGCACTAGGAGGACAGACATGCACGTCAAATCAGGAGGCGATCACCTTCGAAAACGATTAATTTGCAGAGAAAAACGCCGTCTACTATTTAGACGGGTCATAGAAATGGGAGCATCGTTGAGAGAATTGTGTAGGGTTACAAGGAAGCTATGTAGAAAAATAAAAAAAATGAGAAAAAATGTCTTGTATTATTGTTAGGTCGGAGACTTTTCAGATCACCCTCGTAACTCACCGTTGTATTTGTATTTCAGTTTTCAAGCAAAAGTGGATGGGTCAACATAGAGACTGATAGAGTGCATATTAGGCATTGTTTACTATTCGGGTTTGATTTTGAATACTGAGCAGTGGAAGTGCATCTAGCAGCAATACACGCAGAATTTACGGAAAAAAAAAAACGTTTTCACAGTTTAAGCGCTCTCATGAGCAATCACCAACAGGATAGCCCAAAAAGGTGACAGATTATTAGCTACTGGAACTCATACATACAATATCATCGCAGAATGATCGTAACAATTCCAGGTCAACAGAACCATTATAGAGAGAAGGATCCATGCGCTAGAATATGTGGTAAATTTGGATGTTGGAATTGCCCAAGAACTTTCGCAAAGAAACAGGGAAGACAGAATAACCTGCTGTGTTTTGCATCTTCCTCGTGAAACTAATGAAGGGTTTCTCCGACTTGTTACTGTTGATGAAAAGTGTGTCCTGTAAAATAACGTGAAACAGCGCTGGAAAGTTCACAATAGAGATTAATCACCTACATTCACCTCAAAACCAGGATTGCATCCACGGAAGGTCTAATTGTCCGTTTGATGGAATTGACGAGGAGTCATGTATTAAAAGGTTCTGGAACATAATCAAAAGTTTAATGCGGGCTTCTACAGTCAACTAATGGATCGGCTTCAATAAGCAATGCGTGATGAGCGTCCTGCACTAGTCAACCCTCGCAGAATCATCTTTCACCACGACAATGAAAGACCACACATAGTTATAGTTACCCAGACAAAATTCATGGAGATGAGCTGGGAAATTTTACTCCCCACCATATTTTGCCGATTTTCCTCCATGTGATTACCACTTGTTTCGGTACCTTGGCAACTATCTACAAGAACGGGAGTGCAACAGTATAGAGGACCAGCAAACTTTTTTGAGCATACAGGCGAAGATTTCAACAGGATGGAGAGGAATACAGCGACATCAAAAACGTGGAGTGTTGGAATCAAAAACAATAGTGGCGATTATCTACATATTTGATTAAAATAAACCAATTAGTGATTAGAAAAAAGAAATCATTTAATCCGAAGTCGAAAAAACCTTTCCATAAGCCCAACATATCATCGTCATTGCACGTGTTTACGCACCTTCGTTATAATGTCCTATCTGGAACAAATTTTGTTTAAAAATATGATTTCCTGTGGAAAATTGAAGTCGAATACTACTAGATGATGAATTTCAATTTGCACGAGAGCTCATTCAATGGACAAAAGGAAAAATGGACGGCCCTGATCTCTTGCGCTATCACTTCCAAGAATTATGGAAGCAACTTCAGATTTTAAACAAACGTCAAATGGGCAGCAATGGAGCCATGATATGGGCAGGAGTCGGATCGGATTGGAAAACGGATTTTGTTCTCGTAGGCGATCAAATGGCTACTTGTAGTCATATTACACTAATTAACGAGCAGGTTAGTTAAGTTAATTAGTTAAGAAGTTAGATTTTCGAACAAGATCATGCTCCAATTCACAACGCCTGTGTTGTACTCTGGTACTCTAGGGAGAGATCTGAAAATTTTTCCTGGTCAGTTCCTTTCTCGGTCTAACAAATACAATTATCCATGAATTATTTTCAATTTTTGTTTTCTGGTTAAATTTTTAAATCTTTTTTTTAAATGACGTTAAGAAAGTTATATTTCATAGGTACACATTCATCATAAAAACAAAAACAATGGGTACAGAAATGGCCCAATTTCAAAAAGAAAATGCACAAATATTAAAACACAAAAAGACAAGAAAATTCACAGAAAATTCACAATAAAGACTACCAAGATTCTTCAAACAGTACAACGTTTGACTACCTTTCAAAAGAAGGATGAACCTAGGATCTTTATCATACAAAATTTCATATAGTACATACAAACTAACCTGCACTTGTCAATACAACAACATTGGGTGAACAGAATGCAAAGAAAATTTTACGAACATATAAGGCACTATATGAAAAGGATGCAAAAGTCAGACGTCAGAGAGGAATCCAACTTGACAAGCAACATAGTTGATACAATAAGCATACCCGTGAATGTTAAAAAAACAGTGTGTATAATTTATGTATAAAAGACTGGGTGACGTAAATTTAATTGAAAACTTGAAAATCAAAAACAAAAAAAAATGTTTTTCAGAAGGATTATAAGGGCGAAAAGTATACGCTCAGTCTGACATAAAATTTAAGAGCTTCACAACAAAAAAAACGTAGGCGAAGTACCTGACCATATACCCCATATCTGAATGTAGTTTGTAGACCGGCAAAACATCCTAGTTTAGTTCAAACAAGACAAGATAGTAACGTAAAATTAGTTTTTAAATTTAAAAAAAAGATCCAATCGCATGCATGTGCTAAGGATAGCAAGAAAAAGACCGTGACCAATAAAATTACCGAGTCCCTCGTTAGCTAATTAATAGCTTTATTAGTTTCTGAGAGGTTGCCTGGAAAAGGTTGCAATAAGGTCAAGGAAAGCGTTTCTGACCAAGGTATCCTTAAATAGTTGAATTGGTTCGCAAGACAGCGGTCGCAGAGTATTGTACTCTTTTATAATTGGTTTTTTTTAACTTTTATAAAACTGTTGATTTTTGTTAAAATCCCTCAGGGCTATTATTGTTATTCTTGTAGTTCAAAAAATCCCTACGCAATCAAAAAAAAAAGAAATCAATTCGTGCCGTCCAATTGTGTAAGAGATGATCCCTATTAATGATAGCACAAAATAAGGACAACGAGATCTTAAAATAAAAGAACTAAAAAGAACTACAAACAATTTAGGGGAAACAGGTCCTTGACTTATCAAGAAAGAATCTTTCATTTGCGTTTCCATTTAAAGTTCCCAGGATCCTTTGTTGTGACACTATTTCAAATACATTCATAGGCGTGAATAGTAGATTTTTCAGGAGAGACATTTTCTTAGAGAATAGAATTGGTAATATTTGATTGGTACCATTTTTAAGAAATTAGCTCGAATGCGAGTTGGAACTGGTTTCTATTCCTTACAGAAGATTATTGCTTATAATTTTAGTTCATGCAAATTTGATATTGACTCTTCTGAACATCGTTCATGTTAGATTTCCTTTTCATATATTGGCAACAAGCTGTGAGCATAAGATTGGTATATAGCTTGTTGCTTTCACCATATTCAGAAAGGATAATCCATGATTTCTTTCGACGACCTAGAAAACAGAATCAGAACACTCATTAAATGCACACAAATCGTAGAAGATGCATACAGTCTCCATGTAAAGCTTGGCACATCAATAAATCATGCTTCCATTACCAGAGATTCCATTTACACTGCCAGTGAACTTGGGAATGAATCCATGAATTTCTAAAGAAATCATTGCATTATAAGCTTTGAGATTAAAATCTGATCAATTAATCATTAAATATTCAGCTGAGTCTTCAACTTCACGAACCATAATCAATATCGAAAAAAATCGATTTAGATGTATTTGGAAAAACAAACATGTCCCGAAGTTAGTTACCAGTGCCAATATGCTGCAATGACACGTCAATTTATGCCTACATAAAACAAATCGCTACCACTTTACTGCTTAACGGATTAAGTATAATTGTCACATGAACCGTTTTTATCTTCATCATAAAACCGTCGAATCACCAAGAAACCAGAACAAATATGTACATATCCTTATTTTTTTCTTACTGACGCATATTATCCCTACGATGATACATCAAAATCTCCCCAAATGTTTTATGATGGGTTGCACGACGCAAAGAAAGATTCTGTAATTATTTGATTCTGATGTCGTTTGGACTATAAAAGGATATAATATATTTTCATCGAACACTGAAAAAATCTGTTGGCATATAAAAGTAGGAGAAGTGTGTATGGCATATCCCAAAAATATTTTATGGCTGGTTAGCTGGAAATCCTTGATTATGGAGTTATAGAGCACTTTATTTCAAGTCAGGCAGGTGTATGGAATTTTATCACCTTCGTGCAATGTGAGCTAAGATACTTTTGCACCCACAGATTTAACTCTAGGCAAAAGATTATTTTTATGGTAGATATAGATTATAACGTATGAATCTTCATACTATATGACATTTTCACATATGCAGGTAGTTGACAATGCTTTCATCAACTTGATTGACCAACATTAAATAATTTAAATGGTTTATATTTACTTATATTATAGGACACCTCAGGGTTCTAAATACTTTGGCAAAAAAAGAGAATTTTCTACTTCCAAAGAAAACTTCAGCCATTGTACTGGTATGATCGCAGAGAAAATGAAATTGGCTGCTTAACAATTGAATGGGTTTTGTTTAAAAACTTTAGAAGAACGTAACAAATACTGAGGCAGACAAAAAAATGTGCCCACTTTGAGGAATTGAACTAAATTACCCGATTTGTCCTCTTTTGTATGCTTTTGTATGCAACTGATCCTTGGTTCAAAGTGTAACGCACAGAAGTGATTCTGCGACAAGTGATTGACGCTTGTGTACAATCTGCGCATCCATCCAGGGTAAGTACATTCGAAGGGGGGAGGATCAGGACCAGTATAGAGTACCTGGGTTTCTCATTTACTAAGGCTTATATATAATAACACATCCTAACATCCAAATTTGCAAGAGAATTGTTCAGTCAAAGTTTTTTCTCATTGCACAATTTATTAATATTAATTTCCATACGAAAAATTGAAGCAGTTTTCTTAAATTAGAGACAAAATATTTTACCGAAATGTTATTTGTTTAATTTCTTACACTTTTTTGTAATTTATTCGAATAATCAGGGTAGCATATATTTCCTTGCTTATGATTGGACCGTAAGTTACCTAAGTGTATTTTTTCAGATGTTATTTAAATTTTCATATTGGATAGATACTCTGCAGCAACACAAGTATTTTGATATGAAAAATGATTTTGATATGTATTTTGATATTCGAAAAATGGCAATGCAATCTGGGGATATTCAAAATTTTATGACTTTATTCGGTTTGATTCTTCGAATTGTCTGAAAAATGTTGCAAGCCACTGCGATGGACGAGCAAAAACGTTTGATCCTCGTTGTCCAATGAACAATGAAGTAAGAAAACATAGCACCCTTTATAACGATTCAATAAGTTTTTTCAACTTTCAAGTAAACAATTTGACAATTTTCATGCATAAATAAATATAAACGATCAAGCAACTATTCAGTTGGAACTAAGGAAACCTTCGCGATAGGGCGTTTGGTAAGATTTTCAATAATCAAAACAAATATAAGGATAAACGGAAGGCGGAGTGTAGTTTAGTTGAAGATTATAGTGGGAGTAATTTTGAAAAAAAGTTGATATGTTGGCAAGAAAAAATTACTGGAGAACGATAGTGGTTTCTAACGTCATACTTAGTGGGAAGAAGTGGACAATTATTATGTGAATGTCAGTTCTAAGCATTAGACACTTGAAAGTTAAAGCGATAGTAGTGCACGGTACTTACAGGGTGATTCAGTATAATAGACTGTTTTTCGAAATGCGTCATATTGGCCAAATAGAAGACTGGAACAAAACGGTGCAAATTCAACCAATACATCAGTCTATCCTTTACTAAACTGGTATTCTAGTAACGATAATTTTGTTTAAACTAAAACATCTCTTATTCAAATCCAAAGATTCTTTCCTTCGTCGTTATATATGGTAGAAATTTTCGAACAGTAGGAATTCTCTTAACCTTTTTTTGATTTTATTCCATCAAAACTAAGCAAATGTATATTGAACACGCTTTTCTGTTTGCATATTTTTATATTTTATTCAGATAAATTATGTCAGTTTCAATACTTTGCTTATTGCTTATACGCAACTTGCCTACATAGATATGAACATCAAGAGGAAAATAAACACTCCGTTTCCATTGTTGTAAAACTTTTTCGGCTGTCGTGTAATAGATATCATAGACAAACTTCCTTATCCATCTATCATTATCTGGCAATTGTTTCCAAAAAGGTCTTTTAATGACCTGCTTTCTAACTTACCTTACTCTAGTGAGTTGACAAGGGTGGCAATCTTTAATGTTTGTATATTATGTTACCGTAACTCACCGCACGTATACATTGCCAACAGAAAAATAAACTGGTCACTGTTACTAAAAGGAGTACATACTCCCTACGAAGAAAATGATGTCAAGGAAGAATTGCAAGCATTCTGAAGCGAGGATATTTTGGAAGCCAAAATTTTCTCAATAGTGAGCTCAAAGAAGGGAACTTAATCTCTTTCTTCATTTCTTGTTCAATTTAAGTCAAACATTGACGTCAAAAGAGGTAAAACGCGCTTCAACCAAAAATTATATTGGGAACGTTTGACTAAATCCAATACGTCGTAATGTTTTCACTGCAACTTTTTGCCATGATGCATCTATCGCAGGAATAGAACTGCGCTGTGTTGATGACGATAAATATATACATTGAGAAAATATGCAATTTTCTGCGTAAAGTACAATAGCCATGGTCATCTCACGGGTTTCAGGAGCTGTCATAAAGCCAGGAACGCTGAGAAGAAGAGGAAGAATTTCCAACAAATGGCAGAAAAGAAGGACTTTGTCGCTGAGTATCCACCAGGCCAAGTAGGCTGAGGCGAGAGAGCAGCATCTCCAAAAAAAAAAGATGGAAAGGAGATCAATGTCACTCAGCACCTTTCGAAATGGGCTTTCAATTGATAATATAGGAAGAGGTGCAGCTATATCAACTGCAACTCAGCCTGCCTGGCAAGCCTGTACGAGTCATAGCTAACGGCAGCAAAAGGGCAGGAATTTTGTCATTTTCAATGCCTGCCACCAATCCTGGGGGTATGACTAGTTCACTCTCATTCGCAAAGTGGATTTCTTCATTCAACAATATAAAAATCCACTAATGTGAGTGAGAAAAAGGTGGGGTACTTTGACTTCACGTTGAAAATTTGTGCAATGAGCTCCATAAAGTGCTCCACTGTGAATATATGAATGCTGACTCCGCGATATAAAAGGAACTCTGTCTAGTAATACTTGAGCATGCATCGATCAGATTTCTTGTTCATCTGAGAACCAATATTGGAAAGTAAACACAAAGTTCACATGGGAAAATATAGACACAAGGGACGAAAATCCAATAGATATCCTTGGAGATGCTGGCTCTGTCACGGAACATCTCAAAATCCAAAGACACTCTCATATAAATCTGATGTGCGTGAACTTAACTATACTATGCTCAGTTTCGGAAGGGTGCACTTTTGTGTTTATCAGAATATACGTTAAACACAATTATTCAGTAGAGGACCTTATTGAAGACTTAGAAACTGTACTTACTTTGTGTGGGAAGTTTGATTCTTGGCAGTAAGTGATAACTTCAATGTCTTACATTGAAGTTATCCTTCGTGGGAAAAAAATCACGTATCTAATGGATATGGAACGGCTCTGGGTGCAATCAAATATTGATCTCATTTCGATTTCACCAAACAACCTTCCGAAGAAACTCGTCATTGTGTCGGCTAAATTAGTAAATTGTCTCACACTTGGAGTAACATCGAATGCAGAGTTCCCGACTGCGAGTTTGGTCATGATTTGGTAGAGGTTACCATAAGAATTAAAAAAAGAGGTGTGAAGCTGGAGGTAGCATCCTCGGCCAATTGGGAATTTGGGTATTTAAAGCAGTACGACCTGACTTGAGTGAAAAACTTGAGGATTTTTCGTGTCCAATAGATTAAAAAACCTTAAAAAATCAGTTGAAACCTCAAAAATCAACTGTAGATTGATTTTTGACAGGCTCTTCCTAGTCAGTTGAGTGAAGAGGCTGCTTTCAATTCTTTGGTGAAGGGAATAATATCAATATATGATAGTAATCGAAATAGCTTGTGACTACACTCACAGATTCCGATCCCTAGGAAGTTCCAATTGGCAGTACTCTGTTTGTGTGCCTTTGAAGACTGAGGATGCTTGTAATAGAGGAAAATTCCATTAAATCAGCTGGGGTTGACGGAATTTTAAATTTTGGTTTGAAAAAGCTTCCCCGTACTTATTTTGTTCTTCTCGCAGTCCTTTTTATCAACTGCATAAACATTTGCTATCTTCTTTAATATTGGAAATGCGCTAAATTCTATTACTCCAAAAGTTTCAAATAGTACAGACGTAGGTGATATTCCCCCAATATCTCTTTTGATCAATGAGGGCAAATTACTCGATAGAGCAATCTTTGAAGATGCCAAAACTCTTCCTGAAAAATAAACCGGCTTTAAAAGAGCTCACTCGACAGTAGACGTATCGAATGTTTTTCAACCCAGTGGTAAGAGAAATTGGGTTGCCAAAAAAATCGTGATAGCAAACCTCATAGATGTAACATAAGCTTTTGGTTCGTGTTATCGGGGTTATCTACAAACCAACTCAATTTGCCTTACCAGTGGGTGTTATATAAAAAGTAGATAGTTTCATGACTGTTTTTGCGGTCTTTCGTGGAGCTAGTTCTGAACCCTTTGCTCCTAATACAGAGGTCCCGCAGGTGTCTATTCTAGCCACCCTTCTGTAGTTGTCATCTAAACGAAACCGCCGCTTTGCAGGAAAGAGACTCTAAAGGTGAACTGGTTGCTAAAAAATGTAGGGCATAGGGGTGAACGAAAGCGAACTGAATGGGTTCAAAATATGGACGACAAACGAATAGAATGAATGATATCAGAGCCTTGTTAAAAGGGGAGCTTGGGCACTGCTCGCAACAAGAGATGTGTCTTGGGTGATGAAAACTTCAGTGCCCACGCAGATTCTGTTTGGAAGAAAGCCATTTATCCATACCATGTTTTATGCCTCTTTTCAGGAAGCACTCAGTGAGCTGCATGCGAGTAAACATTATTGTGATACGAAAAAAATTTAACAAACAAAAAATATATGTGCGAATGTAGGTATAAGTTGATGTTAGATAATATGAGTTCTATCGGAAAGATCTGTCCGTTTTTGGATTGAAAATGAATCATTTTTTGAATTTTCAAAAAATGATTCATTCTTAAGAGGCGAAGAACTCAACTAATGTCAATAAGGACAGCGGCTTCATTTTTGAATTTTATTTTGCTGTGAAAAGTTCTACAAAGAGAGCAACACGTGATAAACGGAGGGTGCGAGGTCTGGGCAGTGTAATGGATGTGACAAAATTTTCCAGCCTATCTCTGCTATTTTTCGACGAGTCACCAAAGCAGCATGTGGTCTAAATTATCATGATGCAGAATGACGTGCTTCCTATAAAACATCGCTGGCCGTTTTCCTCTTATTGCTTTATTTAAATCATCCATTTTTTTACAGTATCTCTCCGAATTTAGCTTTTCATTGGGCTCATAATGTATTGACCATTGGATATCGCACCATATAACATTCTATTCTTCAGGTTCAACCCCGACTTAAAAGTGGAGGGGGCAGGCTGGCCTCACAATGTTTTTGTAAAAAACCCCTTTTTCATTACCAGTTATCATCCGGGGCAAGAAAGGTTCGCTTTTGTACCGAGCAGGCAGACAAATACATATGAAGATCCGATCTTTCAAATTTTTTTCACTTAACTCATGAGACAACAATCTAGAATATTTATAGACCAATCCTGGCTTCCGATTATGGTTGGAAATGGTTTGCTGAGTTGAACTCAGATCCTTTGCAATCTCTGATGTTGTCAAAAAAAGGGATCTTGTTCTATCATAGTGTTGATAATGTCGTCATCGATCAAACGTGGCTGTCCTGAACGTGGCTTGTCACTAAAGTCGTAATCAAATTTTTCAAACCATCTTCTGCAATGACAGCCTGCATCTGCACCAAAAACTTACACTAAATTTCGATACGCTTTTGTATCATTTCTTCCTTGTTAGAGCTCGTACAAAATACAGTAGCGTAAATTAACTTTATCTTATCTTTATCTATACTCTCAATCTTTTGATTATTATCAATGTAGCATTAAACGTTGGATTTTCTTCATGAAATTCCTTTATGATATTCTAAAATAATTACCTACTTTGAATTTAATTGATGGTTCTACAGTGATTTCGCACAACTACTCAAAACTTTTGCGAATCATTTAAAATTAGAAAACTTGTTTCTTATGTTTGTCTTTTCATTTTTACATATCATCATAAAAATAAATAAACCATCCTTCGTAAATCGATAGGGTGTTGTCCTTATCACAGATTTTAAGAAGATATTTCTAAACAAGATAAGTTCAAAAAGTTCGTCATCCGGAATTACAGGGTTTAGGTTATTTTAAGTTTTCGTTATTCGACTCACAAAAAGTGCCACATGAAATCATGCATCATGAAAATCTTGTGCAACTATATCCCCACAAAGTGACCAAGTGACCTGAAATAAATGTTTAAAACATAGAATAGTTTAAATTCAAAGGACGCATCCGAACACTGGTAGGAGTTCTCTCAAACTTTCTGTGTAATTTATTATTTGTTCCTCCTCAAATCAGAAGTGCTAAAAAGGTCGGTTCATGGAAAGTAAAGAGAGCAAA